>OU342744.1:201303322-202797876 GCA_910589775.1 Avena eriantha | reverse complement strand
GCCTTCGCTATTGCATCATCCGCCGTATCGAAGCTTCGCATCCCCTGACTAATATCTCGCCTCTGGCTAGTCCTTCTCGCATGGCGGAGCGCGTCCCGTCGGGCGATCCAGGTCGGCGACCGGCCTCGGGAAGTTGTGTGCTACCGTGCACCCCAGGCATGGTGGCCCTGGCACAGCAGTTCGACGACCACGCTCTCATGGCCACCGTGCTAGGCGTCCGTCACGCCGTGTCGCCGACAGAGTTGTTGTCGGATTTCAGGTCTCGTTTTGGGATCAGACGAAATGAGGTCAACATTGAGGTATGCGCTCTGCCATTTGATTTTTTTGTCCGGTTCGAGCATAGCTCAGACACTGAGCGTGTTCTGCATTCTTCCCGTTCTTTTGAGTGCTGCGGGGAGAAAATGAGCTTCATGCATTGGCATCGCGCCTTTGGGTGGGACGATCGCTTGGGGCAGCTTCGTTTCTTCTCCAAACTCGGCTTTGACGACCTCCCATTGGATGCTTGGGAGCCGGAGGCCCTCAAGCAGGTCATCAGTAGCCTTGGCGGCGAGCTGGTGGAAATTGTGCCACCGAGCGAAAAATGGGTCATCGAGGTAAAGGCGTGGCTGAAGATCCTGACGATGTTCCTAAGATGTACGAGGTGCAGATTCCAAGCAGGGCAGGGCGACAGCTTTGCTGGAAGCACCCGGTCATCATCCACCTGGAGGAGGTTCTGGAATCGGTACATGGCATTCAGGGCCCCGAAGAGACTGCCAGAAAGTGCCCTCGTCGCCTATAGTGTTGGCCTGGAAGGATCGATGGCACAGGACCACCACCGTTTCGCGACGGCGCACACAGTTTCGGTGGGGGGACCGGGCTTGGACGAGCTGGTGGTTCTGATTTCCCTCGAGTGAAGACAAAGCTCTAGTGAATTGTCGTGGTATGTGTGGCTAATGAATTTGTAGTATGGAGAGCGTAGCAGGAAGTTAGCATCGACTAAAAATGTGTAATAGTTTGAATCAATGTAGTACGTGTGTGTAATAGTTTGAAGTAGTATGTGTGTGTAATAGTTTGAATCGATGTAGTATGTGTGGGTAATGAATTTGATGTAGTGTGTGTGTGTAATAGTTTGAATCGATGTAGTTGAACACCGTGCTTTATAATTTCTGTGAATAACCAAGGACAACCTCATGAAAAGAGGGTGGTCTGGCAATGAGCAATGTCAATTCTGTGGATGCCAGGAAAATGTAGTCCATCTCCTCTTTAAGTACAAGGTAGCTACATTTGTAACACGTTGAATTGCAGGACCATTTTGTAGGCAACACAAGACAAAGGAAAAAATGGTTTACAGCACAGACAACAGACACAAAATCTATAGTCTGGGATAAAAAGATGCCAGTTAACTAGATTGAACCACGATTAGTAATTGAAGGAAATAGATACTTGATAGTATTTGCTTGCAACAGTAGTACTTCCATACAAAAGGGTCTTATACCTGCATAAAAGTGGGCTAAACTTCCTACTAGTTTATAGAACAATTCGTCAGCATTTCATCTACAAAATCCATTCTTCAGTCTAAACTTAACTATTCTACACTGAAGAAACTACAGATCTCTATCAGAAAAGTTGGCTGGCCAATTGCCTTGAGAGGACATAAGTTCTTTGATCATTTAACCCAAACTGATCTATTGCCTTCCCGCCAAACTATAAGAAATCTGCATCGTTCATGCACGAGCGATTTGCGCGCGCCAGTCCCGGTTCAGTTGGACCATCCGCGTCGCCGCAACGATTTCTTCGAAACTGAAATTCGACATCTCCTTCTCGGGATCGTAGGTCTGTGTGAACTCGAACCTGAATTCCGGGGCTGAGCTGATGCCCGCCGCCGGCTCCGGCTGTCAAACAATCTAGCATGCTAAGTGTAGACGCTTGTTCGCCGCCATGGTACGGCCTTTGACGGTGCGTAGGATGGAGCGTCTTTGCCACAGACGGCCTGCTCCCAGCCTACCCCACTGAGGTAAGGTAGTCCGCGCCGAAGCATGGACGCGAGAGTTCCTAGACCTTGGCGCTGCCCTGTTCGAGGGTGTGTACCCTCAGCAGCGGCATGCTCTCATGAACGATTTGATACGTACCTTGTTCCCACTGCCTAGAGCATGCCGCAATGCCGCCCCGCGATTTCTCCAGATCGCTCTCTTGGCCCTGCTTGCCACATCTGGCGCCGATGACGGCGTAGTCGCTGTCACGGCCGATTCGGCACATTCAGGAAAATCATCCACCTGGCAGGACAATGGGAGACCGGCCTTGAAGTAGAGCTTCATGGCCTGCCTTAGAGGGGCCAAATACCCCAGTTTTGGCGGCTGTCGCGGCGGTGGCGACTTAGGCGAGGCCATGTTACCCTAGTTGGTGCGGTGCGGAGGAGCTGCGCAAGGTGAACTGTGGTCAGTCGAAGAAGGGGAGTGAAAGACTGACAGTAGGTTTGGACTATGGGCACGCGTGAAAATAACCATTTCCCATTTCCTTAGAGGGTAATAATTCGACACTCGTTGCATTAACAACTCAATCTTTATTTCCCTTCTCAGCATAAGAGTGCGAATGTATTAAAAAGATCGGTCGTGGCTATCCACCTCGTCGGGCAATGTACCAAGACAGGTAGGAGACGGGACCCGGTTTCATTTTAGAAATGTTGACGACTGTGCCCTTATGTTTATACGATATTATTTATATGCCACCATGTACCGTCGAGTGTAGCAACACCATCAGAAACAGAGGATAACGACGTGGCGTGTTATATTTTTTAAAGGGCATCAGAAATAGGGGATGCCGACGTAGCATGTTTTCTGACTAGCGGGCCCGCCCCCTCCACCTTCGACGGCGCGCATCCTAGGTTTGAGGGGTGGTGCCACTCACCAACACATTATTGTGCAATTTTCCATGTGGGACCTGAATTCCGGCGCTGAGCTGATGCACATGTCGAACATAGAGAATTCTGAAAGAAGCTACTAAAAATATATACTTAGAATTCTAGAAGTACGAAATTTAAATACATTACAATTTTGTCTGAAAGTTAATACACATACTGCTCATCGAAATAATATAAATACAGTACAAATTTCTACTTTGAAAAATAGACCTGAAAATGCTAGCAAATAACCTAGGATGAATATAGGATTCATTCTCCCCTATATATTTCGTCGTCGGCGGCTCTCGCGTGTTACAACACACATTCAGAGAACTCTCTCCGTCTGCAATGTGCTGCCAGTATCTCGTCCAGAGGGTAAGGCCTCGGTGTATGTTCCAGACTTAAGCCATACATCATTGTTGGTTCCTCTTCCTAGGCTTGAACCTCATGATCGTACAGTCTGATATAATTCCTGTAGTATATGCAACCGGGTTTGGCTGTGGGGTGTAACCTAGTGTCGATGGAGATAGACCGACTGTAATCAACAAAGTGGGCACGACTTCTAATGTCACCGACGGCCTCGAGAGAGCGGTTCTCCGTGTCCACCCGGTACAACACCGCTTGCCGTTTGGCGAAATCCCCGTTCAACACAAGAAGCAAATCACCATCTGACTCCACAAGGTAAAATTTGTAAGTTCCACGTACATGTTCAAAGACTGGGGCCGAAAATATTTTGGCCATCGTGATAGTGCTCGCGCGCTGCTCTAACTTGATGTTGGTCGACAAGATGTCTCCATTCTCAAGTAATGCATATACTTTCCCTCGGAATGTCGTCATGCAGTCCAGAAGCATAGTAGGAGGTGGCGAATACAATCCTTCTCCAAATGATTCATTAATTTGCCCTATTGGGGTGCTCTCATCAGCCCATGCAATACGATCTGGATAATTGGTGCAAACGAACACCATCGTCGGGGACTTCGTCACGACGACATATTGCAGAGGATCAGATGGTATGTGTGCTTGAAACTCAGTGTTAGACTTATGAGTGATTGGGTTCAGAAGCCGAATCTGGTACGGCTCCACCCTCTGAGCAAGCACGATGACGCCACGAGAAACACCGACGAAGTAGAATCTTTTGGAAGAAGAGGGAATCAGTTAGCACTAAGATGTTTACAATGGAAAATACCAATAAATATCGGATGTGAATGTGAACCTGCGATGGACGTCCATTAGATTTGTCCTGAAGCAACGACCAGTGGCGAGGTTGAGGAAGGTGAAGTCGCCAACGTCTAGAAGTGTGTGATCTATCATGATCCAGTTGTTGAGATGGAATTCGGGCACCTTTAAAGTGTGGCGCCAATCGGTGTAGACTTCCCGACAAGCAGCATAGGTGTCGATGTACTCCTCTTTCTCCAGCAAATAGTCGGCGATCTTGCGAAGTGGGTCGGCCGGGAGATCGGGCCAGTTCCTCTTCATCCGGCTACTGACCATGGCTTACGTGCGGGAATGTTTTGATCGAGGAAGAAAGAAGAACTACCACCGCGAGGAGAAGAAGAGGATAACAGATGAGGGAGACGAAGCGGAACTGCCACTGCGAGGAGACGAGGAGACGAGGTAGAAGAAGCGGAACTGCCAGTTCAAGTTTGGATCAACGGGCTTTTTTTCGGAACTAGCGCGTGAACCAGCCATGCACCGCATGCAAGTTTTGATCAAACAGACTTACATGTGGGACCTGCTAAAAATTCCATGAAGTGCTCCCCGTGCATAGTGCGCTGACAGGTGGCATGTTTTCTGACAGGCGAGCCCGCCTCCTCCACCTACGATGGCGTGCGTCCTAGGTTCGAGGGCTGGTGCCGCCCACAACACATTATTGTGCAATTTTCCATGCTTTGTCGCAACCAGCTCCGCTCCGCTCCTCTCCTCTGCTCCTGCTGTCGCCACTCCGCTCAGTCGTCCACCGCTCTTGTCGTCCCCTTGGGCCGTCATCCTCCCGCCCTCCCCTCCCTGCCATCCCCTCACGTCCCGTCCCCTCCCCTCCCTGCCCTGTCTCCTTGCCGCCGCCCACCGCCCAGGCACGTCTGGAAACGAAAACCGAGAGTCGGCCGTTGGGTTAGGGGCCCAATGACGCTAGTGATTCGGATCCCGCTCGGAGATGGATCCTGCGAGGCTTGACAGCACGGATATGGGTCCTGCGCAGCTGGAGAACACGGAATCTCCTTCAAGTCTGGAGAGCATAGAGGACAACGAAACGAGGGGAGAGGGAGCGGGGTGTAGAGCTTTGGAGGTATGGAGCTCGGAGAAGGTGCCGTGCATCCACATTGAAGGGTAAGAACTGTAATTCCTTATTTGCATACCCCAATTAGCGTTTCTAGTCCCATGGTGATGGCAAGGATATGTGTTGGTAACCGTAGGACATCTGTACAGCTTGTCCTTGAGCATGATGCTTTGTCAAGCGAGCATGAAGGCACTGAAATGTGTGGCGGTGCGGATGATGATGAGAAAGCATATCCAGACATGTCTGTTGAACCTGATAGGATGGAGAGTAGGGAATATTTGGTTGATTCGAACTTTGAGCCTAACTATGGGACTGATGAGGAAGAGGAATGTGAAGATGTGGAAATGGGATGTAGATATGACAACGAAGACGTGGACAGGCCACTGATACACTTTGATAGGGACAATCCTATAATTGATGAGGGGACTATCTTTGATAATGTGGAGGACTGCAGATATGTAGTTGCAACCTATGCAATCAGAGTTGGGTTCGAATTTATCATTGAAAAGAGCGACCAAAAGAGATCTAGGGTGCACCGTAGGGAAAGTAATGTGTGTAAATGGATTTTACATGCATCTCCAATGCGGGGCAGACACACATTTCAGGATGCAATAACTACATTTAGTTTCAGTCTTTCTCATATTTATTCCACTGATAACTAGCTCTAAATTATTTGGATTCTTATCGAATGCAGATCAAAGTAAACACGAAGAAACACAACTGCCCTAATACTTCTTTAAGTGGTAAAATTAGACCAGTGACTACCAAGTGGATCGCTGCTACTGTACTTGACTAGGTGAGGCAGGATCATAACATTGGACCTGCTAAACTCAGAGCAAAGATTAGCAAAAAGTTTAACGTTCTGATTCCTTACCACATAGTCTTTGATGGGAAGGAGATGGCTCCAGACTTCATTCAAGGCAAGTGGAATGACAGTTTTCATATGGTGTATAGTTTCAAAGCTCAGGTAGATAAAACATCACCTGGTAGTGTTGTTGACATCGATTACGAGGTTGTGAAAGGGAGAGAAAAGGTCTCGAGGGGGGTCAGGTATAAGCAGGCAGATAAGATATCTTCAAGAGATGTTTTGTCTGCCTGAAGGCATGCTGGAAGGGGTTCCTGGACGGCTGCAGGCCATACTTGGCAATAGGCGCAACTTCTTTAACAGGGAAGTTCAGGGGACATGTTGCTTCTGCTTGTGCTTTGGACGCGCATAATTGGCTTCTACCCATAGCTTATGATGTTCTTGAGGGTGAATGAAATGAAAGCTGGACATGGTTCATGCAGAGACTATGGGAAGTAATTGGTCACCCTGAAGGCTTGGTGATACACACCGGTGCATCCGAGGGTCTTGAGAATGTTGTTGATGATGTGTTTCCTGGGGTTGAGCATAGGGAATGCATGCGGCACCTCGCTACTAACTTCACGAAGAAGTTCAAAGGAAAGATCTTTGAAGAGGACTTGTGGCGATTAGCGTACACATACATCCCAAGCACGCATGCTACTTACTTGCAGAACATGTATGTAGTGCCAAAGGTGAAAACATACCTTGAGGAACATCACACCAAGCTATGGGCCAGAAGCAAGTTTGGTGAGTTAAGCAAGGTGGATTTTGTATGCAATAATTTGGCAGAGAGTTTCAATGATAAGATTTCGGGCATGAAGACACTTGGAATTGTTATTTTGTTGGATGCAATAAGACAATGCATAATGGTGAAGATAGATTTAAGGCAAAGAATTTGTGCAATAATTTTTTTAGGCCATAAAATAGTTCCAAAGGTGGTTATGTTACTGAATGCAAGAACCAGGGCAATGAGAACGACAAAGATGAGGGTGGTCAGAAGTTCCAGAACATAGGCTGAGGTTTATGCAAAATACAAGCGTGGAAGTGAACAGAGGTACACTGTAGACATTGGAAACAAGACTTTTTCATGCAGGCAGTGGCAGATTACTGGTCTGCCATGTCACCATGCAATTTACTTCATCTTAAAGCTTAGAGGTAACGCAGCTGAAATAGAGAACTATGTCGACAACTATTTCTCCGTGGACAAGTTTGCTGCAACTTATGCAGAAAACGTACCACCTAAGGCCGATGAAAATGATTGGGAGATTGTCGATCCAGGGTTCAAACTTTAACCACCAATTCTTAGGAGGCCACCTGGGAGGCCTAGAAAGCTAAGGATCGAAGCCTCCACCGATAAAGGTCCAAGGCTGGGATCTAGGAAAAGGAAATCCTGACGTTGTGGCGGATTCGGCCATATCAAGAGGTTGTGCAAAAACCCAGTTACACATGCTATTGTCCCTGTTCACACCCCGGTGGCAGAAAATGAGGCTTCTCAGCCAGAACTGGAGGAAGAGCAGCGCGAAGACGGTGATGAGCACTCGGAGGAAAACATACGTAAGTAGCCAATTTATGAAGAAGTGGAGGTGCCGTCGAGAAAAGGGTGTGAAAAGAAACAAAAGGGTAAGAAGAACTTGGAGGAAAGGGCAAATAATGGAGGTGTATTAGAATATGAAGAAGTTACAGGGGTGATTGAGGATGTTCTTGAGGATCTTTCGGCTAACTGCAGGAGAAATAATAAATCCCTGCCAATTTCATCTTTGTACGATTCTCCGGATGAAAGGTAAGCTTAAAAATTGTTTTATTTGCCATTTTATCAATTTTTTATCCTCATCAACTAATGCTTAATGCAGCGTGGGCTAGCAGACTAATAAGAGGAGCAGAAAGATGCGGGCACAGTAACATCGTATGTTGAATTACATCATTGAAACTAAACTAGCCGTGTCGTCTTTATTTATATATGACGCATGCAACGTGTTTGTGATGGGGTCATGTGGACCAGATTATATATTTTTAAAATACTATTACATTAATTTTTTACCTGCGTTTGGACGCGGCTACTAGTTCCCATCTCCCTTGCATTCCCATCTCCTATGATGCACTCCAGAATTATGGCTGTGCCATCAAGTAGCAGAGTCAGTGTATTGTCCCATCAGGTGTGAACGCAATGACTTTGTTTGTTCAGAATTTGACGACTTTTGATTAGTTTGAAAGACAGAGAAACCTAAAACATGTATCTAGACATGTTTTGGGTATAGACACATTTATTAAATATCTAAAAAAACTAAGTCAGTTATATCTAGACAGGAGTAGTACACTATTACAACACGCTCGACCCCTTCTCCTCAGGCGCACTCCAAATTACGGCTGTGCCATCAAGTGCTGGGAGCAGAGTCAGCGTATTGTCCCATCAGATATGCCAGGGAACGCGTGAACTTTATTTTCAGGATCGGACGAGTTTCGATCGACTAGTT
Organism: Avena eriantha; assembly: GCA_910589775.1. NCBI lineage: Eukaryota > Viridiplantae > Streptophyta > Magnoliopsida > Poales > Poaceae > Avena > Avena eriantha. The sequence continues at coordinate 202,789,411 of OU342744.1, read as the reverse complement.
TCAAAGACAAAGACAACTAAAACATGGGCAACATATATAGATTATGACGATAATCGACCATGACTCAGGTGACCCAGATCCAAAGAGCGCATTAAGATACCGTACATAGATTTAATTTATGCTTAAGTGGCCCTAATCGACGATGACATTCCCGTAGTCTCCATCATTGACGACGTTGTCCGCGTCGCTGCCAGCCTCCTCTACGTTGGAATCGATGTCGACGTTCTCGGCAGCGTTCCTCCTCCTCATGGATTCTTCACAGCGCGCTGCATCGGTAACAGTGGAGGTCGTACGCCCAGGCACTACCCAGAAGCGTTGCCTCCCTTCGGGGTTGTGCAGATCCGGGTGGATCTCCCGCCGGTGGGCTCCGCATAGCTCAATCAACGCAGCCCGCTCCTTCTTGAACAGCTTTCGCCAGAACACGCTCGTACGCGAGTACCACGCCATTGCCCTCTTCCGCTCTGACAACTGGCGGCGGCGCTCCTCGATCTGCCTCACCAACGCGTTGTCGCGCAAGAGCGGCGTGACAGGAACCCCGGCGTAGCTGAGCTCGAAGCCGGCCGGAAGCCTCGCTAACGGCGGCGCAAGTATGTCGTAGTGGGCAAACATCTGAGCCTCGTGCAAGCTGAGTTTGGGCCTCTCCCTCTCCATGGCGATGAAGGAACATGATTTGATTTTCGGCCCCGAGGTTAAGGGGATAAGGGCAAGGACGTAGGCCCAGCGTAGTTGCCACGGCCAATCAGTTCGCAAAACAGACTTCTCGTGGATCGCCCTCGCAAAGGACATCACTATCGTCCACGCACCCCGATCCGACGACGCCTAACAATCAGGGATCGGGTCTTCTAGAAGCCCAGAACGGTTGCTGGTTAGTTCTGCGTCCTGATTGTTTGTGGCCAACGGTGGTAGTTGAAAATAATACACATTTCAATGACACTGGTGGATCCATGTGTGGTCTCTAGAGAGAACACACATCCAGTTGTTGTTAGTAAAAAGAACACACATGCAATGACACTGGTGGATCCATATGTGGATTGTGAAAAGAGCACACGTGCAATGCCACTTGTGGATCCATATGTGGTATGTGAAAAGAACACACATGCAACGACTCCAGTTGTTGTTAGTGAAAAGAACATGCATGCAATGACACTGGTGGATCCATGTGTGGTCTCTGAAGAGAACACACATTTCAATGACACTAGTGGATCCATATGTGGTATGTGAAAAGAACACACATGCAATAACTCTGGTTGTTGTTACTAAAAAGAACACACATTCAATGACACTGGTGGATCCATAGGTGGATTATGGAAAGAGCACACATTTCAATGACTCTGGTTGTTGTTACTAAAAAGAACACACATGCAATGACACTGGTGGATCCATAGGTGGATTGTGAAAAGAGCACACATGCAATGACTTTGGTTGTTGTTACTAAAAGGGCACACGTGCAATGACACTGGTGGATCCATGTGTGGATTGTGAAAATAGCACACATGCAATGGCACTGGTGGATCCATATGTGGTATGTGAAAAGAACACACATGCAATGACTCTGGTTGTTGTTACTAAAAAGAACACACATTTCAATGACACTCGTGGACCCATAGGTGGTATGTGAAAAGAACACACATGCAATGACTCTGGTTGTTGTTACTAAAAAGAACACACATTTCAATGACACTCGTGGACCCATAGGTGGTATGTGAAAAGAACACACATGCAATGACTCTGGTTGTTGTTACTAAAAAAGAACACGGATGCAATGACACTGGTGGATCCATAGGTGGATTGTGAAAGAGCACACATGCAATGACACTGGTTGTTGTTACTAAAAAGAGCACACATGCAATAACACTGGTGGATCCATGTGTGGATTGTGAAAAGAGCACACGTGCAATGACTCTGGTTATTGTTAGTGAAAAGAACACACATGCAATGACACTGGTGGATCCATGTGTGGTCTCTGAAGAGAACACACATTTCAATGACACTAGTGGATCCATATGTGGTATGTGAAAAGAACACACATGCAATAACTCTGGTTGTTGTTACTAAAAAGAACACACATGCAATGACACTGGTGGATCCATAGGTGGATTGTGGAAAGAGCACACATTTCAATGACTCTGGTTGTTGTTACTAAAAAGAACACACATGCAATGACACTGGTGGATCCATAGGTGGATTGCGAAAAGAGCACACATGCAATGACACTGGTTGTTGTTACTAAAAAGAGCACACATGCAATGACACTGGTGGATCCATGTGTGGATTGTGAAAAGAGCACACATGCAATGACACTGGTGGATCCATCTGTGGTATATGAGAAGAACAGTCATGAAATGACTCTAGTTGTTGTTAGTAAAAAGAACACACATGCAATGACACATCCATATGTGGATTGTGAAAAGAGCACACATGCAATGGCACTGGTGGATCCATATGTGGATTGTGAAAAGAGCACACATGCAATGGCACTTGTGGATCCATATGTGGTACGTGAAAATAACACACATGCAATGACTCCAGTTGTTGTTAGTGAAAAGAACATACATGCAATGACACTGGTGGATCCATGTGTGGTCTCTGAAGAGAACACACATTTCAATGACACTGGTGGATCCATATGTGGTATGTGAAAAGAACACACATGCAATGACTCTGGTTGTTGTTACTAAAAGGAAGACACATTTCAATGACACTGATGGATCCATATGTGGTATGTGAAAAGAGCACACATGCAATGACTCTGGTTGTTGTTACTAAAATGAACACACATTTCAATGACACTGGTGGATCCATGTGTGGTCTCTAAAGAGAACACACATCCAATGACTCTGGTTGTTGTTGGTAAAAAGAACTCACATGCAATGACACTGGTGGATCCATATGTGGTATGTGAAAAGAGCACACATGCAATGACTCTGGTTGTTGTTAGTGAAAAGAACACACATGCAATGACACTTGTGGATCCATGTGTGGTCTCTGAAGAGAACACACATTTCAATGACACTAGTGGATCGATATGTGGTATGTGAAAAGAACACACATGTAATGACTCCAATTGTCACGACGAGGGGACGCAGGACGGTCAGTGGACGGCTTGGACCTGCCATTGCCACGACGAGGGAGCATCGTGCTCGAGGTAGTTGCTTCGAATGGTCGATGGCGTGTACACAGAGTGGGGCGCCGATCTGATTAAGGACGAGCAGCGTTTTCATGCGTCGTGTCCACGCATGCATTTGTCGATTATCAAAAAAAAGAAGTAATATCTCGCGTACTGAACATAATTTGATCACAACAAAAGTGGCACAGCGTATTCTAGACTCGTAAATATCCCGTGCGTGCCTGTCACGTGGAGTTCGACGGAGTTGGACGTGCCGACGTGATCGTGCATCAGTTGCGCGCGTCATTGCCCCATCAACACGTGACACACGCACGCGGGATGTGCACTCCGATTCTCGTGACGACCACCCGGCCGGCTCACACTCCCCTTATTATATACTGGATTTTGGGCGACACGGAAGACCATTGAAGTGTCCATCGCAATAAAGACAAGTCCCATCGATTCCCTACCCCTGTGACCCTAGCTTCTTTGAGAAGGTAGACCGTACATGGTGGTCTTGTATAAAGTACTAGTACTACTGGACCACGGCCTGTACTCTTTACTCTTCTCCCACACTAATAATCACTATCTCCTTCCTCCTGCCGCCGCCACGCTCACCCTGCAAGCCATGGCTCCACTGAGGAGGGGGAGAGGCCGGTCGACGATCCTCGTGGAGAAAAGGTAGAGAAATCGCCGCGAGGCACTTCTTGCTCTACCAGCCGCTCAATCCCACCCTCTCATCGAGGCCCAATCTCCCCCGACAATGGCGCCGAATGTTCTAGCAGGCGAGGGCTCCTCCCGGTACGGTCTCCTTATTCTACTTCTTCTCCATCTCCCTCTCCATCATGATCTTAATCAGCTTATTCTTGTTTTTCTTCTTCTTCTGGCTCTTCCTCTTCTGCGTATTACATGTCGGCCGTGGAGCCCGAATCCACCACGACGGAGGTGTTGCAGGACCCGTTCTGCCCTGTTCCATGTCTCAGCGAGGTAGCAAATCTCCACGCTGTTATTTCTCCAAGTTATGATGTGGATTTCTTAGATGATGTCCGCCCGCATTGGTTTTTCTTCTTCTTTTGTGAGTTGTATTAGTTTTCATGAATATGACTGGATCTCTTGGTCTTTCCTTAATACCGCTGTTCATAGATTCACTATGGATTTTTTGTGATTAGGATTAGTTTATCATGGTCATGAATAAATCTCCAGGTACATTTTTTAACACTGCGGCCAATAGATTCAAAATGGTTTTTTTATCTGTATTAGTATTCACCTGGGACCTAGAGTGTAATTGTAGAATTCCTATTTCAATTAACATGAATGATGCAGCGATCGAAGGCCGAGTACCGTGACAAGGTGGCCGTGATCAGTTCCAAGATTACCAACCAACATGAGCTTGCACGCTCCCTCACCCAAGCTAATGAGAGCCTACGCAAGCAATTATCTGTGCAGAAGGAGATCTCGCTAGATTGCTAATGAGAGCCTACGCAAGCAATTATCTGTGCAGAAGGAGATCTCGCTAGATTTTGCACGTGACGTCGTTAGGCTGCAGAAAGTGCTTAACCGTAACTTGAACAGGCAAGAACATGCCATTAAGATAATCAACGAGCTCACGGAGGAGAAGAAGAATATCGTGGAAAGGTGCATTCTCCTGCAGGACGAAGTCAGCGAGGCACTCAGAGGACGCGTCGAGGAAACCAAGGCTACCATCCAAGCCTACCATGACAGGAACCGTTGCCTGGATGCAGTCAAGGAGATGAAGGAGGCCATGAGCAGAGGGATCACCGTACTCGAGGGTGTTCGGAAAGAGAATGAGGAGCTAAGGGCATGTCTGGAGGCGTATCGGAGCAATGCCCAAGTCTGATTCCTGTTAGCGGGGACACGAATATCAGTTCGTCCTCCTCTCCTTTTGTAATGTTTAGGGTTCAGAGAGCAATGCCCATGTCTGCTTCCTATTATAGGGTGCAATAAGAATCCTAGGGCAACTCCTTATCTATCTGGACATGTGTTGGTGTTCATGTTCATGAATGGACACCATGTTCTCTTTCCATTATGTATCTGGACATGGGTTTCTGCATTATGATTTTGCCACTCTCCCACTACTATTTGGTGATATTGGGAAAAACCCACAGCACACTAAACTGCTGACAAATCTTATTTTTCTTTGAAAACTGAAATTATGACAGTGCCACTAGTCGATTCATAAAATGTTGATTAGTCCTAGATTGCTTCTTCCTTGAAATTGTGACAGTGCCACTGGTCGATTCAGTTAATTATGGAAACTAACCAGCTTGTCCTGATGCAGGGAAAGAGGCGAAAGATCGACCAGGACCTGGTGACCTGGCTAAATGACAAGATAGCAATCCAAAGGGAGAAGCAAAATTCCCAGAAACTGGCCTTTGACCAACTGCGCGCTAAAGTCGCGGTCCTTTCTAACAAGTGCCAGAAACTGAAGGAGTTAAACGCCGACTGGGCAAAGCTACACAGTGAAGGTCGGGCCTCGGCTAGGAAGCAAACGGAGATCATGAAAGGGATCTTGGAGGAAAATCGTATGGCTACGGACAAAATTCTCCAATCCGTGACGGAGCGCTGGAACCTACAGCTGAAGCACGACATAGTACTGAAGGAGCTGGCCAATCTTAGGGAGGAAAACATGCAGCTCCGGGCCAGGCTCGCTTGAACACAACATATGTCTATTTAGTACTAAACTGCCTGGTTTATCCTCTGCAGTGGTGATTTTGTGCGCGAACTTAACTCTATGCACGATATGTGTGTTCGTCTGAAATTAGTTTGCTCGAGGATTGAGTTTGGCTTAGTTCGGAAAGCGCAACTACAAGTCTTACAATTAACTAGTTTCAGGCATTGGCACAACATAAATTAATCATCTCGAATTTCCTTTATCCTCTATAGTTTGTCCTTGTTCACCCTCGCGCGCCTTCTTCAGTTCCTTCAACAGATCCGCAATGCAGTACTCTAGCTTCTTCTTGTCTTCCCTGAGCTGATCCCTCTCCTTTTCTGCATTATGAATCAGCAACCTCTGACTATCCTAAAGCTTCTTTGCAGTTCCAACAACCAAGCTCCAATCGATTCCGTCAGTTAGCTCCGACTGCAAATTCTCGATTTCTTGTTCCAGCTCCTTATTTCGTACCAACAGCTTGTAATTTTTTTCAGCTGCATCACTTACATCAGTAAATCTCCCCGACCTTTCCAACTCATACATCTCCCATAACTGTGCCAAACATTTCTTAAGTGCATCTGGCCACTCAAGATCCACCCACTCTACTGCTTTACACACCGGGCCAACCTAAAAGCACACACACTATAGTGTTATGAACATGCACGATGCATTTTACTTCATGTCACAGTTGCACATAATGTAAAAAAACCTGATTTGTATAGCCCAAAAAACTTCTCCCAGTGTTACTGCCTTTGAATGCAACATATCTCCTCAGTTTTAGCCCATGGTCACATGGCACTTCTCCATTGAGATCTAGGCCCTCCCATTTGGAGTTGTAGATCGTCCTTGGTACCTATAGGTAAACGCAAAGCTGAAATCAAACACGATTGCATGCACATATGGAGCTCAGATCGAGAGATTCACCATTGCCTAACCCTCGCCCGAGAAAACAGAGGAACTCACATAGTGGAAGGAATACTCGATGTCGGAGAGAAGGTTGTCGCTGCTCGACTGGTCGTCCTCGTCGTTCAAGGACAGCATGGCGAATGCGTCGTCGCAGGCGACGGCGAGAGAGAGAGAGAGAGAGAGAGAGAGAGAGAGAGAGAGAGAGAGAGAGAAGCCCTTCTACCGCTGCAACGATGACTAAATTGGCATGTTACAATAGTTTAATGGATACCATGCCCTTTCCCTGGATTACTGTCTCCTGCCTGATATGGATTCTCTTCACACATTCTCATTTCAAATATTAAACCTGCACTCCCTCCATCTCAATTTCATTGCCTAACAAAAACATACCAGTATATTACATCATCCAAAGAAACAAAATCATGTCAACTACAAGGTACTTATGCATCACTTCTTCAGTCATGGTTTCACAAAACATTACATTATAATCTCTCAACAAACATAACCACAACATGGTTTCACAAAACATCACATTACAATCTCTCAACAAACATAATCACAGAAACAATTATATTACATCAACTCAAGAAACAAAATCATGTCGACTACAAGGTACTTACACATCACTTGTCCTGTCATGGTTTCGCAAAACATTACATTATAGTCTCTCAACAAACAAAATAACAGAAACAAGTACAGTACATCATCTCAAGAAACATAATCATGTCAACTACAATGTATTTATGCATCACTAGTCCAGTCATGGTTTCACAAAACATTACATTACAATGTCCCAACAAACATAATAATAGAAACAAGTACGGTACGTCATCTTAAGAAACATAATCATGTCAACTACAATGTACTTATGTCTTATTACAACAATGATGGTTTCAGTGAGTGACATGTCCGAAAATCTCAATAGCTCGCACAACATTATATTGCAATCTCTCAACAAACATAATCACAGAAGCACGCTCTAAATGCAACAACAGTCAATATTACAAATACAGGCAGGGGAGCCCCGCGGTCCATATGAAAAGCCCAGGTTAGAAACTCTCATTAGATCTCATCAATGTCGACCACCTCATTCTGTTCAGCCACTACAGGGGCATCTACATCCACTATAACATGTTCAACAACATCAGAAATGGTACCAAGGAAGAACACCTTCCTGGTTCGCTTCTTTCGCTGCATAATCTGCATAAGATCTTCAGTATCCAAAACATCTATGAATTGCTGCTTCTTATGATGCCACCAACGGATTTTTTCCATTTGCTTAGGGACAATACTGATTTCCTTACCGATCATCTCTCTCATTTCATCAAGAGTTATGTTTTTGGAATCGACAGTGATCTCCATAGTACATGACGAAACTGGCTTATTAACTCCCTCATCAAATTTTTCCATGTATGAATCCACCTCTATGCGTATACTGAACTTATCTAGATCAACATCTATTGGTCTGTATTCTCTAGGAGCAGAAGCTCTGGCAGCAAGATCTCCAGCATCTACATACATATCATCAATCATCGCTTCAACTTTCACCTTACGATCAGCTGCACAACACTCCCAAACCATCTGAAGCTCATGGGAGTGCTCAATTTGCTGATAGGTATCATTCATGTTGCGCCACACCAATTTTGTCCTCTGTCTAGAACCCTAGGGAATTCTAGTGGCAATCATATCTACCAGCTGCGAAACAGACACACCCTCTTTGCAATTTAGAAGAAGATGCACATCTTGCCCGAACACAACCCTCTCGCGACCAAAATCAAGCTTTGCAGTGTACTACCGAACATGAACGGTGAACTCATATAGGTCCCTTGTATAAAAGTTGTGCCTAATTTGATTAAAAAGGGGAACATTTCAGTTCATTCGATTCTATTATGCCGTAACTAATCTACTTGCAAGATAAGGCATAGATAATAAAAATTCACCTCCCGCTCTTCTCCTAGGTTTTGTTCTTCGAGATCTGAGTGCTGCATCCGCCCACCGGAGCCGAACAATCCGCTGTCGGCCTTGCTTTTCTCTTCAACCCGCTGCTCGTAGGTACCTTGGGAGCAGAATCCTTGCTGGCCTCCTTGCTAACTGGGGCTGAAGACCTCGCCGCTGCTATGCGTTGAGCCCAAGACTTGGGCCCCGATGGACCCTTTTCAGTCGGCGACGTAGCTACAACCTTCGCCTTGCAAGACATGCTGGGCCGCCGCCGCCGGATTCAGTGTCAGGGGAGGGAGAAAAAAGGTCCTCCGCCACCGGCAGATTTAGGGTCGGGAAGGGAAGAAAAGGGACCACCACCGCCGCAGCAAGATTTAGTGTCGAGAGTTAGGAAAGTACAGTAATGGATTTGCCCCTACGACACGTGTAGGGTGGCTAAGAAGAGTGACCTGCGAAGGAGGGGCACAGCAGGAACTAGTGTAATGGAATATCCTGCCTTAACGGGCGCGATTTGAAAATATTGGGTTTGGCCATCATTCACTCGAAAGACCCCTCTCAGCAATTGGCGCCCCAACTTCTCGAATCGCGGTGATAAAAATCAACTTGGGTACCGCGTTGCCTGGCCACCCCAACTTTCGGGCCGCAAAATGATATTCTCCAAGGCAAGGTTGTGATTGGAGCTTCAAGTGTTCCCCCATCATCACCTTATATCAACATTCACTTATGCCTCATGGCTAAGGAATCAAAGGTAACTTCTTCTTTGGATGCCAATGCACCTAATGATGATGTGAATGTTGACTTAGATGAAGTAGAAGATGATGTTGCTTCTTTAAAGGATAAGGGGAGCTAGTCCTTCGTGCTCTACACAAAAATAAAAATACTTGTTCTACTTCCATTGAAATCTTGAACTTTTCCATTGAAAGTAAGCAACTAATTTATGAGCATGAGGACACAATTGAAAAAATGAGTAGTCTTGAGCATGAGTATGCTAATGACTTTGCAAACCTAAATGAATATTTTGAAGAGGAACAAACCACCAAGGAATCTCTTGAGGAGACCTTTGCTCTAGAGCTACATAGAGTGAAGAAATCCCATGATAGATAATTTGAGGTGGCAAGTGCCCTCCAAATTAAAAATGATGAGCTTGAAGTTGCTTATGCCAAACTCCTTAAGGATTTTGAGCACCTCAACAATGGATCTAGGGTCATCAATGGGGAGCTCATCAAACTCATCGAGTCACATGAGCAACTTAAAGCTTCATACTCTAAAGAGCTTTCCAAGTTGCCCTCACCTCTTACTACTATTGATGATGCTTATGCTACTAACTCTATATCTTGTGAAGCATCTATTGTGAAGGAGAATGTTGATCTAAAGGCTCAACTTGCTTTGCTAGCTAGCAACTATGGGAAATTGGAAGAAAATCATGCTAAGCTCTCAAGCTCGCATGAGGACCTTCTAGTTTCCCATTGTAGTCTAAAGTTGGCTCATGAGGCTATTGTGTCAAAGGTAACATCTAGTGAGCCTCATGTGGACATTAGCACGACATCTACTCCTAGTGTCATATTGCCATATGCTAGTCCTTGTAATTCATCCACTCATGCTATTACTACATCTTGTGATGAATTACATTCCTTGCCTTGTTTCTCTAACATTGTAGCATCTACTTCCTCTAGTATTGTTGTTGATACTAACCATGTAGAGGAAAACAAGAAGCTCAAGGCTCAAGTCGCTTCTTTGAAGAATGACTTGAAGAAGTGTCATGAAGGGAATACCACACTCGAGAACATCTTGGGTGAGAGTTGGCTTGGATTCAACTCCAACTTAAAAAACAAGCCCACCAACAAGTTGAAGCACAAGGGCAACAAGAAGAATGGCCAAGGTCAAGTGACGAATCCGGCCAACGTTGTGTGCTTCAAGTGCAAGGAAGAAGGTCATCATGTGATATCTTGCCCAATGAAGAAGAAGCCTCTTGGTGAGAAGCAACAAGGGAAGCGGCCTCAAGCTCCACCTCAAGCTAGAAGTGGACCTCTTCCCAAGTTGGCTCAAGTTCTTCATCATGGTGAAACATATCCGAAGAAGAAAGATGGCAAGCGAAGAACTTGCTACATATGCCATGAGAAGGGGCACCTTTCTTCCTAATGCACCATGGGTAACTCCTCATCCAAACCTATCTTGATATATGATGCATATTCACTTGGTAAGGATGAGGCGGGTAATGTGTTTGCCAAATATGTTGGCGCCCAATGTGGTGTCAAGAAAAGAACCATTTGGGTTGCCAAGCTTATTATGACTAACTTCTTAGGACCAAATTTGGTTGGGGATCAACAAGATATAACTTGATCAATAGGTGTATGTGGAGGGCATTGTAGGCTTGGCTACATTATGAAGAATTGAGGGATCTTCATCAATTATCTTTGTCAAGTCAAGCCATTTGTATTATCATGCTTCTATCTTATATCCAATGTTCCTCCTTGCGGTAACATGTGCTCAAATCATTTACATTGAAAGTTACTTGCTCCCTTATGCATGTGTTGGTTTTGTACCTTGCATGTATGTGTTTGTATATGTTGTGCTTCCCTCGTACTTATATTTAGTTATCAAGTTTATTTGTGTATGTTGGTTGGCACATCATGTATTTGTGTTCATGTGTTTGAGCCTTTGGTGAATTTATTTGGTATCTCGTTTGGCTCTTGGGAGATATTAATGGACTATCCCATTTTGGGAGAGTGTTATGCTTGGGCATTCCACAATCCTAAAATGTGTGTACATGAGGAATGCCACTTAGTATGTATATTGCAAGTTTATCTAGTCTCTATGTGGTATGTATTTCTCATGATAAATTCAAGTTCCATAATGTTCATTAATCATCTATTTGGATGTTTTTACCTCTTGTTGAGTATTCTTGGTTTATCACATTATGGGGGTGTAATATACTTTATGCATATTACAGACCTAGAAAATGTAGACATTTGAGGTAGTGTCACTTAGAATTGATATATATATATTTATCTAGCTCCTAAGTGGCACATTTAGCTCAAACAAGTTCCAATTCCTTTGAATTTCTTTTATTGCTCATCTTTTGGATCTTGTTTGTGAGAATTTTTATTGATATGTGTTTCCTCATATTTGGACCTTCATATCCTCCATGGAAACCATTTGCTTCAAGTTACTTTAATCTTCAATGATTGTGTATCAATTTGGAGCTATAAATAAATCTACATCTAAGCATCATGCTTAATTTTTATATTTTGCCATATGCTTCTTGCTGTGAATATGATCATGATTTTCTTGCAAACTACCTCGGGAAAATTTTCCCCATAATTCTTTTCATTGTACAAGTCGTACTCCATAAATGGTAGAACTTGTTGATCATAATCACTTTGGCCTTTGCTTGTTTTTGCCTTATCTTTGGCCATGAAAATGTTTTCATTTTCTCTCATGTCTTCCTTGCCTTTTGTGGATCATTTTAGCTTTTTGGTATTCTCTTGTGTTTTATTTAATGTAGATAGTAGTGATGATCTCATTTGTGTGCATTTTGCATTCAAAAGAAAAAATCTACATAATGCACCATTCATGGGGGAGCTCTCCTATATTATTTAGAACACTCCCTTTTGTGCTTGGAAATTTGATCTTTTCTTTTGGTACTTTGTGTGTTGGAACCTTGCTCTTTTGGGGTTGGTTTTTTCTCATTATTTGTTACTTGTTTGATCCTTTAGGATGAGATAAATCCTTGAGCATTGGTGTTTTTGTCTATCTTTTGCTCTTTGGCTTTTGCCTTGTTCATTTGTTGAATTTGTGTCCTTTCATGTGTTGATTTGGCTCTTTGATGCAATTTGGACACCCTTTTGCCGTGTCACGTTCTTGTGTGCGACTTCTTGGTTTACTTGGTGTTTTTTATTCAAAAGTCTCGTGCATGCGTATTTACTACATGTTTTATATTATGGCATGCTTGCTTTCTTGATCCAATATATAGGGGATTCTCCACCAAATCCTATCGGCTAAGTTGTGCATGAAATTCAATTTCATATCAATATGCACATATTTATGTGGAGGGTCTCCTATGTATTGTAGTTGCACTAACTACTTTGGACCCAATTTGTTTGGGGACCATAGTGTACTTAATGTTGTGTTAGGTATATTGGAGATATATTGGATGCTTGTATCTTCAACTATGAAGAAGGGGTACCTACATGACAAGTGGAGGCAAGCTAGGATGATCAACAAATTCATATTCTCTACATCCTACCAATTATATCTCGGTAACAAGTATCTCTCTCATGCATACATATCTCGTTTCCAACCTTTTGTAGGTTGTTTGGTGGCATGAAATTGTGTACTTGCAAATGTTATGGTTGTTTCTTTGCTTTTTTTGTGTTCTATCTATTGCAAATGTTAGTATGTTGAGATGAGTGCATATAATGGGGACTATGCAATATCATGCTCATGATTCACTAATCCCAGATATGTCAATTTAGCAATTATATTGCCTATATTTTCCTCAACTGCTCACATGTGCAATAGTGAGTATTTTGTAAAGTTGATTTCTATTTGTGATACTTGTTGTGTTTCTCCATATATTCCAACTATTCCCTTTTCCCTTGGTAACAGTTGTAATGTATGTAGTGTGTTGATGTTTGAAGTTCATTGATGTACAATAAGATATATTTGAGCCTTTGGCCATGCTTTCAAGCAAAAATTCTTACTGGTATACTCTATGACTTCCTTTTGTTTTTATGTGCTTTATCGAGTATATATTTGGTGTGTGCATGCTTCTTTGTGGGCATATGTCTTTGTGATATTCTCCACCTAGAAACTTATACATGCAAGAGAAGATAACTTTTTTAGTTGGTTTCTTTGGAGTTCACCTTTTATTTCATTTTGACTCTTCGGTGGTTTCCAAGTTTATTTGCCAATGAGTGTTTGCACCCTTTGTTTGCGGGCACTCATATTTTGATCTTTCTCGCCTTGTATTGTTAAATGAGTTTGTATGAGTGAGAATTTCCATGATTGTGCACTTTGTTTCCAAATACAATTATTATAATTGGTGCATAATTCTTGGGGAGCTTCTCTAACTCACTTAAGAATGCTCATTTGCCTTTCTCTTTGTTTGAGGTTTAAATGTCTATGGGGGAGTGAGGATTCCATATTTGTGCATGATGTATTCAAATGATGACTCTATATTGTGCATAAAGATTGGGGAGCTTCCCTATTTCATCTGTATCATAATATCTTGTTATTTTCTTTTGGTATCAATTGTTGTTGTCAATTGGTATTTTTGGGTCTTTTGGGTTGCTCGCTTCATTTGTTGAAGATATTTTCTCTTTCTTTTCTTTTTACAATCATTGGGTCCTCAATATAGTGTTACTTCCTCCCAAGTATTCATCATTGGATATGTGTATATGCACACCTTTGGAGGATTTCTCACTATATTGGTCATCTAGAACTTTTCACCCATTTTGGCTATCGATGCCAATGGAGGAGAAGTTTTGGAGGGTTTAAGGAAAGTCAACCTTTTCTTTGAGTATGTTCTTAAGCATTTGACTCTCATTATATTGCATCTTTGTTGTTACTTTGCATGTTGAATATATAGATGAAACTCAACCACCGATAATGGTTGGCAATCTATGCAATGAAATTCAAGTTCATCGCATGTGCATAGATTGTGGGGGAGTTTGCTCTATATATTGTGCTTATAGCAACATCACGTACTTGTGTAGTATTTGATGTTGGGGAAACTATTTTGTTCATTAAATTCCATATTTAAACCCTCTCAAAGGGATTGTCATCAATTACCAAAATGGGGGAGATTGAAAGGGCATGTATACCCCCATGTGTGGTTTTGGTAATTAATGACAATCTCTATGGACTAATGTATAAATTGAGTTTCACTTGTAGGTTTTTCCATTGGCATCGCTTGGACCATGTGTTGGTCTCAAGGTTGAAAACGAAGAAGCAATGTCCAAGGGATTTGTGCCTATTGTAATCATGAAGAAGAAGAACAAGATCAAGTATGTCTTGAAGAAGAAGAGAGGGAGTCCCATATGGTTATCTTCAAGACATCATCAAGAAATGAAAAGTAAGCTCAAGGTGTGCCATCTCTAGAAGATCTCATGCTTGAAGCTTTCCATCCTCGGTGATCATGGAGTGATTAAGACAAGTTCAAAGAAGAGGTTTCCCCATGGAGTATGGGGGAGCAAGTCACAAGTCTTCATCAAGCAAGGCACGGGCAAGAGCGATCAAGAAAGATGTTCCATCTTGAAGGTGTGAAGATCATCTATATCAAATTCAAGTGTATTCTCAAGGAAAAGGTATGATCTTGATAGGTTTTCTACTTTACCGGTCTCTTGTAGTGTTGGGAGACCGAGTTTAGGATAGATAGCCGTACTATCAAGAGGGGCTCTCAAGTGGGTGACTCGATCGCATCTTTCGGATAGAGCTCAAACCTTTGCATTCTTGCATCATATTTTCTTGGTTGTTATTTGGTTCTTGTCCATTTTAGGTTCTAAATCTTGTGATTATCTTCATAACAAGCTCTAGTTCATGAAAAAACGTTTTCCCTTGAATATCTTATTGCATTTTTGATCTTCAGGTTTTCTAGCTCCACACCTTGGGAAATATCTCAAATATATATACTTGATATTTTGTTCCTTGCTGGTATCCAATATTTCACCTTATTTGGATTATACTCTTTATTATCTTTCCAAGAAAATTGGTTTCATCCCAATTGGAGTTTCCAAGCTCAACTTCTTGCGTTTTGCATTTTGGAGGTTTTACCAATTCGTCGCTTCTGAGAGGTCATACCTTTCTCCATTTTATTTTTATACTTCCATGTGGGACTATGATATTTCATTTCATGATCTTGTAGATCTTGTTGTTCTCTTCAAAACTAGCCCAAGATCATCGAAATCAGAGTCCAGAGTCAAAAGTTATTAAAGTTTTTGTGCAATGTTGTCCAACATTTTTGCTGAGCAGTAGTACCGGCCCAAGTTCTGCCCAAAGTTCCGATGAAAACTTGTTTTTGTTCAATAACTTGTGTTTCTATTTACCGGTAGTACCGGTGGGGCGTGAATCTGGCCCAAATGGGAAGATTTCTCTTGCCCTATTTAAGGCCCCCCTCTTCCCTATGTTTCCCCAAATTTTGAGGTCATTTTTGCTAGCTCTTCCACTCTCTCTCCTCCATTTTTGACCTTCAAAAGCTTTCCCTCTCCCCTTCTCCCTCCCATGATTCTTGCATCTCTTTGAGGGATTTGAGAGAGGAGATCTAGATCTACAACCCCCACCAAACCAAATCCCTTCTTTGTGAAGGAATCCTTGGGATCTAGATCTTGGAGAGTTTTGTGTTATCCTCTTGTGTTCTTCCTCTCTAGGTGCCCCAATAGATGTTGTAGCTTTGGTGTAATTTGAGAGAGAAGGACTTGCCTCTTGCATTTTGTGCATAGGTTTGAGTTCTCCTCGGAGATTCAGCGAGTTCAAGCTCTTGGGCTTGTTTCTCTTGGGTTCTTGGAACCCTAGACAGTTGTCTGGACTTGTGGTGTGTTCTTGAGGCCTCTAATTGAGTTGCGGAGATTTCTCAAGCTTGTGGCTTGTTGTGGCCTTGTGGAGCCTTTGTGGTGTTTCTTGGGAGCCCTCCCATTGAGTTGTGGATATTGCCCCAAGACTTGTACGGGTTCGGTGACCGCCCTCAAGTGTCCCATAGTGGAACATGAGTAGGCCTTTGTGGCGAGCTCACGAGAGAATAGGGTGAGCCTTTTGTGGCATCAATGAGTTGCGTGCCTTCACATCTTGGGGTGAGGCATTGTGTGGCGTTGGGTGAGCATCGAGCCACCACACCTCCAGGTAATCCATTTGTGGCGCTCGAAGTACATTGCGCCATCGCATCTCTCCAACGGAGACTAGCTTCTTTGGAAGTGAACTTCAGGAAACAAATCATTGTCTCTGCATCCATCGGTTATCTCTCAACCGAGCCCTTTACTTATGCAATTTACATTGTGATATCCATCGTGCTTGAAGTATTATATCTTGCTATCACCTTGTTGCTTGTCTTGCTTAGCATAGGTTGTTGGTGCACTTAGTGAACCTAGCGAATATAGGTTTTTGCTTGATAAATTAAACGTTAAGTTTTATTCTGAATTTATTAGAGCCTAAACCGTAGTTCACCCCCTCTAGGCGACGTCCTTTTCCCTTTCAGGAGAGATGGTTGGCAAAGTTCCAAATACATCATCAAGTGATTGTGGTTGGAGAGTATATTGAGTAGAATGGATTCATGCCTTAAATTGGTCTTCACCAATGTGGGAACTACTAATAGGAATTGGCTCAAACTGAACCTATCAAGGAAACAAATGGTTAAGTTAATGATTGGAGGTCAAAACTTGCATGTGAAATTAGGTGGTTGAGTTCCTGGATCAAAATCCAGGATGTGTGATGGAAGAACACATCATAAGGAAGAGGATAGAATATGCGCATCACCTTGGATCAAGTGTTATCGGTCTTGGATAGGATTCCAAGAAGTGAATCAAATAACCAAGAGGAAGATATTCTTCCTGCTAGGGTTTTGATGATTTGCTCCCAAGAGATTTAGGGTGAGGTAGTATTAAGATCAACTATCCTCATCTTGCTGGACAAAGGTTTGTTAAAGGTGATTTTTTGAGAGAGAGATGCCAGGATCCATCCAATCTTATGAGTTGAGAAGAGAATGTATTCAATATTTGGAGATTTAGAGGGAGTGTTCACTACAAGAAAAAATGGCTTTTACAATGGACGAATTTCATGGTTGAAGGCCTGTTTTTTGCGGTTAAAGTCTTCTATGACGGATAGCCTTCATGGTAAAAGCCCCATCACAAAAGAATCTACCATGATTTTTTTGGGACCGTGGCTGATTGCACTCTTCAGCCACAAAAACTTGTTCTATCGTAGATCTATTCGCCAGCTGTGTTGACTGCTGATGTCATGCAAACTGCCACGTGGCAGCCGCCATTAATGACCGGTTACAGTCACAGAAACCATGGCAGAAGCCAGGCCTAGCCAAGCCCTGCTAAATATTAAGTGGGACGGCCCATGAAAAGAGCCGAATAAGAATACACCCCTTACTATTTCGTCTTGCACTGTTTGAAATGAGCCCAAAAGATGTAGCCAGCAGCGGCCCGCGAATTTCAGGCCCGTAACTATTTCGGCCTACAGAGGCCCACATTGTCCGGATACTATGCGGGCCGTTAACAACCTTTGTCAAGTAGGTCCGATACTGTTAAGGCCTACGGTCGGCCTGTCACTGTTCTCGTAGCTTGTCCTGGGCCGCCTACTAACGACCCATCTTTGACAAGGTTTGTTACTATTCTGGCCTTTTACTATACTGCCTGTCAACCTTCCGAGCCCATAGGCGGCCTACAATTGTTCTGGTTTGGTACTGTTCTGGCCTCGCAATATGTTTGGCTTGTTACTGTTCTTGTCTTATAAAATTTTGGGCCATTTACTGTACTGGCCATTACTGTTCAGGACATTTACTATTCAGGTCCATTACTATTGTGGTCCGTTACTGTTTTGACCCATTACTGCTTTGGCCCGTTACTGTGTTGTGATGCTGTTGCGGCTGGCCTATTACTGTTTTGGCATGTTACTGTTCTAGCCTATTACAGTTACTACTTGCCACCTGAGGGTAAGCCCGTTACGGTCGCGGACACCTACAATTTTGGCCTTTTTGAAGCCCACACAAATATCATAAATGGAGTATAATTAGCGAGCATCTTTTACTGTTCATGGTAGGCCCAATACAAAAAGGGCAAAAAACAAAGCCCTATACTGTTACCTGATCGACCTGGCTGGCACAGTTATGGTACCGCCTACCGCCATGTGTGGACGGCGTCAACTAAATGCCTACATGGCCTATGCGAGTTATCTAGATATTACATCAGCTGCAAACTTCTTAAAAATATTACATAATATCAATGCTCGGTAAAGAAATTCAGCATTTTAGTTGACAATCAAGTTAATAACATTGTCCTCAATTTGCTTTCTCAATCCATCAACTACATCTCCCTTTGAGTGTGACAGCTACATTAGAAAACCACCTTGAGACATGATCTTGCAGCCCCCTCATTGGTGGCGATAGCAATAATTGTAGTCTGAAACCAAGTAATAACAAGTTAATACATCAAACAAGACAAACTACTCACTTGACTGATATGCCAGGAGCTATGAACTGGAGTTTACAACTGGTGAATGGTTCAATTATTGACCAACACGTCAAACAAACAGGAAAAGCAAGCACGCATTAAACAAGTGTGCCTAACGTGAAACGAGAAATCAAAAAATATGTGTGTGTGTCTTATAATTTCAGCAAATATAAACTAGCCAGGTCATTTCAACAAATATATATGGAAGTAGTTGTATACCCTAGAATGCAAGAGATGTTGGATGACTCGGAATTTGCGTTGAGCTGCACAATGGCATGCAGTTACTATTGTAGCTAAGAATGAACCAAATAAAAATTATAATCGCATCATATGAGAACTTGTAGAGCGAGAATACAAACCAGGAATGAACTATATATAGTAGAGGATAGTTATGTCATTGCTTAGGACGAACCAGAACCAGATGCGAGATATAGTAGCATCGCATGTGAACCTGTAGAACAAGACAAACAATCATTAGACACATGTGCCTACAATGAAATGAGCAATCAAACAAAGTGTTTTTTAGAATTTCGCAAATATAAACTAGCCAGGTCATATAAGCAAATATATATGGAAACAGTGGTATTTCCTGGAATGCAAGAGACATTCAGTGACTCAGAATTTACGGTGAGCTATACAATGACATGCAATTATTGTCATAGCTAAGAATTAACCAGATAGAAATATAATGGCATCATAAGAGAACTTCTAGAGAGCAGGAATGCAAACCACGAGTGAATTACATAGTAGAGGACAATTATGCCATTGCTTAGGACGAACCAACACCAGATAAGGAAATAATGACATTGCTTGTGAACCTGTAGAAGAGGCTATGCAAACCATCATGCTCATTGTTCCATTCTGGGCTCTATGCAAGAAAAAGAAAATAGTTAGTGTTGCAGCTTTTGAAGAACCAGATGGCAACAACAAAATTATAATCGAATTAGCATGAAGAGTCTAAACGGGTACTACAGGACAACAGAATGCTGCCAAGGAGGAAATAATAATAGGAACTTATCTCAGGACGAACCAAATAGATTCAGTAACTGTGGAGCAGGGAATCCACACTAATGTTTTCCATTGATTTTACATTTTGCAAGAACTACACGATAGCAGGAAAATAGTTGTTCGGAGTAGCTAAGAACATATGCATGACTTCAAAATTTGTAGAGCAGTGAATGCAAACCAACATGTCTAGTGACCTACTTCATAGTATGTAGCACGAAGAATAGGCATGCGCTTTGACTAGCTTTACAACACGATTACAAAAATGCAGTTCACTGCAACATGCTTGAACCTGCTGTACTCCTGACAAAATAAAAAAAGAGTTGGAGATTTGGTTACCATGGCCGAATAGGCTTCTAAGCATCATCCGTACTAGCATGGGTGACATCCTTGTCACCCAGGGTGCTACGGTTGCGCCGGTTGTTTGCGTTGGGGAAGCAGATCTTGGGTGCTTGATGCCGACTTGAGCACGGTGGACGAGGGAGAATTGGTGTGTTGCATGGTGTTTCAGGTACAGTATGGATGGGGAGAATGCCGGCGGTGTTGATGCATATCTTGTGCAGTCGTTGACAGATTCAGCATCATGGACGGGAAAGTGGAAAAAGGAAATCAGGTGCGATGGACGACAGCGGACTTGGTGACCTTGGTCGGGTGCGGTGGACATCGTTGAAGCGACAATGGTGCTTTGGATGAGACCATAGCTTATGCAGCTCCAATATACTGTTGGGTGAGGAGTGCATGGTGTCGAGTTTCGGCAGGAAAAGCCAGTCGGAGAAGTGCTACGGGAGGTTCTAGGCGCGAGAAATTTTGCAGTGTTTGAAATAGAGGGGCGCGAGGGAGTGGAGACCACATGATTTTTGTATTGTTTGAAACAGAGGGGCGTGATAAATTTCACAGTGTTTGAAATGGAGGGGCGCGAGGGAGTGGGGACTACGTGATTTTGGAATCATTTGAAACAGAGGGGCACAAGAAATTTCAAAGTGTTTGAAATAGAGGGGCACGAGGGAGTGGGGACCACGTGATTTTGGCCGTCTATCAATATTCTCCATCCATCCCAAATCAATAGGCCAGAGGGGATACCTTCCCTTCGAAGGCTCTGGCACGTATGCCTATGCTAGCAATCGCTGGGTGTCCTAGAGTAGACTATAGGGGTATATGTGTAGGCTACTGTACAAGCAGACCATTAATCGGGCTAGCTGGGGCGATGTCATTTTGGCGCTCCACGAGTTCAAACTTTTACTTATGGTGTTTAGGAGTGAATGCATGCAGCTCAAAAAAAGGTACTTACGTGATTACGTGCATGATATTATTAGGATACTGAATTGCACGCATCATGTAGTAATGAGTGGATTCTATTAGGTTGGTCATTGTATTACTCGTATTTTCTCTCCGTATATACGTTGATCACAATCTAGTTACTGAGTTGCATTGATGTGAGCACAATTTATTGAGTGACAAACCTATTTTTTGTGCGGTCAAGGCCCCCATCCGCTGATGACCCTCGCTAATCAACGTAGCTCACACATACGGTAGTTTGCAGTCATAACCAGACTTCTAATGAAATCAGACTAGTAACTCATCAGCACAGTTACATTTGTTGTTTTAGAAGTGTATTTTACGTAGTAGTAGTAGGAACATCATCTAGAGAGACAGAGTTCAGCATCTAGCAATCTTGTCCATCCAATCCGAAATCAATGGGTCAAAGCGGATACCTTCTCTGCGAAGGCTCTGGCGGGAATGCCTATGTAAGGAATCGTTGGGTATCCCTAGGTAGACTATAGGGTTAGCTGTACTTGTGACCCAAAGTACTCCAAACAATAGCTGGGTGTCCCTAACGCTGACAGTGTATTTTCTTTTCTAGATAGACACTACACCTCCTAATAGTATATATGTCTAAACGGTGGAGCAGTTGAGTAAGAAAAAGATTCCCTGAGGTGAGTCTAGTACCACTATACACAATGTCTACTACAATAAAAAAATGAAAAAGGAACCAGAGAAGAGAACAAGGTTGAACAAAAGTTATAAGTTAAATATAGACTATAACATGCATAAGTTATTAGTCTATGTTAATACATGAATAGTTCATTTATTAGGTAATAGACTCATTTCAGCTTGGTATGTGTGAATAACTCAATGCCACATGAGCAATTTTACTGAGTTGCACCCTTAGTTACTCATGAAGTTATTTGCACTACGACTAACCTAAAAAGATTCCCCCCCTAAATTTTGCTTATCTCCAGCAGCAACCCTATATTATCTCCCCTATATCATAGCCACAATATTTTAATAGGGAAGAGCAAAAAAATCCCCCCATAACTCACCCAACGACGTAGGGGGCACATAAATAGTAGAAGGAACAATTGATAAGTATACTAAACATTGGATCCCTACACATCTAACAAAGTAGAAAGTATGACCAAATTTAAAGATCACTCATTGACGACTTAATTATTTTGATTTATCAGACATACTCTCCCTCCATCCGATTTTTTCTGAAAATGCCCTCCAACCTAATTAAAAAGGATGTCACATATTTAACTAAATTTGAATGTATATATACACTAAACAGTGACTACTATACGACAAGTATATTGTTACAAAAGCTCCATAGAGCGCATTCGATTGTTAAGAGTGCAATATAATTATGCGAAGACGGATGAGAAAAAATGATCCATGCACCCAAAAGAAAGAAAAAAGAGGGCCACGCCAGGAAGTCCTCTCCCTTCCTAGTTCCTACTCCAAGATTCAGCGATTGCAACATTGTGGCCGCCCTGCGGAGGCAGGGCCTCGACGACCTCCACAATGGTCGTGACCTCGACGACCAACATGAGATGGCTTCTCTCTTCCTACTTAGCGGGGCATGACCTAGACGATCTCCACAATGGTAACAGCTGGTTGCGGAGCTCCGTGACTTCCTTCTTCAAATTTTCACACTCAGCACGAAGCATCGAGGAGTCACGCTCGTAAGATCGTGCGAGCTTCATTTGAAAAGCCAAATCGGCTCGGAGGCGATCACACTCTAGGTTGAGCTCAAAGTTTTTCTGCAGAATGTTGATGTTATGGCTATTGATTTCATCTACTTTGGCCGAGATTCTCGCCCTGACTTACTGCATGGAAAATGCATCATCAGTAAGAGAGCATGGAGTGCATGCAGAGAAGAACATAAAATGCCAATACATGTATAGTGACTATAGTACCTCTCTTCTTCGACCGAGAGCGGGCATAAGGGCATCATACGCGTTAGAGATATCCATCATGCTATCGACCCGTGGGGTTGAAAATTCGATGCTCGAGCCGCCTGCCCTGGAAGATGTATAGAGACGGTTCAATAGTAGGAGCAGACAGCCTAGGAATCAACGGAAGTACAAACCTACCCGGACTCTTAGTCCCCATGATATCTGCTCTTCGGATACATGCGCGAAGACGAGCCCTCGCCCCATGGCTGGTCTCCTTTCTCGGTCCGAGCCGGCAGGATTTCTCCACGGCTCTAACCACCACCATCTTGCTATTCTTCCGATGAGACAGGATATTTTGTGACATCGCTGGATGAAGAAGTAGAGAAGAAAGGGAGGATTAGTGGAAGAAAATGGTTTCTACAAAGGCGGAGTGAGGTAGTACTAGTAGGAGGAGAGAGGAGAGTGAATAGTGGAAGCAAAATATCAAGGTCTGGGTCTGGTCGCCGGCCTTCGAGCGATCTCGTTGGTCCATCATACTAAGCGATCGAGCTACTAGCTGCAAATATTTATGACCCACCCAAAGTTTATGGACAAATTTGGCTAGATACATAGTGGTGCAATCAATTAGCTTATGTTGTACTAAGTGGGTCCCATCTTTAGGATTGGTTTTTGCCGACTAGTCTAGTAAATTTCTAGTAGATTCAGACAAAAAGTCTAGTACGTACATTTCTTAGCCACATCTAGTAACGGCTCATGATGTGCTTGCTACTAGTAGTAGTAGTAGTAGTCACATTGAATATACTTAGGGCTTGACGCATAAGCATCACAAACGGTCGCCAAAAGATCGAACGGCAAACTTAAAGATAACTTAGGGATTCTTTGGATAATAGGATTTAAAAACACAAGAACTTGACTCGGTCACAGGTACAAAACAATGGATGGCAAAACAAAGCTTTCTTTGGATCACAGAATTTAAAAACACAGGATAACATGGTCGGAGGTACAAAACAGAAGAAATCTACAGGCTTAAAGTCATTTTGATGAAACACAGGAAACGCGGAGGAAAATTGCCTCAATCCTACGTGAACGAGTGTAAAAAATTGGATGTTGAAATTCCTATGGGATTGGGGGTGTAGAAATACAATCCATATGAATTTTGGAGGTATGATTCCTTTCATCCAAACGACTTCCTTATGAAAAAAAATCCTATGGGTTGAATTCCTCCAAAATTCCTTTGAAAATCCTTCGATCCAAATTGGCCCTTAATCAAGATGTGCGTGCTCACGACAGACGAACACCTTCCGACAGGAGGTGATGCGGTCGTATATTTTCATCTTGAACCCGTTTGCGGTGACCTTGAACATAAGGCAGTCACCCTCCTTCAACTCATGGAAAGCAGCAAAAGTAGCCCACTCTTTGTCCAAGACGATCTGGTCTTTGTTGCGGTTGGCATGGACAACCCACTCGCATTCCTCGCATGCTTGGACCACCACTAGTTGTGGGTAGGGGCGTACATTCACGTAAGGTTGAAGTAAGTCGGGATGATAAGCACATACAAGTCATGCTGGATTAACTGGATGTAGAAGCACCTAGGACGATGCATCGTGGCATGGTGTCCAACCGACCTAGGGAGTCTTCTCGGTTTGGCAGAACTAGCGACCGACCTGGCAGCACTTGCCCTTGCTAAGGCCTCCACTCTCCTGCCCGACAGCTTCAACTCCCTTGGTATGATGGGGAGAGCATCTTCATAGCCCCCTAGAGCTAGAGCAATCCGGTCAAGAATGTAGTCTACGTTCGGCATTACAACTGGACTATCCTACATGAAAATTACCATTGCCTCAATCCTTTGGAATTACCAAAACACCACAATGCATTGTATAAATTGACTAAAGATCACAATGCATCATTGCACCATCAAAATTTCCTAAACAACACAAGGTATCAGGTAAATTAAATTGCCTATAGAGCACAATGCATCATCAGAATGACCTAACCCGGTGGGTCCTCAAAATTATCTAAACAACTACTAGAAGGCATACCATTTAATTAGATTGATTAAACATCATAATGCATAATATGAATGGATAAAATAGCACAATGCATTATCCGGATAGACAAAACATCATATATACAGTGCATCATCAAAAATACCAAAACAGCATAAGGTATCATGTAATTAAATTTAATAAATAGTGTCTGCATAATTAAAAATACCTAAACTGATGGGTCATTGAAATAATCTAAACAGCTAGAAGGCATATCATTTAATCCTAAACAGCAGAACACAGATCAAAATGGACTAAACAACACAGTGAGGAGACATGACACAATGCATCATAAAAAAACCAAAACAGCACAACGCGTCATGGAGAATTTCTAAACAACACAATGCATCATCTAAGTACCAAAACAGAACCCTGCATCATCGTCATCAAGAATATTCCATAACTGAGCAGGACAACACAAAAGACAATTATCAAGAATATGACATATAAAGAATGACACAAAAGACAATTATCAAGAATATGACATATAACTAAGCAGTTCAACAAAGGACATGTAGTACACGTTGCAAAAAACTGACTAGATGCACGTCAGATTTGGGTTAAAGCCTCAATCCTCCAGATATAACCTCGTTGCAGTTGGGAGGGCACGAACTTGCACATGGGTCAATGGGTTGAGTAGATGAACAGGGCGCCTCTAACGAAGAACCAACCACATACAACGAAGAAGCACAGATAATCACTGATGAAGGGGGAGGCACCGATAGGGGTTTCACCGCATATACTCTGAAATTTGGCACATTGGGAATGAGAGTCCAACCTGCAGACGAAAAGGACGCGTCCGCCACCGCATGAGCATTCGGTCCCAACGCACGTGGAGCCAGATGCTTGGACGACCGCTCAGCGGGCGATGAGGGTTTCAGCGTGGCCGACCGAAACCCTAAGGGCGACGGACGCCTCACCTTGGGCACAACCCACACACACGCGAAAGGCGAAGGACGCTTCAGAGAGGGCATTGTGGCTGGCGGAATTGAACAAGCCACCTGCAGCTCTGAAGTAGAGCTTGATGAGGACCCCATCTCAACCACAGACAAAGGTTTTGGCATTAGTTTCATCGAAGTAACGGCTGGGTTAATGACTCGGAGTTGTGAGGTGAGTGTGGGAATGTGATAGCGGGAGAGAGGAATGGTGGGGGAGGAGTTATAGAATGGGAGTGGGTAACCCTCTATCCGCTTTAGTAGTACCGTACTACAAAAAAACTACATTTCACATATCATCATTTTTTGACGAACTAGTTGATTTCTTTGAACCGAATAAAATAGTGGGTATCCTTTAGGTTTCAAACTTCCATCTGGTACTTGTTTTGTTAGTAGTAAGTACAGTACAATACTTTGTATTACCCTCCATGGTAGTATAAAATATATTTTTAGATAGAGGAAATTGCACGATCCACCATATTTTCATCGCACTTTTGCACAAAACTCTAGCTGGATGTCATTTTTGCATATTTTAATAGTTTTTGGCCTAATATGCACAAATTTGGCCAGTTAGTCCTGTAATCACCAATTTAACCTCATTGGTAGCAATACCGACAAGTGGTCCCCGAATGTCATTGCTCCCATTCACACACAAAGATTGGATGATGCTAAAAACTGGATACTAATGATATTTATCACTCATAATACTTTTTGGATGCATGTAGCTGGTATGTAAGAGACTTATTTCATATGAAACATCAATGTTTACACAAAGGTACTACAATATTAGTCCGTCGCACATTGAATTTGTGAAGGCTTTATTTGGTCATAATAAACTTGTTTTTGAACATAACTTATTTGTACATAAGATTTGATGTTTCATTCACATAACCAAATGTCCATCAAAGAGTTTCTTTTAAAGTGTCGGACGAATGATATATGTCTGTTTATTACACCTCACACAAAAAACACCCCGATTTATCATAAACTTTAAGCAGATAATTATTTTCCCGGGATTTATTTTCCTGAGCAAGCACGGTGAATATGCCTCAGAATGCCATAAGCCCAGTTTCCAGACAAAGTTTATACATGTTTCACTTATGATTACGAACTTTTTTGAGTTCTCAAGGTTTCCTAACAAACTTCATATTCTTAAACTAATTTAAGTTGATTTATCAATGTTAGATAAAATTTGAACTATGAGTAAGTAGTAGATTGCTCTTAAAGTTATATAAGTATCTTTTGAAGGTACCTACCTAGACTGTCAATATATCGGAAACCAATGAATTTGTTGAACTCAACTTCTTGCTAAGAATTTTCATGTACAAAACTTGACTTTTATTTGAAAACAATAAAAAAATATTGCACGATGACCTCTGACTTGTACTACCTATTGTAAAAAATGATTATTATCAAAAGAGTTCAAATATAAAAAACAAACTAATTGAAAATATGGCCTGCCATGTATGAACATATCCTTAGGCTTCAGCTCGAAAGACAAGCTAAATGGCCTTATATATGTACAACATACTTTATGGTAATGTTCCCATATTTGATAGATGAGTGCATCTTGGCATGGTGAACAATAATGCTACTAGTACTGGGAGTATCCAAAATTTAGGAATAAAAAATCATTTTCAAATTTGAACTACAAGTAAACATGATAGAATGCTCTTAAAAAGTTACAAACATCCTTTGAGTTTTTATGGTACCGAAGTGGTCAATACTTCAAAAACCAACAAGAGTCCTATAGGATTAAAATTCTTGCTATGAATATGCATGTTGACAATTTGATCCTCACTAGCTATGAATGAAAGTAATGAAAACCCTAAATGAAGCCTTCTTCATGGCATCCTCTTGCGTGTACTACTATTTGCACTGAAAAATAATTAATAACCGTGAGTCATCATAAATTACAAAAAAAGAGTTACACAATATATGGCCCATGGTGTATGAACACTCTTGGGTTTCAAGACGTAAGACAAAGGTAACAACCATATGCACATCGTATTGATTGTATTGTAATGTTCCCATGTTTGGTAGATGTGTGCATCTTGGCAAGGTGAAAAATGGTGGCAACCACAATTTCCAACTTATAGGAATAATAAAACTTTTTCAGTTTTCAAAGCAACAACATTTTTTCTGTAAGCAAGTACGAAGAAAAATGGCTCAGAGTACCACAAAAACAACCCTAGTTTTCATACAAAGCATGGACCTTTATACACTTATGATTGATTACCAAGTTGTATGAGTTCTCAAGCTTCCCATCCAACTGGTTTCCTTGCTTAATTTTAGGGTGCTTTGTGCTAAATGTACGGACATCGATGTAAATTTACCTTTTTAGGTCCTTGATGTAAAATGTACTTCCACCGTCCATGTAAAATTCGAACCTAGAAGCAAGTGGTAAAATTTAAACATATTTAAGACTATTAGTTGTCAATGAGTATGAACATTCTTGGAGTTTCAAGCCAAACGACCAAGGTCATGGCCATATAAACATCATACTTTATTCTAATGATGATCCCATATCCAAGAATTTGCATGCCACCAAATTTGGCCATATATTTTGAAAACAAAACATGAAGTAGTGGTATGAAGAGTATGGATCGATCAACTTCTCTCTCGAGAATGAGCCGAACCCGACTGTTTTATTTCTTTGCTTAATTTTGGGTTACTTCATACTAAATGTAAGGAGCTCGATGTAATTTCCCCCTTTTTAGGTCCTTGATGTAAATTGTACTCCCACCGTCCGTGTAAAATTCTAACATAAAAGCAAGTGGTAAAATTTTAAACATATTTAAGATTATTAGTTGTCGATGAGTATGAACATTCTTGGATTTCAAGCCAAACGACCAAGGTCATGGCCATATCTACATCATATATACTTTATATTGATGACTCGTGATCCCATATCTAAGAATTTGCATGCCGCCAAATTTGGCCATATTTTGAAAACAAACAAAGAGGAAGTAGTATGAAGATTATGGCTCGATTAGCTTCTCTCAGAGAAGAAGCAAAACGTGACTGTTTCCTCTGCTTAATTTTAGGGTGCTTCATGCTAAATGTATGGACCTCGATGTAATTTTACCTTTTTTTGGTCCTTGATGTAAAATGTACTCCCACCGTCCATGTAAAATTCGAACCTAAAAGCAAGTGGTAAAATTTAAACGTATTTAAGATTATTAGTTGTCGATGAGTATGAACATTCTTGGATTTCAAGACGAACGACCAAGGTCATGGCCATATCTACATCATACATTATGTTGATGATGATCACATATTCAAGAATTTTCATACCACCAAATTTGGCCATATTTTGAAAACAAACAAAGAGGAAGTAGTATGAAGAGTATGTCTCGATTAGCTTCTCTCTCGAGAAGGACCCAAACATGACTATTTTCCCTACTTAATTTTAGGATGCTTCATGCTAAATGTATGGACCTGGATGTAATTTTACCCCTTTTTAGGTCCTAGCTGTAAAATGTACTCCCACTATCCGTGTAAAATTCGAAGATAAAAGCAAGTGGTAAAATTTAAACGTATTTAAGCTTAGTTGTGAATGAGTATGAACAATCTTGGATTTCAAGCCGAACGACCAAGGTCATGGCCATATCTACATCATACTTTATATCGATGATTCATGATACCATATCCAAGAATTTGCATGTAGCCAAATTGGGCCATATTTTGAAAACAAACAAAGAGGAAGTAGTATGAAGAGTATTGCTTGACCAACTGATCTCTCGAGAAGGAGCCAAACCCGACTGTTTTCCTTTCTTAATTTTAGGGTGCTTCGTGCTAAATGTATGGACCTCGATGTAATTTTACCTTTTTTTGTCCTTGATGTAAAATGAACTCCCACCATCCGTGTAAAATTCAAACATAAAAGCAAGTGGTAAAATTTAAACATATTTAAGCTTATTAGTTGTCAATGAATATGAACATTCTTGCATTTCAAGCGGAATGACCAGGGTCATGGACATATCTACATCATACTTTATGCTAACGATTCATGATCCCATATCGAAGAATTTGCATGCCACCAAATTTGGCCATATTTTGAAACGAGGGAGTAATATGAAGAGTATGGCTCAATCAGTTTTTCTCTTGAGAAGGAGCAAAACATGACTATTTTCCTTACTTAATTTTAGGGTGCTTCGTGCTAACTATATGGACCTCGATGTAATTTTACCTTTTTAGGTTCTTGATGTAAAATGTACTCCCACCGTCCGTACGTGTAAAATTCAAACCTAAAAGCAAGTGGTAAAATTTAAATGTATTTAAGATTATTAGTTGTCAATGAGTATGAACATTCTTGGATTTCAAGACGAATGACCAAGGTCATGGCCATATCTACATCATACTTTATGCTGATAATTCACGATCCCATATCCAAGAATTTGCATGCCGCCAAATTTGGCCATATTTTGAAAACAAAGAGGAAGTAGTATGGCTCGACCAGCTGCTCTCTCGAGAAGGTGAAAAACATGACTATTTTCCTTGCTTAATTTTAGGGTGCTTCGTGCTAAATGTATGGACCTCGATGTAATTTTACCTTTTTAGGTCCTTGATTTAAAATGTACTTCCACCGTCCGTACGTGTAAAATTCAAACATAAAAGTAAGTGGTAAAATTTAAACGTATTTAAAATTATTAGTTGTCGATGAGTATGAACATTCTTGCATTTCAAGCCGAACGACCAGGGTCATGGACATGTCTACATCATACTTTATGCTGATGATTCATGATCCCATATCGAAGAATTTGTACGCCACCAAATTTGGCCATATTTTGAAAACAAACAAAGAGGGAATAGTATGAAGAGTATGGCTCGGTCAACTTTTCTCTCGAGAAGGAGCAAAACATGAGTGTTTTCCCTGCTTAATTTTAGGGTGCTTCATGCTAACTATGTGGACCTCGATGTAATTTTACCTTTTTAGGTACTTGATGTAAAATGTACTCCCAACGTCCGTACGTGTAAAATTCGAACCTAAAAGCAAGTGGTAAAATTTAGGGATTTCTATTTTGTACCCTTGGTTCGTTAGTTGTACTAAGTTTTCTCCAGGCGCTTAGTTTTTCCTCACTTTTCTCCTCCCACCATTCCGAAACCCTCACATGCGCTTGGACAGGTGGATGCTGTCAGGTCAAAGGCTTGACTGTTACATGCTAACAGGTGGGACCGCGTTGGGTGGGTCTTGCGTTGAGCATTACGTTATGTCACCTCGACCGTTATATGTTGACAGGTGGGGCCGTGATATCCGGCGGACCAGCCATCCATCTCTCGCTGACTTGTGGGCCCTGTTTTTCCTGATTGTGTGGCTGGTGTAGCCAATGACAAATGGGGCTGTTCTGTGGGTCCATCGAAGCCAATGAACGATGGGGCTACTATGTGGAGCCATTCTGTGGGGCCGTCATGTGGGGCTGGAGGGGGGACTTGCATATTTGCCATGTTTTACTTTGCAACTTGCATATTTGCCATTTTCTGTGTCACTGGTATGTGGTGGTTATGTGGCAAATGTGCAAATTTCAAAGAAAAAGTTTGGCAGATATGCAAAATTGGCAAATATGAAATAATTGATAGGTGGGGTCGTGTATAACACGTCGGCTCTCTCTCTCATCCGCTCCCAGCCCTAGCCCCGAGCAGCTCCTATCCCACCGGCGGACAGAGCAGCCATTGTCGGCGCGTAGCCACATCTGTCCTAAGGCGGTATCGGACGGGCTATCGCGCTGCACCTCAACCACGGATCCGGCTCCCGTCGTCGCCGGTTTCATCCGCACGCATTATACGTTGGGGCAGTACCGACCGCAGGCAGGTCCGCCACCCATGACGATCGAGATTTGGTTCTGCCGCCATAACTTGACGAATAGTTGTAGCAATTGCTAGTAGTGCTTGCTAAGACATACGCTCCTGCTCCGCCCACCCTAATCGATTTGGTTCCCATAATTTCCTCGATATTGTAGGTGCAAATTAGTCCTCAATGTCTGGTCGTAGCGGGTACACCGACGAGGGTGTGGAATCGATCATGTCGTGGACACATTCTCCATCTCCTACCACGTCGGAAGTGCATGTAGGTACTTATCTTTGTACTACCATTGTACTCCGCCCACCCTAATCGATTTGGTTCCCATAATTCCTCGATATTATAGGTGCAAATTAGTCCTCAATGTCTAGTCGAGCGCGGGTACACCGGCGAGGGTAGGGAATTGATCATGTCGTGGACAAGTTCTCCATCTCCTACCATGTCGGAAGTGCATGTAGCTCCTTCTATTTGTACTACCGTTGTGCTCCACCCATCCTAATCGATTCGGTTCCCGTAATTTCCTTGATATTGTAGGTGCAAATTAGGCCTCAATGCTTGGTCGTAGCGGGTACACCGGCGAGGGTGGGGAATCGATCATGTCGTGGACACATTATCCTTCTCCTACCACGTCGGAAGTGCATGTAGCTCCTTCTCTTTGTACTACCATTGAATTTGAAGTGCTGACATGGACTGTCGGACTGATTCCAATTTAGTTTGTTTTGGGATTGTTAGTGTGCTATGCAGGCCGATGATCCATGGTACATTGCATAGCAAGATGAATCAACTTAGTGGTCTAGCCATAGGATGGATTTGGAGGAGATGGTTGCCAAGTTAGGTGATGAATTGGCCCATAAAAACCTCTTGATATTCGAGCTGAAGCGTACCATCGAGGAAGAATCCAGAGCTTATTCACAAAGAGAAGTTGACACCTGAGGTTGATCTTGCCGTATTTGATTAAGTCATGGAAAATCTAAAACATGAACTTCAAGTGAGGGGGGGGGGGGGGGGTAGAGAGTGGAATTGTTATTCAATAGATGGTTGTTAGTTCCTGCTAATTTAGTCACTTTGCGGTCCCAGAGTATCGAGAGAATGCATTGCGGTGTCCGAGTTGCTTGCCATTGGATCTAGCCATCCCAAAGTGGTCGACAGAATGCATTGCGGTACCCGAGTTGCTTGCCATTGGATCTATCGGTCCCAAAGTTGTCGAGAGAATGCATTGCGGGGCCCGAGTTGCTTGCCATTGGATCTAGCGGTCACAAAGTTGAAGTGCCAAATTCCTACAGAGTCAAGTTGGGGCCTATCGGTTTTGACGGTTCTGTCGCTACCATCGTGGCTGCCAGGTAAAGTTGCAGCGTTGGCGGCAACATTCATTCCCCATTCCAAATTAGTGGCTGAGATTGTCAATCCAAGTTAGTTGACTCAAATTCCTCAAGATACAATCAAATCTAGTCAATCTAAATCAACTAATTCCGGTCGGAGGGAGTACTACTTATGAATTAGCTTTAGAGCATATCCACCGTCCTCACTGCTCAAATACATATCAAATTTGATTCAAATCATACATATTTCGACCAAATTGATACAAGCCCATCGGAGATTATCAAAGCAAGTACTACTACTTATGAATCAGCTTTAGCGCATATCCACCGGTCTCACAGCTCAAATGCATGTCAAATTTATTCAAATCATACATATATTTTAAGTCATGGAATTTTGGTTCAAATTGGGGTTAAATTTGTCCCAATTTTAAGTGGACGGTGAGCTAGCCGCCCTCCTCGCCGTATGTGTACTCCAAGAAGTACAGGCAAAGTGGTCCCATCCGGCCTTCACCGTTGAATGCACCTCGACGTGCCGGCCGCAGCCGTGGCCTGCCTCCCACAGGTTTGGTTCACGAGGGCTTGATCTACACCGTCGCAGTGATGTTGCGGATGATGGCTTCAATCGTCTTCGCATCAATGACCATTATCGGTGCCACAGCCGTAGATGTTGCGGATGATGGCTTCAATTGTCATCGCATCGATGACCACTGTTGGCACCACAGCCGTAGATGTGAACGGATGATGGTTTCCACCAGTCTCTTTCATCGATGGCCACTGATACGTTGCTAATGTATCTATAATTTTTGATGTTCCATGCTTGTTTTATATCTACTTTCTTATGTTTTGTCCATACTTTGGAGTATTTTTATACACTTTCTTGGACTAACCTATTAACAAGATGCCATAGTGCCAGTTTCCTGTTTTCTGCTGTTTTTGGTTCTAGAAAAGCCAGAAAATGAATATTCTCGGAATTGTACCGGACAAAAGCCAAAGTCAATATTTTACCGGAAGACTCACGGAGCCAGAAGACGAGACGGAGAGGGGCCACGGGGCGGCCATACCATGTGGTGGCGCGGGCTAGCCCTGGCCGCGCCACCAGGTGGTGTGGGCCCCCTGGCCTCCCACCAACCATGCCTCTTCACCTTAAGATGCCTCCCGATGCAAAAACCCTAAGTCGTCAAGCCTCCAGCCACGAAAAGTTCCGCAGCACCGCCGCCACCGAAGGGGAGATTCGGGGGACAGAAAGTCTCTGTTCCGGCACCCTGCCGGGACGGGGAAGTGCCCCCGGAGCCATCTTCATCGATATCCTCCACCATCTCCATCACCATTGCTGATTCCCATGATGAGGAGGGAGTAGTTCTCTCTCGAGGCTAAGGGTTCTACCGGTAGCTATGTGTTCATCTCTCTCTATGCATGATCATATTGTGATCATGAGCTTTGCAATCAAGTAGATCTACCTTGCTACTCAAGTGCTTTAATAGATCTCTGCTCTCCCCATGTGTGTGAAGTTGACAGTGTGCACACCATGGTGGCACTTAGGCTAGAGATTACAAATACTTGTTATGAGTTATATTTGGAGTTGGATGTCTTTATGAAATTATGGTGTTTGTTGGAACCATCTAGTGCTCAAGGTGACAGTGTGGGGTTATCTAGATGCAGAAAGCGAACTTTGAGGTGTGCTGTTATAGCCCTACCATCGATTAGAGTGTTCAACCGGAGAGCAGTTAAGAGTAGTATCATAAAGAGAATATATTTATATGAGAGTGTTCACTAGTGAAAGTATGGGCCTTGTTTCTAAGCATTGAAACACCGTTTGCAATTAGATATGTTACATATTTGCTTGCTTCCATCTTTATTTCAGTTTGCCTTTAGTCTTTTGCACGCCATCAAGCTATTTTCTGGCACCGTTGTCTTTTATCCATACCACTTGTATTTCACTATCTCTTCGCCGAACTAGTGCACCTATACACCTGACAAGTGTATTGGGGACACAAGAGACTTCTTGTATCTTGATTGCAGGGTTGCTTGAGAGGGAATACCTCTGAACACTTCCTCCCTGAGTTTGATAAACCTTGGGTGATCCACTTAAGGGAAAACTTGCTGCTGTTTTACAAACCTCTGCACTTGGAGGCACAACAACTATCTACAAGAATAGAAGTGTGTAGACATCAAGCTATTTTCTGGCACCGTTGCTGGGGAGGTAAGGTAAAAGGTACTCACATCCTCCGGTGTGAGTGCTCGAAGTTATTCCCTTTAGATTCTGCAATTTTGTCTTTTTGTTTCTTGTTTTCACAAGTTAGGCTTAATGGAAAACAACAAAAGAATAGAGAGCTTTATAGTCTTTATCTTGAGTTAGGACATGAAGTGTTTGAAGAGAAAATTAAAAAACCTATGGAACTTTATTTGCATGCTAATAGCAATGTTATTAGTATGAATTCTTTGAACACCATTATTGCTAATGCTATGACAACGTCTAAGCTTGGGGAAGCTGGTTTTGATGAGCATGATCTTTTTAGTCCCCCAAGCACGGAGGAGAAAATTTACTTTGATGATACTATGCCTCCAATATATGATAACTACAATGATGAATATGATATTTTCAGTCCACCTAGAATTGAGGAGAAAATTAATTATGATTATAATATGCCTCAAATATTTGATGATTATGGTGACGAGAATAATAATGATAGCTATTTTGTTGAATTTGCTCCCACTACGATTAATAAGGACGACTATGCTTATATGGAGAGTAATAACGATTATATGCATGTGGCTCATGATAATAATGTTTTATGTGATATTTATATTGTTAATTTTATTCATGATGCTACTGAAAGTTATTATGAGATAGGGAAACATGGTTTTATGTATCTCAACAATATTAAGTTTCCCCTCTTTATGTTGAAATTTTTGAAGTTGCACTTGTTTTGCTTTCCTATGCTTGTTGCTTTGTGCTTTCATGACTTGTTTCTTTACAAGATTCCTATGCATAGGAAGTGGGTTAGACTTAAATGTGCTTTGAATTTTCTTCTTGATGCTCTCTTTTACCTCAATTCATATTTCTTATGTGAGCGTCTTCTCAAACTATCATGCCTAACTTAAAGGCGTTAAAGAAAAGTACTTATTGGGAGATAACCCAAAAGTTTTAGATGAGTCTTGAAAGTTATTACTTCTGTAATAACCTCTCCTTATCCTTTTTATTTGCTTTTTGTGCCAAGAGTAACCTCTAATGAGAGAGAAGTAATGATTGGGAAAGTTGATGTCTCGAAACAGATTTCTGTACTTCATCGTAAAAATTCATGTAAAATATTTATACGGCCTTTTGAGGCGTGAATTTTTGTGCTTTTGCTCCAGGCTGTAATCTAACTTTCGTTAGTTCAACACTTTCCGATTTAAGCAACTGAAGGTCTTCGAAAAAATTTGTCTTTACCTGTTGGTCTGTTTTAACAAATTTCTGCCGTTATTTGCATTTGCTTCTTGTTGGTTCCTTTTTGAGTTCTTTTGGGGAATTGAGCTTTTTGAGGGAAGTGCTACATTAGCTTGTGTTTTAATGAAAGTTTATTGGTTCTGGAACTGAACCTAAATACCTATTATCTTTAGTGCATTAATGTTGCTAATAAAGATTGTGTGAAGTTTTGTATGAAGGAAAAAATTTCAGGTGTATGGAAGGAATGAGTAATGAGATGAAGGATGGACTAAAGCTCAAGCTTGGGGATTCCACGCGTGTCACCCCAAGAAATATCCAAGAAGTACAAGCGTCAAAGCTTGGGGATGCTCAAGGCATCCCCTTCTTCATCAATAAAAATCCCAGGTTTCTTCCAAACACTTCATTTTTATTATTTCATGCACATTGTGTTGTTCTTGGAGCGTCTTGTTTTGCGTTTTCGTTTTGGTTTTTCGTTTTCTTGGTTTGCTTAGTTTGCTTGAATAAATTGGTTGTACCCCCTCATTCTTTCATGCATTGGTTTTCAAATAGCTTGGTTTGGATTGGAAAAGAGTAGGAAAAGTTCATGCTTAAGTGGTAAAAAGGAGCTTGTTTTTGACTGTGGCCTATGCTTTGTCATGCCATGCTTGATATTGTTTTGGCTTTATGCTTAGTGATCTTTGCTGTAGCATGACAGGTTATAAACAATTGAGATTGCTTAATGTGTCTTGGATGAATCATACGTTGTTTTAGCATATTAAAGCATAGTATTGTGGTATTCTCCTTTGATGCTTTATTTGGGTTGACTTGGCGCATGCTCACACCGTGTTATGACTATCCCAAGTCACCATAAGCCTTTATGATCCTTTAGTTTTCAACTTGTAATATCACTTTATGCTTTAATCAATGATTTTTTGTCGCTTTGCATGATTATGCCCATTATTGCTCTCTTAGTTGGTCGCTCCCAGTCTTTTGCTAGCCTCCATACCAAGTATGAGTTCCACTCATTCATCCAACTCCTTAAACCAAATTATTTCAAAGAGTCCACCATACCTACCTACTAGCATATGCTATTCCAAGTATATTGATGTTTTTGTCTACCTTACAAATTAAACTTGCTGTGTGAAAATTAGTGATTAAAGCTCTCACGAACTTGATGGCACACTTTACTTTTCTTGCATTTAATAAAATTGAACCATTGCCTCCATCTTTGTTGCGTATATGCTTGCGCTTTATGAGTTGAAGTTAGCAGAACCATGTATCATGGGGAACGCTTTCAGCATTGCACTTGTACTTTGTACCCCGTTGATATCATGTTCTTTTGCTTATGGATCCGGCGGTGTGAAATAAAAGTGGAACTTGTAAGATCATGGAGTTTGTATGTATGTTAGAGAAACGCCTGGGCCGGTAGCCTAAGCCATGCCTAATCATGGTGGAAACTTGCAGCATAACCATAATGAGCACTCTATGAAACATCCTCAATAAAAACCTATGCAAATAGCAAATAAAAAGATCGCTGAGATGCTCATTGTCTGTTGGCCTTGTCATTTTGATTATGGGATAGCTCATGTATCATGTGCAAGGGGTACCCCGTTGGCGGTTCTTTATGATACATATGTACTTACAATGACAAGAGCTTACTTGTGA
The DNA here is from genome assembly GCA_910589775.1 of Avena eriantha. Classification (NCBI taxonomy): domain Eukaryota; kingdom Viridiplantae; phylum Streptophyta; class Magnoliopsida; order Poales; family Poaceae; genus Avena; species Avena eriantha. The sequence goes on along the minus strand of OU342744.1, from coordinate 202,751,273 downwards.
CTAAAGTTGAGTAGCATGAGGTTCGGTCTTCATAAGTAAGGGGCATGAGATTTCGGCTTATAACTTGTCAAGCATATCCTCTTAGTTGTGTCACTTTAACCTTAATCACCTTAAAGATGCTTATGATAGGGGCAATGAGAGCTGAAAGCTAATAATTACCATAATTTTTGGAAGCTCTTTATGAAACTTGAATCTCTACTTCCTTCTATGAAGGCCTTTTTTTTTACTTTTATGTTGAGTCTCCACCTTCTATCTTTATGCACCTACTTTGAGAGCATAGTGGCCATTCTTAGTTCTATGTGCATTGTCACAAGACTTGTTGATTGATGCATAACTTTGATATTGCTTGTTCTTAAACTACTTGTATCTAGTCACTCTTATGAACTTTGAAGGTGTCCTATGCATTTATGTTTGCTACTCTATGAGGGACAAGCTGAATGCCACTATGCTATGTTTTCTTTATGTGAAACAAACAAACGTCTTGCAAAGCATTGTTATGCATGAATCTTTTGTTTGTGCCTTTTCATGTTGCAACATAGTTGCTATGTCTTATTGTTAGAACTTTATCTTTCATGCTATGTTGAAGTACTATGATCCTAGCTATCAATGTTTTACAATTACTCTGATCAAGTTTATGATGGTGCATGTCACCTCAAAAATTATTCTTTCTTTTTATCACTTACCTACTCGAGGACAAGCAGGAGTTAAGCTTGGGGATGTTGATACGTTGCTAACGTATCTATAATATTTGATGTTCCATGCTTGTTTTATATCTACTTTCTTATGTTTTGTCCATACTTTGGAGTATTTTTGTACACTTTCTTGGACTAACCTATAAACAAGATGCCACAGTGTCAGTTGCATGTTTTCTGCTGTTTTTGGTTCCAGAAAAGCCAGAAAATGAATATTCTCGGAATTGGACCGGACAAAAGCCAAAGTCGATATTTTACTGGAAGACTCACGGAGCCAGAAGACGAGACGGAGAGGGGCCACAGGGCGGCCACACCATGTGGTGGCGCGGGCTAGCCCTGGCCACGCCACCAGGTGGTGTGGGCCCCCTGGCCTCCCACCGACCTTGCCTCTTCGCCTATAAGATGCCTCCCGATGCAAAAACCCTAAGTCGTCAAGCCTCCAGCCATGAAATGTTCCGCAACGCCGCCACCACCGAATGGGAGATTCGGGGGACAGAAAGTCTCTGTTCTGGCACCCTGCCGGGATGGGGAAGTGCCCCCGGAGCCATCTCCATCGATCTCCACCACCATCTCCATCACCATTGCTGATTCCCATGATGAGGAGGGGGTAGTTATCTCTCGAGGCTAAGGGTTCTACCGGTAGCTATGTGTTCATATCTCTCTCTATGCATGATCATATTGTGATCATGAGCTTTGTAATCAAGTAGATCTACCTTGCTACTCAAGTGCTTTAATAGATCTCTGCTCTCCCCATGTGTGTGAAGTTGACAGTGTGCACACCATGGTGGCACTTCGGCTAGAGATTACAAATACTTGTTATGAGTTATATTTGGAGTTGGATGTCTTTATGAAATTGTGGTGTTTGTTGGAACCATCTAGTGCTCAAGCTGATAGTGTGGGGTTATCTAGATGCGGAAAGCAAACTTTGAGGTGTGTTGTTATAGCCTACCATCGATTAGAGTGTTCAACCGGAGAGTAGTTAAGAGTAGTATCATAAAGAGAATATATTTATATGAGAGTGTTCACTAGTGAAATTATGATCCCTAGGCCTTGTTTCTAAGCGTTGAAACACCGTTTGCAATTAGATCTGTTACATGTTTGCTTGCTTCCATCTTTATTTTAGTTTGCCTTTAGTCTTTTGCACGCCATCAAGCTATTTTCTGGCACCGTTGTCTTTTATCCATACCACTTGTATTTCACTATCTCTTCGCCGAACTAGTGCACCTATACACCTGACAAGTGTATTGGGTGTGTTGGGGACACAAGAGACTTCTTGTATCTTAATTGCAGGGTTGCTTGAGAGGGAATACCTTTGACCACTTCCTCCCTGAGTTCGATAAAGCTTGGGTGATCCACTTAAGGGAAAACTTGCTGCTGTTCTACAAACCTCTGCACTTGGAGGCCCAACAACTGTCTACAAGAATAGAAGTGCGTAGACATTGGCCACTGTCGGCACCACCGCCGTCGCACTGATGTTGCAGATGATGGCTTCCATCGGTGTCTTTCAGACGGTTAGATCCTCACCGCCGCACGCCGTTCTAGCAGCCGTGCTTAGATCCGCACCGCCACAAGCCATTTCAACCCCCACGCGTAGGTCCGCACCGTCGTACATCGATAGGAGGGGAGGAATATGCGGGTGGTATACGTGCGATAGGGAAAGGGAGGTAGAGACCTCCAGCCCGTCGGATCATGATGTATCCAACTGTGGTTGTCCAAGATCCATGTGACATACATCTCGACCAATCAGAGCGTAACCAAACTGAGCGCTAGTTGATGCGGTTGGTGTATGTGCGACAGGGAAATGGAGGGAGAGACATCCAGCCTGTCGGGCTCTCCTCGCCGTACAAGGTTAGGTGCGCCCATCAGGAGAGAGACCTCCAGCCCATCGGATCGTGATGTATCCAACGGTGGTTGGCCAAGATCCGTGTGACATACATCTCGACCAATCAGAGCGCTAGCCAAACTGAGACATGAGAGAGGGGAAAAGTGAGGAAAACTTTAGCGGGAGGGGAAAACTGAGGAAAACTTTAGCCAGAGGGGAAAACTGAGTAGATCTAAGGAAAACAAGGACGCTCAGATAAAAAATGACTAAGGGAAATTCAAGCTTTTGGCATAACAAATGGAAAATGTGTTATTTGAACAAAATAATCCATCTTGGCTGACATTATATTGTTTACAACTCAAAGAAACATAAGTGTGCCAAATTTGGCCTCATTTAGACAAAGTATGTTTTCAGATGGGTTATCTTTGAGGTTGACTGAGTAGAAAGCCATGCATCTTCATAGCTAGTAGCTCATTCCAAGAAGTGGTTTAGGGGAGAGGTCCATTTCTCTTTATTTCCATCTCCTTTACTATTCATGCTAGGTTTTAGTTAACATAACAAGACTCCATGCGAAGGTTACACTATGTTTTGACTTCTTTTTTGAATTAAAATAACCCTAAAACCATTTATTCGAATTTAATCACTTAGAAAAATAAAAATGTGGTTGATTACAAGTAAATCCAAAATTTTCATTTTCATATGATAAATCAATCCAGGATACACAAGTGTGCCAAATTTTGGATCAATTGGTCAACGTTTGCTATAGTTTAAGCCATGAACTAGCTAAACCCCACGTGTTCACCACATGTGGAGGGCAAAACTGAGCAGTGCTAAGCAACTAGGTGCACGGCAATAGAAACTTGCAATAACACATACATTATGGGGTTATCCAACATACAAACTTGGAAGCGTCACAAACTTGGAAGCATCAAAAACATTGACAGTAGTTCAAATTTGAATTGGTTCAGTTTCATCATACAAATTAATAATTCAAATTCTTGCTCCTAGTGTTTTTCGCTGGAATATTCTCGGAGTTCACCACCTTTCTTCGGGTGATCCTGGCTGGAATATTCTCGGAGTCCACCATCACCTTCTTCCGTTTGTTCTTTTTCTCTGCATCAAATGAATCAAGTGCTTCAGTCTTCGTACAATTTGTTCAACCACGTTTCGATTCATTGGTTCATATGGTTCAAAATGCATTGGCATCATTTCTCCAATATCCTCTTGTGTAATTCCTTTACTTTTGAACCCTGCTTCTAATGAATAAATTGCTTCAATCTCCCATGAATTTGGTGCAATCTCCCCTTCATTTGGTTCAATCTCCTCTCGATCCATTGGTTCAATCACCCTTGCATCTGGTTCAATCTCCCCTACATTTAGTTCAGTCTCCCCTACATTTGGTTCAATCTCCTCTCGATCTGTTGGTTTAAGCTACAATGTATCCATTTCTTTATTCTCCTCTCGTTCAGATACTTCATTCTCATCTGCATTTGCTGCTCTCGCCTGTTCATCCATTCCATAAGCTGGGTCCACTGCATTTTGACAAAGCCTAGCAATGTGCCCTAGGATCCCACAATGTTTGCACTTACATCGTTGAGGTGGTGCACCACCCTCTGCACCAGCTCTCATCCTATTCTTCCTTGGCCTACCTGCTCGTCTAGTAAAAACTGGAGGGTATAGCTTGAAGCCTAGATTCACTTCCATCCATTGGTTTTTTCTCAATAAGGCTAGAACATTCTGACCATATGCTGCCCTAAATTTGGCAACAGAGAAATACTCCGACACGGACTGATCAACTTCACCCTCTTCACCTCCTAGAACACCCATGAAAAACAATGCATGTATGCAGGGTTTCCCACGGAGCTGCCATTGCCTGCAATGGCATGTCCTGTCAGCCAAACTCACTGGATACCTCCATTGCCTATCTTTACTGTTAGTGTATGTTACCTCAGCCTCCATTCCTTTTCTAATGCATTTCATCTTCAATTGTTTTGCCCTGGCATGCAATGACTTAATCAAAGATGGGAGGATGAGATGGCCAGCATATACTGTTGATGCAGTTCTTTGACGCAAATCGATCTTTATCATGATCATCTGCCTAATCTTATCAAATATTTGCCACAACATAAGCCCTTTCAATGACTTGAACTTTGCATTGAAACTCTCTTCAAGGTTACTTGTCACATAGTCTACCTTGCAAATTTCATTGAATTGGCTTCTTGACCACACCATCCCATGATGTGCATCCTAGTACTCCTTCACCACATGTTTTTATTTATACAACACCTCCAAATGATACAGATGCTTCCTCAAACTGCATGTGTATGAAGCTGGCCATAGGTTGTCAGTATAAAATTTACCCTTGAATTTCTTTGTAAAATTCTGCACTAAGTGTCGCATACATTCCCTATGCTCCACTCCAGGGAATACTGCTTCTATAGCTTTCTCTAAACCTTTGCAAGAGTCCATGTGGATAGTAAGTCCTGGTGGATGACCTATAAGGTCGCACAAATTCTCCATAAACCAAGTCCAACTTTCCTTTGACCCAATCTCTAAAACTCCAAAAGCAACAGGGAACATCTAATTGTGGCCATCAACTGCAGTAGCAGCTACTAGCTGTCCTTTAAGTCTGCCATGAAGAGCTATTGCATCCATGGCAAAATAAGTCCCGCAACCATCCAGAAACCCTTGCCAACAAGCTTTGAAACAAACAAAATCCCTTCTAAAGCACTCCCTCTCCATTGTCTTCCCTCTTATTTTGTACTGAACTGTATGCCTATCTATCTGTACAACACTACATGGACTAGTCATCTCCACTTCAGCTTTGAAGCTGTAAAGCAATTGAAAACTTTCGTTCCATGGACCATTGATCCTATCAAGAGCCATTTCTTTTGCATAGAACATCCTCATGTAAGGTACTATAATATTAAACCTTTCAGAAACTTTTTTTATGAGCGCTATTGCACCAAGTGATGGGTTCACTCTCATCCAATCCATGATTGCATCTGCCAACCACCTAGTATTTGCTAGTTTTGTTTTATCCTTTGGTTGCCCCCCTTGAGGTGGACAAGAATGTTCGAATCGGTTACCTTTTATCTGAAACATAATGAAAATGTCAGGTATAGTTAACAAATTCTACACAATGATCTAAAATACACAACTGGTTGTAATACCTAAACCAAACTACTCCTAAGCATAGTGGATGCATGCATCCTCCACCTACACCTCTTGTATGGGCACTTCACTGTGAACCTTGCTGGCTCACTCTTAATAACAACATAATCATTATTGGTGTAGATGCAATATGTAGTAAGGGAATTACGACAGTCCCGCATTGTTTCAAATACGGTCCCTTCTGAAATCTTAGGATCATCCCTGTCCCACTAAATTACTGGCAAGTCCTCACCATCATACTCGGGTAAAACGAGACTATAATTGTTCTCCTTGTTCTCTTTGTCATCAGTGTCATCAAATCTAGCACCGTGGGACAATTCCTCCGTGTATTGATCCTCTAGTGCCTGTTTACTGAATCTATCTACCAATTCAGGAAACATCAACTCATCCTCATCATCTAGTGGAGGCGCTCCCTTGGCAAGCTCTGCTTCGTCCTCCACATTGGCCGCACGAGAGATTTGGCTTACACTCGAAGTGCCAACAGATGGTACTGTTGTGGACCTACAAGGAGCGCGGGGGCACTCACTATTAGTAGAGACAACAGAGACACACGATGCCCAACCACCTGATGATGCCTGACCATCAGATGATGCTTCAGTCCTCTTTCCCGTGTGTTCAACTTTAGGTTGCACATGAAGATGAATTTGACCAAAATGTTCGGCAGCATTCAAAGCGAAAATCATTACCAGATCAGCTTCGCTAGTTAGTAGGAGCAATCTTTGCTCACTGTTGTTGAAATATTGTAAATCAACTGAATCGCCATTGCTCCAGGGGAATTTAGAATATATTTTATCTTTCAAATCTCTGAGAGTTATGGAGGTTACAACCACCGCTGGGAAGTAAAATTCAAAGAGATACCGTTCACAACCACGAATTACGTTAGTATCTAGTTTAACCGCCAGCGCTGGATCAATCCTATTCGAAAAGCAAAGTAGTTAGCTGAGCACCAACGATTCACACTCAATTACTCCCTATAATCAATACATAAAGGGAAACAATACTTACCTAGATGGAATCCATGCGTTAGATCCCTCCGATTCCACCTAATCTTCTCCGCGCTCGACGGAGAGGACCGGTACACCCACCGGCATCGCATACTGTTCCATGAAAGGGGTAGATCTAGCGAGGGAGGAAGCGAAGCTAGAGTGGGCTCGGGGGCTAGGGGAGGGGGCGGCTCGGGGGCTTAGGATGACATAAAGGTAGGAGGGGCTCTCAGGTAGGAGGGCACGACGGTGGGGGAGCAGAGCGGAGGGGTAGTGTGGGAGCTGTTCTAGGTTCGGAACGAGATTGGCTGGTCCGACGTGTCTCCATGCGGCCCCACCCTTCACCACGTATGCACGACCCATCCCAACACGGCCCCACCCTTCACCACGTATGCAGGACCCGTCCCAACACGACCCCACCTGTCAACATGTAACGGTCGAGGCGACATAACGTAACACTCAACGCATGACCCACCCAACGCGGTCCCACCTGTTAGCATGTAACAGTCAAGCCTTTGACCTGACGGCATCCATCCGTCCGAGTGCATGTGAGGGTTTCAGAATGGTGGGAGGGGGAAAGTGAGGAAAAACTAAGTGTCTAGGGAAACTGAGTACAATTAACGAACCAGGGGCACAAAAATAGAAATCCCTAAAATTTAAACGTATTTAAGATTATTAGTTGTCGATGAGTATGAACATTCTTGGATTTCAAGACGAACGACCAAGGTCATGACCATATCTACATCATACTTTATGCCAATGATTCGTGATCTCATATCCAAGAATCTGCATACCGCCAAATTTGGCCATATTTTGAAAATAAACAAAGAGGAAGTAGTATAAAGAGTATGTCTTGAGAAGGAGCAAAACATGACTATTTTTCCTGCTTAATTTTAGGGTGCTTTGTGCTAAATGTATGGACCTCGATGTAATTTTACCTTTTTAGGTCCTTGATGTAAAATGTACTCCCACCGTCCGTACGTGTAAAATTCTAACCTAAAAGCAAGTGGTAAAATTTAAACGTATTTAAGATTATTAGTTGTCGATGAGTATGGACATTATTAGATTTTAAGACAAACGACCAAGTTCATGGCCATATCTACATCATACTTTATGTTGATGATTCATGATCCCATATCCATGAATTTGCATGCGGCCAAATTTGACCATATTTTGAAAACAAACGAAGAGGAAGTAGTATGAAGAGTATGGCTCGATCAACTTTTCTCTCAAGAAGGAGCAAAACATGACTGTTTTCGCTGCTCAATTTTAGGGTGCTTCGTGCTAAATGTATGGACCTCGATGTAATTTTACCTTTTTTAGGTCTTTGATGTAAAATGTACTCCCACCGTCCGTACGTGTGAAATTCGAACCTAAAAGGAAGTGGTAAAAAAATTTAAATGTATTTAAGATTATTAGTTGTCGATGAGTATGAACATTCTTGGGTTTCAAGCTAAATGACCAAGGTCATGGCCATATCTACATCATACTTTATGTTGATGATTCGTTATCCCATATCTAAGAATTTGCATGCCGCTAAATTTGGCCATATTTTGAAAACAAACAAAGAGGAAGTAGTATGAAGATTATGGCTCGATTAGCTTCTCTCATGAGAAGGAGCAAAACATGACTGTTTCCCTACTTAATTTTAGGGTGCTTCGTGATAAATGTATGGATCTCAATATAATTTTACCTTTTTAGTTTCTTGATGTAAAATATACTCCCACCGTCCGTACGTGTAAAATCCGAACCTAAAAGCAAGTGGTAACATTTAAACATATTTAAGATTATTAGTTGTCGATGAGTATGAACATTCTTGGATTTCAAGCCGAATGACCAAGGTCATGGCCATATCTACATCATAATTTATACAGATGATGATCCCATATCCAGAAATTTTCATGCCAGCAGATTTGGCCATATATTTTGAAATGAAACAAAGAGAAAGTAGTATGAAGAGTATGTCTCGATCAGCTGCTCTCTCGAGAAGGAGCCACACCTGACTATTTAGCTTACTTAATTTTAGGGTGCTTCGTGCTAAATATATGGACCTCTATGTAATTTTTTCCATTTTTAGGTCCTTGATATAAATTGTACTCCCACCATCCGTGATGTTCCCATATTTTGGAGTAAAATGGGTGTGAATCATGGCATGGTAACAATGTTGCCACTTGGAGTTTCCAACCAATAGGAAAGTCCAAGTGACAGGAGTGTATTTTCTGTAAAGCAAGTAGGAAGAATATGTATATTCTGTAGAAAAGAAACAAACAGAAATAAGAGAAACTATGAGCACAGAGGAAGCAGCTTGAGAGAGCAGCGAAGAGGAGGAGTTGAAGGCGGTGCGATATCAGAGCAAAGCTGTGATGGCTTCCTGTCACGAGGTACAGGGTACAGTCACCTAGTAGTACTAGTAGTACGAAACTAGTACTAGTAAATTTCAGCACCTTTACTATATACTGTATGCACCCAAAACAAAATATGTTTTCTCTCTCCTTCACTACCTCATCACCATCCCCACACCCTGGCTAGATGATCTCTCCCTCATCCAAAACATGGCACTGCGCATGTGTGTGGACCTGCCTTGTCGTCGGCTCCGTGTTAGTATTAGGCATGCTGCATAGAAAGAACAATTTGGGGCTTGGCGACAAAAGGTAAAATACTCATACTATTATTAGAGTCAGAGTTCAAACTTTCACAGTTTCAAAGTTTTCACTTCCTTCCCAAACATCCGGAGGGAAGGTTATTCAAAAGATAGTGGTGCACAAGGGATTATTTATAATGTATGCAGTACGTCCCATCGCATTCGATGCACTTCATTATGATATGTCTAGCTTTACCACTACTCTGTAGTACTCAATTGTCATTCCATTCACACCCTGCGAAGAGGAAGCCACCAAGCACACCCGCAACACGCTGGATCAAAAGTACAGTAGGAGTAGTATGAAGGGTATGGCTCGGCCGCTCGCTCAAGAAGGACTCGCACCCGACTGCTTTTCATTGCTTCATTTTAGGGCCCTTTGTGCTAAATGTATGGACCTCTATATAATTTTCTATTTTTTGAGGTCTTCGATGTAAACTGTACTCCCACCAACCTTCTCAAATTTTAACTAAATGTAAGCGCGATAGATTGCTCTTAAAATTTTCCAAAAATCTTTTGAAGCTAAGCAGGAATTCGGTGCATCGAAAAACCACCGAAAGTTCTAAAAAATTCATGTTTTTGCTATGCATCCGCATCCTGATAAAGTTGACATGGTTTTCATAACATTTCAAATAAATAATAAAAAGTATAATATTTTTTGTGGCATCATGTTACGTGTATCCGGAAACACGCGTTATAAAAAGTATAATACAAACATTATTAATTATTCTTTGGTTTTGATAATAGTTTATGTTGATGATCCCGTATCCAAGAATTTTCATGCCGCCAAATTTGGCCATATATTGGATGTGGATGCCACAAGCCAAGTTGCCAGACATATATAGTGGATTGACAACATGTTGTACTTGCGATTCCCATGTTTTATGAGTTTTCAAGCTTCGAAGCTAACCCCGCCCATTTGAATGACTTTATGTCGATATCTCGGAATTAGGTCAAATTTGAAACTACAAGTAAATTATAGGTTTTGCTTTGATAGTTTTACGAAAAAGCTTTTTGAGGTACCCATTGAGGGGTCAAAATTAATATATCACAAACTAGCGAGAGTTTCGATGATAGGTTCAACTTCTTGCTAAGACTTTGCATCTTGACAATTTAACGAAATTAGATCAATCTTGAGCTAGCTACAAGTAAATGCCATAGATTGCTATTGAATTAAATGTCTTTTCAGAGGTAGATAGGTGCAACTTCTTGTAGTAAACAGTGTCATCAGTGTGAGTTTCCAACTATCAAAAAAGAACATTCAATTCTACATTTTCCGAGTGAATACGAGCGAGGTTGTTCTTTTTCCTAAAGAAAATTCTGAAGAATATTGGATCTGAAGGCCACAAGCCAAGTTTATAGACATATATATTGGACCAACATGTTGTACCAATGATTCCCATGTTTTATGAGTTTTCAAACTTCCCAGCTAACTCTATCCATTAGAATGACTTTATGTCGATTTATCGAAATTAGGTCAAATTTGAAACTACAAGTACTAGTAAATTGTACGTGCCTTGCACGTGAGACTCAGATAATAGATGGTTGACATATCATCACTATATAAAATTATAATAGGTAAAGCATAAAAATATAAATTTGATCAACATCTATAAAGTATGGGTGTATATTTGGTTCTTGTACTTTGTATATCATGTAGAAGTCAATGATAATTAGCTATCTAAAATTTGAAATGTTTGGTAACATGGTATAGAGAAACGAGGGAGAAGATTCTAAAATGATGGAGAAGTGTGTTTTGAGTTTTGAACATAGCATTCATTATGATGAAGACTATCAATAGAATCTTCTAGATGCTAGAATGGAAAACAAGATCCAGCGGCTGGAAATGTTGGGATTCACGAGTCTTGATCCAACGGTCAATTCAAAGTTACTCGTACACTATATAGTAGTAAGAAATTGTAGGTTGCGTTGAAATTTATACAAAAAAGCTTTTGGGGGGTACCCATCAAGGGGTCACAATTAATATATCAGAAACCACCGAGAGTTTTGACGATAGTTTCAACTTCTTGCTAAGATTTTGCATCTTGACAATTTAACAAAATTAGGTCAAACTTGAGCTACAAGCAAGTAAGAGCGGTTGATTTATCTTGAATTAAATGTCTTTTCGGAGGTATATGGGTGCATGTTCTTGTAGTAAACAATGCTATCAGTGTGAGTTTCCAACTATGAGTAAAGAACATTCTCAATTTTCCTAGTGATGACGAGATAGTTCTTTCAGGTAAAGAAAGTGCAAAGAATATGGATCTGAATGCCACAAGCCAAGTTTTCACACATATATGGTGGAGCAATATGCCGTACTTACGATTTACCATGTTTTATGAGTTCTCAAATTTCCTAGCTAACTTCGCCCACTTGAATGGCTTTATGCAGATTTATTGAAATTAGGTAAAATTTGAACTACTACAAGTAAACCGTGTAGGTTGCTTTGAAAGTTTTATGAAAAACTCTTAGAGGTACCCATCGGAGTGGGGGATCGATTAATATATCAGAAACCACAAAGAGTTCTAACGATAGGTTCATCTTCTTGTTAAGATTTTGCATCTTGACAGTTTAATGGAATTAGGTCATACTTGAGCTACAAGTAAGCGCGATAGATTTCTCTTCAATTTAATGAAATTATGTCGAACTTGAACTATAAGTAATAAATTGTAGGTTGCTTTGAAAGTTTTATGAAAAAAGCTTTTGGAGGTACCCATCGAGCGGTTAATTAATATATATCAGAAACCACAAAGAGTTTTGACGACTGGTTCGACTTCTAGCAAAGATTTTGCATCATGAAAAGTTTGAACACCTTTTGAAAACGATCACATGAAATTGGGAGAGAGGGGAAATGATTTTTATATTCTCTATGAGCAACCCACAAGATTGAGGTGCACCTTAGGCTTAAAGATACAAACTTTATTTTCTCCATAATGTATATGGTGAATCTTAGTCGATGCCACATACTAGGCCTTAAGGTGTGCTTTGGTACATAGTGCCGATGCCCTTATTAGGGAAAAATAAAATAGTATAGTACACTAGTAGTAGTACTAATTTCTTTGCTTAAACATATGCTCACCTATGTCCACGCGCTGTACATGCAGAGAGAATAAAACGTAGGTAGGCTAGTCATAGTGGGAGTAACTTGGGTAGTAACATAGTCCTATATGTATTTCCAACTAAGCATTTAGATGACATGTCATGCAATTAAATGATGAGAGAGAGCCTTGTGGTAACTAGCTATGTTACCATAACATCACACATTTCAAGACAAAATGAGTCTACATTGCAATAAATGAGACTTTGCATGATAATACACCTATGTTATTTTCCACTATGGAGGTAGTAACTTAGACTAGTAACATATGCATGTTACTACTCTAAGTTACTCTCCACTATGACCAGCCTAAGAGCAAGGGCAATAGTAGAGCCAACCGCTAGCTATAAGCCATGTCCATGTCATCTAGAGTCAATCCAATAGCCAACATGTATAATAGTTAGAGATAAAAATATACTACTTTATTAATGTATGACCCACTTTACACTCTCACATAGTGCCTAGGAGCACGTGCTACAGCTGGCTGATAACTAAGAGCCCACTCCTCTTCTCTCTCCTCCTCTCTCTCATCCAACTAAACACAAATATACTATTTTAAGTCATATAGCCTACTGACTGGACCTTATTGTACTTGCTCTAAGAGGGCAGTAGCAAAGAGGAGTTTAAGGCGGTTCGATATTAGAGGAAAGTTATGATGGTTTCCTGACACGAGGTACTCCTGTGGCCACTCTACTAGTAGTAAATTTCAGGACCTATGCATGCAAAACAAATTGTGTGTTTTTCTCTCTCCTTCGCTTCCTCTCACCATCCATCCTCCCTCTCTCCTCCCCTTTCCTCTCGCGCACCGGCCCAGCTGATCTCTCCCTCGTCCACAGTGTGGTGTTGCGCACGTGTGCCTTGGTACAGAGGCTCTGTGTCTCTGGCATGTTCGGCAGCCGTGTTGGTATGGAGTAGGGACGGGGAGTACATAGGAAGTAAACCACTTTGGTCCTTGGTGGCAAAAAAATCAAACTTTTCTAGTTTTCGAAATTTTCACTTGCTTTCTAAACATCGGAAGGGAAGGTTACTCAAAAGATCGGCCATTCATAGTACTTATTTTCTTATATTTATCTTGTCTTATCTCTTACAATACCATACCATACCACTGTATAGTGTACGGATAACTTCGAAAATTGACCGTTGGATCAAGACTAGCAAATCCAAACATCGCTAACCATTGGATCTTCTTTTCCATTCTTAGCATCTACACAAGTAAGGGCAATTGATTGCTATTGAATTAAATGTATTTTGAGAGGTAGATGGGTTCATCTTCATGTAGTAAACAATGTCCCTTTGCTTTTTAAACTTGGCCTTGCCGCATTGTTGTACATCCATTGAATTTCAATGTCGGCATTGTTAAATCTGTCAATTCTTTTGGTCATTTTCAGCCACCGTTGAATTGGCCACTTTAAATTGCTGCTAAATCTGTAAAGTGCTACTGAATGTGAACCGAGAACCTGTAAGATACTTTTCTATTCTTATTCTGTACTATCGATTCTTTCAAATGCTATTGAATCTGTCAAATTTTCTGTCGTTGCTTTTACTAAAGTATTTCGTAGAGCTAATACTGATGTACTAGTACTTGTTTAGCTCAAGGGCAGTAGATGGCCGATCTTGAATTTGTTTTGAAACATGGCCTTGCCACAATCTAGATGAGGCTGGGCATTATGGGGTGCATATATGTTGGTCACATAGGCATTGATGTAAGAACGATGAATGCACACAAATGTAGACTTGATCGTTAGTTTTGCATTCTCCAATGATGCAGTGTGTACGGAGAAAAGGGGCAAACTCATCACGCGCCAAGGTTTTTAGAGCTGAAACAAGAACTGATTATCTCTGTATTGCTATTGAATTTCAGTGTCTGTATTGCTAAATCGGCCACTTTGAAATGCTGTTGAATCTGTCAAGTGCGGCTGATTACGAACTAGGAATCTATCGATATTTTTCTATCTTATTCTGTACTTCTGAATCTTTTAAATGCTAGTACAAAATCTGTTAAAAGTTTTGTCGTTGCTAACTGGCTATTTGCACTAGAGCTTTTGCCTTTCTATCATTGGAGCCGTTCGATGTGTGTTTTGGACAGATATGAGAGGGGTAAAGATATAGCGTGATTTCACCAAGTGAAGTCATAGGGTATCAGTCCAGTTTAGCGTGGGCGGAGGGCGTGTCCATGGTTCTTTGAAATTTTCACATGAATATCTGTCAAAATAATTATCGCTTTTTCCACCTCCCTCTGTCAGGTTTTTGTTTTGAATCCATCTGAGCCACATCACAATGCAATTTTCCTTAACAAGGAGAAGAAATCTATCCCAATCCACCTCTCTTTAGCTTATAACATTGTAATTTGGCCTTTTTGGGTTCAGGGGAGTGCTAATCACAACCCATTGAAATTTGAGAAAGGACGCCATGGAGCACAGCCGAGAGGACTGTTGAGCACAGCCCAGAGGACTGTTGAGCACATCACAATGAAATTTGAGAAAAGAGCCCATGGAGCATAGGCCATGGAGTATAGCCTAAAGTATTTTTAATTAGGCCTTTTGGGCATTGCCCCCCACCCTTCAAAAAACTTTGCCTTCCCATGTTTTGAAGAAACTACTCTATTATGTGGCATTTTATAAATTGAGATGCCAGGAGTGCTGCCATTTTATATTTTAAAAGAGATAAACATGGACACAAAATATTTATAAAAAGACTAATACATAAGTTGTACTACTAATAAATGTTTAATGATATATTTTATATAGATATCTTTTGTGTAGTTGTAACGCACTCAGTTTATGTTTATTTAATTCAAAGGTCTTCAGTTCAAATCCCCTGTGTGTACATATATATCTTGGGTTTACATATATATATATATCTTGGGTTTACATTTTTTCTTCTAGCAATATCGTATTAAGGACAGGATGACATCCCGAACCCCCAGCCTATAGCATCCCACTGAAATTTGAGAAAGGAAACCGTGGAGCACAACCTAGAACATTATATTTTCGCCTTTTCAGGGTAACATGACTGTTGAGCATAGCACAGTGAAATTTTATAAAGGAGCCCATGGAGTATAGCCCAAAATATTTTTAATTAGGCCTTTTTGGCATTGCCCCCACCCCTTTAAAAAACTCCACCTTCACATGTTTTTAAGAAACTACTCTATTATGTGGAATTTTATAAATTGAGGTGCTAGGAGCGCTACCGTTCTATATTTTAAAAAGGATAAATATGGACACAAAATATTTATAAAAAGACTAATACATAAGTTGTAGTACTAATAAATGTTTAATGATAACTTTTCTATAGATATCTTTGGTATAGTTGTAATGCACCCAATTTACGTCTATTTAATTCAAACGTCTTGAGTATGAGTCCCCTATGTGCACATATATATCTTGGGTTTACATATATATATCTTGGGTTTACATTTTTTCTTCTAGCAATATCGTATTACGGACAGGCTAACATCACAGACCCACCAGCCTGCAGCATCCACCGAGTTTAATGGTCGGGTTTGAAAAAAAAGTTAAATACTTGTACAGGAGGCTGGCATTAGGGACCCACCTACCAGAAAAGACAAGGCTACATCAGGGACTCACAAGACAGAACATACCAGAGAGGCTAACATGGGGGCCCCAGCAGCAAGACCATACACGACGACCGTACCGAGCAACGTTGCCAAGGTCAAAACAACGGAAGCAGCCGAAAAAAGTCCATCATACACATGTTTCATTTACAAAGAGACCAACATGTGGGACCAAGTAGAGCAGCCTTATACAAGTGCTGCATCAAGCAACATTGACAAGTTTGAAATAGGGAGGCGTGAGCAAGAAAAAAGTCCAGCATGCACACATTTCTTGTAATGAGAGGCTCACATGGGGGACCCAGCAGCCAGAAAAAGGGTGATGCATCGAGCAATGCTATCAAGTTCGAAACACCGAGGCGCGACCGAGGGAAAAAATTCCATCATACACACGTTCCTTCTAATGAACAGATGACATGTGGGGCCCAGCTGCGTGATCAAACGGTGGATGCAGCGAGCAACGCTATCAAGTTCAGAACACGGAGGCGCGACCAAGGGAAAAATTCTATCATACACACGTTTCTTCTAATGAGAGATGACATGTGGGGTCCAGGAGTTTGATTAAACATTAGATGCATCGAGCAGCGCTATCAAGTTCGAAACAGGGTAGCGCGAGCTAAGAAAAAAAATCCAGAATACACATGATTCTTGTAATATGAGGATGACATGGGGGACCCAGCAGCATGACTAAATGGCAGATAGATCAAGCAACGTTGTCGAGTTGAAATTAGGGAGGCAAATGCCAAGGAAAAAATTTCATCATACACACGTTTCTTCTAATGAGAGGATTACATGTGGGCCCTAGAAACTTGATTAAATGGCAGATGTATCGAGCAACGCTGTCAAGTTCGGAACAAGGTAGCACGAGCGAAGGAAAAAATTCCATCATACACATGATTCTTCTAATGAGAGGCTGACATGTGGGTCCAGCAGCCTGACTAAACGACAGATGCATCGAGAAACATTATTGAGTTCAAATCAGCGAGGCGCGACCGAAAAGTATGGTCCGCTAGAGACACTGACATCCGGGACCCACACGCCTTAAAAGACTTCAGCGAGTCAACATTGCGCGAGGAAATGAAAATCTTTTTCTACCACGCGTCGGCCGAACTTCCTCCACGTTTTTAGCGGTTCCATCATAATAGAGGGTCGCGAAACCGGAAAAAAAGTTTTTCATTGGCCACGGTCGAGCCAAGAATTTTGTCGTGGAAGACGCGACTTCTACGTCGACCATCGAGCCAAGTCGTTATGGAAGGAAAAATTTCTTGTAGTGAAGCGGTAGTACCTCTCCTTGGTACAGAACTATCGGTAAGCGGTAGTACCACCCTTGGACCCGACACTACCGGTGTTCATTGAACTGGTTCGCCTCCTCTCGTGTTTCTCTCTGGCTAGCTTAGTTGCGCACTCAGGTACCTGGCCAGTAGTACTAGACTTGTCCGGTACTACCGCTCGTCCAAGGTAGTAACGGGAAAATTCTCGGCCCCCTATAAAATGGGCCCTTCTTCTCCATTTGACCATATTCCTTTGAGCTCCTTTCCCCCTCCATTGTTGATTCTCTCGAGCTTGTCCTCTCCCTCTCCCTACCATGATTCTTGACATCTATTTGAGGGAAAAGAGAGAGAATATCTAGATGTACAATCTCACCAATCCATATTTCCTCTAAGTGAGGGGAACATATTGGGATCTAGATCTTGGAAGACTTTGTGGTTTTTCCTCTTGTGTTCTTCCTCTCTTATTCCCCCAATAGGTTTTGTAGCTTCGGTGGAATTTGCGAGTGAAGGACTTGCCATTGCATTAGGTGCATCGGATTGAGTTCTCCTTGGAGGATTTGGTTGGTGAAATCAACAAGCTTGTTTCTCTTGGGTTCTTGGAACCCTAGACGGTGTTGTGGCCTTTGTGGCGAGTTCTTGGGGCCTCCAATTAAGTTGTGGATATCTCCCCAAGTTTGTGGCCTTGGTGGTGATTATTGGGAGCCTCCAATTAAGTTGTGGATATTGCCCCAATCTTGTACGGGTTTGGTAATCGCCCTCAACTATGCCATAGTGGATCGGGTGCTTGCCATGCAGCGGGTGCTCAGGAGAATTGGGTGACGCCTCTTGTGGAGTTGGTGGTCTTAGTAACGTTCAACCCTCCAACAATGCATACTCCCTTGTTGGGAGGAACTCGGTAAAACATCGCCGTCTTGGCGTGCCTCGGTTATCTCTATACTCGAGCTCTTACTTATGCACTTTACTTTGTGATAGCCTTCGTGATTGAAGTCTTATATCTTGCTATCACATAGTTTCTTGTATTGCTTAGCATAAGTTGTTGGTGCACATATGTGAACCATAGTATATATAGGTTTTGTGCTTGACAAAGTAAATGTTAGTTTTATTCCGCCTTTGTTAAGCCCATCTCGTAAAAGTTTTAAACCTCCTATTCACCCCCTCTCTAGGTGACATCTATGTCCTTTCAGTGTTCCTTCTGAGATAAGCTAGATTTAAATCCATCACTAGCCTCCACCTATGCACACAATCTCTTTACTCAGCCACTTCTTCCATCCACTACTGACCGCTGTCCTCTCACCCCACATTGTTGCCGACCACCTCCTCGACCTCAGCTACATCCTCTATGGTGGCGGAAAGATCGGCACGACAACCTTCTGTAGGGCGGTGGCGCATCCTTCATCCCTGTCCCACGGTGGCAATGGCAGTTTGTGAAATACCCGAACACTCGTACTATATATGATAGAGTTCATGATGCTGTTAATTTTTTATTGTCGATTGCCCAATATTTTCATGTGTAGAGTAGTTCTTATCTCGGTTATGCATCCTTTTTTGTATACTAACATTGCATGGAAGCTTGGTTTCTAGGCTAAATCCCAACATTGAGAAAAGTGGGGATCCGTTCAAAGTTGATTGTTCGATCGATGTCCCATGACGTTTCGCTAGCAGGGCACTTACGAGGCTAGATTGTTTTGCTAGGGTGCTCAGTAGGCCTATGATTATTTTTGTTGTTTTCTTAGCCGATCTTTGGTTGTGCCATTGCTGCCACTACTTGTGAGCATTACTAGTACGAGTTTGCGATGTTTGCTTAACGAATTATCAGAAGTTCTTGCGCTCTTCTGAAGAGCACCAGTGGTGGCCAACGATTAGTCTTGAATGGTGAATTAGATATTTATCAAGTGGGAGAATCAAGCATTTCTTGTGGGATTAATGCATATGTGAAGTCATCCTATGTGCTCAACCATGGTTCTAGATTAGATATTTTCCTAGTCTATAGTCATGCTTTGCTATTTTCATCCAGGTTTGCTAAATTTTATTACTCCCTCTGATCCATATTAATGTTCTCATATTTTTCTAGATTTGAATATATCTAGTCATGTTTTAGTGCTAGATACATCTGAATCTAGACAACTCTGATAATATTAATTTGGATCGGAGGAAGTAGTGCTCTTAACACTGCTAATCCATTAGTTATGTTGGAACTTGGCTGCTTAGTCATGATACCGCTTGTTCTGGCTATGCCCATGGGCTCAACAATATATATATGGTAGTGCAGAGAAGTTGATGCACTTTTTTTGGGTGCCAGAAAACATGTAATGATCTTGCATTCTCTCTATAGCATCAAAGGAACCCTTGATAAAAAAAATCACATTTATGTACTACGTTCAAATGGAACTATCATTTTTTATTTAAGATTTGATGCATGATGAGTAGCCTCTCTCTCCTAATGTTCACAATTAGATCGTCATAATCAAACTATTGATCGACTCACAAGAATATTGTATAATTGTTTTACCAACTAAGGTGAAAAAGGGTCCATATACATCTAGATCATCAATGACACTATTGCTAAATTGGTATGGTTCTGTACAACGTTTTTAAATTTGGATTCAGAGAAGAAACAAGCCCCTTGTAATTAATAGACCACATAAAATTATAGTTTCATCAATGACTTGGTAATATAATTTTATGATAGATTGATGCTGCTAGTTTATTAGTTTTTTCTTTCGAAATGGAGGCATAGCCCCATCCTATGCATTTTGTGATGCATGCATCATCTTTATTACTTCTATTTCATTAGTTGGCACCATTCTTACCTTCATAGGTGCCCAAAACAGGATCCACAATGTGTTGTGCAAACTTTTCTACATTTGCATATATTTGACAATCAGCATCATGTAATCAATATTACCACTTACTATAGAAGGAGATAGGGGAAGGAATGAAAATTTGGATGTTTGATGAAATAGGTTCCAATTCTGTGACTTCTGTGATCCTAGATGACAAGGTAAATCAATAGAATGACATATGTTCTTGTCGTCCCCCGCAGAAGCTTTTGCTACAATATCTGCTTATCTTGTAACTATAGAAGCACAAAGTTGAAGAAGACTCTCAGTTTCTTGATAACATAGTTGAAAATAGATGTCATATTGCTACACCTGAGACACCACCTTGTTTACCTTTTGTAGAGACGGATGCAACTGCAGCTAGTACTGATGAGCCTACACATTCCATCGGTGTGCCACATGAAGGAGGTGGTGGATTGGTTTTACTATAGGTAGAGACCTATGCGCCTGGAGTTGGCAGTGAAGAGCCTCCAGCAGACATTGTTGTGCTCGATGGTTCACTTATTATTGAGACTCATGCCACCGGTGCTGGTGCTGGTGCTGCTATTGGTGTTGTTGATCCTGCTCCCAAAATCATTGTGCCACATGAAGGAGGTGGTGAAATTGGGTCTACAATCTGTAGATACTGGTGCACCTAAAGGTGGTTGGGGATCCGGTGAACTTCCTTCTGTAGATTCACCTAGAGATGCTGGTGATGAGTTTTCTTAATCCAAGGAATATAACATGTGGAATCACATACATGTGAACTGCAATCAGCAAAAAGATGGCTGAAATTGGACATACTACCATTAAACAGCTAAAGATACGGGTTGGTCATCAGAGTAAGCTACTTGAAGCCGTTTTCACTCATAACGACCAGCCATCAGGTTTGGTCATTGCTACCATACTGTATTACAATCTGAAGCACTACAACTGGTGCATTGTCGATTCCCATCAGCATGAAAGAAGAAGTTATGTTTATGTTAAGATGATTCATGCTGATTTGGTGAGGTTCCACACGAAGAATTACGGGTGGGGTGAGGAACGAGACACATTCAACAGTGTTCACTCTATTTTGCGTCTTAAGCCGAAATCCATGGATGCTCACCAGGTGCAGCTGATCTCTTGACTTCTACTATCTATTTTATCTTTTATGGTTTGTATGTTGGTAGTCGTAATGTGGTCAACTGTGACGTGGAGTTTTATTTCTTATGATTTGTATGCTTCTCTAGAACTTGTATTATGGAGCTACCTTACGCATTCCTTAATCTTTGGCGGTTGAACTGTAATATGGAACTAGAACTACTCCTAGTATGTAATCATTCAGGTGCTTAAGTATTATCGATGATAAACCAATATTGGCTGAGTTGCACGAGAATTGTCCTCTGCCGTTTCCTGGCGTAGTTCATATCTCATCTCCTTTTCACAAGCACGATGAATGATGGTTTTGTTCCTTTTCTTGTAATAACATTATGCTTGTGTTATTGTTCTGGTAATGTCATGGCGATTTTGTTACCCAAGCCGTTTTTATGTCTATACATACAAACATATTTATTCAAATGATTTGAACAGAAAACAATATGTTCTTTGAATCGACTAACATAAGGAGACATGCAACTCAATTTAATTAAGAAAACAACTTATACAAGTCATAGAATGGTAGGGATTACCATAGCAAATCCTCAACTCCAACATCTTGTTCTACAGAAGGCGGTATACCAGATCCACAACCTTCCTTTCCATGGAATGACAATGTCAACTGCAGGATTTCGAGTCTAAACCCAATGTAATGCAGGTTCATCAGGACAACCTCCAGTTGCACCCGTCTCCACATAAGCTACATCAGCGTTGTGGCAGACACCATTGGAAATGCAAGCTAAAGTTGTTCTTATACTCCTATCAGGACCACAGATAAGGGCCAGAAGTTCAAGCTCTGAAATCTAGCGTTACAAAATAGACAAGAGGTTATCTCATGTGGATAATTCATAAAAAAATCACAATGCAACTTGAGCATCTTACATGATCCTTAAACCTTAGTCCATCCTCACTTTTTATTGGTGGAACAAAACTTGCTGGTACTTCTATTTCTATGAAGAACCTACAAAACATAACCAAGAAAGAAATCTGAATATATCTAATTTTGCTACAAGTCTATATTATATGTGAAGATATCATTGCATAACACTCACTTATCAAACTATCTACGCATAACCTTGTAAATGTGAAGTCGACGTTCTATAGGTTACATCCATCCATATTGTACTGTACCTATAAGTACTTGATCGTTAAGCACATCAACAGCCAAATGCTCCATCATATCAAAAAAGGATGGGGAATATATAAGATCAAAAGCTTGCATAGGATTTTTGCCAAGTCCCTTTTGAAGATGTTTTACAGCTCTTCTGTGCAGATCTTTACTATAGATATACCTAAAGAATGTACCTACCCAAATCTGCAAGCACCTTGTAAATCTACATGGTCAGAAGCTTTAACTCTTTCTAGGAGAGGTGGAGTACAAACAAAAGCCAAGAAGAATGCCTAGTGCCTGAATCTACCAGGCGAAGCGTGGGGATCGTATCGTCAGATTGAAGACATGCACACCGAGAGGGGGGTACTCGAGGCGTGTGGAGAAAGGGGGTGTGAGGCGACGATATTCTAGGGCGGTGAGCACACAAGATTTAGCCAGGTTCGAATCCACCGGCTTTGGACAGATCCTACTCCTACTAGCAATCCAGTAACACGGCATAGCCGGAAGTACAGATTACAGGAGAGGTTCATCTGTGCGAGTTGAGATTGTAGATTGTGGGTGCCCTAAATGTTGGTCCCTAGGATGGCTTATATAGATATCCGGCCTAGGGTTATAGGAGAGACCTATCCGACTACGACTAAGATTCGGTTACAAAGTACATCTTAGACTATAAGTAACTAAACATGCCTAAGTCGGTAAGTCTTTTGGACCTTCCCATAGCCGGATGGACCTTCGTCTTTTCTCCCTGACTGGGTCACCCGTGACGCAAAGCTCTAACCCGAAGTGGGCCACCCTAGTCAGCGAGTCACAATGGGTACACCCAGAAAGTATATCCCCAATAGTAGCCCCCGAAAGCCTCTAGGATCCAGAGTCGGATTTCATCATCTGTGCGGTTTCCTCAAGGAGTACCTGACAATGCGCTTCTAGGTCTTAGGCCCTTTCTTCCAACTCCGCATGTGTAAGTTCTCCAAGGAATTTACGGGCACCAGGGGTGTCCACATGTCCGTCCAACGGAGTATCTTTATGCTCATCTGGGATAAAGGCTCCATCTAAGTATTCTTCGTAATATTCTGTTATCACCTCATCGGTTGGGAGGTTCTTAGCCAGAGTCTTCTTCTTTGCCCTCTTGGCTGCGCCGGTAGCAAAGATAGATTTGGGTCCGAGTCCTGGAGTTAGGCTTCTATCAGTACTCTCGGACATCTGGACGTTGGGATTATATCTAGGATCCATATCATCCTGTGGTTTAGGAGAGTTTTCTTCGGATCCTTCCTCCATGATGTTATGCGGGCTTTGATCCATGGCTTCTCCTTCTTCCACAATCTTGGAGTTGAATTCCTTGTCATATTCCTCGGAGAACTTTCGGAAATCTACCGACATCATGGAGTCATCCGAAGATGTTGGTAAGTCGACGTTTGTTCTGATTGCCTCTAGCACCGAGTCATTGTTGTTTCTAGCATTGGCAGAGCCGGATCCAAATCCAACGTATCCGATGAAGTGCGATGTGTGCGTCCTGAGGTAGTTGTGGCTCTCTTTGTCAGCTTCCTCGAAGAACCTGATGGTCTCGCGGATATCCTCCATGTTGTCTCTTCCATGCAGCATCATCTGCCTCAACGTGTGCCTCAGAAGTGAATTTCCTGCTCTGGTGTTGGCATAGCCGGACCAAAATCTGTTGCAGCTTTGATCTTCCTAAGATTCGACCTCTTTGGGGAGAGCCTCGTGAGATTCAACCTCGCTGGTGAGATACGCTTCAGGTTTAGTCTCCTTTGGGAGATCTTATTTAGATATGATCTTCTCCACCATCTCTGCTTCAGATGTAGGCTGCGTGGGATTGGGGTTTTCTGAGACTCGGAACTCTATCGCTTCCATGGACAAAGTGGATCCAGAAAGTTCTTCTGCCTCTATCATCACCTCTGGGTGGGTTGGGCGGGTTCAGTGAAACCGAGGAAAACATCGATCTCGCCAAAAGACATGATGGTGTAGGTAGTCATAGGCTCCCTAGTCGGAATCCAAGTCTCGTCGAGAAGGACAAGAGGGACTTCGCTGGCGTAGAGGACCCGACCAACGGCGATTGTCTCGCCGATTCCGATTCGCGTAGATTCTGCCCTGAATGAAGATCCAAAACTCACCCGCCCCACGGTGGGCGCCAACTGTCGTCGGATTGAAGACATGCACGCCGAGAGGGGGTACTCGAGGCTTTTGGATAAAGGGGATGTGAGGCGACGGTATTCCGGGATGGTGAGCACACAAGCTTTACCCAGGTTTGAATCCACCGACTTTGGACGGATCCTACTCCTGCTAGCAATCCAGTAATACGGCAGAGCCGGAAGTACATATTACAAGAGACGTTTGCCTGTGCGAGTTGAGATTGTAGATTGTGGGTGCCCTAAATGATGGTCCCTAGGACGGCTTATATAGATATCCGGCTCAAGATTATATCGGAGACCTATTCGGCTACGACTAAGAGCCGGTTAAAAAGTACATCTTGGACTACAAGTAACTAAACATGCCTAAATTGGTAAGTCTTCTGGGCCTTCCTGTAGCCGGATGGACCTCCGTCTTTTCTCCCCGACTGGGTCGCCCGTGAAGGAAAGCTCTAACCCGAAGTGGGCCACCCTGGTCAGCGAGTCATAGTGGGTATACCCGGAAAGTATATCCCCAACATATCGCCCATCTGACCTCCGGCCGGTATGTCTCGAGAAGAACGACACGACCAACGGTGGCATGCCAACACTGCTGATAGAAAGCAGTGGAGAAGTTTGCGGTCTGGTTCTAATCCGGTGCATCTCTAGAAGAATGGTGCAAAATTGAAAGAGACTGGTTGCTCGATTGAAGGTGCACTTAGGAAAGTATGTGGTCTTGGCAGAAAGTTTGGGTGCGCGCAGGGTGTTTGTCCCTGGTTGCCAATAATTATCATAGAAATATTTGTCAATATTTATCCCTTATTTTTTCCCTAGTTGACTTGTTTGTTTTGAGCACCGGCACATTTGGAATTTTAACTATTGAACCCATTAAATTAGGACATTCAGCCTCATTGTAGCCCCAAACCTTCTAATTCGGTCTTTTCTAGGTCATTTTGCCCGCCGCACACATCCTAATTAGTTTAGGTGAGAGCCCATGGAAAATAGCACATGGATAATAGCCCATCAACCCTTACTTGGCCCATTTTTCTTTAATTCGGTCCTTTGGGCATTGTCACCCCACCCCTAAAAAAACTCCACCAATCCATGTTTCTTAAGTAAAAACTAGTACTACATTATATATCGCATTTTTTAATTAAGATGCCAGCAATCACACATAGCACATGGACAAGCAATTTTTAAGGAGACAAATACATAAGTTATATACATTTTTAACGTTTTATAAAATCATAACATTTTTCTTACGTAGTGGCAAGGCATGCAGTTTACCTATGTCGAAGTCTCGAGTTTGAGGTTCGAATCCTAGGCTTATATATATATATGCTATATAGATTACCATTTTCTTTGTAGCAATATTTCTATACTGAGAGGCTGACATCGCCGACCCACCTGCCTGTAGCTAGTCCTCATCAACCTTAACATTCAAAAGATCAATTTAACAAGCGAGTTTAAAAAGTACTTGTACATCAATCACGCTTAACAAATTATCTAACATAATTTTATAGAGAGGTTGGTATCGGGGACCTAGCAGCCAGACCATCTACAGCTGCAACAAACAATGACAGTCGCTGCATCGAGCAACGTTGTCAAGGTGTCAAAACAACGGACACGGCCGAAAAAATATGACTATCATACACACTCTTTGTTTAAATAGAGACTGACATGAGGGATCCAGCCGCGTGACAAGACAGCTGATGCATCGAGCAACGCTATCAAATTCGAATCAGGGAAGCGTGAAAGAAAAAACCTATCATACACGTGTTTCTTCTAATAAGAGGCTGACATGGGACCCAGCCGACTGACTATACGACAGATGCATCTAGCAATCATATCAAGTTCAAATCAGGGAGACATGACCGAAGAAAAAATTTCATCATACACACATTTGTTCTAATGAGAGGCTAACATGTGGGACCTAGCAGTCCGAATAAACGGCAGTCGAGCAACACTATCAATTTCGAAACAGGGTAGCGCGAGCGAAGGGAAAAAATTCATCATACACATGATTCTTCTGATGAGAGGCTGATATAGAGTCCCCAGCAGCCTGACTAAATGGTGGATACATCGAGCAACATTATCGAGTTCAAATCAGGAAGGCGCGACCAAAAAGTTTGGTCCACTAGAGACACTGACCTCCGGGACCCATACACCTCAAAAGATTCCAGCGAGTCAACAACACACGAGGAACCAAGAATCTTACTTCTGCCACGAGCCGATCGAGCTTCGTCCATGTTTTTAGAGATTTTTTTTCATATTAGAGGGCCGCAAAAATGGAAAAAAAAGAAACAAAATCTTCACGGAAGAGGCGCCTTCTACAATGATCGACAAACCAAACCGTTACAGATGGAGACATTTTTTGTAGTGAGAAGAAAAGAACAATAAATAATTTGGCAATTTCCTAAGGCATATTTCCTTAGGGTTTTCCCCCTCTTTCTCTCTCTGTTGAATCTCGTGTGTGGGGTTCCAAGAAGAATTGCACATGTGGGAGACGACACCACCCCGACACGCATTTGCGCTGCTGGATCCTAGTTCTAGAAGGTCTACTTCCGCATCTCGGCTGGATCATGGAGAACGGAGTTGTCGTCGGACTCCGAACGTGTGCGCGACCACGGAGGAGCTACCACTTGTGACATTGGAGCTGTCGTGCGATGACTAGGAGGTGACATGCGAGGAGCAACTCGGCCTCGAGGTCGGCTACAAGTACGACTACATCACCAACGTTTCTACGAACCTAAACGATTTCGGTCTACAAGGGTATGTCCCTGAAACCGTCTCTCCCGATACTGCACTAACTCATAGATAGATCTTGGCATAGGTGTTGTGCGAGCTTGGAATTTTTTTGTTTTCGATTGCGAACCCCTTCAGCCGCTGGACTATCGCCGGTTCCCCGACAGCTGGATTGGTTGCCCACATGATTGCCGGCACCGGCAAGGCAAATCGGACGCCTTTGTGCAACCACGTCGTCTTATCGGTGGCCTAGCCGCAAGCAGCAACCATCGTCGCCCCCGTGCCCAAACCACAAAAGCCCGCTCGATTGGTGAAGAAGACAAAGCATGTGGTGCATCGAGGCTCCCTTCCGCCCGCTATGCTTAGGCCCCGCCTGTCGCCACTATGGCTCCTTGCTTCGTCGCTTAGCCTCTGCTCGTCCACATCTCAGATGGCGTCATCGGCAATGGATCGGCAAGGTATGAACTTCATCCTCTCACGTTGTCATGCAGGAAATTGGTTGCTTTCTCTTATATGCAAGTTGTATGCGATGTAGCTACGATCCTCACGAGGCCGCTACCTCATATTTTAACCTTATTAACGCGAGCGCGATCGACATTACCGAGCAACAACTTGAAGATGATAATGATGAAGTCAACTACGTGGAAGCTGAATTGGAAGAGGTCGAAGAGGAGGTGTTCGATGAAGCACAAGCGAAGACGACCAAAAAGAAACAAGCGATGAATTACATGAGATCAAGGACACTTGCTTGGTCCGGGCATGGTCACAAGTGTCAATCGATGCGGTGACCGTCACGGGCCAAACCAACAAGCGTTATTGGCAACGGATCGAAGATAAATTCTTCAAACTTATGTCGCGTGTTGCCCAACCGGTTTATCGATCGTATCTATCACTACAAGGCCGATGGGATGTGATCAAACCGGCGTGCAGCCGTTGGGCCAGATCTTTCGGGGAAGTGCAGGAAAATCCTCGAAGTGGCATTGGCATCAACGAATATGTGAGTCAATCTTCATCTCATTGTGTCATTATAGGAACGTGTTGCCAATTGGAGCTACAGATGCTAATCTTGCTTTTGACATTGTAGGAACGTTTTGCCCAAGAGCGGTACAAAGCAATGAAGGGATCGAAGGATATATACTTCCAACTTCAACATTGTTGGAAGTTGCTTGAGCTATTCCAAAATGGACTTTGAGAGACCAAGAGGCACCGCCGAAGAAAGGGTCAATGAAGGAAATGGATGATGCTAGTGATGAGGAGGGCGGAGGAAGGAACAAGGGAAAGCCGGATGGCAACAAGTAGGCAAAGGAGAAGATCAAGCTTGAAGCCGAAGTATCATATTTGAGGGACAATATTGATGATATGATGAAGTCAAAAGAAACCTTGATTATGAAGATGTTGGAGGCGAAGATGATGATGCATGACAAGAAGATCATCATGAAGGAATCAAGGTGGGCCGCTATCCGAAGTGATGCCCAGTACAATGCCGAACTAGAGGAGAGAAAGCTCAAGATAAAGGAAGCCAAGGTCATGAAGGAGCTCATGGCCAAGGAGAAGGAGGTCATGATGATGAACATCAAGGATGAATGAGCAACAATTGGAGTTGCATCAAATGATGATTTCGGACATCTTGGGGAGAAGAAGGCTAGCATATCAAGGTAGTTGCACAGCAGGTGGTGCATCGACAAGTGGCCTAGGTGAAATGGTGGTGATGGCGGTGTCTCCGATGAGTTCGGCGACGACGGAACCGTTTGATGATCCCTTGCATTCGTCATGTGAGGATGAGCAACTTTTGGTCATCGTGTTTGAACATAGCCCAATAAAGCATTGGGTGGTTGTGATCATGTCAATTTGATATAAACTTTTGAACTATTGCATCGTTTGATTGGATATTGATCAAGTTTGATGAAAATTGTGAAATCCACGCAAACAATTTTGGAACCGTAAAACTCTTTTTCCGTGGACTATAAACCCGTTTTACAGTTCACGAGTTTACGGGATCTGCTAGAGTTGCTCTTACACACTTGTAGTTCAAGATGATAGTGTAAGGCCAAAAAAGATTGCAATTCAGAATGTACATAGATAATCGAGTTGTGTCCCTTTCTTTCACAAATCTTACACAAGTATTTCAGATCTATATGATCATACTCTGTCCACAATTAGGGTCCACGAGGAATTAGAGTCCCACGCCAGATAACTCCGTCCAGAACATGGTGAACCGGAACATGGCAAAAGCTTGATTCGGTGGTCATTATATTCACATGACAAGATAAACAGAACACTGGATGAAAGAAAAGGTCGAATGAGGGCTCTGAACTCCTTTGTTTTTTAACATATGAGGACTCTTAACTCTAGCACTTGAAGCCCCTGCAAACCATCAGCCAGAGGATGAGGATCAAAAAACCGACACCACCACCCACCATCAGCTTAAACCTCAGGTTCTGAAGCCACATCTTGCGCCTGAGCTCTCTGCCATGCCTATGGAAGTTGTCGGCCTGAAGAAAAATTAACAACGCATCCCTTGGTCAAGTAGCTTGCACATACTTACATAAACAGATTCCCACAGAGGATACGGGTACACAACAAGACCTTGTTTTGTCCATACCTGGGACTGTAAGGTTTCAGTCTTGCCCACCAAAAGCTCAATCTTCTCACCACGATCCAATATCTAAGCAATGCACAGCACAGTCAAAGTAAACTCAATAACATGAAAGATAGCTCAAGTCTCGAATAAACTCAAGGACATATTCAAAGAAATTCTAACCGTCGGTCGGGATGGTTTGTGGATTCCGAACAGCTATGACAACTGAACCTAATAAGATAGTAATTACGACCCAAGAAGTGATGAGTACTTGGGCATGAATTTGGAAACCTCCTATTTGCCAATAGAAGTGTTGGCCTACTTCTACACCCGATATATCATATAACTCCTTGAGTGTTTTAATGGAACAAGGTATAATATTCATATTGTCCTCTGATAAAAATTGAACTTCAAAAAAGGAATTCTTTTGATTCAACCATCTCTTTCTCAACTCAGCAACTTGAAGTATTAATCTTATATTTAGGAAGAGAACACACACAAAAAAAGAGTACTGTTGAACTGATGAATTCAGTTAAATGACACAAATTTGTGGCTATTTTGCGTGTTGCGTTACTTGATTTCACAAAAAAAGTTGACTGCATAGGGCACTTTGGATCTCTGTGTTTCCACAGGTAATAAGATACGCCACATATATTACAATTGGCTTGCTATAATGGCAGAGTAAAGACTTACGAAATAAAAGTTAAGCAACCATCAGAGAAATACATAAGATTGGTACAAAGAAGAAAAGTACTGTTTAAGTGTTGAATTCAGATGGGCCTCTTTGTTTGGGCTGGCTGTGCAGGGAAAGCTGTTGTTCTGAGTTTTACTCTTTGGGAATTTAGTTGGCTGTCTAGCTGTAAACTAGGGAATGTCTGAAATACCCTCGGAGTCATGAGAACGTGTATTTTTGCATATTTACGTGTAATAAATAACAAATGGATATCTAGAATTCAAAAAAATCACTATACAAGACTATGCACACCAAAATAATTCATCAAATACATATTCATTTGTATTTCTAGAGTTGGGAAGTAAAAGTTCAAACATTGTTGTTAGTTAGAACTTATAAGGATGCGACATGTAATCCACACGGGTGGTGTCACGGGAGCAAAGTGGCTGTAATTCTTCATAATTTAGTTGGTTTGATTAGGCCTTTGGACTGATTATCGATCACATGTTGTTCTTGACCCCTCTCTCTATCTCTCTCAAAATGTAGCATGGTAGTCGATGTAACTCCATCTTTAAAATGCTGATTGGCAGTTAATTTGCTAACACATTAATTTAGTGTTTTGGTCTTACTAAAACAGCACACACGCGCACAACTCGTCCAAACTTCATGCATATCTCTTATGCTAAATCGTAGACAAGTTCTGAACCTAATAGATAGCAGTTTCCGGCCGGAACACTCAACACTCAAACTGAAAAAATAACAGAGCATCAGCTGGCATATGCATGGACACGGCAAAAATTCATGCAGCTAGAGCGAATGGACACAGGATCGGTAGTGTCGGTTCAGCCCAGGAAAAAGGGGAAATGGTACCGGTGGCATATGCATGGTAAACAAACCAAACGACATGGGCATGGAGATACAACGGTTGGATTTTGAGTGTGGAAGCCCAGGAAGCACCGCGGGATGTGCTTTGCTCGCCCTGTCTATTTGCAGCTTTGGCTTTGGAAAAGGTCAGCTACAAAGCCACCCCTTTATTTCGATTTCCCAGCTTATTTTTGTGGAAAGCAGGTAAAAGCCCACACAAAAGGGCCTAAATGACACAAATTTGTGGCTATTTTGCGTGTTGCGTTACTTAATTTTCTGCATAGGCCACTAAGTTTGGGATCTCTGTGTATCCACAGGTAATGTGCCGCAGATATTACAATTGGCTTGCCATAATGGCAGCGTAAAGACCTGCGAAATAAAAGTTAAGCAACCATCAAAGAAATAAAGAGAAAAAAGAAAAAGTATTGTTAGAGTGGTGAATTCAGCTAAGGGCCTCTTTGTTTGGGCTGGCTGTGCAGGGACAGCTGCTGTTCTGAGTTTTACTCTTGAGAATTTAGTTGGCTGTCTAGCTGTAAACTATGGAATGTCTGAAATACCCTCGGAGTCATGAGAACATGTATTTTTGCTTATTTATGTGTAATAAATAACATATGGATATCTAGAATTCAAAAAACAATCACTATATAATACCATGAGTACACAAGAATATGCACACCGAGAAAATTCATCAAATACATATCTGTCAACAAATAACCATAGTGGCTAAGTGGTAAGCATAATCCTCCATTAGTATGCCAATTTGATAAGAAGAGGGTTGTCTAACCAAACAAAAATTCTACTTGTTTTGAACGATTGGCAGTTAATTTGCTAACACATTAATTTAGTGATTTGGCCTTATTAAAACAGCACACACGCGCACAACTCATCAAAATTTCATGTTATCTCACTTATGCTAAATCGTAGAGGAGTTCTGAACCTAATAGATATTAGTCTCCGGCTGGAACACTCAAACTAAAAAAATAACAGAGGCATCAACTGGTATATGCATGGACACGACAAAAATTCATGCAGCTAGAGCGAATGACATGGGGTCAATAGTGTCGGTTCGGCCCAGGACAAAAGGGAAATGGTCGCGGTGGCATATGCATGGTAAATAAACCAAACGACATGGCAGGGAGATACAACAGTTGGATTTTGAGCGTGGAAGCCCGGGAAGCACCCCGGGACGTGCTTTGCTCGCCCTGTCTATTTGCAGCTTCGGCTTTGGAAAAGGCCAGCTATGAAGCCACCTCTTTGTTTTGATTTGCCAGCTTATTTTTGTGGAAAGCAGGTAAAAGCCCAAACAAAAGGGCTCCAAACGACACAAATTTGTGGCTATTTTGTGTGTTGCTTTACTAGCATCAAAGTCATAACACAAATAATCAAGTAGTGGAACAAACACAAAGAATGACAACTAAACTCTCAAGAAGGTGCTCGGAGAATATGTGGAGACTCGACAAGTAGAAGAAAAAGTTTTGAATAATTTGAAAGGCTTCCAAATGCTGAAAGTATGGTACTCATTAGCTTTGAGCTCTCATTGCCCCTATCATAAGCATCTTTAAATGGTTAAGGTTAAAGTGACACAATTAAGAGGATATGCTTGACAAGTTATAAATCGAAGTCTCATGCCCCTTACTTACAAAGACCGATCCTCATGCTACTCAACTTCAGTCACAAGTAAGCTCTTGTCATTGTAAGTATATACGTATCATAGAGAACCGCCAACGGGGTACCCCTTGCACATGACACGAGAGCTATCCCATAATCAAAATAACAAGGCAAGCAGACAATGAGCATCTCGGCGATCTTTTTATTTACTATGTGCATAGATTTTTATTGAGGATGCTTCATAGAATGCTCATTATGGTTATGCTGCAAGTTTCCACCATGATTAGGCATGTCTTAGGCTAGCGGCCCAGGCATTTCTTTAACATACATACAAACTCCATGATCTTACAAGTTCCACTTTTATTTCACACAACCGAGATCGATAAGCAAAAGAACATGATATCAACTAGGTACAAAGTACCTATGAAGCGTTGAAAGCGGTCCCCATGATACATGGTTCTGCTAACTTCAACTCATAAAGCGCAAGCATATACGCAACAAAGAAGGACGCAATGATTCAGGTTTATTAAGTGCAAGAAAATAAAGTGTCCCATCAAGTTCGTGAGAGCTTTACTAACTAACTTTCTCATAACAAGCAAACATTTTATTCGGAAGAAAACAAGGCATATTGAATATGCACAGAGGTAGCAAATGATGCTAATAGGTAGGTATGGTGGACACTTTGAAAATATTTGGTTTAGGGAGTTGGGAACTTGAGTAAAACTCAGTGGAAATGAAGGCTAGCAATAGTAAGGGAGTGACAAACGAGAGAGCACTAGCTGTCATTATCATGCTTGCAACAAAACAGGACTACTCATGGCATGAAAGTGATTCAAGATCCTCAAGGCAAAATAATTCATCAAAGCTTAACTGATTATCACAGTCCTGTGCATGCGTGAGCATGTGCCAAGTCAATTCAAATGAAACATTCAGAGGAGGATACCACGGTGTCATACCAATTTATGAATAGAGCAATGCCAGCAAACATTTATAAGACATGCTACAAACTATTAGCGAGCTGAAGCTAATCATAAGAAAGAAAGAACTACTAAGCATCCAAAGATAACATACACCCTACACGAACAGACTAAGCATGCTCACAGTGATGAGTATATGCACAAAAATAAAAACAAATAGAGTTCGTTACCAGCCTCTTACCACGCCTCAAGTTGTCATTGATCCTCATTATTGCTCTTCACTTGTGTGGCTTGAATAATAATTTGAAACCAATATCCATTGAGGACTGCCGAACCCTGTAGCAAACTCGCAAAAACCAAAGAAGAACGACAAATATTTTTGGTGTTTTCGATTTTTAAATAAGAACCAAAACAGAAAAACAAGCAAAGCAAAATCTTTTTGGGTTTTTCGAATAGTTCAAACAAAGCAAAAAGGGAGAAGCAAACCAAAGAGAAACAACAGAAATATTTTTGGTCTTTTTGTGTTTTTAGAAAGCAAAAGCAAAGAAAGAGAACGAAAACTAAAAAGAGAACGAAAACATGAATATACAAAGTGCCGACGCAACATGATATGGAGATGAGTGCGGTGTCGGTGTACCTCCCCCCAAGCTTAGGCTTTTGGCCTAAGTGGGTATCAATCCCAAGCTTGCCAGGATGAAGTGTCACCCTGGTACGACGAAGAGGTCCCCTCATCCTGGTGCGAACTCGAGTACGTCCCTCCGTAATGCACGGAGTAATCATAGGAGGGAACATCCTCCTGGTGCTGCTCGTGGAAACCCAGCAAGCGAAGCTGCTCGTCCACCTCCTCCTTGGAGCGCGACCACGGTCTCCTGTGAACACTAAACAAAGAAGGTTGTGGCAAAAGGATCTCCCTGTCATCCCCATCAGTGAAAAGCATCCTATATACTAGATTGTTCAAATCTGAGGTAGCAGTGACAAAGTGATGAGTTTTCATGGCAACAAGGTCAAGCCTCTGTGGTGCCAGCATAGCATCAAAGGGATTCACTGAAAGACCTAATGCGTTACCGACATGTACTCTTTTTTCATTCCCGTGATATAACATTCTAGTGATCTTATCACTTGCTTGCAAGCTAACCAATGTGATATCACCGAGAGTGCCCAGAGTATATCTATCCGTCATTGGGGTGGACAAATCCCACTCTTGATCCATGAGCCTCTACATAACATTTTCGTAGCACTGAATCCACCTTTATAATCACCCTTTCATGGTGTGACGTTTGATGTTATCAAGATACTCTTCCAGTGTTAGTGATTAACATGATCTCATGGTCTAAGGACTAGGATTACTTTGTTAGATGTTATAGCAATATAAACACAATGACTTTGATCATAATGCTATACTTTGGATGAATGTTCATCACATCATTCCACTAATGTTGTGACCTCGTTATTAACAACATCCAATGTCCATGATCAGGAAACCTTGATCATCTTGTTAATCAACGAGCTAGTTTATAAGAGAGGCATAACTAGGAACTTTCCTTTTGTTTATTAAACACACATGTATTAACATTTCCAAATTAATACAATTATAGCATGTAAAATAAACATCTATCATATACTTGGAATATGTATAATAACAACTTTATTATTGCCTCTTAGGGCATATTCCCTTCACAACCTTGGGTGGGTACTCGTACTTGTAGGTGTTTTTGTTCTGTCCAGCAACTTGCTTTTCTGTTTCAAGTGAGTTGTTCAGAAAATACTCATTAAACTTGTCGAATCTGTATTGAACTATTATAGTGACGGGCAATGCAAGGACACCCTTAAGCACCTTATTGAAGGCCTCTACCATGTTGCTTGTCATTTGACTGTACCTCCGGCCATCCTCATCATAAGCTCGTGCCCACTTGTCCCAGAGTTTAATGTGCCCATTGAGAAACTCTTGACCCTTCTAATCGAGTTTTTTGTTGTTCGGCAATCTGAGATATAAGTTTGTGAAACACCGATGAAAGCAAGACAACAATCTTGAAGATTATTAGAAAACTCCTTGCTCTTACATGCCCTATAGAAGTTGGAACAAAAATGTGTCATGCACCATCGGTTGTGCAAAGGAGGATGCCCAGGAATGTCGATCGTCACTGCTTTGAGAATGCCTTGATGGCGATCCAAGATGACATATATTTCCCTCTCAAGAGGTAATACCTTGGTTCTCAAAAGACATAAGAACCACTCCCAATTAACATTGTTCTCTGCCTCAACCAAAGCAAAAGCCAAGGGAAGCAACCGGTTATTTGCATCATTTCCTATTGCAATCAAGAGAGTGACACGGAACTTCCCGGTCAAGAAGGTGCCATCCATGGAGATGACCGGTGTACAATGTTCGAAGGCCCTCACACATTGCTCGAATGCCCAAAAAGCACGCCAAATACTCGAACATTTCTTCCATTACGAACCAATGTTTCGGGGCCATATGGCTGGACCACATGAACCATGCACGGGTTAGCATTGTCCATTTCTAACAACAACCTAGGGATTTGATTGTATGATTCTTCCCAACCACCGTACAACATCCTAAATGCGGCCTTCTTTCGCCTTCCATGCCTTCCCATACTTCACCTCATAGTTAAAGAGAACTTCCACGATCTCCGTCGACGGATCGTTGAATACCTAGGTTTCCGAAGGGAATATGCCCGAGAGGCAATAATAAAGTGGTTATTATCTTATTCCATGTTTATGATAAATGTTTATTTTGCATGCTATAATTGTATTAATTGGAAACGTTAATACATGTGTGTTTAATAATAAAAATACAAAGTTTCTAGTAATGCCTCTCATATAAACTAGCTCGTTGATTAACAAGATGATCAAGGTTTCCTGATCATGGACATTGGATGTTGTTAATAACGAGGTCACAACATTGGTGGAATGATGTGATGAACATTCATCCAAAGTATAGCATTACGATCAGAGTCATTATGTTTATATTGCTATAACATCATACGAAGTAATCTTAGTCCTTAGACCATGAGATCATGTTAATTGCTAACACCGGAAGAGTATCTTGATAACATCAAACGTCACACCGTAACATGGTGACTATAAAGGTGGGTTCAGTGCTACGAAGGTGTTATGTTGAGGATCATGGATCAAGATTGGGATTTGTCCATCTCGATGACGGATAGATATACTCTGGGCCCTCTCGGTGATATCACATTAAGATAGCTTGCAAGCAAGTGATGTGATCACTAGAATGTTATATCATGGGAACGAGAAAAGAGTACATGTCGGTAACGAGATCAAACTAGGTATAGAGATACCGCTGATCGAATCTCGGACATGTAATATATCGCGAGACAAAGGGATTTAGTTACTAGTGTTAAAGGTTCTCACGATCACATAAGTCATCGTTGAATGTGTAGGAGTCAGTATGGATCACCAGGTCCCGCTTTTGATTATTGATCTAAGAGGGGTCTCGATCATGTCTGCATTATTCGCGAACCATAGGGTGACACACTTAAGGGATACCGACACCATTTGGAGCAAATATGTTTCAGATAAAGATATAAGAAAGCGCTGGAATTATTTCAATAGACACCGAAACTGTTTCGGGTGAAATTGCTGAAATTGGTTCTGCATGTAATATTGAAATGTTGCAGGGGGTTTTATGTGAATGTTTGTTGATTAAAGTAATTAACAAAATTTTGAATAAAATTAATAAAAGATTTTTATTAAATGAGAGAGCATTAAATTTGGAGAAATTTAATGCATTTAAAGTGGAGACTTTAAAAGAGAATATGAAGAGGCAAATTTATCTGGAGGGAGTTACCACCACATGAATGAGGAGGTGAAGGGTCACCCCTTGAGGCGCCGGCCATGGGGAGGGGTACCCTCCCCTCCTCCTATAAAAGGCCCCCCTCTCACACCTTCACACTCACACCTCCTCGTGAAGGATCTCTCTCCCCCTCTAGTATTATTCCCCCATGGTCTCGGATTAGCGAGATACATGTTCCCGGTGGCTTTATCTGGAAAGGAGTTGTTGCTTCCGCTGCTTTGCTGGAGCGAGGTACGGAGGTTGTCGGGGTACCGGACGTGTGTGCGATCACGGATGCACCGCTGCTTTGCGGTGCTGGACTCGGTGGTGCTGGACTTGTTGGAGCTGGATCTGATGGACGTGCTGGAGCCGGACCTGCTGGAAATCATCATGATATTGAGATCGGCAAGCGCACAACTACATCATCCATGAGTTCCTACTCGTTAACAAAACTCATTGTCTTCGAGGGTAAGTTCTCCATGGATGTATATCCACCCGTTGCTATATATCTAGTAGATAGATCTTGGCGTATAGTTCTCATCGTAGGAAATTTTTGTTTTCTATGCTGCGAACCCCAACAGTGGTATTAGAGCCTGATCTATGCGTAGGTGCTTTGCACGAGTAGTACACATATTATTATATGTGGGCGATGATGATTATGTTATTGCATCTTCTATGTATTTTGGATATTGGTGGCATAGTGGGATGAAGCGGCCCGGACCAACCTTACATGTCATCGTACATGAGACCGGTTCCACGACTGACATACAACTAGTTTTGCATAAGTGGCTGGTGGGTGTCTGTCTCTCCTACTATAGTCAATATCTGATTTACAACAAGTTGCTAATAACTTGGTTATCCTCGTTGTGGTTCCATGTTCGTAGGTAAGAACGGTTTTATCTCCGAAAGCCCTAAGCCACGTAAAACTTGCAATGGATAAATTAGGCTGAGCTAGTGTCATGATATGGTAATGTTGTAAGTAGATGTATGATAGATACTATTACAACACACCTAACGTGTAAGTTCCATAGACCTTGGCCTTACACACAAAGGAATGATAGAGATCATACCATGATGCATATGATAGAGATCAAATGCATGGACCATATCATCTCACTTTACACATTAGATGTTTGCATCTTATATTGCTAGTTTGGCGTTTTAGTAGCATTTTAAGATGATCCCTCATTTAGATATCAAGATAAAAATGTGTTCTTCCTTAAGTATGCACCGTTCTATGGATCGTGTTTTGAGACATCACGTGATGATCGGGTGTACTCGACTCTACGCTTTCATACAACAGGTGTAAGACAGTTTTACACACGCGAGTACTAATGTTCTTACTTGGCGAGCCTAGCATGTACAGACATGGCCTCGGAACACGGACCGAAAGGTTAAGCATGAGTCATATAGTTGATATGATGCCCATATTGATGCTCGCCTTTGAAGCTACACCGACTCACATGATGATCGGACTTGGTGTAGTTGATTTGGTTCATGTAATCACCAAAAAGGCACGAAGGATGTTGTTTTTGAGTGGG
Source organism: Avena eriantha (assembly GCA_910589775.1). Classification (NCBI taxonomy): domain Eukaryota; kingdom Viridiplantae; phylum Streptophyta; class Magnoliopsida; order Poales; family Poaceae; genus Avena; species Avena eriantha. The sequence continues at coordinate 202,712,098 of OU342744.1, read as the reverse complement.
AGTTCATTTCTAATTTGGATTATTCAAACTCAATTTGTCATAAACTAAATCGAAGTGAATTTGCATAATTTGTTGTAGTCATTGGCGTATGTTCACTACCTTCTGCTTAGTTTTAATTGAGATAATAGAACTATAGAATTCTGGATATTTACTTTACGAACTGGTATTGTATTGTTTTGAATGTCAATTTAAAGTTTATAAGTCCTATTGCAAACTTTCAGCAAACTCTATTTACTCCATGAAGTTTAATAAGTAGTATTAAATCAAGAGTAAGAATTCCAATGTTAGTATCTAAAGTATCATGTTTGCCTCCATGATTATTGATATTCAAAAGTTGTTTTAATATCAAGATTATATAGGAGCTGAAAATTGTTTCAGAAACCATCATGTGTGAAATATATTGTGATATATGAAACAATGTTTTTGGTTGCATTATGATAGAGTATAATTTAACAAAATACATGTTCTCATATTGTATGAGAATTTGTGAAGGATGGAGATGCTAAGCATCCGGATCTCCCAAAATTGGTTTTGGGAACTAACATTATACTTGTGATTCTTCCTTACAAGCTATAGTAGCTTGATCGTGAAAGTTGTCATGATAAGGATGAATAGAAGATGTAAGTAAAATGTTTACTACACTAATAGATTACTAAAGAGTGGATTTTTGAAAGAACACCAAACATTTGATGATGGTGATCCACTTCAAAGTGCAAGTTCAAAGGTATTAGTATTTGACTATATACACTTTGTACTGTGTGTCATGTGAATGACACCACTATTGATGTTGATAGATTCTTTTAAAAGAAAAGGAATTGTTGAAATAGAATCTATAAAATATTTGGTAGAAAAGAAAAGGTTGGAGATGTCCAACTTAGGTATATAGAAGATATACATGTTATGGTTGTATTCCTTGCTTGTTAAACAATGTGGTTCTGAGGTATTGGATACCGGTATTGGATACCGAATTGGTTGGTATGAAGTGTCATACACGACAACGCAATTCGTGAACTGCAATGGCCTAAGTAACTAGCAAGAGAATAAGTGATGATGTTCATCGAAAACAAATAAAGTGTTATTGTTTTTGTTGTCGTCAAACCTAGCCTTCAAGATTTGTTTTAATAATTGTTATTTTGTTCCGGTATTACGAGAACAATGGTTGTTCAAATAATTACCGTATTCCATAAAGGATGGATGAACTTTTACAAGTCTTGTGGGAGAAATCACATCCATAAATACTATTGCTAAAATGTCGCAAGACAAATGATTGAAAGATCACTTATGAAGTGACATCACTATTTAAATTATATTGGAAAGAAAACATGAAGAAACTCCATGTTGATGGATTTTTGGAGTCTTTGATTTTGATCAATTGACACTTGTGAGACTTTCCTCGAGATAATTGAAACTCCGTCCATAGGCCAAAGAGGAACGGATGACTAACTTATTGGATATTATACATATTGATGTATATAGTCTATTATGTGTAGCCATATGCGATGGATATTTTTCCTTCATATGCTTTCTCCAAAATTTTAGTGAATATATCTATATATTTACTTAATAAGGAAGAAGTATGAAAATTTTGAAAATTGTTCAAAGACTTTCAAGATGAAGTGAAAAATCATTGTAACAAGAAAATAAAAGAGTTTATGATTTGATCATAAAGGAAGATATTTGAGTTACATGTTTAGCAAAACACCTAAGATTTGAGGAATCGTTCCATGATTTGTGTTTCCCGATAAACCATAGGAGTATGGCATATTCGAGAGATGAAATCAAACCATGTTTGACATGGTAAGATCAAAGGTGTCATTTATAAAACTGCCATTATGTTTTAAGGATTGAAGCTTTAGAGACTACCGCTTTTACACTGAAAAGAGCACCATCGTGATTCGTTGAAATGACACCATATAAGTTATGGTTTGGGATAAAACCCGAATTGTCTTTTCTTAAATTTTGCTATGCTATGCATAAGTAAAATGTTTACAACCAAAGTTGGATAAGCACGTCTTTGTAGGTTATCCCAAACAATTTTTTGGGAATTTATCCATAACACCAAGGACAAAAGAGTTTGTTACTTGGAACGTCAAGTTTCTTGAGAAGGAATTTTTCGTGAAAAGTTAAGTGGGAGGACAATAGAACTTTGATAAGGTTGTTGAACCTTAACTATATGTGCTAAGTAGCGCAGCGCCGGAAAGTGTCCCGGTGGTGGCCACAATGCTCATGGATCCCGTGATTACAAAGGTTGTGATCTCGGAGATTAGAGTTCCTATTGAACCGTGTGGGTCGGTAAGAATCAAATAGTGTGATTTGATAAGCAAGTCGTTATTGTTTTGACAATGATGAACCGACTACATACAAAGAAGCCATGATGGGCCCTGACTCCATAAAATGACTAGAAGTCATAAAATCCATGATAGTATCCATACACGAGAAATCAAGTTTCTGAACTTGGAAGACCCTCCGGAAAGGCGTGAAGCCTATCGGTCGTGTTTGGATCTATAAAGAAATAGACATGGATGTTTAACATCTATGAAATAGTCGACATGTCGGAAAGAAGTTTACGACAATGTTCAAGGAGTTGACTATGACAAGATTTGATCTTTCATAGCGATATTTAGTCTTGACGGATTAATGTGCAACCACTACATATAATTTGGTATATGGTAGTTGAATAAACAAAACAAGGTTCTTCTAATAGAATGGTTACCTAGGATGTGTACATGACACGGTCGGAAGGGTTTTGTTAATTCAAAGGGTGCTAAAAGGGCATGCAAACTTCAATAGTTGAAGTAAGCATAGCGGAGTTGGAATCTTCACCATGATGAAACTGTTAAAAGAGTTTAAATTCATCGGAGATGATGAAGATGCTTGCATTTGCAAGAAATTAAGTGGGAGCGCTAAGACATATTTCTAATACATTATGTAGAGGACATATTGTTAATTGGAAATGATGTATCTTGTATTGACACAAGTTAAGAATTTCATTAAAATAAGATTTCGATGAAATACTTGGGCAAAACCGGAATATTAGGCATCAATATCTATATGGATAGATTGAGGCGCTAATATTGTTGTGCCAGACATACATATATGAGACATTGAAAGGGTTCAATATGGAAACAACAAGAAAGGTTCTTGCTGCATGGAAAGTATTGTATCAAGATTCAAGTGTTTTAACACTTGGTGAGTAAAATCACATGAAGATTTTGATCGATTATACCGTGATATGTATATATCCAGATATGTCCTATGCTCTAAATGTTATGAGCACATACCAGAATGATTCATAAGATGATCATTGGACGATAGTAAAGATATTATTATGAGCTTTGGAAGAACTAAGAATATATCATGTATAAGTGACAAATAGTTAAAAGGAGTTCATTATAAAGTGTTACATTGATACTAGTTTTGTCACAAGATACAAAATTAAAAAAAAATTATCTTAATTTATACTATGGGTGGCACAATGTAATGGAAAGGATGTTCCATGATGGATTTGGATGAGTTCCAAAGTTGAAACATTGTGACGGATACTACAACAAAAGGGTAAGTATATGACTGCTATAGTAGTGATACATTGCAAATGTATCTATAATTTTTGATGTTCCATGATTGGTTTTATCCACTTTCTTGTGTTTTGTCCACACTTTGGAGTACTTTTCATATGATTTCTTGGACTAACCTATTAACAAGAGCCACAATGCCAGCTACCTGTTTTCTGCTGTTTTTGGTTCCAACAAAGTCAGAAAATGAATATTCTCGGAATTGGACGGGACAAAAGCCAAAGTGCCCATTTTTCCGAAAGTCATCAGATGCCAGAGTACGAGACGGAGAGGGGCCAGGGGGGCACCACACCACCTGGCCGCGCAGCCCAGGCTGGCCCGCGCTAGGGGTGGTCTGGCCGCCTCCGGCACCCCCTCGGCCTCCCCATCCGCCTATAAGATGCCCTCAGGACAAAAACCCTAAGGACCTGATCAAAAATCCACGAAAGAGTCTGTAGTCGCCGTCATCTCCATCCCTAGATCGGGAGGGATCTGAAGCTCTTCCCGGCACCCTACCGGAGAGGGGAATTCACCCTGGAGGCCTTCTTCATCACCATGCAAGCCTCCGGTGTGATGCGTGAGTAGTTCATCCTTGGACTACGGATCCATGTAGTAGCTAGATGGCTGGTTCTCCTCCTTTGTGCTTTCATGTCTAGATCTTGTGAGCTCCGTTCATGATCAAGATCATCTATTTGTAATTCTGCATGTTGTGTTTGCGGGGATCCGATGGATATTGAGATGCTATTTCAGATTGATTATTGATTCTATCATGTCTTTGTATTTGTGATCTTGCATGCTTTCCGTTGTTAGTAGCTATCTTAGCCAAGTAGATGCTAGCAACTCCAAGAGTTAGTATTTATGCTCGATAGTGGGTTCATGCCTCTGGTAATCTGGGGAAGTGACATAAATCTCTAAGGTACTAGATATGTTGTTGCTACTAGGGAGAAAACAACAATCCTTTGTTCATAGAACAATCGTATTGTTTACTTTACACGCAATTCGTAAAGCAATAATCTGTTGCTTGCAACTTAATACTGGAGGGGGTTTGGATGATAACCTGAAGGTGGATTATTAGTCATAGATGCAGTTGGATGGCGGTCTATGTATAATGGTGTAATGCCCAATCAAGTCTCAAAGGACTCAAGATGATTAGTATATGCATGTATTGCTTTCTCAATGTTTGTCAATTGCCCCGCTGTAATTTGTTCACCCAGCATGTTATCTATCTTAAGGAGAGCCACCTCTAGTGAACTATGGATCCCGATCCTTTTCTTTACATACAATCTATAAACTGTTTACTTCTTTGTGTTTATTTTTTGCAAACTATTACTTCTTTAAATTCGATACGTTTAATCCTTTGTTTTCAGCAAAACACGGTGAGATTGACAACCTCATCGCAAGTTGGGGACAAAGTTCTATTGTTGTGTTGTGCAGGTATCCACGTTGCTACTAGCACCGGTAGTGCACCCAGCCAAGGCTCAGCTAGCAACACCTTTGGGGTGTTTCCTTGCTCCTACTGGTTCAATTAATCCTTGGTTTCATAACTGAGGGAAACTTGCTGTTGTGCTCATCATACCTTCCTCTTGGGGTTCCCAACGAGCTCTACATCAACCACAAGCCATCAAGCATTTTTCTAGCGCCGTTGCCGGGGAGTCAAGGACATCTTCACAAGGGGAGTCCCTCATAACAAATCTATTTACTTTGTTATTTTTGTTTTGCTTAGTTTCTTTTTGCTTTGTTTGCTTGTTTCTTTATCAAAAACACAAAAAAATTAGTTTTACTAGCTTGCTTTCGTATTTCAAAAACACAAAAAAAATATTTCCTTTCTTAAGTTGCCACTATGTCTAGCCTTGCTCTAGTCACTATGTCACCCGAGGAAATGATTTTCACTTTTAAACAAGGAATTTAGGAAAGTTTTAAGGAAGCTTGGTCTAGAATCTCTGATCTACATGAAAAAACTGAGCCTAAAATGACTCAAAGCTTATTCCTTAGCAGTTTTTACCTTGGAATTGCTCTTTGCTATAGATATGCTTTAGATGTTGTTGTGGGAGGAGATTTCCTCCAATGTATTGAGGATGATGCTATTAATGCTATAAAGAAATTGATCCTCACTTACAACTTGCCTAGCCAAAGTGATATTTCTTTCGCAAGAATATTTGCTAGATTGAACACTCTTGAGACTAGCACTACTAGCTTAAAAGATTGTTATAATACGCTTAGGGAGCATCACAATTACGTTCCAATAAATTCTGAACCATCAAAGTGGCTCCCTACAGTAAAGATTGAGATAAACACTAAAACTTTTCAAGCCCGCTGTGATATCATGTCTGAATTTTGTCTTATGCCCAAAGATATTTATGAATCTTTGGGGGCTTATTGAAGGAGGAAAAGAAATATCTCTTGCTAATAATGCTACCATATTACCTATTGAAATAGCTGAAGGAGTGTTTACAAAGATCCTTGGGAAAATGATTTCTACTGATTATCTTGTTATTGAATGTGCGGGAAAAGGACAAATTACACTTGGAAGGTCCCTATTAGAACTCCTTGGAGCAATAATAGATGTGGGAAAGGGGACCATGCACCTTTATTCTCCACCAAACAATCATATTTTCCCCAAGGTTAAGAATAAAAGTAAGAGAGGTAAGGGCAAGAAATTTGGTCTTAATGCTTCTTCATTTGAGAACACTTGATTCTTTCTTTGCTTCTTATGCCTAACTTAAAGGCGTTAAAGAAAAGTACTTATTGGGAGATAACCCAAAAGTTTTAGATGAGTCTTGGAAGTTATTACTTCAGTAATAAGCGCTCCTTATCCTTTTTATTTGCTTTTTGTGCCAAGAGTAACCTCTAATGAGAGAGAAGTAATGATTGGGAAAGTTGATGTCCCGAAACAGATTTCTGTGCTTCACCGTAAAAATTCGTGTAAAATATCTGAACGTATTTTTGAAGCGTAAATATTTTTGCTTCTGACCCAGGTTGTTATATAACTTTCGTTAGTTCAACACTTTTTTATTTGAGCAACAGAAGGTCTTCGAAAATATTCTTCTTTACCTGCTGGTCTGTTTTGACAGATTTCTGCCATTTTCTGCATTTGCTTCTTGTTGGTTCCTTTTTGAGTTCTTTTGGGGAATTGAGATTTTCGAGGAAAGTGCTACAGTATCTAGTGTTCTAATGGAAGTTTATTTGGTGTTAGAACTGAACCTTAAGACTTATTTATATTGAGCGTAGTAATATTGCTAATAAAGATTGTGTGAAGTTTTGTATGAAGGAAAAATTTCAGGTGTATGGAAGGAATGAGTAATGAGATGAAGGATGGACTAAAGCTCAAGCTTGGGGATGCCATGCATGTCACCCCAAAACATATCCAAGAAGTACAAGCGTCAAAGCTTGGGGATGCCCAGGGCATCCCCTTCTTCATCAATAAAAATCTCAGGTTTCTTCCAAACGCTTCATTTTTATTGTTTCATGCATAGTTGTGTTGTTCTTCGAGTGTCTTCTTTTTAGTTTTCATTTTGGTTTTTCGTTTGCTTTTGTTTGCTTATTTTTCTGAATAAATTGGTTGGACCCCCTCTTTCATACATTGGTTTGCAAATAGTTTGGTTTGGTTTGGAAAAGAGTAGGAAAGTTCATGCTTATGTGGTAAAAAGAGCTTTTTTACTGTGGCCTATGCTTTTTCATGCCATGCTTGATATTGTTTTGGCTTTATGCTTAGTATTCTTTGATGTAGCATGACTTGTTATAAACAATTGAGATTGCTTAATGTGCCTTAGATGAATCATGCGTTGTTTTAGCATATTAAAGCATATTATAGTGGTATTCTCCTTTCCTGCTTTATTTGGGTTGACTTGGCGCATGCTCACGCCATGTTATGACTATCTCAAGTCACCATAGCCTTTATGATCCTTTAGTTTTCAACTTATAGTATCACTTTATGCTTTTTTCAATGATGTTTTGTCGCTCTGCATGATTATGGCCATTATTGCTCTCTTAGTTTGTCGCTCCCAGTCTTTTGCTAGCCTCCACAACCAAGTATGAGTTCCACTCATGCATCCAACTCCCTAAACCAAGTTATTCCAAAGAGTCCACCATACCTACCTACTAGCTTATGCTATTCCAAGTGTATTCATGCTTTTGTTTACCTTCCGAATTAAACTTGTTATGAGAAAAGTAGTGATTAAAGCTCTCATGAACTTGATGGCACACTTTACTTTTTTGCATCTAATAAACTTGAACCATTGGGTCCTTCTTTGTTGTGTATATGCTTGCGCTTTATAAGTTGAAATTAGCATAACAATGTATTATGGGGAACGCTTTCAACATTGCACTTGTACTTTGTACCCCGTTGATATCATGTTATTTTGCTTACGGATCCCGGCGGTGTGAAATAAAAGTGGAACTTGTAAAATCATGGAGTTTGTATGTGTGTTATAGAAACGCCTGGGCCGCTAGCCTAAGCCATGCCTAATCATGGTGGAAACTTGCAGCAACACCATAATGAGCACTCTATGAAGCATCCTCAATAAAAACCTATGCAAATAGCAAATAAAAAGATCGCTGAGATGCTCATTGTCTGCTTGCCTTGTCATTTTGATTATGGGATATCTCCTGTATCATGTGCAAGGGGTACCCCGTTGGCGGTTCTTTATGATACACATGTACTTACAATGACAAGAGCTTACTTGTGACTAAAGTTGAGTAGCATGAGATTCGGTCTTCGTAAGTAAGGGGCATGAGATTTTGGTTTATAACTTGTCAAGCATATCCTCTTAGTTGTGTCACTTTAACCTTAATCACCTTAAATATGCTTATGATAGGGGCAATGAGAGCTAAAAGCTATAAGTACCATAATTTTTGGAAGCTCTTTATGAGACTTGAATCCCTACTTCCTTCTATGAAGGCCTTTCTTCCACCATTATAATGAGTCTCCACCTTCTACCTTTATGCACCTACTTTGAGAGCATAGTGGCCATTCTTAGTTCTATGTGCATTGTCCCAAGACTAGTTGATTAATGCATAACTTGATATTGCTTGCTTTAAACTATTTGTATCTAGTCACCCTTATGAACTTTGAAGGTGTCCTATGCATTTATGTTTTGCTACTCTATGAGGGACAAGCTCAATGCTATTATGCTATGTTTTCTTTATGTGAAACAAACAAACGTCCTGCAAAGCATTGTTATTCATGAATCTTTTGTTTGTGCATTTTCATGTTGCATCATAGTTTCTTTGTATTATTGCTAGAACTTTGTCTTTCATGTTATGATTGAAGTACTATGATCCCATCTTTGAATGTTTTACAAATACTTTGATCAAGTCTTTGATGGTGCATGTCACTGATGGCTTAGTGTCGGCGCCAGGAAAATGCTGGTGCGATGTTGATGTAGAGCTCGTTGGGAACCCCAAGAGGAAGGTATGATGAGCACAGCAGCAAGTTTCCCTCAGTTATGAAACCAAGGTTTAATCGAACCGGTAGGAGCAAGGAAACACCCCAAAGGTGTTGCTAGCTGAGCCTTGGCAGGGCGCACTACCGGTGCTAGTAGCAACGTGGAGACCTGCACAACACAACCACAGAACTTTGTCCCCAACTTGCGATGAGGTTGTCAATCTCACCGTGTTTTGCGGAAAACAAAGGATTAAACGTATCAAATGGAAAGAAGTAAAAGTTTGCAGAAAGTAAACACAAAGCAGTAAACTGTTGTAGATTGTATGTAAAGTAAAAGGACCGGGATCCATAGTTCACTAGAGGTGGCTCTCCTTAGATAGATAACATGCTGGGTGAACAAATTACAGCGGGGCAATTGACAAACACTGAGAAAGCAATACATGCATATACTAATCATCTTGACTCATTTGAGACTTGATTGGGCATTACAACATTATACATAGACCGCCATCCAACTGCATCTATGACTAATAATCCACCTTCAGGTTATCATCCGAACCCCCTCCAGTATTATGTTGCAAGCAACAGATTATTGCTTTACGAACTGTGTGTAAAGTAAACAATACAATTGTTCTATGAACAAATGATTGTTGTTTTCTCCCTAGTAGCAACAGCACATCTAGTACCTTAGAGATTTTTGTCACTTTCCCAGATTACCAGAGGCATGAACCCACTATCGAGCATAAATACTAACTCTTGGAGTTGCTAGCATCTACTTGGCCAAGATAGCTACTAACCACAGAAAGCATGCAAGATCACAAATAACAAAGACATGATAGAATCAATAATCAATCTGAAATAGCATCTCAATATCCATCGGATCCCCGCAAACACAACATGCAAAATTACAAATAGATGATCTTGATCATGAACGGAGCTCACAAGATCTAGACATGAAAGCACAAAGGAGGAGAACCAGCCATCTAGCTACTACATGGATCCGTAGTCCAAGGATGAACTACTCACGCATCACACCGGAGGCTTGCATGGTGATGAAGAAGGCCTCCAGGGTGAATTCCCCTCTCCGACAGGGTGCCAGGAAGAGCTTCAGATCCCTCCTGATCTAGGGATGGAGATGACAGCGGCTACAGACTCTTTCATGGATTTTTTGATCGGGCACTTAGGGTTTTCGTCCCGAGGGCATCTTCTAGGCGGAAGGGGAGGCCGAGGGGGTGCCGGAGGCGGCCACACCACCCCCAGAGATCAAACTAGGTATGGAGACACCGATGATCGAATCTCGAACATGTAATATATCGCGAGACAAAGGGATTTAGTTACTAGCGTTAAAGGTTCTCACGATCACAGAAGTCATCGTAGAATGTGTAGGAGTCAGTATGGATTTCTAGGTCCCGCTTCTGATTATTGATCTGAGAGGGGTCTCGATCATGTCTGCATTATTCACGAACCGTAGGGTGATACACTTAAGGGACACCAACACCATTTGGATAAAATATGTTTCAGACGAATGAATTGCAAAGCGCTGGAATTATTTCAATAGACACCGAAACTGTTTCGGGTGAAAGTGCAGAAATTGGTTCTGGATGTATTATTGAAATGTTCTAGGGGTTTTTATGTGAATGTTTGTTAATTAAAGTAATTAACAAAATTATGAATAAATTTAAGAAACGAGTTTTATTAAATGAGAGAGCATTAAATTTGGAGAAATTTAATGCATTTAAAGTAAAGACTTTAAAGAGGAATGTTAAGGGTCACTTTTTGTGGAGGGGGTTACCACCACATGAATGTGGGAGGTGAGGGGTCACCCCCATGGGGCGCCGACCATGGGGAGGGGGTAGCCCCCTCCTCCTATAAAAGGCCACCCCTCTCACCCTTCTTCCTCACACCTCCTCGTGAAGGATCTCTCTCCCCCTCTAGAATTATTCCCCCATGGTCTCGGATTAACGAGATACATGTTCCCGGTGGCATTTCGTCTGGAAGGAGTTGCTGCTTCCGTTGCATCGCTGGAGCGAGGAGGCGAAGGTTGTTTGGTGTCTGTCTCTCCTACTATAGTCAATATCTGATTTACAATGATTTGCTAATAATTTGGTTATCATCGTTGTGGTTCCATGTTCGTAGGTAAGAACGGTTCTATCTTCAAAAGCCCTAAGCCATGTAAAACTTGCAATTGATAAATTAGAGACGTCTAGTTTAGATCGGTGTTGGGCTTGTGTCATGATATGGTAATGTTGTAAGTTGATGTATAGTTGATACTCTTACAACACACCCAACGTGTAAGTTCCATAGACCTTGGCCTTACACACAAAGGAATGATAAAGATCATACCACAATGCATATGATAGTGATCAAATGCAAGAACCATATCATTTCACTTTACATATATGATGTTTGCATCTTATATTGCTTGTTTGGTGTTTTAGTAGCATTATAAGATGATCCCTCATTTAAATATCAAGATAAAAATGTGTTATTCCTTAAGTATGCACCATTCTATGGACCGTGTTTCGAGACATCACGTGATGATCAGGTGTACTCGACTCTACGCTTTCATACAACGGGTGTAAGACAGTTTTACACATGCGAGTACTAAGGATCTTACTTGGCAAGCCTAGCATGTACAGATATGGCCTCGGAACACGGACCGAAAGGTTAAGCATGAGTCATATAGTTGATATGATGCCCATATAGATGCTCGCCTTTGAAGCTACACCGACTCACGTGATGATCGGACTTGGTGTTGTGAATTTGGTTCATGTAATCACCAAAAAGACACGAGGGATGTTGTTTTTGAGTGGGAGTTTAGTTGAACTCAATCTATCGTAAACTTAGTCTAAATAAACTTTACAAATTCTGTTGTAGATGGCACAGCCTGCTTTTAATTTCAATGTGTTCATGGAGAAAGAGAAACTTACTGGGAATGGTAGGAACTTCACCAACTGGGCTATGAATTTGAGGATTCTCCTCTCTGCTGCACAAAAGAAATATGTGCTAGAAGCGCCGCTAGGCCCCCCACCAGCTCCTGATGCCCCTGACGAGGAAAAGAATGTCTATATAACTCATCAGTGTAACACCCTCAAATCGGCCCTATGCAAGTTTTAGCCCTTTCCGCCAAACTCGCATAGAAACGATTCAAGGACGCCCACCAGGCACTTTCGTGCGGGTGGAAAACGAAGTAATACCATTACACAACAGTCCTCGATGGGACCCATAGAACAGATATATATATACAACACGACTCCATGAGTCAAGAATACAGATATACAGTACAAAGATCCAAATCACCTTGAAAACGATAGAGCGTCCGTCTACGGACAAGATGCAAATGGGGCTAAGAGCCCTGAAGAATAACCAATGGCGTCCATAACCCTGCCCAGGCCAAGCCGGAAGGGTAACCCTGCTAACGATGGCGATCTCAAACCTGCTAAAACAAAAGGGGTGCTGACAAAGGGCGAAGGAAAAAGAGGAGCATCAGTACTGAGGCCAGTACACGGCGAGGCTAGAATTCGGCGGCTCTCGCCTACATAGGTATGGTGGGCTGAAGCAGCAGCGCAGCGGCACTAAACAACCTATAGAGACTCGATACAACTGGCGGTTATCAGAGGGGGATAAGAAAGACCTATTCGGACCCAACCTGAAGCTAACACCAAACAAACCCATCCTGGTATTTCCCCCTCGAGACCAAACGAGGAAGTCGGACCAAGGAACTCACACCGTTGGCAATTTTACTCATTTCATTATAGTTGCAACAATTACTAATCAGATATAGATAGCATGAGTCATCCTGATAGCATAAGTAGTGGGCAGTTTTAGTCAACATTCCGTTGTAGTTGGAACAGTTACTAGTCAGATATAAATATCCTGAGGAATCCCAAAACCCAGCAGTTATTGGCACTTGTATCCCATTCCATTGGAGTTGCAATACTTACTAGGTAGGTATATCAGCACACGATATGACCAATATCCACCAGTTGTTGGCATTTTTAATATCCATTCCGTTATACTTGAGCTGATTACTAGTCACATATTAAGTCAAATTTATAGCACTACTTTAGTTATGCTTGTCCATGATCGAGATACTGTGCTCCAAGTCGTCCATAACCGCGGACACGGCTTTCAGAAAGTTTTACCCTGCAGGGGTGCACAAATAGCAACACACACTCGGTCAACCTCGGAAAAACCAACTCAAAACCCAACGAGGCATTCACGACAAAGCGATCACAGGATTCAGAAATATTTCAGGGGGCCACCCCACTAAGCTACCCGCAACGAAGTTGGCCGGCTCCGGAACAGACCCAGGGTTTGCGACGACGGCTATAAACGACTGGGAACCCGAAAATATGACTGGGCTTGTCGATACCACGAAAACGTGGCGCAATCCAAAACAGTACAAGTGCTCCACGCACAATCTTAAATAAAGCAGTAAAGCATGGCATAGGTACAAAATAGTAATAAAGCCCCAAACTACTTTGTGGCCCCAAGAAATAGAAATGAATCAAGCTCTGGCTCAGGGGGGTCCATAAGGCCTCCCGGATGTGGATAGTGCGAAAAATCAAGGAACAGGTATCAAGTACTCGGGGTCCTACGGGACACAAGTGAGCGTGGAAGAACCAAATAACATCTATTGCCCACCGATGCCTCTGCATTAGTTATATCTAGCATCTTAATAGTTGTATTTAAAGTCATGACCATCTCCACCAATAAGCATCTCCACCAATAAACATCTGCCAGCATTCCAACAACTGTGGTACTCGACCACACAAGATCACACCTGAGCAAGCGACTGCGACTCGCAAGGCCAGCTATCTACCAAACACAGGTAATAGGAGGTGTCCAAGGCTATATAGAGGCTGCACGGGGTATAACTGGGGTACGGAAACTAAAGCATCGCGACACGGATAGCAATAGATCAACAGGAGGAAATAAAGACTATAAATGAAAAATAGGTAGAAGGGGAAGAGATGCTCGTCTGGGAAACACTGCCGAAGGTTCATATCCGGAGAACTTGTCGATACTCGCATCCACTCATCGGTCTAATCCGCGAAGAAGCAAAGCACTAAAAGAAACACCGGATGCACTATTTAATATTACGGCAGAAGATCCGGCATGATTATGATATGATGCAGATGCGGTGCAATTAGGCAATATTAAGTGGAACCAGGGTCCCGACAATTAATTAAACGGTTCAAGTTATTTGGAACCCCCGCAATTTAAATGTTGTCTTAACAGGGCGAAATATGGCATCGGTTCGCTACACAAATTTAAATGGAGTCCGGAATAAGACAAAGATATCCCGCATAAACACTCCATATTTAATCATGCGGTGAATCAGCATAATGCCCCCAACCCACAAAATATGTATGCATGTGTGAACAATTTAATAAGCAACGGATGTATGTCATATTTTATAAAAATAAGGGCTCAGGGTCACACATCTGGGGTCGAAGGTCTTGGGTTCCGGGGGTTCGGGGTTCGACAAGGTTCGACGGGGATCGGCGGGGATCGCTCTTCGGTCCACGGGAAGAAGATCTTGTCGCATCTGCGGTCTTCGGATCGGGCCAGACTTGGCGTTCGGGAAGAAGGACTTGGCGTTCCGCGGCGAAGTGCTTGGCGTATCCGAGATGAAGCGCTTGCCATTCCGTGTCGGCGACCTTGGCGTCCGGGTTCTCGGGCATCGAATCTGAGAAGGAGTACTTGTCGCATGTGGCCTTTGGGTCCATGAAGTGGCTTCGAGTATGGCGACGCATGTCGAAGATCTTGTCGGTGGCATAGGAGTGGTACTCTGGGGCTGCTTCGGGTTCCTGGCGATGATCTTGGCGCGTTATGACGAAGGTCTTCGGGCGAGAGGTTGCGGCCATCTTATCCGGAAGAAGGTCTTGTCGAGGGAATGATCTTGCGTAGTCCTCCTGTTTGGCATGCACACCAAAATGACATCACGACGTACATCTATGTAGCAGCAACGACACGATACAAGCACATAAGATCATACACGTACACGTCTCGATACTAGACACACACCCGAACATATCCAGGAGACAGCCGGGAGCACGCACAGGAGCAATGCGCTGCTGCACATGAGTGGCATGGAGAGAAGGCAGGGGCACCGTAGGAGACGTACGACCGGACGTGTAGCGGGGCGCGCAGAGGCAGACTGCAGGTAGCAGGGGCGAGGCGCGGTTGGCTTGGAGGGAGACGGCCGGAGGGAGCTCGCAGACGGCGGCGGTTGGGCGAATCGCGGCGGCGAGAGGAGGCCGGCGTGGGGTGGAGGACGACCGGGCCGCGAGGCGCTTGTGGAGAGGGCGGCGAGCGGCGGCCGGGCGTCGAGGAGTAGGCTCTGCCAGCGGCGGCGGAACGTCAGAGGAGAGGAGGGACCCCATGGAGGCGACGGCGTCGGTGGAGGGGGCGACAAGGAGGGGCCTCGCGGGCGGCGGCGCTTGCGAGCACTGAGGGCGGCGGTGGCAGATGCGCGGGTGGGGCCGAGGAAGGCGAGGTGCTGGCGGTGGGGCTCGACGAGAATGGCGGCGAGGCCGAGCCGGAGCTTGGCGGCGGAGTCGCGTCAGCGAGGGGTGGGCCAAGGTCGGCGGCGACCGACGGGGAGTGGGGAAGGAGGACGAGGTCGGGGAGGAGGGGGCCCGAGGCGGCGGGGAAGAAGCGTGCTGGCGGCAGGGTGGCGATGGTGGCCGGAGATGGGGAAGGCGGCCGGGGGATGCCGTGGGCCGGCGGCGCGGCGAGCCGAGGTGGAGGAAGCGGGGCCGGCGCGGGCGCGAGGTGGGTCGGAGGTGAGGACGGCGCTGCGGGCAGAGGCCGCGGTGGTAGGCGGAAGGGAGAGACGGGGCGCGGGGTGTGTGTGGCACACGCGGGAGGAAAAAGTGGTGGGCCGGGCGTGGAGATCGAGGGCGGTAGGTAGAGGCGGGAAAAGTGGCGGCGGCATGTGAGTGCGCGCCCAGGCAGAGGCTTGTCCGCTTGTACGTGTGGTGGCGTGCTGGTAGGGTGGACGGCGGCTAGCAGGAAAAAGGAGAAGGTGGGGTGAGGTTGCAGCGGCTGAGTGGTGGATATTGGCCCAGGCTGATGTGGCGACATGTTATAGGTTGGGGTGAGGTGGAGGGGCTGGGTAGAATAGGCTGGGTGGGTTATCTGGTAGAATAAGTTTTTTGGGTGTTTTTCTGGGGTAGGTAGGATTTCTATCTGGAGGTGGCCGACTAGGCTTTCGGGCCTGGCTGGCTGCCTCCCAAAATAATTTAAATATTTTATTCATTTGAAACGGGGCTTTTGAAATCCGCTGGTAGACAAAACCAAATATTCCGGAGACCCGGGTTTTACTTTGAATGAAGGACGGGGCGTTTAGAAAACAAAACCAGCCTTTTCGAAAATAGTTTTGTACAAACACATGCATGATGACATGACGATGCTCAAATGCAATGTGGCATGATGACATGAGCATGCGGTCATGATGATGCAATGCACAAAATCAACGCGATTTTCTAGTAGTGGTTTGGCGGGGCGCCACAGTCAGGAGGAACACAACTTAGTTCATTGCGGCATACTATATAGGCTGGAGCCAGAACTTGGAACGCGTTTCGAAAAATGGCAATGCCTTTGATACCATGGGTGAATTGAAAATGATTTTTGAAACCCATGCTGCCGTAGAGAGTTATAATGCTTCAGAAAAGTTCTTTAGCTGCATGATGGAAGAGAACAACTCTGTAAGTGAGCACGTACTCAAAATGTCTGGGTACGCCGATAAGCTTGTGTCCTTGGGAATATCGATTCCCATTGACTTAGGCATACATCGTGTTCTCCAATCTCTGCCACCTAGCTACAAGAGCTTCGTGATGAACTATAACATGCAGGGCATGAAGAAGACTCTCCCCGAGCTTCTGTCAATGCTTAAGACTGCAGAAGTGGAGATTAGGAAAGAATATCAAGTGCTGATGGTCAATAGAACCACCGGTTTCAAGAAAGACAAGAAGGGTAAACATAAGGGAAAGAAGGGCGGCAAATCTGTTGCTGCGCCTGAAAAGAAATCCCGGGCTGGCCCTAAGTCTGATACCGAGTGCTACTATTGTAAGGGGACTGGCCATTGGAAGTGCAACTGCCCCAAGTATTTGGCGGACAAGAAGGCCGACAAGGCAAACAAAGGTATATGTGATATACATGTTATTGATGTGTACTTGACTAGTATTCGCAGTAGCATCTGGGTATTTGATACCGGATCGGTTGCTAATATATGTAACTCGATACAGGGGATGCGGAACAAGCGACAACTAGCAAGGGACGAGGTCACGATGCGTGTCGGCAATGGATCAAGAGTTGATGTGATCGCTGTCAGAACGCTACCTCTCCATATGCCATCGGGATTAGTAATAAACTTAAATAATTGTTATTTGGTGCCTGCGCTGAGCATGAACATTGTATCCGGATCGTGTTTATTGCAAAGCGGTTATTCGTTTAAATCAGAAAACAATGGTTGTTCGATTTATATGGATAATATCTTTATGGTCATGCACCCGTGATGAATGGTTTATTTCTGTTGAATCTCAATAGTACTCATATGCACATCCATAATGTTGATGCTAAAAGAATTAAACTTAATGATGATATATCTGCATATATGTGGCACTGTCGTCTAGGTCATATTGGCGTTAAACGCATGAACAAACTCCATTCCGATGGAATTTTGGAATCACTTGATTTTGAATCATTTGATACATGTGAGCCATGCCTTATGGGAAATATGACTAGAACGCCGTTTTCCGGTTCAATGGAACGAGCGACAGATTTATTGGAAATCATACATACTGATGTATGCGGTCCAATGAGTGTCTCGGCGCGAGGTGGATATCGTTATTTTTTTTACTTTCACGAATGATTTGAGTAGATATGGGTATATCTATTTGATGAAACACAAATCTGAAACCTTTGAAAAGTTCAAAGAATTTCAGAATGAAGTGGAAATTCATCGTTATAGAAAGATCAAATTTTTACGGTCCAACCGTGGAGGTGAGTATCTAAGTTATGAGTTTAGCACACACATGAAAGAGTGTGGAACAGTTTCACAACTCACGCCTGCTAGAACACCACAACGTAATGGTGTGTCGGAACATCGTAATCGTACTCTATTGGATATGGTTCAATCTATGATGTCTCTGACTGACTTGCCACTGTCATTTTGGGGTTATGCACTAGAAACTGCTGCATTCACTTTAAATCAGGCACCGTATAAATCCGTTGAAAAGACACTGTATGAATTATGGTTTGGAAACAAACCTAAGCTGTCATTTCTTAAAGTTTGGGGATGCGATGTTTATGTGAAGAAACTTTAGCCTGATAAACTCGAACCCAAAGCAGAAAAATGCGTCTTCATAGGATACCCTAAAGAAACAATTGGGTATTCCTTCTATCACAGATCCAAGGGAAAGATTTTCGTTGCCAAGAATGGATCCTTTCTAGAGAAAGAGTTTTTCGCGAAAGGTGTGAGTAGTCAAAAGGTAGAACTCGAAGAGGTTATTGAACCTTCTCTTCATGGAATGGCGAGTGGCGCAGCGCCGGAAGTTGTTCCGGAGTTGACTTCACCAAATGAAGAAGGAACTAATGATAATGATCATGAAACTCCGAAAGAGGACACTACCGAACCTCGCAGGTCAAGCAGGACACGTGTAGCTCCTGAGCAGTATGGGAATCCTGTTGTGAATTTCATGGTTGATGAAATGGATGACCCTGCGACATCTGAAGAAGCGATGATGTAGCATCCCAATTGTCTAACAATTGTAATGCTACTTGGTCTAGTAAGATATTGGCTACTTCCTATATACAATTGTTGCATCATAATTATATCATGCTCATGTCATCATGCCACCTTGCATTTGAGCATCATATAAAACCCTGGTTCTTTGGTTCTTCTCTCATATGCACTATTAATTGTATTTGCCTCTTGATATTGTATTTGGTTATTGATATATTGTCTAAATGCCCAAGTTGAGTTGGGGGCATATCTTTTATTCACCTCCATTATCTTTTCTTTTTCACCACCTTATAATTCCACCATCCTATTAACGCATGAGTTTGTATTCCTTTTTCTTATGATTTTATTCTAGCTCATGTGGATGGGGTGGACCTAATCCAATTCTTTTGCTTGGCCTTGGCTCCACTTCTTGGGAATGCATTAGAATAATGCCATATAATTATTTTTGTTCTTACAAAATAAATCATGGCATTTATTATTTTGCATGGGCCATGCAACCTTCCTCACCATCTTTATCTCATTGGTTTTCCTTTTGTTTTATTGGATCTTTTCTTTGTGGACCAACTCCTTCCATTCCACCATCCCCATACTCTCATCAGCACCTTGTTCTTTTAATCATCTCCATTATGATTTATATGAGGGATTCTTCCCATACATCTTGCTTTCTCATTTCTTGACTATTCCTCCACCTCATCTTAGCCTAAATCCAAGCCTTTTCCTCACTCCCTAGCTAGCCCTGCTCCATTTTCCAATATGCAAAAAACTCCCAAAAAGATTATTTCTTGGGCTGGTTTAAATCTGCAACAAATCAAAATATAAATCAAAACAGATAATAAAACAAAAAGAAATAAAAAGGAGAAAGACCTTACCTGCAGCTCAGCCAGCAGCCCAGCAGCAGCCTCACCCGTCACGGCCCATCTCCCGGCCCACTTTCCCAGTCGGCCTCCCCAGCCCGTACTGCTTCAGCGCCGTCGCCACATTCCCCTGTTCCTCTTCCCCTCCGTCTGACGCCGTTCGCCCTCTCTCTCTCGCAGCCGCAGACGGAAAGCAGTCGCGGGCCGGTGGCCGTCCTCCGCCATCAGTCCGCGCCGCCCGCACGCCAGCCCCTCTTCCTTATCCTCGCATCGAGCCGCCTATTTCCTAACCCTAGCTCTGCTCCGTTCCCCTCTCCCTCTTCTCCGCATGTCCGCCGCCAGTCATAGCTCCGCGCCTCCGCTGCCGTCCTCGCTTGGTGACCGGGAACACGCCGGGAAGCGTCGCCGCAGACCGTGGACTCGATCCCGCCCACTGGGAGACGCCAAGCTCGCCGTAGCCGCCCCTCGCCGACGAGCAGCACACCACCGTAGTAGCTCCGCCGTCCCCCTCCGCTCCGACTACCTCCTGCCCCGATTCCAGTGGGAATCGATCAAGGTGCGCCCCCTCGTCCCCGTCCATTTTCCCCCTCGCCACGTGCCTAGCGCCGCCCGTATTTGGCCTACACCGGTGAGCCGCCCCGCCGACGCGCAGTCCCAGCCTGGAGCCCCCCTTTGTTCCTCGGCGTGCCCCGTCCAGCACAGCCCGCCACCGCCAACCCTTCCTAAACGAGATCAGTAGCCGAGGCCTCCCTCTGCAATTTCCGTTTTGGCGGCCAGAGCTATCTCGCCGCGGATGCGACGCCACCCTCGCCGGGAGTCCGCGCCGTCGTCAGTCGTCGTCCAGGTTCAGAGAAACAGCGCCAGATTCAGTCAGAGCTCGCGCGGCCGTTTTGCGAGAAGGACCCCCGCGCTATTGGCGATCATGCCCAGGTCCCCAGCAGCCCTAGTGTCCCCACCTGTCAGCCGCCTGGCAACTTACAGAAAACCCCCCAGCATACCCGGCCCTCAACCCGCACTCCGTCCCTGCTGCGTGACGGGCTTCACCCATGCCCCCTCGCTGCCACGTGGGGCCAGCTTCACCGTCGGGCCCGCATGTCAGTGCCTGGGCTGGCTAAGCCGCGGTAGCAAAAGGTTTTTCTCGCGCGCGTGGCCCCAGTCCGTAGTGGCCCACCCGTCAGCGTCTGGGCTAGGGTTACCTACGGTGCAAAAATGTTTTCTGTTTGTCTGTTTTAATTAAACCTTTTTCAAAATTGATTCAAATTCAAAATTCAATTCAGATTTAAATAACTTTTCAAATACAAATCCAAATAATACAAATAATATATGTTTTGGAATCAGGAAAATGTGAGGAATTCAAATATGCCATTCAAAATAATGTTTGAACACTTTAAAATTTCGAGATGATTAAAATTACAATAAAATGCCCTTTTCCTTAATTAATTAATAACTTTAATTCTACAGCTCCAAATTTGGCAAATAATATGTCTAAATCGATCAGCGCGACGAGCCCGTTCTATCTATGCAGTCCTTGTTTTGAATTGAAGCATGCATCATGTCACTAAAAATCTGAACTGTTTATGACAATAAAACTTGGTTAAATAAATAGTAAAATGCTTTATTTCTTGTATCCACACCTCACCTTTGCTATGCTACTTTAATGCCATGTAAATTGTGCATCATTCATCATGGCATGCTTGTTTGCTTGTCGCACTTTAATTCATATGCTTGTGCACTTTATTTATGTTGGCCCTTGTTTGTTTGGTTCTTCTTCGAATAGACGCCCAGCAGGAGAATTACCAGGAATCACAGGAGTACTACCCAGATCCATCTCTCGCTTCAACTGAGCTGCCAGGCAAGCACTACCACATGCTTGCATACATACAGTACCTATTGCCTCTATCTCATTCTTGCATCATGGAGTCGCGATTGCATCAAATTGAATCCCAAGTACTGCATAGCCTTTACTTTAAACCCCACCGAAGCTTGTTCCTCCATCCCACGAGCCATTACTACAGGAGTTGTTTGAGCCATGCGAGTCGTAGAAAAGCATGTGTAGGGTATTTGAGTGTCTGATGAATAACGAGGTACTTAAACAACTTAAACTGAGTAGTAATGGGATAACTAATGAAAGAGGCACCGGTGAGCAATATCTGCTATTTGGTTTTTCATGCTCACTTGTGTCCCGTAGGACCCCGAGTACTTGATTCCTATTCCTTGACTATTCGCACTATCCACATCCGGGAGGCCTTATGGACCCCCCTGAGCCAGAGCTTGATTCATTCTTATTTCTTGGGGCCACAATTAGTTTGGGGCTTTATTATTATCCTGTACTTATGCCATGTTACTGCTTTATTTAAGATTGTGCGAGGAGCACCTGTACTGTTTTGGATCGCGCCACGTTTTCGCGGTATCGACAAGCCCAGTCATATTTTCGGGTTCCCAATCGTTTACAGCCGTCGTCGCAAACCCTGGGTCCGTCTCGGAGCCGGCCAACTTCGTTGCGGGTAGCTTATTGGGGTGGCCCCCTGAAATATTTCGGAATCCTGTGATTGCTTTGTCGTGAATGCCTCGTTGGGTTTTGATTTGGTTTTTCCGAGGTTGATCGAGTGTGTGTTGCTATTCGTGCACCCCTGCAGGGTAAATCTTTCTGAAAGCCGTGTCCACGGTTATGGACGACTTGGAGCACAGTTTCTCGATCATAGACAAGTAGAACTAAAGTACCGCTTTTAAATTGACTAAGTACTTGACTAGTAAATAGTGCAATACTCATGGAATGGTTAATAAAACTGCCAACGGATGATGGGGGTTGTTCGTCCGCTTCCTCGTTGGTAAGCGAGGAGGAGGATGGATCTGTTAATTATACTGTTATAACTGTTGTTCTTAATTCACGGACATCCGTCTATCATTGGTTAGGCGGATGGATAGCGAGTATCTGTAGAGTTGTTAGGTATTATCTTTTGCTGCAATTGCGTCACCCCAGGTTGTGTCCCCTTTAGCTGCATAAAGACTTGCTGAGTACCCCTAGGGTCTCACACGATAAATTGTTTGATTCAGATGAATAGGTGTACCCGCAAGATGGATACTGGGTGGAAGAGACAGATGATGTTGGCAACGATCGTTCGGTGTAGAGATTCCGGGAACGGGGATCCGTGAGATCTGTGGGCGGGATGTGTTTATTTATGGGGCATCTTATGCCAATTTGCTTCTTATCCGTACTCGGATCTTGTTTTCCGCTTCCGCCTGATACTCTGATGTGTGATGTATGAGGAGCTATCCTAAATTATTATATTTATCTAGGATATTTGGATCTTGCCGTATGGCGTTGCAATATTTCTATTTCTTTTAGATGGAATGGCTCTGAGGACTGTTGTATGTGGCTTGCATACATACTCATTTGTGTATGTAGTTGATCCCTTCGCCTGCCGATTACGCCGCTCGTTCTTGTCATGTTGTCTGAAAGTGGTTAGGACAGCCGAAAGGTCTACCGTGAGTGGCCTGGGCCCCACCGTACTATTTTAACCACTTTCGTTCATCCAGGCATGTAACTAAGAGCGTAATTCACCGAGGTAGTTACAGATGATGAGCCCAGATTCCAACAAATAGCTAGAAGCCATGAAATCCGAGATGGAATCCATGTACGAAAACCAGGTTTGGACCTTGGTGGACTTACCTCATGACTGAAAGGCTGTTGAGAATAAATGGATTTTCGAAAGAAAAACAGATGCTGATGGTAATGTAACCATCTATAAAGCTTGACTTCTCACAAAAGGGTTTCGAAAAATTCAAGGAGTTAACTACGATGAGACATTCTCTCCTGTAGCGATGCAAAAATCAGTTAGGATTATGTTAGCAATTGCTGCATATTTCTATTATGAAATATGGCAGATGGATGTCAAAACTGCGTTCCTCAATGGTAACATTGAAGAAGAGTTGTATATGATACAACCAAAGGGTTTTGTGGATCCTAAGGATGCTAACAAGGTGTGCAAGCTTCAGCGATCCATCTATGGACTGAAGCAAGCATCACGGAGTTGGAATCTCCGCTTTGATGAGGTGATCAAAGAGTTTGGATTTGTCCAAACTTATGGAGAGTCTTGTATTTACAAGAAAGTGAGTGGGACCACTGTGGCATTTCTGATATTATATGTGGATGACATATTATTGATTGGAAATGATATAGATCTTTTAAACAGTGTTAAAAGTTATCTAAACAGCAAATTTTCTATGAAAGACCTTGGTGAAGCATCATATATATTAGGCATAAAGATCTATAGAGATAGATCAAGACGCCTAATAGGGCTATCGCAGAGGACATACCTTGATAAGATTTTAAAGAAGTTTAAAATGGACGAAAGCAAGAAGGGGTTCTTACCTATGTTGCAAAGCAAGACATTGAGTAAGACTCAAAGCCCAGCTACGGCGGAAGAAAGAGAGATAATGGATAATATCCCCTATGCTTCAGCCA
The DNA here is from genome assembly GCA_910589775.1 of Avena eriantha. NCBI lineage: Eukaryota > Viridiplantae > Streptophyta > Magnoliopsida > Poales > Poaceae > Avena > Avena eriantha. Next base: position 202,688,088 of record OU342744.1, on the reverse strand, counting down.
TAGGCTCTATAATGTACGCCATGCGATGTACAAGACCGGATGTGGCACATGCTATTAGTTTGACTAGTAGGTACCAATCTGATCCAGGTTTGGAACACTGGATAGCGGTCACGAATATCCTTAAGTACTTGAGAAGAAGTAAGGAAATGTTTCTTGTATACGGAGGTGAAGAAGAGCTGGTCGCTAATTGTTATGTTGACACTAGCTTTGACACTGATCCGGATGACTCTAAGTCTCAATCCGGATACGTATTTCTCATGAACGGAGCAGCAGCTAGTTGGATGAGTTCCAAACAACCCGTGGTAACCAGGTCAACAATGGAGGCAGAATATATTGCTGCTTCAGAAGCAGCACAGGAAGTAGTTTGGATGAAGGAGTTCATTACCGAACTAGGTGTGGTTCCTAGTGCATTGGATCCAATGGTGATCTATTGTGACAACGATGGAGCCATATCCAACGCGGGAACCAAGGTCTCAAAAGAATTCCAAACATATTAAGCGCTAGTTTCACTCCATCTGTGAGCATGTCAAGGATGGAGATATAAAGATTTGTAAAGTACATATGGATCTCAATGTAGCACATACATTGACTAAAACTTTCCCTAGAGCAAAAACATGATCAACACCAGAACTCCATGGGTGTTAGATTTATCACCATGTAACTAGATTATTGTCTCTAGTGCAAGTGGGAGACTGAAGGGAATATGCCCTGAGAGGCAATAATAAAGTTGTTATTATACATATTCCAAGTATATGATAAATGTTTATTTTACATGCTATAATTTTATTAATTTGGAAACGTTAATACATGTGTGTTTAATAAACAAAAGGAAAGTTCCTAGTTATGTCTCTCTTATAAACTAGCTCGTTGATTAACAAGATGATCAAGGTTTCCTGATCATGGACATTGGATGTTGTTAATAACGAGGTCACAACATTAGTGGAATGATGTGATGAACATTCATCCAAAGTATAGCATAACGATCAAAGTCATTGTGTTTATATTGCTATAACATCTAACAAAGTAATCCTAGTCCTTAGACCATGAGATCATGTTAATCACTAACACTGGAAGAGTATCTTGATAACATCAAACGTCACACCGTGAAAGGGTGATTATAAAGGTGGGTTCAGTGCTACGAAAGTGTTATGTAGAGGATCATGGATCAAGAGTGGGATTTGTCCATCCCGATGATGGATAGATATACTCTAGGCCCTCTCGGTGATATCACATTGGTTAGCTTGCAAGCAAGTGATAAGATCACTAGAATGTTATATCACGGGAACGAGAAAAGAGTACATGTCGGTAACGAGATCAAACTAGGTATGGAGATACTGATGATCGAATCTCGGACATGTAATATATCATGAGACAAAGGGATTTAGTTACTAGCCTTAAAGGTTCTCACGATCACAACAGTCATCATAGAATGTGTAGGAGTCAGTATGGATCTCCAGATCCCGCTTCTGATTATTGATCTGAGAGGGGTCTCGATCATTTCTGCATTATTCATGAACCGTAGGGTGACACACTTAAGGGACACCAACACCATTTGGAGCAAATATGTTTCAGACGAATGAATTGCAAAGCGCTGGAATTATTTCAATAGACACCGAAACTGTTTCGGGTGAAAGTGCAGAAATTGGTTCTGCATGTAATATTGAAATGTTGCAGGGGGTTTTACGAGAATGTTTGTTAATTAAAGTAATTAACAAAATTCTGAATAAATTTAATAAAAGAGTTTTATTAAATGAGAGAGCATTAAATTTAGAGAAATTTAATGCATTTAAAGTAGAGACTTTAAAGAGGAATGTTAAGGGTCACTTTTATGTGGAGGGGGTTACCACCACATGAATGGGGGAGGTGAGGGGTCACCCTCCATGGGGAGCCGGCCATCGGGAGGCCACCTCTCTCACCCTTCTTCCTCACACCTCCTCGTGAAGGATCTCTCTCCCCCTCTAGAATTATTCCCCCATGGTCTCTGATTAGCGAGATGCATGTTCCCGGTGGCATTTCATCTAGAAGGAGTTGCTGCTTTCGCTACATCGCTAGAGCGAGGAGGCGAAGGTTGTTCGGTGGCCTGAACGTGTGTGCGAGTGCGGATGCGCTGCTGGTTTGCGGCGCTACGACTTCCACATGATCTTGAGATCAGCAAGCAAATGACTACATCATCCACGAGTTCCTACCCGTTAACAAAACTTTGTTGTCTTCGAGGGTAAGTTCTCTATGGATGTATATCCACCCGTTGCTTGTATCTAGTAGATAGATCTTGGCATATAGTCCCATCGTAGATTTTTTTTGTTTTCTATGCTGCGGACCCTTCAGGTTGATGATAGGAGGACATTTCAGTCACGAAAGGCGGACTCCCAAGTTGCCATGATTTTTGATAATGACGAGCTCATTTACCAAGTGGTCGAGCATGGAGAAACCACTTCAGATGGTGTCCAACACGGAGACCGAGCCTTTAAGGTATCCCTAAGGGATTGTGATTGCACATGCGGAAGGCCATTGTTACTTCATCTCGCTTGTTCTCACTTTCTATGTGCGTCTTAGAAGCATCATGTCGACTATAATCACGAGTGCACTGTGATGTCTGCAAGTGCACAAATCATTTGTAGCTAGTTTCAAAGTATAGATATCGACCCCACAGGTATCCCAAAGGTAAGTGTTTATGAGCGAAGTCTCTGTCACACTCAAAGTTGTCACAGGTCTTCAAGTGAATTGACTACAAGTGTGGAAATAAGAATTAAATTTGGATTAAACTGGATGTATTTAAATAAAACTAAAATGTAAGCTTCAAGAATAAAAAGCATAAAAGTAAAGAACGATTTGATTGTTTATGGTTTTCTGCAGACAACAAAGAAGGCGCGGGGAGATACAGTTAATGGTGATAGTGACTATACCAGGTGGACGAATCATAAGTGTAACAATTATAATCTTATAAATATACGTGTAGGCGAGCAACCCATAATTATCCGGAACTCCTCTTGGTAGATTTCATCCGAACTTTAATAATCCTACTAGTCTGTTACCAAAACCATGGTCAGTCACTAGACGATTAAGATCCTTCAGGTTGCTTAGCAATTAAGCTCCTTGGATCGGACTAATGCAATAAGCACAGTGGTTCCTCGTGATCCTCGAGTCAAACTAGTTTCCCATTGATATCCCCGTGTCACTCGGGGGTCACCGGTCTGCTAGCGAACAAGATCCTATCTATGTAGAACAAAGCATCATGTTGTTTGGGCCCTTAATTGGACAACAAGCATTAGGCATCCCACAAATAGTCAAGCACACATAATATAATAATTATAATCAATCACAAACTAATGGAAAATATATGGAGGCACATCACATCTCACCAATCCCTTACATCTCTCACACCCAAGGAACTTACTCACACATGAGAGAACAAAGCATCATTGGTATAATTAAATAAAGGGAGTTCTTGTCGATATTATCGTGGAGATTCACAATAAGAATGAAAAAGTAATCCAACACAATTCAAGATAGGAAGAAACAATCTCAAACCCTAATCTTGCAAAGTGAATATCTCTCTCTCAAGTACAAGTAATTGTTATGAGGGTGTGATGGCTAGGAGGTCGAAGATCTTAGAGCAAGATGAAGAACGTCTTCCCCTTCTTATCCGGATCTCTTCTTTCTCCTTTCTGGATGGGATGGCGGCTGCTGTGTTATGATTTCGCGGCTGGACTCTTCACGAAAGTTGTCGCTTTTGACAAGACAGAGGCGGTGGCAACTATACGGCCGAAAAATATTCCCGCCATATAGTTGCTTGTCAAAGCTTCTGTATGCCTCCCTTGATTGCTTCCAAAAAGAGACTTGCTTGTTTTCGCCTGAATATTTTGTTTCTCTTGTTAAAACCTTATGTTGATGTTCAGAACCTAAAATACACATTACAAACCAAGTTTTCTTTGCTACCAAAGTATTAGCATTAGGTAAAGCTAGAAAACAATCACATCTATAGGAAAACCATCAATAAAAACCATAAAAAAATATGTCGAATCTCACAGCTATCAAATCCCCCAAGCTTAGATGTTGCTCGCCCTCGAGTGATAAGAAAATAAGGAAGAATAGCGGAGATTCGAGACTGAAATAAAAGAACTTACAAGCTCGAATTGGTGTCAAATTCTTTTCTTCACAATTCCTGCGATCTTAAACATGATCATACAAGTATTCACAAGATTGCACTGAGTCCACGTCCTAACCATGTATATCTTGCTAGCAAATAAATCATATGCCCGAGCAAGTGTCAAAAGTTTAGCTAAGAAAGTGAAACAACTTCTTTTGGCATCTCTCTTTGTTGAGAGATGAAAACTTTTTTTCCTTGTTTCTTTAATCAATTAAGAGTACTCAAGTTGGCACCAAAAACATTCAATTTAAGAACAACTCATCTATTCCCACGTCAAAATTTCAAGACTCTCAAAGCACCTTTTTTCTTTCCTTGTTTTTCAAGAACTTCAGCCCTTTCATAGAGAAATCATGCCACTGTTTTTTAACATGTTAATTGGGACTGTGTTGCGCAATCCTGACCATGCCAATATATAACTGTTGAGCAATAGCGGGTCAGAGGAGTACTACAACTTCACTTGGAACGTGAAACCACGAGGAGACTAAAATTTTACCCATCATTGCAATGCAGCTACAAACGCTTACATAACCCAATAGCCAAAATCAAGTGGTTTCCCACATTTAGATCGTTCGTTGGCCAGCGGAGTTAATAGTCCCAATGGATCACTATAGTGTTGTAATGACACGCGTAAAGCAATATCTTACGGTAATTATTAGAAAATGCTGTGGCATAATCTCTACTACTTCAAAGCATGCATTTTATTAGACAATTTCATTTAAGGGTGCTATCGAGTCTATTTACATTAAGCTCAAATGGGGTTGAGTAGTTCTAAAATCAAATCCTTTTTGGCTAAATATGGACTTAGGTCATATTTTGGATGCTATTTCTTGTTGTAAAATTGTCAGAAATATTTTTAACCAAGTTCATTGCTAATTATTTCAAAGCTAAAATGGAGACACTAGCAAAGGAATAGAATTTATAGGATAGCAAGCTAAGTGGGGAGTGGCTCAAGTGCAAGCGAGTAAATAATTGTAGGATCAATTTAAAGTTGCATAAAAGGTGAAGAAATGAATGTGATACCTCCTCTTGCTTGCTTTGTTCTCGTACTTGAGTAGAACCCCCTCTATATTTCCCTATTGCCAATTCACCTGAAATTGAGAAATCTCCGAGAGAAACAAAGAAACAAATTTGCAATAAAAGTTACAACTATTGTTTTTTGTAGTTTTGATTTAGGAATGCAAACTAAAAGTAAACATGCAATTTTGAAGAAGTAAAATAAATCAAAAGAGGAAATAAAAATATGAATGCAAGGTTTGGAGGTTTTCTAACCTCCCCCAAGCTTAGGTGATTGCCAGGCTAAGTTGCTGCCATCATTTGGCGGCTGGTGCAGATACTGTTGGTAGTAGTCGAGGAAGTGGGTCATGAAGTCACTGAAGTTGTGGGTTAAGGCACCCACATCTTCATTCACTCCTTGTAGAGTGTGGTCAATCTCCCCAACGCACTGGTTGAGTTGCTGAAATTCTTGATAGGGGACGTAGTTGAACCCTTGCTGCGGCTGATTGGGCCATGGGTCCCAGGATCCCTCTTGTTGCTGCTGATGTCCCTCCCAAGCAGGATTGTATTCCTGCTCCTGCTCCTGCTCATGCTCATCCTCATCATGCTGCTCTCCTTCTTCATCTTCTTCTTGATCAGGCTGGAATTCAGCCATGATCTCCACCACTTGATCCTTGGTGAGGATCTAGTTTCCCTTCTCCACAATCGTGAAGGCTTGTGGACATGGCAACAGAACCTGATCAACCTGTGCATCACCAAGACAACCAAATTGATATGCTCGGGGGCCTCTTGTCAGCTCGGTAAACACCGAGGAAACCACAAGCAGTTAAATATTTGACATCCATAAGTTTGGAGCCGTCAACAGGTGCATCACAGGTAACATAATGTTCAATGCTAGGGCAAGGTGGGTTACCAATCCACCAATGCAAATGCCACCTCTCTTTTTGTTGCTCTAGTGGCGAAAGTGCTGGAGGAGTAGAGCCGCAAGACTGGGGCTTTGCGATGCATTAGGGAAGAGTTCCTTGGTGATCATGGCCGCATTAGCCATGGAACCGGTATCTCCTCTTCCCGGTAGTGTATTGACGAGGAACAAGGCATAGTAGCAAATTGTTGGGTTCTGAATGGTGGACATCATCTTCTGGTAGAAGTCCCTGCCACCATTAATGAAATAACCTCCCAAGTTTCTCCACTTGAGACGCTATATAAATATGTAACAATTGACACCCCATCATGAGGGAAGTCAAAAGCATCACAAAATTGTTCGAAAGTTATTCAATAATGCTGCTGGTTCATGGTGAAGCTTACTGTGCACGCATTACCTTTCTCCTTGTGGTCATCGTAGAAAGAGGCAAGGAACTCATAGGTGAGCTCGGTGTAGGTATTGTGGCTTGCGCAGGAGAGTAGAGATAGCCTTGAATTTTCACACATGAGGTCGAAGTCCGCCCTCAACCCTGCCGTGGTGAGAAAGCTATCATCGGCCCAACGTGTGGGCATCACCCTCCTTGATGAAACCATGGCCAACTTGCTGTTGAGCTTGACCTGGAGCCCCGAGCTCTCGCCATGTTGGCGCTTTGTAACACCCTCAAATCGGCCCTATGCAAGTTTTAGCCCTTTCCGCCAAACCCGCATAGAAACGATTCAAGGACGCCCACCAAGCACTTTCGTGCGGGTGGAAAAACGAAGTAATACCATTACACAACAGTCCTCGATGGGATCCACAGAACAGATATATATATACAGCACGACTCCAAGAGTCAAGAATATAGATATACACTACAAAGATCCAAATCACCTTGAAAACGATACAGCGCCCGAGTACGGACAAGATGCAAATGGGGCTAAGAGCCCTGAAGAATAACCAATGGCGTCCATAACCCTGCCCAGGCCAAGCCGGAAGGGTAACCCTGCTAACGACGTCGATCTCAAACCTGCTAAAACAAAAGGGGTGCCGACAAAGGGCAAAGGAAAAAGAGGAGCGTCAGTACTGAGGCCAGTACACGGCGAGGCTAGAATTCGGTGGCTCTCGCCTACATAGGTATGGTGGACTGAAGCGGCAGCGCAGCATGCACTAAACAACCTATAGAGACTCGATGAAACTGTCGGCTATGAGAGAGGGATAAGATAGACCTATTCGAATCCAACCTGATACTAACACCAAACATACCCATCCTGGTATTCCCCCTCGAGACCAAACGAGGAAGTCAAACCGAGGAACTCACACGGTTGGCAGTTTTATTCATTCCGTTATAGTTGCAGCATGTACTAGTCAGATATATAGCTTGAGTCATCCTGAAGCATAAGTAGTGGGCCGTTTTAATTAACCACTCCGTGGTAGTTGGAACATTTACTAGTCAGATATAATTGTCCCGAGGAATCCCAAAACCCAGCAGTTGTTGGCATTTTTATCACATTCCATTGGAGTTGCAATACTTACTAGGCAGGTATAGCATGAAACGAACACCACAGATCCACCAATTGTTGGCATTTTTAATTTACATTCCGTTGTATTTTAATCTTATTACTAGTCACATATTAAGTCAAATTTATAGCACTACTTTAGTTATGCTTGTCTATGATCGAGATACTGTGCTCCAAGTCGTCCATAACCGTGGACACGGCTTTCAGAAAGTTTTACCTTGCAGGGGTGCACAAATAGCAACACACACTCGATCAACCTCGGAAAAACCAACTCAAAACCCAACGAGGCTTTCACGACAAAGCAATCACATGATTCATAAATATTTCAGGGGGCCACCCCACTAAGCTACCCGCAACGAAGTTGGTCGTCTCCGGAACAGACCCAGGGTTTGCGACGACGGCTGTAAATGACTGGGAACCCGAAAGTGTGACTAGGCTTGTCGATATCACGAAAACGTGGCGCGATCCAAAACAGTATAGGTGCTCCACGCACAATCTTAAATAAAGCGGTAAAGCATGGCATAAGTACATGATAGTAATAAAACCCCAAACTAGTTGGTGGCCCCAAGAAATGGAAATGAATCAAGCTCTGGCTCAGGGGGATCCCATAGGGTATCCCGGATGTGGATAGTGTGAATAGTCAAGGAACAGGTATCAAGTACTCGGGGCCTACGGGACACAAGTGGACATAAAAACCAAATAGCATATATTGCCCACCGGTGCCTCTTTCATTAGTTATCCCAGCAAATTAATAGTTGTATTTATAGTCATGATCATCTCCACCATAAACATTTGCCAGCATTCCAACAACTGTGGTACTCGACATCACGAGATCGCACCTGAGCAAGCAACTACGACTCGCAAGGTCAGCTATCTACCAAACAACAGGTATTAGGAGGTGTCCATGGCAATATAGAGGCTGCACGGGATATAACTGGTGCACGGAAACTAAAGCATCACGACACGGATAGCAATAGATCAACCGAAGGAAGTAAAGACTATAAATGCAAAATAGGTAGAAGGGGGAGAGATGCTCGCCTGGGAAACACTGCCGAAGGTTCATATCCGGAGAACTTGTCGATACTCGCATCCACTCATCGGCCTAATCCGCGAAGAAGCAAACACTAGAAGAAACACCGGATACACTATTTAATACTATGGCAGAAGATCGGGCATGATGCATGTATGATGTATGACATGACCAAGATGCTATGCAATTAGGCAATATTAAGCGGAACCGGGGTCCCGACAATTAATTAGAGGGTTCATGTTATTTAGCTACCCCGCATTTTAAATGTTGTCTTAACAAGACAAAACATGGCATCAGTTCGCTACACAAATTTAAAAGGAGCCGATATAAGACTAGAAAAGTCTGCATATGGCCTCCATATTTAATTTACGTGAATCGACCATTTAACCCAACCCATCAGATGACATGTATGCAAGCATGATGATTTAATTATGAAACAAGTTGTATGTTATATATTATAAAAATAGGGGTCTCAGAAAGGGGATCACACATCGGGGTTCGAAGATCTTGGGTGTCGAGGGTCTTGGGGTTCGGGCGCGCCGGGATCGGTCTTCAGATCCTCGGGATCGGGGCATGGCATTCGGATCCATGACGAAGATCTTGATGGCCCAACGGGGTTCGGACTCGGACTCCGGGATCGGTCTTCGGATCCGAGAGGGAGAAGAGCGTCGGGTCCGGTCTTCGGGTTCAGGAAGGAGATGTTGGCGTTCTCGGTCCATGGAGAACTTGATTCGGCATCGGTGGCCAAGGGTGAACCAAGTTCGGTTGTGGTGGACTTCGGGTGGCTTCTCGGGGTGCCCATCTGACTTGCAGTTTTTGTTCGCCGAGAGGGTACTATGTAGCATCACCATCGCGTAACAGCATCAACACCACCTCTACAACACCCAACTCCAAAGCACTCCGGCATCAACAGGAACAAAACACCACTAAAAAATGAAATAGGCTCGAGCCCCTCATTCCTTAGTACAGTACTGCACGGCGCGATGCGGCGGAACACGGGCGTCTGGGCGAGCACGCGCGTGATCGACGCGGTACGGCAAGGTGGTTCGGGGCGACGCAGATGACGAAGAGATGCGGCGGCTGATGACAGGGTCAAGGCATGCGTGGAGGCCCTGGCCGGCATGGCGACAGCCGGGCTCGAGGTGGAGAAGGGCCACAGCAAGGGGGTCGCGGGACTCGGGGCCGCGACGGTGGGTCTCGAGCGGCAGGTTCGGTGACGCGGGCGAGGAGCTTGGCCCAGGGAGGCGACGGTGGCGGCTCTGCAGGAAGGGGGGATGAGCTCAGGCAGCATCGTGGTGGGCTCGGGCCGTGGCCGTCGGAGACGGAGGGGACGGGACGCTGTAGGGGTCGCGGCCAGAGCGGAGGAGGGTCGGCCTTAGGAGGAGACGGGCTCGGCAGAGTCGGTGCAGAGGCGAGGGCGGCGCTAGCGAGGAGACGCGAGGAAGGCGTCCGGAGAGGGCTCGGGTAGGGCGGCGGGGTCGGCGGGAGAGGACGGGGGCGGCTCCGCCCGGCTACAACAGGGGTCGCGGGGAAATCGCCCTGGCGGCGGCGGACAGAGGAGGGAGACGGGGTAGGTGGGAGTGCTCTCGGGCCGGGGGCGCGTCGGGTGGGACCAGGCGACGTGGGTCGCGTCGGTGGAGAGGCGCGTGCGATGGAGCGGGGACGGGGAGTGGTGGGACCAGGCTGGCGGGTGGGGTGGGAAACGAGGGAGGAGGCGGGGTGGTGTCCACGCGGGGCCACACGGGGTGGGGATGGATGTAGGGGGTGGGGATCCGGTCAGGTGGTGCGTGCGCGGGCGACGGAGCGTGGTTCGGCGTGCCGCGCGTGGGGCGGTTGGGAAACGTGGCCAAGCGGCGACCAGGTGGCGTGCTAGGCGGGAAAACGAGAAGAGAGGAGGGAGTGTGGCGGCGGGTGAGAGGAAGAAAAAGAGGGTGGGTTAGGGGTAGGTGGGGAATAGGTGGGCTAGGGTTGGAAGAAAAGAGGGGAAAATAGATATTTATCTAGTCCAAAGTAGACTAGATGGGGCTAGATTTAGGCTAAAACTTTAGACATGCTTTTTGTCTAACTTTTATTTTTAGTAAAATAAGAAAACCTTTATTGTCACCTAATGACCGGAAAACTATTGTTTTATTTTAAAACAACAAAGAGAGGTGACGGTTTAATATATATTAGACCGTATGGATATTTTAGAAAAACAAAATATGGTGTTTAATAAAAATACTTTTGCGTTTAGAAAAATATGCATGATGACATGACGATGCTCAAATGCAATGTGGCATGATGACATGAGCATGCGGTCATGATGATGCGATGCACAAAAACACAACGATTTTCTAGTAGTGGTTTTAGCGGGATGCCACACGCTTGCTCTTGCGAAAAATGCTACCATTTTGTTCATTCTGATGCACTGAAATTTTTTCACCATGAAACCTTAGGCATATAGTTTCTACATGATATACGAATGATTCTACATGGAAAATTTTAATCCTAACATGAGAAATCAAAAGGAAAAACAATAAGCTTGAGTTCATCCACTATATCAATGTGAGAGTTTCAACCATGAAAATCTAAAAATAAATCTTGGATAGGGTGAGAAACATACCGATCTATTGATTCCCCAACTCAAACGAACAAAATCCGCGAAGAATCAAGAATTCTAGGTGGGATTTGAGGGGTTTCGAGAGAGAATATGAGAGAAAAAGTGAGGAGGAGGAAGAATCCTAGCCGCCCGGTGCGATTAAGTGGTCGCGCCGAACTATACGACCGCAACTATACGGGTGGAATAAGTAGTTCCCACCATATAGTTGCGGCAGCATCGCCAATTAGGGTTTCTCTATGCCAGATCGCAGCTATTACGGCGCAACTATACGGCCAGATCAAAATGGTCCCGCTGTATAGTTGGTCGTCAAACCTTCTGTGTCCTCGAGATAAAATTTCTAAGATAGGCATCGATAACTATACGGCCAGAATTTTTATTCCTGTCGTATAGTTAGTCGTTAAACCATCTGTACCCTAGGAGAAATTTTGACGAAGGCATAGATATCTATACGACCAAACTATATGGCCAAATTTTTTATTCCTGCCGTATAGTTGGTCGTTAAATCTTCTTTACCTATGAAAGAAAATTTGTTGATGGCAAAGATATCTATACGGCCAAACTATATGGCCGGAATTTTTATTCCCGCCATATAGTTGGTCGCAAAACCTTTAGTATTCCTCAACAAATTTCTATTTTTTCGAGAATTCTTTCTTATATCTTGAAACTTAGCGAAACACCTTGTCTTTGACAGAAAAATGATAGTAAAAATTGTCGACCAACAACAACATATATAGAGCAGGATTTTTAGTACTACCGAACTTCTTCTCCTCAATTGGAGATTCACTTTTTAATCTGGACAAAATGATTAAGCTATTTTTTGTAGATAAAACTCAAACTTTTATTTTTATACTTATTCTACGCTTGTTCAATCGATATTTCTACTACTTTTTGACAGCTGCATCTTCACGGGCGCTCTTTCGCAAGAATGTATGTGAAAAAGTTGTAGGAATGCGATGAACATTTTATTTTTTAGTTTATTTTATTAATGTGATGGGTTGACTCCCATTGCGTGTTTTATTAAGAATGGTTGACTATCTCAACCCCTTCTCTGTTCTTGAATTCTTACCTTGGGTTGCCCTTTTTCCAAGGCACTTACCACATGAACTCGTTTTTCCGGTGGAATATATCTTTCTCTTGCTTCTAGCTTCTTTAGAAAATACCGGATAATTTCAGCATCATAAACATTGACGATTATTTTTCCCTCAGCATAATCAATTGACGCTCCTGCAGTACTAAGGAAAGGTCTTCCAAGTATTATGGATAATTTTTCATCCTCTGGAATTTCAAGAATAATAAAATCGGTGGGAATAACATGCTCATCTATTCTAAATAGAACATCCTCAATCATACCAATGGGATTTTTAGTGGACTTGTCAGCCATCTATAAAGTGATAGTAGTAGGGGAATACTCCCCTAATCCTAACCTTTTATAGAGGGAATATGGCATTACACTAACTCCTGCACCTAAATCACACAAGGCATTGTGAATATCTGTTTTGCCAACTGAGCATGAAATAGTTGGTATTCCGGGATCTCCTAATTTAGACAATAGCTTCCCATTAGCAGGGTAACTAGTCACCATCGTAGCGGTTTCAGTTATTTCTTCCTTTCTACTAAGAATATCACGGAGGAATTTAGAATAGGTGGGAACTTTTATTGCATCCGTAAATGGAATTTCTAGACGAAGATCGCCAAGTGCCTTTTTGAAAGAATCATAGATTACCTGATCCGGTGCTTTCTTTTTTTAATATGGATAAGGAAGATTTTGCTCACCTTCCTTATTCTTGTCTTTTACCTTTTGTGGAGGATCAGGCTCTTTTGTTTCTTTATTTTGTTGCTGCTTATCGCTTTTCTTCTTTTCTACTACAACAACTTCATCTTCATTGCTTGTCTCCTTTTCTTATCTTAGATCAACTATCTCTGCATCAGAGTCATAACGGTCATCATGTGCATTATCTTGGTCCTCCTTGGTTTGATCTTGTGTTTCTTGAGTAGTTTCATCCTAAGGATCCACCAGTGTATCATCTTCTTGGCTTGCTTTGAGCAAGGCTTTTTCCTTTCGATCTTTTTCAGCTTCATATTCTGGTGGTCCTAATGATCCTATAACAATTGCACCTCTTATTGTAACAACATTAGTAGAAATAGGAATATCTATATCATCTTGAAGAAAAAATTGATAACCAGATGCTATTTGTTCACATTTGGTTTCAATCATACTAAGATACTTGTGAAATAATTTTATTTCTTGGCCAATCTCATCATAATTTTCCATGAGTTCCGCCAAAATATCTTTATGTCTTTGAAAATGCTTATGCAGGTTATTATGAGAGTTTTCCTGTCGATGTTTTAATTCTTGAAAAACTTTTCTAGTTTCATCTTCTTTAGTAAAAACTTGTAACAAGTCTACTTTGTTTTCCTTAACAAGTTCAGAAGGTATACCTTTCTCTTTCATTGATTTGCGTACTTTAGGCATAAGATCTAGAGTTATACGAAGTATCCTTTTTTCCAGCTTAGTGCCAAAATCAAGAGTATATAAAGAATCATTCTTAGCCCTAGTAGACATCAATTCCAAACATGCTTTATTAGTTAAAGTATTTATCGATCCTCCTGCTAAAAGGTCAAGGAACTCTCTGCATTGAGTATTAAGACCATGGTAAAATAAATGGCAAATAGTTGATTCAAAATAGCCATGATTAGGAATACTATTGATCATTCCAAAGAATCTATCCTAGGCTTGTGGGTAGTTTTGTCCCATTTATCTGACTAAAGTTGTCTATATTCTTTCTAGTTTCAGTTACCTTTTTAAAAGGATTAAACCTGTTTATGAATTTAATAATACAGTTTTCCCAACATTTAATGTAATGACAAGGAGAATATAACCAGTCTAGAGCCTTACCTTTAAGAGACCAACGAAAAAAATAGACGAGAGAAGTCTCTCAATAAACATTTTGGTCCAAGTGTTGTCATCACATCGTCAAACTCTCTAATATGTTTTCCTGGGTCTTCATCTTCCCTTCCACTAAAAGTTTTTCCTGCAAAATTTTAATAATTCCACCATCAAATCGATATTCTCTAACTCTAGGATTAGGAAATTCTATTGGTTGTTTAAGGAAAGCAGAGTTTGGAGCACTATATTCTCTGAGAGTTTTCTCAGGTTTCTTGGGAGTTGTCCTGTAAATGGACATGATTTCCATCAAATCACTCAGGTTTTCAACTTCAACCTTATCTGATCTTAAAAGTTTTTCAATAATTTCCTCGCGCCTTTGAATAGGGACGCGCTCAAAATAATATGGTAAATAGGTCCTACTAGAGCGTGTAGACCCTTTGTCTCCTAGGGAGACCATTTTGTAGTAGTAACACCTGAAATGTCAAGAGAAAAACACTTAGTTCTTAGCTCCCTGGCAACGGTACCAGAAATTAGCTTGATGGCTGCAAGTGCACATATCGTTTGTAGCTAGTTTTGAAGTATAGATATCGATCCCACAAGGAGCCCAAAGGTAAGTGTTTATGAGAGAAGTCTCTGTCACACTCAAAGTTTTCACAGGTATTCGAGTGAATTGACTGCAAGTGTGGAAATAATAATGAAATTTAGATTAAACTAGATGTATTTAAATAAAACTAAAATGTAAACTTCAGGAATAAAAAGCATAAAAGTAAAGAACGATTTGATTGTTTATGGTTTTCTGCAGACGACGAAGAAGGCGCGGGGAGATACAGTTCATGGTGATAGTGATTGTTCCAGGTGGACGAATGATAAGTGTAACAATTATAATCTTATAAATATATGTGTAGGTGAGCAACCCATAATTATCCAAAACTCCTCTTGGTAGATTTCATCCCAACTTCAATAATTCTACTAGTCTGTTACCAAAACCATGGTCAGTCACTAGACGATTAAGATCCTTCAGGTTGCTTAGAAATTAAGCTCCTTGGATCAGACTAATGCAATAAGCACAGTGGTTCCTCGTGATCTTCGAGTCAAACTAGTTTCCCATTGATATCCCCGTGTCACTCGGGGGTTGCCGGTCTGCTAGCAAACAAGCTCATATCTATGTAGAACAAAGTATCATGTTGTCTGGGCCCTTAATTGGACAAGCACACATAATATAATAATTAGAATCAATCACAAACTAATGGAAAATATATGGAGGCACATCACATATCACCAATCCCTTACATCTCCCACACCCAAGGAACTTACTCACACATGAGAGAAGAAAGCATCATTGATATAATTAAACAAAGGGAGTTCTTCTCGATATTGCCGTGGAGATTCACAGTAAGAATGGAGAAGTAATCCAACACAATTCAAGATAGGAAGAAACGATCTCAAACCCTAATCTTGCAAACTAAAGACCTCTCTCTCAAGTACAAGTAATGGCTATGAGGGTGTGATGGCTAGGAGGTCAAAGATCGTGGAGAGAGATGAAGAACGTCTTCACCTTCTTCTCCGGATCTCTTCTTTCTCCTTTCTGGATGGGATGGAGGCTGCTGTGTTATGATTTCGCGTCTGGCCTCTTCACGAAAGTTGTCCCTTTTGACAAGACGGAGGCGGTGGCAACTATACAGCAGCAACTATACGACTAGAAAATATTCCTGCCGTATAGTTGCTCGTCAAAGGTTTTGTACGCCTCCCTTGATTGCTTCCAAAAAGAGACTTGCTTGTTTTTGCCTGAATATTGTGTTTATATTATTAAAACCTTCTATTGATGTTCAGAACCTGAAACACACATTAGCGTTAGGTAAAGCTAGAAAACGATCAAATCCAGAGAAAAACCATTAATAAAAACCATAAAAATATGTCGAATCTCACATCTATCACACTGTTAGAGAGTCCGAGTTCTCTATCATGAAGACGAAGGAGACATGGGCTCCTAGATTTCATCCATACCTTGACCAATCGCAATAGCCGGAGTACCATGGATTCCAACTATGACCCCATCCGGAATGGAAAGTGGTTAAACATGGTAGACGCAAGACAAAGACATTTTAGAAGTGACATGGACGGATGGGGCCATGGTGGTGTGCGAGAATCGGGAAATGACCAATTTCAAGGGACTCGTGAGAGATCTCGTTGTGGAAAGTGTAGTGGCGAAGGGCACAATGCACGAAAAGGAGGTTCCAATTTTTTGGTGCAAAGATGATTGCGTTGTTAAGAAGTCCATTGACTATAATTCCGATATTAGAGGCCGGAAGTTCTTCATGTGTACCAACTACTCTCGCTCTCCCGAGCGTACCCGCAACCCATACGAGATTCCACTGGTATGTATAAAACAATTTAGTTTAAGAACCTCTATTCCGTATCATATTACTAACATGCACTATTTTCTTGTAGTCTCCCCCTCCACTATGCAGGTACTGCACTTAGATAGATCTTGAGCAAGATGAAGCTACGAAGGGTATTATGGAGATCGAGGGTGCAATAGTTAGACGTTGATACCATGAAGCTGTGCGTAACGGGGAGATGGAGGTGAAGCGCAAGCAACGTGAGGACGAGCGTCACAAGAAAGAGGAGGAAGATAAGGGCATCACTAAGGAGGCTCGTGATATGGAAAGGTAAAGGAAGCATGAAACGGCAATGCGCTCCATGGAGGAAGATGAAGAGCGAAAGAAGAAGGGAAAATAGCCTCGTGTTCAAGACTTGTAGACATAATCGCTCCATGGTGGACTTGCTGTTAAGTTTGTGTCAAACACTTATGTACGATGTTGGATTATGTCGGATTATGTATGTGTGGACTTGACTTATGTTTTTGTTGGATTATGTGTGTGGACTTGACTTATGTTTGTGTCAGATAATGTGTATGGACTTGATTTGTCATGTTGGATTGTCATGTGTGTGAAATTTATGATATTGCACACTTTGTATTTATGATGGACTTGATTTGTCATGTGCGTGAAACATGAGTTGGCGCTGGTAAAACAGGTGCGGCGCCATGGCACCGCAGACTTGGTAGACTCGCTGGCCTAGGGCTTCGGCGGGATAAAACAGGTGCGACACCATCCGCTACGGCACGACAGGCTTTGCGGCATCGGCCGCTCCTACAGCGTTGTAGCGATCCCTCTTGACTATTCGGGCTACCAAACTAGACCTCCTGTGGCGCCAGGTCAGATGGCGCGACAACAGGGCAAGCGTAACCGTCTGCCGTGGCGCGGCAAGCTTTGCGGCGCCGTCTACCATGGCATGGAAGGCTTTGCGGTGCCTGTCGCTCCTGCGGCGTGGCAACTATTCCTCCTAACTGTTTGGGCTGCCAAACTAGACCTCCTGTGACGCCAGGTCAGGCAACGTGGCAACAGGGCGAGCGACACCGTCTGCCTTGGCGCAGCAGGCTTTGTGGCGGCGGTCGCTCCAACAGTGTGGCAGCGATTCCTCCTGACTATTTGGGCTACCAAACTAGACATCCTGCAGCACCACGTCAGATGGCATGGCAGCAGGGCGAGCGATACTGTCTACTCTGGAACGGCAGGCCTGGGAAGCTGCAGCATGCAAGGCCTGGGAGTTTGCGGCGCCAGGCCGGACGACAGGACATGCCTAGGAAGATGCGGCGCCATGTGCGGCAGGCCTGGGAAGATATGAGTTGGCGCTGGAGGTCTGCGAAGGTGCAGCGCCAGGGTGGACGTCATGGCAAGCCTGGAAGGTTGCGACGCCAGGCGACAGGGCGCTTCCCGTACTTCTACGGCGCCAGGCCACATGGTGCCGCACATATACTATTCTCGGAAAAATGCAAATATTCAAGGAAGCATCACATACAAAGCAACAAGTATTCAAGCAACAACATACAAAGATAAATTTGATAGATTTAGGGAACATCATACAAATATTTCAACGAAGAATCATCTCAAACAAGTACCAACAAGCCAAGTTCACTACATTACATAAATGAGGGTCATCTCTAACAAGTACCAACAAGCCAAGCATGATCTCCAACAAGTACCAACCAACCAGATCATATCCAACAAGCTACCAAGTTCACTACTTTCTTGCACGCTTGCTCTTGCCTCCTCTCCTCAGAGCAATCTTCTGGCGTAGCTCCATATCACCACCAGCATCATCATCGGACTCGACAACCAGAGGGTTCATTGGCCTTAGCTTGATTGCGGACCGTACCTTTACTCGGTACTTCTCCAATGGCATGTCATCCGGCATGGACTCATCTTCAGCCTTTAGAATAAGAACAATGATCTCATTTGAGTGATACATGGCAATTCATAAAAGGATGTCATCAGTAAAGTCTATGTCATACCATAGTAGATTGCTCGTCATCAGGACTACCTTCCTCTTCTGAGGTTGAATTGGCCCGTTGCTTGGACGATGTCGCAACCAAGCAAGTTCACAAAGTGGCGTAACTTTTGGGTTTGCCGCTTAACGAAATCCCTAAACTTATTCTGGCCCTCCTTGTCCCTTGAGAACTCCAAAGCCCCCTCCAATTCATCCGCCTGCTTCTGGACCTTCGTGCACTGACATGCAAGCAAATAAAGACACATATTATACAATTTGTTGAGGTAGTAATGCAAATAGAAACTACCTGACTTACCACAAAGTTGAGCACAAGAGGAAAATAGGTTTGGCGCCCTTTTCTGACAATCTGGTTGTACTCAAGGCTGCCTAACTCGTCAAAACCAGGCAGCGGCTCTTTCAAAATGTTCCGCGGATAGGAATCTAGTAGGAGCTTGACACGAGTGTTCTCTAGAAACGAGCGGAGATACTCGGTGAAAGCATCCTCACAATGGGGTTTTGCAACCATTCTTTTGATTTCTTAGCTTCTTTCACAGAAATGAGAAACCTAGACACGTTCTTTTTGTGAATCTTGTCTCGGGCTGTCTTCTTGCTCTTGAGCCTGTCCAAACTGTATATGAACAAAGCACATTTTTTACCACACACAACTATCATACATCATATTGGGAAACATGTGTAGAACCAATTATTACCTGTGAAGAACGGTGTCGGTGTCCTGCCAATCCGGAGGCGTAGACTGATACAGACCAAACGGTCTCATAACCCGTTGCAGCACATGATGCTCAACAACCCACATGCATATCATGGGGCACTGCATATACCATAGATTACATTCCACGTCGCACTGTGGGTTAAGACGAAACTCCTCACAACCAAAATTGTCCCTAGGACCATATACCTCCCATATAACCTTAATCACACCCAAGATATTTCAATGAGAAAAGTACTTGAAAGGAATGGCAACCAAGATTCGCAAAGCGACATAACAATTGGGCTTGTCGCTTAACGAAATCCCTAAACTTATTCTGTCCCTCCGCGTCCCTTGGGAACTCCAAAGTGCACTCCGATTCATCCACCTAATTCTGGACCTCCATGCGCTGACATGCAAGAAAATAAAGACACATATTATACAATTTGTTGAGGTAGTAATGCGAACAGAAACTACCCGACTTACCACAAAGTTGAGCACGGGAGCAAAGGAGGTTTGGTGCCCTTCTCTAACAATCTGGTTGTACTCAAGGCTGCCTAGCTCATCAAAACCAGGCAGTGGCTCTTCCAAAATGTTTTGCGGATAGGAATCCGGTAGGAGCTTTACACGAGTGTTATCCAGAAACCAGCGGAGATACTCACTGAAAGCGTCCTCATAATGGGGTTTTGCAACCATTCTTTTTGATTTCTTAGCTTCTTGCACACAAATGAGAAACCTAGACATGTGCTTCCTGTGAATCTTGTCCTACTCCGTCTTCTTGCTCTTGAGCCTGTCCAAACTTTATATGAACAAAGCGCAATTTTTACCACACACAACTATCATACATCGTCTTGGGAAACATGTGTAGAACCGATTCTTACCCGTGAAAAATGGTGTCGGTGTCCTGCCAATCCGGAGGCGTAGACTAATACAGACCAAACTATCTCATAACCCGTTGCGGCATATGATGCTCAACAACCCACATGCATTTCATGGGGCACTGCATATACCATAGATTACATTCCACGTCGCACTGTGGGTTAAGACGAAACTCCTCGCAACCAAAATTTTCCCTAGGACCATATACCTCCTATACAACCTTCATCACACCCAAGATATTTCAATGAGAAATGGTATATGGGTTGGAAATTCTTACTTGCTCCGGAGAAGGTTGTCAAACTCATTGGTGTATCTCAGGTACTCCACTTGTTAGTCGGTTGGGGGCTTGGAGACCACGTCCCAATTGTAAGCCCATGTGGGCCACCTCGACCGGTTCCTGCCATTGGTATAATCCTTCGGAGGAATATGTTTTGGCCGTCCAACTGGAAAGCGTTCCCACATCCACACTGACAAAAGTAAGCTAGGCACTATGAGGGGGTATGCTTGCTGAGGCCAATCGGGTCTTGATCGAGGTCGACGGACCGGGGGTGATCTCGAGCAGGAAAACGGTCTCAGACATGCACTTGACTTTGATGGACTGCCTGTTGATGTGCTTTTAGGTATGATCATACCTTTTCGGGAAAGGAAGGCCAGCAGAGGCAGAGCCACGTCGGGCAACGAACAAGTAGAGAGTCGGAGGATAGTTGCAGCTAAATCTAGCTGTGGCGGCATGGACAAGCGGTAAGGCAGGGGACTGCAAATCCTTTATCCCCAGTTCAAATCTGTGTGTCGCCTTTTTCAATTCCCTCCCTCCCATGTTGATGTAAAGACTGTAGAGTATTGGCAATCAAGGGTACATCTTACTTTACTTCACATGCAAGTTCCTCAGTCAGCAATGGACCACTGATGTAAGCCTCAGCACTAGTCCTTCGACAAGCCTCGTCCAACTATGCATGAAAGCAAAAAAAGTTTAGTCATGGGGAAATTCGAAGAGCACATGTAAAGATGGGAAAAATATAAACACTTTCTTACCTGCCGTACAAGAAGGACAATGCTGCCAAACCCCATCTCTATTTTTTATCCATTACAGTCAAGGCCTTCAGCTAGTGCCGGTGAGCCATGTTGCCCTTACCATCAGGAAATATAGTCTTCGTGATAACATACCGCACATACACACGAGCATATATCATGATCTTATCCTTACTAGCATTCTCAAGACATGTACTGGAGTTCTGTGCTATCCACTTGAAAGTAGCCTCGGCTGTGACCCTGAATTTCCCCCTTAGAGTTTATAGTGTCACCAGGACACTTACTAGTAGAAATATCAGACATCCACTCATGCTGGTTCTCAGAGGATGCGGTAATGCAGAGAGGATCCCCTTGTATAGGGAGTGGAAGGATCATCAACATGTCCTGGAGAGTCACGGCCATCTCACTGGTACGGAGGTGAAACTATGTGTCTCCGGCCTCCACCGGTCGACAAGCGCGGTGATGGAAGCAGGGTTCATGTGTGGTGTACCCCGGTTGACCATATGGATGAATGTGAGCATTCCTAGTGCTTGGATGTGCACCGTGTACCAATCATCTTATGGCATCATCTCTTGGAAATGCTTGTGATACCTCAGTCGTAGGGGAACAAGAGGCTGCACACATACAAACTCGATTATAACATGTCCATTAAACTTGAACACCATACCATGAATTGGGGGGTTTATTTTTCTTACCTTAATCTACTCGGCCATCATGCAGCCACGGTGACGCTTATCATATTCCGGGTCAAGAAGCTCCATACCTTCGAGATACCCACTTGGTGCCGTTGGTAGACAGGTTAGTCCATGGGTTTCTTCCTCTTCCAATTCCGACATCCTAGATAATTAAAAAAAGAAAGTACAACTAAATATGTGAGCATATTATAAAGGGATTTCTATTTTCGTGCCCCTGGTTCGTTAGTTGTACTCAGTTTTCCCCAGCCTCTTAATTTTTCCTCACTTTTGCCCTCCCACCATTCCGAAACCCTCACATGCACTCGGACGGTGGATGCCGTCAGGTCAAAGGCTTGACCGTTACATGCTGACAGGTGGGCCCGCGTTGGGTGGGTCCTGCGTTGAGCGTTACGTTACGTCGCCTCGACCATTACATGCTGACAGGTGGGTCCGTGATACACGGCGGACTAGCCATCTGTCTCTCGCTAACTTGTGGGCCCTGTTTATCCTGATTGTGTGGACGGTGCAACCAATGACAAATGGGGCCATTCTGTGGGGCCGTCGAAGCCAATGAACGATGGGGCCGCTATGTGGAGCCGTTCTGTGGGGCCTTCGTAGCCAATGACCAGTGGGGCCGTCATGTGGGGCTGGAGCGGGGATTTGCATATTTGCCACATTTTACTTTGCAACTTGCATATTTGCCATTTTATGTGTCACTGGCATGTGGTGGTCATGTGGCAAATATGAAAATTTTCAAAGAAAAAGTTTGGCAGATATGCAAAATTGGCAAATATGAAATAATTGACAGGTGGGGTCGTGTATGACACGTCGACTCTCTCTCTCATTCGCTCCTAGCCCCAGCCCCGAGTAGCTCCGATCCCACTGGCGGACAAAGCAGCCATTGTCAGCGCGTCGCTGGATCTGTCCTGAGGCAGTATCGGACGGACTGTCGCGCTGCACCTCAACCACGGCTCCGACACCTGTTTCATCTGCATGCATTGTATGTTGGGGCAGTACCAACCATAGGCAGGTCCGCCGCCCACGACGACTGGGACCGCCATAGCTCGACGAACAATCACATCAATTGCTAGTAGTGCTTGCTAAGACCGTCGCTCCTGCTCCGCCCACCCTAATCGATTCGGTTCCCATAATTTCCTCGATATTGTAGGTGCAAATTAGTCATCAATGTCTGGTTGTAGCGGGTACACTGGCAAGGGTGGGGAATCGATCATGTCGTGGACACATTCTCCTTCTCCTACCACGTCGGAAGTGCATGTAGATCCTTCTCTTTGTACTACCATTGAATTTGAAGTGCTGACATGGCCTGTCGGACTGATTCCAATTTAGTTTGTTTTGGGATTGTTACAGTGTGCTATGCATGCCGATGATCCATGGTACATTGCATAGCAAGATGAATCAACTCAGTGGTCTAGCCATAAGATGGATTTGGAGGAGATGGTTGCCAAGTTAGGTGATGAATTGGCCCGTAAAAACCTGTTGATATTCAAGCTGAAGCATACCGTCGAGGAAGAATTCAGAGCTTATTCGCAAAGAGAAGTTGACACCTAAGGTTGATCTTGCAGTACCTGATCAAGTCATAGAAAATCTAAAACATGAACTTCAAGTGAAACGCACAGGGGAAGGGGGGTAGTAGAGAGTAGAATTGTTATTCAATAGATGGTTGTTAGTTCCTGCTAATTTAGTCAATTTGTGGTCCCAGAGTTGTCGAGAGAATGCATTGTGGCAAGTTGCTTGCCATTAGATCTAGCGGTCCCAAAGTGGTCGAGAGAATGCATTGCGGTACCCGAGTTGCTTGCCATTGAATCTAGCGGTCCCAAAGTTGTCGAGAGAATGCATTTCGGGGCCTGAGTTGGTTACCATTGGATCTAGCTGCCCATAGTTGAAGTGCCAAATGCCTAGAGGGTCAAGTTGGATCGAGCTGCCCTCAATTTTGACTATTATGTCGCTACCATCGTGGCTACAAGGTAGAGTTGCAGTGTTGGCAGCAGCATCCATTCCCTGTTCCAAATTAGTGGTTGAGATTGTCAATCCAAGTTAGTTGACTCAAATTCCTCAAGATACAATCGAATCTAGTCAAATGTAAATCAACTAATTTAGGTCAGAGGGAGTACTACTTATGAATCAGCTTTAGAGCATATCCACCGTCCTCACTGCTCAAATACATATCAATTTTGATTCAAATCATACATATTTCGATCAAATTTATACAAGCCCACCGAAGATTGTCAAAGCAAGTACTACTACTTATGAATCAGCTTTAGAGCATATCCACCGATCTCACGGCTCAAATACATGTCAAATTTATTCAAATCATACATATATTTTAAGTCATGGAATTTTGGTTCAAATTGGGCTTAAATTTGTCCCAATTTATGTGGACGGTGAGCTAGCCGCCCTCCCTGCCGTATGTGTACTCCAAGAAGTACGGGCAAAGTACTCCAATCCGGCCTTCACCGTCAAATGCACCTCAACATGCCATTCGTGGCCGTGGCCTACCTCCCACAGCTTCGGTTCGCGAGGGCTTGATCTACGCCATCATAGTGATGTTGCGGATGATGGTTCAATCGTCTTCGCATCGATGACCACTGTCGGCACCACATCCGTAGATGTGAACGGATGATGGCTTCAATCGTCGTGCATCGATGACCACTGTCGGCACCATGATACATTGCAAATGTATCTATAATTTTTGATGTTCCATGCTTGGTTTTATCCACTTTCTTGTGTTTTGTCCACACTTTGGAGTACTTTTCATATGATTTCTTGGACTAACCTATTAACAAGAGCCACAGCGCCAGCTGCCTGTTTTCTGCTGTTTTTGGTTCCAAGAAAGTCAAAAAATGAATATTCTCGGAATTGGACGGGACAAAAGCCAAAGTGCCTATTTTCCGGAAGTCATCAGATGCCAGAATACGAGACGGAGAGGGGCCAGAGGCCGGCCACACCACCTGGCCGCGTTGCCAGGCTTGGCCCGCGCCAGGGGGTGGTGTGGTGGCCTTGGCACCGGCCTCTCCTTTCGCCTAGAAGATGCCCTCGGGACGAAAACCCTAAGTACCCAATCAAAAATCCACGAAAGAGTCTGTAGCCACCGTCATATCCATCCCTAGATCGGGAGGGATCTGAAGCTCTTCCCGGCACCCTGTCGGAGAGGGGAATTCACCCTGGAGGCCTTCTTCATCACCATGCAAGCCTCCGGTGTGATACGTGAGTAGTTCATCCTTGTACTACGGATCCATGTAGTAGCTAGATGGCTGGTTCTCCTCCTTTGTGCTTTCATGTCTAGATCTTGTGAGCTCCGTTCATGATCAAGACCATCTATTTGTAATTCTGCATGTTGTGTTTGCGGGGATCCGATGGATATTGAGATGCTATTTCAGATTGATTATTAATTCTATCATGTCTTTGTTATTTGTGATCTTGCATGCTTTCCATTGTTAGTAGCTATCTCGGCCAAGTAGATGCTAGCAACTCCAAGAGTTAGTATTTATGCTCGATAGTGGGTTCATGCCTCTGGTAATCTGGGAAAGTGACATAAATCTCTAAGGTACTAGATGTGTTGTTGCTACTAGGGAGAAAACAACAATCCTTTGTTCATAGAACAATCGTATTGTTTACTTTACACGCAGTTCGTAAAGTAATAATTTGTTGCTTGCAACTTAATACTGGAGGGGGTTCGGATGATAACCTGAAGGTGGATTATTAGTCATAGATACAGTTGGATGGCGGTCTATGTATAATGTTGTAATGCCCAATCAAGTCTCAAACGAGTCAAGATGATTAGTATATGCATGTATTGCTTTCTCGATGTTTGTCAATTGCCCGTTGTAATTTGTTCACCCAACATGTTATCTATCTTAAGGAGATCCACCTCTAGTGAACTATGGATCCCGATCCTTGTCATTTACATACAATCTATAAACTGCTGGGGGACGATCCCGACGGAACTCGATTCAAAATTCAAACGATCGATCTCAATTTCTGATAGTTCACGGGGTATATTTGTCCATATCGCTGAATTTGTGCGCTGTTTGAAAATCCTTTTAACGTCTTATATTTCCGAACGGAGGAGTAGCTAATTTCATAATGGAAGATAACACAGTCAATAGTGTAGCAACCAATGCCATCATCAAACAAACCAACTTGAGAAGAAAGGGACACAGGGTGCCTGTGCCCTCAAGCTGGACATTGCCAAGGCCTACGACAAAGTTGGGTGGTGATATCTTGAGAAAGTCATGCTGAAGCTGGGCTTTCAGGAGCGGTTCTAACCATGAAATGTATCCAGTCTGTCCCTTTCTCCATTAGAATGAATGTACATCACTCTGACTACTTTCAGCTGACGCAGGGGATCAAGCAAGGGGGTCCTATATCCGACTTTCTTCGTTGTGCTGAGGCTTCTCTGCCATGTTGAAGTCGCCACAGCCTCTATTCCTCAGCCGTGGCATCCGTGTTGGGATCCACGACCCATGGGTGTTACATCTGTTATTCACTGACGATTGTTTGCTGTTCACTCAGGCTAACTCCAGAAGGGCAGGTCGTCTAAAGAAATCCTCGGTGATGATAAGAATGGGTCTGCGCAGCTTGTCAACTTTGCAAATTCTTCAGTCTTTTTCAGTCAAAACTGTGACAGCTCCACCAAAGCTGAGGTACAACAGGGATCTGGTATTCTTACTGAAGATTTTGGGTGAAAAGTACCTGGGTCTTCCCACTGCCTTGGGGAGATCAACTGATGAAACTTTTGAACATTTCACAGCGACAATCAAGAAGCTGGTGGGCGGCTGGTGTGATAGGGCTTTTGGTGCTGCGGAAGGGAGGTTTTTATAAAGTATGTTGCTCACGCAATCTCGACTTACTCGATGAGCTATTTCAGAGTATCCAAAAAAACGACCAAAAAAGATCACCGGCTGCATTTCTAGGTACTGGTGGGGAGGCACGGCCGAGAAGAGAAAGATGCGTTGGCAAAGCTGGAACGACCTAGCTGAGCAAAAGTCTCATGGCGGTATGGGTTTTCGTGAGATGCACAATTTTAATCTAGCCATGCTCGGGGAGCAGGGCTGGCGGCTGCTCACAATCCTTGTGTGCTAGAGTTTTGACGGGGAGATACTAACCCAACTCTGTCTGCAAACAAGAAGAGGAACTCCTCTGACGCTTGGAAGACCATCCTTAGCGGCACGTAGGCTTTGAACAGGGGGCTCATCAAGAGAGTTGGTTATGGTACTACAATTGACGCCTGGAATCATCCTTCGATCCCGAATAGCGCTGACCACCGTTCTATTGGCAGACCTCCCCATTCTCAGGTGCTTCAGGTCTGTGATCTTATTCAAAACCAAACCCTGGAACCAGGAAGCGGTGAGAGCTAATTCAGACTTCTTTGCTCCACCTGCCTATGGCTAGAGCCTCCTCGTCCGATGGTAGGGCCACCCTGTATGGAAGAAAATATGGAAGCTGAAAGTTACCCCAAAGATCAAGTGCTTCTGGTGGAGAATTATCAACAATTTTGTCCCCATTAGAGCTGAGATGCACCACGGCCATGTAGGAAGGATCGGTACTTGTGAGGTATATGGCTTTGAAGAGGAAACCCTTTTCCACATCTTCTTTGCTTATTCTTGGGCTAAACTTTTCAGCGAGGCGATGGAGGCTTTAACTAGGTTCAAAATGCCATCTCTGCACCCGCATTCTTGGTCCCTCGATATCAATGATGGAAAAAGAGTTGGAGAGGAGAACATCCCAACAATCCTCTGTGGGCTATGGTGTTTGTGAACTGCCAGAAATGACAGGGATCATGGCAATGTTCCTAGGGGTTTTCTGCAGTTGGTGAGGTGGGCGAGAGACACGGCCTTTGTTTTGCTTCTGGCTGATAGAAAACCTCCACACTCTGTAACGACTGCTACACCGGCAGGCCATGTTCAGTGGCAATTACCGAAACTAAGCATTTTCAAGGTGAACGTTGATGCCTCTTACATCTCCTCTAATGGTTCTGGTGCTTTGGGGGCTCTTATAGGGATGCTGACGATGTTTTTGATAGCACTTACCCAATGGTAAGACCATTTGGCCTCTGTGCTGGCTTCAGAGACTACAACAGCTAGAGATGGTCTCCAACTAGCTCTGGCTGTGAGGCACCGCAAGGTCATCCTCGAGAGAGGCTCATCCCAGCTGGTGCAACTCTGGTGAAAGCAAGACTTTCTCCATTTTGAAATCTCACGAATTGCAAAGGAGACCAAGGAGCTCAGTGACAGTTTAGTTTCTTTTAAGCTTGTGTATGCTAAACGTTGCTATAATGAAGTTGCACACATGTGTGCTAAAGTGCATCAGGGGAACACCATCTGAACTACTGGATTAGCCAGGTGCCGGTGTTCCTCTCTGATTGCCTGATCAAAGATTGTATGCTACTCCCTGAATTAACTAATTTGAGCTCATGTTTACTGCAAAAAAATCAACCTCACCAGTTATCACAAGACGACAAACAATAATGCATACATGACAGTTTCCTTTGAATACTCATTTTCTTTCAGGTGTGCAATATACCAAGTACGTATGGGAATGCAGGATATTGGAAGGTGCTAGACAAAATATAAAATACCTAGCTCCAGATGCAATAACTGCTTTATGCACTCTCGAACCATAATAACCCTTCCCACCAAATGCCGGGAGGAGTGAAGGATGTATATTCAGCATGGATCTGAGATATGCCTGAACTAGCTCACCAGGTATGAGCTTCAAGTAACCAGCAAGTAGAACAAAGTCTACCTTCAGATCCCTGTTTCACGATAGGAATAACCATGAGCTAAGATATCCTGCATGTTTCATGAAATACAATCTTCACACTTGAAGGATAAACCGAAGCCCGTGGTTGCATTCCAAAGGAACAGACTATGTAACAAACTTGTATACAATGGATATTGGTCAGAGCCGTCACACTAAAGCAAAACTTGTGAACACAAGTTCATGTAGCTAGAAAACAGTAACTTATCGCAGCTGTAAGATTGTATGCAATTTACCAACTTGTGCTCACTGGCAGCTTTAGATCATGATGGATAAACATGTGAGGCATAGAAATCCCATTCTCAATCAGAAGTTATATGTATGCATTTTACCATCAGACTAGAATTGGAAGCATGAAGAGGTCAAATGATGACCTTTGAAAATTATAGGACAAGTCGCAGCAATTATATGAGATCAATAGAACCAACCTCAGAACATTCAGAAGTTCATCCGTTGACACCCCCTCCGGCGCTGATTTCGACTTCGGA
The DNA here is from genome assembly GCA_910589775.1 of Avena eriantha. Taxonomy (NCBI): domain Eukaryota; kingdom Viridiplantae; phylum Streptophyta; class Magnoliopsida; order Poales; family Poaceae; genus Avena; species Avena eriantha. The sequence goes on along the minus strand of OU342744.1, from coordinate 202,659,129 downwards.
AATACGATCACCGGTATGCCATTGCACCTTGCATACTCTGCGCCACCGCAGCCTGTAAAATTCCATTTCGCCGCATCAGGACCTTGTAAGGCCCCGCAGGGATCTTACAGAGGTAGAGAGAATTGAGGTGGGATTCAGAGAAACAAGAGATAGGTGAGATGAGCAAGCGAGATAGGATTCAGAATTCTCATATCACAATACGTTTGCTGTTTGGCTACCATCTCCTTTCACACAACTCCACTACCCACTGACAACAGGTCCCATACGGTGCATACACCAGGGCCACGCACATCACACCTAACCCTTGCCACGTGTGTCTCCCGACCCTTGTGCCGTCGATGGTCCAGCTCCATCACCTTCAGTCTGGGCCATCAATCCCATGTCTGGCACAACCACCGGCTGGGTCATGACATTGTCCCCTCCTTGAGACAATTCCCCTGTCCAGAGAGCCGCTGTAGGAAAACGATGACGGAGGACATGATAGTCTTCCCATGTAGCATAATCAGCAGGAAGATGTGTCCACTGCACTCGAATTTGCGGCACAACTGCATTCCCTTTCTTGATCATGCGACGTTCTAGAATTGCCAGTGGCTGAGCTGCCTCAACGATGATGTCCGGTGGCGCTGGCAGGGTAGAGTAGACTGGTGTATAGTTGGGCGTGAATGGCTTCAACTGTGAAACATGGAACACCGGGTGGACAGTGCAGTTCGCCGGTAGCTGAAGCTTGTATGCAACCTCGCCGACACGTTCAATGATCTTGAAAGGCCCGAAGTACTTCAAAGCGAGCTTGGCGCAGGGGCGATTGATCACCGAACTCTGGGCGTAGGGTTGCAGCTTGAGTAGCACGTCCTCCCCAACCTGGAACTCCCGTTCGGTACGATGCTTGTCGGCATAGTTCTTGATACGAGTCTGAGCTCGGAGAAGGTGTTCACGCAGCAGCTGCAAGAAGGCTTGGCGCTCTGTTGCCATCTCCGCGATTGTTGGGGTAGCCGCGTCGCCCAGATTTGGCAGTGCGCCAAAATTTGGTTCAATGCCATATAAAGCCTGGAAGGGAGAACATCCAAGTGAAGTGTGATAAGAGGAATTATACCAAAATTCTGCCAGTGGAAGCAATCGGCGCCATTTGCCAGGGCAGTCATGAACAGCGCATCGCAGGTAGTGTTCCAAGCATTGGTTGACGCGCTCAGATTGGCCATCTGTTTGCGGATGGTAGGCCGTCGAGTAGCAAAGCTTGGTACCCACTGCGGCAAATAATTCCCTCCAGAAAGTGCTTGTGAACACCTTGTCTCTGTCAGAGACGATCGATAGTGGCACACCATGCAACTTGATGATGGAGTCCATGAATAGATTGGCCACAGTGGTGGCTGTGTAAGGGTGACGGAGAGACAGAAAATGTGCGTATTTGGTTAGGCGATCAACAACCACTAGAATGGCATCAAAGCCCTCTGATTTTGGTAGCCCCTCGATGAAATCCATTGTCACCGCTGCCCATGGACGTTCCGGGACTGGCAATGGTTGAAGAAGACCTGCAGGCGCAGTGTGGTCGTGCTTCGCCTGCTGGCAGATCTGACATTGCTTTATCCATTCTTCAATGTGCCGCTTCATCCCTGGCCAGTAATAGAGCCCTTTGACTCGCTGGTATGTCGCACGGCCACCAGAATGACCTCCCACCGCTGAATCGTGCAAGGCACTGATCAGTTTTGCCTGCAACGCAGAGTTATCAGTAATCCAGAGGCGACCTTTGTATCTGATTAACCCTTTCTCCAGCGAGTACCCTTGATTGTCAGGGCTGCGCAACGCTAATTGAGATAGCAACTCCCGAGCACGAGAATCTGTGGCATAGGAATTGAGCAATTCCTGAATCCAAAGAGGTTGACACGCTGAAACTGACACCATGTTTAGCAGATGACCGACACGTGAGAGGGAATCTGCAGCTCCGTTGTTAACTCCCCTCTTGTACTTGAAAGTGAACTGAAGCCCAAGCAATTTAGACATGGCTTTGCGTTGGAGATCGGAGGAAAGTTGTTGGTCCCCTAATGCACACAAGCTTTTATGATCTGTTAAAATTGTGAATGGACCATGTTGCAAGTAAGGACGCCAACGATCAACCGCAAGCATGACCACCAGAAACTCCTTCTCGTATACTGACAATTTGCAATTGTTGGTGCCCAATGCCTTACTCAAGTATGCCACCGGATGGTTGTCTTGCATGAGTACCGCTCCGATGCCGGTGTCGCATGCATCAGTTTCGATAGAAAATGACTTGCTGAAATTGGGCAATGTCAGAACAGGAGTGCGTGTCATGGCCAATTTCAATTGTTCAAACGCTTGAGTGGCCTGATCAGTCCAGATAAAACCCTTCTTGGTCAGTAAGGCAGTGAGTGGCTTGGCAATTAGAGCATAGTTCTGAACGAACTTGCGGTAATACCCAGTGAGCCCCAAAAATCCCCGCAGTTCTGTAACATTGGTGGGACGAGGCCATTTCTCCATTGCTGAGGTTTTCTCCGGATCAGTGGCAACACCATCTTGTGAAATGATGTGGCCAAGGTAACTGATGCTTGTTTGCGCAAATGCGCATTTGGACAACTTGGCAAACAGTTTGTTCTGGCGCAGAGTAAGCAAAACTTGTCTCAGATGGGAGAGATGCATCGTCCACGAGCTGCTGTAGACCAATATGTCATCAAGGAAGACAATCACAGATTTACGGATGAAGGGCTGAAAGACCGTGTTCATCAGACACTGAAAAGTAGCAGGCGCGTTTGTTAAGACGAACGGCATCACCCGGAACTGAAAGTGGCCTGAATGAGTTTTAAAAGCAGTCTTCTCCTCATCACCTTCCCGCATACGAATCTGATGATAGCCCGCACGCAAATCGAGCTTCGAGAAGAATTGTGAGCCGGCTAATTCATCCAGAAGTTCATCTACGATCGGCAAAGGAAACTTGTTCTTGATCGTGATTGAGTTCAGCTTGCGATAATCAACGCAAAACCGCCACTGACCATCTTTCTTCTTCACCAGAAGGACCGGCGAGGCATACGGACTCATGCTAGGCACCACAACTCCTGCCTTGATCATTTCAGCGATCTGTCGCTCAATTTCATCTTTTTGAAGGGGAGAATAGCGATAAGGGCGAGAATTGACCGAGGTAGCAGATGGTTCCAAGGCAATTGCGTGATCATATTGCCTATGTGGAGGTAGTGCTTTTGGATCCTCGAAGACATCGGCAAACTCATCAAGCAAAACTTGCAAGTCTGGAGAGAGAGTTGATATGGATTCTGCTGCTGGAGTGTGAACATGGGCATCAGGATGATCTGTAGGAAAATCCACCACAGCAAGCGCCCAAAGATCATTTCCTTTGAAAGCCTTCTGAATATCCTCGATTGACATGAGTGATAGAGAAGTTGTCGGCTGTGGTAGCACGCCTTGGAGTCGTACCATGTTGCCCTGAGAGGGAATTTCCATGAACTTGAGCGTCCAATCAACAGTCATCGGACTATAGCTCTCGAGCCAATCCATGCCGAGCACGGCATCATACGTGCCCAGCGGCAGTACACGCATATCTGTGTGAAACGTGTGCCCTTGCATCCACCAGGCAAGTTGAGGGACTTGGGTGCTTGATTGCATCAGTTCGCCGTTGGCCACTTTGACAGATACTGGTGTTGCGGCTGTTGTCTGCAGTCCGGCACGTTGGACAAAATTTGCATTGACAAAACTCGTGGAGCTACCAGAATCCACCAGAATTAGACACACTTGATTACCCACCAATGTACGAAATTGCATAGTTCCAGCCCCCTCTGAACCTGCTTCTGCGTGAGCTGACAGCAGAAGGTAACATGCAGTTTGCTCTACAACAGGTTCATCAATGAGTTCTAAGGCTTGGACCGTGTCTTCTGTGAAAATCTCACCATGCTCCCCAACTTGAATTGTCAACAATTGCAACGGCTTCTTACACTGATGCTCTTTACTATATTTGTCACCGCAACGGAAACACAGGCCATTTGCACGTCTGAAATCCCGGAGTTGGCGCTCTCTTGTGTACTCATCGTTGCCAGCACGTTTGGGCCACTCCTGGCGTTGCCCTCCCGGAGGAACAGCTGGTGTGGGAGGGATTGCGGGCTGTGGTTTGTGGCCACCCATTTGACGCAGGCGTGGGCGATGATTTTCCAGCTCTTCTTCTTGAATGCGAGCTAAGGATAACGCTCGGGTGACGCTTGACGGAGCTTGTAGGCGAACAGCAGTGCGGAGCTCGTCACGCAATCCCAAAATGAAGTGAGGCACAAACCAGCGAGGATTTAGTGTGGAATCCACTGATAGCAAATGGTACATGATTGACTCAAAGGAACGCTTGTAGTCAACAACCGTACCAGTTTGCTTCAGCTGAAGTAGAGTCGACATCTGGCCGTCGAACTCGTCGGAGCCGAACTCCTCGACGACGGCGGTGACAAAGGAGTCCACAGCAGAGCACTTCACCTCACAGTCCAAAGAGCTGCAGGAAGCACACCAATCATCCTCACCTGGCTTATCCGTGATGAGCGCAACCACATCCCCATTCACCTCACCACCCAGCGCCGCCTCGTGGGTCGACCGGAAGTTCGAGCCCCCGCCGGACACGAACACCGCGAGCCTCTTCCTACTGAACCCGGAGTTCCCAGCTCCGCTATACAACGCCGCCGATGCGGATGCCGCCCTGTATAGGCGAGCGTTCGGACGGAGCAGCAACCTCCTGCAAGTGACGGCACAGTGCTGCCGCTTGGTCGTGAAGCCCACCCGCGCGATTCGCCTCTGCTGTCTCGGGACGGGGTTAAGCGAGCAGCGCAGCCCGGTGCCGGAGGAAGCGACAGCGGCCGCCTCCATCGGGAGATTCCGCTGCCTCTGCTGCAACATGCGAATAGGATAAAACTCGGGGAGCAGGAAACTGACTGGAAATCAGCTAGAAGACTGGCGAGACGCTCACGGGTCGAATGGAGACGACGAACACTAGCACCGGCGGCTGCCGTCGAGGGAGCGGCCCACCTCTACTGGCCGATGGGGCGGCGGCGGTCGATGTGACGTGGGAGGAGCGGAAGGAGTTGGGGATTGCGGAGGGAGGGACAGCCGGGGCTGGGCAAGAAAGGGCGGCGCCGGAGGGGACGCGGCCGGCGAGGAGAGGAGTGGCGGCGGCAGCGCCGGGCAATATGAATCTTCAGACAGTGGGTCGCGTCGGGGAGGGGGTGGCGAGAATTTTTTTTTGAGGGAAAGAGAAGGGATGGCGAGAAATTGGGGACGAGAATTTCGATCGTGGAATTTCAGTCGTGGAGTTTTGACGGTTTCAGCCTTCAAGGCGAGCAAGCCACATTACGGGCCTCGTGGTTGCAAGTCGGCCGAAATTGGCTATGGGCGCGGCCCACGTTTTCTTCGGCCTGATTTATTTTCCATTTTCTTGTTTGCCTGTATGTGGGTGAGGTGTTCCCGCTCGTACGTTTGCATGCCATCAAAAATATCTTCCTGAACTGAGACAAAAAGGAGGCTTCTCACGCTCTCACTAATTTTGACCGTTATGGATGTATTTTGCCTATTGTTCCTAGCCGTTTGATCCCCCTTGTTCCTGCAATGGTCCGCTTGTCCCTAGGGAAGCTTCTCTACTGGTAAAATCGGCAATCGGTGGTTAATTGGGCCCCGAGAGCCCCACTAAAGGCCCATCTGGCTCGATAGCACAATTACCTCGCTTGATGTCGCTGCCCGACTGCCTACTTCCCCTTTCTCTCGCAAACCATGGAGAACCCTAACCACGATGGCGGCGGCGACCCTGGGCGATGTCCACCTCTGAACCCTCTTCTCCTGCAACGCCTATAGCGGAGCCCAAGTGACTGTGGTGGCGGCATCAGCAGCGTTGTTGCCAGGCCACACCCTTCATCCCCAATAAGCGTTCCCGTGTTGCCAACAACGATGCCTCCCTGTAGTCCTCGTTGGGGATTGCCGAACTTCAGGTGCTGCTAGAGAGGGCGGAACTTCACTGCGGGCAGGGTAGGTAGAAAAGCAAGTTCAATCTCAACCTGCTTGCCCTAGCACGTCACTGATCAGGTGCTAGATGCCGATGGCCTCCCATGCCACCTAGCTGATGCATGCTGATTGTGTACCCCGTAGTATGGGCTTCATTATTTCAGTTCCCGAAGGTCTACATATTCCCCTTTGTTTGTGTCGTCTCTTATGTATTACCGTCCCACATGGTAGCCCATTATTGTTTCCTAATTATTTATAAAATTTTCGGTAGCAGGTATATTATCTATGTGGTTGATACTCATGCTGTAATTATTCAGTGAAAGATGTTGATTTTATTTCAAAGTTTTGTTATGTACTTTTGTTATGTATAAAGTTTCTTTTTTGGTCTTGATGAGGTAGTATCTTTGGATTGCAGTGTATTTTTGTACCTCAACACGCCAGGCTTTTACTAGGACTATGCTCATGGAGTGGTAATTATATGAAAACTTGAATGTTGAATATTAAATATTCTACTTAAGCTTGCATCATTTTTTACCTACTCAGAGGGGGCGGCCAGGGGAGTAAGAGAAGTATGCGTGACCATGGAGAGGCTGACGGTTGGGTGACCATGGTAAGGACGCAATGCAACAACAACGAGTATATCTATAAGGGCTTGCTTACAATGAACCTTTCATGGATTCGTCTTTGAGATTATATCTCCCGTTTATTCTGTGGTAGTTCTTTAAAAAAATCAACAGATTGTTTAATGCGATTTGTTTGGGTTCACAGGAATAGAGTTTGGAACATACTTTACATGAAGAAGCTTTTGTTGGTTTTCTATCTGCCGACAAAATAGAACATTCATGATGGCAATTGGCAAGTGAAGTTCTTCTCGGTTATGTTTTCATGATGTTTATTTAAAGTATTCGGGCTTAGTCTCTCTTGACAATGTGCATTTCATCTTTGTTACTTTATTGCACAAGAAAATCATGGCACTCAACAGGCTCTATTTTCTGAACGCTCCGGGTCAAATGTCCTGTCTCAAAATGCAGTCTCCTTTTAGAATTTCCCACTTCTTAATGGTTAGTTCTTTCAATTTTTGTGCATGCCAAGTGTTTGAGACAATGCATATTGGAACTAAGAGATATCTGGTTACCCTGTCCTATGCGCTCTCAAGGTATTCAGCTTTTTTCGCATACTAAACTTGAAATAAAACAATGTATGCTTCCCCATTTCCCATCCATGTACATTGTATACGTAGGCTGTGACATTATACTATAAGCTATGGTCATGCTGCATATGTATTACATATTTTAGTACATAGATAAATAACTACCATCAAAGGCTATATTTTGTGATAGACTAAAATTAGTTACACGATAGAAATATGTTTACTTTGCGTTGTCTATTATTATCATCATTCAGTGGCCATGGTAGATGTGTACATGAGGTGGGGGCAGGTATTTATTTTGTTAATGGTCATGGTTCTGTTGATTTGATTTAGATTTCTTGGTTTCAGATTTGAGCTCAACGGAGTTAACTAACGTTGATAATAGCAATGCTCATTCTGCCTGTATGTGTCATGTTTCAGTAAACACCATTTAGAAGAATCGGAAGTTGGTGAAAGGAATACTTCTTTGACATTGTTGGTCTTTGAAGTTTTCCGATTTCACGTATGAGGATGTTCAATTTTGTAAAAAAAAATACTTCTAATCATTTATACGAAGGCATTGTAATTTGATCAATTTAAATTACCTTTATCATATATATTTTTACCATTCCAAGCATCCCCTCTATATATTTAAGTTAATCCAAATATATGTCCATCATTCCTGACATTTTATAGTCTTAATGGATGGGCACGGCAACGCTAGTTAGGGATATTATATTGAGACAAGAGGAAGCTCTGTTAGGCCATTAACCAGTTTAGTCGTCAGATCGCTCGTTCCGGCTGTTTTGTCCGTCCAATGCGCTGCTGCTCCCTCATGGGCCTCTCTGGGCCGGATGTCTCTAGGGCAACTACTCTCGATAACAAATCCAAGCTCGCTCGTTCGATCTCATACAGATGGTTAAGATTTTGCCGTGTGTGCGTGAACAGAACAAGTGTGGCAACTCTGGGCCCGTGGGCGATGCGCATCCCTCCAAACCGCTCGTCAAAATCCTCACACCCCTCACGATATCCCTCCCGACCCAGGGTGAAACCTCGGTCTGCCGCAGCCGTCGCTGTCGCCATAGAATCCAAGAGTGAGAGAGACACTGAAGGGAGATGTGAAGAGGAATATGGCTGCAGCCTTCGAGTGACCGGCGGTGACGAGTAATGGACATTCTCACAATCCGCCCTCTCCACACGGCCGCCCCCACTCCTCCCTATTTCGACCTAAGGAGAAACCTGGTGCTCTTACGCCCTTGATGGCGTCGCCGACACCGAGAGGGAGAGAGAGGAATGAAGTGTCTCGAGATTTTTTCATCGGTGTTTCTTGTGTCTTGGTCGTGCTCCATCTCTCTCCCCCGACGCATGTAAATCATGAGACAATATCTGCTCGCTGACCCTCTCTCTTCCTGCGCAGTTCTTCCCAACCTTGCCACCTGAAACATTCTCTTGGTTCTTTCTCCTATATGGTAATGGGGACGTGAACCGTGGCTCCAGTATCCAGCAAAAGATGACCGGTCAGCTTCCGTGCGATGAGCTACATCCAAATCTGCACAGTGAGGAATTGTACCCATATGGTGCGTTGCCTGATGGTCATGGATAGATAGCGAGTGCAAAAACTAGCAGCAGGTAAGCAATCTTTGCATAATCATTTGAGCATGTCCACATATACTCCAATATTTGCTTGATTTTGAGTAATAATACAATGATCTAGGTGCTTGCTTGTGGAATTTCCTTCTGCTTTGTTAGTGACCAAAGGAATGGTTTCACAATTGTCTGATCTTGCATAAATGACTACTACAAGCAAGCAGATAGAGATGGAATTGGACATGTGAGAAGTATTGATCTGTCGAGAATCATCGAAGCCATGGTTTCCCCTATATTCAGCATGGTGAAGTAGGTGGTTTCCATCTGGTTGACGAAGAGACAGGTAGCTCATTGCATTTGTTTTTCAGGTAACTCTTGATGCTCAGCTAACTCTGAATGCTACCTGAAAAGAATCTGAATTCTCAAGGAAATTATTCACTGAAAAAGAGATCAATTAAGTTATTGTTTTACCTGAATTCTTAAGCAGATCAGCTAGAGAGTACTTCCTAGATCAATTACCATACATGGTATCGTGCACTACTTGCAGGAGAAAAGAAAACGAATTCACACGGAGTGAAGCGCATGAAAATGTGGACACATACTCATTTATCTTTGGCAATGAAGTACTTTGAAAAAAATCTTCGGCAATGAAGGAATCATGGAGAAAAAGGCACAATTCTATCATGAAGTAATTAAACTCTTTGCCTTTTGGATGCTTTATTAGTTTCCTACAAATTTGTCAAAGCATGAATATATTTCAGTTTTCTTATGCTCATAGAACCTCCACTCCCTCTGTCTTAGATTCTTTCGTCATTGACATCCTCTTTCTTTCGGATTTAGGATGTGATACGGATGAAACATGCCAAACGTTCATGCTCTATGTATCTTAGATTAATACTTGCATTTGTGCCTTGCATGTGCATGTGAAAAGGCAGATGCTGTGGAAATGTAAAAGACTGAGATAATGTTTTTACCCTTTGTCGCTGTTAGGAACAATGGCTCAGATAATAATTTCTACATCTCACATTACCTCTACTTTTGCTTGTTTGTGCAACAACATTCTAACCCAGCTCCGTTTTGAAATCTCATTGCTTTCGAATTTAGCCCTCAAGTACTTAGTATGTATCTATATTAATGAAAGTCCCTATCAGCATATTGGCAAAATAGACAGGCGCGGCAACGCGCGCCAACATGATCTAGTGTTGTTTGTAAAATCAACCCCATAAACTCACTCATATCTACATACATACATAGACATCACAAGTGCATTCGGTGTTTTCTCTCCGCAAACGAGGTGTGACCCACTCACACATGTGTGTACCCCAAAACTCCGCGCCATGTCACGTACTCGCTCTGTTTCGAGTGAACCTACACACTAAAAGGAGTCTAGATATATTTCTTTTATAAAGCTAAAACATCTTATATTTTAAAACGGGAGAGTACAATACATGCAACAAGGTGTTGTTCGAGTCGACGAGTGCGCTCCAGGTGTAGTCAAGCCGCAACTTTTCTGTCTTTCTAGCGAGTATTCTTGCACAATGGAACGTGATCGTGTTGCGAGTGTGCATATCCTCGGTATACTTCACTCATGGGATTGTGGAAGGATCGGAGCCTGACGACGAGGATCAACCTAGTAGTGCAATGGCATGAGAACGACATCGACATGGTCTTGCGCACTATATATAATCAATGAAACCCACTAAACTACAATTCTTGATTAGTCGTCCTCTCGTGTGCATAGTAAACGGTCGTCGCGTATGTCTGTCGCATCCACCACATGTGCCTGACACTGTCAACGGATACTTAAACGGGCTCGAGACATCCACTCTCAATAATATAAAAGACCTTCTCAACTCGTGTTGGTCAAAGCACTGCACTATAGCCCCAAAGCAATGCACTCTAGTCCCTGGAAACGGACGAGAAGACATCAAAACAACTTCTCTGTAATCGCCGTGTCTTCGATCACCGGTCATGAGATTTTTTTTATTTTCTTTGATATTTACGTGGTTTAGTTTCTAGGTCTAAGGCTTAGCGTGTAGGGTTCTAGGGTTAATGTCGAGATTATGGTCTAGATCTAGTGGGTCTAGGATATAGATCTACCATTAGGGTCTAGAGTATAGGTCTCAATGCCAAAGTTTGTATTGGATTTTCCCATTTTACAAGAAACTTATACACTCCTATTAGATTCCATGCCAAAATAGGGTTTTCCACAAGCTTGGGAGTGATTTCATGTGTCCCCTATTATACGTACCCTAGGACATAAGTATGTTAGCTTTCCACCCAACCTTTCCTCTTCCTTTATGTCAAGATAATGCATGTGAAAAAATGAAATCAAATATGATCCAAGTTAGTGCGAAAATTGATCCAGATGATTCAAAGTGATTTTTTCACTATTAGTCTAGAAACTTCCCCACAGATAATCTTGTTTGTGAGGTAGGTGCCACTTAAAAGTTTTCTATTGCATTTTCCTATTTGCAACAACATTCTACAACCATATTAGTATCCCATTCATAAAAGTAAGGGTTTCTAGCAGTTTGTTTTGTGTGTTTTCGTGTGCCCCTTTTCTATGGCCCCTATAATAGACATATGCTAGCTTTTCACCTGAAGTGATGATTTTATGTGACTTTCCACTTCTTAGTGAAATAATAGGACATATGACCAATACCAACAAAAAATAGGCTAGATTCCTACGAAGGTTGCTTTCGTTGCTTCAAAGTAGGAGTTTTCTACTCTAAGTCAAGAATTACCCATGAGATATCTAGTTTGTGAAAGGAGGTTTGACTTCAAAGTTGGTTTAGTCTTTACACCAACCTTATATACGCATATTGGGATCCCACGCTAAAAATCTAGGGAGTCTTGGGTTTTTTCCAGTTGAAAGGATCCTATGGGCACCTAGAGGGGGGGTGAATAGGTGCTATTTCAAATTTTACTCTTTTTCAAATTAGGGTTTGACACAAAAGGTAAATTCTCTAGATATGCAACTAAGGTGAATTTAACTATATGTCACACTAGCACAACTAACTAAGCAAGAGCAAGATATAAGTAATCCGCGATAAAGGACAGAGGTAACCGAAATGGAGCATGCGGAGACACAAGGATGATTTCCCGCAGTTTCTTCCTTTTGAGGGGAAGTACGTTTGCGTTTGGAGAGGGGGTGGTTTCAAACCACCAACGCCACAAAAGGTCCCCCTTGTTCTCTGGTGAACCATGCCCCAAAGGGATCGATTCACTCTTCCACTATATTGGTAACCTTCTAGGTGGAAACCGGCACCTTTAGAACAAGTTCGAGGCACACATCCACAACTGAATTGGAGGCTCCCGAATGCAAGCAAGTGATGGACCGTGTATTAACAAGCTCGTTGGGGAACCCCCAAGAGGAAGGTATGATGAGCACAACAGCAAGTTTCCCTCAGTTATGAAACCAAGGTTTAATCGAACCAGTAGGAGCAAGGAAACACCCCAAAGGTGTTGCTAGCTGAGCCTTGGCAGGGCGCACTACCAATGCTAGTAGCAACGTGGAGACCTACATAACACAACCACAAAACTTTGTCCCCAACTTGCGATGAGGTTGTCAATCTCACCGGTTTTACTAAAAACAAAGGATTAAACGTATCGAATGGAAGGAAGTAATATTTTGCAGAAAGTAAACACAAAACAGTAAACAGTTTGTAGATTATATGTAAAATAAAAGGACCGGGATCCATAGTTCACTAGAGGTGGCTCTCCTTAAGATAGATAACATGTTGGGTGAACAAATTATAGCGGGGCAATTCACAAACATCGAGGAAGCAATACATGCATATACTAATCATCTTGACTCCTTTGGAACTTGATTGGGCATTACAACATTATACATAGACCGCCATCCAACTACATCTATGACTAATAATCCACCTTCAGGTTATCATCCGAACCCCCTCCAGTATTAAGTTGCAAGCAACATATTATTGCTTTATGAATTGCGTGTAATGTAAACAATACGATTGTTCTATGAACAAAGGATTGTTGTTTTCTCCCTAGTAGCAACATCACATCTAGTACCTTAGAGATTTCTGTCACTTCCCCAGATTACCAGAGGCATGAACTCATTATCGAGCATAAATACTAACTCTTGGAGTTGCTAGCATCTACTTGGCCAAGATAGCTACTAACAACGGAAAGCATGCAAGATCACAAATAACAAAGACATGATGGAATCAATAATCAATCTGAAATAGCATCTCAATATCCATCGGATCCCCGCAAACACAACATACAGAATTACAAATAGATGATCTTGATCATGAACGGAGCTCACAAGATCTAGACATGAAAGCACAAAGGAGGAGAACCAGCCATCTAGCTACTACATGGACCCATAGTCCAGAGATGAACTACTCACACATCACACCGGAGGCTTGCATGATGATGAAGAAGGCCTCCAGGGTGAATTCCCCTCTCTGGCGGGGTGCCGGGAAGAGCTTCAGATCCCTCCCGATCTAGGTATGGAAATGACCACGGCTACATACTCTTTCGTGGATTTTTGATCGGGTCCTTAGGGTTTTGGTCCTGAGGGCAATATATAGGCGGAAGAAGAGGCTGAGGGGGTGCTGGGGTCGGCCAGACCACCCCCTGGCATGGGATAGGCCTGGCCACGCGGCCTGGTGGTGTGGCCGGCCCCAACCCTTCTCCGTCTCGTATTCTGGCATCTGATGACTTCTAGAAAAATAGGCACTTTGGCTTTTGTCCCATCCAATTCCGAGAATATTCATTTTCTAACTTCCTGGAACCAAAAACCGCAGAAAACAGGCAGCTAGCACTGTGGCTCTTGTTAATAGGTTAGTCCAAGAAATCATATGAAAAGTACTCCAAAGTGTGGACAAAACACAAGAAAGTAGATAAAACCAAGCATGGAACATCAAAAATTATAGATACATTTGCAATGTATCAACATCCCCAAGCTTAACTCCTGTTCGTCCTCGAGTAGGTAAGTGATAAAAAGAAAGAATAATTTTTGAGGTGACATGCACCATCAAAGACTTGATCAAAGTATTTGTAAAACATTTAAAGCTGGGATCATAGTACTTCAATCATAACATGAAAGACAAAGTTCTAGCAATAAGACAAAGAAACTATGATGCAACATGAAAAGGCACAAAAAAAGATTCATGAATAACAATGCTTTGCAAGACGTTTGTTTGTTTCACATAAAAAACATAGCATAATAGTATTCAGCTTGTCCCTCATAGAGTAGCAAATATAAATCCATAGGACACCTTCAAAGTTCATAAGAGTGACTAGATACAAATAGTTTAGAACAAGCAATATCAAGTTATGCATCAATCAACTAGTCTTGGGACAATGCACATAGAACTAAGAATGGCCACTATGCTCTCAAAGTAGGTGCATAAAGGTAGAAGGTGGAGACTCAATATAATGGTGGAAGAAAGGCCTTGATTGAAGGAAGCATGGATTCAAGTCTCATAAAGAGCTTCCAAAAATTATGGTACTTATAGCTTTCAGCTCTCATTGCCCCTATCATAAGCATCTTGAAGGTGATTAAGGTTAAAGTGACACAACTAAGAGGATATGCTTGACAAGTTATAAACCGAAATCTCATGCCCCTTACTTACGAAGACCGAACCTCATGCTACTCAACTTTAGTCACAAGTAAGCTCTTGTCATTGTAAGTACACATGTACCATAAAGAACTGCCAACGGGGTACCCCTTGCACATGATACATGATCTATCCCATAATCAAAATGACAAGGCAAGCAGACAATGAGCATCTTAGCGATCTTTTTATTTGCTATTTGCATAGATTTTTATTGAGGATGCTTCATAGGGTTCTCATTATGGTGATGCTGCAAGTTTCCACCATGATTAGGCATGGCTTAGGCTAGCGGCCCAGGCGTTTCTCTAACACACATACAAACTCCATGATCTTACAAGTTCCACTTTTATTTCACACCGCCGGGATCCATAAGCAAAAGAACATGATATCAACGGGGTACAAAGTACAGGTGCAATGTTGAAAGCGCTCCCCATGATACATGGTTCTGCTAATTTCAACTTATATAGCGCAAGCATATACGCAACAAAGAAGGACCCAATGGTTCAAGTTTATTAAGGGCAAGAAAAGTAAAGTGTGCCATCAAGTTCGTGAGAGCTTTAATCACTAGTTTTCTCATAACAAGTTTTATTTGGAAGGTAAAAAAGCATGAATATACTTGGAATAGCATAAGCTAGTAGGTAGGTATGGTGGACTCTTTGGAATAACTTGGTTTAGGGAGTTGGTGTTGGGTCCGCAGCATAGAAAACAAAAAATTTCCTACAGTGTGAACTACACGCCAAGATCTATCTACTAGGTACAAAGCAACGGGTGGACATACATCCAACGAGAACTTACCCTCGAAGACAACGAGTTTTGTTAATGAGTAGGAACTCGTGGTTGATGTAGTCATACACTTGCCGATCTCAAGATCGTGTGGAAGTCCGAGCGCCGCAACTCAGCAGCGCATCCGTACTCGCACACACGTTCAAGCCACCGGATAACCTCCACCTCCTCGCTCCAGCGATCCAGCGGAAGCAGCAACTCCTTCCAGACGAAATGCCACCGGGAACATGTATCTCGCTAATCCGAGACCATGGGGGAATAATTCTAGAGGGGGAGAGAGGTCCTTCACAAGGAGGTGTTAGGATGAAGGAGGGAATGGGTGGCCTTTTATAGGAGGAGGGGAGTGCCCCCTCTCTCCATGGCCGGCGCATGGGGGGTGACCCCTCACCTCCCCCATTCATGTGGTGGTAACCCCTCCACATTAAAATGCCTCTTCACATTCCCTTTTAAAGTCTCCACTTTAAATGCATTAAATTTCTCCAAATTTAATGCTGTCTCATTTAATAAAACTCTTTTTATTAAATTTATTCAGAATTTTTTTAATTACTTTAATTAACAAACATTCACATATAGCCCATTGCAATATTTCAATATCACATGCAGAACCACTTTCTGCAATTTCACCCGAAACAATTTCTGGTTTCTATTGAAACAATTCCTGCGCTCTGCAATTCTTTCGTCTGAAACATATGTGCTCCAAAATGGTGTCCGGTAACTCTTAAGTGTGCCACCCTACGGTTCACGAATAATGCAGACATGATGGAGACCCTTCTCCGATCAATAATCAGCAGCGGGACCTAGAGATCCGTACTGACTCTTACACATTCAACGATGACTTCTATGATCGTGAGAACCTCTAACGCTTGTAACTAAATCCCTTTGTCTCTCGATATATTACATGTCCGAGATTCGATCATCGGTATCTCCATACCTAGTTGATTCATTACCGACATGCACTCTTTTCTCGTTCCCGTGATATAACATTCTAGTGATCACATCACTTGTTTGCAAGCTATCTTAATGTGATATCACCGAGAGGGCCCAGAGTATATCTATCCGTCATCTGGATTGACAAATTCCACTCTTGATCCATGAGCCTCAACATAACACCTTCGTAGTACTGAACCCATCTTTATAGTCACCCTGTTATGGTGTGATGTTTGATGTTATCAAGATACTCTTCCGGTGTTAGCAATTAACATGATCTCATGGTCTAAGGATAAAGATTACTTCTTATGATGTTATAGCAATATAAACATAATGACTTGATCGTAATGCTATACTTCAGATGAATGTTCATCACATCATTCCATCAATGGTGTGACCTTGTTATTAACAACATCCAATGTCCATGATCAGGAAACCTTGATCATCTTGTTAATCAACAAGCTAGTCTATAAGAGAGGCATAACTATGAACCCTTTTTGTTTATTAAACACACATGTATTGATGTTTCTGTTCAATACAATTCTAGCATGTAAAATAAACATATATCATATATAAGGAATATATAATAACAACTTTATTTTTGCCTCTCAGGGCATATTTCCTTCAGTTGGATGCATGAGTGGAACTCATACTTGGTTGTGGAGGCTAGCAAAAGACTGGAAGCGACAAACTAAGAGAGCAATAATGGCCATAATCATGCAGAGCGACAAAACATCATTGATCAAAGCATAAAGTGATACTACAAGTTGAAAACTAAAGGATCATAAAGGCTTAGGTGACTTGAGATAGTCATAACATGGTGTGAGCATGTGCCATGTCAACCCAAATAAAGCATCAAAGGAGAATACCACTATACTATGCTTTAATATGCTAAAACAACGCATGATTCATCCAAGGCACATTAAGCAATCTCAATTGTTTATAACAAGTCATGCTACAACAAAGAATACTAAGCATAAAGCCAAAACAATATCAAGCATGGCATGACAGAGCATAGACTACCGTCAAAAACGAGCTCTTCTTACCACATAAGTATGAACTTTCCTACTCTTTTCCAAACCAAACCAAACTATTTGCAAACCAATGTATGAAAGAGGGGGTCCAACCAATTTATTCAGCAAACTAAGAAAACAAAAGCAAATGAAAAACCAAAAAAAAAACAAAAAATAAGACACTCCAAGAACAACACAACTGTGCATGAAACAATAAAAATGAAGCGTTTGGAAGAAACCTGAGATTTTTATTGATGAAGAAGGGGATGCCTTGGGCATCCCCAAGCTTTGACGCTTGTACTTCTTGGATATTTTCTTGGGGTGACACGAGTGGCATCCCCAAGCTTGAGCTTTAGTCCATCCTTCATCTCATTACTCATTCCTTCCATACACCTGAAATGTTTCCTTCATATAAAACTTCACACAATCTTTATTAGCAACATTAGTGCACTCAAGATAAATAAGTCTTAAGGTTCAGTTCTAACACCAATAAACTTCCATTAGAACACTAGCTATTGAATCACTTCCCTAAAAAAGCTCAATTCCCCAAAAGAACTCAAAAAGGAACCAACAAGAAGCGAATGCAGAAAAATGGCAGAAATCTGTCAGAACAGATCAGCAGGTAAAGGCGAATTTTTTCGAAGACTTTATGTTGCTCAAATAAATAAGTGTTGAACTAATGAAAGTTAGATAACAACCTGGGGCAGAAGCACAAAAATTAACGCCTCAAAAAGACGTTCAGAGATTTTACACGAATTTTTACGGTGAAGCATAAAAATCTGTTTCGGGACAACAACTTTCCCAATCATTACTTTTTTCTCATTAGAGGTTACTCTTGGCACAAAATGCAAATAAAAAGGATAAGGAGAGGTTATTACAGAGGTAATAACTTCCAAGACTCATCTAAAACTTTTGGGTTATCTCCCAATAAATACTTTTCTTTAACGCCTTTAAGTTAGGCATAAGAAGCAAGAAAGAATCAAGTGTTCTTAAATGAAGATGCATTAAGACCAAATATCTTGCCCTTACCTCTCTTACTTTTATTCTTAACCTTGGGGAAAATATGATTTTTTGGTGGAGACGAAAGGTGCATGGTCCCCTTTCCCACATATATTATTGCTCCAAGGAGTTCTAATAGGGACCTTCCAAGTGTAATTTGTCCTTTTCCTGCACATTCAATACCAAGATAATCAGTAGAAATCATTTTCCCAAGGATCTTTGTAAACACTCCTTCAGCTATTCCAATAGATAATATGGTAGCATTATTAGCAAGAGATATTTCTTTTCCTCCTTCAGTAAGCCCTCAAAGATTCAAATATTCATAAATATCTTTGGGCATAAGGAAAAATTCAGACATGATATCACAACGAGCTTGAAAAGTTTCATTATTTACATCAATCTTTACTGTGGGGAGCCACTTTGATGGTTCAGAATTTAATGGAACATAATTATGATGCTCCCTAAGCGTATTATAGCAATATTTTAATCTAGAAGTGCTGGTCTCAAGAGTGTTTAATCTAGCAAATATGCTTGCAAAATAAATATCAGTTTTGCTAGGCAAGTTGTAAGTAAGGATCAATTTATTTATAGCATTAATAGCATCATCCTCATTACATTGGAGGAAATCTCCTCCCACAACAACATCTAAAGCATATCTATAGCAAAGAGCAATTCCAAGGTAAAAGCTGCTAAGGAACAAGCTTTGAGTCATTTTAGGCTCAGTTTTTTCATGTAGATCAGAGATTCTAGACCAAGCTTCCTTGAAGCTCTCCTCAATTCCTTGTTTAAAAGTGAAAATCATTTACTCGGGTGACATAGTGATTGGAGCAAGGCTAGACATAGTGGCAACTTAAAATAGGAACTAATTTTTGTGTGTTTTCAAATAAGAAAGCAAACTAGTAAAACAATTTTTGTGTGTGTTTTTGATAACAAAACAAGCAAACAAAGCAAAAGTAACTAAGCAAAACAAAAATAACAAAGTAAAGATATTGGTTATGAGGGACTCCCCTTGTGAAGATGTTCTTGACTCCCCGGCAACGACGCCAGAAAAGTGGTTGATGGCTTGTGTATTAACAAGCTCGTTGGGGAACCCCAAGAGGAAGGTATGATGAGCACAGCAACAAGTTTCCCTCAGTTATGAAACCAAGGTTTAATCGAACCAGTAGGAGCAAGGAAACACTCCAAAGGTGTTGCTAGACGAGCCTTGGCAGGGCGCACTACCGGTGCTAGTAGCAACGTGGAGACCTGCACAACACAACCAAAGAACTTTGTCCCCAACTTGCGATGAGGTTGTCAATCTCACCGGTTTTGCTGAAAACAAAGGATTAAACGTATCAAATGGAAGGAAGTAATAGTTTGCAGAAAGTAAACACAAAACAGTAAGCAGTTTGTAGATTATATGTAAAAGAAAAGGACCGGGATCCATAGTTCACTAGAGGTGGCTCTCCTTAAGGTAGATAACATGCTGGGTGAACAAATTACAACAAACATCGAGAAAGCAATACATGCATATACTAATCATCTTGACTGCTTTGGAACTTGATTGGGCATTACAACATTATACATAGACCGCCATCCAACTACATCTATGACTAATAATCCACCTTCAGGTTATCATCCGAACCCCCTCCAGTATTAGGTTGCAAGCAACCGATTATTGCTTTATGAATTGCGTGTAATGTAAACAATATGATTGTTCTATGAACAAAGGATTGTTGTTTTGTCCCTAGTAGCAACAACACATCTAGTACCTTAGAGATTTCGGTCACTTCCCCCGATTACCAGAGGTATGAACCCACTATCGAGCATAAATACTAACTCTTGGAGTTGCTAGCATCTACTTGGCCAAGATAGCTACTAACAACAGAAAGCATGCAAGATCACAAATAACAAAGACATGATAGAATCAATAATCAATCTGAAATAGCATCTCAATATCCATCGAATCCCCGCAAACACAACATGCAGAATTACAAATAGATGATCTTGATCATGAACGGAGCTCACAAGATCTAGACATGAAAGCACAAAGGAGGAGAACCAGCCATCTAGCTACTACATGGACCCATAGTCCAGAGATGAACTACTCACGCATCACACCGGAGGCTTGCATGATGATGAAGAAGGCCTCCAGGGTGAATTCCCCTCTCTGGCAGGGTGCCGGGAAGAGCTTCAGATCTCTCCCGATCTAGGGATGGAGATGACCACGGCTACAGACTCTTTCGTGGATTTTTGATCGGGTCCTTAGGGTTTTGGTCTCGAGGGAAATATATAGGCGGAAGGAGAAGCCGAGGGGGTGCTGGGGTCGGCCAGACCACCCCCTGGCGCGGGCCTGGCCTGGCCATGCGGCTAGGTGGTGTGGTCGGCCCCCAGCCGTTCTCCGTCTCGTATTCTGGCATCTGATGACTTCCGGAAAAATAGGCACTTTGGCTTTTGCCCGTCCAATTCCAAGTATATTCATTTTTTGACTTCCTGGAACCAAAAACAGCAGAAAACAGGCAGCTGGCACTATGGCTCTTGTTAATAGGTTAGTCCAGGAAATCATATGAAAAGTACTCCAAAGTGTGGACAAAACACAAGAAAGTAGATAAAACCAAGCATGGAACATCAAAAATTATAGATACATTTGCAATGTATCAGCAAGTTATCACAACAATCAAAAGACAAGATTGTAAGAACCAAATCAAGGCCTAGGGTTTCCAATGAAACCCTAGAGCAAAGGGGCCCTAAAGTGAATGAGGGGGAATGAGGATTTCTCATGGTGAAGATGTAGATCAAGGCCTCTTCCTTCGATTCCCCAAAGATCAGGTACTTTGGGTGGTTGGATATAGAGATCTTGTTGATTTGGTGTCTCAGCTTTAGGGTTCTTGAGGTTGGGGAACGAGCAACTTGAGGTAGGGGATGAAGTCCCCTATTTATAGCCCCACCCTCTTCAGACCATTTTCTTCCCGTTGGGGATGTCCCACACCGGAGACTCCGGTCTGCAATTATTTCACACCAAAGATTCCGGTCTATCTCCGTACAATCTCCGGACCCCCAAATCAGAATGACCCAACCATGGTTTTGAGGATCACTCTAGAGACTCTTGTCAAAACTCCGGATGGGAACACCAAAGACTCTGGTCTTTGCACACCGGAGACTCCGGCCTGTGACTTCACACCAGAGATTCTGGTCCATCTCCGGACAATCTCCGAACACTTAAACTATCTAGCCCAGACCTAGTTTTGAGGATCACACCGGAGACTCTGGACTGTCCTGTCCAGAGACTCCGGTCTGAACCTTCCATGGAACCTTTATTTCAGCCAGGGACACTTCTTCTTGCCGTGGACTTTTCACTTTTTAGTACCTTAACCTGACACCATTAGCACATGATAAAAATGGTCCTCAAGTTGTTACCAAAAACCAAAACTGATTAAGACAACAAATATCCTTTCAATCTCCCCCTTTTTGGTGTTCGATGACAACAAGAGGTTTTGCATGAAATTCTTAAACTAAGTACCATAACTATGCTCCCCCTAAGGATGTGCAGCAAGATAATCATGTAATACAAAGCATGTTAGGGAATAGAAAGTAAAGGCTCGCATAGAGTAGAGAGATTACCACCTGAATCTTTAACATTACAATAATGAACCGGGCATAGCATGTCCATACAAAAAGGAGATAGTTTCACATAAGAAGCAACTAAGAAGCAAATGTTCGAAATTTAAGATAAAATGGCATTGGAAAATAAGAAGCAACCTAATGCCAACCTAATTCCCAACCCATGCAAATCCCAGATGATCCTAATAGACATCTTCTCCCCCTTTGGCATTGAGATTCCGAAAAGGGAAAAGACCAAGCTAGCGCCCCAAAGGAGTCGCTTGTCATCGTCATCCTCTTCATCCTCCTCATAGTCATCATCACCACCTGGAGCCTTGGGACCTTTGCCATGAGGGCGGGAGGAGGATGCATCCTAACAAACAAAGCCAAACGTGACCTCATAGAAGGTCCTCCAATCAACCAGGTTGTTGTTTGATAGCTCCAAATTTCATCACTTTTTACCATTGGGTTTCGTCTTTTTTATTACCGGATTTCACTAAAGATTGCCCCTTTCCACTAATGTTAATGTCACAGTTAGTGAATCCTTGGTTTCTTGTGATGGTTTTCAGGCAATGAACATTTATTGAAGATCTAATAGCATTTATGGGCAAATTACACCAGAATAAGCAAATCCCCAATTGGAGCAACTTTCATTGGAGGCGTCTTGAATGCTTAACGACCACTGGTACGGTCGGGGCGCGCCTATACCGCCCACCCGTACTACCCACCAGTGCATTCCTTATACCAATACAAGCAACTTTCATAAAAGGAGAGAGACGAGAAGAACCAACAAAACAAAAAGTTATAGCCGCTGCAAGCCATCTGAGAGGGGAAGATCAGATCTGAAAGAGGAAAAGAACTTCACCTCGTTCATCGATGATCTCCAACCTCTAAACCACATACTCCACCATCATTCCATCATTACTTAGAGAGAGAGATTGGCACTTCTAAGATTAGGGTTTGATACTTTGATCTACCTACGGTTTGTATTTGTTTGGATCTTTAATTGCTATTTTGGTTTGCTGCAATAACTTTGAGATGATTTATATTTGCAATACAATTATGCCTTTGATTTGTCTTCCTCTCATGTCTGAGTAAATCCCTATAAGCGTGGGAGATGTCGGGGATTGGTGAGACGTGATGTGCCTCCTTTAATTCCATCCATTTGTGATCGTTGTAATGTTTATTTAAACATTGGGAATGAATATCTATGTTTGCCTAATGTGTGTTATCTAATTTAAGGGCCCAGGTAACATGATCCAAAGATCTCATAGGTCTGAACTTGTATGCTAGTAATTTAGCGACCTCCGAGTGACACATTCGATATCAAAGAAGAGCTAGCACTACTCGAGGAAAACAAGGAACCATCAAGATTAAAGCCTTGATCCGGTCGCAAGACCTTGATTAATGCGCTGACCATGGTCGTGGTAACAAGCATATGGATCATTGGGATTGGGAAGAATTGAAGGGAATATGCCCGAGAGGCAATAATAAAGTGGTTATTATCTTATTCCATGTTTATGATAAATGTTTATTTTGCATGCTATAATTGTATTAATTGGAAACGTTAATACATGTGTGTTTAATAAACAAAATACAAAGTTCCTAGTACTGCCTCTCATATAAACTAGCTTGTTGATTAACAATATGATCAAGGTTTCCTGATCATGGACATTGGATGTTGTTAATAACGAGGTCACAACATTGGTGGAATGATGTGATGAACATATTTATATTGCTATAACATCATACGAAGTAATCTTAGTCCTTAGACCATGAAATCATGTTAATTGCTGACACCAGAAGAGTATCTTGATAACATCAAACGTCACATCGTAACAGGGTGACTATAAAGGTGGGTTCAGTGCTACAAAGGTGTTATGTTGAGGCTCATGGATAAAGAGTGGGATTTGTCCATCCTGATGATGGATAGATATACTTTGGGCCCTCTCGATGATATCACATTAAGATAGCTTGCAAGCAAGTGATGTGATCACTAGAATGTTATATCACGGGAACGAGAAAAGAGTGCATGTCGGCAACGAGATCAAACTAGGTATGGAGATACCGATGATCGAATCTCGGACATGTAATATATCGCGAGACAAAGGGATTTAGTTACTAGCGTTAAAGGTTCTCACGATCACAAAAGTCATCGTTGAATGTGTAGGAGTCAGTATGGATCTCTAGGTCCCGCTTCTGATTATTGATCTGAGAGGGGTCTCGATCATGTCTGCATTATTCGCGAACCGTATGGTGACACACTTAAGGGATACCAACACCATTTGGAGCAAATATGTTTCAGATAAAGATTTAAGAAAGCGCTAGAATTATTTCAATAGACATCGAAACTGCTTCGGGTGAAATTGCTGAAATTGGTTCTGCATGTAATATTGAAATGTTGCAGGGGGTTTTATGTGAATGTTTGTTAATTAAAGTAATTAACAAATTTCTGAATAAAATTAATAAAATAGTTTCATTAAATGAGAGAGCATTATATTTGGAGAAATTTAATGCATTTAAAGTGGAGACTTTAAAAGAGAATGTGAAAGGGCAAATTTATGTGGAGGGAGTTACCACCACATGAATGAGGAGGTGAGGGGTCACCCCTTGGGGCGCCGGCAATGGGGAGGGGTACCCTCCCCTCCTCCTATAAAAGGCCCCCCTCTCACACCTTCACACTCACACCTCCTCATGAAGGATCTCTCTCCCCCTCTAGTATTATTCCCCCATGGTCTCGGATTAGCGAGATACATGTTCCCGGTGGCTTTATCTGGAAAGGAGTTGCTGCTTCCGCTGCTTTACTAGAGCGAGGGACGGAGGTTGTTGGGGGTACCGGGTGTCTGTCTCTCCTACTATAGTCAATATCTGATTTACAACGAGTTGCTAATAACTTGGCTATCCTCGTTGTGGTTCATGTTCGTAGGTAAGACCGGTTCTATCTCCGAAAGCCCTAAGCCACGTAAAATTTGCAATTGATAAATTAGAGGAGTCTAGTTTAGATCATTGCTGGGTAGTGTCTTGATATGGTAATGTTGTAAGTTGATGTATAGTTGATACACTTACAACACACTTAACGTGTAAGTTCCATAGACCTTGGCCTTACACACAAAGGAATGATAGAGATCATACCACGATGCATATGATAGAGATCAAATGCATGGACCATATCATCTCACTTTACACATTAGATGTTTACATCTTATATTGCTAGTTTGGCGTTTTTGGTAGCATTGTAAGATGATCCCTTATTTAAATATCAAGATAAAATGTGTTCTTCCTTAAGTATGCACCGTTCTATGGATCATGTTTCGAGACATCACGTGATGATCGGGTGTACTCGACTCCGCGCTTTCATACAACGGGTGTAAGACAGTTTTACACACGCGAATACTAAGGTTCTTACTTGGCGAGCCTAGCATGTACAGACATGGCCTCGGAACACAGACTGAAAGGTTAAGCATGAGTCATATAGTTGATGTGATGCCCATATTGATGCTCGCCTTTGAAGCTACACCGACTCACGTGATGATCGGACTTGGTGTAGTGGATTTGGTTCATGTAATCACCAAAAAGGCACGAGGGATGTCGTTTTTGAGTGGGAGTTCATTTCTAATTTGGATTAGTCGAACTCAATTTGTCATAAACTAAATCGAAGTGAGTTTGCATAATTTGTTGTAGTCATTGGCATTTGTTCACTACCTTATGCTTAGTTTTAATTGAGATAATAGAACTATAGAATTCTGGATATTTACTTTACAAACTGGTATCGTATTGTTTTGAATGTCAATTTAAAGTTTAGAAGTCATATTGCAAACTTTTAGCAAACTCTGTTTACTCCATGAAGTTTAATAAGTAGTATTAAATCAAGAGTAAGAATTCCAATGTTAGTATCTAAAGTATCATGTTTGCCTCCATGATTATTGATATTCAAAAGTTTTTTTAATATCAAGATTATCTAGGAGCTGAAAAATTGTTTCAAAAACCATCATGTGTGGAAGATATTGTGATATCTGAAACAATGTTTTTGGTTGCATTATGATAGAGTATAATTTAGCAAAATACATTGATGGGGATATGCCAAAGGGGGTATGCCCAGCATGACGTTCTGATTGGGCTGAAGGGCCTGTGAGTGCATCTGGAGGATGGCGACTGGACTGCAACGGAAGGAGAGGCCCGGCGACTAGAGGCCTATGAGCGTAACAGAAGCCCAGTCGGATTAGGTCAAAACC
The DNA here is from genome assembly GCA_910589775.1 of Avena eriantha. Classification (NCBI taxonomy): domain Eukaryota; kingdom Viridiplantae; phylum Streptophyta; class Magnoliopsida; order Poales; family Poaceae; genus Avena; species Avena eriantha. Next base: position 202,633,307 of record OU342744.1, on the reverse strand, counting down.
TCTGAATCCTTATCTTGTTCGGTGGTAGCTTGTAAACCCTAGCGAGGTGCCTCATATATAAACCTCCCTAGGGTCCCCTAGAGAGACACGTTCCATCATACACCCCCTCAAGCGACTCGCTGCATAGCCGCTGAGTTCGCCACCCTTGTAACTCGCTCTCCAATAATCCAATCTAGCAGGAGTAGGTCTTTACCCTCCGGGGGGCCGAACCTGGGTAAACCCATGTGCATCCGCCCCCATCTCGCACCGAAGATGGCCGCCAACTCTTCTTCACGAAACACTCAATCGCTACTAGTGGCAGCGACTGCCATGGCCATTTCCACGATAGTGGCGCACACCGTGGGGCATAGCGGGACTGGCATGAGTTTTGTGGCGAGACCCTACTCGCCGTTTGATCGGCCGCTCGCCACCGGCCGCATAATCACCATTGGCGGGATCTTACAGATCCTTCCCAGCAGCTACATCCCAGCGTCACGCCCGATCACTCACGGCGCGGTGATGCCGGTCGGCTCCATCAACCTCTTCGTCGGCTTCACCGGCGCGGTCGACCCAGCCGCAATGGTGATCGTCGGCGGATAGCCACCGCACCACGATCTACTCTCAAAGGAGCAGGTCCTCTCTATCAGGAGCCTCGTCACTGAGTACGACTCGGCCGCCAGCGACGCGGCCGAGACTAACGCCGCCACCAACGACGACGCCCTAAACGACAACGCTGACTCCGCGACCCCTGCCTCGGTCGACGGATCCATCACCGCCGTGTCACGGGAGGACTCCATCACGCGAGTCTCCAATCCCGAGGACTTCGAGGACTCCTCCATCCTGGGGATCTTCGACTCCGATTCTGGCTCGGAGTCGCCCGAGGATTTTCACGCCAGATCCAATCGCTTCAACGCGATCTACATGGCGGGCAGCACGGCCGCCCTGCCAGATCCATTCGCACGCCGATCCCGCTGACTGTGATGGCCATAGAGGTGGAGGAAGCCCGCCTGCGCCTCACGGAGGCACACCGCAACGAACTCGCCGAGAGCGAGAAATACCGCCTCGAACGAGATACGGCGCGGGAGCTGTCGCTGTATCACCAGCGCCGCATCGGGACCCGCCGGAACTCCAACGTCCAGGGTCGCGTCGTGAACTTCAACGACGAGATCGACCCTACACGCGTCGCCAAGCGCGAATACTGCGAGAATGCGTCGCCAGGCGGGAGCAATCCCGCAAGACCACCACCTGGTGCACCGGCAACCGGCCCCCCACCACCCATGGGCCGCGTGCCCCCACCAGACCAACCGCGGATCATCATCTCGCCTCAAGCCCGTGTCGCCAACGGGCTACCACTATACTCCACCCTGATGGACAACGCCATCGCGGCCGACGCCGTGATCGCCAACCTCGATGTCCAAGGCGATGGCACGCTTCAGATCTAGTACGCTAAGGCCCTACTCGTCAGGGCCGTCGAGCAACAAGCCGCGGGAGTCGACCCGCGGGGGCGGATGTACTCCCGCTCATCAGCAAGCAGGGCGGCATCAAGCGGCCACCCCACCATGGCTAACGCATTAGTTTGCCCACCACCCCAGCCCCTAGCGAACTAGCCATGGGCCGCCAATCCCGCGTTGTCAACCAACGAGCCGCGACCAACGAATAACATGGTCGCTGCCAATGGGCCACCCCTCGACGCCCCGAACAAACATCATCAACAACTAGGCGTGGCGGTCACGCCAGCCTAACGACCTGAGGCACACCCTCACCAACCGCGGCAACCCGGAACCAAGAGGCTCGCTCAGTCGAGTCGGGCCGCAATGCTTCGGGCCCATGATTCGCGGGAAAAAAATACCCCGCCAACTTCAAGGCCCCCAAGGCGATCGAAAAGTACGACCCGACGTACGATCCTGTTGTCTGGCTGGACACATACCTCATGGCAATGGGAATCGCAGGCCACACCGACCTGCTCGCCACTCGCTACCTCCCCCTGATGATGGAGGGTGCGACCCGGCAATGGATCAACAAGCTCCCCGCCGATAGCATCGATTCTTGGGAAGAAATGCGGGACGCCTTCTTCAGGCACTTCGAGGGCTCCTACACCCGTGCCACCACCATAGAGGACCTGGAGCGATGCATCTAGGGACACCGCGAGTCGACTCGCCACTAGATCCAAAGATTGCAAGAACTGTGGATAAACGCCTCCAGCATCCACCCAGATACGGCGATACACTGTTTCAAGAACGCGTGCCGATACGAACCCCTGGTCGCCAAGATCAAGAGGGTCTACCGGACGCTCGACAACATCCCTGACCTCCTCGAGATCGCCAAGCGCTGTGCGGAGGAGGACCCCAACCAAGACTCCGACGACGAGTCAGGAGGAAGACGCCGCACCAGGATCCATGACAACGGGCGCCTACGCGACATGTGCTACAGCAGCACACGCATCACCGGCAAGCGCCACATGGACGGGCGAGTCGACTTCGTCGCCAATGCCAGCTACGGCCAGCGTGACCCCAAGAACTACCGCCGCGACAGAGGAAACTACCGAGATAGCGGGAACTACCGAGACAGCGGGAACTACAGCGCAAACAACGCGACGAGTCTGAAATTCGACCCCGCCGCCCTGCTCAATCAGCCCTGCATCTACCATAGCAGGGAGGGAAAACCCGCCACCCACACCACCGCCGATTGCCACTCTCTCAAAGAGACTAAGAAGGCGAGACGAGCAAGGGAGGACCCAATAACAACCTACCTCGGGACAACGGGAACGGAGACGGCTTCGGCACCGCCGTCAGCTCGCTACACACCTTCACCAGACTCGACACCAAGCGCGAGAAGAAGGTGCTCACCCGCGCGGTCGCCGTCAATGCGGTGACATAAGTCGACATCCCTCGCTTCCTCAACTGGTCCGAGCAGAGCATCACCTGGAGTCGCCAGGACCATGCGCCAAGGATCGAATACCCAGGGCGAGTCGTCCTGGTAGTCAGGCCCAAGGTGGCCGACTACTGGCTGCCCAAGACACTAATGGACGGTGGGAGCTCCATCAACATCTTGTACCTAGACATGTTCAAGAGGCTCCATCTCCCAGAAGCAGCCATTGAGCCAACACTGACGACCTTCCACGGCATCGTCCCCGGTCGGAAGGCGTACCCGATCGGGAAAGTGACGCTTCCAGTCACCTTCGGCACTCTAGCAAACTACCACACAGAAAGGATCGTGTTCGAGCTGGTGAACTTCCGCATCCCCTACCACTGCGTCCTGGGTCGCCAGGCATTCGCAAAATTCATGGCGACCCCGCACTATGCCTACAATATGATGAAGCTCCCTAGGCCAAGCGGAATCATCACCGTCCACGGCGACCCCTACATGGCCGTGGAATGCGAAGACAAAGGCGCCCAGCTCGCCGACGCCGTCATCACCGCGGAAACCGACCACGCAGAGGAGCTCACGAAATACACGGGCAACATTAACAAGGACGACCCCACCATCCTGAAGAAACCAACCGCCGTGAACTCCACGTTCGAGGCGACGACGCACACCCGCACCGTCGAGCTCGTCCCAGGCGACTCCAGCCAGACGGTCACCATTGGGGCGCACATGAGCCCCGCATAGAAAAGCGCGCTCATCGGGTTCCTCCGTGAGAACCGCGACATCTTCACATGGAAGCCATCTGACATGCCAGGTATCCCAAGGGAACTCGCTGAGCACAAACTCAACGCCGACCCCAAAGTGGGACCAGTAAAGTAGTCACTATGGCCCTTCAATGAAGAGCGCCGTCGAGCAATCACCGAAGAAGTTCAGCGCCTGCTAGCCGCAGGCTTCATCCGGCCAATCAAAATACTCCAAGTGGCTGGCAAACCCAGTCCTAGTTCTAAAAAAGAACAACACATGGAGAATGTGCATCGACTACACCAACCTCAACAACGCCTGCTCGAAGGAGGAGTTCGTCCTACCGCGCATCGATCAGATCATCGACTCGACCGCGGGATTGGAGTCGCTATGCTTCCTCGACGCTTACTCTGGTTACAACCAGATCAAGATGGCGGTCGAGGATGAGGAGAAGATGGCGTTCATCACGCCATTCGACGCATTCTGCTACATGGCCATGACGTTCGGCCTCAAGAACGTAGGCGCCACATACCAGAGGTGCATGCAGGAGTGTCTAGCGAGCCAAATTGGCCAAAACATTCACGTCTACATCGACGACGTGGTGGTAAAATCCACCCGCCAGGACGACCTGCTCGCCGACCTAGCCGAAACCTTCACAAACCTGCGGAGGTACAACATCAAGCTGAACCCCGGAAAATGCACCTTCGGCGTCCGCACCGGACAACTCCTGGGATATGTAGTCTCCAAGCAAGGTATCGAAGCCAACCCCACCAAGATCGACACAATCACATGACTCGGGAAACCGGAGTGCCTGCGTGATGTCCAGAAGTTGGCAGGGCGAGTCACGGCCCTCAACCGCTTCATCCCTCGACTAGGCGAGAAGGCAATGCCACTCTACCGTCTGATGCGCAAGAACCCCACCTTCCAATGGGACACGGAGGCTGACGACGCACTCAAAGCGCTCAAAGAAGTGCTACTCGCGGCCCCACTACTCGCTTCTCCACTCGACAAAGAGCCAATGCTCGTTTACGTCGCGGCCTCCACTCTTATCGTCAGCGCTTTGATGGTCGTAGAACGACCGGAAGAGGGAAAGGATCACTCCATACATCGCCCCGTCTACTACATCAGCGAAGTCCTAACGGACTCACGACAGCGCTACCCGCAATACCAAAAACTGGTGTACGCGGTATTCCGAGCACAACGGCGACTCCCACACTACTTCCAGGAGCACCCAATCATGGTGGTCTCCTCCACGCCCCTGCAAGACATCATACGCAATGGCGAGGCGACCGGGCGAGTCGCCAAGTGGTCCGTCAAAATCGGCGTCCAGAACATCACATACGAGCCCCGCAAAGCAATCAAGTCACAATCCCTGGCTGATTTCCTTGCAGACTGGGAAGAAGCACAACAGCTAGAGAAGCTCCCGTACCTCCACTACTGGTCGCTCCATTTTGACGGCTCCAAGAACGCCGACGGCGCAGGGGCTGGTGTCATACTGACCTCTCCCAAAGGAGACAAGCTCCGCTACGTGCTCCACCTCAACTTCAAGCCCTGGAGCAACAACATGGCATAATACGAGGCCCTCCTTCACGGCATGAGAGCCGCTAAGGAGATGAACGTCAACCGGCTACGATGCTATGGCGACTCCGACCTAGTCGCTAGCCAAGTCGCCGGGACGTGCGACACCGTCTTCCCAACAATGATCGCGTACCGCCAAGCTGTCGACTAGTTGGGAGGACACTTCGACAGCTACTCCGTCGAGTGGATCGACAGACGCAAAAATGAGGAGGCAGCTCTCTCCCGCATCGGATCGACCCGACAAGCGCCACCAGTAGGCGTCTTCCTCAACATCATCCACAAACCGTCGGTCAGCCCACCAAAAGAGATCGACGTCGGGATCCCACTGCAACCAGAACCGGCCTGAGTCGCCATGGTTGTGGAACCTAGCGACTGTACAACACCATACGTCGCCTTCTTGGAACACAAACTCCTACCAAGCAATGAGACGGAGGCGCGGATGATCGTGTGCCGCTACAAATCCTTCGTCATCATCAATGGCGAGATCCACAGACGCAGCGTGACCGGCGTGTTCCAGCGCTGCGTATAGCCAGAAGAAGGCCGCAAGATCCTCCAGGACATTCACGCTGGTGACTGCGGCCATCACGCTGGCGCCAAGTCGCTAGTCGCCAAGGCCATGCGGCACAGTTTCTACTGGCTCATCGCACACGCCGACGCCACCAACATCGTCCAACGATGCGTCGGGTGTCAGAAGTATGCCCACCAGACACACCTCCCTGGCTCGGCACTCAAGACCATCCCCATCACGTGGCCATTTGCCGTATGGGGCATGGACATGGTAGGCCCATTCAAGAAGGCCCCGTCTGGCTTCACTCACCTCCTGGTCGCAGTCGACAAGTTCACCAAATGGATCGAGGCCAAGCCAATAAAAAAGGGCGACGGCAAGACGGCCACCAAGTTCCTATGCTAGCTCACCTATCGGTACGGCTACCCGCACAACATCATAACAGACAATGGCACCAACTTCGCCAAGGGGGCCATGTCGGAATTCTGTGAAGAGCATGGCATATGAATCGACCTCGCATCAGTCGCCCACCCGGAGTCAAATGGCCAAGCAGAACGTGCCAACCAGAGCGTCCTCCACGGGCTCAAGCCTCGACTTTAGGTGCCCCTCGAGCGCACCCTAGGATTTGGGTCGACGAGCTCCCCTCTGTGATATGGGGGATCCGCACCTCCATCAATTGGTCCACCGGTTCACGCCCTTCTTCATGGTGTATGGCGCCGAGGCTGTAATGCCAACTGACCTGGAGCACGACTCACCTCGAGTCACCAACTACGTCGAGGCGGCCAACGAGGTTGCCCGCCAAGACAGCATCGATCAACTCGACGAGGCATGCAACCTGGCTCGCTCCCGCACCACCATATACCAGCAAGGACTCCGCCGCTACCACAGCCGCCGAGTGCGAACCCGCACCTTCCAGGAAGGCTACCTGGTCCTACAACTGGCCCAAGACAAGAAGGGCATGCACAAACTCTCCTCCCATGGGAGGTGCCGTTCGCCATAGTCCAAGTCCTTGGCAATGATGCCTACTACCTCATCGACATACAGGGTGACGACCAGCTGGAAGTCGGGAGGCCATGGAATGTAAACCTCCTCAAAAAGTTCTATACTTAGAACCTCACATTGTACTCCGCTGGCATATATAATGAAATTCATCCGGATCACACAAATTGTGTCCACTCGCCATATTCTTGTGCCACTCGCACTCGTACATATTAGCAATACGCTACTTACGGAAGTCAACCTCTGGTCGAGCAACCAGCACAACTAAGTAGTGTGGCACAAGGGCACCGGAATATTCGGGCCTTGGGTCGTCCACGAAAACGCCAACCTAGAGCCGCCATTGGAGTCGCCTAGCCCGACTAGCCCACTGGGCCAAAACAACCGATACACGCTTCTCACAGTGACATGTCCCTCCCATCCTCGTGCAAAGCGACTCGAACGGTTAAGTACCACGCACGAGGACTCCGCAAAATAGGAACCACCACGCGGCTCAGGAACACACCAAGTAAGAGAGCTGCCTAGGACTCGCCAAGCGACTGGCTCTCCGGGCTAGGGGAGGAGACGTGTTACAAACAACGCATGCACAACCTGCAATAGGAACATGACCAATGTGGTCGGGCACCACGCTCGGGGACTCGCTTACAAGTCAGTCCTACTCGCGCTCGGGGACTCGCCACTCAGAAGACGCGAGAGATAAAAACAAGTGCATAACCAAAACAATACACAAAAGTATACAATCGAGTTATACCCCATTAAAGGGTGGACGCGCTCGGGGACTCGCTCAACCAAAAACAAACACACCACACAATCCTAGTCGCAATATGAGTCGATCGACTCCCCTTGGCATATATTGCAAAATACTTTATAGCAGTCACCACTTGGCATACATCACAAATTGGACAATTACATTGTTTATTCGCGGGCCCTGATGAAGAAGCAGCGCCACCCCCCTTGACACGAACAAAAGGCTGCCACGGGTTCGTCGGATACGACATCAGTGACTTTTACAACGACGATCAGAAGGGCTGCTCCGACTTCATATCGCGGTGCTCCGGCTCGGGGCCGCCAGGCGCCAACACAGTCTCCTGGTACGGCAGCAGATCCCTCATAGCCAAGACCCGATCGGCATAAGGGGCAGCCTTCGCGGTCAACTTCAGCACCTCTGACATCTCCACCGTGCCGGTCGCTGATGGGTAGCCACTCATCACGTGTCAAGGTCGAGGTCGTCAAGGAAGTGGGCGAGACCCAAGCTCAACGTTGTGGTGGTCCCGCGCCTGAACGCCGAGCGTGTCATCCACTCTACGACGGCAGGCACCTCCTCCAGATAGCGCCACACCTCCGTAAGCCCCCCAGGAATAACTTCGGTGGGGGACATGCCTTGAAGAGCCGTTTGGACGCACAACGCCGAGGCAGTGTCCACGTTCACCACGGCAGTCACGCACTACGAGGCATTTTAGGTCTGCACCACTGGATCGTTTTGGCCTACCACAGCTGCGAAGTCAGGTGTCAGTGAAACTATGATACCCCCAAATCAAGGACTCGACAAACGGGTCAGGCAAAGACAGAGACTCACCAAGGAGTTTGCGGCAGTTCTCCGTGACGTGCTTCTCCAAGGCGGTTCGCTCGTTGTGCAGCCCCACGATGATGGAATCTGTGGCTTTGCATTCTTCCTCGGCCACAGCAACGGCAGCCTTCGCTCGCTCCTCGGAAGAGATTGAGGCCGCTTTCGCCTCCTCCAAGTCCTGGACCAGGGAGGCTATTCGTCCATTCGCAGCGTCCAGCTCGGCGACTGGAACATACCCCTCACGGGCCTTGGAAATCACATCCGGGAAACCATCTGCAACAGAAACCATCAGTATGTTGTACACCACTAAATCACACCCGACAGAGGAAAATAATGACAAACAGATACTCACCAATAGTTTCCTGAAGCCGCTGGTTCGCATCTTGTGCTTCGTGCAAGTCACGCTCCAAGCGCTCTCTTGCGGCCTGCCGATCGGTCGACTCCCTTTGCAATCCCTGCAAACAAACAACACAACTCAGCATTTGACAAAACAAAAAGCCAGTTCCCAGACGCTGAAATTCAACGACCAGGAACTCGGGGACTAGAGAAGGAAAAGAAACTCAATTCCTAGCCGCCGAAATTCAGCGACTAGGAATTCAGGGACTGGAGAAGGAAAAAGAAACTCAATTCCTAGCCGCCGAAATTCAGCGACTAGGAATTTGGGGACTGGAGAGGAGCAAGAAGTTCAGTTCCCAGCCGCTGAAATTCAGCGACTAGGAACTCGGGGACTGGACATACCTGAATAGCAGCGCCGAGCATCCTGTGCAGTTCTCCGGCGTCAGTCGACGGGATCGTGAAGGAAGTGCGCTCGCGACGGGACCCAATGTCCGCATCCATGATCTCTAGACTCTGTGAAGACTGGGTGTCCGCCACACCTAGAAATCCCCTCGCCATGAAGCGCGGGAACGTCGCTGACGTTCTGGCAGGGGCACTGATTGTCGGGGCCAGAGCTTCCGGCACGGACGTGACCAAGACCGGTTCTGATCGCGCCGCCACCACCTCTTCAGCGACTGACGCAGCATCTGGCTCCGCGGCGCTGCCTTTGGCTGCGGCGTCGTCAGCACCCCCTTTTGCTTCTTCGCGACTTCCGCGGTCGCCACATCTCCGGCGGCCTTTCTCTTCTTGGGGAGGTCGCCCTCTCCTATGGAGGCGGCCGGTGGAATCTTAGCCACCGAAGGACGGCCAATCTTCTTGGCCCCCGACCTGAACGAGTTCCCATAATCAATATAACGACAATACAAAAAGAGCGAGGCGAATCGGGATGAAGGAGCAGTACTCACTTAGCGACCGGGAGGATGCCAAGCCCGGTGCTGATGTGGGCGGGTTGTCCAACTCGGGACCCAACTTGCGGGTGAGCCCCCTCTCGAAGACGGCTGAAGCCCATGACACCACGGGCTTCCTCGATGAGGAAGCCGCAGTCGCCGGGATCTCTGGCTCCGATGCGGCTACCCTTGACGGCTGCGGCGACTTGGACATCATCGCCTCGGCCGCTTCTTGGCATGGAACCCCCGAGGCCGTCGGCACAATCACCGCCAGGGGAACCTCTACCACTACCTCCGTGCCCTCGCCCTCCAACCCCTTTGTCGGGATTGCATCCTTTGGGGCCTTGTGCGAGACTTCGGGGGAACCTTCATCATCGGAATCGTCATCCGACTCGAACACCACCGCTGATTTGGACGGCGACGTGGGCCTCTTCGCTGGTGACTTGGGCTTGCGTGCGGGCTTCGACAGTGTAGCAGTACGCCGGGACGTGTGCTCATGCGCGACCTCGTCGCCTCCGTCGTGTTCGTCCAGGTTGCGGCTCGCCTCGAACTCACATTGTTTCTGCATGCGGGTCTTGCGAGCCACATGCGCTGGGGGAGGAACCTCTTCCTCCTCCCCGTCGCTATCGGAAGAGTCTCCCTCGGAGTCTTCCTCCAGTTCCTAGGGAACCTCTTCATCGAGCGGAGGGAGCCAGCCCTTCAACACCTGAAAGAGCTGAGAACCACCACTAGTGAAACACCAAACGCGGAGACTGAGAACTGAGGTACAGACATAGCGACTAGGAAGAGAACTTACTGCGGGAGCTTCATTCTTCACAGGGGTGTACGGGGCGAGCCTGACCGCCATGCTGGTGAACTCTACATCGGTGATGTTCTTCAGGGCGGCCTTGTAATCCTCGGCCTCCCATGATTCCTTGCTGGTTCAGGATGGGTCATGCTTCCCGCTGTATTCATACATCCAGTGCGGCCGAGCCGCCAACGGAACCAGGCGCCGCCCGAGCCAGCAGTTGTAGAGATCTATCGGAATCAAACCCTGGTCCTTCAGCTTCTAGATCTGGTCCATCATTTCCGCGACGGCCATCCGCTGATCTTTGGGAAGCTTCTTCGGTGCCAACCGGCGAGGCTCGCTCCTCGCAGCAACGAACTCGGGAAGCGCCACCTCGCCGGAGGGAGTGGATTCTTTTACATAGAACCAGCTCTTCTTCCACTCGCTGGCGGCCTTCTTCGGCAGGAGGAGCTTGACGAAATTGGCCTTCAGCTTCAGTTGGAATGTGACGCCACCTGCGGCCAACATCAAACCACCAGACGCCTCGCGCCCAATGCGGCCGTGGAAGAGCTCCAACCACAGCGGGAAGTATGGCCTGCAGCCAAGATAGCATTCGCAGAAGGCGACGAAGATCGCCAGCTGCTCGATGCTGTGTGGACCGAGATCCGATGGCTTGATCGTGTAATACGCGTAGAAGCGGCGGAAAAAGAGTGAAGTGGGGAATCCCATACCCCTCTCAAGATGGTTGGGGAAGCAGATGAATTTGCCGGGTCGCGGCTTCGGCTCGGTCTCGGAGGAGGGTGGAACCCGCCAGTTCCCCTTGCGGAGGACTCCGGCGTCCTCGAAGGATTTAAGCTGGGCTGTGGTACACTTGGATTTTCCCCATGAGCCTTTGGGAGGCGCCATCGGGTAGGATGTGGAATCGCATGACATGGAAAAGACAAGTCAGAAGGATGTAGGCAGGGAGATTGGACACAGGAAGAACGAACGAGGAAGAATGAAGAATGCGGAGAAGGTATGCAGAGCTGAACCATCACTCCCCTTATATGGGAACGCCACCCGCCAAAATTGGGATAGCCGTTACTCACAGTAATTGCGCCGAAGTTACCGTTGGAAATTCCAACGGATAGTTTGACCGGATTTATCGGTCCAACTCCTTTATTTCACCCGCTACCTGCCAGGCCTTTCCACTCGCCAGAACGGCGACTTGGTAGCGGTAACATTCATTGGGGTGGCGAATGGAAACATGGGGAAATTCTCCTTGCTTCTGATAGAGTCCATCGCTGATTCGACTGGACGCCCAAATTGGGCTCGCCTACTCCGAACGCCAAAGGGACGCCTGGGCCTGCATCAACGATGGCCTCGGGGACTACTGATGGGGATATGCCAAAGGGGGTATGCCTAGCAGGACGTTCCGATTGGGCCGAAGGGCCTATGAGTGCATCTGGAGGATGGTGACTGGACTGCAACGGAAGGAGAGGCCCAACGACTAGCGACTGGAGGCCCAGGAGCATAACAGAAGCCTAGTCGAATTAGGTCAATACCTCTGAATCCTTATCTTGTTCGGTGGTAGCTTGTAAACCCTAGCGATGTGCCTCATATATAAACCTCCCTAGGGTATCCTAGAGAGACACGTTCCATCATACACCCCCTCAAGCGACTCGCTGCATAGCCGCCGAGTTCGCCACCCTTGTAACTCGCTCTCCAATAATCCAATCTAGCAGGAGTAGGTCTTTACCCTCCGGGGGCCAAACCTGGGTAAACCCATGTGCATCCGCCCCCATCTCGCACCGCAGATGACCTCCAACTCTTCCTCACGAAACACTCAATCGCTGCTAGTGGCAGCGACTGCCGTGGCCATTTCCACGACATACATGATTGTATGAGAATTTGTGAAGGATGGAGATGCTAGGCATCCGGATCTCCCAAAAAGGTTTTGGGAACTAACATTATACTCGTGATTCTTTCTTATAGGCTATAGTAGCTTGATCATGAAAGTTGTCATGATAAGGATGAATAGAAGATGTAAGTAAAATGTTTACTACACTAATAGATTACTAAAGAATGGATTTTTGAAAGAACACCAAACATTTAATGATGGTGATCCACTTCAAAGTGCAAGTCCAAAGGTATTAGTATTTGACTATATACACTTTGTACTATGTGTCATGTGAATGACACCACTATTGATGTTGATAGATTCTTTTAAAAGAAAAGGAATTGTTGAAAGAGAATCTATAAAATATTTGGCAGAAAAGAAAAGGTTGGAGATGTCCAACTGAGGTATATAGAAGATATACATGTTATGACTGTATTCCTTGCTTGTTAAACAATGTGGTTCTGAGGTATTGGATACCGGTATTGGATACCGAATTGGTTGGTGTGAAGTTTCATACAGAACAACACAATTCATGAACTGCAACGACCTAAGTAACTGACAAAAGAATAAGTGATGATGTTCATCAAAAACAAATAAAGTGTTATTGTGTTTTTCGTTGTAATCAAACCTAGCCTTCAAGATTTGTTTTAATAATTGTTATTTTGTTCCGGTATTATGAGAACAATGGTTGTTCAAATAATTACCGTATTCCATAAAGGATGGATGAACTTTTACAAGTCTAGTTGGAGAAATCACATCCATAAACATTATTGCTAAAATGTCGTAAGAAAAATGATGGGAAGATCACTTATGAAGTGACATCGTAGTTTGAATTATATTGGAAAGTAAACATGAAGAAACTCCATGTTGATGGATTTTTGGAGTCTTTTGATTTTGATTAATTGACGCTTGTAAAACTTTCCTTGAGATACTTGAAACTCCGTTCATAGGCCAAAGAGGAACGGATGACCAACTTATTGGATATTATGCATGTTGATGTATATAGTCCATTATGTGTATCCATATGCGATGGATCTTTTTGCTTCATATGCTTTCTCCAGACATTTAAGTGAATGTATCTATATATTTACTTAATAAGGAAGAAGTATGAAACATTTGAAAATTGTTCAAAGACTTTCAAGATGAAGTGAAAAATCATTGTAACAAGAAAATAAAAGAGTTTATGATTTGATCGTAAAGGATGATATTTGAGTTACAGGTTTAGCAAAACACCTAAGATATCAGGAATTGTTCCATGAATTTGCATTTCCCGATAAACCACAGGAGTATGGTATGTTCGAGAGATCAAATCAAACCTTGTTTGACATGGTAAGATAAAAGGTGTCATTTATAAAACTTCCATTATGTTTTAAGGATTAAAGCTTTAGAGATTACTGCTTTTACACTGAAAAGAGCACCATCGTGATCCGTTGAAATGACACCATATAAGTTATGGTTTGGGATAAAACCCGAATTGTCTTTTCTTAAATTTTGGGATGCTATGCATAAGTAAAATGTTTACAACCAAAGTCGGATAAGCACATATTTGTAGGTTATCCCAAAGAATTTGTTGGGAATTTCTCCATAACACCGAGGACAAAAGAGTTTGTTACTTGGAACGTCAAGTTTCTTGAGAAGGAATTTTTCGCGAAAAGTTAAGTGGGAGGAAAATAGAACTTTGATAAGGTTGTTGAACCTTAGATATATGTGCTAAGTAGCGCAGCGCCGGAAAATTTCCCGGTGGCAGCCACAATGCTCATGGCTCTCGTGATTACAAAGGTTGTGATCTCGGAGATTAGAGTTCCTATTGAACCATGTGGGTCGGTAAGAATCAAATAGTGTGATTTGATAAGCAAGTCGTTATTGTTTTGATAATGATGAACCGACTACATGCAAAGAAGCGATGATGGGCCCTGACTCCATAAAATGACTAGAAGTCATAGAATCCATGATAGTATCCATACACGAGAAATCAAGTTTCTGAACTTGGAAGACCCTCCGGAAAGGCGTGAAGCCTATCGGTCGTGTTTGGATCTATAAAGAAATAGACATGGATGTTTAACATCTATGAAATAGTCTACATGTCGGAAAGAAGTTTACGACAATGTTCAAGGAGTTGACTATGACAAGATTTGATCTTTCATAGCGATATTTAGTATTGACGGATTAATGTAGCAACCACTACATATAATTTGATGTATGGTAGTTGAACAAACAAAACAATGTTCTTCTAATAGAATGATTACCTAGGACATGTTCAAGACACAGTCTGAAGGGTTTTCTTAATTCAAAGGGTGCTAAAAGGGCATGCAAACTTCAATAGTTGAAGTAAGCATAGCGGAGTTGGAATCTTCACCATGATGAAACTGTTAAAAGAGTTTAAATTCATCAGAGATGATGAAGATGCTTGCATTTGCAAGAAATTAAGTGGGAGCGCTGAGACATATTTCTAATACATTATGTAGAGGACATATTGTTGATTGGAAATGATGTATCTTCTATTGACACAAGTTAAGAATTTCATTGAAATAAGATTTCGATGAAAGACTTGGGCAAACCGGAATATTTGGCATCAATATCTATATGGATAGATTGAGGCGCTAATATGGTTGTGCCAGACATACATATATGAGATATTGAAAGGGTTCAATATGGAAACAACAAGAAAGGTTCTTGCTGCATGGAAATGATTGTATCAAGATTCAAGTGTTTCAACACTTGGTGAGTAAAATCACATGAAGATTTTGATCGATTATACCGTGATATGTAAATATCCAGAATGTCCTATGCTCTAAATGTTATGAGCACATACCATAATGATTCATAAGATGATCAGTGGACAATAGTAAAGATATTCTTATGAGCTTTGGAAGAACTAAGAATATATCATGTATAAGTGACAAATAGTTAAAGGTAGTTCATTGTAAAGTGTTACATTGATACTAGTTTTGTCACAAGATACAAATTAAATTTATCTCAATTTAGACTATGGGTGGCACTGTAATGGAAAGGATGTTCCATGATGGATTTGGATAAGTTCCAAAGTTGAAACATTGTGACGGATACTACGACAAAAGGCTAAACATATGACTGCTATAGTAGCAGCAAAGGAGGGCATTTGTGTTAAGAAGTTTGTTATCAAACTAGGTGTGGGTCAAAGTGGGCTAATACTATGAAGATATATTGTATGACAATAATATCAACATATTTTAACCCGAACGAACTAAAGGTCTCACCAAAGGACCAAATTTATACAATGCCATCTCATTTGAGAATGAGTGATGCGTAGAGACGCAAAGACATGCAAATACACATAGACCTGAAAGTGCCAGATCCGGAGATTGTGTTAACCACTAGCAAACACGTATATTCAACACCTAGGTGTTGTATATACAAGTGTACAAAATAGATTATTGACTCTAGTGCAAGTGGGAGACTGAAGGGAATATGCCCGAGAGGCAATAATAAAGTGGTTATTATCTTATTCCATGTTTATGATAAATGTTTATTTTGCATGCTATAATTGTATTAATTGGAAACGTTAATACATGTGTGTTTAATAAACAAAATACAAAGTTCCTAGTACTTCCTGTCATATAAACTAGCTTGTTGATTAACAAGATGATCAAGGTTTCCTGATCATGGACATTGGATGTTGTTAATAACGAGGTCACAACATTGGTGGAATGATGTGATGAATTACGATCAAAGTCATTATGTTTATATTTCTATAAGATCATATGAAGTAATCTTAGTCCTTAGACCATGAGATCATGTTAATTGCTGACACCAGAAGAGTATCTTGATAACATCAAACGTCACACCGTAACAAGGTGACTATAAAGGTGGGTTCAGTGATACAAATGTGTTATGTTGAGGCTCATGGATCAAGAGTGGGATTTGTCCATCCCGATGACGGATAGATATACTCTGGGCCCTCTCAGTGATATCACATTAAGATAGCTTGCAAGCAAGTGATGTGATCACTAGAATGTTATATCACGGGAACGAGAAAAGAGTGGATGTCGGCAACGAGATCAAACTAGGTATGGAGATACCGATGATCAAATCTCGGACATGTAATATATCACGAGACAAAGGGATTTAGTTACTAGCGTTAAAGGTTCTCACGATCACATAAGTCATCGTTGAATGTGTAGGAGTCAGTATGGATCTCCAGGTCCCGCTTCTGATTATTGATCTGAGAGGGGTCTCGATCATGTCTGCATTATTCGTGAACCGTATGGTGACACACTTAAGGGATACTAACACCATTTGGAGCAAATATGTTTCAGATAAAGATTTAAGAAAGCACTGGAATTTTTTCAATAGACACCGAAACTATTTCGGGTGAAATTGCTGAAATTAGTTTTGCATGTAATATTGAAATGTTGCAGGGGGTTTTATGTGAATGTTTGCTAATTAAAGTAATTAACAAAATTCTGAATAAAATTAATAAAAGAGTTTTATTCAATGAGAGAGCATTAAATTTGGAGAAATTTAATGGATTTAAAGTGGAGACTTTAAAAGAGAATGTGAAAGGGCAAATTTATGTGGAGGGAGTTACCACCACATGAATGAGGAGGTGAGGGGTCACCCTTGGGGCGTCGTCCATGGGGAGGGGTACCCTCCCCTCCTCCTATAAAAGGCCCCCCTCTCACACCTTCACACTCACACCTCCTTGTGAAGGATCTCTCTCCCCCTCTAGTATTATTCCCCCATGGTCTCGGATTAGCGAGATACATGTTCCCGGTGGCTTTATCTGGCAAGGAGTTGCTGCTTCCGCTGCTTTGCTGGAGTGAGGGACGGAGGTTGTCGGGGTACCAGATGTGTGTGCAATCACGGATGCACCGCTGCTTTGCTGTGCTATACTTGGTGGTGCTGGACTTGCTGGAGCTAGATCTGATGGACGTGCTGAAGCCGGACCTGCTAGAGTTCATCACGATCTTGAGATCGAGAAGTGTACGACTACATCATCCACGAGTTCTATCTCGTTAACAAAGTTTTGTTGTCTTCGAGGGTAAGTTCTCTATGGATGTATATCCACCCGTTTCTTGTATCTAGTAGATAGATCTTGGCGTATAGTTCCCATCGTAGGAAATTTTTGTTTTCTATGTTGTGAACCCTTCAAGAATTGGCCATGAGGACTCCTAGTGGATATATGGGTTGCTTGCCTACTCACTTATAAATAAGAAATATCACTATCACTTATTCCGCTTATTCCATTTGGCACTTTCACTATCACCGTGAACTGATTCTCTCCACATCTAACTTCTCATCTGCAGGACCTTTATAGACCTTTCGGATCTTTACTTTTACGTAATTTACTTATTCCCAAAGCAAGTTCCTCTATCTTTTACTCACCACTTCCACCGTCAACTTTTGTAGTCAATTCACTCAAGACCTGTGACACCTTGGGTGCGACATAAACACCGCACAAAAACACTTTCCTAGGCTCCTTGTTGGGATCGATATAAAAACTAGAATTAATACTTCCTCGAAAACATTCTCTAACAAACCTGTGCACTTGCAGGCCATCATTGTTCTTTGTGTTCCATTCACCAAAGGAGAGAGTGTGATCCGATTCCTCAAACGGTTCAGCCCCATGCTCATCATTGTACTCGTCTTCTTCTTCCTCTTCACCTTGATCCTTGATCTCCTTAAGAAGCTTCTCAATTTTGCGGCTGCTCTTGTAAGATGCATGCTGTTCTTTGCGAATATCCACATTCATGCAACACAACGTCTTCTCCCAAAAGGATGCCTTCTTGACCTTTTCCTGGACATACTCGCGAGTGACAGGAGGCATAGGAACATTGGAGGCGGTCTTCCTCCTAGAGCTCCTTGGAGGAGTGGGAGCCCGCTCAGCCTTAGAAATTTCTTCATCCTCACTAGCATAGTGATGTCTAGGAGCTGGACCCATCCTTCCTTTCTTTTGGAGGGCCACAGAACCATGTTCTTGAAGGTTAGGAGGGAGGGAGAGAGGTGAACCATGAGGTTGAGTGTTAATGAGCCTCATCACAAGAGCTGCATATGGAGGAGATTTTTTGAAAAGTATGGCATGATGCATCTCCTCAAAAATGAAATCCATGACATCAATGGCATATCCTTTAGCAGTAGGCCTAGCACAAACCACCTTGCGAGCATGATGGAGCAAGTTGACAAGTCCACCCCAGATAACATCATCATTTCCAGCACTTGGAGCAATGGTGTGGTGAAAGATCCTCAACAATAGATTGCAGAGAGGTTTGAGTCCCTTAGACTCCCCAAACGTGGCATTACTCCCATAGAGAGGTGCAAGCTTTCCTTTATCTTCACCTAGAGCAGCATCATGCATGCGGTGACCAATAGGAACATACACGCCACTAAAGGTCTAGTGAATGGCTCTGACAAAATCATTGAAGTTTGTAGTTCAACGGAAGTTACCATTCATCCATGTCATAGTTATTGCCTCATCATGAACAAATACAATGGTGGCATAGAATTGTTGGACAAGGGTAATGTTGTAGTCCTCATGGAGATCCATAAGATTATATAGCCCAAGCTTCTAAGTGATCCAAAGAGCCTCCGTGAAATAGGCATTTGCATGCATGTAGGCAAAGTCCATATACTTCTGTGGACAAACCTGGGACTTGGTGAGTTTGCGATAGATATCCGTCGTGAACACCTTTTGTTCCTTCCTCCAATAGCATGGGTCATCGCTGGTTCTTGGGATGTCATAGAACCTCATCTTGAGCAGCTCACGGTATTCTTTCTTGGACATGTAGGCTAAGGACTGCAAGTTGTCATACTTGGCTTTCTTGGCACGGGCCTCATTCTCAATCCGCCCAGTTCCCCTTCGCATATGGGCAGCATCTCTAGCCTGCTGCCTCCGGTTAGAGGGTGGAATCACATACTGGCCAGCTGCTTAATCATATTGAGGATCCGCCCTTTTGGACTTGGCCTTGGTGCGAGGTGCACGATGAGAACTAGAGCCACCTGTGAATATAGAGTGAGGGGGAAAGCATGAAGATAAGCATATATGTCCAGGATCCAAGACATTAGCCAAAAGCCCTTGCTTGATGATGTGTTAGAAGAAAACCACGCCGGAGTCTCCGGTGCACAACATTGGAATCTCCGGTCTGTGCAGAAGCACACCGAAGTCTCCGGTCTGGGAGACCGGAAACTCCAGTCCGAAGATCAGGTTACACAAAGAAGGTTGTGGGAGGCTTATTCCGAGAAGATCGAGCAAGGGAACTGATACATCCAAAACGTATCTACTTTTCCGAACACTTTTGCTATTGTTTTTCCTCTAAACTTGTGTGAATTGGATGCAACTAACACGGACTGACGCTGTTTTCAGCAGAATTACCTTGGTGTTTAGTTTTTGTGCAGAAAATCAACTATCAGGAAAAATCCCCGAAAATATGCCAAAAATCCTATGTCACCAGAAGACTCCCAGAACCAGAAGACGAGACAAAGTAGTGCTACGAGGGGCCCACACTACCTGGCCGCGCGGGCCAGGCCAGGCCGCGCCTGGGGGTGGTGTGGCCACCTCGGCTACCCCCTCGACCTCCCTCTTCGCCTATAAGTTGCCTCTTGACTAAAAACCAAGGGGGGTTTGACATTTTTCCAAAAAGAGTTCCGTTGCGCCGTCACCACCAGATTCCGTGATTCGGAACCAGAAACTCCGTTCTAGCACCCTGTCGGGACGGGGAATTGGAGGAGATCATCGCCATCATCATCACCATCGCTTCTCCATCGATCATCCATGTTTCCCCATTCTATGAGTGAGTAATCCCCCTCGGTAGGCTATGGGGATGGTAGGGATTGGATGAGATTGCTCATGTAATGGCATCAGATTGTTAGGGCATGGTGCCTAGTATCTATCATTAGTGCTTTTTGACTTTGTTGCAACTTGTTATGCTTAATGCTTGTCACTAGGGCCCGAGTGCCATGATTTTAGATCTGAACATGTTATTGATTCATTATGATAGTATTGTTTATGGTCTTACCTGCAAGTTGTATACACATATTGTTGTCCGGAACTAAAGGCCCCGAAGTGACAGCAATCGGGATAATCGGAGGGAATGGATTTGATGTGAGGATCACGTGGGTTCACGGAGTGTTAATGCTTTGCTCCGGTGCTTTATTAAAAGGAGCACCTTAATTGCCAGTAGTTCCCTTGAGGCCCCGCTGCAAACGGGCTAGAAGGACAAAAGATGTTGTGCAAGTTCTCATTGCGAGCACGTATGACTATATATGGAACACATGCCTATGATTATCTAGTACTTGGATGCTTTATATTATTTATCTACAAATACCCTATGTCTCGATTGCCATATGAATTGTCTTGTCCATGCAACGCCCATCCATCCATCCGTATGCCTACCACGCTCTAATCCTACTGTTTACCGCAATTGTTACTACTGTCTTTACTTTTACTACTGCTATTACTTTGCTATTGCTACTACAAAACTGTTGCTACTGATAAACTGCTGTGAGCAAGATTCTTTCCAGGTGCAGCTGAATATACAACTTAGTTGTTAAGGCTTATAAATATTCTTTGGCTCCCCTTGTGTCAAATCAATAAATTGGGTTTCACTTCCCTCGAAAATACTGTGATACACCCCCTATACTTGTGGGTCATCAAGAACAAAGCTATTGTGAGAGGAGTGTCCGCGAATACGAGTTTCCAATGGAAGAAATTGGTAGAATCTTAAAAGAATCAAAGGGGATGAACCCTAGGTTGATGGTGAGAGAAAACTATACCAGATTTGTCCATGGAGTGAATCCACCCGTGGGGAATGGCCCAAGTATGGAGAGGGTGGAGGAGGCTGGCGACACGGAGGATCCTAGCGGCACTAGGGCCACAAGGCGGTGGTTTTGGAGGAGGTGACGATGAGAGAGCTAGGGAAGGTCGGGGGTGGAAGAAAGAAAATTGTGTGTTTCTCTCACCCCGGCCTCCCTTAACTCAGGGCCTGAAACCGTCTCAGACCGGAGACTCCGGGCAGTGGGACCAGAAACTCTGGACTGACCGGAGTCTCCGGTGTAAATACACCGGAAATTGCGGCCCTCTTCGAACAAAACTGCCAGGTTAAGTGTATGAGGACATATATGATAGAAAGCATGTCTTTAGGGGAGGGAATAAGGCTTGGGATAAGATGTTATTCTGTGAAAACCATAAAACACAAGAGGATTTAACATAAATCCATGGAACAACCGACTAAGTGTATATGCAAGCAAATTCGATAAAAGACACAAAACAAAATATTATCAATGCGAAGCAACCTCTCCATGAGAGGGTTGGTGGCCGTAGCCACCATGTTTGAGTATATGTGTCATGACACCGCGAGGATATATCTTGAGTTCATAGGCAATACTCATCATTGAATCCCACATATGATAAAAATGATATAACTAGTATGACATTGTTAGTTTTGGCATCATGGGGGGAGTGATAGCCCAATGGATTAGGACTGCACTCGCCCTATCTCCATGCCCACACCTAAACCAAATAAGGAGCAAGATGATCAAGTAAAACTCCTTGAATCTATGATATTTAGTTCATTCCTCAAATAGCAAAACCTTGCTTCATCAAGATGCTTCATGAAAATATCTGCAAGTTGGTCTTTGGTTGAAACATAAGATAGCTCGATGTCTCCCTGGGCAACATGATCTCTAATGAAGTGATGACGAATCTCAATATGCTTCGTCCTTGTATGATCCACTAGGTTGTAGGCAATCTTGATAACACTTTCATTGTCACATAAAAGAGGCACTTTGTCATAATGGACACCATATTCCTTTGAAGTTTGCCTCATCCATAACAATTGAGTGCATGCACTAGCTGCTGCCACATATTCAGCTTCGGTGGTGGAGAGAGATATACAATTTTGCTTCTTGGAGGACCAACACACCAAGGACCTACCAAGAAATTGGCAAGCCCCAAAGGTTGATTGCATATCATCCTTATCACCAGCCCAATCTAAATCCATGTACCCACAAAGAGAGAATGTTGAGCCCCTAGGATACCTGTCAGGGGGATGATCCCCAGGTACCCCAACCGAATAAGAAACAAGACAGTCAGATCACGTCCGGCTAACTAGATGCAGCCGGACAGGGCAAGACAGGCCGGCTATCCCCCGGTAGCCGGATCAGCAGGAGGCAGCCGGATACGACGATGTAGCCGGACTCAATCAATGGGACAGGGCGACGTGTGTATCAGTGCACGGTACGCCCTGTACGGTGACAAGACTGGCAACTACCCGGCCATACCGAAGACTTTGCATGGGTGACGCAGGAACAGTGGCCGGTGCTGACGACAGGCTCGCCCGGCATCCACTGTGCCTACGACAGCCATACCGCTCACTCCGACAGGACAAGCCATACCAGACACTGTACATGACTAGTCGGCTGGGACCCGCCTGTGGGGTCCGCTAGTCGGACTGGCCAGTGAGACCTTTGCCTCTCTGCCTATATAAGGAGAGGCAAGGCCTCAGTAGAAAGGGTTGGTCTTACAGCATTCAAGGCAGTAGCTAGCGTATATAGCTCGAGGAGCACTTGTAGTTCTGGTATTCCCCATAGTCAGATCCGGCAGGAGTAGGGGCTTTACCTCACCACGAGGGCCCCGAACCTGGGTACTTCTTGCGTCCCGCTACGCTCGCTTGTATTCAATCCCGCCTGCGGACGCCGTCGATAGCTTCCCTGCTAGTCCCCACACCTCTATCTAACCTCCTCAGGTACTGCCGTTCCCAATACAACGACAGTTGGCGCCCACCGTGGGGCAAGATGGGTTCGACCAGAGTCATGTTCCGCACGGGACCCTGCACTTCAGCCGGTGAGCGCGTGGCCTCCGGCCTGGTGCTCACGCTCGGCAAGTTCGACTACATCATCGACAACGCTTCCTGCTTCGCCGGAACCTCCTTCCCGGAACCTCCTTCCCGGCAAACGTCACCGTCCTACTATTCGGCGACCTCCCCGTTTACGTCGCCACCGTTTCGGAGCGTTTCCCTAGGGAAATCGTCTCTGTCACGGAGCTGCCGTGCTCAAGCGGCAGCGCCTCCACCGCACCTCGCGGCGTAGAAGTGATGATGGCCGGTTCCAACTCCCATCCCCGCCAGCCGCGGGAGCAAGGCACGGACGAGGTCGGAACTTTTGCTCCCCCGCAGCCCCGGAACCCGGTGGAGGACGCCATTGATCGGCTCCTGACGCCGGTTAACCTCGGGGATAACCCGGAGGAGGCGGAGGCCAACTTCAGCATGGAGAGAAAGATCCTCCTCCATGAGGCCATGGAGCTAGCGGCAGCCCGTAAGCAGCTCGAGATCACCCGGCGCGAGTACGACCGCGCGCACGGCCTCACTCCGGCTACCGCGGAGCCGAGCCGGCGCGGCCAGGTACGGCGTCGGGGTGGCGAGCTAGGCGGTAGGTTGGAAAAGGACGGGGAACCGGACCCCGCGCCCTCCCTCACACGGCCCACCTACAGCACGCCCATCAAGAACTTGCGCGCGGTGCGAGCCGCGGCAGAGGAATTACCCAGCCTGGAGGGCGAGGAGCGAGCCCGCCAGCATGCTCGCGTGCAGGAGCTCCTCCCCGTCGCGGACGAGCAGGCTGGTGCCAACCGGCAGATGCAGGAAGACTTTAGCTACTCCCCAGGGAGCAGGCTACCCGCCAACAGCAGGGGCGCGCCGCGCGACACCCAGCAGGCGTCCTCCCCTCAGCCGCCCAGGGCCCGCAGTAGGCGTTGCAGCTCTGGCAACAGGGGCCAGCCGCGCTAGGAGCAGACGGTGAACAGCAACCCGCCACCTCCCCCTCCGCCAGCCGGAGCGCCAAGACCAGCCGGTTCCCGTCTCTCGGGCCGGGTGGGAGCGCCCAACCCGGACTGTCCGGATGCCCGCGACCGCATCGAGCTCCTCGCTCAAGCGCGCGTCACGGAGGAGGAAGATTCTACCGGTCCGGTCTGTTTCGGACCCCGCATCCGGAACGAGCCGTTTCCGGATAAATTCTCCCTGCCGAGGGACACCCCCAAGTACGACAGCAGCATGAAGCCAGAAGACTGGCTGACCGACTACGCTACGGCAGTCGGCATCGCCCACGGGAACAAGCGCACAGCCGTGCGCTACGTCCCCTTCATGCTAACCGGGTCGGCGAGGACATGGCTCAACAGCCTCGCGCCCAACAGCATCAACGCCTGGCCCGACTTCAAGAAGGTGTTCGTCCGCAACTTCAACGACACGTACAAGCGCCCAGGGCTCCCGCGCGACCTGGCCTTGTGCGTCCAGGGCGACCACGAGACCGACCGTGAGTACCTCACCAAGTGGATGGAGCTGCGCAACACCTGCGAGGGCATCCTGGAGAGCCAAGCCATCGGTTTCTTCATCGAGGGTTGCCGCGAGGGCACCATGCTCCACCACCGGCTATTGTGTGACGAGCCAAAAACCATGGCGGAGCTCATGACAGTTGCGGACCAGTACGCCATGGCGGATGCCGCCATGAAGAAGCCCCTCCGAGTAAACGCGGACGGCCGCCCGACTCCTACGGAGCCGGCTCGCGACCGACCCAGCAATCCGGCTGGAGAAGCCGGATCCTCTAGACGCCACGGCAACGACAACCGGTTCCAGGGGGACCGCCAGGCCAGACAGCAGAAGCCTCGCTACCACGCGCGGCAGGTCAATGCTGTGGAGGGCGCGCCCGATGCGCCGGCTAATGAAGCAAGGAGGCAGAAGCCACGGCTCACCTTCGACCAGATGTTTGATGGCCCGTGCAAATGGCATAGCGGTCCCTTCAAGCCGGCTACGCACACCACCCGAAACTGCAGCTGGACCCGCCAGCTAAAGGACCAGGGCAACCAGCCTCGTCCCCCACCCCCCCAGGTGGACCTCCACCACCGGCTAGGGGAGCCGGCAATGATGGTAATGGCGGCAACGGCGGCAACAACAATAACGGCTACCCCCAGCCACACGCCGCCTACCATATCTTCGAGACGGAGCAGGACGACAAGCACAGCCGCATGGGACGCTCCAAGGAGGTCAACACCATCGCCTCTCCGGTCCCCTAGTACCTGAACTGGTCGGAAACCCCCATCACCTGGAGCCGGGCGGATCAGCCTGAGCATCTACCAACTCCCGGGGGCTACGCCATGGTGCTCGACCCCCTCATCGTCTCCAACGCGCACACTTGCCGATTCTCGCGCGTCCTCATCGACAGAGGCACCAGCCTCAACCTCCTCTACCAGTCCTTGCTGGAGAAGCTGGGCATTCGCGAAAGCGACCTGCGCCCGACTACCACGATGTTCCACGGCGTTTTGCCGGGGCCAGCCTGCGCCCCGCTGGGGAAAATCCAGCTGGACATCATCTTCGGGACCGAGGAGAACTTCCGCCGCGAACCAATCTGGTTCGAGGTGGTAAATCTGACGAGCTCCTACCACGCTCTCCTCGGGCACCCCGCCCTCACCAAGTTCATGGCCATTCCCCACTACGCCTACCTCAAGACGAAGATGCCGGGACCCCACGGCGTGATCACCGTCACCGGCTGCTTCAGGCGATCGATGGAGTGTGCCTCAGCCTGTTCCAAACTGGCAGAGGCCCTCATCATAGCCGAGGAGAAGCGCGTGATCATGCGCAATGTGGCCATGGCCCAGCAGGACATTCCGGCTATCAGCAAGCCGGCTGGAGAGGGAGCCTTCCAGCCGACAAAGGAGACGAAGAGGATCCTGCTCGACCCCTCCGATCCGACCAAGTTCATCACCATTGGCGCCGGCTTGGACAGAAAATAGGAAGGCGCGCTCGTCGACTTCCTCCGTGAGAATCGGGACATCTTCGCGTGGTCCCCCAAGGACATGCCGGGTGTGCCGAGGGAGTTCGTCCAGCACTCACTTCACGTGCGTCCGGATGCCAAGCCGGTCAAGCAACCTCTGCGTCGGTTCGCAGAGGAGAAGAGAAAGATACTCGGTGACGAGATCACCCGGCTCCTTGCAGCTGGGTTTATCATGGAAGTGTACCACCCGGACTGGCTGGCTAACCCAGTCCTGGTGCTGAAGAAGAACAAGACCTGGCGCATGTGTATCGACTACACCAGCCTGAACAAGGCGTGCCCGAAAGACCCCTTCGCCTTGCCCCGTATCGATCAAGTCATCGATTCCACGGCCAGTTGTGATTTGTTGTCTTTTTAGATTGTTATTCTGGGTACAATCAGATCCGGCTAAACCCGGCTGATCAGATTAAGACATCATTTATCACCCCCTATGGGGCTTTCTGCTATGTAACCATGCCTTTCGGCCTAAAGAACGCAGGCGCCACCTATCAGCGATGCATGCAGAAATGCTTGCACTCGCAGATAGGCCGAAACGTGCATGCTTACGTGGACGACGTGGTCATCAAGACCAAAGAGAAGCGCACCCTCCTCGAGGACCTGGGAGAAACATTTGGCAACCTCCGCCAGTACCAGATGAAGCTGAACCCAGAGAAGTGCGTCTTTGGAGTACCGTCCGGCCAGCTACTCGGTTTCCTCGTTTCGCAGCGAGGTATCGAGGCGAATCCGGAGAAGATCGCGGCCATCGAGAGGATGCAGCCGCCCAGGAACCTGCTTGGAGTCCAAAGTTCACCGGATGCCTGACATCCCTCAGTCGCTTCGTCAGCCGGCTGGGGGAGAAGGCACTCCCGTTGTACCAGCTGATGAAGAAGACGGACAAGTTCTCCTGGACCTCGCAAGCCGACGCCGCGTTTCACGACCTCAAGCGCATGCTATCCACATCACCGGTTTTGGCCATGCCGGCTAGTAAGGAGCCGATGTTGCTCTACATAGCAGCCATCAGCCGGGTCGTCAACATCGTCCTAGTGGTGGAGCGCCCCGAGGAAGGAAAGGCTCAGCCGGTTCAGAGGCCCGTCTACTACCTCAGCGAGGTCCTCTCCCTCTCCAAGCAGAACTACCCCCACTACCAGAAGATGTGCTACGGCATGTACCTAGCATGCAAAAAGCTCAAGCACTACTTCCAGGAGCATCCGATTAAGGTCGTGTGCACCGCACCCCTTTCAGAAATCATCGGCAACAAGGACGCCACCGGCCGGGTCGCCAAGTGGGCCATCGAGCATGCCGCCTACTCCATCCAGTACGAGCCCCGGCTCATGATCAAGTCGCAAGCGTTGGCGGACTTCCTCGTCGACTAGGCCGAGACCCAGTATCTCCCACCGGTTCCGGATTCAGACCATTGGCGGATGCACTTCGACGGATCGAAGATGCTCGGGGGCTTGGGAGCCAGCATCGTGCTCACCTCGCCCAAGGGAGACCGGCTAGAGTACGTACTGCAGATCCACTTCAAGGCCTCCAACAATGTAGCCGAATACGAGGCACTAGCGCACGGGCTCCGGCTGGCCAGGGAGATTGGCGTCAACCGGATCCTGTGCTTCGGTGATTCGGACTTGGTGGTGCAGAGGGTATTCAGAGAATGGGACGCCAGGGACGCAAACATGGCTCTCTACCGGTTCCACATCCAGAAGCTCAACGCCTCCTTCGACGGGTGCGAATTTCACCACATCCCCCGCGTCAACAACAAGGCAGCCGATGGGCTCTCCAAGATCGGCTCCACCAGGCAGGCCATCCCACCAGGGGTCTCCTTGGAGCACCTGCACAAGCCATCCATCAACCCGTTGCCAGAATCGGACTCCATCGTCTGGGCAGGAACCGTTCCGGCTCACGGAACGGCGGAAGCGGAGCCGGCAGAACCGCCAAAGAAGAAGACTCGCACCAATTCCGGCCAGGCAGCGCCTTCCGGCTCGCAAGACCCGAGGGCTGCCGGCTCGCCTAGCGGCTCAGGGGCTGGTATTCCGGGTACGCCACCCGGACGACCCCCTAACACCCGTCAACCGGAGAACATGAGCGTCCTCGTCATCCGGGAAGTGCCATCCTGGGCACAGCCCTTCATGAGCTACATCGCCGATGGAGAACTTCCGGACGATGAGGTGGAGGCCAGGCAAATCCGGCGCCGCGCGCACACGTACACCATCATAAACGGCGAGATGTACAAGCGCAGTGTATCTGGTATCTTCCAAAGATGCGTCGATGCGGATACGGGCTATCGGCTACTCAAGGATATCCACCAGGGCGAGTGCGGGCACCACGCTTCGTCAAGGGCGATAGTCGCCAAGGCATTCCGCCATGGTTTCTACTGGCCCACCGCCCTCGAAGATGCCGAGCAGCTGGTCCGTGCATGCAATGGGTGCCAGCGCTTCGGACAGCTCAGGCACATGCCAACTTCGGTACTCAAGACCATACCGATCACCTGGCCGTTCGCGGTTTGGGGCCTCGACATGGTCGGTCCCTTCAAGCGAGCGCGCGCGGGCGTGACCCACTTGCTGGTGGCGGTGGACAAGTTCACGAAGTGGATCGAGGCCAAGCCTATCCGGAAGCTAGACGGGGCGACGGTTGTCACCTTCTTCACCGATATCATCAACCGTTTCGGCTACCCCAACAGCATCATCACCGACAACGGCACAAACTTCGCCAAGGGGGCCTTCGCCCGGTTCTGCAGCAACAAGGGCATCCGACTGGACCTCGCCTCCGTCGCGCACCCGCAATCCAACGGGCAAGTCGAAAGAGCAAACGGCTTAGTACTAGCCGGCATCAAGCCACGTCTCATCTAGCCGTTGGAGCGTTCACCCGGATGTTGGATCGAAGAACTTCCGGTTGTGCTATGGAGCCTCCACACCACGCCGAATAGGTCAACCGGCTACACGCCGTTCTTCCTGGTCTACGGATCGGAAGCCGTCCTCTCCGCCGACATCGAGTTCGACTCCCCTCGCAAGCTCCTCTACAACGAAAAAGCCAACCAGGAGGCGCGGGAGGACAGAGTGGACCTCCTGGAGGAGGCCCGCGAGCTGGCCTTATCCAGATCAGCCCTGTACCAGCAGCGACTACGTCGCTACCATTCAAGCCGGATCCGCCCAGTCGCATTCCATGAGGGCGACCTGGTTCTCCGGCTGGTGCAAGACACGAAGGGCATGCACAAGCTATCGCCACCCTGGGAGGGTCCCCTCATCATCAACCGGGCGCTACCCAACGACTCCTACTACCTCATCGACGCGCAGCAGCCGTGCAAGAACAAGATGGACAAGTCAGACGAGGAGACCGAGCGTCCCTGGAACGCGGCCCTGCTGCGCCCGTTTTGCACCTAGTCGCCAGGCAGTGTATGTATCCTGAAAACCCTATGAATAAAAATGCGGACCCCCACGAGAATCTCGAGGGCTCCTTGCTAGAAATGTGTATGCATCAGTTTTCCGGTTATTATTTTCCGGCCCCGGCAACCCCTACCCGGGGGCTCGCCGGCTGGCCCGGCCTGCTAAGTCAACAAACCGGATGAGTACTGTGCCACGATGTCAGAGGCCCACTCTTCGTCTCGGCTACAGACCGCAACCCGGCTGTCCGGCTAGCAAGAGCAAAAGCCCGAGGCATCCCACACGAAAAATGGGAGGAGACGCGACATATCGGGTGTCCCGGCCCTGCAACTAGCTCGAACCAATCCAGCTGCTAAGCCATTAGTACCGTATGCAATGTACTGTCAGCTCCCTTCGATTCCGGCTGCAGACCGTAACCCGGCTACCCGACAAGGACGCAGCGAAAACAGCAGAGCACACGGGAAAGCGACTAAGTGTCTAGAAAGGGACAAGCCAGTTTTCGAAAAAACAAGCCGTTTTCCGGATACAATTTGGCAGACTAACGTACTAACCTATGTGGGCCTGTGTGTATGCGTATGTATGTTTGTCCGACTACCTAGAGTCGGAATTCAGGAGAAGGAAAGAAGATTCAAAGTCCTTGCCTTCATCAAGCGCTCCGAATCTCGGGGGCTACACCCACTGGGTGCGCTCGCGCGCCCCCAGTGGAGTCTTGTGGTTCCCGACCGGCTAAAGGCGTTTAGCCGGCCGATCGGAGCCCAGGTGAGGGCAAGGGCAGGAGCAAGAGAAGACAAGGAAGATTCGAAGCACCTGGCTACGCCAGCTACTCCGAATCTCGGGGGCTACACCCAGTGGGTAGGCTCGCGTGCCCCCACTGGAATGTTAGTTCCCCCGGCTGAAGGCGTTCAGCCGGCGAAAGCAACTGACCGAGACGAGTCTAGTCGGATAAAAATATAAGAATGAGGAAAGAAGGAAGATTCAAAGCACCTCGCTACACCAGCTACTACAAATCTCGGGGGCTACACCCAGTGGGTGCGCTCGTGCGCCCCCACTGGAGGTGCGATTCCTCCGACTAAAAGTGTGTAGCCGGGCGAAAGCTAAGAGACGAAGTATGGAAAGAAAATTTGAAACACACAAGTCAAGGGAAACTCAAGAATTTCAACAATGACAAACAAAAGAGAGACGAAGCCCCCATAAGTTACCCGGCGTCAAAGACAACCGGCACAAATAGACAATGTTCATAAACACGTAACACAAGACAACTATACCCGGCATCCCGGGGCAATATCTAGGCGGCAGGACCCTTGCCATGGGGGAGTCCTTGGCCGACAGAGGCTTCGGGCGGCGGAGGAGGCGCGGAGCTGGATCCGGTTCCGGCGCTGGCAGGCGGTAGCATCGGGGCCTCCACATCAGGAGTGCCGATGGACTCCGAGTCGGTGAGCACCTCGTCGGGGTCCACGTAGTTGGCGATCTTGATGGTAGACCCACGGAGCTCCGGATGGGTTTGGCAGATAGCGGCAAGATCAGCTCCGGCACGGAAGCCTCCGTCGATCTTCTCGACGCGGGCGTCCTTGTACCAGGAGAGCATCAGAGCCAGGGCCATCTCCGCTCCGGCTCGCGCAGCCAGGTCCCGTAGCCGGTCCACCGCAGCCGGCACCTCCCCAACCTTCGCAGCCAGCTGCGCCATTGTCTCCAGAACCGGAGCCTCCGGCCAGACAAAGGAGAAGATGTCCCTCGCCGCCTGGCGAAGCTTGGCAGCTTCCTCGCCAAGAAGGACGACGAGCTCCTGGGCCGTCGGCTGCGCTCCCGGCCAATTCTCCTGCAGCCGGTTGTAGGCCAGCAAGTCTATGCCAGGGTAAAAGGCTGTCAGAAAAGAGAAGTCAGATCCGGCTACCGGATTCGGAAAGAAAAGAAGACGGAAAGAAAACTCACCCTTGGCAGTGTGGCCGACCTGCATCAGCTCCTCCACCAGCGCCTTCTCCTTGAGCGCCAACCGTTTAATCTCCTTCTCTTGGTCCTTGCTCTGGGCCTCGAGAAGGGAGAAAGCTTCGGTCCGGCTGGCGAGCGAGGCGTCATGCTCCTTGATGGTGGCCTCTAGACCGTCCACCCGCGCGTGCCAATCCTTGTTCTGCTGCCGCGGAGTAGAATTGGACTTGCTCAGCCGGTCGTTCGCCTTCTTCAGGCAATCGATCCCGCGCTGAGCGCACATGAGGATGGCTGCAACGAAACCGGCTATCAGTAAAAAAAAAGAGGCAAGCCAGATGAAGCGAACTTACTCTGGGAGGTCCCGTTGGCAGCAGCGAGCTTCTGCTCCAACGTCTGGTTCCCACCGGCTGTGGCCTCCAGTAGCCGGATCTCCTTCACCGCCAGCTCAAGCGTGGCGGCGATGTCCGACAGCGAGGCGGCGGAGGAAGCATCGTCGTCCACGGCATTGACGGCCAAGGACTCCTTTGCCGCGTCCACCGCCGTCTGCCATTCCTCCCCCGGCTCTTCATCGGAGTTGTCGTCGCCAACGACGACGAGCTCCTTGCCAGCAGCCCCCCGCGCGCCCGCGGAGGAGCCTCCCGGCTAGGAGGACCCCGCCTCCGGCTGGGGGACTTCCGGCTAGGCGGAGGCAGTCGGCTCAGCCAGAGGGGGAGGCGAAGGCTGTGCCTCAGAGGAAGGAGGGGCACTGGTCGGCGCAGTCGGGGTATGGGGCGGCGATCCGGCTGGTGCGCGAGCCAGGCTCGCGACTCCGAAGGAAACCAGCATGCTAAGGAGAAAGAGAAGAAGACAAGAGCAAAACAAGCCAAAGTCAGAAAAGGAGGAAAAAGGCAGGCAGACAGAGAACATGCGGAAAGGGAAGGG
This sequence comes from Avena eriantha, assembly GCA_910589775.1. Lineage (NCBI taxonomy): Eukaryota > Viridiplantae > Streptophyta > Magnoliopsida > Poales > Poaceae > Avena > Avena eriantha. The sequence continues at coordinate 202,601,181 of OU342744.1, read as the reverse complement.
GGAGAAAGAACATACCCTAGCACAACAGGAGGCGGTCCCTTCTTCCAGCCAAGACGGCAGGGTGCCGGACCGGCTTGGCGGCAGGGCGCCGGACCGGCTGCTCTTGGGCGTCGGCTCCTCCATCGTGGGGCGGCGGGAGCCGGAGCGGCTGGAGCCGCTCCCACTTGCTTCCCTATCCACCACGGAGCGCGTCGCCGGCTCCGTGGTCGGCGCGGCCTCCTCCTCGTGCACCTCCGCGTGCGGGTCGGTGGCCGGCTCGTCGTTCCGGCTGGGGAAGGCGTCGCCGTCCCCATCCGATTCCTCGCCGGACCGCCGAGCGCGTGGCTCGGGCAGGTCGGGCGTGAATTCCTCAAGGGCTGCCGCGCCCTCCTCACGGATGATGCATGAGAACATCTGCCGAACATAAAAGTCAGCCAGACGAAGACAAAGAACAAGTACAAGAAAACACCAAAAACGCATCCGGTGAGAAGAGCTTACCCGGGGCGCGCGGTTCTCCCGAGTATAAGGCGCCAGGCTGAACTTCCAATTCTCCGGCAGCCGCTCCTTGGTGATCGTCCACACCCACTCCTTCAGGTTGTGGTAGCGGGGATCGCGGCGCGACAGCCGGGTCGGGTCCAGCCGGCCAGAGTAGTAGCACATCTTGTGTGCTCGTTGCTGCAACGGCATCATCAGCCGGGACATCCAGCCGAGAGTGACGTCCAGGCCGGTTAGCCGGCAGTGGAAGAGGGAGCGCATGCGCTTCAGCAGCTCATCCGTCTCCGCCTTGTCGCCGTGGAACTTCAAGTCCCAGTTCTGCCGGCTGGACTTGACATCCTGGAAGGCCGGCAGATTGATCCGGTCGACGTTGGTGAGGTTCTTCACGTAGAAGTACGACTGCTGCCACAGTCGTACCGTATCGTGAAGAAGGAACTTGGGGTAGCCGGTCTGCGAGCGGGAGTAGATGGAGGCGCCGCCGCAGACGACTAAGGGCCCCTGGGTGAACTGCACTTGCGGCCGGACTCGAAAGAGCCGGCAGAAGAGCCTGAGATCCGGCTGGATCCCGAGGTAGCTCTCGCAGAAAGCAACGAAATGCGCCAACGTTCCGATTGCGTTGGCGCCGAGGTGGTGGAGGCGAAGATCGAAGAAAGCGAGGAATGTCAAGAGGAACGGGTTCACCGGAAGGGCAAACCTGCGGGCCAAGTGTGAAAGGAAGATGACGCGCTCGCCCTCCTCCAGATGCGGCGACACCTCCCTGGCCGGCGCCAGCCGCACCGCCACCTCCTCCGCCGGCGGGAGGACGCGGGTGGCGTGTTATTTGGCGATTTGGTCCTCGGTGACGGCGGAGCTGCACCAGGCCCCGCGGTCGGCGGCCATTTCCGATTGACGAGGGGGAGCGGCGACGGAAGATTGGCGGTGGCCCGTAGCGTCGACGACAGCGAACGGGCGGTGCAAAGAGCAAAGGCACAGGAGCGGAAGCAACGAAAGAGAAGGAACTGCAGCGGGGAGCGAAGGAAAGAAACCGCCTCCCCTGCGGCGTCCCTTTAAGGAGCCAGAAGGGCAACCATCCACGGGGCACGTGGCGCGCATCCGGGCGACCCACACCCCAACCGCCGCCTAAGATCCCGTGTGCCAGAGCAGGATGCGCAGAAGATCCTGGAGCAAGAACCGAAGCGCCGGACATCAGTTTCTCGAGGAGACGTGCGACGGGACGTTACGCTGCCCGCCGCAGAGTAATGATTTTGGCCACGCTTGGCCGGCATCAGCACTGACGTCACGGGTAGCGCAACCGCCAAGCTCAGCCGGACACAAATTCAAAAACAAGAGGAAGCGCGCGCACATTTCGCCTAAGGACGGAATCCACACACGCTCGGGGGCTAGTGTTAGGGGGATGATCCCCAGGTACCCCAACCAAATAAGAAACAAGACAGTCGGATCGCGTCCGGCTGACCAGATGCAGCCGGACAGGGCAAGACAGGCCGGCTATCCCCCGGTAGCTAGATCAACAGGAGGTAGCCGGATACGGCGACGTAGCCGGACTCAACCAATGGGACAGGGCGACGTGTGTATCAGTGCACGGTACGCCCTGTACGGTGACAAGACTGGCAACTACCCGGCCATACCGAAGACTTTGCGTGGGTGACGCAGGAACAGTGGCCGGTGCTGACGACAGGCTCGCACGGCGTCCACTGTGCCTACGACAGCCATACCGCTCGTACTCCGACAGGACAAGCCATACCAGACACTGTACATGACTAGTCGGCTGGGACCCGCCTGTGGGGCCTGCCAGTCGGACTGGCCAGTGAGACCTTTGCCTCTCTGCCTATATAAGGAGAGGCAAGGCCTCAGTAGAAAGGGTTGGTCTTACAGCATTTAAGGCAGTAGCTAGCGTATACAGCTCGAGGAGCACTTGTAGTTCTGGTATTCCACATAGTCAGATCCAGCAGGAGTAGGGGCTTTACCTCACCACGAGGGCCCCGAACCTGGGTACTTCTTGCGTCCCGCTACGCTCGCTTGTATCCAATCCCGCATGCGGACGCCGTTGATAGCTTCCCTGCTAGTCCCCACACCTCTATCTAACCTCCTCAGCTACTGCTGTTCCCAATACAACGACAATACCACACACCATAGTTTGGGGTATGAACCAAATATCAAAAGATTCTTTTGACCGTGATCAAGTAGCTTTCTTTAGGAGTTGAATATCAAAATATCTTGCACACACTCCTACACTTAACACTATATCGGGTCTAGATGCACAAAGGTAAATCAAAGAACCAATCATGGACCGATATACCTTGTGATCCACATCTTTACCATTAGGATTTAGTTCAAGATGAGTCTTGGTTGCCATGGGAGTAGGAGATCCATTTAGTTCTTTCATGTTGAACCTCTTGAGCATGTCTTGAGTATACTTGGCTTGATTGAAGAAGGTTCCTCCTCTTACTTGCTTGATCTCAAAGACAAGGAACACCCTCAACTCTCCCATCATAGACATCCTGAACCTACTAGTCATAAGCTTTGAGAATTCATCATTAAAAGTTTTGTCAGACGAGCTAAAGATAATATCATCAACATATATTTGGCAAACAAAAAGCTCCCCTTGACTTTCTTAGTAAAAAGAGTGGGATCAATTTTCCCAACTTCAAACCCACGGTCTAACAACAACTCTCTAAGGTGCTCATACCATATGCGTGGAGCTTATTTAAGCCCATAGAGCGCCTTATCAAGCTTGTAGACGTGATTTGGGAAGTTGGGATCCTCGAACCCCGAGGGTTGCTTAACATAAACCAACTCTTGTAATGGATCATTTAGAAAAGCACTTTCCACATCCATTTGTTGCAATTTAAAGTTATGATGTGCAACATATGCAAGAAGGATATGGGTGGACTCAAGGCGAGCCACGGGAGCATAGGTCTCTCCGTAATCAATGCCTTCAATTTGAGAGAACCCTTGAGTTACTAAGCTTTGTTTGTTCCTCACAACAATTCCATGTTTATCCTGCTTGTTCTTGAATATCCATTTAGTGCCAATAACATTGCGACACTCTTTGGGCTTTCCTACTAACTTCCAAACTTTGTTTCTCTTGAAGTTGTTGAGCTCATTATGCATGGCTTCTAACCAATCTAAATCTTCAAGAGATTCCCATAATTTCTTTGGCTCCTCCCTGGATATATGAGCTTGATGCTCACCAAAATGCTTCAATTGAGTTCGAGTGGACATTCCACTCCTTAGATCATGAAGAACTTTTCAAGAGTGTGGTCTCTTCTTTCCAACATTCTATCCACTCTAGCTTTGCGACGAGTTTCGATCTCCTTGTTGTTTCTTGGGGGATCTCTTCATCGTTTTGGTCCTCATGTTGACCTTTAGCTTGACCTTGATAATCAGAGGGTTCATTCTCATCATTATGAGGCACATGTTAATCTTGGTCTTGATCAAGCATACTTCTTGTGAGACGTTGAGATGATCTTGTGGATGACTCAATGAATCTGCCTTGTGCAAATTGACCGTGCAGGGCTAGATAATATGATCAATGGAGAGGCCAGAGAGGCCGACCCAGAGCTTCTATCCTGATCAACATGGTGAGGGTTCTCAACTTGTCTTTGGCTTGCATCATCATTGGCTTTATCAATAGGAGCTTGTTGATGCTGTGAAGATCAGGGCTCCACTTGAGTAGAGCATAGGTCTTCTCGATCCGTCACAAGGGGTTCCTCAATGGGGCAGATGAATCCTGCACCCATTCTTCTTATGGCATCTTGAGGTATTTCATCATCTACATCACAAACATCAACACGCCCCACTTGGGGGTCATCATATTCTTCGAAAACCACACCATAAGACTCTATGACAATTCTAGAGAGTTTATAATAGATTCTATAAGTGTGGGAATCAAGACCATAGCCAACAAAATACCCTCTAAAGCTTTGGAATCAAATTTGGACAAACAAACACCTTTTATGAGATAAAAACACTTACACCCAAACACCCGGAAGTATGAAACATTGGGCTTATTACCGGTAAGTATCTCCTATGGAGTCTTGATCAACTTTTTGCGAAGGTATAGCCGGTTTGATGCATGGCATGTGGTGGAGATTACCTCTGCCCAAAAGTTGTAAGGAGACTTAAACTCCGCCAACATGGACCTTGCAATATCCATTAATGTCTTGTTCTTCCTCTCAGCTACACCATTTTGTTGAGGGGTATATGCAGCGAAATATTGATGTTTTATCCCCTGATGGCTCCAAAACTAGCCATCTTCCACCACGTTTAAACATTGTTTTAAGTCAAGCAATTGACAAGAAACTCTCAATCCTTGCCACTAATAACTAATAATTGCAATGATATGCAAAACCTTTCATTGAATTATGTTGTGCGGGAAATCACGACTTTTAATGTGAAATCAGGAGTCATAATGAAGGTTTTTGAGGAAGTCCACAGGACCAAGTAATTGGGGAGTCAATCCCAGGCATCAACAAGCTTAACTACCACTGGTACGGGCAGGGCCTACCCGTACCATCCACCCATACCAGGTGGCATTAGCCCCGTCTCGTCAGACCCTACGACTTTTGTGAATACGCCTATATATTTTGAGGCTCCAGCTGCCGACTAGAGGGCCGCCATTCTCAGATTACATCACAACACCACCAAAGGAGATCCACGCCATTGTGCATCCATTGTTCATCACTTGCATCATCCATCCCCTCCATTAGCCATAGCCATTGCTTTGTACTTTAGATCTCCTTGTGATTTGGCGACCATGGAAAGAATATTTGATTTCAAGCTAACTTTTGTATGATGTTTTCTATCTCCGATCTATTTGTTACGAGTGAGTAGTCCTCACGTGTTGCGGGTTGGGGAGAAACCTCGCAGCAATTATGTGCATCTAATCCATGGGAGAATTGTATTTTGTTTGCAATTGAGATTTGTATCTTTTGTTTCTTTGTCTCTTGTCTCAATCTATGGACTTGTAGGTACCCAAGATCCCATAGATTGATAAAGGCTTGAGGTGAGATACTTGGCTAGCTGCGATCTCATAGGAACCCAGTGACAAAAAGGGTAGTATGGTCTTCTCTTATTGATCCATTTGGGATCACAACAACATCACCACTTAAAGATTTGATTTGTGTTTTACACTTAATAATCGTTTGTAGCCCATTGCTTTGGTGTGCACTCGGTTGGATTAAAATACTATTGCTATGCCCACTGGATCATGGCGGCTCTAGTATATTAGGATGTGTTGCCCACAAGAGATTATCTCTGTTCAAACACTACACATGACTATGCTTATTATTATCTTTTATCTCATATGATCTGTAACTACAGGTGGATATTCAACCCTGGCCTATCTCCATCCATTGATTCACCCCATTGTAGAGTAAACTAAATTGGTCCAGTAAACTAAGGTAAAACGAAGAAACAAAGTGAAAGGGGATTTGTGCCCTTCATTTTGTTTTGATGTTTGTTGACAACACTAGGATGGTTTTAATCTGCTGCTGAAATGTTTCAGGATATATCTATATTACCTGCAGAATATTATGTCATAAGGAAAAGAGGGCCCCAAGATTTATCTGTGCCAAATCAAGTCTACACCGGACTGTCCGGTAGATTTCAGCTGGAGTATCCGGCCTAGGCGGAATGTCCGGCTGGTGTCAGCCGGAGTGTCCGGCCCAAAGGACTCCTCGGAGGGTGCGAACATTCAGTAACCCATATCGAACTCTACACGAACACTGCCCGGTCTCTGGCCGGACTCTTTGCCGGGCTGGAGTGTCTGCTGCACAATGGCTAGAGTGTCCGGTCGGGCCGGACAGTCCGTGTTGATTCAGCCGGACTGTCCGGGTTAAGTGGTTCTAACGACTACATTTCTGGGGAGACTATATAAAGTCCCCTTCTTCTACCTTGAGTGGTTACTTGTTCCTGAAGAGAAGAACCCTAACCCTACAGCTACCAAATCAACAAGAACTCCATCTACAACCATCCAAAGTCCTTGATCTTTGGAGAATTAAAGGAGGAGTCCTTGATCTACAGCTTCACCAAGAGAGATTTCCATTTCCCCCTCATTCACTTGAGGGCCCCTTGTTCTAGTGTTTCATTGGAAACCCTAATTCTTGATTTGGTTCTTACAAGCTTGTCTTTGATTGTTGTGGGATCGAGCGGGAGAGATCATAGCTACGCACTAGTTATCTATCATCCACCATCATCATCGCCATCCGCTTACTGAGAAGATCGGGCCACCCCATATCATCTTGGTATCAGACCTCCAGTGTTGCCTCGGTAAGCATCCACAAATCCATCCATAGATTAGTTGTTTTTGTCCTATACAGAAAAAGCCACACAAAAATATTAGGGTTCATAGTTCTTTGCCATAGCCTAGATAACACTGTATTCAGGAGCCTCCAATTCAGTTGTGGATGCATGCCTCAAACTTGTTGTAAAGGTGCCGGCTTCCACCTCAAAGGTTGCCGATATAGTGGAAGCGTGAATCGATCCCCTTGGGGTGAGGTTCACCGGAGAACAAGGGAGGCCTCTCGTGGCGTTGGTGGTTTGATACCACCCTCTTCCCAAATGCAGATGTACTTCCCCTCAAAAGGAAGGAACTACGGGAAATAATCCTTGTGTCCCCGTGTGCTTCACTTCGGTTACTTCTATCCTTTACCACACCTTACTTTATCTTGCTCTTGCTTAGTTAGTTGTTCTAGTGTGACATCTAGGTAAATTCACCATAGTTGCATATCTAGAGAATTTACCTTTGTGCCAAACCTTAATTTGAAAAAGAGTAAAATTTGAAGTAGCACCTATTCACCCCTCTAGGTGCCCATACGATCCTTTCAATTGGTATCAGAGCCTCAACTCTTTATTCGGGCTTAACCGCCTAAGAGAATATGGGCAACCTAGAAGATGAGGGAGAGGGTGAGGCTAGCACCTTGGTGACCATGGTAGATCTCAATAATTTGGAAACAAGCTTGAGCTCTACCCTGGGCAACAAAATCCAATAGTTGCATCAAATTGTTGAGCTACTTGTTAAGGAAAAGTGAGCCTCACCATCTCCTCCTCAAGTGGAAACACCTCCTAACCCTAAGGCAAACGCCCCGGCTAAGGCAATAGGTGAAGTGGTGGGGGATGAAGATAATTCAACTAACTCCACCACCAAAAAGAGTGATGGGAAGGAAGAGCACCATGCGGTTCCCGAATGGTATTCTCCCGATCCTCCGATCCTCATACCCATATAAATAATAAAGGTGACCCACCTAAGTTATATGCACATACTTTTGCTCAATGGCAAGTTTTAATAAAATCTCATGTGCGCAGCTCTTGCATTGACTCGTGGAACATTATTGAAGGACTCAATATTGAGGATCCAACCAACTTGACAAGAAGGGAAGTGGTAAATAGTCAACTCAATGCCATAGCCTTGCACATGATTCAACTTGGAGTGGGGCCAAAGGACTTCCCCACATTGAGCACTATAATACCACCAAGGAAGCTTGTGATGCTCTCATTGACTTGTTTGTTGGAAATGAGAGCATGAGAAGGAATAGATATGATGCCTTGAGCAATGAAGCTGAAGGGTTGTTTATGAAGGATGCTGAGGATCATGAAGACATGTATCGAAGACTCAAATCCACCACCATCGCCTTTAGGAATGTTGGCGCCTCTCACATTGATGATGCTTGGATCAAGAGGAAGTATGTGAGTGCGCTCATGCCCTTTGAGCCCACTGACTTGAACAGTCTCCAAGGAAGACACAACTACCATCTCATGACCTCCAATGAAGTTATGCAAGAGATGGCTGCCTTCAAGGTGCTGCCAAGAACACCAAATATGCCCGTGCTCGTGCCATTAGAATGATTAGTGGTGTCAATCTCACCTTGAAGGCCAAGGTTGTGGAGTACGTTGAAGAAGAAGGAAGTGATGATGCACTCTCTATGAGCCACCCCGAAGATGTCAAGGTTGCTCATGGTGAATACATGGCCTTCTATGCAAGAAACTTTTGGAAAGACCCCACCAAGGCCAAGATGGAGATGCAACGAAGAAGTAACCCAAGTGGCAGAAAATAAAATTCTTCAAGACTGAGAACTTGCTTCAACTATGGTGTCCGCTATCATTTTGTTGTTGGATGTCCTTATGAGAAGAGAGAAGACAATGGTGCACTCATATTGAAGAAAAATCCAAAGGCCCCTTTCAAGAAGCCTTTTTACAAGAAGAATGCCACCAACAAGAAGGTCGGTGACATTGCATTGATAGCACATGAAGAGTTCTCTTCCAATGAAGAGGAGGAGGAAGAAGAAGAAGCAACGAATGGTGTGGCTGCCATTGCCACTACCTCTACATCCACCTTCTCCCTCTTCGGTTCCCCAAATGAGAACACCTGCAACAAGAATGTCACTTGGCTTATGGCAAGAGCATCGGAGGTATCACCATATCCTCTCTCCACCTCTATTGATGAATTAAATGATGACATAACTCTTGAGGTGAAGGATGAATTAGTTTCTTTTGATGTTTATATAACTAACTTGCAAGGGGAGCACACGAAGCATTTTGTAAGTCTATTGAATCAACTGTCTCATATACAAGAGCTTCTTGATGAGAGATGCAAACTTGGAAGAGAGCACATTCTTGAGATGGATGCTCTCACTAATGCTCTTGAAGAAGAACAAGAGACTAGGGTGTCTCTTGATGAAAAACTTGAAGGCCTTGATGAGGAAAATGATTGAATTATTGCTCAACTCATTAAGGAACGTGATCATGCCATTGCTAAATACAAAAAGGCTAAAAAGGACAAAATTGAATTTGGTGCTGTTCATGAAAAACTTGCCGAGGACTATGAGAAGCTTAACAAGGCTCATAAAGCCTTGGAAAGTGATCACACGACTCTCACAAAGTCAAGTGAACAACTTCAAACTCAATTAACTAATGTTGCTTCACCTAGCATTTCCATTCCCCCTAGTAGTTGATGTCTACGCACTTCTATTCTTGTAGACAGTTGTTGGGCCTCCAAGTGCAGAGGTTTGTAGAACAACAACAAGTTTTCCCTTAAGTGGATCACCCAAGGTTTATCGAACTCAGGGAGGAAGTGGTCAAAGGTATCCCCTCTCAAGCAACCCTGCAATCAAGATACAAGAAGTCTCTTGTGTCCCCAACACACCCAATACACTTGTCAGGTGTATAGGTGCACTAGTTCGGCAAAGAGATAGTGAAATACAAGTGGTATAGATAATTATAAGTGGTAATGGTGATAGAAAATAGCTTGATGGCGTGGAAAAGACTAAAGGAAAACTGAAATAAAGATGGAAGCAAGCAAACATGTAACAAATCTAATTGCAAATGGTGTTTCAATTCTTAGAAACAAGGCCTAGGGATCATACTTTCACTAGTGAACACTCTCTCATAAATATATTATCTTCATGATACTACTCTTAACTACTCTCCGGTTGGACACTCTAATCGTTGGTAGGGATATAACAGCACACCTCAAAGTAAGCCTTTCCCATCTAGAAAACCCCACACTGTCACCTTGAGTACTAGATGAGTCCAACAAACACCACAATTTCATAAAGACATCCAACTCCAAATATAACTCATAAAAAGTATTTGTCAACTCTAGCCTAAGTGCCACCATGGTGTGCACGCTGTCACTTTCACACACATGGGGAGAGCAGAGATCTAATAAAGCACTTGAGTAGCAAGGTAGATCTACTTGATTACAAGCTCATGATCTCAATAAGATCATGCATAGAGAGAGAAATGAACACATAGCTACCGGTAGAACCCTTAGCCTCGAGGAAGAACTACTCCCTCCTCATCATGGGAATCAGCAATGGTGATGGAGATGGTGGTGAAGATCGATGGAGATGGCTCCGGGGGCACTTAACTGTCCCTGCAGGGTGCCGGAACAGAGACTTTCTGTCCCCTGAATCTCCCCTTCGGTGGTGGCGGCGCTGTGGAACTTATCGTGGCTGGAGGCTTGACGATCTAGGGTTTATGCCTCGGGAGGCTTCTTATAGGCCAGAGGGAAAGCTCGGTGGGCGGCCAGGGGGCCCACACCATGCCCTGGCACGGCCTGGGGGGACCCGCGCCATGGGGTGGTGTGGCCACCCTGTGGCCCCTCTCCGACTCTCCATCTGGCTCCGTGAGTCTTCCAGGAAAATATCAACTTTGGCTTTTGTCCGGTCCAATTATGAGAATATTGATTTTCTGACTTTCCTAGAACCAAAAACAGCAGAAAACAGGCAGCTGGCACTGTGGCTCTTGTTAATAGGTTAGTCCAAGAAATCATATGAAAAGTACTCCAAAGTGTGGACAAAACACAAGAAAGTAGATAAAACCAAGCATGGAACATCAAAAATTATAGATACATTTGCAATGTATCAACATCCCCAAGCTTAACTCCTGCTCATCCTCGAGTAGATAAGTGATAAAAAGAAAGAATAATTTTTGAGGTGACATGCACCATCATAAACTTGATCAAAGTATTTGTAAAACATTCAAAGCTGGGATCATAGTACTTCAATCATAACATGAAAGACAAAGTTCTAGCAATAAGACAAAGCAACTATGTTGCAACATGAAAAGGTACAAACAAAAGATTCATTAATAACAATGCTTTGCAAGACATTTGTTTGTTTCACATAAAGAAAACATAGCATAGTAGCATTCAGCTTGTCCCTCATAGAGTAAAATATAAATGCATAGGACACCTTCAAAGTTCATAAGAGTGGCTAGATACAAATAGTTTAAAACAAGCAATATCAAGTTATGCATCAATCAACAAGTCTTGGGACAATGCACATAGAACTAAGAATGGCCACTATGCTCTCAAAGTAGGTGCATAAAGATAGAAAGTGGAGACTCAACATAAAAGTAGAAGAAAGGCCTTCATCGAAGGAAGTAGGGATTCAAGTCTCATCAAGAGCTTCCAAAAATTATGGTACTTAATAGCTTTCAGCTCTCATTTCCCCTATCATAAGCATCTTTAAGGTGATTAAGGTTAAAGTGACACAACTAAGAGGATATGCTTGACAAGTTATAAGTTGAAATCTCATGCCCCTTACTTACGAAGACCGAACCTCATGCTACTCAACTTTAGTCACGAGTAAGCTCTTGTCATTGTAAGTACATGTGTATCATAAAGAACCGCCAATGGGGTACCCCTTGCACATGATACAGGAGCTATCCCATAATCAAAATGACAAGGCAAGCAGACAATGAGCATCTCAGCGATCTTTTTATTTGCTATTTGCATAGGTTTTTATTGAGGATGCTTCATGGAGTGCTCATTACGGTTATGCTGCAAGTTTCCACCATGATTAGGCATGGCTTAGGCTAGTGGCCCAGGCGTTTATCTAAAACACATACAAACTCCATGATCTTACTAGTTTCACTTTTATTTCACACCGCCGGGATCCATAAGCACAAGAAAATGATATCAACGGGGTACAAAGTACAAGTGCAATGTTTAAAGCGTTCCCCATGATACATGGTTCTGCTAATTTCAACTTATAAAGCACAAGCATATACGCAAAAAAGATGGACACAATGGGTCAAGTTTATTAATTGCAAGAAAGTAAAGTGTGCCATCAAGTTCGTGAGAGCTTTAATCACTAATTTTCACATAACAAGTTTAATTCGGAAGGTAGATAAAAACATGAATATACTTGGAATAGCAAATGCTAATAGGTAGGTATGGTGGACTCTTTGGAATAACTTGGTTTAAGAAGTTGGATGCATGAGTGGAACTCATACTTGGTTGCGGAGGCTAGCAAAAGACTAGGAGCGACAAACTAAGAGAGCAATAATGGCCATAATCATGCAGAGCGACAAAACATCATTGATCAAAGCATAAAGTGATACTACAAGTTGAAAACTAAAGGATCATAAAGGCTATGGTGACTTTGGATAGTCATAACATGGTGTGAGCATGCGCCAAGGCAATCCAAATAAAGCATCAAAGGAGAATACCACTATACTATGCTTTAATATGCTCAAACAACGCATGATTCATCCAAGGCAGATTAAGCAATCTCAATTGTTTATAATAAGTCATGCTACAACAAAGAATAGTAAGCATAAAGCCAAAAAAATATCAAGCATGGCATGACAAAGCATAGGCCACAGTCAAACACAAGCTCTCTTTACCATTTAAGCATGAACTTTCCTACTCTTTTCCAATCCAAACCAAACTATTTGAAAACCAATGTATGAAAGAGGGGGTACACCCAATTTATTCAAGCAAAATAAGAAAACCAAGCAAACGAAAAACCAAAATGAAAACGAAAAAGAAGACGCTCCAAGAACAACACAATTATGCATGAAACAATAAAAATGAAGTGTTTGGAAGAAACCTGATATTTTTATTGATGAAGAAGGGGATGCCTTGGGCATCCCCAAGCTTTGATGCTTGTAGTTCTTGGATATTTATTGGGGTGACACGCGTGGCATCCCCAAGCTTGAGCTTTAGTCCATCCTTCATCTCATTACTCGTTCCTTCCACACACCTGAAATTTTTCCTTCATACAAAACTTCACACAATCTTTATTAGCAACATTAGTGCACTCAAGATAATAGGTCTTAAGGTTCAGTTTTAACACCAAATAAACTTCCATTAGAACACTAGCTACTGTAGCATTTCCCTCAAAAAGCTCAATTTCCCAAAAGAACTCAAAAAGGAACCAACAAGAAGCAAATGCAAATAATGGCAAAAATCTGTCAAAACAGACCAGCAGGTAAAGACGATTTTTTTTGAAAACCTTCTGTTGCTCAAATAAACAAAGTGTTGAACTAACGAAAGTTAGATAACAACATGGGTCAAAAGCACAAAAATTCACGCCTCAAAAGGACGTACATATATTTTACACGAATTTTTACAGTGAAGCATAGAAATCTGTTTCTAGACAGCAACTTTCCTAATAATTACTTCTCTCTCATTAGAGGTTACTCTTGGCACAAAAGGCAAATAAAAAGGATAGGAAGCGGTTATTACAGAAGTAATAACTTCCAAGACTCATCTAAAACTTTTGGGTTATCTCCCAATAAATACTTTTCTTTAACGCCTTTAAGTTAGGCATGATAGTTTGAGAAGATGCTCACATAAGAAATATGAATTGAAGTAAAAGAGAGCATCAAGAAGAAAATTCAAAACACATTTAAGTCTAACCCACTTCCTATGAATAGGAATCTTGTAAAGAAACAAGTCATGAAAGCACAAAGCAACAAGCATAGTAAAGCAAAACAAGTGCAACTTCAAGACTTTCAACATAAAGAGGGGAAACTTAATATTACTAAGATACATAAGACCATGTTTACCTCTCTCATAATAACTTTCAGTAGCATCATGAATAAAATTAACAATATAACTATCAAAAGAAACATTCTTATCATGAGCCACATGCATAAAAGAATTAATACTCCTTGTATAAGCATAGTCATTCTTGTCAATCATAGTGGGAGCAAATTCAACAAAATAGCTATCATTATTATTCTCATCACCATAATCATCAAATATAGGAGGTATATTGTAATCATAATTAATTTTCTCCTCAATAGTAGGTGGACTGAAAATAACATATTCATCATTGTAATCATCATATATTGGAGGTTTCGTATCATCATAAGCAATAGAATAGCTATCTTCCAAAGCTGGGGAACTAAAAAGATCATTTTCATAAAAACTAGCTTCCCCAAGCTTAGAATTTTCCATAGCATTAGCAATAATGGTGTCCAAAGAGTTCATACTAACAACATTGCTATTAGCATGCAAATAAAGTTCCATAGGTTTTTTAATTTTCTCTTCAAACACTTCATGTCCTAACTCAAGATAAATACTATAAAGCTCTCTAATTTTTTTGTTATTTTCCATTAAGCCTTACTAGTGAAAACAAGAAACAAAAAGACAAAATTGCAGAATCTAAAGGAAATAACTTCGAGCACTCACACCAGAGGATGTGAGTACCTTTTACCTTACCTCCCCGGCAACGGCGCCAGAAAATAGGCGTTTGCCGTGGGAGGTTCTTCTTCTTTAATCCTCCGATGTGAATACCTTTTACCTTACCTCCCCGGCAACGGCGCCAGAAAATAGCTTGATGTCTACACACTTCTATTCTTGTAGACAGTTGTTGGGCCTCCAAGTGCAGAGGTTTGTAGAACAACAGCAAGTTTTCCCTTAAGTGGATCACCCAAGGTTTATCGAACTCAGGGAGGAAGTGGTCAAAGGTATCCCCTCTCAAGCAACCCTGCAATCAAGATACAAGAAGTCTCTTGTGTCCCCAACACACCCAATACACTTGTCAGGTGTATAGGTGCACTAGTTCGGCAAAGAGATAGTGAAATACAAGTGGTATAGATAATTATAAGTGGTAATGGAGATAGAAAATAGCTTGATGGCGTGGAAAAGACTAAAGGAAAACTGAAATAAAGATGGAAGCAAGCAAACATGTAACAAATCTAATTGCAAATGGTGTTTCAATGCTTAGAAACAAGGCCTAGGGATCATACTTTCACTAGTGAACACTCTCTCATAAATATATTATCTTCATGATACTACTCTTAACTACTCTCCGGTTGGACACTCTAATCGTTGGTAGGGATATAACAGCACACCTCAAAGTAAGCCTTTCCCATCTAGAAAACCCCACACTGTCACCTTGAGTACTAGATGAGTCCAACAAACACCACAATTTCATAAAGACATCCGACTCCAAATATAACTCATAAAAAGTATTTGTAAACTCTAGCCTAAGTGCCACCATGGTGTGCATGCTGTCACTTTCACAAACATGGGGAGAGCAGAGATCTAATAAAGCACTTGAGTAGCAAGGTAGATCTACTTGATTACAATCTCATGATATCAATAAGATCATGCATAGAGAGAGAGATGAACACATAGCTACAGGTAGAACCCTTAGCCTCGAGAAAGAACTACTCCCTCCTCATCATTGGAATCAGCAACGGTGATGGAGATGGTGGTGGAGATGGCTCCGGGGGCACTTCCCCGTCCCAGCAGGGTGCCCCCAAATCTCCCCTTCGGTGGTGGCGGCGCTGCGGAACTTTTCGTGGCTGGAGGCTTGACGATCTAGGGTTTATGCCTCAGGAGGCTTCTTATAGGCCAGAGGGCAAGGTCGGTGGGCGGCCAGGGGGACCACACCATGCCCTGGCGCGGCCCGGGGGGGACCGCGCCATGGGGTGGTGTGGCCACCCTGTGGCCCCTCTCCGACTCTCCATCTGGCTCCGTGAGTCTTCCGGGAAAATATCAACTTTGGCTTTTGTCCAGTCCAATTCTGAGAATATTGATTTTCTGACTTTCCTTGAACCAAAAACAGCAGAAAACAAGCAGCTGGCACTGTGGCTCTTGTTAATAGGTTAGTCCAAGAAATCATATGAAAAGTACTCCAAAGTGTGGACAAAACACAAGAAAGTAGATAAAACCAAGCATGGAACATCAAAAATTATAGATACATTTGCAATGTATCAGTAGTACAAATACCCTTGAAGAAAATGCTAGGTTGAAGGGGGAGCTTGCAAAGGCAACCTTCACAAAAGGTAAGTCTCTTGATGACCTTTTAAGTAAACAAAGGCCAAATAATGATAAAGAGGTATTGACTATGTTTCCAAAGCCAAGAATAAAAAGAACAACAAAAATAAGAAGGCCAAGCCCGCTCAACCAAAAGATAAGACCATTATGGGTAGTAATGCCCAAAGTGGCAAAAATATGTCACATGGTGACTTTGCAGGAAGTGCTAACCCTATGTCTTAATGCGTAATTATTTTGGTGATGTGTATGCATAATATGTTGGTCCATTTGATGGTTATATTGCTTGGTCTATTTGGGTTCCGAAGACCCTTGTCACTAACAAGAGAGGACCCATTGAAAAATGGGTACCTAAAAACTAGCTTGATCTCTTGTAGAACTATGCTCCCGGCAGGTCAAAGTGGGTGCTTGATAGTGGTTGCACAAGTCATATGTCCAGAAGCAAGACAATAATGACAGATATGAGGGAAAATCAAGATCATATAACCGTCACATATGCTTATAAATCAAAATCTTAGAGAGTTGTTGTTAGACCGTGGTTTTGAGGTTGGGAAAATTGTTCCCACTCTTTTTACTAAGAAGGTTAATGGGGAGCTTTTTGTTTGCCAAATATATGTTGATGATATTATCTTTGGCTCTTCTAACAAAGCTTTTAATGATGAATTCTCAAAGCTAATGACTAACAGGTTCAGGATGTCTATGATGGGGGAGTTAAGGGTATTTCTTGGCTTTGAGATCAAGAAAATAAGAGGAGGAACCTTTTCCAATCAAGCCAAATATACCCAAGACATGCTCAAGTGGTTCAATATGAAGGAACTAAATGGAGCTCCAACTCCCATGGCAACCAAGACTCATCTTGAACTTAACCCAAATGGTAAAGATGTTGATCAAAAGGTATATCGATCCATAATTGGTTCTTTGCTTTACCTATGTGCATCTAGACCCGATATTGTGTTAAGTGTAGGAGTGTGCGCAAGATATCAAGCGGCTCCTAAAGAAAGCCACTTGATGGCAGTTAAAAGAATCTTTTGATATTTGGTTCATACCCCAAACTATGGTATATGATATCCTAGGGGCTCTAGATTCTCTCTTTGTGGATACACTGATTTGGATTGGGCTGGTGATAAGGATGATAGAAAATCAACCTCTGGGGCTTGCCAATTCCTTGGTAGGTCCTTGTTGTGTTGGCCTTCTAAAAAGCAAAATTGTATATCTCTGTCCACCGCCGAGGCTGAATATGTGGTTGCAGGTAGTTCTTGCACTCAATTATTATGGGCGAGGCAAACCTTAAAGGAATATTGTGACCGTTGTGACAAAGTGCCTCTTTTATGTGACAATGAAAGTGCTATCAAAATTGCCTACAATCCGGTGGATCATACAAGAACAAAGCACATTGAGTTCCGTCATCATTTCATTAGAGATCATGTTGCCCGAGGAGATATTGAGCTTTCTTATGTGTCAAACAAAGACCAACTTGCAGATATTTTCACAAAGCCACTTTATGAAGCAAGATTTTGTTATCTAAGGAATGAGCTAATAATCGTAGATTCAAGATGTTTGACTTGATCATCTTGCATACACACCTATTACTTGATCATTATGTGGTTTATGTGTAGGCATGGACATAGGGGGAGTGCGGTCCTAATATATTGGGATATCTCTCCCCCCATAATGCCAAAATTAAGAAAATCAATTCTCCTAATATCATTTTTAATATGTGAGCTTCATTGATGAGTAGAAGTTATGAATCCAAGGATAATTCTTTGCGGTTTCATGCCTCACACTCTTACATGGTGGCCTCGGCCACCACCCTCTTCATTATGAAGATTTGGTTCTTGGTTTGATCTTATCAAGAGCTTTATTGGACATTTATTTGGATTCTCTGACTTTATGCTCTCCCCAGGGTACTTCTCAAAATCCCAGGCCTATTCTTACCTTAAAACATGCTCCTCTTGCCACACATTTGTCCACAAATTTGTTCCTAGTGTCTCTGGTCGAAGGGACCGGACTGTCCGCTCTAAACCAACCGGAGTGTCCGGCTGGACTGAACGCTCTGCTTGATTCGTACCGAACAATTCGGTCGGGCCGGACTCTCCGACATATTTCGCCCGGACACTCCGGCCCAAGCAGTATCAAACTCAAAAGAGAGGGCCGGGGAGAAGTGGATGGTTTAGTCCTCTTTCTCCTCCCCGACTCCCTTTTCCTCCCCAACAGCTTCCTCCGACGTAGAGCACCACCGGGAGGGCTTCCCCATCCTGGATCTTGCCGCTACCGCTGGCCATCTCCTTCCCTTCACCGCTAGGACCAATTCCCTTCCGCTGAAGACCACCATGGATGCTGGTAAAGTGCCCCTCTCCTTCTCATTCTCTAGGCTAGCCCTAGATGAGTTTTTGAGGACCACATTTTGTTTGAATCCATGTCGACATAATTCCTGCATGCAATGTTCCCCCAGCAGTAGTTCTAGAAATGCTGATCTACTCTGGTTGAGCCTTCCCGCGTTGTCCCGAAAATCGCCATGACTCCAGCCGAAGTGTCCAGCGCGTATGGGCTAGACATTCCGGTGCAGCCGGAATGCCATGTGTGTTCGCACCCGAATGTCTGGGTCAGGCGGAGTCTTCGAGGTGATTTCTCAACATAGTCCGAGAAGATTCGACCTGTGCAGTCTAATATTCCTTTGATTGCTGCTATCTTGTTAGTATCTCCTGGACAAATGTGCTTACCCCCAATGCTATCTTCCTCCTCTGATTTCACAGGTGGTTCTCGTCCTCACCGGTCTTGGTCTAGTCATCATCGCGGTTCATAGAATGAAGAAAGAGATGTTCATGTGGATCCATCCATGGTCAGGAAATCTGCATGTGATCGTGCTGTAGTGAAACAAGAAAAGATAAGAAAGCTGAAAAGGGATGATGCCAAGCGCATGAAATTTGAAGCTTTGAATACCTTGGCTGGTTTGGGCACCGAAGAGTATGTGGAGATGAGGCTCCAATAGTTCTATTCTCTACCTCACACCTCTCCTGACGATTGGTTCTGGAGGAATGAACAATTCCTCCTCTATTCCGAGGTGTATGGTGGGTTCAGATATCTTGTGTGCCCCATGCAATGGTCGGAGATTGAGAAGTTGCGTGCTCACAGCTACTTTCAGGATGCTCTGTGGGTTACCGAGAAGATGGGACTGCACATCATCTTTCAAGTAAGAGAAGACTACAACATTGAGTTGGTTCAGTAGTTTTATGCCACTGTTGTTTTTGGTGACACTGTGGATGTTCCCTTAGAGTGGATTTATGGCACTAATAGATGTCGTTCCAATTTGGTGCAATTTGCTGGCATTCTTGGTTTACCATTCAACCCCAATGATCCTAGTGGTGAAAGAATGCATATTCATGGTCAATCCTATGACAAGGCAAGGCTAGCCCCTATCTATTCTCAGGGTGGTATATGTGGTCAAACCACCAACATGAAGCTGCTCTACAACATTCTACTTCGCATGTTTCGGCAAACTCTCACTCTAAAGGTAGGTAACAAGGACGAAATGCGAGGTGTTGAAATAAATCTCATGGCTTATGCTCACTCTATGTTTATTCACGGTCCTGACCATGATGGTGGTGCTATTGATGTCATGGAATTTATATATCAACACTTGTACAAGTGCATTATGGACAAGAAGTGGCCTCTCTATGCCCCATATGTGATGAAGCTTATTGTTGCTTGATGTCTGCAAGTGCACAGATTGTTTGTAGCTAGTTTCGAAGTATAGATATCAATCCCATAGGGAGCCCAAAGGTAAGTGTTTATGGTGAAGTCTCTGTCACACCCAAAGTTGTCACAGGTCTTCGAGTGAATTGACTGCAAGTGTAAAAATGGGAATGAGATTGGATTAAACTAGATGTATTTAAATAAACTAAAATGTAAACTTCAAAAATAAATAGCATAAAAGTAAAGAACGATTCAGTTGTTTGTTGTTTTCTACAGATGGCGAAAAAGGCGCGGGGAGATACAGTTCATGGTGATAGTGACTATGCTAGAAGGACGAGTGATAAATGTAACAATTGTAATCTTATAAGTATATGTGTAGGTGAGCAACCTATAATTAGCTAGAACTCCTCTTGGTAGATTTCATCCCAACTTCAATAATCCTACTAGTCTATTACCAAAACCATGGTGAGACACTAGACGATTAAGACTCTTCAGGTTACTTAGCAATTAAGCTCCTTGGATCAGACTAATGCAATAAGCACGGTGGTTCCTCGTTATCCTCGAGTCTACTAGTTTTCCATTGATATCCCCGTGTCACTCGGGGGTCGTCGGTCTGCTAGCGAACAAGATCCTATCCATGTAGAACAAAGTATCATGTTGTCTGGGCCCTTAATTGGACAACAAGCATTAGGCATCCCATAGATAGTCAAGCACACATAATATAGTAATTAATATCAATCACAAACTAATGGAAAATATATGAAGGAACATCACATCTCACCAGTCCCTTACATCTCCCACGCCGAAGGAACTTACTCACACATGAGAGAAGAAAGCATTATCAATATGATTAAATAAAGGGGGTTCTTCTCGATATTACCGTGGAGATCCACAATAAAAATAGAAAAGTAATCCAACACAATTTCAAGATGGGAAGAAAAAATCTCAAACCCTAGCCTTGCAAGGTGAAGATCTCTCTCTAGTACAAGTAATGGCTATGGGGTTATATAGGCTAGGAGGTCGAAGATCGTGGAGCAAGATGAAGAACGTCTCCTCCTTCTTCTTCGGATCTCTTCTTTCTCCCCTCTGGATGGTGTGGCGGCTGTTGTGTTGTGTTTTCGTCCCCATCCCTTCACGGAAGTTGTCCCTTTTGATAAGACAGAGGCGACAACAGCTATACGGTAGGAACTATACGGTCGGAAAAATTGTTCCCGCCGTATAGTTGCTCGTTAAAGCCTCTGTACGCTTCCCTCGATTTCTTCCAAAGAGAGACTTGCTTGTTTCGCCTAAATATTGTGTTTCCCTAGTTAAAACCCTCTGTTGATGTTCAGAACCTGAAACACACATTAAAAACTAAGTTTTCTCCGATACCAAAGTATTAGCGTTGGGTAAAGCTAGAAAACGATCAAATCCGGGAGAAAACCATCAATAGGAACCATCAAAAATGTGTCGAAACTCACAGCTATCAAATCCCCCAAGCTTAGATGTTGCTCTCCCTCGAGTGACAAGGAAATAAAGAAGTATAGCAGAGATTCGAGACTGAAATAAAATAACTTACAAGCTTGAAATGGTGTCAAATTCTTTTCTTCACAATCCCTGCAATCTTATGCCCGAGCAAGTGTCAAAAGTTTTAGCTAGGAAAGTGAGGCAAATTCTTTTGGTATCTCTCTTTGTTGAGAGATGAAAACTATTTGCTCTTGTTTCTTTAATCAATTAAGAGTTCTCAAGTTGGCACCAAAATATTCAATTTAACAACAACACATCTATTCCCATGTCAAAATTTCAAGACTCTCAAAGCACCTTTTTCCTTCCTTTGCTTTTCAAAAACTTCAGCTCTTCCATAGAGAAATGATGCCACCGTTCTTAACATGTTAATTGGGACTGTGTTGTGCACTCGTGACCATGCCAATAAATAATTGCTGAGCAATAATGGGTCAGAGGAGTACTACAACTTCACTTGGAACGTGAAACCACGAGGAAACTAAAATTTTACCCATCATAGCATTACTGCTACAGACGTTTACATAACTCAATAGCCGAAATCAAGTGGTTTCCCACATTTAGATCGTTCGTTGGCCAGCGGAGTAACTAGTTCCCCATGGAGCACGACAGTGTTGTAATGACACACGTAAATCTATATCTTACGGTAATTATTAGAAAAAGGAGTGGCATAATCTCTACTACTTTGAAGCATCCATTTTATCAAACAATTTCATTCAAGGGTACTATCAAGTCTATTTATATTAAGCTCAAACATGATGGAGTAGTTCTAAAATAAAATTCTTTGGGTAAAAATGGACTCAAGTCATCTTTTGGATGCTTTTTCTTGTTGTAAAAAATGTAGGAAATATTTTAACCAAGTTCATTGCTCATTGTTTCAAAGCTAAAAAGGAGACACTAGCAAGGGAATAGAATTTATAGGATTACAAGCTAAGTGGGGAATAACTCTAGTGAAAGCAAGTAAATAATTGTAGGATCAATTTAAGGTTGCATAAAAGGTGATGAAAGGAATGTGATGCCTCCTCTTGCTTGCTTCATTCTCGTATTTTAGTCGAACCCCCTCTATATTTCCATATTGCCAAGTCACCTGAAATTGAGCAATCTCCGAGAGAAACAAAGAAATGAACTTGCAATAAAAGTTACAACTAATTTTTTGTATTTTTTTTAGGAATGCAAAATGAAAGTTAACATGCAATTTTGAAGAAGTGAAATAAATCAAAAGAAGATATAATAATATGAAAGCAAGGTTTGGAGGTTTTCAAACCTCCCCCAAGCATAGGCTATTGCCAAGCTCAGTTGTTGCCGTCATTCGGCGGCTGGTGATGATACTGCTGGTAGTAGTCGGGGAAGTGGGTCATGAAGTGACTGAAGTTGTGAGTTAAGGCACTCATATCTTCATTCACTCCTTGAAGAGTGTGGTCGATCTCCCCAACATGCTGGTTGATTTGCTGGAATTCTTGATAGGGGACGTAGTTGTACCCCTGCTGCGGCTGGTTGGGCCATGGGTCCTAGGCTCCCCATTGCTGCTGCTCCTGTCCCTCCGAAGCAAGGTTATGTCCTTGCTCATCCTCATGCTCCTACTCATCCTCATCCTACTACTCTTCTTCTTCATCTTCTTCTTGATCAGGCTAGAGTTCAGCCATGATCTCCATCACTTGGTCCTTGGTGAGGATCCAAGTGTCCTTCTCCACAATCGAGAAGGCTTGGGGACAGGGCAACGGAACCTGCTCACCCTATGCATCACCAAGATAACCAAATTGATACGCTCGGAGCCTCCGGTTAGCTTGGTAAACACCAAGGAAGACACAAGTAGTCAAATACTTGACGTCCATAAGTTTGGAGCCGTCAACAGATTGCATAATAGAAATATAATATTTAATGCATTGGCAAGGTGGGTTACCAATCCACCAATGCGAATATCACCTTTCATCTTGTTGCTTTGGTGGCGAAAGTGCTGGATGAGTAGAGCTATAGGATTGGGGCTTTGCGGTGCAGTGGGAAAGAGAGTCTTGGTGATCATTTCCATGTCCGCATTAGCCATGGAACCGGTATCACCTCTTCCCAATAGTGTGTTGGCAAGGAACAAGGCATAGCAGCAAATTGTTGGGTTCTGAATGGTGGACATCTTCTTCTGGTAGAATTTGGTGCCACCATTAATAGAAATAGCCTCCCAAGTTTCTCCACTTGTGACGCTTTAGAGGTTAGTAACAGTTGACTACCCAACGTGAGGGAAGCCGAAAGCATCGCAAAATTGTTCAAAAGTTATTTCATAAGGCTGCCGGTTCATGGTGAAGCTTACCATGCACGCATTACCTTTGTCCCTGTGGTCGTCATAGAAGGAGGCAAGGAACTCATAGGTTAGTTCAGCGTAGGAGTCGTGGCTTGCGTAGCCAAGCACTTTTAACCCGGACTTGTTACACATGTGGTCGAAGTCCGCCTTCAACCCTGCCGTGGTAAGAAAGCTATGGTCGACCCAACGTGTGGGCAACACCCTCCTCGAAGAAACTATGTCGAACTTGGGGTTACGCTCGGCTTGGGACCCTGATCTCTCATCATGTTGGCACTTGCTCTTGCGAAAAATGTTACCGATTTTTTTCATCTTGATGCACTGAAACATTTCACCATAAAACCTTAGGCATATAGTTTCTACATGATATACGGACGATTCTACATGGAAAAATTCAATCCTAACATGAGAAATCAATAGTAAAAGCTAAACAAGCTTGAGTTCATCCACTAGATCAATCTTAGAGTTTCAACCAAGGAAAACTAAAAATAAAGCATGGATAGGCAGAGAAACATACCGATTTGTTGATTCCCCCACTCAAACGAACGAAATCCGCGAAGAATTGAGAGTTCTAGGTGGGTTTTGAGAGGTTTGGAGAGAGAATATGAGAGAAATAG
Organism: Avena eriantha; assembly: GCA_910589775.1. Classification (NCBI taxonomy): domain Eukaryota; kingdom Viridiplantae; phylum Streptophyta; class Magnoliopsida; order Poales; family Poaceae; genus Avena; species Avena eriantha. Next base: position 202,577,090 of record OU342744.1, on the reverse strand, counting down.
TGAGGGAGGATAAGAAACCTAGCCGCTCGGCCCGATTTTGTGGTCGCGCCGAACTATATGGCTGGAACTATACGGGCAGGATATGTTGTTCCACCCGTATAGTTGTAGCAGCGCCGCCAACTAGGGTTTCTTTAAGCAGAACACAACTATACGGGCACAACTATATGGCCAGATCATAATGATCTCGCCGTATAGTTGGTCATTAAATCGTCTGTGTTCTCGAGATACATTCTCAAAAACAGACATCGATATCTATACTACCAAAACTATACGGCCAGAATTTTTATTCCCGCCGTATAGTTGGTTGTTAAACAGTCAGTACCTTTGGGAAGAAATTGTATGGAGGCATCGATATCTATACGACCGAAACTATACGTCCGGAATTTTTATTTCGGCCGTATAGTTGGTTGTTAAATTCTCTGTGCCCATGCAAGAAAATTATTGATGGCAAAGATATCTATACGACCAGAACTATACGGCCGAAATTTTTATTCCCGCCGTAATGTTGGTCGTTAAACCATCAGTAGTCATCAAAAAAATTATGTTTCTTCGAGAATACCTTCTTATCCTAAAACTTAACAAAATACTTTATTTTTGACAGAAAAATTGACAGTAGAAACTGTCGACCAACATTAGCATGTAATGAGCAGAATTTTACCCTTTGTAGATAAAACTCAAACTTTTAATTTTATACTTATTCTACATTCGTTCAATCAATGTTTCTACTACTTTTTGACAGCTGCATCTTCACGGGCGCGCTTCCGCACGAATGTCTGTGAAAAAGTTGTAGGAATGTGATGACCTTTTTATTCTTTATTTTATGTTATTCTTGTGATGGGTTTACTCCCATTAAGCATTTTATTAAGAATGGTTGAATAACTCAACCACTTCTCTGTTCTTGAATTCTTACCTTGGGTTGCCCCTTATCAAAGGCACTTACCACATGAACTCATTTTGCCAGTGGAATATATCTCTCTCCTGCGTCTAGCTTCTTTGGAAAATACCGGATGATTTCAGCATCATAAACATTGAAGATTATTTTTCCTTTAGCACAATCAACTGATGCTCCGGCAGTACTAAGGAAAGGTCTTCCAAGTATTATAGATAAATTTTCATCCTCTGGCATTTCAAAAATAATAAAATCAGTGGGAATAACATGCTCATCTATTCTAAGTAGAACATCCTCAATCATACCAATGGGTTGTTGATGGGGATATGCCAAAGGGGGTATGCCCAGCAGGACGTTCCGATTGGGCCGAAGGGCCTATGAGTGGACCTGGAGGATGGCGACTGGATTACAACGGAAGGAGAAGCCCGGCGACTGGAGGCCCAGGAGCGTAACAGAAGCCCAGTCGGATTAGGTCAAAACCTCCGAATCCTTATCTTATTCGATGGTAGCTTGTAAACCCTAGCGAGGTGCCTCATATATAAACCTCCCTAGGGTATCCTAGATACTTACGTTCCATCATACACCCCCTCAAGCAACTCGCTGAATAGCCGCCAAGCTCGCCACCCTTGTAACTCGCTCTCCAATAATCCAATCTAGTAGGAGTAGGTCTTTACCGTCCGGGGGGCTGAACCTGGGTAAACCCATGTGCATCCGCCCCCATCTCGCACCGCAGATGGCCGCCAACTCTTCCTCATGAAACACTCAATCGCTGCCAGTGGCAGCGACTGCCGTGGCATTTCCACGATAGTGGCGCCCACCGTGGGGCATAGCGGGACTGACCTGAGTTCTGCGGCGAGACCCTACTCGCCGATCGATCGGCCGCTCGCCACCAGCCGCATGATCGCCATTGGTGGGATCTTACAGATCCTACCCAGCAGCTACATCCCAGCTTCACGCTTGATCACTGACAGCGCGGTGATGCCGGTCGGCTCCATCAACCTCTTCGTCCCCTTCACCGGCGCGGTCGACCCAGCCGCAACGGTAATCGTCGGCGGATCGCCGCCGCACCACGATCTGCTCTCGGAGGAGCAGGTCCGCTCCATCAGGAGCCTCGTCACTGAGTACGACTCGGCCGCCAGCGATGCGGCCGAGACTAATGCCGCCACCCACAACGACGCCCTAAACGACGATGCCGACTCCACGACCCCTGCCTCGGTCGACGGATCCATCACCGTCGCGTCATAGGAGGACTCCATCACGCGAGTCTCCAACCCCGAGGACTTCGAGGACTCCTCCATCCTGGGGATCTCCGACTCCGATTCCGGCTCGGAGTCGCCCGAGGATTTTCGCGCCAGATCCAATCACTTCAACGCGATCTACATGGCGGGCAGCACGGCCGCCCCGCCAGATCCATTCGCCACGCCGATCCCGCCGACTGCGACGGCCACGGAGGTGGAGGAAGCCCGCCTATGGCTTCCGGAGGCACAACGCAACGAACTCGCCGAGCGCGAGAAATACTGCCTCGAACGAGAGACGGCGTGGGAGCTGTCGCTCTATCACCAGCGCCGCATCAGGACCCGCCTGAACTCCAACGTTCAGGGCCGCGTCCTGAACTTCAACAACGAGAGCGAACCCACACGCGCCGCCGAGCGCGAATACTACGAGAACGCGCCGCCAGCCGGAGCAACCCCGCAAGACCACCACCTGGTGCACCGACAACCGGGGCCCCCCACCACTCATGGGCCGCGCGCCCCCGCCGGACCAACCGCGGATCATCATCTTGCCTCAAGCCCGTGATGCCAACGGGCTACCACTATACTCCACCCCAATGGACAACGTCTTCACGGCCGACGCCGCGATTGCCAACCTCGACGTCCAAGGCGACGGCGCGCTTCAGATCTAGTACGCCAAGGCCCTACTCGCCAGGGCCGTCGAGCAACAAGCCGCAGGAGTCGACCCGTGGGGGCGGATGTACTCCCGCTCATCAGCAAGCAGGGCGGCATCAAGCGGCTACCCCACCGTGGCCAACACATTAGTTTTCCCACCACCCCAGCCCCTGGCGAACCAGCCACGGGCCGCCAATCCCGCGTTGTCAACCAACAAGCCGCGACCGGCGAATAACACGGTCGCCGCCAACGGGCAGCCCCTCGACGCCCAAACAAACATCATCAACAACCAGGCGTGGCGGTCGCGCCAGCCTAACGACCTGAGGCACACCCTCACCAACCACGGCGACCTGGAACCAAGAGGCTCGCTCAGTCGAGTTGGGCCGCAATGCTTCGGGCCCATGATTCGCGGGGAAAAATACCCAGCCAACTTCAAGGCCCCCAAGGAGATCGAGAAGTACGACCCGACTTACGATCCCGCTGTCTGGCTGGACACATACCTCATGGCAATGGGAATCGCAGGCCACACCGACCTGCTCGCTACCTCCCCCTGATGATGGAGGGTGCGACCCGGCAATGGATCAACACGCTCCCTACCGACAGCATCGATTATTGGGAAGAAATGCGGGACGCCTTCGTCAGGCACTTCGAGGGCTCCTACACCCGCGCCACCACGATAGAGGACCTGGAGCGATGCATCCAGGGACAACGCGAGTTGACTCGTCGCTGGGTCCAAAGATGGCAAGAACTGTGGATAAACGCCTCCGGCATCCACCCAGATACGGCGATACACTGTTTCAAGAATGCGTGCTGGTACGAACCCCTGGTCGCCAAGATCAAGAGGGTCTACCGGACGCTTGACAACATCCCCGACCTCCTCGAGATCACCAAGCGCTATGCGAAGGAGGACCCCAACCAAGACTCCGATGCGAGTCAGTAGGAATACGCCACACCAGCATCCATGATAGCGGGCGCCTACGCGACATGCGCTACAGCAACACCCGCATCACCGGCAAGCACGGACGGGCGAGTCGACTTCGTCGCCAACGCCGGCTATGGCCAGCGCGACTCCAAGAACTACCGCCGCGATAGAGGAAACTACCAAGACAGCGGGAACTACCGTGCAAACAACGCGATGAGGCCGAAATTCGACCTCACCGCCTTGCTCAATCAGCCCTGCATCTACCATAGTAGGAAGGGAAAACCCGCCACCCACACCACCGCCGATTGCCACACTCTCAAAGAGATTGAGAAGGCGAGACGAGCAAGGGAGGACCCCAATAACAACCCACCTCGGGACAATGGGAACGGTGGTGGCTTCGGCACCGCCGTCGGCTCGCTACACACCTTCATCGCACGCGGCACCAAGCGCGAGAAGAAGGTGCTCCCCCGCGCAGTCGCTGTCAATGCGGTGACACAAGTCGACATCCCTCGCTTCCTCAACTGGTCCGACCAGAGCATCACCTAGAGTCGCCAGGACCATGCGCCAAGGATCGAATACCCAGGGCGAGTCGCCTTGGTAGTCAGGCCCAAGGTGGCCGACTACTGGCTGCCCAAGACACTAATGGACGGTGGGAGCTCCATCAACATCTTGTACCTAGACATGTTCAAGAGGCTCCAGCTCCCAGAAGAAGCCATTGAGCCAACACTGACGACCTTCCACGACATCGTCCCCGGTCGAAAGGCGTACCCAATCGGGAAAGTGACACTGCCAGTCACCTTCAGCACTCCGGCAAAATACCGCACGGAAAGGATCGTGTTCGAGCTGGTGAACTTCCGTAGCCCCTACCACTGCGTCCTGGGTCGCCAGGCATTCGCAAAATTCATGGCGACCCTGCACTATGCCTACAACATGATGAAGCTCCCTGGGCCAAGCGGCATCATCACAGTCCACGGTGACCCCGACATGGCCGTGGAATGCGAAGACAAAGGCACTGAGCTCGCCGACGCCGTCATCGCCGCGGAAACCGACCACACGGATGAGCTCGCGAAATACGCGGGCAACATTAACAAGGACGACCCCACCATCCTGAAGAAACCAACCGCCGCGAACTCCACGTTCGAGGCGACGACGCACACCCGTACCGTCGAGCTCGTCCCAGGCGACTCCAGCCAGACGGTCACCATTGGGGCGCACATGAGCCCCGCATAGGAAAGCGCGCTCATCGGGTTCCTCCGTGAGAACCGCGAAATCTTCGCATGGAAGCCAGTTGACATGCCAGGTGTCCCGAGGGAACTCGCTGAGCACAAACTCAACGCCGACCCCAAAGTGCAACCAGTAAAGCAATCGCTACGACCCTTCAATGAAGAGCGCCGTCGAGCAATCGCCAAAGAAGTTCAGCGCATGCTAGCCGCAGGCTTCATCCGGCCAATCAAATACTCCAAGTGGCTGACAAACCTAGTCCTAGTTCTAAAAAAGAACAACAAATGGAGAATGTGCATCGACTACACCAACCTCAACAACGCCTGCCCGAAGGAGGAGTTCGTCCTACCGCGCATCGATCAGATCATCGACTTGACCGTGGGGTCGGAGTCGCTGTGCTTCCTCGACGCTTACTCTAGTTACACCAGATCAAGATGGCGGTCGAGGATGAGGAGAAGACGGCGTTCATCACGCCATTCAGCGCATCCTACTACACGGCCATGACGTTCGGCCTCAAGAACGCAGGCGCCACATACCAGAGATGCATGTAGGAGCGTCTAGCGAGCCAAATTGGTCGCAACATTCACGTCTACATTGACGACGTGGTGGTAAAATCCACCCGCCAGGACGACCTGCTCGCCGACCTAGCCGAAACCTTCGCAAACCTGCGGAGGTACAACATCAAGTTGAACCCCGGAAAATGCACCTTCGGCGTCCCCACTGGACAACTCCTGGGATATGTAGTCTCCAAGTGAGGCATCAAAGCCAACCCCACCAAGATCGACACCATCGCGCGACTCGGGAAACCCAAGTGCCTGCGCGACGTCCAGAAGTTGGCAGGGCTAGTCGCGGCGCTCAGTCGCTTCATTCCCCGACTAGGCGAGAAGGCAATGCCCCTCTACCGCCTAATGTGCAAGAACCCCACGTTCCAATGGGACGCGGAGGCCGACGACGCACTCAAAGCACTCAAAGAAGTGTTACTCGCAGCCCCACTACTCGATGCTCCACTTGACAAAGAGCCAATGCTCGTTTACGTCGCGGCCTCTTATCGAGTCGTCAGCACCGTGATGGTCGTCAAACGACCGGAAGAAGGCAAGGAGCGCCCCATACAGCGCCCGTCTACTAGATCAGCGAAGTCCTAACGGACTCACGACATCGCTACCTGCAATACCAAAAACTGGTGTACGCGGTACTCCGAGTGCAGCGGCGGCTCCCACACTACTTCCAGGAGCACCCAATCATGGTGGTCTCCTCCGCGCCCCTGCAATACATCATATGCAATCGCGAGGCGAACGGGCGAGTCGCCAAGTGGGCTGTCAAAATCGGGGTCCACAACATCAAATACGAGCCCCGCAATGCAATCAAGTCACAAGCCCTGGCTGATTTCCTTGCAGACTGGGAAGAAGCACATCAGCCAGAGAAGCTCCCGTACCTCCACTACTGGTCGCTCCATTTTTGCGGCTCCAAGAACGCCGACGGTGCAGGGGCCAGGGTCATATTGACCTGCCCCAAAGGAGACAAGCTCCGCTACGTGCTCCACCTCAACTTCAAGCCCTGCACCAACAACATGGCAGAATATGAGGCCCTCCTTCACGGCATGAGAGCCGCTAAGGAGATGAACGTCAACCGCCTACGATGCTATGGCGACTCCGACTTAGTAGCCGGCCAAGTCGCCGGGACGTGTGACGCCGTCTCCCCAACAATGATCGTGTACCGCCAAGCTGTCGACCAATTGGGAGGACACTTCGACGGCTACTCCATCGAGTGGATCGACAGGCGCAAAAACGAGGAGGCAGACGCCCTCTTCCGCATCGGATCGACCCGACAAGCGCCACCAGTAGGCGTCTTCCTCGACATCATCCACAAACCATCGGTCAGCCCACCAAAAGAGATCGACGTCGGGATCCCACTGCAACCAGAACCGGCCTTAGTCGCCATGGTTGTGGAACCTAGCGACTGGACAACACCATACGTCGCCTTCTTGGAACACAAACTCCTACCAAGCAATGAGACGGAGGCGTGAATGATCGTGCGCCGCTGCAAATCCTTTGTCATCATCAACGGCGAGCTCCAAAGACGCAGCGTGACTGGCGTGTTCCAGTGCTGCGTATAGCCAGAAGAAGGCCGCAAGATCCTCTAGGACATTCACGCCGGCGACTGCGGCCATCACGCCGGCGCCAAGTCGCTAGTCGCCAAGGCCATGCGGCATGGTTTCTACTGGCTCACCGCACACACCGACGCCACCAACATCGTCCAACGATGCATTGGGTGCCAGAAGTACGCCCACCAGACGCACCTCCCTAGCTCGGCACTCAAGACCATCCCCATCACGTGGCCATTCGCTATATGGGGCATGGACATGGTAGGCCCGTTCAAGAAGGCCCCGTCTGGCTTCACTCACCTCCTGGTCGCAGTCGACAAGTTCACCAAATGGGCCGAGGCCAAGCCAATAAAAAAGTGCGACGGCAAGATAGCCACCAAGTTCCTACGCGAGCTCATCTAGCGGTACGGTCACCCGCACAACATCATAATAGACAATGGCACCAACTTCGCCAAGGGGGCCATGGCGGAATTCTATGAAGAACATGGCATACGACTCGACCTCGCATCAGTCGCCCACCCGGAGTCAAATGGCCAAGCAGAACGTGCCAACCAGAGCGTCCTCCACGGGCTCAAGCCGCAACTCCAGGTGCCCCTCGAGCGCACCCCATGATGCTGGGTCGATGAGCTCCCCTCTGTGATATGGGGGATTCGTACCTCCGTTAATCGCTCCACCGGGTTCACGCCCTTCTTCATGGTGTATGGCGCCGAGGCCGTAATGCCAACTGACCTAGAGCACGACTCACCACGAGTCGCCAACTACGTCGAGGCAGCCAACGAGGTTGCCCGCCAAGACAACATCGATCAACTCGACGAGGCACGCGACCTGGCTCGCTCCCGCACCACCATATACCAGCAAGGACTCCGCCGCTACCATAGCCACCGAGTGCGAACTCGCACCTTCCAGGAAGGCGACCTGGTCCTACGACTGGCCCAAGACAAGAAGGGCATGCACAAACTCTCCCCCCCATGGGAAGGGCCGTTCGCCATAGGGCGAGTCCTTGGCAATGACGCCTACTACCTCATCGACGTACGGGGTGACGGCCAACTGGAGGTCGGGAGGCCATGGAATGTAAACCTCCTCAGAAAGTTCTATACTTATAACCTCACATTGTACTCCGCTGGCATATATCATGAAAATCATCCAGATCGCACAAATTGTGTCCACTCGCCATATTCTTGTGCCATTCGCACTCGTACATATTAGCAATATGCTACTTACGAAAGTCAACCTCTAGTCGAGCGACCGGCATGGCTAAGTAGTTGTAGCACCCCGCTAAAACCACTACCAGAAAATCGCTGTGTTTTTGTGCATTGCATCATCATGACCGCATGCTCATGTCATCATGCCACATTGCATTTGAGCATCGTCATCATCATGCATGGTTTGTTTGAAAACTATTTTCGAAAAGCCTGGTTTTGTTTTCTAATCGCCCCGTCTTTATTTCAAATTAAAAACCCGGGTCTCCGGAATATTTTGGGTTGTCTAAAAACAGTTTGCAAAAGCCCCGTTTTAAATAAATAAAAGTTTACGTTGTTTTTTTAAGGCAGCCAGCCAGGCCCAAAGCCAAGCCGGCCACATCCTTCCTAGACTAATCCTAACCCTAGCTAGACAAACCCTAGACCTAACCCTAACCCCCACCTAACACACACACACACACACCCGCACTCAGCGCAGCAGCAGTGCAACGCCAAGCGCAGCAGGCACGCACACGCCACCCCGCCAGCCCCGCTCCATCCATCCGCTGGCCACGCCACCCCGCACGTGGACCCACCCCGTCCCGTCCTACCCCAGTCGCCCGCGCGGGACTGCTCCCTACCTGCCCACTCCCGTCGCCCGGCCCCACCACCTGGGCCCAATCCCGAGCCGTGCCCTCTTTCTCCGAACGCGACACCCATCCGCCTCGGGATTCCCTGGCCCCACCACGCGCGTCGGTTTCGCCGTCTCTCCCGCACGCCATCTCGCATCGCTCTCCCCTGTCTCCTACCTCGCAATCCCCAATGCCCTGCCCCGCCACCAGATCCCACCGCCGCCGCTGCGGTGGCCCTCGCCTCCATCCCCTCCGGCCGCCGTCCTGGACCCCACTGGCCGCCCATCCATGCCCCCTTCGCCCCCAAGCTCGCAGAGCCGCGGTCCCTCCCATCAAGCTCCTCCCCACCGGCCGTTTCTCCATCAGCCGCCCCCGTGCGAGGCTCGCCGCCACCTCGGCATCGTCCTCCTCGCCACCGTGCTGTCGTGGACGTCCACGCCCCGACCTTGTTGTTCGCCACCTCGCCCTTCGGTCTCCCGCCTCTGCCTCCCCAACTCCCGAGCGCCGCCGCTCAAGCCCCGTTGACGGCAGTTCCTCTCCACCGTCCACCAACCGCCGTTCGCGAGCCAGCCGCCACCATCGACCTCCTTCCGCCGCCTGTCCTGCCGCTGATCATGGTCTACAACCCCTACACGTCTGTGACCTCCTTGACGCCACCCTCGACCCCTTGTCGTCTCCCGGTGCCATCCTCAGCCCGATGGCCGCCTCGTCTTGCCCCGGACCGTATCTGTGCCGTCGGCATGCGCCTCCTGCCGTGGGCATCTGTGAGCTAGTCTCCCTGCCGCGAGTTCTGTCCAAGTTGTCGCTGTTTTCTGTCAACACCCAAATGTGGGGATCCTCTTTGGTTCAGTCGCAAATGCTGCTCCACCTCGAAGGCTAGTTCACGGTGTACATCCAGTGCCTCCAGGACTGCGCGTGTGCTGGTTTGACTCGTTGCTGACAAGCGCCCGCACTCCTGTTGCGATGCTCTTCGTCCATGGGATGTTGCCGCCAAGACCGTCTCACCAAGCCTCGTCACCGTGGTCTCTCTGATGGTGTGTTGTTGTTGTGATGATGTTGCAACGTCAAGCGTGTGAAGTTGTAGTGTGAGTCACCCGATGATTGATGCGAGAAGCCGAACCCGAACACCACTAGGAGAACATCGACAAGATCTTCGTGGCACATGACTTGACCCGAAGACCACGGATGCGACAAGACCGTCGACATGGAACCAAAGGACGTCAAGTACGTCACCCCGAACGCCAAGACCGACACCGTCAACCGAGGACTACGACAAGATCGTCCCAACCCGCCAAGTTCGCCTACCTGGACACCGTGCGACAAGATCTACTTCACAGATCCGAAGACCCCGGTACCCGATCCACTCAAGTTCGCCATCGACGACAAGGTCGACCGCGTGGAACCCAAGTTCTCCATCACGACACGACAAGTTCTCCATCCTGTATCCGAACCTCACCGTTCCCGTCAAACCCGGAGACCGAACCCCGGACCCCTGGACCCAAGATCTTTCGAACCCAGATGTGTGACCCTAAGCCTCTAATTTTATAATATGACATATACATGTCACATCATTAAATCAGCATGCTTGCATACATGTCATCTAGTGGGTTGGGTTAAATAGTCGATTCACCTAAATTAAATATGGAGTCTATATGCGGGCTATTCTAGTCTTATTCCGGACTCCATTTAAATTGGTGTAGCAAACCGATGCCATGTCTCGCCCTGTTAATACAACATTTAAATTGTGGGGTTTCTAAACAACTTAAACCTAATGATTAATTGTCTGGACCCCGGTTCCGCTTAATATTGCCTAATTGCACCGCATCTGCATCATATCATAAGCATGCCGAATCTTCTGCCATAGTATTAAATATTGCATCCGGTGTTTCTTCTAGTGTTTGCTTCTTCGCAGATTAGGCCGATGAGTTGATGCAAGTATCGAGAAGTTCTCTAGATATGATCCGTCGGCAGTGTTTCCCAGGCGAGCATCTCTCCCCCTTCTACCTATTTTGATTTTATCGCCTTTATTTCCTCCTGTTGATCTATTGCTACCCTTATTGCGATGCTGTAGTTTTCGTGTACCATTTATATTCCCTGCAGCTTCTATATTGCCTTAGACACATCCTATTGCCTGTTGTTTGATAGACAGTCGGCCTTGTGAGTTGTAGTTGCTTGCTCAGGTGCTGCTTTGCGTCGTTGTTGTTCCACCGTTGTTGGAAGGTTGGCACATGCTTAATGGTGGAGATGCTTAATGGTGGAGATGATCATGACTTTAAATACAACTATTAAAATGCTAGATATAACTAATGCAGAGGCATCATTGGGCAATAGATGTTATTTGGTTCTTCCACGCTCACTTGTGTCCCGTAGGACCCCGAGTACTTGATACCTGTTCCTTGACTATTCGCACTATCCACATCCTGGAGAGTCTATGAATCCCCCTTAGCCAGAGCTTGATTCATTTCTATTTCTTGGGGCCACAAACTAGTTTGGGGTTTTATTTACTATCATGTACCTATGCCATGCTTTACTGCTTTATTTACGATTGTGCGTGGAGCACCTGTACTTTTTTGGAACGTGGAATGTTTTCACGGTATCGACAAGCCCAGTCACACTTTCGGGTTCCTAGTCGTCTACAACCATTGACACAAACCCTGGGTCCGTCTCGGAGCCGGCCAACTTCATTGTGGGTAGCTTAGTGGGGTGGCCCCCTAAAATATTTTATGAATCCTGTGATCGCTTTGTCGTGAAAGCCTCGTTGGGTTTTGATTTGGTTTTTCCGAGGTTGATCGTGTGTGTGTTGCTATTTGTGCACCCCTGTAGGGTAAATCTTTCTGAAAGCCGTGTCCGTGGTTATGGACGACTTGGAGCACAGTATCTCGATCATAGAAAGGCATAACTAAAGTAGTGTTATAAATTTGACTTAATATGTGACTAGTAATCAGCTTCACTACAATGGAATGGATAATAAAAAATGCCAACAACTGGTGGATCTGGGGTTGTTTTGTGACATGCTGTACCTGCCTAGTAAGTATTGCAAATCCAATGGAATGTGATAAAAGTGCCAACAACTGCTAGGTTTTTGGGATTCCTCAGGACAATTATATCTGACTAGTAAATGTTCCAACTACAATGGAATGTTAACTAAAACTGCCCACTACTTATGCTATCAGGATGACTCATGCTAGATAACTGACTAGTAAATGCTGCAACTATAATCGAATGAGTAAAACTGCCAACTGTGTGAGTTCCTTGGTCCGACTTCCTCATTTGGTCTCGAGGGGGAAATACTAGGATGGGTATGTTTGGTGTTAGTATAAGGTTGTTCCGGATAGGTCTTTCTTATCCCTCTCTAATAGCCGACAGTTGTATTGAGTCTCTATAGGTTGTTTAGTGCATGCTTCGCTGCCGCTTCAGTCCACCATACCTATGTAGGCGAAAGCCGCCGAATTCTAGCCTCGCCGTGTACTGGCCTCAGTACTGACGCTCCTCTTTTTCCTTTGCCCTTTGTTGGCACCCCTTTTGTTTTAGCAGGTTTGAGATCGACGTTGTTAGCAGGGTTACCCTTTCGGCTTGGCCTAGGCAGGGTTATGGACGCCATTGGTTATTCTTCAGGTCTCTTAGCCCCATTTGCATCTTGTCCGTACTCGGACGTTGTATCGTTTTCAAGGTGATTTGGACCTTTGTAGTGTATATCTGTATTCTTGACTCATGGTGTCATGCTGTATATATATATGTTCTGTGGGTCCCATCGAGGACTGTTGTGTAATGGTATTACTTCGTTTTCCACCCGCACGAAAGTGCCTGGTGGGCGTCCTTGAATCGTTTCTATGCGGGTTTGGCGGAAAGGGCTAAACCTTGCATAGGGCCGATTCAAGGGTGTTAAAGTAGTGCGTCACAAGGGCACCGGAAATATTCGGGCCTTGGGTCGTCCACGAAAACGCCAACCTGGAGCCGCCATTGGAGTTGCCTAGCCCGACCGGCCCACCGGGCCAAGACAACCGATACATGCTTCTCACAGTGACCGGTCCCTCCCATCCTCATGCAAAGCAACAGGAACGGTTAAGTACCACGTACGAGGACTCCGCAAAACGGGAACCACCACGCGGCTCGGGAACACACCAAGTAAGAGAGCTGCCTAGGACTCACCAAGCGACTAGATCTCCGGGCTAGGGGAGGAGACGCGTTACAAACAATGCATTCACAACCTGCAATAGGAACATGACCAATGTGGTCGGGCACCACGCTCGGGGACTTGCTTGCAAGTCAGTCCTACTCGCGCTTGGGGACTCGCCACTCAGAAGACGCGAGAGATAAAAACAAGTGCATAACCAAAACAATACACAAAAGTATACAATCAAGTTATACCCCATTAAAGGGCGGACGCGCTCGGGGACTCGCTCAACCAAAAACAAACACACCACACAATCCTAGTCGCAATACGAGTTGATCGACTCCCCTTGGCATATATTGCAAAATACTTTACAGCAGTCGTCACTTGGCATACATCACAAATTGGACAATTACATTGTTTATTCCGCAGGCCCTGATGAAGAAGCAGCGCCACCCCCCTTGACATGAACAAAAGGCTACCACGGGTTCGTCGGGTACGACGTCAGCGACTTCGACAACGACGATCGGAAGGGCTGCTCCGACTTCATATCGCGATGCTCCGGCTCAGGGTCGCCAGGCGCCAACACCATCTCCTGATACGGCAGCAGATCCCCTATAGCCAAGACCCGATCGGCGTAAGGGGCAGCCTTCACGGTCAACTTCAGCACCTCTGACATCTACACCGTGCTGGTCGCTGACAGGTAGCCTCTCGTCACATCGTCAAGGTCGAAGTCATCAGGGAAGTGGGTGAGACCCAAGCTCAACGCTGTGGTGGCCCCGCGCCTGAACGCTGAGCGCGTCATCCACTCCACGACGGCAGGCACCTCCTCCAGATAGCGCCACACCTCCGTAAGCCCCCAGGAATAACTTCAGTGGGGGACATACCTGAAGAGCCGCTTGGACGCACAACGGAGAGGCCGTGGCCGAGTTCACCACGGCAGTCATGCACTGCGAGGCATTGTAGGTCTGCACCACCAGATTGCTTTGGCCTACCATAGCTACGAAGTCAGGTGTTAGTGAAACTATGAAACCCCCAAATCAGGGACTCGACAAACGGGTCAGGCAAAGACGGAGACTCACCAAGGAGTTTGGGGCAGTTCTCCGTGACGTGTTTCTCCAAGGCGGTTTGCTTAAGTGCAGCCCCACGATGATGGAATCCGTGGTTTTGCGTTCTTCCTCAGCAGCAGCAACGGCAGCCTTCGCTCGCTCCTCGGAAGAGATTGAGGCCGCTTTCGCCTCCTCCAAGTCCTGGACCAGGGAGGCTATTCGTCCATTCGCCGCGTCCAGCTCGGCGACTGGAACATACCACTCACGGGCCTTGGAAATCACAGCCAGGAAACCATCTGCAAGAGAAACCATCAACATGCTATATACCACTAGATCACACCTGACAGAGGAAGAGAAAGACACACAGATACTCACCAATAGTTTCCTGAAGCCGCTGGTTCGCCTCGTGTGCTTCGCGCAAGCCACGCTCCAAGCGCTCTCTCACGGCCTGCCAATCGGTCGACTCCCTTTGCAATCCCTGCAAACAAACAACACACCTTAGCATTTGACAAAACCAAAACCCAGTTCCCAGCCGCTGAAATTCAGCGACCAGGAACTCGGGGACTGGAGAAGGACAAAGAAACTCAATTCCTAGCCGCTGAAATTCAGCGACTAAGATTTTGGGGACTGGAGAAGGAGAAAGAAAACTCAATTCCTAGCCACCGAAATTCAGCGACTAGGAATTCGGGGATTGGAGAAGAGCAAGAAGTTTAGTTCCCAGCCGCTGAAATTCAGCACCTAGGAACTCAGGGACTGGACATACCTGAATAGCAGCGCCAAACATCCTGTGAAGTTCGTCGGCGTCAGTCGACGGGATCGTGAAGGAAGTGCACCCGCGACGGGACCCAATGTCTGCATCCACGATCTCTGGACTCTGCGGAGACTGGGTGTCCGCCACACCTGGAAACACCCTCGCCATGAAGCGCGGGAACGTCGCCGACGCTCTGGCGGAGGCACTGGTTGTCGGGGCCGGCGCCTCCGGCACGGACGCAATCGCGACTGGTTCCGATCGCGTCACCACCACCTCTTCGGCGACTGGTGCAGCATCTGGCTCCGCGGCGCTGTCTTTGGCTGCGACGTCGTCGGCACCCCCTTCTACCTTTTCGCCACCTCCGCGGTCGCCACATCTCCGGCGGCCTTCCTCTTCTTGGGGAGGTCGCCCTCTCCTGTGGGGGCGGCCGGTGGAATCTTAGCCACCGAAGGATGACCAATCTTCTTGGCCCCCGACCTGCACGGGTTCCCACAATCATTATAACAACAAATACAAAAAGAGTGAGGCGAATCGGGATGAAGGAGCAGTACTCACTTAGCGACCGGGAGGACGCGAAGCCCGGTGCTGATGTGGGCAGGCTTGTCCAACTCGGGACCCAACTTGCGGGTGAGCCCCCTCTCGAAGACGTCCGAAGCCCACGAAATCGCGGGCTTCCTCGACGATGAAGCCGCAGTCGCCGGGATCTCCGGCTCCGACGTGGCCGCCCTTGACGGCCGCGGTGACTTGGACGCCATCGCCTCAGTCGCTTCTTGGCTTGGAAGCCCCGAGGCTGTCGGCACAATCACCACTAGGGGAACCTCTACCACTACCTCTGTGTCCTTGCCCTCCAACCCCTTTGTCGAGATTGCATCCTTTGGGTCCTTGAGCGAGACTTCGAGGGAACCTTCATCATCAGAATCGTCATCCGACCCAAACACCACTGCCGATTTGGACGGCGACATGAACCTCTTCGCTGGCGACTTGGGCCTGCGTGCGGGCTTCGACGGCGTAGCAGTACGCCGGGATGTGTGCTCCTGTGCGACCTCGTCGCCTCCGTCGTGCTCATCCAGGCTGCGGCTCGCCTCGAACTCACGTTGTTTCTGCATGCGGGTCTTGCGAGCCACATGCGCTAGGGGAGGAACCTCTTCCTCCTCCCCGTCACCGTCGGAAGACTCTCCCTCGGAATCTTCCTCCAGTTCCAGGGGAACCTCTTAATCCAGCGGAGGGAGCCAGCCCTCCAACACCTGAAAAAGCTGAGAACCACCACGAGTAAAACACCAAACGTGGAGACTGGGAACCGAGGTACGAACATAGCGACTGGGAAGAGAACTTATTGTGGGGGCTTCATTCTTCACAGGAGTGTACGGGGCGAGCCCGACCGCCACGCTGGTGAACTCTGCATCGGTGATCTTCTTTAGGGCGGCCTTGTAGTCCTTGGCCTCCCATGATTCCTTGCTGGTTCGTGATGGGTCATGCTTGCCGCTGTATTCATACATCTAGTGCGGCCGAGCCGCCAGCGGAACCAGGCGCCGCCCGAGCCAGCAATTGTAGAGGTTGATCGGAATCAACCCCTGGTCCTTCAGCTTCTGGTCCATCATTTCCGCGACGGCCATCCGCTGGTCTTTGGGAAGCTTCTTCGGCGCCAACCGGCGATGCTCGCTCCTTTCGGCGACGAACTCGGGAAGCGCCACCTCGCCGGAGGGAGTGGATTCTTTTACGTAGAACCAACTCTTCTTCCACTCGATGGCGGCCTTCTTCGCAAGAGGAGCTTGACGAAATTGGCCTTCGGCTTTAGTTGGAACGTCACGCCACCTGCGGCCAACATCAAACCACCGGACGCCTTGTGCCCAATGCGGTCGTGGAAGGGCTCCAACCATAGCGGGAAGTATGGCCTGCAGCCAAGATAGCATTCGAAGAAGGCGACAAAGATCGCCAGCTGCTTGATGTTGTGCGGACTGAGATCCGATGGCTTGATCGCGTAATAGGCGCAGAAGTGGCGGAAAAAGAGTGAAGTGGGGAATCCCAGACCCCTCTCAAGATGGTTGGGGAAGCAGATGAATTCATCGGGTCGCGACTTCGGCTCGGTCTCGGAGGACGGGGAACCCGCCAGTTCCCCTTGTGGAGGACTCCGGTGTCCTCGAAGGATTTAAGCTGGGTTGTGGTACACTTGGATTTTCCCCATGAGCCTTTGGGAGGCGCCATCAGGTAGGATGTGGAATCGCACGACGCGGAAAAGACAAGTTAGAAGGATGTAGGCAGGGAGATTGGACACAGGAAGCACGAACGAGGAAGAATGAAGAATGCGGAGAAGGTATGCAGAGCCGAACCATCACTCCCCTTATATGGGAACGCCACCCACCAAAATCGGGATAGCCGTTACTCACGGTAATTGCACCGAAGTTACCATTGGAAATTCCAATGGATAGTTTGACCGGATTTGACGGTCCAACTCCTTTATTTCACCCGCTACCCTCCAGGCCTTTCCACTCGCCAGAACGACGACTTGGTAGAGGTAACATTCATTGGGGTGGCAAATGGAAACATGGAGAAATTCTCCTTGCTTCTGATAGAGTCCATCGCCGATTCGACTGGACGCCCAAATTGGGCTCGCCTACTCCGAACGCCAAAGGGACGCCTGCGCCTGCATCAATGATGGACTCGGGGACTACTGATGGGGATATGCCAAAGGGGTTATGCCCAGCAGGATGTTCCGATTGGGCCGAAGGGCCTGTGAGTGGACCTGGAGGATGGCGACTGGATTACAACGGAAGGAGAAGCCCGGCGACTGGAGGCCCAGGAGCGTAACAGAAGCCTAGTCGAATTAGGTCAAAATCTCCGAATCCTTATCTTTTTCGATGGTAGCTTGTAAACCCTAGCGAGGTGCCTCATATATAAACCTCCCTAGGGTATCCTAGAGACTCACATTCCATCATACACCCCCTCAAGTGACTCGCTGCATAGCCGTCGAGCTCACCACCCTTGTAACTCGCTCTCCAATAATCCAATCTAGCAGGAGTAGGTCTTTACCCTCTAGGGGGCGAACCTGGGTAAACCCATGTGCATCCGCCCCCATCTCGCACCGCAGATGGCCGCCAACTCTTTCTCACGAAACACTCAATCGCTGCCAGTGGCAGCAACTGCCGTGGCCATTTCCACGACAGTTGTTTAGTGGACTTGTCAGCCATATGTAAAGTGATAGTAGTAGGGGAATACTCCCCTAATCCTAACCTTTTATAGAGGGAGTATGGCATTACGCTAACTCCAGCACCTAAATCACACAAGGCATTGTGAATATCAGTCTTACCTATTGAGCATGAATTAGTTGGTATTTCGGGATCTCCTGATTTAGACAATAGTTTCCCATTAGCAGGATAACTAGTCACCATGGGAACGGTTTCAGTTATTTCTTTCTTTCTACTAAGAATATCACTAAGGAATTTAGAATAGGTAGGAACTTTGATTGCATCCGCAAATGGAATTTCTAGACGAAGATCACCAAGTGCTTTTGTAAAAGAATCATAGATTACCTTATCTGGTGCTTTCTTTTTTCGATCTAGATAAGGAAGCTTTTTCTCACCTTTCTTATTCTTGTCTTTTACCTTTTGTGGGGGATTAGGCTCTTTTGTTGCTTTCTTTTGTTGTTGCTTATCGCTTTTCTTCTTCTCTACTACAACAACTTCATCTTCATTGCTCACTTCTTTTTATTCTCTTGGATCAACCGTCTCTGCATCAGAGACATAACGATCATCCTGTGCATCATCTTGGCCCTCCTTGGTTTGATCTTATGTTTCTTGAGCAGTTTCATCTTGAGGATCCACCAGTGTATCATCTTCTTGGCTTGCTTAGAGCAAGGCTTTTTCCTTCCGCTCTCTTTCAGATTCATATTCTGGTGGTCCTAATGGTCCTGTAACAATTGCACCTCTTCTTGTAACAACATTAGTAGAAACAGGAATATCTATATCATCTTGAAGAAAAATTTGATAACCAGATGCTATTTGTTCACACTGGGTTTCATTCATACAAAGATACTTGTGAAATAATTTTATTTCTTGGCCAATCTCATCATAATTTTCCGTGAGTTCCGCCAAAATCGTTTTATGTTTTTGAAAGTGCTTATGCATGTTATTATGAGATTTTGCTTGTTGATGTTTTAATTCTTGAAAAACTTTTGTAGTTTCACCTTATTCAGTAAAAACTTGTAACAAGTCTACTTTGTTTTCCTTAACAAGTTCAGAAGGTATATCTTTCTCTTTCATTGTTTTGCGTACTTCAAGCATAAGATCAGGAGTTATCCGAAGTATCCCTTTTTCCATCTTAGTGCCGAAATTAGGACTATATAAAGAATCATTCTTAGCCCTAGTAGACATCAATTCTAAACATTCTTTAATAGTTAAAGTATTTATCGATCCTCCCACTGAGAAGTCAAGCAACTCTCTACATTGAATATTAAGACCGTGGTAAAATAAATGACAAATAGTTAATTCAGAATAGCCATGATAAAAAAAGGAATGCTATTGATCATTCCAAAGAACCTATCCTAGGCTTGTGGGTAGTTTTCTCCCACGTTCTGACTAAAGTTGCCTATACTCTTTCTTAGTTCAGTCACCTCTTTAAAAGGATTAAACCTGTTTATGAATTTGACAATGTAGTTTTCCCAACATTTAATGTAATGGCGAGGGAGAGAATATAACCAGTCTAGAGTCTTACCTTTAAGAGACCAACGAAATAATTTTAGACGAGAGAAGTCTCTTGGCAAACCTATTGGTCCAAGCGATGTTACCACATCATCGATCTCTCTAATATTTCTTCCTAGGTCTTCGTCTTCCCTTCCACTAAAAGCTTTTTCCTTTAAAATTTTAATAATTCCACCATCAAATCGATGTTCTCTAACTCCAGGATGAGGGAATACTATTGGTTGCTTAAGAAATTCAGAACTTGGAGCACTGTATTCTCAGAGAGTTTTCTCAGGCTTCTTGGGAGTTGTCCTGTAAATAGACATAATTTCCATTATATCACTCACGTTTTCAACTTCAACTTTATTCGATCTTAAAAGTTTTTCAATAATTTCCTCGCGTCTCTGAGTAGGCACGCAATCAATATAATCTGGTAAATAGGTCCTACCAGAGCGTGTAGACCCTTTGTCTCCTAGGGAGAACATTTTTGTAGTAGTAACACCTAAAATGTCAATAGACAAACACTTAGCGCTTAGCTCCCCGACAACGGTGCCAGAAAATAGCTTGATGTCTGCAAGTGCACAGATTGTTTGTAGATAGTTTCGAAGTATAGATATCGATCCCACATGGAGCCCAAAGGTAAGTGTTTATGGCGAAGTCTCTGTCACACCCAAAGTTGTCACATGTCTTCGAGTGAATTGACTGCAAGTGTAAAAATGAGAATGAGATTTGGATTAAACTGGATGTATTTAAATAAAACTAAAATGTAAACTTCAGAAATAAATAGCATAAAAGTAAAGAACGATTTGGTTGTTCATTGTTTTCTGTAGATGGAGAAAAAGGCGTGGGGAGATACAGTTCATGGTGATAGTGACTGTGCTAGATGGACGAGTGATAAACGTAACAATTGTAATCTTATAAGTATATGTGTAGGTGAGCAACCTATAATTATCCAGAACTCCTCTTGGTAGATTTCATCCCAACTTCAAATATCGTACTAGTCTATTACCAAAACCATGGTGAGACACTGATACATTGCAAATGTATATATAATTTTTGATGTTCAATGCTTAGTTTTATCCACTTTATTGTGTTTTGTCCACACTTTGGAGTACTTTTCAAATGATTTCTTGTACTAACCTATTAACAAGAGCCACAGTGCCAGCTGCCTGTTTTCTGCTGTTTTTGGTTCTAGGAAAGTCAGAAACTGAATATTCTCGGAATTGGACGAGACAAAAGCCAAAGTGCCTATTTTTCTGGAAGTCATCAGATGCCAGAATACGAGACAGAGAAGGGCCAGAGGGCGGCCACACCACCTAGCCGCGCTGCCAGGCTTGGCCCTTCCCAGGGGGTGGTGTGGCCAGCCTAGGCACCCCCTCGGCCTCTCCTTCCGCCTATAAGATGCCCTCGAGACGAAAACCCTAAGTGCCCGATCAAAAATCCACGAAAGAGTCTGTAGCCGCCGTCATCTCCATCCCTAGATCGGGAGGGATCTGAAGCTCTTCCCGGCACCCTGCCGGAGAGGGGAATTCACCTTGGAGGCCTTCTTCATCATCATGCAAGCCTCCAGTGTGATGCGTGAGTAGTTCATCCTTGGACTACGGATCCATGTAGTAGCTAGATGGCTGGTTCTCCTCCTTTGTGCTTTCATGTCTAGATCTTGTGAGCTCCGTTCATGATCAAGTTCATCTCTTTGTAATTCTGCATGTTGTGTTTGCGGGGATCCGAAGGATATTGAGATGCTATTTCAGATTGATTATTGATTCTATCATGTCTTTGTTATTTGTGATCTTGCATGCTTTCTGTTGTTAGTAGCTATCTTGGCCAAGTACATGCTAGCAACTCCAAGAGTTAGTATTTATGCTCGATAGTGGGTTCATGCCTCTGGTAATCAGGGGAAGTGACAGAAATGTCTAAGGTACTAGATGTGCTGTTGCTACTAGGGAGAAAACAAGAATCCTTTGGTCATAGAACAATCGTATTGTTTACTTTACACACAGTTCGTAAAGCAATAATTTGTTGCTTGCAACTTAATACTGGAGGGGGTTCGGATGATAACCTGAAGGTGGATTATTAGTCATAGACGCAGTTGGATGGCAGTCTATGTATAATGTTGTAATGCCCAAGCAAGTCTCAAAGGAGTCAAGATGATTAGTATATGCATGTATTGCTTTTCGATTTTTGTCAATTGCTCCGCTGTAATTTGTTCACCCAGCATGTTATCTATCTTAAGGAGAGCCACCTCTAGTCAACTATGGATCCTGGTCCTTTTCTTTACATACAATCTACAAACTGTTTATTACTTTGTGTTTACTTTCTGCAAACTATTACTTATTTCCATTCGATATGTTTAATCCTTTATTTTCAGCAAAACACGGTGAGATTGACAACTTCATCGCAAGTTGCGGACAAAGTTTTGTGGTTGTGATGTGCAGGTCTCCACGTTCCTACTAGCACCAGTAGTGCGCCCTGCCAAGGCTCATCTAGTAACACCTTTGGGGTGTTTCCTTGCTCCTACTGCTTCGATTAAACCTTGGTTTCATAACAGAGAGAAACTTGGTGCTGTGATCATCATACCTTCCTCTTGGGGTTCCCAACGAGCTCTACATCAACACCACGCCAGCATTTTTCTAGCGCCGACACTAAGCCATAAAGCATTTTTCTGGCGCCGTTGCCGGGGAGTCAAGGACATCTTCACAAGGGGAGTCCCTCATAACAAATCTCTTTATTTTGTTATTTTTGTTTTGCTTAGTTTCTTTTTGATTTGTTTGTTTCTTTATCAAAAACACAAGAAAATAGTTTTACTAGTTTGCTTTCTTATTTGAAAACACAACAAAAAATTAAGTCTCCTTTAGTTGTCACCTCTTCCTTAGCTCACCATGTTGATCCCTAAATTCACCCTGAAAGACCTTTCAATTAGTATTGGTTCTATAATTGGGAAAGATAATATTGAAGAATTCTTTAATCATGTTAGCAACCATGAAGATACTGAAGATAGACCCCTTGTAGAACTTGCTCCAAACCATGAGATTGCTGCAACTTCTTTAATTCACATGTTAGAAGCTAGGTTTGTTAACCTCAACCCCTTAATGCAAGTAATGTTTCTTAAGCTTAAAGAAATTGAGGACCCTGAAAAGAGGGATTTTATTCTAGAAACTTTGTTTAAGGAGTTCTATGATGTTGCCAAGGAAGCTAGGAAAGTCTTTGCACATTTCAATATGCTAGGATCATGTGTAGATGTTGTTGGTACACGAGAAAAGATGAACAAAACCGAACCTAATGGGGAGGAACCTAAGATACCAATACCCTTTAAACTAGTAGCAATACATGATGCCATAGAAAAGAATATTCGTTGGATTGTTCCTACAAACCCTTTTGATGAGAATAGTGAACCTAAGAGCATTGAGAAAGGATACTCTAGAACTTATTTGGATGATATACCTTGCCTTGTTGAAAATATTTCTGCTATTGATCTTAATGCTTCTTCATTTGAGAACACTTGATCCTTTCTTGCTTCTTATGTCTAACTTAAAGGCGTTAAAGAAAAGTACTTATTGGGAGATAACCCAAAAGTTTTAGATGAGTCTTGGAAGTTATTATCTGTGTAATAACCGCTCCTTATCCTTTTTATTTTCTTTTTGTGCCAAGAGTAACCTCTAATGAGAGAGAAGTAATGATTGGGAAAGTTGCTGTCCTGAAACAGATTTCTGTGCTTCACCATAAAAATTCGTGTAAAATCTCTGAACGTCTTTTTTAGGCGTGAATTTTTGTGCTTCTGCCCCAGGTTGTTATATAACTTTCTTTAGTTTAACACTTTTTGATTTGAGCAACAGAAGGTATTCTAAAAAATTCGTCTTTACCTGCTGGTCTGTTTTGACAGATTTCTGCCATTTTCTGCATTTGCTTCCTGTTGGTTCCTTTTTGAGTTCTTTTGGGGAATTGAGCTTTTTGAGGGAAGTGCTACAGTATCTATAATGGAAGTTTATTTGGTGTTAGAACTGAACCTTAAGACTTATTTATCTTGAGTGCACTAACGTTGCTAATAAAGATTGTGTCAAGTTTTGTATGAAGGAAAAATTTTAGGTGTATGGAAGGAATGAGTAATGAGATGAAGAATGGACTAAAGCTCAAGCTTGGGGATGCCACGCATATCAACCCAAGAAATATCTAAGAAGTACAAGCTTCAAAGCTTGGGGATGCCCAAGGCATCCCCTTCTTCATCAATAAAAATCCCAGGTTTCTTCCAAACGCTTCATTTTATTGTTTCAAGCATAGTTGTGTTGTTCTTGGAGCGTCTTATTTTTTGTTTTCATTTTGGTTTTTCGTTTGATTTGTTTGCTTAGTTTTCTGAATAAATTGGTTGGACCCCCTCTTTCATACATTGGTTTGCAAATAGTTTGGTTTGGTTTGGAAAAGAGTAGGAAAGTTCATGCTTATGTGGTAAAAAGAGCTTGTTCTTGACTGTGGCCTATGCTCTGTCATGCCATGCTTGATATTGTTTTGGCTTTATGCTTAGTATTGTTTTCTGTAGCATGACTTGTTATAAACAATTGAGATTGCTTAATATGCCTTGGATGAATCATGCGTTGTTTTAGCATATTAAAGCATAGTATAGTGGTATTCTCCTTTGATGCTTTATTTGGGTTGACTTGGCGCATGCTCACACCATGTTATGACTATCTCAAGTCACCATAGCCTTTATGATCCTTTAGTTTTCAACTTGTAGTATCACTTTATGCTTTGATCAATGATGTTTTGTCGCTCTGCATGATTATGGCCATTATTGCTCTCTTAGTTTGTCGCTCCCAGTCTTTTGCTAGCCTCCACAACAAAGTATGAGTTCCACTCATGCATCCAACTCCCTAAACCAAGTTATTCCAAAGAGTCCACCATACCTACCTACTAGCTTATGCTATTCCAAGTATATTCATGCTTTTGTTTATCTTCCAAATTAAACTTGTTATGAGAAAACTAGTGATTAAAGATCTCACGAACTTGATGGCACACTTTAATTTTCTACATCTAATAAAATTGAACCATTGGGTCCTTCTTTGTTGCGTATATGCTTGTGCTTTATAAGTTGAAATTAGCAGAACCATGTACCATGGGGAACACTTTCAACATTACACTTGTACTTTGTACCCCGTTGATATCATGTTCTTTTGCTTACGGATCCCGGCGATGTGAAATAAAAGTGGAACTTGTAAGATCGTGGAGTTTGTATGTGTGTTAGAGAAATGCCTGGGCCGCTAGCCTAAGCCATGCCTAATCATGGTGGAAACTTGCAGCTTCACCATAATGAGCCCTCTATGAAGCATCCTCAATAAAAACCTATGCAAATAGCAAATAAAAAGATCGCTGAGATGCTCATTGTCCGCTTGCCTTGTCATTTTGATTATGGGATAGCTCCTGTATCATGTGCAAGGGGTACCCCGTTCGCGGTTCTTTATGATACACATGTACTTACAATGACAAGAGCTTACTCGTGACTAAAGTTGAGTAGCATGAGGATCGGTCTTCGTAAGTAAGGGGCATGAGATTTCGGTTTATAACTTGTCAAGCATATCCTCTTAGTCGTGTCACTTTAACCTTAATCACCTTAAAGATGCTTATGATAGGGGTAATGAGAGCTGAAAGCTATAACTACCATAATTTTTGGAAGCTCTTTATGAGACTTGAATCCCTACTTTCTTTTATGAAGGCCTTTCTTCCACCATTATATATTGAGTCTCCACCTTCTACCTTTATGCACCTACTTTGAGAGCATAGTGGCCATTCTTAGTTCTATGTGCATTGTCCCAAGACTACTTGTTTGATGCATAACTTGATATTGCTTGTTTTAAACTATTTGTATCTAGTCACTCTTATGAACTTTGAAGGTGTCATGTGCATTTATGTTTTGCTACTCTATGAGGGGCAAGCTGAATACTATTATGCTATGTTTTCTTTATGTGAAACAAACAAACGTCTTGCAAAGCATTATTATTCATGAATCTTTTGTTTGTGCCTTTTCATGTTGCATCATTGTTTCTTTGTCTTATTGCTAGAACTTTGTCTTTCATGTTATGATTGAAGTAATATGATCCTAGCTTTGAATGTTTTACAAATACTTTGATCAAGTCTTTGATGGTGCATGTCATCTCAAAAATTATTCTTTCTTTTTATCACTTACCTACTCGAGGACGAGCAGGAGTTAAGCTTGGGGATGTTGATACATTGCAAATGTATCTATAATTTTTGATGTTCCATGCTTAGTTTTATCCACTTTCTTGTGTTTTGTCCACACTTTGGAGTACTTTTCATATGATTTCTTGGACTAACCTATTAACAAGAGCCATAGTGTCAGCTGCCTGTTTTCTGCTGTTTTTGGTTCCAGGAAAGTCAGAAAATGAATATTCTCGGAATTGGACGGGACAAAAGCCAAAGTGCCTATTTTTACGGAAGTCATCAGATGCTAGAATACGAGACGGAGAAGGGCCAGAGGGTGGCCACACCACCTGGCCACGCGGCCAGGCTTGGCCCGCGCCAGGGGGTGGTGTGGCCAGCCCAGGCACCCCCTCGGCCTCTCCTTCCGCCTATAAGATGCCCTCGGGACGAAAACCCTAAGTGCCAGATCAAAAATCCACGAAAGAGTCTGTAGCCACCGTCATCTCCATCCCTAGATCGGGAGGGATCTAAAGCTCTTCCCGGCACCCTGCTGGAGAGGGGAATTCACCTTGGAGGCCTTCTTCATCATCATGCAAGCCTCCGATGTGATGCGTGTGTAGTTCATCCTTGGACTACGGATCCATGTAGTAGCTAGATGGCTGGTTCTCCTCCTTTGTGCTTTCATGTCTAGATCTTGTGAGCTCCGTTCATGATCATGATCATCTCTTTGTAATTCTGCATGTTGTGTTTGCGGGGATCCGATGGATATTGAGATGCTATTTCAGATTGATTATTGATTCTATCATGTCTTTGTTATTTGTGATCTTGCATGCTTTCCGTTGTTAGTAGCTATCTTGGCCAAGTACATGCTAGCAACTCTAAGAGTTAGTATTTATGCTCGATAGTGGGTTCATGCCTCTGGTAATCTGGGGAAGTGACAGAAATCTCTAAGGTACTAGATGTGCTATTGCTACTAGGGAGAAAACAACAATCCTTTGTTCATAGAACAATCATTTTGTTTACTTTACACGCACTTCGTAAAGCAATAATCTGTTGCTTGCAACCTAATACTGGAGGGGGTTCGGATGATAACCTGAAGGTGGATTATTAGTCATAGATGCAGTTGGATGGCCGTCTATGTATAATGTTGTAATTCCCAAGCAAATCTCAAAGGAGTCAAGATGATTAGTATATGCATGTATTGCTTTCTCGATGTTTGTTAATTGCCCCGCTGTAATTTTTTCACCCAGCATGTTATCTATCTTAAGGAGAGCCACCTCTAGTGAACTATGGATCCCGGTCCTTTTCTTTACATACAATCTACAAACTGTTTACTGTTTTGTGTTTACTTTCTGCAAACTATTACTTCTTTCCATTTGATACGTTTAATCCTTTGTTTTCAACAAAACATGGTGAGATTGACAACCTCATCGCAAGTTGGGGACAAAGTTTTGTGGTTGTGTTGTGCAGGTCTCCATGTTGCTACTAGCACCGGTAGTGCGCCCTGCCAAAGCTCAGCTAGTAGCACCTTTGGAGTGTTTCCTTGCTCCTACTGGTTCGATTAAAGCTTGGTTTCATAATAGAGGGAAACTTGGTGCTGTGCTCATCATACCTTCCTCTTAGGGTTTGATGACCCACAAGTATAGGGGGTGTATCGCAGTATTTTCGAGGGAAGTGAAACCCAATTTATTGATTCGATACAAGGGGAGCCAAAGAATATTTATCAGCCTTAACAACTGAGTTGTCAATTCAGCTGCACCTGGAAACAATCTTGCTCACAGCAGTTTATCAGTAGCAACAGTTTTGTAGTAGGAATAGTAAAGTAACAGTAGTAGCAAAGCAAAGATAGTAGTAACAAAAGCAGTAAACAGTGGGATTCGAGTGCGGTAGGCATAGGGATGGATGGACGGGCGTTGCATGGACAAGACAATTCACATAGCAAACAGAACATAGGGCAATTGTAGATAAATAAGATAAAGCACCCAAGTACTAGACAATCCTAGGCATGTGTTCCATATATAGTTATACGTGCTCGCAATGAGAACTTGCACAACATCTTTTGTCCTGCCAGCCCATTTGCAGCGGGGCCTCTAGGGAACTACTGGCAATTAAGGTGCTCCTTTTAATAGAGCACCGGAGCAAAGCATTAACACTCCGTGAACACATGTGATCCTCACATCAAAGCCTTTCCCTTCCGGCTACCCCGATTTCTATCACTTCGGGACCATAGGTTCCGGACAACGACGTGTGTACACAACTTGTAGATAAGACCAGAAACAATACTATCATAATGAATCAATAATAAGTTCAGATCTGAAATCATGGCACTCGGGCCCTAGTGACAAGCATTAAGCACAACAAGTCGCAACTAAGTCATAAAGCACTAATAGAGATACTAGGCACTATGCCCTAACGATCTGATGCCATTACATGAACGATCTCATTCAATCCCTACCATCCCCAAAGCCTACAGCGGGGGATTACTCACTCATAGATGGAAGAAACTTGGATGGTCGATGGAGATGATGGTGGAGGTCGATGGAGATGGCTCCGGGGGCACTTCCCCATCCCGGCAGGGTGCCGGAACAGAGACTTTCTGTCCCCCGAATCTCACCTTCAGTGGCGGCGGTGCAGCTGAACTTTTCCTGGAAAAACATCGAAACCCCCCGAAGCTTTTAGGTCAGAAGGCTTCTTATAGGCGAAGAGGGAGACCGAGGGGGTGCCTGGGGCCAGCACACCATGCCCTGGCGCGGCCAGGCCCAGCCCGCGCCTGGGGGTGGTGTGGCCAGCCCTTGGCCCACCTCCGTCTCATATTCTGGCTCCGTGAGTCTTCTGGAAATATAGGCACTTTGGCTTTTGTCCCGTCCAATTATGAGAATATTCATTTTCTTACTTTCCTGGAACCAAAAAAAGCAGAAAACAGGCAGCTGACACTGTGGCTCTTGTTAATAGGTTAGTCCAAGAAATCATATGAAAAGTACTCCAAAGTGTGGACAAAACACAAGAAAGTGAATAAAACCAAGCATGGAGCATCAAAAATTATAGATACATTTGCAATGTATCAGGGTTCCCAACGAGCTCTACATCAACACCGCACCAACATTTTTCTGGTGCCGACACTGAGCCATCAGACACTTGACGATTAAGACCCTTCAGGTCGCTTATTGATTAATCTCCTTGGATCAGACTAATGCAATAAGCACGGTGGTTCCTCGTTATCCTCGAGTCTACTAGTTTTGCATTGATATCCCCGTGTCACTCGGGGGTCGCCGGTCTGCTAGTGAACAAGATCCTATCCATGTAGGACAAAGTATCATGTTGTCTGGGCCCTTAATTGGACAACAAGCATTAGGCATCCCATAGATAGTCAAGCACACATAATATAGTAATTAAAATCAATCACAAAATAATGGAAAATATATGAAGGAACATCACATCTCAGCAATCCCTTACATCTCCCACACGCCCAAGGAACTTACTCACACATGAGAGAAGAAAGCATCATCGATATGGTTAAATAAAGGGGGTTCTTATTGATATTACTGTGGAGATCCACAATAATAATAGAAAAGTAATCCAACACAATTTCAAGATGGGAAGAAACAATCTCAAACCCTAGTCTTGCAAGGTGAAGATCTCTCTCTCTCTAGTACAAGTAATGGCTATGGGGGTGTATAGGATAGGAGGTCGAAGATCGTGAAGCGAGATGAAGAACGTCTCCTCCTTCTTCTCCGGATCTCTTCTTTCTCCACTGTAGATAGTGTGGCGGCTCGTGTGTTGTGTTTTTGTCCCCCGTCCCTTCACAAAAGTTATCCCTTTTGACAAGACAGAGGCGGCGACAGCTATACGGCGGGAACTATACGGCCGGGAAATTGTTCCCGCCGTATAGTTACTCGTTAAAGCCTCTATGCGCTTCCCTCGATTTCTTCCAAAGAAATAGTTGCTTCTTTTCGCCTGAATATTGTGTTTCCCTAGTTAAAACCCTCTGTTGATGTTTAGAACCTGAAACACACATTAAGAACAAAGTTTTCTTTGATACCGAAGTATTAGCGTTAGGTAAAGCTAGAAAACAATCAAATCCAGGAGAAAACCATCAATAAAAATCATCAAAAATGTGTCGAATCTTATAGCTATCACTGCCCACACTCCAGCTACTCCTCTACTTTACAACAACCTTGTGCTGCACAATACTGCCAACCTTTAGAGGAAGGGGGCTCCTTCCTCTCAGGTACCCCGTGGTTATCCCCCATCCCGCGGTGTCTTTGAGGATGAGGATGTGGATGAATTGGACAACGATGGCTGTGATGCGTCTGAGGAGGTGAAGAAGGTTATGACCCGTGGTCCTCACATGAAACATGCTAGCAATGCATATCACTTCAACACCTCTAGAGAGGAAGTGCACAAGAAGGTGCAGAAGGCTTCCTGGTGGGAGAGACTGATCCTGTGTCAGAACATTGACATCCGCCATGGTTAGTATGATGCCTACAAGGCTAATAGAAATGTCATGAAGGAACTCAAGAAGATCAACTATCCCATGGATGTTGAATCATCTCAGCAGGTTTTTGATGGTACGCTCTCTTATGGTCACTGGAGCCAGGGGCGTGTGGATTGGTCCATGCTTGAGGATGTGTCTTCCTCTTCTCGTCCTCACGGCTAGTTGACTGCTCAGGATGGTGATGATGAGGACAAGGATGACAATGAGGATGAGGAGGATGACGATGAGGATGAGGAGGATGATGACTACAATGGCTAGAGTTGGTTTGGGACGCTTTCGTAGTGCTCTTTCCCCTTTTTGGCGTCTTGATTCCAAAGGGGGAGAAGTGGCCATATTAGGTTACTACCAGGGATTTGCATGGGTACACAAACTTCACGTTATCTCGATTTGCCTATTTGAAGCTTGTGTCTTTATGTCCATTTGGTTATGTACTTTGTCATATGTTGAACTCCGTTGTCTGTCGTGTGTGGTAAGACATGCGTACCCGGTATCATTAGTTCATTAAAAACCATGTAATGCCTAGTTATTTGTCTATCCTTATTAAGATCATGTCGTACCATTGTGGTTATAAATTCTAGTGAGGGTGTAAACTCTAGGTTGTGTGATCTTATATTCAAATGCACATTTAAAAGAGTCACACATATAGGGGAAGCCTTCCTATAATTTGTAAACCACTTGTTGCTATGCTTATTGATTATCATATATGCAAATCCTTGGGTTGTCATAAAACACCAAAAAGGGGGAGACTGAAAGGGCATTTGTGCCCTTTATTTTGTTTTGATGTTTGTTGACAACACTAGGATGGTTTTAATTTGCTGCTGAAATGTTTCAAGATATATCTATATTACCTGCAGAATATTATCATTATCATGTCATAAGGAAAAGAGGGCCCCAGGATTTATCTATGCTAAATCAAGTCTGCACCGGACTGTCCGGTAGATTTCAGCCGGACTGTCTGGCCCGAAGGATTCCTCGGAGGGTGCAGACATTCAGTAACCCATATCAGACTCTACCTGGACACTGCCCGGTCTCTAGCAGGACTCTTTGTCGGGCCGGAGTGTCCGCTGCACAATGGCCGGAATGTCTGGTCCGGCTAGACAGTTCGTGTCGATTCATTTGGATTGTCTGGGTTAAGTGGTTCTAACGGCTACATTTCTGGGGGGGCTATATAAAGGCCCCTTCTTCTACATTGAGTGGTTGCTCGTTCCTGAAGAGAAGAACCCTAACCCTAGAGCCACCAAATCAACAAGAAGTCCATCTACAACCATCCAAAGTCCTTGATCTTTGGAGAATCAGAGGGGGAGTCCTTGATCTACAGCTTCACCAAGAGATATTTCCATTTCCCCATCATTCACTTGAGGGCCCCTTGTTCGAGTGTTTCATTGTAAACCCTAGTTCTTGATTTGGTTCTTACAAGCTTGTGTTTGATTGTTGTGATAGCTTGCTTGTACTTGGGAGCCTCCAATTCAATTGTGGATAGGTGCCTCGAACTTGTTGTAAAGGTGCCGGCTTCCACTTCGAAGGTTGCCGATATAGTGGAAGCGTGAATTGATCCCCTTGGGGTGAGGTTCACCGGATAACAAGGGAGGCCCCTCGTGGCATTGGTGGTTGGATACCACCCCTCTCCAAACGCATATGTACTTCCCCTCAAAAGGAAGGAACTGCGGGAAATAATCCTTGTGTCCTCGCGTGCTTCACTTCGGTTACTTCTATCCTTTACTGCACCTTACTTTATCTTGCTCTTGCTTAGTTAGTTGTGCTAGTGTGACATTTAGGTAAATTCACCATAGTTGCATAGCTAGAGAATTTACCTTTGTGTCAAACCTTAATTTTAATAAGAGTAAAATTTGAAGTAGAACCTATTCACCCCCCTCTAGGTGCCCATACGATCCTTTCACAAAGTCTTGTAGACGTGACTTTTTATTTACTTTTAGCATTGCTTTCCAAGGTTCGATTAAACCTAGGTCTTCTAGGGAAAAATCTATTATACTACATCCGTGAATTCAGATCGAAGGTATCAACCCTTTTTCTGGTGCCGTTGCCAGGGAAGAAATTTCGGTATCCTGGTGACGTAACTAGAGACCTTGTTTTTAGTTTCATTATTGGTTTGTAGTTTATTTCTTATTATTAGTTTACTTTCTTGTTATCTATTTGAAAACCCCCAAAAAATAGTTACTTGTTATTTGTTTTCATTACTTAAAAATTACCAAAAAATATAAGAGGCATGGCTCAAAAGAGACTAGAGGAGTATGCTACTCCCACTGATAATTTTATTCGTGTATCTATCACTCAACCCGACGTTGATGCGGAAACATAAGAAACAAAGCCTAACCTTCTAAGCTTGGTTCAACAAAACCAATTTGGGCGCTCATCTTCTGAAGATTCAGGTTTGCACTTAAACACTTTCACTAAAATTTGCGACATGATGTGTATTAAGGATGTAGATCCAAATGCTGTTAAATTAAGGTTGTTCCTGTTTTCTCTTAGAGAAAAGGCTAAGGATTGGTTGCTAGCTCTACCAAAGGGCACTATTTAATCTTGGGAGGAATGTACTAATTTTTTTATGACTAAATTATTTCCCCCAGCTAAAACTATGCAGCTAAGATCCAACATTACAAGTTTTAGACAAGAAGACCGTGAGGTACTAGCGCTTGCATGGGAAAGGATGAAAGAAGACGTAATGAACTGTCCTAGTCATGGGATGGAAGAGTAGCTTATATTACATTTGTTTTATAATGTTGTTAACCCAATGTCTAATTCTATGCTAGATACTGCAGTAGGAGGAACAATCATGGGAAAGAAAGTGAGTGTTGCAAAGAAATGACTTGATGATATGCAAAATAATCATGCCCAATGGCATGTGGAAAGAACCTCGAAGAGAGTAAGTACAATCACTGAGGTAAATAATAAAGAGCTTACATCTAAGGTAGACGAGCTGCGTATAGTAAAAGGTAAAGAAGGTACCCAAGTTAATGTTATTGCTACCAATATTAATGATGTCAATTTTATAGCTTGCACTCCTTTTAATCCTATATGGAAATATCATTATGCTTCTAATGCTCAATAACATTGTCCTAATCCTGTAGGAGCTCCTTACAACAATTATGATAATAATAATAATGGAGCAAATCATGGCAATCTCTCGTTTGAGCAAATTGTTAGAACCTTTATACAGGCTCAAACCAAGCAAAATAATATGCTTATTAAAATCACGGAGCACCATGAAAGTAGTATAGGAAAATTATCTAACCAGGCCATTGTGATTAGAAATGATGTGCATGCTCTACAGGAAAGGACAAAGACTATGGAGGCTAGCTGGGTAAAGTAGCTAAGAGCCAAGCTCTCATACTAGCAAAGTTTGCTGGAAAACCCGAGCCAAATCGGGTAGAAGACCTTAAGATGATGAGGGTAGTAACCAATGAAGAGAAACCTGAAGAGCTGGATTATAACAACGCGCCGAAACTAGAATATACCATGGAAGATCTACTAAAGATGATCACCGTGAAGAACCCTGGTATAGAACAATGTAATGATGCTATGTACCAACAATTTATACAACAAGTAGCATCTAAAGTTCGCGAGTTAGAGATGGAGTATAAATGACTAGCTGATAAGCTTCCTGCTAAGCTAGATGATATATTTGAGCCCAATATTAAAATTAAGTTGGGAGTCAATGAGATATCCGCACTTTGTGATCTTGGTGCAAGCGCCTCAACAATTTCCAAGAGCTTATTTGACAAATTAAACTTGGGGCCATTTGTCACTACTGAATTGAG
The DNA here is from genome assembly GCA_910589775.1 of Avena eriantha. Taxonomy (NCBI): domain Eukaryota; kingdom Viridiplantae; phylum Streptophyta; class Magnoliopsida; order Poales; family Poaceae; genus Avena; species Avena eriantha. The sequence continues at coordinate 202,543,259 of OU342744.1, read as the reverse complement.
ACTCCATCTAGCAGATTTAACTTATAAACAAGTTGTTGGGAGAAAAGCAAATATAGTTGTTGAAATTAAAGGTAGTCCCGCTCTTATTGATCTTCACTACGAGAAAAGTTTCCTTCCGCAACGAATTGGCCTGACGGTCGTCGTAGAAGGCGCGTCTTCCGCGACAAAATTCTCGGCTCGGCCGTGGCTGATGGAAAACTTTTTTTCTAGTTTCACGGCCCTCTACTATGATGGATCTGCTAAAAACATGGAGGAAGCTTGGCTGGCGCGTGGCAGAAGCAAGATTTTCATTTCCTCACACGGTGTTGACTCGCCGAAGTCCTTTGAGGCATGTGTGCCCCGGACGTCAGTGTCTCTAGCGGACCATACTTTTCGGTCGCGCCTCCCTGATTTGAACTCGATAACGTAGCTCGAGGTGTCTGCCGTTTAGTCAGGCTGCTAGGTCCCACATGTCAGCCTCTCATTAGAAGGATCTTGTGTATGATGGAATTTTTTTCCTTGGCTCGTGCTACCCTGTTCCGAAGTTGATAGCGCTGCTCAATGCATCTACCGTCTAATCAACCTCCTGGGACCCACATATCATCCACTCATTAGAAGAAACGTGTGTATGATGGAATTTTTTCCTTCACTGGTGCTACCCCGTTCCGAGTTGATAGTGCTGCTTGACGCATCTACCCTTTAACCAACCTCCTAAGCCCCACATGTCATCCTCTCATTAGAAGAAACGTATGTATGATGGATTTTTTTCCTTCGCTTGTGCTACCCTATTCTGAACTTGATAGCATTGTTGGATGCATCTACCGTTTAATCACGATGTTGGGCCCGACATGTCATCCTCTCATTAGAAGAAACGTGTGTATGATTGATTTTTTCCTTCGCTGGCGCTACCCCGTTCCGAGTTGATAGCGCTGCTCGACGCATCTACTGTTTAACCAACCTCCTGAGCCCCACATGTCATCCTCTCATTAAAAGAAACGTGTGTATGATGGATTTTTTACCCTCTATCGTGCCTTCATGTTCCAAACTTGATAGATTTGCTCGTTGTATTAGCCGTTTATTCAGGCTGGTGGGTCCCTTATGTCAGCCTCACATTAGAAGAATCATGGGTATGATGGAATTTTTTTCTTCTCTAGCGCTACCCTATTCTGAACTAGATAGCGTTGCTCAACGAATCTGCCATTTTCTCACGCTGCTGGGCCCCCCCCATTTCAGCCTCTCATTAAAAGAAACATGTACATGCTGAACTTTTTTCTCGCTCGCACCTCCCTGTTTCGAACTGGCTATGTTGCTCGATGCAGCATTTGTATAAGGTCGTGCTGCTGGGTCCCACATATTAGCCTCTTTGTAAATGAAACATGCATATAATTGACTTTTTTTGGCCATGTCTGCTGTTTTGACCTTGGAAACTTGCTAGGTCCCAGATGTTAACCACCTCTATGCAGGAAACGTGTCTATGCTAGGTCCCAGCTGACAGCCTCTATTTGAAAGAAATGTGTGTATGTTGGACTGTTTTTTTGGGTCCCAGATGTCAGCCTCAGAGTACAAAAAATGCTCATAAAGGCCGAATTAAAAAGATTCTGGTCTAAAGTCTGGGCGGATGCCCGATTCGTCATGGCTTATATTCCATGGGCTCACTCCTAAGTTGAATGGGCTATGGTCGGTGGCCACAAGACCACAAAAAGGCCGAATTAGAAGGTATTGGGCTATGCTTGGGGTTGATAGGCTAATTTCATGGGCTATGCTTGGGCCTGATGGGTCCGACGTATCAGCTTCTCTGTAAGTGGAACGTGTGTATGATGGACTTTTTTCGGCTGCGTCCGCTGTTTTCACCCTGGCAGCCGTGTATGGTCTTACTGCTGGGGCCCTTTTGTCAGCCTCTCTGGCATGTTCTGGCTTGTGGGTGCCTGATGCAGCCTTGTATGTTCTGTCTGGTGGGTCCCTGATGCGAGCCTCTTTGTACAAGTATTTAAACTTTTGTTTCGAACCCACCCTCAAAACAAACTCCAAGAACGCTACATGCTGGTGGGTCCGTGATGTCAGCTTCTCCGTAATGCGATATTGCTATAAGAAAAAAATTGTAAATCCAAGATACAATTCGAACAAAAGACCTTCAAATCAAATAAACGTAAACTGTGCCACTACAACAAATATATTTATAGAATAAATATCATTAAACTTTTATTAGTACTACAATTTATGTATTAGTCTTCTTAATTTTTTTTTGGGTGTCTATGTTTATCTCTTTTAAAATATAAAAGGGCAGCGCTCCTGGCATCTCAATATATAAAATGCAACATAATGGAGTATTTTCTTAAAAACATGGGTAGGCAGAGTTTTTATTTATTTGAGAGGTGGGGGGCAATGCCCAAAAGACCGAATTAAAAAGAGTTTGGCTATTCTACATAGGCTGCTCTACGTGGGTTATACTCCATAGGGCAGGCTCCATGGGCTTCATTCTCAAATTTTAGTGGGTTGTGCTCATCAGTCCCCTGACCCCTAAAAGGCCGAATTAATATGTTCTCGGCTATGCACCATGGGCTCCTTTATCAAATTTCACTGGGCTGTGGTCAGAAGTCCCTTGACCCTGAAAAGTCTGAATAAAAATGTTCTGGGCTAAAGAGGGGCCGAATGAGCTATGGAGTACTAGATGTCTTCTCCTAGTTAATAAAAAAATGCATTGTGATGTGCTCGGCCGGATTCGAAACAAAGACCTCAGAGAGGGAGGGGAAAATCGATAATTCTTTTTGGCAGCTATTCATGTCAAAATTCCACAGTATAGAATAAGGTAGAAAAATTGTCAACAAATTCAAAGTTCATATTCAGGAGCACTTGACCAATTCAACAGCATTTCAGAAGTGACCAATTCAGCAATACAGACAATGAAATACAAATAGCAGTACAGAGAGAACCAGATTTTGTTTCAGCTCTAAAAACCTTGTCGCAAGATTAGTTTGTCGTTTTCACCAATAACACTCGACCATTGGAGCAAGCAAAACTGACGATCAAGTCTGCTTTGAGTACCTTAATTCTCACATCAATGCCTGTGTGACCCCCATATGCAACCCAAAATGCCTAAGTCTCATCTAGATTGTGACACGGCCATGTACAGGGGCGACGAGCATCTGTTTCACATTCAACAGCACATGACAGATTCATCAGCAATTTAAAGTGACTAATTCAATGGTGGAAGAAAATGTCCAAAAGAATTGATAGATTCAGCAATGCCGATATTGAAATTCAATGGATGTACAATAATGTGGCAAAGCCAAGTTTCAAAAGGAAAGCGTGACCATGCATTTTCTCCACTCGATCTGAATAAGTCCAAGTACATAGGTATTACTACAAAATAGATTAGCAGTAGCTGAACTCCATACAAAATACTTAGTGGAAGTGTAGAACTACAAGCTTACACTAAGCTAGGAACAACTACATGTCCCATCATACGTACTCGAAGAAACGAGAATGCTTCACCGTGTCAAAGTGTTGGCTGGGCTGCACCCTTGATTTCCTGCCTGAGACGCGTCTCTTGTTTCATTGTCGCCTGTCGGCCTCTAGGTCAACAACATACATGTAAAATTCATACGACAAACCAGGAAGTTCGGGATCCTTAATTTTGGCAATTCCAATTACGAGGGGAATCTGCCACCAACATAAACTAGCTAATTAGTACAACATTACATGCACTCATGGTAGGATCATCAGAAGAGGATTAAGTTGTGATATCTCACCGGTGAATCTTGTCCGGCTACAGGTTCAGTAGTATGCCAGTAAAGACACAGCTTGGACAGAAAAGACATGAGCACTTCCTGCGTAGCGTTGGCCGGTGACGGCCTAATCGTTGTCTCGGTGAGATCTTTACTACAACCTGATTGAAACTAGCGAACAAGACCAACGACCAAAACCTCACCTCGTACTGTGGTGATTCACACCGCCAACCTGACCAGCCTGACAAACAGGAGAAAGTCCGTGCTATGCCCGTCAATTTGGGCGATGAACAACTTGCCCTCCTTCCCGATGCCGATGACCTCAGCTCTGAGCGAGCCTAGTGCACGAACTGGCACAGACGGGTCCCATTTTTTGGTGCTGTATCTAGGCACTGTCATCGAGTGGGAAGATATGAGGTGCTCGACGAACACTTTCTTGACACCGGTGAACTCGCATCCTGACTCCATGCAGACACATCGGCGGTAGTTGCATGCGATCTTGTGGTCGTAGACGTCCTTGTAGGAGACCAAAGTCCAGCAGATGTCGTTGGGGCATCTAGTACCTTTTCTGCCAGCGACTTGGCGGTACAGCTCCTTGGAGCATGCAGCCAGCCGGACGGTGCTGGTAGTGTCCAGACGCTTAGCTATTTCATTGTAGACATTTTCCCCGACATTCGTCCAGATGTTGTTCAGCCGGTTGTGCCTCGAATCGAAAGCCATCACGTCCGAATGATTGGGGGCAAGGGCGGATCTATGTATGACTGTTGGGCTTATTTGGAGGAGAGGGGTGGCGACCTGGAAGGATCGATTTAGTGGGTGAGATGGCGAGAAAAATGTGTGAAGTGCGTGCTAGAGAAGATCCAAATGCGGCCTCTGGGAGTTGGGAATGGATCTTAAGGAGGGGGTTTTGCCGTGCTCCGACAGCTGTCTTCTGCCGGGCGTACTGCATCGAGCACGCCGACTAGAGTTATGGAGTAGGGAGTACTATTATAGGTACTCTAGACTGGCATGCTGCCATGGAGTGTTCTCTCATCACATCTCAGTTATTAGGACTGAGAGATGACTTATTTACTGCTTCCATTTTATACTACTCCCTCCAGTTCATATTCTAATGGCCTCAACTTTGTCTAGATTCACATCAGTTAGACAGAGTAGTTGTAAGTTGAGTCACTTACGGTTTTCGGTACTTCATAGTACGTACCAAAATACCAAGATGCTGAATCTCATATGAACTTTCTAGAAAGGTACCCCTTTGCAAAGATTGACAAGCCTGCTAAATTGCTGAAACTTCTAGAAAGGCAAGAACCCACGTGCTAAATTGCATCATGCTTGGTGAAATAACGACATGTTCCCAGTTCATATTTAGCAGCATTTCAAAGTGACCAATTCACCAATATAGACTCTGAAATTCAATAGCAGGACAACGAGAATCAATACTTGTTTCAACACTAAAAACCTTGGTGCGGGATCAGTCGCTTTTCTCCGAACACACTCGATCATCGGAGCAAGCAAAACTGACCATCAAGCCCACTTTTCTGTGCACACTTTCTACTCACATCAATGACTGTGTGACCCTCATATGCAAACCAAAATGCCCCAAGCCTCATCTAGATTGTGACCAGGCCATGTTTCAAAAGAACAGTAAGACCATCTACTGCCCTTGATCTAAAAAGTATCAGTACGTCAGTATTAGTTCTACAAGATACTTTAGTACTATAATAAAAACGACAGAACATTTGGCAGATTCACTAGCATTTGAAAGATTCAGCAACACTGAGTAAAACAGAAAAATATCAATAGATTCCAAACACATAATCAGTGGCACTTGATAGATTCAACAACATTTCAAAGTGACCGATTTAGCAGTATAGATAATGACCAAAAGTATTGAGCTATTTAACAATGCAGACACTGAAATCCAATAGATGTAGCAAGGCCATAATTCAAAAGGACAAAGAGAACATATTCTGTCCATGTTCCAAAAGAAGAGCAAGACCATCTACTGGTCTTGATCTAAACAAGTACCAATACATCACTATTAGTTCTAAAAAATATTTTAGTAATAGCAACAACGGAATGTTCGATAGATTCAATGGCACTTGAAAGATTCAGCAGTACTGAATAAGATGGAAAAATATCATCAGATTCCCAGTTCATAATAAGTGGCACTTGACAGATTTAACACTATTTCAAAGTGACCGATTTAGTAGTACAGATAATGACCAAAGGAATTGATAGATTCAGCAATGCAGGCATTGAATTTTGGTAGATGTAGCAAGGCCATGATTCAAAAGGAAAGAGAGACCTTATTCTGCACTAGATCCGTCGGTCTGAACAAGTACCAGTACATAGGTATTACTCCTACTACAAAACAGATTAGCAGTAACAGAACTCCATACAAAATACTCAGAACTACCTTAAGCTAGGAACCACATGTCCCAAAATGGTAAGAAAAATCCGGTCAAGGAGTACATGTGTTCAAGTTAGGATCATCACAAGAAGATAAAGATGGGTTAATTGCTAAGAAATAGGGATGCAGAAGTGGGATAAATGGGACAGGCGGGATCCTTAATTTTAGACCCCTAGACTAACTCTAAACTAAGTGGGAGAAGTGGGACAAGTAGGATTTAACAAATCTCACTTATCCCGCTTATCCAACTTAGTTTAGAGTTAGTTTCGAAGTCTCCCACATATCCCACCTCTGCATCTACGGTAATAATCTTGTCGATACGAAGCTTGTATTCCACGGTGAACTCCGATGGTCGATTCCGATGATGAGCGACCAGATTAGACCGATAAACCGACAAAGAGCAAGTGGCTTTAGAATTCGCATAGAATACCTTCTCACACAAGCCATTTGGATGCGCAGAGCTCAACTTCACCATGAACAACAGCGACACGCGTGCCGCCGTCCTGACGTACATGAGAGATATCAAGATGACATCGTCACGCTCGTCGAATAGCACGCAGAACACCGTGTCATCGAACCCGGTTAGCCCGATATCCACATTTTGCAAGCTCGGTGCCGGCACCGGCTTAGAGATCTACCTGCCTTTCCTACCATAGTGTAAAATGCGCAACCTCATGGAGTGGGCCTCTCTGAGGTGGGAGTGGAGCACAAATGGAATTGCGGCGAACTCGTAGCCAGGCACCACGCAGTTCCATTGGACTGCATCAGCGAGCATTGAACATGAAGACATATTTGGCTGGACAGCCCATACCAATTGGGTCTGTCACCAACATAAAGTAATTAATTAGTACGGCATTACATATATTCATATTAGGATCATCACAAGAACATTTATATCTGTTAACTTACTCTTGGTTGATATTCTTGTAATCTAGGGGAATTTCGACAACATCTTGAGAAGCTCACAGGTAACGCCTCGGTTTTGATAGGTACGACATGAGCCCTTTCAGCGCGACTTCAACCAACGAAGGCCTGCTCGTCTGCTCAGATGTTGCTGCCATTTCGACCGAATGGAGCTTATTCCATGATGGTAGCAACCATAACATCACCTTGTACCGCGACATGCCGCCAACCTGACGTACCTGACAGATAGGAAGATGTCTGTGGTGTACCCTCCAATTAGGGTGACAAACTCCATGTCCTCTTTCCTGATGCTGATGATCTCTGGTGCATGCACCCGGTTAGTCGGGTACCAGTACTTGTTGGATTAGGTCACTTGGGGCAAATAGTACATCTTGTGGGCAAGTTTCAAGTGGTCAAAGAGCTCGTACAAAGTCAATGGCCGGTTGACGAACTCGCATCCTTGCTCCATGCAGGTTGCACACGGGGCATAGCAGCACTGGATCTTGTGCTCGTAGACGCCATTGTAGGAGACCAATGAACAACAACGGTCACTAGGGCACCTGCTACCTTTTCCACCGACGACCTGGCGGTACAAATCCTTGGAGCATGCGACCAGCCTAATAGCGCTGATAGTGTCCAGACGCATAGTGATTTCGTTGAAGACGTCGTCGCCGACCTTGCTCCAGCCGCAGTGCCACGGGTTTCACCTCGAATCCGCCATCCCGTCAGGACGGATTGGGGGGAGGGTGGATCTATGTAGAGTTGTTGGTGGTTTTTGGAGGAGGGGGCTGGTGGCCTGGAGGGAGTGATGCAACATGCAAGATGGGGAGTAAAATGTGTGAAGCACGCGTCTGAGATGCGGCCAAGCGGCATCGGCGAGTGGGGATAAACTAAACGGAGATGGGGAAGATAGGATGGCTCTTCGAAAGAGGTTTTTTCTTTTCTTCTGCTAAAAGAAGCGGCCACATCGAGGACGTAGGCTAAGCGTGAATGTGTGTAAAACGCGCCCCTGTGCAATAAATTAAACACGTCACTTCCTAGCGCAGTACTTTCTCGTCATGTCAGCTTCTATTTTCATACTAGTATTAGGGCATCAACTATGGTGGCAGAATTTGTCTATAAGCTGGGAGGTTTTAAGAAAAAGCTTTCACAGTACTACTGAATTCCTGGTTAGCCTAAAAAGTATTTGGAAAATTTTAAGAGCAATCTATCTATCGTGCTTACTTGTAGTTTAAATTTGACAAGATCGGTGGGAGTACGGTTTACATCGAAGACCTCAAAAAAGAGAAAATTACATAGAGGTCCATAAACTTAGCACAAAGGGCCCTAAAGTTAAGCAAGGAAAAGCACTCAGGTCCTTCTCGAGCGAGAAACAGAGCCATACCCTTCATACTACTATATTTGCTACACAAAAACACACAAAACGCTCCTCACACTTTCGAACCAGCATGCTGGGGGTGTGCTTGGTGCGTCCTCTTCACAGGGTGTGAATTAGAACAACAATGCAGGTCGACGCACGTGGGCAGCGCCACGTTGTAGACGAGATATCAGCGGGACAGCAGGGTGTGTGTGGATGGTGATGAGGCAGGAAAGGAGAGAGAAAACACAATTTGTTTTGCGTGCATATATATAGTAAAGGTCCCAAAATTTTGACAATAGGTTCAACTTCTTGCTAAGATTCTACATCTTGACAACTTAACGAAATTATATTAGGTCAAACATGAGATAGAAGTAAGCGTGTGATAGATAGCTCTTGGATTAGTTGTCTTGTCGAAGGTAGATGGGTGCATCTTCTTTTAGTAAACAATGTTCTAGGTGTGAGTTTCCAACAATCAGGAAAGAACATTCTCAATTTTCCCATGTTTTGCGAATTTTAGAACTTCCTAGCTAACTCTGCCGACTTGAATGAGACTATATGCCAATTTATCGAAATTATGTCAAATTTGAACTACAAGTAAATTATAGATTGCTTTGGAAGTTTTACGAAAAAGCTTTCGGTGGTTTTCGATGTACTGTTAGAGCTTCAAAAGTTTGTTGGGACATTTTAAGAGGAATCTATCTATCGCGCTTACTAGTAGTTAAAATTTGATATGGACGGTGGGACAAAGTACGATTTGCATCGAAGACATAAAAAAATTACATAGAGGTCCATAAATTTAGCATAAAGGGATCTAAAGTAAGCAAGGAAAAGCAGTCTGGTCCTTCTCAAGAGAGCAACTTAGCCATATACCCTTCGTACTAGTGTGTACTTGCTTCACACTCACACACAAAAATGCTCCTCACACTTTCGAACGAGCGTTCTAGCGTGTGCTTGGTGCTTCCTCCTCGCAGGGTGTGAAATGTAACAACAAGGCAGGTCGACGCACGTGGGCAACACCACGATATGGATGATGGAGAGGTCAGCCGGTCGGGGTGTGTGTGGATGGTGATGAGGCAGTGTGAAGGAGAGAGAAAACACAACTTGTTTTGCGTGCATATCTTATCTTACCACTATATAGTGTATGAATAACTTTGAATGTTGACCGTTGGATCAAGACTCGTGAATCCTAGCGTTTCTAGCCATTTGATCTTCTTTTCCATTCTAGCTTCTAGAAGAGTCTATTGATAGTCTTCGACATAATCAATGCTATGCACAAACCTCAAAACACACTTCTCCATCATACTAGAAGCTTCTCCCTTGTTTCTCTAGACCATGTTATCAAAAATTTCATGTGTTAGGTAGCTAAATAATCTTTGATTTCTACATGATGATACAAAGTACAAGGACCAAATATACACCCATACTTTATAGATGTTGATCAAATTAATATTTTTTGTGCTTTACCAATTATAATTGTATATAGTGATGATGATATGTCATATGTCTACTATCCGAGTCTCACGTGCAACTTACTAGTAGCTAATAATCGTTGACTTCTACATGATCTTAGCACTATATATTGTACAAACAACTTTGAATATTGACCGTTGGATCAAGACTCGCGACCCAATATTTCCGGCCGTTGGATCTTCTTTTCCATTCTAGCACCTTGAAGATTCTATTGATAGTATTCATTACAAACCACTATGTAGTGTACGAATAACTTTGAATGTTGACGGTTGGATCAAGACTCGCGAATCCCAGCTTTTCGAGCTGTTGGATCTTCTTTTCCATCCTATCATCTAGAAGATTCTATTGATAGTCTTTGGCATAATGGATGCTATGCACAACCTCAAAAAACACTTCTCCATCATACCATAATCTTCTCCCTTGTTTCTCTAGACCATGTTATCAAAAAATTCATCTGTTAGGTAGCTAATAATCTTTTACTTCTACATGATGATACAAAGTACAAGGAGCAAATATATACACCCATACTTTATAGATATTGAACAAATTTATATTTTTTTGTGCTTTACCAATTATAATTGTATATAGATATGTCATGCGTCTACTATCCGAGTATCACGTGCAAGGCACGTGCAACTTACTAGTATATAGTAAAGGTCCTGAAATTTTGACAAGAGGTTCAACTTCTTGCTAAGACTCTACATATTGACAACTTACTGAAATTAGGTCAAACTTTAGCTACAAGTAAGCGTGATAGATAGCTCTTGGAATAATTGTCTTCTCGAAGGTAGATGGTGGGTGCATCTTCTTTTACTAAGCGATGTCATCTGTGTGAGCTTCCAACTATCAGGAAAGAACATTCTTGATCTTCCCATGTTTTGTGAATTTTAAAAATTCCTAGCTAACTCTGTCGACTTGAATGATACTATATGCCAATTTATCGAAATTAGGTCAAGTTTGAACTATAAGTAAATTGAGGTTGCTTTGGAATTTTTTCGAAAAAACTTTTTGGTTGTTTTCGATGTACTAAATTCCTGGTTAGCTTCAAAAGTTTTTTGGAAAATTTTAAGAGGAAACTATCTATCGTGCTTACTTGTAGTTAAAATTTGACACGATCGGTGGGAGTATGGTTTAGATTGAAGACAACAAAAAATAGAAAATTACATGTAGAGGTCCATAAATTTAGCACAAAGGGCCCTAAAGTTAAGCAAGGAAAAGCAGGTGGGTCCTTCTCGAGCGAGAAACTGAGCCATACCTTTCCTACTACTGTACTTTCTTCACACACAAAACTCTCCTCACACTTTTGAACCAAGATGACAGGGGATGTGCTTGGTGCTTCCTCTGTGTAGGGTGTGAAATGGAACGACAAGGTAGGTCGACGCATGTGGGTAGTGCCACATTGTGGACAAGGGAGAGATTAGCCGGCATGGGTGTGCGTGGATGGTGATGAGGTAGTGAAGAAGGAGAGATAAAACACAATTTGTTTTGCGTGCACATATATAGTAAATAAAAGGTCCTGAAATTTTGACAACACGTTCAACTTTTTGCTAAGAAATTGCATCTTGACAACTTAACAAAATTAGGTCAAATTTGAGCTACAAGTTAGCGTGATAGATTGCTCTTGGATTAATTGTTTTTTGAAGGTAGATGGGTGCATCATCTTTTAGTAAACGATGTCGTCGGTGTGAGTTTGCCAACTTTCAGGAAATAACATTCTCGATATTCCCATGTTTTGCAAATTTTAAAACTTCCTAGCCAACTCTGCTACACAAGTAAGGGAGGAATCGCAAGACTTTCAAAAAAAGCAGCGCAAGATCAGCGCAGAAGAGGACTTGAAGGCGGTGTGATGTCAGAGCAAAGCTATGATGGTCTACTGAGACGAGGTATAGGGTACACTCCAATAGTAGTAAATGTATGGACCTACTACTAGTAGGAGTATATGCACGCAAAACAAGTTGCTTTTTCTCTCTCCTTCGCTGGCTCTCACCATCGATCCTCCATCGATTTCTTCTTTGCAGCCAAGGGTGCACAGTCCATCTTGTCTCTTCCTTGTCCACAACAGGTTCAACTTCTTGCTAAGATTTTGCATCTTGACAGTTTATCACAATTAGGTCAAACTTGAGCTACAAGTAAGCGTGATAGATTGCTCTTAAATTAATTGTCTTTTTGAAGGTATATGGGTGCATCTCTTCTTGTAAAAGCAGTGTAGTCGGTGTGAGTGTCCAACTACCAGGAAAGAACATTCTCAATTGATGACGACTGGTTCGGCCTCTAGCTAAGATTTTGCATCTTTCTCAAAGAAAAAAAAAGATTTTGCATCTTGAAAATTTTGAACCCCTTTTGAAAATGATCACATGAAATAGAGAGAGGGGGGAAAATGATATTTCTATTCTATATGGGCAACCCATAAACTTGAGGTGCACCGTAGGCTTAAAGATAACTTTTTCCCCCACTATGTATAAAGTGAACCTTAGCGGATGCCATATAGTAGGCCGTTTTTTTGAACGGGTAGTAGGCCATATTAAGGTGTGCTTTCTTACAGTTTTCTTACACAATGCAGGAGTATTACGTATTTTTTTTGCTTAGACATATGGTCACCTCTGTCCACGTGCTGAGAGAAAATATCTACATCTACAAAATTGAATGGACATATTAAGAAAATATACTTTATGGTGAATCTATTGATATTAATTTAGTACTCTAAATTTTTATATTTTTTGTGTATAATCATGGTCAAACTTAAAAAATGTTGACTTTTGACTAATCCTTAGGCGCCTTATATTTTGGCGGAGGGAGTACTATTCAACACGAATCCAGTTGCTCTGAATCATTGGATCTAATAGCCCAACGGTCATGATTAGTGCTATTGATCCAATTCAAAACTGCTGCACTATAGTAGTATAAGTAGAGAATACTGTCTACTATGCTATGCAATTTTGGGGGTGGTGACATGATGGTTCTAGAACATGTATGGTGGAGTTTGCTCTAGGTACTATTAAACACGAATCCAGCTTCTCTGAACCATTGGATCCAACAGCCCAACGGTCAGGATTGGTGCTATGGATCCAATTCAAAACTGCTCCACCATAGTAGTAGAGATAGAGATATCTTATCTTATCTTATCTTATCTTATCTTACGACTATATAGTGTACGAATAACTTTCAATATTGACCATGGGATCAAGACTTGTGAATCCCAACATTTCCAGCCGTTGGATCTTCTTTTCTATTCTAGCATCTAGAAGATTCTATTGATAGTCTTCAGCATAATGAATGCTATGCACAAACCTCAAAACACACTTCTCCATCATACTAGAACCTTCTCCCTCGTAGCTAATAATCGTTGACTTCTACATGATCTTATCTTATCTTATCTTATCTTACCACTATATAGTGTACGGATAACTTTGAATGTTGACCGTTGGATCAAGACTCGCGAATCCTAGCATTTCTAGCCATTGGATCTTCTTTTCCATTCTAGCATCTGGAAGATTCTATTGATAGTCTTTGGCATAATGAATGCTATGCACAAATCTCAAAACACACTTCTCCGTCATACTAGAAGCTTCTCCCTTGTTTCTCTAGACCATGTTATCAAAAAAATCATCTGTTAGGTAGCTAATAATCGTTGACTTCTACAAGATGATACAAAGTACAAGGACCAAATGTACATCCATACTTTATAGATGTCGATCAAATTTATAATTTTTTTTGTTTTACCAATTATAATTGTATATAGTGATGATATGTCATATGCCTACTGACATGGGTATACCCTATAGGTACTCGAGCTTGGTATATACGGCCTGAATACATAGAGGCCCACGGTGTCGCCAAGGCCCAAATGAAGAACTCGAGTAACCTACGGACTCTCGATTGCTCGAAGAACAAGAAGAAGCTAAAGATAGAAAGTTAAAAGGGGAAAACCCTAACATGTAACCAACTCGACCTGCTACACGAGACCTAGCCTATCTATATAAAGGCTAGGAGGGGACGGCGAGGAGGACACACGTAACCCTAGTTTCCACAACCCCCGCCAGATTGCATCTACGCACCATTGTAATCCTCGATTCCTTCGATAATTCCACGAGCAGACAAGCAGGAGTAGTGACCTCTACGAGGCCTGAACCTAGGTAAATCTTCGAGTCCCCTGTGTGCTTGTTTGCTAGCCGATACATGTCTCCAGCGCTCCCTCCTTCTCCAAAACCCAAGTCCATAACAATGGGCATTGATGAGTTAAACCATCATCAATTGGCGCCGTCTGTGGGAATTGGGAGTGCTTATGTTGCGGCTTCTTTGGCCCCATCAACCGCGATCTACAACTCCGCAACAGCGCAGATTCGCCAGCTCTTCGGCGCGTTCGACTTCACCGTCCACACGCCCAGCCTTCGAGTCTGTGGGCGACGGAATCAGCCTGGCGATCGGGAGCTTCCTCTTCCAAGTTAGTCAGATGGGCACGCTTCGCATGCCCGACCAACCGATGGTGCCATCAATTGCCCCAGCATCATGGTTCCGTCCATCGATCGGCACACTCAGTGAGCTCAACGCCCTGACAACAGTCGAGAACACGGTCAACGACAACAGTCTCGAATCCGATCTGAGCGATTTGGAAACTGAAGATAGGGCCCACGCCTCCGGATCTGAGAGCTGCGGGAGCAACAGCTTCCCCAATCACTTCATGTGCGCCATCATCAACAGAGGTGACACCTCCGCCAACCGCGACAACAGGGGCAACCGTGGAAACGAAACCGACCCGCCCAACAGCGGCAACGGTGGCAATGGTGGCAATCACGCCCCCGTCAACAATGGACGAGCAACCAAACCTCCAACCATAACAAACGAGCAAACCAGCGAGCGCGTCGCGATCAGGCTCAACGAACAAGAGTGGGCTCGCTGCCGCGAGGCCTTACAAGGCAAACCTCTACCCATCGGATCTCCACAAGAACTACTAATGGGCTACCACTGGCTCCTGAAGGAAGAATTCAAGCGCCAAGTGGAAACAATCCCACAACTCGAGGCGCGTAAAAAGACGTCAGACGAGTCAAGCCTTCGACGTGTTGGGCTCTCCTCCCACGGAGGATCCTCCTCAAAGGGCAACGAGTACCTCGCAAACAAGAGGCGATCTCGGATGGCTCATCTCACCGAGCAAGAACGCATAGAAGCGGCAAAGGTCCTCGACTTCAGCTCTATGACAGTCGACACACGGGGCAACATAGTCCCCAAGATGCCGCAGGCCGCGGTGACATCAGCCACCATGTACCTCCTCAACAACCAGCCGCCAGCTAGAGATCCCCAGCCGCCATGCACCAATCTACGATCGCGGGCTTGGGACTAGTCGAAGTTGCCCTCGACAAGGAACCAACACCAGAGACAAAAAAAGGCAAAGCGCTACTCCTCGCCCTCATCCAGCAACGACAGTCACGACCTTTCTCGACGCTGCCACTCATGGCGACACGACCATGACTATGATGCGCGCGATGACCTCATGCAGCACAAGATCGACAAATCAAGGGCGCGACGTGCTCGGTCGACTGACTCGGAAGAGGACGATGTGGAGCTCTGTGGCACCAGATGCTTCAGCAGGTCCATCAGGAAAAAGCGAATGCCCAAGGGGTTTAAACTCCCGTCGGAGAACCCGAAGTTTGACGACCTACAGGACCCGAAGATCTGGCTGGAGGACCACATCTCCTCCGTCAGGCTCCATGGTGGCAGTCGAAGCACGGCCATGCAATGTCTACAACTATATCTATAAGGCGCCTCTCGAGCATGGCTCAACAACCTCCCACGCGGATCCATTCGCAGTTGGGATGAGTTGTTTTACAGCTTCGTGCGCAACTTCAAGGGCACATACAAGCAGCCTGCATCAATCAAAGAGCTGAGATGCTGCCAGCAAAGATCAGGCGAATCGCTACGCTCCTACATCCAAAGGTGGTCCATCATCAAGAACTCCACAGAGAACATCTCGGAGGATCGAGCGATTGACGCATTCA
Source organism: Avena eriantha (assembly GCA_910589775.1). Lineage (NCBI taxonomy): Eukaryota > Viridiplantae > Streptophyta > Magnoliopsida > Poales > Poaceae > Avena > Avena eriantha. Next base: position 202,527,422 of record OU342744.1, on the reverse strand, counting down.
ACGGCGGCGTCCGCCGCATAGAGCTCAGAGAAGAGCTGGGCTGTTCAAAGCCCAAGACCATCGACCACCTGATGGAAATCGCGAATCGGTGGGCCGATGGAGAAGATTCGGTGAAGAATCACGTCCACTCCGACAAGGAGGGAGAACTCGAGCGCAGACGTGAACGCCGGGCCAAACACCGCATGCGCATCTACGATGACCGTGACGACGTCAATATAGTCGCAGCTGGCTACACCGGCAGACGCGACGATAACCGCAACAGCGGATACCGCAGTAGTGGATACCGCGACTCCGGGAAAACCACGCAAGTGTGGCAACGCCGCAATCGTGATGAGGCACCCGCGACATCCATTGAAGGCAAACTGTCCGGGCCATGTACGGTGCACTTCTACATCGACAAACATGATGGAAAGAAGAAGTCCAGCCACCTCCTCAAGGACTGACACGAGTTCCTCAAACTACATGAGGGATTGGTTCGGATGAATCGCAACACAGTCAAAAGAGGCTACGGAGCCGCTCCAGGCGCCGTGGCACATGGCGCTCCGCCACCACCACCTAGAATACCCCCAAACGCAACTGCACCGGACCAACACCAGGGAGGCGAACCATACCCACGAGCCATGGGTACCATGATGATCCAAAAAGGACGCCCCTCAAACAGGGTGCAGAAGGCCATCACTCGCCAAGTCAACTTGGCCACAAACTCGCCACCATCCACCACTGAGTACCTCAGCGGAATCGAGTCTTGCATCACCTTGACAAACGCGATCATCTGCCTCAAGTACCTCGTCTAGGCCATTGTCCCCTCGTACTCGAGGCGCAAATCGGAGGTTTCGACATGAGCCGTGTCTTCATGGACGGCGGAAGAGGCATCAACCTAATATTCGCGAGTACCTTGCGAGTAATGAGGATCCCTCTGACTTGCCTAGAAGCCTTGGACACAACATTCCATGGCATCGTCCCAAGAAAAGGCGTATATCCCCTGGGCAAAATCAACCTCGACGTCATCTTCGGCACGCCGAAAAACTTTCAGCGCGAGCGCATCGACTTTGAGGTCGTCGACTGGCCCTCACAGTACCACTGCATCCTCGGACGTGTCGTGTTCGCCAGGTTCATGGCAGTACCACACTACGCCTACCTGCAAATGAAAATGCCAGGTCCCAATGGCGTCATCACAGTCAACGGGAGCTTCGAGAGATCCGACAGTTGCGACAGGGAATTCAATAGAATTTCCCAGTCCTTCGGCATGTAGGAAGAACTCGCGAGACTAAAGGAGTCGACAGACAACAGTCTGACTCCCCTAAGCCGGCCAAGTTCGCCCGATCTATCTTTTGACTCATCGGTGCATACAAAGAAAGTGCAGGTCCACCCATCGGATCCCGCCAAGACGGCCCTCATCGCCACAACTTGAGTCCCGCATAGGAACTCACGCTCGTCGAATTCCTCCGTGAGCACTGGGAAATCTTCGCCTGGTGTCCCGCGGACATGCCAGGAGTTCCCAGGGAATTCGCCGAGCACGCACTCAACGTCAACCCAGACGCAAGGCCAGTCAAGCAAACAATCCGGTGATTATCTAAGCCACGAGCAAAGGCAGTCGGAATGGAGATCAACAGACTCCTCTACACCAAATTCATACGCGAGATTAAGGAAAGCACTTGGCTCGCCAACACGGTGCTAGTACCAAAAAAGGACACGGATATCCTGCGGATGTGCGTGGACTTCACCTCTCTGAATAAGCACTGTCCAAAGGATCACTTCCCTCTTCCACAAATCGACCAGATCATCGACTCCACCGCAGGATGCGAGCGCCTCTGCTTCCTCGATGCCTACTCAGGCTATAATCAGATTCGAATGAAGGAGGAAGATCAAGAAAAAACAGCGTTTACAACGCCCTTCGGTGTGTTCTGCTACAACACAATGCCTTTCGGGCTAAAAAACGCAGGAGCCACCTACCAGCGGTGCATGCAGGCTTGCCTCAAGGATCAACTTGGTCGCAACATTCAAGTCTCTGTCGACGACATAGTAATCAAGACCAAGGAGGAAGCCTCCCTAATCGATGATTTACGCGAAACCTTCGCCAACCTCGATCGCTATTGGATAAAGCTCAATCCAGACAAATGCGCCTTTGGCGTCCCATCTGGGCAACTACTCGGGTATCTCATCTCCGCGAGAGGAATCGAGGCAAACCCGAAGAAAATAAAAGCCATACTGGCCATGGAGAAGCGGGAAAACATAAGGGGCATCCAGCAGCTGGTTGGGCGAATCGCGGCCCTCCGTCGATTCATCAGTCGGATGGGTGAAAAGGCACTGCCCTTCTACCAACTCCTCGGCAAAGCTGAAAAGTTCGAGTGGACCAACGAAGCGCAGGAAGCATTCGAAGACCTCAAGCGCCTGCTATCCACTTCGCCAGTATTGGTGACCCCACGAGAAAGGGAACCGCTGTTGCTGTATATCTCCGCCACCAATCAAGTGGTCAGCATAGTACTTGTGGTCGAACGAGCCGAGGAAAACAAGGTCCACGGGGTACAGGCCCAGTCTACTACCTTAGCGAGGTCCTCACGCCAACAAAACAGCAGTACCCGCACTACCAGAAGCTGGCGTACGACATCTTCATGACCGCCCGGCGACTGCGCCACTACTTCCAGGAACACCCAATTGTGGTGGTCAACGATGCCCCGCTGGGGCATATCCTCAATAACCCCGACGCCATGGGACGAGTCGCGCTTTGGGGAATCGAATTGTCTCCACGAGACATTACATGCGAAAAGCGCGACGCAATCAAGTCGCAAGTTCTTCCCGACTTCCTTGTGCACTGGATGGAAAACCAGCTCCCTGAAAAACCAGATATGTCCTACCTCTGGACAATGCACTTCGATGGATCCAAGCAGAAGGACAGAGCAGGTGCAGGTGTCATACTGAGATCTCCCTAGGGGGACAAGCTGAAGTACATCCTGCGAATGCAGTTCACCGCCTCCAACAACGAAGCTGAATATGAGGCCCTGCTACATGGGATGAGGATGGCAAAAGCCTGCGGCGCCAAGATGCTCATTATATACGGCGACTCCAAGTTGGTTTTCAACCAAACAATGCATGAGTGCGACGCACTGAACGACAACATGATCGCCTACCGCGACCTCTATGACACACTCAAAGGGGACTTCGACGGCTGCGAGCTGCGACACGTAGGCCCCGAAAGCAATGAAGAGGCAGACACACTCGCCAACATAGGCTCTACCTGCGTCCCCATACCACCTGGGGTATTTCTCGAGCGCATCTGCAAACGCTCCATCAAACCAAAGGCAGCAGAGAAGAAAACAAGTGCAGCAATGGACTTGGGGGCTACGCCCCCCAATGAGCCAATGGCACTCGACGACCCGGAGCTGGATACAGGACTCGAAGGACCAATGAGCGTCATGATGATCGAATCATCCTAGACTCAGCCGTACATCACGTACCTCCTCAGCAATAGGCTACCGGACAATCTGACTGATGCACGGCACATCGCGCCGCGATCCAAGGCATTCGCTGTTATCAACGGCGAACTATACAAGCGCAACATCACATGAGTACTCCAGCGATGCGTCTCCACGGTGGATGGAAGAGCTGTTCTCCTCGACATCCATGAGGGAACCTGTGGACACCACGCTGGCAGTCACGCCCTCATGGCCAAAGCTCTACGAGCTAGGTTCTACTGGCCTACGACCATGCACAATGCCAAGGCCATCGTCCAGAAATGCAACGTGTGCCAGCGATTTGCGGACAAGCCGCACGCACCTGGCGCAGAGCTCCGGCCAATTCCATTGTCCTGGCCCTTCGTGCAATGGGGACTCGACATGGTCGGCAAACTCCCCAAGTCCTCGCGAGGAGGCTACGTCTACCTCCTGGTCGTAGTCGACAAGTTCACCAAGTGGATAGAGGCCATGCCAGTGACCAATTAATCAGGGCACATCGCAGTCAAGTTCTTCGAGTCCATCGTCTTCCGCTTCGGAGTGCCACACAGCATCATCACAGACAATGGAACGAACTTCACATCCAAGGAGTTCCAAGAATTCTGCGAGAATCTGGGGATCAACATCAGCTACGCCTCAGTAGTGCATCCACAGACCAACGGTCAGGTCGAAAAGGCGAACGGGCTCGTCTGCGGCGGCATCAAGAAGCGACTCCTCCAGCCACTCGAACAAGCCACGGGTTGCTGGCCAGACGAACTACAATCAGTACTCTGGAGCCTACGCACAACTCCAAACAATGCTACAGGCTACACCCCGTTCTTTATGGTGCACGGGGCTGAAGCGGTGCTACCCGCTGAGGTATGGTACAAAGCGTCACGCGTGGTCGCTTATAGCGAGCAGGAGTCAACCCTGGCACTCGAAGACTCCGTCGACCTCCTTGACAAGCCAAGGGAAATCGCCACGGAAAGATCAACGATCTACCAGCAGAACCTGCGCAACTACCATAGTATGAGGCTATGCCCCAGATCCTTCATTGAAGGCGACCTGGTCCTGCGACTGAAGCGGCAAGGACATCTCAAGCTCGAGTCCCCCTGGGAGGGACCATACGTGATTATAGAAGTTATCCCAGGTGGCGCCTATCGCCTTCAAGATTTAGAGATTGGAGTCGCATACTCCAACCCCTGGAACATCGCGCAGCTACGACGCTTCTACCCTTAGTCGTTTTTACTTTTACATTGCAAATAAGGCCACTCAGCCAAGGCTACTTAGCCACACATTGTACTTCGTATTGTCTCACGAATAAATAAAGCTAAGTGCCCCAAAACTCTATGTTCTCCTTTATTTTTCCGCAACTTATCCACTTGGGGGCTGCGCCATCCTATACACATCTGTTCTACGAACTAAAACGCGATATTCTTAGTAGTTGGCACATCAATCGAAACCCTTGACACACATCAACCCAGTTGCAACGCACCTGACAGGTTGACAAGGGACTGAGATAAGCGCATGGCCAGGCTAATGAAAAGGACTCGCATAGTGCAACACACTCACAAAACATACACGCTAACAAGCTCTTTATACATCATCAGCAATCAATTATGCACATCATTACATACGAACTTTACAACACCGGTACACTTATGTGCAGGATACAAATTAAACTACTATTGCAACAAGAGAACATTGGTTTGCTCCTCGAAGAAGTCAACGATCTCCTCCGCTGGGCGATCCACCGCCTGATAGTGAGGCACCATATTCCAAGCAGAACCCGCTGGTGGCGTAGGTGGACCAGCCGCAATTTCCGCAACGTCTACATCAGGCCTATGCAGTCGCACCAGCGACATAGCGGCCTTGGCACCATCCACCAACTGCTGCCTTACACACTCGCTAACCGCAGCTAGGTCTTGGAACTTGGCAAGGAGGGCCAGCAGGCTCGATGGAGCAACATCCAGCGGAAACATCATCCGATAAATGTTCTTCAAGCATGACTGCAACTTCTTCAGAAAGTGCAGCACTCCCGACCCACGATCTTGCAGGGTCGCCAGCGTGATCCACCCAGAAGTATCCACTCTCCTGAAGTTGCTCTTGGGTCAGATCATGCATGCGAATGGCAACCCTATCTTTCTCATCCTGCGGATGATGATCACTGACAACTATACAAAACAACAACAAAAGTGTGAGGATAGCACACCATTGCGAGTGACTACAAGGAAAAGATAAGTGTAAGAAAACTAACACTTAAATTGGTCGCCCAGCTGCGTCATCTCCCCCAACAGATATTGTTCTCGGGCGGTGGCCTTCTCTGCCTTTGACTTCCATACATCCGTGTTACCACAGAGCACGGGCAATTCACGCTCCAACTTCTTCACGCGATCACGCAGTCGCGAGAGTAGAGACAGCTCATCCACCCTCGAGCGCGGCGGTGCCAAAGTATCATCAAGGGGCGGCGAATCCTGAGGTTCCCTCAAAGGATCACTTGATGTGCCCTACCACAAACCAAGCAAGAAGCAATAAGAATACCAAATCGACACACAGACAACAGATCCGAGTGCATTCAAGATTAGCAAAAGTATCAGCAGATACACTCGCCAAAAGGCATGTTCTTGACAAAGGACATAAACTAATCAACTATTACAAAGCTACTGAGGAGCAACTGGCTTCTTCGACTAAGATGGCTTCGGGGGCCTCATCGAGTCCATGGTGGTATCAGATGCCACTGACTTTCCGCTGGCCCCTAATACCGCAGCCTTTGCCGCCTTCTTGGCTCGTTGCAGCTCCTCAGAGTACTTCGCAACTGTGCTAATCAGCTACGACCCATACTTGCCACATGCAGTCACAAAGGGAGCAAAGACTACCTGCTGGCCGTCCGCGTTAACGGGAATCGCCCTCGAGAATGCTGCAGGATCAACTTCGACTCCGTGGGCCTGCACCATAGCGAGTGACATTGACGCGCCAGCCGCACGAAGCGAGTTCTTGAAGCTTGCAGGGACACCCCCGGCGAGAGACTCCACCAGCTCGTCCAAGTTCTCGGTCAGCTCAGCCTTGGGCATCAGCTCCTCTCGGAGGCGACTGAGCACGCCCTTGGCCTTGGTGATCATGTCTTGAACGGCGGCATTGTGGTCCTCGCCTGCTGAAAGTGCACCCGCCAAGGCATCGTCACGACGGAGGGCCTGAGGATCGAAGCTCAAATCGCCAGCATCTGTACATAAGCCCACACATGGGCATGAAAGTTAGCACCACCGATAAAATCGAACAAAGAACGGTAATGATATCCAAGCAAAGTACCTGAGAGGGCCTTGGCAATCGAGAAAAGCTGTTCTTCGAACAACTTCTCCCTAGCTGCAATGGAGGCACGCAGGTCCTCTACGCTTCTGTGCCTCGTCACACGCCGTGATTGCCTCATTGCGGCTCTTCACAGCCGCCGCGAGCATCTTTTCCATGGTGGCGGCGTTGCGCAGAAGGGCATTATGTTCAGCTACAAGAACAAAACAAAAGGGATTGACTATCAGTCGACTACAGGACAATGATTCAGAAGAATGGGAAGTAAAGAGCACTTACTTTCTACCACGCGATGGCGCGTATCCAGCATTGCATGCTGGCGACCCATCGCAAGCACCTGCTCCGCCAAGTGAGCGGCTTCCTTCACAAGGAGCTATCGCAAAAGGAAAAACAACAAAGGATCAGCAGAAGCCATAGATAAAATCGACTGCAACATCAGAAGAAGAGATACTACTATTACATGATCCTCCAATGACTCCGAAGTCCATTGGTGTGCAGTCATCCGGGCAACCATCCGATGCTCCCCATCATGTGGAGAACTAGATGAGTTATGCCCGGAGTGGGCCGCCAATGGAGGGGAAGGAGCACGCTCAACCTCTTCCTTGGCCCTCGAGGATGCGACTCCAGATTCTTTCAAAAATTGGACGTCGCCAGAAGATGACGATGCCTGCTGACTGCAAGACAAAACCAACATCAAGAAAGGGCAAATCCAAAGAAGAACCAAAAAGGACAACTCGAATACTGACCAATCAAACTTATCAAAGTCAAAGGTTGGCTCCCCCGACTCTGACGAGGACTCCTTTGGCAGTCGCATCTTCTTGCGAGAAGAGGGCGCCATGGCACTCATAGGAATGGCAGGGATCAGCGACTCCGCACCAACGCCTGCACCTTCCAGAGTCGAAGGAGACGACGCATCGGAATCCTCGCTGCGTGAGCGCTTGCGAGTATCCGGACTACCCAACTCAGGGGCTTCCTCCTCCACATCAGATGGGACGGTCTACTCCGAATCGTCCTCTTCCAAGGCTTCGCAAGGGATAACCCCCTCAGGAAGAGGGGGCATACAGGGTGACACCGCCCAATCCTGCATACAGATCACAGTTTAGCACAAAGTTAAGAAACAACAAAGAAGCAATCAACAAACTAAGCTACTGCGTAGCACAACTATACCTCAGGGGGAGGATTAGCAGCATAGAACGGAGGAACGACTGGTTCACTAGGGAGCACATCCTTGACGGTGTACTTGGTGACCAGTCGAACCCTTTTACCTACCTCACTCGCGGACATGCCATCGGCAGAGACGCGAGTGACATCGTCAGTGCCAGCCCACTGAAACATGGGATGGACTCTGGCCTGTAGGGGCTAGACGTGACGGTGCAGCCACGTGCGAATGAGGGCGCAACCTCCCTCCTCTTTGCCTATGCGACTCTCGAGGTCGCAAACACGCTCGTACAACACATCTGTCTCTGCGGACTCGACATGCATGACCACATTCTTCCAGGAGCGCCTCCTCTGGCATGGCGTCACGGGGTCGAAGGGTGTGAGTCCGAAGTGTTCTCTGTCAGCCTTATCGTCGCGGACGTAGAACCACTTGTCCCTCCACCCTTGGACGGACATCGCCAGCTTGATGTCGAAGTATGTGGCAGATGGATCGACGTGGATTCCGCAGCCACCTACATCGTAGACTACGGAGCCAGACGCAGATTGACGCTTCAACTTAAAGAGGCGCTTGAAGAGGCCGAAATGTGGCTCGATTCCGAGCCAGCACTCGCAAAGGGTGATGTAGCAAGCTACGTGGAGGATGGAATTGGGGGACAGCTGATGGAGCTGGAGCCCGTAAAAACAAAGAAGGCCCCTGAAGAAAGGATGCAGGGGCAACGAGAGGCCGCGAATGATGAATGCTAGGAACATCACTCGAAAACCGGCAGGAGGAGAGGGGATTACCTCGCCGCCGGGGACGCGCGCGTCGGTGACTACGGCGGACAACACTCCGTCTTGGCGAAGAAGACGAAGATGCGAGGACTTGATCACAGATGGACGCCACGTGCCATTCGTGACGCGGGTGCCCGTGCCCTTCTTCTTCCCGCCGGCGACGGTGCTGGTGCCCGCAGCGGCGGAGCCGCCCTTCTTCTTCATCGTAGCAGTGGCAGCAGCAGAATCGGCCACATCACCTCCTTTCTTCTTCCCCATTACGCGGCAGCGATGCGACCGGAGGAAGTAGCTAGGAAATGTGCGGAGCTGGTCCAGCGCCGCGGAGGGAAAAGAGCACAGAGAAAGCAGAGGAGCAGCAGCAATGGCGATGAAGGCAAAGGATGAATGGAAGTAGATGTGAATTTTACGGTCGCAGCGTCACTACTTAACCCCTGGAAGATGCAATCCAACGGCTCAGAAAAACCCTACCAGACGCATGGCGTTCATCGTGCTCGACACATGGAGGAGCTGAAACGTGAACCGTCCCCCCACTACTCCCATTACGCACGGAAATCAAGGAGGCATAGTTAAAATAAAGATTACGCACGCCTGGTCAAATCAGAGTCAGGGAGTGGGACCCACTGCTCGTCACGTCCCGTCAAACTCGCTCACGCGGGTAACTGAGGTCATGAAATCGTCAGCACTGATGTCATCAAAAACTACACAGCAGAAGACTTCGAATACTTTAGTCCTTGCTCGAGTCTTCGACTCCACCAAGCACTCGAGGGCTACTCCCATAGGGAGCGCTGGTCGCGCACCCTATGATTTTTTTCTTCTTTTATAGGAACATGAACAATCAAAGCAAAACCCAATCACTCGAAACACGGTTCGACTATGGACATGGGTTACTCCCATAGGGAGCACCGGAAGAAAATTCGACTGAAACAAGCAAACAAAAGACGACAGTAGTCGCAAAAGTTCTTTAGTCCCTGCTTGAGTCTTCGACTCAACCAGGCACTCGGGGGCTACTCCCATAGGGAGCGCTGGTCGCGCACCCTATGATTATTTGTACAAAGTACTGTGTGTTGATAACATCCACACTCGAAGTTTATGGCAACACCACCTCATAATTTTTCCCTACAAAGAGACTGTGTCTCCTGGGTCACCCGAATCGTCTCCGCGATGATAAAATTCAGATGCCACACCTATAGCGTGAAGATAAGACCTGAATAAGGCCTGGCAACGCATTAGCTGCGCACTACCAGAAATATATCCGTGCCTACAGGTATGATGAACATGCCTTGACGGATGCATCGAGTGCTCACACCGATATACTGGAATTTGACTCCTGTAAGACCTCCGCGGCTTGAGTCGTATTACACCAGCACTTTTCTGGATTCGAGTCCGAGGACTCGAGTTTGAGTAGATGGTGTTGTTTTACCCTAAGGTAGTTAACTGATACCGGTACATCGGTTAAATCAGGCACGCACATCAACAATCCCTATGACATAAACAGAGCAGTCAAAAAACATACTCAGGCATGCACTTGAAAGGCTTCATAAAGTCTCCAGTCGAATCTGCGATTCCACTAGACACTCAGGGGCTACTGACATGGGTATACCCCACAGGTACTCGAGCTTGGTATATACGGCCTGAATACATAGAGGCCCACGGTGTTGCCAAGGCCCAAATGAAGAACTCGAGTAACCTACGGACTCTCAATTGCTTGAAGAACAAGAGGAAGCTAAAGATAGAAAGTCAAAAGGGGAAAACCCTAACATGTAACCGACTTGACCTGCTACCAAGACATAGCCGATCTATATAAAGGCTAGGAGGGGACGGCGAGGAGGACACACACAACCCTAGTTTCCACAACCCTCGCCAGATTGCATCTGCACACCATTGTAATCCTCGATTCCTTTGATAATTCCACGAGCAGACAAGCAGGAGTAGGGACCGCTACGAGGCCTGAACCTGGGTAAATCTTCGAGTCCCCTGTGTGCTTGTTTGCTAGCCGATAGATGTCTCCAGCACTCCCTCCTTATCCAAAACCCAAGTCCATAACAATGGGCATTGATGAGTTAAACCCTCGTCACCTACTATCTGAGTCTCACGTGCAACTTACTAGTAGCTAATAATCGTTGACTTCTACATGATCTTGCCACTATATTGTGTACAAACAACTTTGAATATTGACCGTAGGACCAAGACTCGCGAATCCCAACATTTCCAGCCATTGGATCTTCTTTTCCATTTTAGCATCTTGAAGATTCTATTGATAGTATTCATTGCAAACCACTATATAGTGTACGAATAACTTTGAATGTTGAGCGTTGGATAAAGACTCGTGAATCCTAGCATTTCTAGCCGTTGGATCTTCTTTTCCATTCTAGCATCTAGAAGATTCTATTGATAGTCTTGAACACAATAAATGCACTATGCATAAACCTCTCCATACACACTTCTCGATCATACTAGAATCTTCTCCCTCGTTTCTCTAGACCATGTTACCAAAAATTTCAAGTGTTAGGTAGCTAATAATCTTTGACTTCTACACATGATGATACGAACTACAAGGACCAAATATACACCCATACTTTATAGATGTTGATCAAATTTATAATTTTCATGCTTTACCAATTATAATTTTATATAGTGATTATATGTCATACGATTTACTATCTGAGCCTTATTAAGGTGTGCTTTTCTACACAATGCGGGAGTAGTATATTTCTTTGCTTAGACATATGGTCACCTCTGTCCACGCGCTGTACATGCTGCGAGAATAAAACATTGGTAGGGGAAGAGGGCAACAACAAAGAGAAGTTGAAGGCGGTTCCATGTCAGAGCAAAGTTATGATGGGTTTCTGACACGAGGTACTCATGCAGCCTTTACAGTGTACTCCACTCTACTAGTAGTAAATTTCAGGACCTATGCACGCAAAACAAATCATGTGTTTTCTCTCTCCTTCCCTATGCTCCATCTCTCCTCCCCTTTCCCCTCGCGCACCGGTCCAGCTGATCTCTCTCCCCTCGTCCATAGTGTGGCGCTGCGCACGTGTGCCTTGGTACGGCGACTCTGTGTCTCTAGTGTGTTCGACAACCACGCGTTGGAGTGGAGTAGGGACAAGCAGGAGTACATAGGAAGGAAACCACTTTGGTCCTTGGCGACACAAAAATTCAAACTTTTCCGGTTTTTGAAATTTTCACTTGCTTCCCGAACATCAGGAGGGAAGGTTATCCAAAAAATCGGCCAAACATCGGGACGGAAGGAAATTTTGAACCCGTTTTGAACATTGATCACATTGAATAAATGAAAAACAAAAAACAAAAGTTTTACTCATGATTTCCTATCATGTCTTGTGCACCACGTGCCATGAAAACTGTAATCATGGGATTAGATAAGTTTTGGAAAAATAGCTTCACAATATTGTCCTACCATGTGTATGGACACTATCGGGTTTATTTCAACCCGAACGACCAAGGTCATCAAGGCCATATTGACATCATAGTTTACAATTTGATAGAGTTCCTACGATAGTTTGGTTGATGGGTGCATCTTGGCATAGTAAGCATTGTAGCATGTGGGAGTTTCCAACAATTAGGAAAAAAAGAATTTCAATTTTCCCAGCGAGGATGGTGATATTTTTTTGTGAAGAAAGTCCAAATAATATGGTTCAGAATGCCACAAGCCAATGGTTTCACACATACTGTAGTTGATCATTGTTCCTGTCTAACTTTGGCAAAAAGTTTACATATTACGATGGGTCGTGACACGCGGTACTAGTACACATACTACTACGTAGCTGATTTTCTCTCTCATTCGCCCCCTCTCACATCCATCCACTATCCTCTCCATTTCTCCTTCCTTCCCATATAAGCTTTCACGCAATGATTATACTTCTAGTCTGAGATGCAGCGGTGCAGAAAAACATGAGGCCCACACCATACCACCATCAATCAAGTTCGGTCACGCAACTTTGTGAAGAGTATACGTATACTAGTAGTATTGTAGGTAGATAAGTATGTACTACTATAGACACTTAATTTTGAACGGAGGAAGTAAGAGACACCGAGTAATTCAGCACGATTTGCATGATTCTCTTCATTTTTGGATAAAGCGGGGTGCCTCCTGAATTCTCTGGGCCGAGAAAAATCAAGAACCGACAAGTCTGGTATAATCCTTTTTTTGTTGACGGGACGAGTCTGGTACAATCTATTTATGATATTTTGGGATAGTTTTTAGGGTATTAACACAAGTATGACTATAATTAGACATTATAAATTGCAACAGTACGCACCCCTACTTTGACCCAAAACACCCAACCCACCGTTGCTTAGAACTTGATCTCTCTCTATTTCCTTAAAAAATGTCATATGACAACTCTCTCCAGAACACGTCGATTGACCTGACAAATGGGAAAGGCTTCGAAAATCCACCTGGAAGCCCAGACGCAGTCGACGGGCCATGGCTGCCGCCACTGTCTGACTCCTCTGATGAAGGAGATAGCCACTGGCAGCGCTTTTTCGAAGGGACACCACCACCAACATCGAGCGACTCCAATAAGACGGAAGATGAGACTAAGGAAGAGGAGGAGTCTGAGGTCGACCTTGAGGAGGAGGTCGAAGACGACGACAGGGAGGAGGCCAAGGACGATGGCGGGGAGGAGGCCCAGGACGACGACGGGGAGGTCTCTTCCCGCCCCCACTGAAGAAGCGTGCCCGAGTGTAAAATTAAATGGCGTCTCTAGAAGAGGCGGGCAATGTACTATATCTTGTAATTAAGTATGTCCGGATAATTTGGCTTAGAGTGCACTCACTGTATTCTAGCAAAATATAGATAATTTCCACCGCATGTTAGTACTATATGAAAATACTTATTTCAATGTGTGTCATGATACATGGTTTTTTTTGTTGGAGGGGGTGGGGTGGTAATGATACATAGTTGTAACTTAAATGGTGTCCTCTTATATTTGTACTTGTTTGGACGAAAACTACAAACATGGATTTGGACAACTTTCGAAAAACTTGCTACACAATATGGTCATAACTATGTATGGACATTGTTCACATTTTAAGCCAAGTTACCAATGTCAAGGTCATATCTGCATCACTCGTCCCGTTTATTGGGATAAATTAAAGAAAAGTAAAGAAAAGAATAAAAAATGTGAAGCACTTATGTATGGTGTCCTCTTCCGTAAATGATATGAATTTTGACAAGGTTTAAAAACACTTCTTCACAATATGACCAGTGATGTGTAACATACTCCCTCCGTCGCAAAATAGATGTCTCAAAATTGTTTAAATTTGGATGTATCTAGCCACTCTAGTGTAGATACATCTAAATTTTAAAAAATTGCGACATCTATTTTGAGACGGAGGGAGTACTTGGGTTTCAAGTTAAATAATGACAAAGGTCGTGTCCATTTCGGGTAGACGGGGTGCATCTTGGCATGGCACACTAATGTTGTTAATTGGACTTTTCTACTTTTATGTATAGCATTTTGTTTAATTATTTTAGAAGTGCCACATATAATTATTTTTTAAAGAGAAGGCAAAGAGTATGGCTCCGAATGCCAGAACACACTAAATTTCACACAAAATAGAGTATGTTTCCTAGTTAACAAGTTTCATGAATTTTCAGGCCTTCTAGCTAATTTCGCATAATTAAATGACATTTTGTCAATAAAACCAAAGTAGGTAAATTTTGATCTACAAGTGCATGATAGATTGCTTGTAAATTTGTCAGAAATTCATATAGTACTAATTATTGTACCCACACAGTCATATTGAAAACCGACTATTATTTTGAAAGATACAACTTCTTTGTATGTATTTTCATGCTAACACATCTCACCATGTTTCAAAAAAGTGAAAGAAAATAAGGAAACATGCACACAGCCTTTTAGTAGTACTCCTATTAAAAATTCATACTTGTAAAACAGTAAAGATGGCGTTGTTAAAGTTTCAATACAAGGTACCTGGGCACCTTCACCGGCCCTCCACAGTTAACCTTTCTTCCTCTTAGACTTTGCAGCTATGGCTCCGAAGACCAGAGCTCCCTGTGGGAAGAAGAAGACCCAGGTGGCAGCGACAAAGGCCGTGGAGAAAAACAAGACATGTCCTTGGCTTCCGAATCCTGCTCCGGCCACTCCAAGTCACAGTCTCGCACCAGGCAGCCGCAGGAAGAAGTAGGTGTCGAGGTCCGTCAAGGCCGGGCTGCATTTCCCCGTCGGCCGAATCGGGCGCTACCTCAAGGACGGTCGGTACTCCCAGCGCATAGGCTTCGGGGCTCCCGTCTACCTCGCGGCCATTCTCGAGTACCTCACTGCCGAGGTGCTGGAGCTCACCAGTCAAGCTACGAAGGACAGCAAGAAGATCCGCATAATCCCGAGGCACGTGATGCTCGGCGTCATGTGTGACGGGGAGCTCAACAAGCTGTTGGATGGTGTTACCATCGCACACAGCGACGTGCTGCCTAGCATCCACGAGTCCCTGCTTGGCGATGGTACCGTAGAGGATGCAACCAAGTTGCCTGTGGAGGATGCTACCAAGTCGCCTGAGAAGACTGCGGAGTCCCCTAGAAGTCGTTAAGTTGTACTACTACTACGTATGTGTTTGGGTTTGCTCTGTTTGCAGTTTGGTTAATCATCAGTGTCAATGTAATATTCAGATCTGTGATGCTAAGAAAAATCTTGTGAGGATTCTAAAAAATGTTGTTTTCCTAATCTTATCCTATACTCCATTTATTTAATATCCCCTCTGTTCAGAAATATAAGACGTTTTAGCTTTGTGAAATGAATGTATCTAGACGCCTTTTAGTGTATAGGTTCACTCTGAACCTCTACGAACCCATACACTAAAAGACGTCTAGATACATTCGATTCACAAAGCTAAAACATCTTATATTTCTAAACGGAGGGAGTATTACTCATCATATTAGGTTTAGTCAAAGTCAACCGTGACAAAGTTTGACCAACTATATACTGTATTAAATAGTATACTCATTGAAAAAAATCAATATATAGTAAACAATGTCGTCGGTGTGAGTTTCGAACTATCAGGAAAGAACATTCAATTCTCAATTTTCCGAGAGATGACAAGCGAGGTTGTTATTTTTCGTCAAGAAAGTTTGAAGATTATGGATCTGAATGCCACAATCCAGGTTTTCAGACATATATATATATATAGTGGACCAACATGTTGTACTGACGATACCCATGTTTTATGTGCTTTCAAACTTCCTATCTAATTCTGCCAACTTGAATGACTTTATCCCTATTTATTGAAATTATATTAGGTTCAATTTGAACTACAAGTAAATTGTAGGTTGCTTTGAAAGTTTCATGAAAAAGCTTTTGGAGGTACCCTTCGGGGGAGGGGTGAATTAATATATCAGAAACCGCTATGAGCTTTGATGATAGGTTCAACTTCTTTCTAAGATTTTGCATCTTGATAATTTAACAAAATTAAGTCAGAATTGAGCTACATGTAAGCGTGATAGATTTCTCTTGAATTAAATGTCTTTTTGGAGGTAGATGGGTGCATCTTCTTGTAGTAAACAATGTTTTCGGTGTGAGTTTCCAATTATCAGGAAATACCATTATCAATTTTCTGAGTGATGTCAAGATTATTCTCTCTCGTAAAGGAAGTTCGAAGAATATCGATCTAATTAAATGCCAGAAGCCAAGTTTTCACATATATATATATATATACTGGACCAACATATTGTACTTACAATTTCCTGTGTTTTATGAATTCTCAAACTCGCAACCTAACTTCGCCCACTTGAATGGCCTTATGTCGATTTATCAAAATTAGGTAAAATTTGAACTACTACAAGCAAATTGTAGGTTACTGTGAAAGTTTTCTGAAAAAGCTTTTGAAGGTACCCATCGAGGGGTCACAATTAATATATGAGAAACCATCCAACGAGATTTTTGATGACAAATTAAACTTCTTGCTAAGATTTTGCATCTTGCCAGTTTAACAAAACTAGGCCAAACTTTAGCTACAAGTAAGTGCAACAGATTCCCCTTGATTTAAAAGTCTTTTCGGAGGTAGATATAGGTGCATCTTCTTGTAGTAGACAATGCCGCCAGTGTGAGTTTCCAACTATTTTAGGAAAGCACAATCTTAATTTTTCGAGTGATGACTAGATTGTTCTTTCACCTAAAGAAAGTCCAAAGACTATGGATCTGAACGCCACAAGCCAAGTTTTCACATATATATAGTGGACCAACACAATGCACTTACGATTTACCATGTTTTATCAGTTCTCAAATTTCCACGCTAACTTCACCCACTTGAATGATTTTATGTCAATTTATTGAAATTAGGTAAAATTTGGACTACTACAGGTAAATTGTAGGTTGCTTTGAAAGTTTTACGAAAAAGCTCTTGGAGGTACCCATCTGGGGGAGGGTCAATTAATATATATCAGAAACCACCGAGAGTTTTGACAATAGGTTCATCTTCTTGCTAAGATTTTGCATCCTAACTATTTAATGAAATTAGGTCAAACTTTGCTCACTGTTTCATGAAACTAGCTCAAACTTTGCTAACCGATTAACTTTGAACATTGATCGTTGGATCAAGATTGGCAAATCCAAACTTTGCGAGCCGTTGGATATTCTTTTCCATTCTTAGCATCTAGAAAGATTCTACTGATAGTCTTTAGCATGATGAACACTAGTATGCGCAACCCTCAAAACACACAGTACTTCATTATTACTCGGTCTTGTGCCAAATGCATGGACTTGGATGGAATTTTCATTTTTTTATGAGGAACTTGATGTAACTTGTACTTGCACCGACCACTCGAGCACCTTGCTCTTACGATACCTACCATTAGATCGTCCATTCGCAGTACTTCTTATCTTTATCTTGTCTCTTGTCTCTTACAATACCATATATACCACCACTACATAGTGTAGGGATTAACTTACTTTGAACATTGACAGTTGTATCTCAAGACTGGCAAATCCAAACATTGCTAACCGTTGGATCTTCTTTTCCATTCTTAGCATCAATAAAGATTCTATTGATAGTCTTTAGCATGATGAACACTAGTATGCGCAAACCTCAAAACACACAGTACTTCATTACTCGGTTTCAGGGTCCTTGTGGTAAATGCATGGACTTGGATGCAATTTTCATTTTTTATGAGGTCCTTGATGTAACTTGTAATTCTACCCACCGTGTTAACTCTCAAGCACCTCGCTCTTATGAGACCTACCATAAGATCGGCCATTCGCAGTACTTCTTATCTTATCTTTTATCTTGTCTCATATCTCTTACAATACTATACCACTACATAGTGTAGGGATTAAGTTTGAACATATTAACCGTTGGATCAAGACTAGCAAATCCAAACATTTCTAACCGCTGGATCTTTTTTCCATTCTTAGCATCGAGAAAGATTCGATCTATTGATAGTATTTAGCACGATGAACGCTAGTATGCGCAAACCTAAAAATACATAAGACTTCATTGCTTAGTGTCAGGGTCCTTGTGCTAAAATGCATGAACTAGGATGCAATTTTCATTTTTTACGAGGTTCTTGATGTAACTTGTACTTCCACCGATTGTGTTAACTCTCAATCACTTCGCTCCTACGAGACCTACCATTAGATCGTCCATTCATAGTACTTCTTATCTTACCTTTATCTTGTCTCTTATCTCTTACAATACCATGCATACCACCACTAAATAGTGTAGGGATTAACTTATTTGAACATTGACTGTTGGATCAACACTGGAAAATCCAAACATTGCAAACCGTTAGATCTTCTTTTCCATTCTAGCATCTAGGTCTGTACCCCCTCGCTCCGTCCCAAAACATAAGGCGCCTAAGGATTGGTCAAAAGTCAAACCTTACAAACTTTGACCAAATATTTAGAAAAAATATCTACATCTACAATATTGAATGGACATATTAAGAAAATACACTTTATGGTGAATCTATTGATATTAATTTAGTACTCTAAATTTTTATTTTTTGTGTATAATCATGGTCAAACTTAAAAAATGTTGAATTTTCACTAATCCTTAGGCGCCTTATATTTTGGCGGAGGGAGTACTATTCAACACGAATCCAGTTGCTTTGGACCATTAGATCTAACATCCCAACGGTCATGATTAGTGCTATGGATCCAATTCAAAACTGCTCCACTATAGTAGTATAAGTAGAGAGAATACAGTCTATTGTGCTATGAAATTTTGGGGGTGGTGACATGATGGTTCTAGAACATGCATGGTGGAGTTTGCTCTAGGTACTATTCAACACGAATCTAGCTTCTCTAAACCATTGGATCCAACAGCCCAACGTTCAGGATTGGTGCTATGGATCCAATACAAAACTTCTCCACTATAGTAGTAGAGATAGAGATATCTTATCTTATCTTATCTTACGACTATATAGTGTACGAATAACTTTGAATATTGACCGTTGGATCAATCCTCGTGAATCCCAACATTTCCAGCCATTGGATCTTCTTTTCCATTCTAGCATCTAGAAGATTCTATTGATAGTCTTCAGCATAATGAATTCTATGTACAAACCTCAAAACACACTTCTCCATCATACTAGAATCTTCTCCCTCGTAGCTAATAATCATTGACTTCTACATGATCTTATCTTATCTTACCACTATATAGTGTACGGATAACTTTGAATGTTGACCATTGGATCAAGACTCGCGAATCCTAGCTTTTCTAGCCGTTGGATCTTATTTTCTATTCTAGCATCTAGAAGATTCAATTGATAGTCTTCGGCATAATGAATGCTATGCACAAACCTCAAAATACACCTCTTCGTCATAGTTGAAGCTTCTCCCTTGTTTCTCTAGACCATATTATCAAAAAAATCATCTTTTAGGGAGCTAATAATCGTTGACTTCTACATGATGATACAAAGTACAAGGACCAAATGTACACCCATACTTTATAGATGTTGATCAAATTTATAATTTTTTGTGCTTTACCAATTATAATCGTATATAGTGATGATATGTCATACGTTTACTATCTGAGTCTCACGTACAACTTACTAGTAGCTAATAATCGTTTACTTCTACATGATCTTGCCACTATATAGTGTACAAACAACTTTGAATATTGACCGTTGGATCAAGACTCACGAATCCCAACATTTCTTGCCGTTGGATCTTCTTTTCCTTTCTAGCATCTAGAAGATTCTATTGATAGTCTTCAACACAATGAATGCACTATGCATAAACCTCTCCAAACACACTTCTCAATCATACTAGAATTTTCTCCCTCGTTTCTCTAGACCATGTTACCAAAAATTTCAAGTGTTAGGTAGCTAATAATCTTTGACTTCTACACATGATGATACAAAGTACAAGGACCAAATATACACCCATACTTTATAGATGTTGATCAAATTTATAATTTTTTGTGCTTTACCAATTATAATTTTATATAGTGATGATATGTCATACGATTTACTATATGAGCCTTATTAAGGTGTGCTTTTTACACAATGTGGGAGTAGTATATTTCTTAGCTTAGACATAAGGTCACCTCCGTCCGCGCGCTGTACATGCTGAGAGAATAAAACATTAGCATCTAGAAAGATTCTACTGATAGTCTTTAGGACGATGAACACTAGTATGCACAAACCTCAAAACACACACTACTTCATTATTACTCGGTCTTGTGCCAAATGCACGGACTTGGATGGAATTTTCATTTTTTTATGAGGTCCTTGATGTAACTTGTACCTCCATCGACCACTCAAGCACCTCGCTCTTACAAGACCTACCATTAGATCGGCCATTCGCAATACTTCTTATCTTTATCTTGTCTCTTATCTCTTACAATACCGTATATACCACCACTACATAGTGTAGGGATTAACTTATTGTGAACATTGACCGTTGGATCTCAAGACTGGCAAATCCAAACATTGCTAACCATTGGATCTTCTTTTCCATTCTTAGCATCTATAAAGATTCTCTTGATAGTCTTTAGCATGATGAACACTAGTATGCGCAAAACTCAAAACACACATTACTTCATTACTCAGTTTTAGGGTCCTTGTGATAAATGCATGGACTTGGATGCAATTTTCATTTTTTATGAGGTCCTTGATGTAAATTGTAATTCTACCCACCGTGTTAACTCTCAAGAACCTTGCTCTTACGAGACCTACCATAAGATCGGCCATTCGCAATACTTATTATCTTATCCTTTATCTTGTCTCATATCTCTTACAATAGCATACCACTACATAGTGTAGGGATTGACTTTGAATATATTAACCGTTGGATCAAGACTAGCAAATCCAAACATTGCTAACTGTTGGATCTTTTTTCCATTCTTACCATCGAGAAAGATTCGATCTATTGATAGTCTTTAGCATGATGAATGCTAGTATGCGCAAACCTGAAAACACATAGTACTTCATTGCTCAGTGTTAGGGTCCTTGTGCTAAAATGCATGGACTTGGATGCAATTTTCATTTTTTATGAGGTTCTTGATGTAACTTGTACTTTCACTGACCGTGTTAACTCTCAATCACCTCGCTCCAATGAGATCTACCATTAGATCATCCATTCATAGTACTTCTTATCTTACCTTTATCTTGTCTCTTATCTCTTACAATACCATGCATACCACCACTAAATAGTGTAAGGATTAATTTATTTGAACATTGATCGTTGGATCAACACTGGCAAATCCAAACACGGATAACCGTTGGATCTTCTTTTCCATTCTAACATCTAGGTCTGTACTACCTCGCTCTGTCTGAAAACATAAGGCGCCTAAGGAATGGTCAAAAGTTAAACCTTACTAACTTTGACCAAATATTTAGAAAAAATATCTACATCTACAATATTGAATGGACATATTAAGAAAATATACTTTATGGTGAATCTATTGATATTAATTTGGTACTCTAAATTTTTATATGTTTGTGTATAATCATGGTGAAACTTCAAAAATGTTGACTTTTGACTAATCTTTAGGCGCCTTATTATTTTGGCGGAGGGAGTACTATTCAACACGAATCCAATTGCTCTGAACCATTGGATCTAACCGCCCAACGGTCATGATTAGTGCTATGGATCCAATTCAAAACTGCTCCACTATAGTAGTATAAGTAGAGAGAATACATTCTACTGTGCTATGAAATTTTGGGGGTGGTGACATGATGGTTCTAGAACATTCATGGTGGAGTTTGCTCTAAGTACTATTCAACACGAATCCAGCTTCTCTGAACCATTGGATCCAACAGCCCAATGGTCAGGATTGGTGCTATGGATCCAGTCATAGTAGTAGAGATAGAGATATCTTATCTTATCTTATCTTATCTTATCTTACGACTATATAGTGTACAAATAACTTTGAATATTGACCGTTGGATCAAGACTCGTGAATCCCAACATTTGCAGCCGTTGGACCTTCTTTTCCATCTAGCATCTAGAATATTCTATTGATAGTCTTCAGCATAATGAATGTTATGCACAAACCTCAAAACACACTTCTCCATCATACTAGAATCTTCTCCCTCATAGCTTATAATCATTGACTTCTACAAGATCTTATCTTATCTTATCTTATCTTACCACTATATAGTGTATAGATAACTTTGAATGTTGAACGTTGGATCAAGACTCGCGAATCCCAGCATTTCTAGCCGTTGGATCTGCTTTACCATTCTAGCACCTAGAAGATTCTATTGATAGTCTTCAGCATAATGAATGCTATGCACAAACCTCAAAACACACTTCTCCGTCATACTAGAAGCTTCTCCCTTGTTTCTGTAGACCATGTTATCAAAAAAATCATCTGTTAGGTAGCTAATAATCTTTGACTTCTACATGATGATACAAAGTACAAGGACCAAATGTACACCCATACTTTATAGATGTTGATCAAATTTATAATTTTTTGTGCTTCACCAATTATAATTGTTTATAGTGATGATATGTCATACGCCTACTATTTGAGTCTCACGTGCAACTTACTAGTAGCTAATAATCGTTGACTTCTGCATGATCTTGCCACTATATAGTGTACAAACAACTTTGAATATTGACCGTTGGATCAAGACTCGCGAATCCCAACATTTCCAATCGCTGGATCTTCTTTCCATTCTAGCATCTTGAAGATTATATTCATAGTCTTCATTACAAACCACTATATAGTGTACGAATAACTTTGAATGTGGACCGTTGGATCAAGACTCGCGAATCCCAGCATTTCTAGCAGTTGGATATTCTTTTCCATTCTAGCATGTAGAAGATTCTATTGATAGTCTTGAACACAATGAATGCATTATGCATAAATCTCTCCAAACACACTTCTCGGTCATACTAGAATCTTCTCCCTCGTTTCTCTAGACCATGTTACCAAAAACTTAAAGTGTTAGGTAGCTAATAATCTTTGACTTCTACACATGATGATACAAAGTACAAGGACCAAATATACACCCATACTTTATAGATGTTGATCAAATTTATAATTTGTTGTGCTTTACCAATTATAATTTAATATAGTGATGATATTTCATACGATTTACTATCTGAGCCTTATTAAGGTGTTCATTTTTACACAATGCGGGAGTAGTATATTTCTTTGCTTAGACGTATGGTCACCTCTGTCCACATGCTATACATGCTGAGAGAATAAACCGTTGGCAGGGGAAGAAGGAAGCAGCGAAGAGAAGTTGAAGGCGGTTCCATGTTAGAGCAAAGTTATGATGGGTTTCTGACACGAGGTACTCCTGTGGCCTTTACAGTGTACTCCACTCTACTAGTAGTAAATTTCATGACCTATGCATGCAAAACAAATCGTGTGTTTTGTCTCTCCTTCCCTATGCTCCATCTCTCCTCCCCTTTCTCCTCGCGCACCGCTCCGGTTGATCTCTCTCCCCTCGTCCACAGCATGGCACTGTGCACGTGTGCCTTGGTACGGCGGCTCTGTGTCTCTAGCGTGTTCGGCAGCCGCGCGTTTGTTTGGAGTAGGGACGAGGAGGAGTACATAGGAAGGAAACCACTTTGGTCCTTGGCGGCACAAAAATTCAAACTTTTCCGGTTTTCGAAATTTTCACTAGCTTGCCAAACATCAGGAGGGAAGGTTATCCAAAAGATCGACCAAACATCGAGAGGGAAGGCAATTTTGAACCCGTTTTGAACATTGATCACATTGAATAAACGAAAAACAAAAAACAAAAGTTTTACTCATGATGTCCTATCATGTCTTGTGCACCACGTGTCATGTAAACTGTAATCATGGGATTAGATAAGTTTTGGAAAAATAGCTTCACAATATTGTCCTACCATGTGTATGGACACTATCGGGTTTATTTCAACCCAAACGACCAAGGTCATCTAAAGGTAAATTGTAGGTCGCTTTGAAAGTTTTACAAAAAAGCTCTTGGAGGTACCCATCAGGGGGAAGGGTCAATTAATATATATCAGAAACCACCAAGAGTTTTGACGACAGGTTCATCTTCTTGATAAGATTTTGCATCCTAACTATTTAATGAAATTAGGTCAAACTTTGCTCACTGTTTCATGAAATTAGGTAAACTTTGCTAACCGATTAACTTTGAACATGAACCGTTGGATCAAGACTAGCAAATCAAAACATTTCCAACTCTTGATCTTCTTTTACATTCTTAGCATCTAGAAAGATTCTACTTTAGCACGATGAACGCTACTATGCGCAAACCTAAAAACACAAACTCCATTGCTCAGTTTTCAGGGTCCCTGTGCTAATAAATGCATGGACTTGGGTGCAATTTTCATTTTATGAGGTCCTTGATGTAACTTGTACTTCCACCGACCGTGTTAACTCTCAAGCACGTATCTCCTACGAGACCTACCATTTGATAGCCATGCGTAGTACTTCTTATTTTCTCTTTATCGTGTCTTACCTCTTACAATACAATAAACCACTACATAGTGTACGAATTAACTTTGAACATTGACCGTTGGATCAAGACTAGCAAATCAAAACATTGCCAACCTCCTGATCTTATTCTCCATTCTTAGCATCTAGAAGGATTATACTTTAGCACGATGAATGCTAATATGCGCAAACCTAAAAACACAAACTCCATTGCTCAGTTTTCAGTGTCCCTATGCTAATAAATGCATGGACTTGGTTGCAATTTTCATTTTTATGAGGTCCTTGACGTAACTTGTACTTCCACCGACCGTGTTAACTCTCAAGCACCTATCTCCTAAGAGACCTACCATTTGATAGCCATTCGCAGTACTTCTTATCTTTTCTTTATCGTGTCTTATCTCTTACAATACAATAAACCACTGCATAGTGTACGGATTAACTTTGAACACTGACCGTTGGATCAAGACTAGCAAATCCAAACATTGCCAACCTCTTGATCTTCTTTTCCATTATGAGCATCTAGAAAGATTGTACATTAGCACGATGAACGCTACTATGTGTAAACCTAAAAACACAAACTCCATTGCTCATTTTTCAGGGTCCTTGTGCTAATAAATGCTTGAACTTGGATGCAATTTTCATTTTTATGAGGTCCTTGATGTAACTTGTACTTCCACTGGTCGTGTTAACTCTCAAGCACCTCTCTCCTATGAGACCTACCATTTGGTAGGCCATTCATATTACTTCTTATCTTCTGTTTATCGTGTCGTATCTCTTACAATACAATAAATCACTGCATAGTGTATGGATTAACTTTGAACATTGACCGCTGGATCAAGTCTAGCAAATCCAAACATTGCCAACCACTAGATCTTCTTTTTCCATTCTTAGCATCTAGAAAGATTCTACTCCCTCCGACCCAAATTAGTTGACTTAGATTTGTCTAGATTCGAATGTATCTAGACTTGTTTTAGTGTTAGATATGTCTGAATCTAGATAAAACTAAGTCAACTAATTTGGGTCGGAGGGAGTACTTTAGCACGATGAATGCTAGTATGCACAAACCTCAAAACACAAACTCCATTGCTCAGTTTTGAAGGTCCTTGTTCCAATAAATGCGTGGACTTGGACGCATTTTTCATTTTTATGAGGTCCCTAATGTAACTTGTACTTCCACCGACCGTGTTAACTCTCAAGCACATCTCTCCTACGAGACCTACCATTTGATAGGCCATTCGTAGTACTTCTTATCTTCTCTTTATCATGTCTTATATCTTACAATACAATAAACCACTTCATAGTGTACGAATTAACTTTGAACATTGACCGTTGGATCAAGAGTAGCAAATCCAAACATTTCCAACCACTAGATCTTCTTTTCCATTATTAGCATCTAGAAAGATCCTAATGATAGTTTTTAGCACGATGAACGCTAGTATATGCACAAACCTCAAAACCCACACTTCATTGCTCTCAGTTTCAGGGTCTTTGTGCTAATAAATGCATGGACTTGGATGCAATAATTATCATTTTCATGAGGTCCTTGATGTAACTTGTACTTCCCCCGACCGTGTTAACTCTCAAGCACCTCGCTCCTACGAGACCTACCATTAGATCGGCCATTCGTAATACTTCTTATCTTATCTTTATCTTCTCTTATCTCTTATAATAGCATACCTTCACTATAGAGTGTACAAACCATTGACCGTTTGATCAAGACTAGCAAATCCAAACATTGCTAACAACCATTGGATCTTATTTTCAATTCTTAGCATCTAGAAAGATTCTACTGAAAGTCTTTAGCAGGATGAACGCTAGTATGTGCAAACCTCAAAACACACACTTCATTGCTCAGTTTTAGGGTCCTTGTGCTAAATGCATGGACTTGGATGTAATTTTTTTATTTTTTACGAGGTCCTTGATGTAACCTATACTTCCATCGACCATGTTAATTCTCGAGCACCTCGCTCCTACGAGACCTAAAGTTAGATCGGCCATTCACAATACTTCTTATCTTATCTTATCTTTATCTTGTCTCTTATCTCTCACAATACCATATATACCACTGCATGGTGTATAGAATAATGAATGTTTGATCAAGACAGGCAAATCCAAACATTGCTAACCATTGGATCTTCTTTTCCCTTCTTAGCATCTAGAAAGATTCTACTTTAGCACGATGAATGCTAGTATGCTAAAACCTCAAAACACACACTTCATTGCTAAGTTTCAGGGTCCTTGTGCTAAATGCATGCACTTGGATGTAATTTTCATTTTTATGAGGTCCACTTCTATTTGCTTAACAAAGAAAATCAGCATGGTGATCACTCCTGCAGCCTTGCATTGTGCTACTCCTACTCTATGCAAGGAAAATAAATTGTCTACTACTCTCTCCTTTGCTGCATCACACCCATCCTCTAGCTGATATCTCCCTCGTCCACGGTGTGGCGCTGCGCACGTGTGCCATGGTACTACAACGGCTCTGTTTCTACCTTTTTTTCATAACTTTGCTCTGACATCAAACCTCTTTCAACACCTCTTCGTTGCAGCCCTCTCAGGATGCCTTCTCTCGGGCTCTTGGGATGCCTCCTCTCGGGCTCTTTGTATTAACCTTCGCTGCAGCCCTCTCGGGATGCCTTCTCTCGGGCTCTTTGTAATAACCTTCTCTACAGCCCTCTTGGGATGCCTTCTCTCGGGCTGCCTACGTGTATATATTTATATATACATACCAAGTACAATATCCCTTCTCTAGTGTTGTGAGTGTTGATCCTTGTAATAACCTTCCATGCGATGTTTGGGACGAAGCAAGTGAAAAATTCGAAACCCAAAAAGTTTGATCCGCGACTACTTTTTTCCGCCTCCCCAACCCAACGCCCAAAGTGGTTCCTTCATATGCACACCAACACAAGTAGCTGATGAACACACGATAGACAGACACAGAGCCGTCGTACCAATGTTAGAGTTGAAGGCGGCATCCCGTAGAAGTTCCGCTTATAGTTCATTTTGAAGTACTCCTATAGAAACTTCAAAATGAACTAGAGGCAGGACTTTCGCGGGATCCCGCTCGCAACCCTAACCATGGCACATGTGCTGAGCGCCACACTCCAGACGAGGGAGAGATCAACTAGCAGGTGTGCGCGGGGGTTAGAAGATACATACTTGATTACATTGTGTAAAATTCGACCGAATAAATAGAGTAACTAATACACTTGATTAATTTGTGTAAAATTAGTACTTGTACTGTTGGAGGTAGAGTAAAACTTTCTAATAATGCTAATTTTTTACCAATATTCTTTATACTATATATTTAGAGTAAATATTGGTCAAAGAAAAAACACCCAAAATGAGGACTCCTTATTATTCCTCGGGACGGAGGTAGAGTAATACTCCTACCTACTACTCCTACTTATGCAAATAGTACTACGGTAGGACCTATAAATAAATTATGTGTCTAGTCAAACCGACATGATGAGACTATACTGCGCCAGGAGGTGACATGGATAATTTATTACAAGAAAAGAAAAAACCTCGTTCAAAGAGCCATCGCATCTTCCCCATCTTCGTTTAGTTTATCCACACTCGCTGACGCCGCCTGGCCGCATTTGGGATCCTCTCCACCGCGCTGATCACACATTTTCCTCGCCATCTCGCTCGGTGCATCTCTCCTTCCAGACCACCACCCCTCTCCTCCAAAAAAACCCAAATAGTTCTATATAGATTCACCCTCGCCCCCAATCCTCCTCGACGTGATGGCGGATCGTCTGTACAAAATTTGGAGAGGTTCGAGGGAGAGCCGGCGGTGCAGCAGCTTTAACAAGGTCGGCGAAGATGGCGTCAACCAAATCGCTAGGCGTCTCGATGCTAAAAGCGTCATCCGGCTGGCTGCATGCTCCAAGGAGCTACACCGCCAAGTCGTCGGCTTAGAAGGTTACAACTACCCGAACTACAACTGGCCGGAGGTCGTCTACTTCAATGAACTCTATGCCCATATGATCTCCTACATCCACAGCTCGTTTATCTGCACGGAGCCAGGATGCAACTGGGTCAGCAACAAATTAACGTTGTATGTGCACCTCAAATCCACCCACTCAATCGAGGTGCCCACAGTCCTATACAACGTCAAACAATGGGACCCGTCTAAGCTAGTGCCTGTAGGTGCTCGCGGAGAACAAATGTCATCGGCATCGAGAAGACATGCATGCTGTTCTTCGGCTAGATTGACGGGCACATCACGAAGATTGTCCTGTCCATCAGCCGCGTAAGGTCTGCGGCGTGGGAATTGGAGGACTACGAGGTGAGGATATCATCATTAGTCGATTGTGATGGGTTCTATCCGCTCGAGTTTGATACCGAGCCAAAGATTGGGCAGCCGCCGACCGAAGCCGCGCTGGAGGCACTCAACCATTACCTGTCGATAGCAGGGACTTATTGTCAAGCTCCTCAATTGTTGGTCGGAGTTCCTCGTGGAGTTCCAATGTTGGATCGACGACGACATCAACCCATTGTGAGATATCACATCTTAATATTTTCCGGATGATCCTAATATGAATGTATATGTAATTTTCTAGTCCCTTTGTTCTAATATTAATTACTTTATTTATTTTAGTGGCAGATTCCTTTCACAATCAGAGTGGTGGAAATGGCTAGAAAGGTCCGTGAATTTTACATCTATCTTGCTAAGGGTGAATAGGCGAAAGCCTATTATGAGGATCCATAGACGACGGTAAAACGAGAGAAGCGTGCTAGGCAAGAAAGCAAGCGCTACCCAGCCATGACCTGGACACGCTGAATCGTTGGCATATAGATCTTGTGTTGATTCTGACCTCTCTCTTTCTCTCATGCATGTTTGGAGTATATGATGGGACATGTAATCGTTCCTAGCTAGATTAAGGTTCTACTAAGAGTAGTTTTATACTTCTACCGAGTATTTTGTATGGAGTTCTGCAACTGCTAATATATTTTGTAATAATTCCTATGTAGTGGGAATTGTTCAGATCGAGTGCAGAATATGGCCTATACTGCCGAATCTTTCAAAAGCTACCGAATCTCTCAAATGTGCTGATGGTGCTATTACTAAAGTATTTTGTAGAACTAATACTCTTATACTGGTACTTGTTTGATCAATGGTAGTAGATTGTTTTGCTTTTCTTTTGAAACATGGCCCTCTCAATCTTGATGAGGCCTGGGCTTCTTGGGTTGCATATATGTCGGTCACACATGCATTGATGTAAGAACGAGGTATGCACACAAATGCAGACTTAATCATCAGTCTTGCTTGCTCCAATGATGGAGTGTGTTCGGAGAAAAAGGGCAAACTCGATCTCGTTACCGATGAACTTGTTTTCTTGTTCTCATGTCGTTACATTCCGTGAGCTAGTCACATGCTTGCAAGCTTCATTAACGCAATGTCACCGAGATGGCCACATGTATCTCTCCGTTACATGGACTAGACAAATCCTGGTCTTGATATGTACTCCTCAACACATCCCTTCGGAAAACCTAAGTGGCACATTTTTGATCACCCTTTTACGAGATGATTCTTGATAGCCATCAAAGCTTTTTCTAGAAATAGTGGTTTGCATTACCTCACAGTCAAAGGATCAGGTTGCAAGGTTCTCTGTGTTTTATCATCAATGGTGAACTTTATAACTAGATCTCATTAAGATATATCGGTCGGATGTTTGTCTATCATGTTATTCAACTAATAACATGACCTCATTGTCAGTTGACATAAATGCCCATGATCTTGAAACAAAGACCATCCTCATGACCAATGAACTAGTTCACTAGAGGTAACTAGAGACACGGTTTGTTTACATACCACACGTGTATTAACGTTTTGTATTAACATAGTTGTAGCACAGTATGAAACATATTATGAACATATAGGAGATATATCAAGTAATATACTTTATTATTTGCCTCTAGGGCATAACTCCTTCAGTCTCCCACTTGCACTAGAGTATAAAAAAACTAGTTTACAATAGGCAGGAACCTAACACCAATGGAATCTCGGTGTTGTTCGTGCTTTTCCTGATGGAGAGCTTTATTCAAAGGATCTTCCACATTCAGTTCCGTATCTACTTTGCAAATCTTGACTTCACCTTCGTCAACGTGCTGCCAGATGATGTGAAATCTTAGCTTGATGTGTTTGGCTGTGGAATGAGTTCTTGGTTCCCTTGCGTTTGCAATAGCACCCGTGTTATCACAATAGATTGCCACGGGGTCTTGCGGATTGGGAAAAACTCCCAGTTCGATGACAAAATTTCTCAGCCAAACAACTTCATTTGCTGCATCAGCCGCAACAATATATTTAGACTCCATTGAAGATTGTGCCACCACCGACTGCTTCTTGCTCTTCCAGCTTACCGCCCCACCATTCACCAGGAACACAAATCCTGTTTGAGAGTTTGAGTCATCATGATCTGAGTTCCAGCTCGCATCCACGTAACCCGTTACGTTTAGAGCTTCATCACTACCTCCATAGATTAGGAACATATCCTTTGTTCTTTTCATATACTTCATGATATTCTTGACAGCTGTCCAGTGATCCGGTCCTGGATTACTTTGGTATCGGCTCGTCAAACTAAGAGCCAATGCCACATCAGGTCGCGTACTTAACATTGCATACATGATAGACCCTATGGCTGAGGCATAGGGTGTGAAAGCCATCTTCTTTCTATCATCGTCCATTACAGGACATTGAGTCATACTCAATTTGCAATTCTTCATCATGGGTGTAGAACCATTTTTGGTGTTCTCCATTTTGAACCTCTTCAAAATCGTTTCGATGTAAGTACTTTGACTCAATGCTATTAGGTGCCTTGATCTATCTCTATAGATCTTGATTCCTAATATGTATGCAACTTCACCAAGACCCTTCATGGAAAATTGATTACTCAAATATGCTTTCACGCTTTTCATAAGATCCACATCGTTTCCCATGAGTAATATGTCATCCACATATACTACAAGAAAACAACTGAGCTCCCACTCGGTTTCTTGTAAACATAGAACTCTTGTTGGTTTTGGACAAATCCAAAACTCTTGATCACTTGATCAAAACGTTGGTTCCAGCTCCGAGATGCTTGCTTCAATCCATAAATGGACCATTGAAGCTTGCATACCTTTCCAACATCCTTAGGATCAACAAAACCTTCTGGTTGCATCATATACAACTCTTCATCAATGTGACCATCAAGGAATGCAGTCTTGACATCCATCTGCCAAATTTCATAGTCGAAATGTGTAGCAATTGCTATTAAAATCCTGACAACCTTAAGCATCACTATGGGAGAGTAAGTATCATTGTAGTCAACTCCTTGAATTTGTCGAAACCCCTTTGCAATAAGTCGAGCTTTGTGAACTGTCACATTACCATTCTCATCTGTCTTTTTCTTAAAGATCCATTTATTTTCCACGGCCTTGCGACCTTCTGGAAGATCCGCCAAGGTCCAAACTTGGTTTTCATGCATGGATCCTATTTCGGATTTCATGTCTTCTAGCCATTTCTCGGAGTCAGCACTATCGATAGCTTCTTTGTAGTTTACAGGTTCTTCCTGTTCATCTAGGATGGCAGACATTACAAGACTACTCCAAACAGGAGTGGAACGAACTCTTGTAGACCTACGAACCTCAGGAGTCTCGATGTCATTGTTTTGATCATCATCAATGGGTTCTTCCTCCATGTTGGAGAGCGGTTTCGGAACAGCTTCCATCACGCTACTCAGAATTTGGAGAGAAGGGTCAACAATTTCATCTAACTCAATTTTCCTTCCACTCACTCCTTTTGTAAGAAACTCTTTCTTGAGAAAGGTGCCTGTTTTTGCGACAAGCGTCTTTTCTTCGGCTTGATTGTAGAAGGTGTATCCAATGGTTTCCCTTGGATATCCTACAAAGATACATTTTTCCGATTTGGGTTCGAAATTGTCAGGTTGTAGTTTCTTAACGTATGCCTCACAACCCCAAACTTTCAGAAATGACAACTTGGGCTTCTTCCCATACCATATCTCATATGGGGTCTTCTCCACGGATTTGGATGGTGCTCGGTTTAAAATAAAAGCTGTGGTTTCTAACGCCTATCCCCAAAAAGACACAGACAAATCAGTTAAAGACATCATGGACCGCACACTATCTAATAGGGTTCGGTTACGACGTTCCGACACACCATTATGCTGCGGTGTTCCAGCTGGCGTAAGTTGTGGGATAATCCCACAGTGCTTCAAGTGCATGTTAAACTCATAACACAAATACTCGCCTCCTCGATCTGATCGAAGGTGCTTGATTTTCTTGTTAAGTTGATTCTCTACCTCTTTCTAAAATTCCTTGAACTTTTCAAAGGTTTCAGACTTGTGCTTCATTAAGTAGATATATCCATATCTGCTTAAGTCGTCAGTAGAGGTAACAAAGTAGCGATAACCATTGCGTGTTGAGACACTCATTGGTCCACATACATCCGTACGTATGATCCCAAGTAGGTCTACAACTCTCTCCACTATTCCGGAGAATGGTGTCCTAGTCATCATGCCCATGAGGCATGGCTCACATGTATCAAGGAATTCGAAATCCAATGATCCAAGAAGTCCTTTTGAATGAAGCTTCGTCATGCGCTTCACGCCAATGTGACCAAGACGGCAATGCCACATGAACATGGAATTATCATCACTATGTTTACATCATTTAGCATCAACACTATGGATGTGTGTATTGCAATCAAGATCAAGTAAGAATAAGCCATCACACACAAGAGCATGAACATAGAAAACATCATTCATATAAATTAAACAACCATTTCTTCCTAATTTAAAAGAATAACGGTCTTGCAACAAGCAAGACCCACTCACAATATTCATACTGAGTGTGGGTACATAATAGCATTTATTCAAAACCAATAATAATCCTGACGGTAGACGGAGATGCAGGGTGCCGATGACCATCACTTTGACTCTTGAACCATTGCCGACGCGCATCGTCACCTCGTCCTTCCTCAGGTGCCTCCTACTCTGCAGATCCTGCTGAGAGTTACAAATATGAGCAACAAATCCAATATCAAATACCCAGGTGTTACTCCTAGCGCTTGTAAGGAATACACCAATAACATGTATATCATATATACCTTTGTCCGGAGTGGCTATCTTGCCAGCTCGCTTGTCTTCAAGGTACTTGGGGCAGTTACGTTTCTAGTGTCCATCCCCTTTGCAGTAGAAGCACGAAGTGCCGGGCTTAGGGCCAGGCTTGGCAGTCTTTGAGGTGCTGGGAACAAACCTGCCATCCCTCTTAGACTTCTTACACATGCCTTTCCCCTTTTGCCCCGGTTTCTTAAAGTTGGTGGTTTTGTTGACCATCAACACCATGTGCTCCTTCTTGATTTCAACCTCAGCAGTTTTGAGCATGGGGAACACCTTAGCAAGGGTCTTAGTCATCCCTTGCATGTTGTAGTTCATCACAAAGCTCTTGTAGCGAGGGGCAGCGAGTGCAGTACCCTATCAATTGCGAGCTCCTCCAGGATTTTGCAATCCAGGGCATTTAAGCTCTTAACGTAACCAGACATTTTGACCACGTGCGCACTAATACTGTTGTGCTCTTCCATTTTAGCAGAGAAGAAGAGCTCGGAAGCATCATACCTCTCTGCACGAGCCTGTGGAGCAAAGACGGCCTCGAGATCCTTAATGATCTCAAAGGCATTCATCTTCTCAAAACGCTTTTGAAGCTCTGGCTCCATGGCATAGAGCATTCCACTCTGGATGAGGGAGAAATCGTCCGCCTTGGACTGCCAGACATTCTTTTCGTCCTGGGAGGCGGAATCTACAGGCTTATCCGGAAGCTCAGCCTTGATGACATAGGTCAGCTTGTAGGGGACTAGGAGGATCCTAAGATTGTGGAACCATGTGGTGAAGTTGGTTCCATCAGTTTTCAGCTTGTCCTTCTCGAGGAAAGTGCTAAGGTTGAAGGTGGGTGGGCGAGGCATCTACAAAGGATTTGCAAAGTGTTTAGACTATGTTCATAAGAATGAGTTCAAGTTTTAACCAAAAGAACTCCCACTTAAATGAACATCCCTCTACTCGTTTAGTGATCACATGATCCTTATCCCCTACACCTCCCCTGATCATCACAGCCATCAGTGCAGTATCAAAGGTGGACATTCCCTAATGTTGATCACATCAACTATGTGATTCATGCTCGACCTTTCGGTCTCCCTTATTCTGAGGCCATGTCTGTACATGATAGGCTCGCCAGTCTAACTCGTGTGTATTCGCAGTGCAACATGGCTTCCACCCACTGTATGCGAACGTAGATATGTCTGACCCCCGATCATCATAGCCAGCCTCATACCGAAGAACTTTCTTGGTGGTGCACACACAAGGGAAATACAATAACTAGAATACTGTGAGGGATTATCTTATCATGCTACCGTCGAACATAAGTATATATTAGCATAATAAGTAATACTTCAAAAGTAAAGTGTTATGACATGGTTATAGCTTTATGATCATCATCAATAGCCTCCATGAGAGTTTCACAAACTTGTCATTGCCATGTTATAATACTTGCCCCTATGCAATAATAAAGATAGACGCTTCTATTTTGTCTATTGCATGTTTTACGTGGCTTTAGGGCTTTCGTAGTAGAACCCCTTCCCTCCTACGAACATCGAGCCACGACATGGATTCAATGATTGCCATTCTTCTTCCCTTTTCAGGGCCCTCCAATGTCAATGCCATATCAACTACTGTAGAGAGACAGACACCCCCCTAAGCCACTTTGATTCGTGGACCAGTCTCGTGAATCACCACGTGAGGTCGGTTGGGGGCCGCTTCATCAAACAGTGCCGCGATATCAACAATAACATTAAAGAGCGTAGTAACTAGAGAATCAATGCCCATAGACCCGCTTCATCTCTGTGTGTTGTATCTGTACGAGATGTCTACCCATAGACCCGCGCTGATACCACTGAAGGGTTCCGTAGCAGAAAACAAAAAAAATCTATCTAGTCGAACACTAATACCAGGATCTATACTATGTAGACATAAGTAACAGAGAAGGAATACATTATTCATACCTTTGTAAACAGAGGCACGCCTTACGCAGGAAGGCGTATATTGATGAATACGAGCAGCACCCCAAGTGTGGTGCCTCTGAAGTTCGTCACACGTCCGGTGTAGGAGACGTCAACCAGACTCCGATCTAGCCGAGCAACGGAAGAAGTAGATGCCGGATCGCAGATCACACGACAGTGGTGTGAAGGTGGAGAACTCACCCACGAGGTCCTCCCTAATATTACAGAGAAGACCTCAATGGATGAGAGAGAGAGAATGAGAGGGAATGGGAATGGGATGATTCCAAAGAGGGAGGGAAGACCCCTATATATAGTGGGAGGGGGGCGCACCACCCAGGGGCCAGGCGGTGTGGGACTAAAACCCACACACGCCGACCACCTTGGGGCAGCCGCTGGCCCTAGGTCGGCCCCACTAGGGCAGCCCATTTAGCCCAGGCCGGCTTGCCACCTCTCCCTAGGCGCCATGCCCTATTGGGCCTCCCTTCGGGTGAGGCCCATTAGCAATAGGATGCCTTTAATAATAAAATAAAATATATATTTAATATTAATTCTCCAATTAACATTCAGATATACATATTACATTATTCCTTTACTCCGGAACACCTTCTGGACCCCTTCTGATCTCCATCGGATGTTACCCGAAACCATTCCGGTTTCTCTCTCTATTTCTCTTACGATACCTTATCTACCCTAAGCGTCCCTACCCTTAAGTGTGACATCCTTCGGTTCGGAAACACTTCAGACATGATTGAGACCACTCTCACATCATTGATCTACAGAGGGACCTGGATGGCCATGTGACCCCCGTGTCTTTCACGAATACAATGACTCAAACCATGAGATAGTCGTTCCCCGTTCCCTTTGTCATTTGATACCTAATTCATCTGAGACTTGATCTTTGGTATCTCCATACCTTAGTTAGATCTCGTTACTGATGAACTTGTTTTATCGTTCTCATGTCGTTGCATTCCGTGACCTAGTAACATGCTTGCAAGCTTCATTAACACAATGTCACCGAGATGGCCACATGTATCTGTCCGTTACATGGACTAGACAAATCCTGGTCTTGATATGTACTCCTCAACACATCCCTTCGGAAAACCTGAGTGGCACCTTTTTGATCACCCTTTTACGAGATAATTCTTGATAACCATAAAAGCTTCTTCCGGAAATGGTGATTTGCATTACCTCACAGTCAAAGTATCAAGTTGCGAGGTTCTCTGTGTTTTATCATCAATGGTGAACTTTGTAAGTAGATCTCATTAAGATATAATGGTCGGATGTTTGTATATCATGTTATTAAACTAATAACATGACCTCATTGTCAGTTTGCATAAATGCCCATGATCTTGAAACACAGACCATCCTCATGACCAATGAACTAGTTCACTAGAGGTAACTAGAGACACGGTTTGTTTACATACCACACGTGTATTAACGTTTCGTATTAACACAGTTTTAGCACAGTATGAAATGTATTATGAACATATAGGAGATATATCAAATAATATACTTTATTATTTGACTCTAGGGCATAACTCCTTCAGATGTGACTCTCGGCTTTGATTTCTTGGACAGATAGGTTAAGGTCTACTACCTTTTTCTATTACTAGATGGACGCTAGCCAAATTCAAAATCTGAATCGAGCGGCAAAATCACCCACCGACCTTGAAGCATTTCTCGCCCTGATACATTGCAAATGTATCTATAATTTTTGATGTTCCATGCTTGGTTTTATCCAATTTCTTGTGTTTTGTTCCAACTTTGGAGTGCTTTTCATATGATTTCTTGGACTAACCTATTAACAAGAGCCACAGTGCCAGCTGCCTGTTTTCTGCTGTTTTTGGTTATACGAAAGTCACAAAATGAATATTCTCAGAATTGGACGGGACAAAAGCCAAAGTGCCTATTTTTTCGGAAGTGATCAAGTGCCAGAATACGAGACGGAGAGGGCCTGGGGGCGGCCACACCACCTGGCCGCGCGGCCAGGCCTGGCCCGCGCCAGGGGGTGGTGTGGTGGCTCTCGGCACCCCCTCGGCCTCTCCTTGGGCCTATATATTACCCTCAGGACGAAAACCCTAAGTACCCGATCAAAAATCCACGAAAGAGTCTGTAGCCGCCATCATCTCCATCCCTAGATCGGGAGGGATCTGAAGCACTTCTCGGCACCCTGACGGAGAGGCGAATTCACCCTGGAGGCCTTCTTCATCACCATGCAAGCCTCCGGTGTGATGCGTGAATAGTTCATCCTTGGACTACGGATCCATGCAGTAGCTAGATGGCTGGTATCTCCTCCTTTGTGCTTTCATGTTTAGATCTTGTGAGCTCCGTTCATGATCAAGATCATCTATTTGTAATTCATACATGTTGTGTTTGCTGGGATCCGATGGATATTGAGATGCTATTTTAGATTGATTATTGATTCTATCATGTCTTTGTTATTTGAGATCTTGCATGCTTTCCGTTGTTAGTAGCTATCTTGGCCAAGTAGATGCTAGCAACTCCAAGAGTTAGTACTTATGCTCGATAGTGGGTTCATGCCTCTGGTAATCTGGGGAAGTGACAGAAATCTCTAAGGTACTAGATGTGCTGTTGCTACTAGGGATAAAACAAAAATCCTTTGTTCATAGAACAATCGTATTGTTTACTTTACACGTAGTTCATAAAGCAATAATCTGTTGCTTGCAACTTAATACTGGAGGGGGTTCGGATGATAACCTGAAGGTGGATTATTAGTCATAGATGTAGTTGGATGGCGGTCTATGTATTATGTTGTAATGCCCAATCAAGTCTCAGAGGAGTGAAGATGATTAGTATATGCATGTATTGCTTTCTCGGTGTTTGTCAATTGCCCCGCTGTAATTTGTTCACCCAGCATGTTATCTATCTAAGGAGAGCCACCTCTAGTGAACTATGGATCCCGGTCCTTTTTCTTTACATACAATCTATAAACTGTTTCTGCTTTGTGTTTACCTTCTGCAAACTTTTACTTCTATGGATACGTTTAATCCTTTGTTTTACACAAAACACGGTGAGATTGACAACCTCATCGCAAGTTGGGGACAAAGTTCTGTGGTTGTGTTGTGCAGGTCTCCACGTTGCTACTAGCACTGGTAGTGCGCCCTGCCAAAGCTCAGCTAGTAACACCTTTGGGGTGTTTCCTTGCTCCTACTGGTTTGATTAAACCTTGGTTTCATAACTGAGGGAAAACCTACTGCTGTGCTCATCATACCTTTCTCTTGGGGTTCCCAATGAGCTCTACGTAGAAAGTCGAGCGCATCAAGATCTTTTCTGGCACCGTTGCCGAGGAGTCCAGGACATCTTCACAAGGGGAGTCCCTCATAACCAATCTCTTTACTTTGTTGTTTTTTTTGCTTAGTTTTCTTTTTTGCTTTGTTTGCTTGTTTTGTTCTTCAAAAACACAAAAAATTAGTTTTACAAGTTTGCTTTCTTATTTGAAAACCCAAAAAAATGACTACTCTTGAAAACACTAAGTTGTGTGACTTCACTAGCACCAACAACAATGATTTTATGAGCACACCTATTGCTCCACCTGTGAGTGAAAATACTTTCTTTGAGATAAAACATGCATTACTCAATCTTATTATGAGAGAGCAATTTTCTGGTATTGGTAATGAAGATGCTGCTTCCCATCTAGATGGTGATATTATTAAGCTAAAATTGTTTCCTTTCTCTTTGAGAGGAAAAGCTAAAGAATGGTTGAATTCCTTAAGTAGGAATAGTATTGATTCTTGGACTAAGTGCAAAGATGCTTTTATTGGAAAATACTATCCTCCTGCTAAGATTATATCCATGAGAAGTGAAATAATGAAGTTTAAACAACTTGATAATGAGCATGTTGCTCAAGCTTGGGAAAGCATGAAATCTTTGGTAAAGAATTGTCCCACTCATGGACTGACTGCTTGGATGACCATCCAAACTTTTTATGCAGGATTGAACTATTCTTCAAGGAACCTATTGGATTCAGCTGCTAGAGGTACCTTTATGACCATCACTTTGGGTGCTGCAACAAAACTTCTGGACAATATGATGGTTAATTATTCTAAATGGCATACTGAGAGAGCTCCACAAGGTAAGAAGGTAAATTCTATTGAGGAAACCTCCTCCTTGAGTGATAAAATTGATATTATTATGTCCATGCTTGTTAATGGGAAAGCCCATATTGATCCAAATAATGTTCCTTTAGCCTCGTTGGTTGCTCAAGAAGAGCAAGTTAATGTGAACTTCATAAGAAATAACAACTTTGGCACTAATGCTTATGGTAATAATGCTTATAGGAACAATTTTGGTAACAACAATTATAAGCCATATCCTCCCAACAATGGTAATGCTTATGGAAATTCTTACAACAATAATAAGAGTTCTCCCTCTGAACTTGAAGTTATGCTTAAAGAGTTTATTAGTAAACAAACCGCTTTCAATAAAACTATTGAGGAAAACTCTCTAATGCTGAAAGAAATATAGCATCTTTGGCTGAAGCTCAATCTACTTTGAATAAAATGGCTGGTAAACCTGAAACTAATGAGAATCCCTTTGCAGCTACTAATGCCATACAAGTAAGAATTGATGAAAATGTTAGACTATTAGCTGAATTACATGCTAAGTGGGAAAGAGAAGATGAAATTGCTAGAAACATTAGTGTTTCTACTATCACCACCACTAGTGTTGAGGTGTAGCACCCCGCTAAAACCACTACTAGAAAATCACGTATTGTTTTATTTTTGTGCATCATCATGACTGCATGCTCATGTCATCATGCCACATTGCATTTGAGCATCGTCATGTCATCCTGCATTTGTTTGCCTAAAACTATTTTTCAAAAAGGTTATTTTTGTTTTCTAAATACCCTATCTTTATTCAAATCCAAAACCCCGGTCTCTTCCGGATATTTTATTTGTCTAAAAACAGATTACAAAAGCCTTTTAAATAAATAAATAAAATATCTATTATTTTTGGGAGGCAGCAAGCCAGGCCCAAAAGCCCAGTCGGCCACCTCCAACAAAACCCTAGTCAAAACCCTAACCAGCCCCCACCAACCCAGCCACCACACCCTACCCAGCCGCCACGCAGCTCCACCCGCGCGCGCTTCCTGCGCGTCACGAGCATGACCACGTCACCCAGCCCCAGCCCCAGCCTTGGCCCCACCCCGTGGGTCCCACCGCGACTTGGTCGCTCGCCCTTCCGATCCATCCCCCACCCTGGTCCTCTCGCAAACCGTGCCTGGCCCCACCACCATCGCTCTCTCCCCCGACGGGATCCCCAAATCCCCTCTTGCCTCTCACCCCGAACCGGCCGCCACCCCGCTTGCTCCTCTCTGCTGTGGCCCCTCCTCCTCGTGTCCCTGACCGCAGCAGCGCTGCCGCGCGATCCTCGTCGTCCTCACCCCTCGCCGCCGCGCC
Source organism: Avena eriantha (assembly GCA_910589775.1). Taxonomy (NCBI): domain Eukaryota; kingdom Viridiplantae; phylum Streptophyta; class Magnoliopsida; order Poales; family Poaceae; genus Avena; species Avena eriantha. The sequence continues at coordinate 202,486,425 of OU342744.1, read as the reverse complement.
CACGACCCCGAGCCGATGGCGCCCCTCCGTGGCCGACCGTCGAGCTCCCCGCAACCGCGGCACCACGCGCCGCCCATGACCTCCGGACCCTGCCACCGTTCCGCGCTTCCGGCCGCGCGACCCAGTGCGTCTCCCCGCCGTGCCCCGGGCGCGAGTTCCCCCCCCCCCCCGCCCCTACCGCGCCCTGTGGCCGTCGCCTCCTTCCCGTCCACGTGTCTCGCCGACGCTCTGCCTTAGCCGCCTCCTTTCAGCGGCCGCGCCCCATCTTCTCTGGCTCCGGGCACCACAAGCTCGCGCTCCCACCCTCCGCGGATCCCCTCGCTGTCCCCACCTCGTGTGCCCGCTTTCGGCCACCACCCTGCAGCGCGACCGGCCACGCGTGGCCGCCGCTGCCGTCTCCTGGCCATGTCGTGTGTCTCCGCCGCCGGCCCGCCTCTGCCCCATTGCTTGTGGAGCCAACAGTACCCGTTTCTCCACCATTCCTATGTCGTGTTGTCGCAGCACTAGTTGCAGATGACGACCTCTTCTTGTGATATTTGTTGGAAGTTTCTCCTGGTGATACATTCAGTAGAGTGGGATGTGTTCTTGGAGTCAAGTACTTGTGTGTGGATGTGACGATGGTGTATTTTCGTTTGGCTTCGACTACCTCGGCAAGCAAGATCGGCATCCACTCGGACAAACCACAGGAACCACATCAAGAACCAGCGGTACCTGGAGGTTGACACTGGACTGGAGCGACAAGTACTCTTCACGGTTCCGATGATCCGAAGACGAACCCCGAAGACCCGATCCTGGATCTGAAGACTGATCCCGAACCGTCGAACCACCAAGATGTCCAACCGGAATCCGAGGACGCCGAGACCCTGGACGACAAGTCTCCTTCCCGTAAGCGTCGACACCGGTATGACAAGACCTTCTTCCCGCACCGATGCCCGAGGACCGGACGCCAAGTTCGCTGACACGGAACGCCAAGTTCTTCATCCTGGACGCCATGACCGTCTACACGGACCCGAAGACCACCGGTACCCGATCCATTCAAGTTCGCCATCGACGACAAGGTCGACCGCTTGGAACCCAAGTTCTCCGTCACGACACGACGAGTTCTCCATCTTGTATCCGAACCTCGCCGTTCCCGTCAAACCCTGAGACCGGACCCGGGACCCCCGGAACCCAAGAGCTTCCGAACCCGGATGTGTAACCCTAAGCCCCTATTTTTATAATATGACATTACCAACTGTCGCATATTAAATTGTTCATGCATGCATACTTGTCTGTGGTTTGGCGGCAATGCCGATTCACCTCATAATTAAATATGGAGTCAATATGCGGGATACTTTTGTCTTATTCCGGACTCCATTTAAATTGGTGCAGCGAACCGATGCCATGTTTTGCCCTGTTAATACAACATTTAAATTGCGGGGGTTCTAAATAACTTGAACCGTGTAATTAATTATCGGGATCCCGGTTCCGCTTAATATTGCCTAATTGCACCGTATTTGTGCCATGCCATGCATCATATCATAAACATGCCGATTCTTCTGCCATGGTATTAAATAGTGTATCCGGTGTTTCTTTTAGTGTTTTGCTTCTTCGCGGATTAGGACGTCGAGTGGATGCGAATATCAACAAGTTCTTCGGATAATGTATCTTCGGCAATGTTTCCCAGGCGAGCATCCCTTTCCCTTCTACTTATTTTGCATTTATAGTCTTTATTTCCTCCTGTTGATCTATTGCTATCCGGGTCGCGATGCTTTAGTTTCCGTGCACCAGTTATGTCCCGTGCAGCCTCTATATTGCCATGGACACCTCCTAATACCTGTTGTTTGGTAGATAGCTGGCCCGGCGAGTCGTAGTTGCTTGCTCAGGTGCGGTCTCGTGTTGTCGAGTACCACAGTTGTTGGAATGCTGGCAGATGTTTATGGTGGAGATGATCATGTCTTTAATTCCAACTATTAAATTGCTGTGATAACTAATGAAAGTGGCACCTGTGGGCAATTATATGTTATTTGGTTTTTCATGCCAACTTCTGTCCCGTAGGCCCCGAGTACTTGATACTTGTTCCTTGACTATTCGCACTATCCACATCCGGGAGAGTCTATGAATCCCCCTTAGCCAGAGCTTGATTCATTTCTTATTTCTTGGGGCCACAAACTAGTTTGGGGCTTTATTACTATCCTGTACTTATGCCATGCTTTACTGCTTTGTTTATGATTGTGCGTGGAGCACCTGTACTGTTTAGGACCGTGACACGTTTTCGCTGTATAGACAAGCCCAGTCACACTTTCGGGTTCCCAGTCGTTTACCGTCGTCCACACAAACCTTGGGTCCGTCTCGGAGCCGGCCAACTTCGTTGCGGGTAGCTTAATGGGGTGGCCCCCTGAAATATTTTATGAATCCTGTGATTGCTTTGTCGTGAAAGCCTCGTTGCGTTTTGAGTTGGTTTTTCCGAGGTTGATCGTGTGTGTGTTGCTATTTGTGCACCCCTGCAGGGTAAATCTTTCTGAAAGCCGTGTCCACGGTTATGGACGACTTGGAGCATAGTATCTCGATCATAGACAAGCATAACTAAAGTAGTGCTATAAATTTGACTTAATATGTGACTAGTAATCAACTTCACTACAATGGAATGGATAATAAAAGTGCCAACAACTGGTGGAACTGGGGTGTATCATGTCATGTTATACCTGCCTAGTAAGTATCGCAACTCCAATGGAATGAAATAAAAGTGCCAACAACTGCTGGGTTTGGGATGTCACATGCTAATTGTATCTGACTAGTAAGTACTGCAACTACCACTGAATGGTTAACTAAAACTACCACTACTTATGCTAAGGATGACTCATGATATCTATATCTGACTAGTAAGTGCTTTAACTATAATGGAATGAATAAAACTGCCAACTGTGTGAGTTCCTCGGTTTGACTTCCTCGTTTGGTATCGAGGGGGGAAATGCCAGGATGGGTATGATTGGTGTTAGTATCAGGTTGGTTCCGAATAGGTCTTTCTTATCTATCTCTAATAGCCGATAGTTTACTGAGTCTCTATAGGTTGTTTAGTGCTGCTGCGCTGCCGCTTCAGTCCACCATACCTATGTAGGCAAGAGCCGCCGAATTCTAGCCTCGCCATGTACTGGCCTCAGTACTGACGCTCCTCTTTTTCCTTTGCCCTTTGTTGGCACCCCTTTTGGTTTAGCAGGTTTGAGATCGACGTCGTTAGCAGGGTTACCCTTCCAGCTTGGCCTGGGCAGGGTTATGGACGCCATTGGTTATTCTTCAGGGCTCTTAGCCCCATTTGCATCTTGTCCATAGTCGGACGCTCTATCGTTTTCAAGGTGATTTGGATCTTTGTATAGTATATATGTATTCTTGACTCATGGAGTCGTTGTTGTATATATATATATATATGTTATGTGGGTTCCATTGTGGACTAATGTGTAATGGTATTACTTCGTTCTCCACCCGCACGCAAGTGCCTGGTGGGCGCCCTTGAATCATTTCTATGCGGGTTTGGCGGGAAGTGCTAAAACTTTCATAGGGCCAATTCGAGGGTGTTATATGAGGCTAGTAATAGGTCTACTACTTTGGATGATAAATTTGATTTTGATCTTGATGGTTGAAATATCTATAAAGTTATTAAGTTCCTACAAAAGCTTGCTAAAAGTCCTAATGCTAGTGCTATGAACATGGCTTTTACAAAACACATTACTGATGCTCTCATAAAGATTAAAGAAGAAAACATGAAACATAAAGCTTCTATTCCTATAAAGCAAGAGGATGGTTGGGAACCCATCATTAATATGAAAGTGAATGACTTTGATTTCAAAGCTTTGTGTGATCTTGATAGTAGTCTTTCTATTATGCCTAGAAGGATTTATGATATGCTTGATTTGCCTCCACTTGAAGATTGTTATTTGAATGTCCCACTTTATGCTAATGTTAAAAAGAAACTCATGGGGAGTCTTAATGATCTTCTTATTATGGTTAACGATTCCTATGTCCCCGTTGATTTCTATGTTTTGGATGTTGAATACAATGCTTCTTGTCCTATTACTTTGGGAAGACCTTTTCTTAGAACTGTTGGTGCCATCATTGATATGAAAGAAGGCACCATTAAATATCAACTCCCACTCAAGAAAGGTATAAAACACTTCCCTAAAAAGGGAGAAAAGATTTCTTTTGCTTCTCCTATGAAAACAAAATTTGGTCTTAATGCTTCTTCATTTGAGAATACTTGATTCTTTCTTTGCTTCTTATGCCTAACTTAAAGGCGTTAAAGAAAAGTACTTATTGGGAGATAACCCAAAAGTTTTAGATGAGTCTTGGAAGTTATTACCTCTGTAATAACCGCTCCTTATCCTTTTTATTTGGTTTTTGTGCCAAGAGTAACCTCTAATGAGAGTGAAGTAATGATTGGGAAAGTTGTTGTCCCGAAACAGATTTATGTGCTTCACCGTAAAAATTCGTGAGAGAGATCTGTATGTCAGATTGAGATGTAATGTTTTGTGATTCTGCCCCAGGTTGTTATCTAACTTTCGTTATTTCAACACTTTTTTATTTGAGCAACAGAAGGTCTTCAAAAAAATTCGTCTTTGCCTGCTGGTCTGTTTTGACAGATTTCTGCCATTTTCTGCATTTGCTTCTTGTTAGTTCCTTCTTGAGTTCTTTTGGGGAATTGAGCTTTTTGAGGGAAGTGCTACAGTATCTAGTGTTCTAATGGAAGTTTATTTGGTGTTATAACTGAACCTTGAGACTTATTTATCTTGAGTGCACTAATGTTGCTAATGAGATTGTGTGAAGGAAAATTTTCAGGTGTATGGAAGGAATGAGTAATGAGATGAAGGATGGACTAAAGATCAAGCTTGGGGATGCCACGCGTGTCACCCCAAGAAATATCCAAGAAGTACAAGCGTCAAAGCTTGGGGATGGCCAAGGAATCCCCTTCTTCATCAATAAAAATCCTAGGTTTCTTCCAAACGCTTCGTTTTTATTGTTTCATGCACAGTTGTGTTTTTCTTGGAGCGTCTTCTTTTTCGTTTTGTTTTGTTTTTTAGTTTGCTTGGTTTTCTTAGTTTTCTGAATAAATTGGTTGGACCCCCTCTTTCATACGTTGGTTTGCAAATAGTTTGGTTTGGTTTGGAAAAGAGTAGGAAAGTTCATACTTATGTGGTAAAAAGAGCTCGTTTTTGACTGTGGCCTATGCTTTGTTATGACATGCTTGATAATGTTTTGGCTTAGTATTCTTTGTTGTAGCATGACTTGTTATAAACAATTGAGATTGCTTAATGTGCTTTGGATGAATCATGCGTTGTTTTAGCATATTAAAGCATAGTATAGTGGTATTCTCCTTTGATGCTTTATTTGGGTTGACTTGGCACATGCTCACACCATGTTATGACTATCTCAAGTCACCATAGCCTTTATGAGCCTTTAGTTTTCAACTCGTAGTATCACTTTATGCTTTGATCAATGATGTTTTGTCGCTCTGCATGATTATGGCCATTATTTCTCTCTTAGTTTGTCGCTCCCGGTCTTTTGCTAGCCTCCACAACAAAGTATGAGTTCCACTCATGCATCCAACTCCCTAAACCAAGTTATTCCAAAGAGTCCACCATACCTACCTACTAGCTTATGCTATTCCAAGTATATTCATGCTTTTGTCTACCTTCCACTTGTTATGAGAAAACTAGTGATTAAAGCTCTCACGAACTTGATGGCACACTTTAATTTTTTCCTCTAATAAACTTGAAGCATTGGGTCCTTCTCTGTGGCGTATATGCTTGCGCTTTATAAGTTGAAATTAGCAGAACCATGTACCATGGGGAACTCTTTCGACATTGCACTTGTACTTTGTACCCCGTTGATATCATGTTCTTTTGCTTACGTATCCCGGTGGTGTGAAATAAAAGTGGAACTTGTAAGATCATGGAGTTTGTATGTGTGTTAGGGAAACGCGTGGGCCGCTAGCCTAAGCCATGCCTAATCATGGTGGAAACTTGCAGCATCACCATAATGAGCACTCTATGAAGCATCCTCAATAAAAACCTATGCAAATAGCAAATAAAAAGATCGCTGAGATGCTCATTGTCTGCTTACCTTGTCATTTTGATTATGGGAAAGCTCTTGTATCATGTGCAAGGGGTACCCTGTTGGCGGTTCTTAATGATACACATATACTTACAATGACAAGAGCTTACTCGTGACTGAAGTTGAGTGGCATGAGGATCGGTCTTCGTAGGTAAGGGGCATGAGATTTCGGTTTATAACTTGTCAAGCATATCCTCTTAGTTGTGTCACTTTAACCTTAATCACCTTCAAGATGCTTATGATAGGGGCAATGAGAGTTGAAAGCTACAAGTACCATAATTTTTGGAAGCTCTTTATGAGACTTTAATCCCTACTTACTTTTACAAAAGGCTTTTCTTCCACCCTTATATTGAGTCGCCACCTTCTATCTTTATGCACCTACTTTGAGAGCATAGTGGCCATTCTTAGTTCTATGTGCATTGTCCCAAGACTAGTTGATTGATGCATAACTTGATATTGCTTGTTTTAAACTATTGTATCTAGTCACTCTTATGAACTTTGAAGGTGTCCTATGCATTTATATTTGCTACTCTATTGAGGGACAAGCTGAATACTTTTTTGCTATGTTTTCTTTATGTGAAACCAACAAACGTCTTGCAAAACATTGTTATTCATGAATCTTTTGTTTGTGCCTTTTCATGTTGCATCATAGTTTCTTTTCTTATTGCTAGAACCTTGTCTTTCATGTTATGATTGAAGTACTATGATCCCAGCTTTGAATGTTTTGCAAAAACTTTGATCAAGTCTTTGATGGTGCATGTCACCTCAAAAATTATTCTTTCTTTTTATCACTTACCTACTCGAGGACGAGCAGGAGTTAAGCTTGGGGATGTTGATACATTGCAAATGTATCTATAATTTTTGATGTTCCATGCTTGGTTTTATCCACTTTCTTGTGTTTTGTTCCAACTTTGGAGTGCTTTTCATATGATTTCTTGGACTAACCTGTTAACAAGAGCCATAGTGCCAACTGCCTGTTTTCTGCTGTTTTTGGTTCCAGGAAAGTCAGAAAATGAATATTCTCAGAATTGGACGGGACAAAAGCCAAAGTGCCTATTTTTCCGGAAGTGATCAAGTGCTAGAATACGAGACGGAGAAGGGCCAGGGGCGGCCACACCACCTGGCCACGCAGCCAGGCCTGGCCCACGCCAGGCGGTGGTGTGGTGGCTCCCGGCACCCCCTCGACCTCTCCTTCGGCTTATATATTACCCTCAGGACGAAAACCCTAAGTACCCGATCAAAAATCCACGAAAGAGTCTGTAGCCGCCGTCATCTCCATCCCTAGATCAGGAGGGATCTGAGGCTCTTCCCGGCACCCTGCCGGAGAGGGGAATTCACCCTGGAGGCCTTCTTCATCACCACGCAAGCCTCTGGTGTGATGGGTGAGTAGTTCATCCTTGGACTATGGATCCATGTAGTAGCTAGATGGCTGGTTTCTCCTCCTTTGTGCTTTCATGTTTAGATCTTGTGAGCTCCGTTCATGATCAAGATCATCTATTTGTAATTCATACATGTTGTGTTTGCGGGGATCCGATGGATATTGAGATGCTATTTCAGATTGATTATTGATTCTATCATACCTTTGTTATTTGAGATCTTGCATGCTTTACGTTGTTAGTAGCTATCTTGGCCAAGTAGATGCTAGCAACTCCAAGAGTTAGTATTTATGCTCGATAGTGGGTTCATGCCTCTGATAATCTGGGGAAGTGACATAAATCTCTAAGGTACTAGATGTGCTTTTGCTACTAGGGAGAAAACAACAATCCTTTGTTCATAGAACAATCGTATTGTTTACTTTACACGCAATTCGTAAAGCAATAATCTGTTGCTTGCAACTTAATACTAGAGGGGGTTCGGATGATAACCTGAAGGTGGATTATTAGTCATATATGCAGTTGGATGGCGGTCTATGTATTATGTTGTAATGCCCAATCAAGTCTCAGAGGAGTCAAGATGATTAGTATATGCATGTATTGCTTTCTCGGTGTTTTTCAATTGCCCCGCTGTAATTTGTTCACCCAGCATGTTATCTATCTAAGGAGAGCCACCTCTAGTGAACTATGGATCCCGGTCCTTTTTCTTTACATACAACCTATAAATTTTTTATTCTTTGTGTTTACTTTCTGCAAACTTTTACTTCTTTCCATTCGATATGTTTAGTCCTTTGTTTTCCGCAAAACACGGTGAGATTGATAACCTCATCGCAAGTTGGGACAAAGTTATGTGGTTGTGTTGTGCAGGTCTCCACATTGCTACTAGCACTGGTAGTGCGCCCTGCGAAAGATCAGCTAGTAACACCTTTGGGGTGTTTCCTTGCTCCTACTGGTTCGATTAAACCTTGGTTTCATAACTGAGGGAAAACTTACTGCTGTGCTCATCATACCTTCCTCTTGGGGTTCCCAACGGGCTCTACGTCGAAAGTCGAGCGCATCACGCCCCACCGATTCAAAACCTTTGAGCCAATATCTCCCACTAGATAGTACCATTTTTCTATTATTATTAGCTGGACGCGGGCCAAATTCAAATCTCAATCGAGCGGCAATATCACACACCGACCTTGAAGCATTTCGCGCCCCTCTATTTCAAAAACTTTTGTCTTTACATTTCCTGTTCTACCCATTGTTCAGACGATAGATGGGCATGCTAAAGTCAGTACCTCGGGGGAATGATCGTAATTATATTGCTATTCACCTATACTATGGTCCCGATTCGCACAGTTTTTCCCCTGGCCCTCCCAAAAATCCCAAGCTCCATTGTCGCCTCCACGGCCACCGTGCGCACTAGCTTGATCTCTGGTCTTGTGCGCCGCCGTAGAGCCGCTTCACCGATGCTCACCCACCGGATCTAGTTCACCGGGTCTCTCTGCCACTACACCGGAGCTACGGTGTCGTTCACCAAGCCGATGGCGTCATCGACCACCCAAGCTCTTCTTCCTCGCCACCGATGGCGTCATCGACCGCCCAAGCTCTGTTTCCTCGCCGCTGAAAGCTACCCAACCATACTGGATCCGCTTCACCGGTGTCCACCTGATGTGATCTAGTTCAAGGAGTTCCATGTCCACCGCTCCAGACTAGCTGCATGGCCATCACCGTTCACTGCACCGGATCTGCCTCAACGATGCTCTCGTCTATAGCGTTCAAGCCGGCATCAATCGCCCAAGATCTGCTTCCCCGATGCCAACAGCCACCAGAATCGCAACACCCTCGATGACCTGGACGTCACTCGCACGGTACCTATGATGCCTAGACGCCTCTCCGACCAAGGTTAACCTAATATCCTACCCGTTTTTGTTTTGTTAGCAGTATAGTAGGTGCAAGCCTATTGCAGTGAACTGCATTTTTGTAATCGTGCTAGTACATACAAGTCACTAGGCACGCCTGTTCTTCGTGCTAGTACATGTAAGGTCATTAGACATGTTGGTTTGCATTCGCTGCTCTACAAATTGCAAGTCATGCACATGTCCGTTATTTTGTCATGCACATGTTCTTAGCTACTCCATACAACAGTAATCGCCTGCTACTGTGTAATTCTTGTAAAATTTGTAGTCAGTGGAAAATATTAGTGTGGATTCCCTGCTCTACAGTTACTGAATCTATCTGGTTCATCCTGAGATCAGTTCCTGCTATTATTTCCTCCTTGGCATTGTTCTCCTATCCTGTAGTAGCCGTTTAAACTCTTCATACTAATTCAATTATAATTTTGTTTTTTCCATAATGCCAGCTGACTCTTCAAAAGTTGCATCACTAACTATTTCCTTTTTCTTGCATAGAGCTCAAAATGGGACAATGAACATGTTGGTTTGCATAGCCTATTCTACAGGTTCACAAGGGATGCCATTACTTCCTTATCTGGTGCTGGTTCGTCCTGAGTAATGGCATAACTGTCCTCTACTATGTAGTTCACTCGTGCTTTGCATTCCCGCTATAGAATTTCACTTATGATGCCATTATAATTTCTATCTGGTTGATTTTTATCTATGACAGTAACTACTTGCCATTGTGTAGCTCACCGCAAATTCTAAGTCACCCAACGACTCTATGCATTCCAGGAGCTGCCACAACTTCCATACATATTTGCTGAGATTCTAAGAAATACTTTGTTCGATTGCTCATTTCATTCTAGGCACACTTGTCCAATGCTTGTCTATCCTATTCTACAGGTTCACGAGCGATTCCATTATATCTCGCATCTGGTTCTAGGTCTGGTTCGTCCTAAGTCATGACATAACTATCCTCTACAATATATAGTTCATCCGTTGTTTGCATTCCTGCTCTACAGGTTCTCGTATGATGCGGTTATAATTTCTATCTGGTTCATTCTTCACTATGACAGTAACTGCATGCCATTTTGTGGCTTAGCGCAAATTCCGAGTAACCCAATGTCTCTTGCATTTTAGGGTATAGAACTGCTTCCATATATATTTGTTCAAAATGAGATGGCTAGTTTATATCTGCTGAAATTCTAAGCCACACACACACACATTTTTTGATTGCTCGTTTTACGATAGTCACACTTGTTTAATACGCGCTTGCTTGTCATGTTTGTTTGACGTGTTGGTCAATAATTGAACCATTGACCAGTTGGTCAATACTTGATTACTCCAGTTCAGAGCTCCTGTCATATCAGACAAATGAGTAGTTTGTCTTGTTTGATGTATTAACTTGTTATTACTTTGTTTTAGACTGCAATTATTGCTAGCCCCACCAAAAAGGGGGCTGCAAGATCATGTCTCCTCCAATGTAGTTGTCACACTCAATGGAATATGCAGGTGATCGATTGAGAAAGAAAATTGAGGACTCTGCTGTCGTCGGATTGATGACAAGTACGGCATGAGGGGGTCCTCGAGGCGTGCGGAAGAGAGGGGTGTGAGACGTACGGTGTTCCGGGACGGTGAGCACACAAGTTTACCCAGGTTCGAATCCGCTGGCTTTGGACGGATCCTACTCCTGCTAGCAATCCAGTAATACGGCAGAGCCGGAATATGGGTTACAAGGGTTTGCCTGTGCGAGTTGAGATTGTAGAATCTTGAGGGTGCCCTAAAGGCTCTCCCTAGGATGGCTTATACAGATATTCAGCCTAGGGTTTACAGGAGAGATCTGTCCGGCTACGACTGAGAGTTGATTACAGAGTACATCTTGAACTACAAGTAACACTATGGGCCTATGTCGGTAAGTCTTCTGGGCCTTCTCGTAGCCAGACTGGACTCTGTCTTTTCTCCCTGACTGGGCCACCCGTGAAGCAAAGCTCTAACCCGAAGTGGGCCACCCTGCTCAGTGAGGACCTGTGAGGATACCCGGAAAGTATATCCCCAACAGCAGCCCCCGGAAGTCTGCAAGATCCAAAGTCGGATTCATCATCGTCTAGCTTGATCTTCGGCTTGCAGAATCTTGAAGGGTTCCTAAAATTTCACGATAAAAATATGATCCGGGTCTTAAAAATAAGTCAGACCTATCAACAGGTTACTCGGATTTTCCAGCTTGATATTCAAACTAAGCCGGAACTTGGTCTCTGACGTCATCTGACACTGGTCATGGTCAAGTCACGTCATCTGACAAACATCCTGTCAGCACGACCGTTGGTGGGTCCGTCATTCGCGGAACCGAGGCGCCATTTTAATGCGTACGTGGAGATCGAGGCGACATAATCATCGCGTGGGTCCTTCCCAGTTCCTTCCACGATGCGTGGCATTTACACAGTGCCGTTTGCACGAATCTTGGTGCGGTTAGGTGGTTATAAGGGGTGAGGATTCTCTTTCTCTCATCTTTACCTGTTCCCCTTGCCATTTCTTCTCCCCCACTTCTCCCTTGCGCACAGAGCTCTCCCGCCTCCCAGATTCCTAGCACCGCCCCTCTAAGGTCATCGGCGCACTGGAGAAATGGCTTCCTCTTCATCATCCGGCTTGGCAGCGGCAGCGGTGGCGGCGACGACAGCGGCAGAGAAGGAGAGCAACCGGGGGGTTTGGATCTCGTGCCTCCTCGATGACGAGAAGCTCCGCAGCGTGGAGAATGAAGGTCTCCTCCGCGCCGGCGACTGACGGAGCAGTTCCGGCGAAACCATCCCCAACCCGCACACCGACGAGCGGGTACACTTTGGCACCCACCTCGACAGAGGTTTGTCTTTCCCTCCCTCAGAATTCTTTTCCGAGGTGATTGATCACTAGGGCGTTCAGATTCACCATCTTCCCCCGAACTCCATCTTAGAGATGAGTTCTTACGCAGCTTTGTGCGAGGGGTATCTCGGCATTAGGCCGAGTCTTACTTTGTTCTGGTATTACTTTCATGTCCATAGAAACTCCATCACTACCGGTAATCCTTATATTACCGGCACTATTAGCCTTTCAGTTAGACGCGAGCGTGTTTATCCTTGTATTCCAGCTAGTGAGTCGGTCAAGCAATGGTCGTCCACCTTCTTTTACCATAAGGATATTCCTGCTCCCGGCAAAGCTACTTCTTTGCTAGCTTTCATCGACGGAGCCGCCATGGCCCTTCCATCTTGGGACGAGGCTCCTCCGGCTCTCAGTGACGATCTGATCCTTGCCAAGAGGCGGATTGAATACCTGATGAAGCACAAGGGCCTGAAAGGGTCCGACTTAGTCCAGTGCTGGATGGCATGCCGGATCTAGCCTCTCCAGTACCACGGCGACCGACTGATGCATTCCATCACGGCGTCGAAACAAGACTCCCTCCGCATCAGCCCCAATGCCCTGAAGCTTCAGGACTACATAAGCCAGATTAAATGGCTGATTAAGGAGCGGATTGAGAGAAAGATTCCGGATGTGTCTCTGGACATGCACACATCGGAAGACCTTGTAGTTCTGGTAAGCTTTAGCAATAAACCCTTTTATGTGTTTCACCTTTTAAGTTATTTCGCAATGCTGAGATATTTTCTTCTTTTCAGCTTGACGACCTCCTCGAGTCGGAGCTGGCTCCTATCGAGGGGTATCCTCCGGAGTTTTCTCAGGAGGAGTAACTGGCCCCACTGCCGGACGTTGTGCCCAGGAAGCACAAATCTCCGACAGTGGCCGTCGGCATAAAGGAGGTGCCAGTTGTGAAGAGGTAACCTTCAACACAACTTCTGACTTTGTACCTTACTCGTAATTTCTTCCAAGATGTAATGTTTTCTACTTTATCACATTCTCAGAGCTAAACAGCTCGTCAAGGGCAAGGGAAAGGGAACTTCTTCGAAACCCCTGCGGCAGACGAAGCTGACTATGGCTTCTCCCGCCGCGGCTCCTCCGACTCCTGCCCCACAATCTTCTGCACGGTGATCACTCCATTGTCGGTTGTCATAGAAGATCCGGCTCCTTCAACGGGGCCAGCGACCCTTGAGTCGCCGACTGACGCCACCATGGGTGGCTCAGGTTTAGATAAGGGTGAACCCTCTTCGGGTAATGATCCCTCGATAGAGATCTTCGCCGAAAACCTCCTTAACAATCCGAGGCTTGCCAAATTTGGCTTGTCCCGGAAATCTGCGGAAGAAATCCAGCTTCTGGCCCGACAATGCCTAGAGAGCCGAAATATCTCTGCCGAAGAAGAAGCACAAGAAGCGGAGGACGTCAAGTACTCCGACCTTCTTGAACAAGTCCGCCTTCGTGATGAGGGACTTAGATCTGGTGTGCTTCCACCACCTCCAGTTATTCCACTCACCCTCGCCGAGAAGATTACCATCGAGGTGAACATGTGCCTGAGCAAGCTCACACATGAACATCATGTAAGTCAGAATTCCAACTCACGTTTTTCTTTATTGTACTTTATATCATATCATCTAGCCCCCAAGCATGAAGTAGGATATACAATCCGGGTTTATGCTTCCTCAGGATGCCAAAGAATGAACTAGTGTAGCCCCCAAGGATCGTGCTAATATTAGTAACAATATTAGCCCGAGTCTTCAGTAGACTTCTGACTCTGGGTATTCTGACTTACAGAAAGTTAATTCATATAACCAGGATTTGTTGAAGAATATCTGCAACAAGCGGAGAGAGATCAAGGCTCTCCGACTTGAAAATGTTGAGATGAAGGTTTCCAAGGATGAGGCCGAAGGTAAACATTCCGAGACTCAAGCCTTGTCCTGTATTTTCATAGTCAAATATTTTTTGCTGAACTATTGTTCTTTTGTCTTACAGCACTGGTAAAATAGTCCTGTGCTATGATTGAAGAGGCCAATAACCTCAAAAACCTGGTGGTGGAGAATAAAGAACTTCGCCAAGAGCTGGATAAGCTCAAGGCAGATCATGAGAAGAGCATCGCTCAAATTCTCGAATCCACCTCCATGGCCACTGATGAACATGATCGTAAGATTGTGGCTCAAGATCAGAAAATCTCGGATCTCAACAATGAGCTTTCCAGAGAGAAGGATCTTTCCTAGGCGCTCCGGGCTGAACTCCAGAGTCTTCGAGAAGAGAAGACCAAAGTTGACGATGTCATCTTCGGTATGTTCCATCTCTCTGACTTGTCTATATTCTTCGACTCTTTCAATGTCGGATTTTCTTAACCATTTTGTGCTATGTGTATAGGTCCTCTGAACTTGACGGACTCCACCTCTGCCGAGCCTCGCACCCACCGGCTTACCCAGTGATATTGTTGAGATATTGCCGAGCCTCGCACCACTTCATGAATTCCGCCAATCCATTGATGATATTGGTGAAGCTCTCAAGGTTCCGGAAATGCATAGCATGTCTGACTTTCAGGTGCGGGACAAAGCAAAGGAGATGCCGCAGCTCGTCCGGGACTGGAACATGTCCGACGCTCGATCCGCGGCGCAGAACACTCTCACCATGGTCATGAGCCACCATGGAAACATGGAGATATGGCAAGTGACGAGAGGGTACTGCAAGGTGGACGAAGACGGACAGGAGCAAGATATCAAGGCCATCATGGACTCCTACGCAGGATATGGGTGTCACGTAGCTGACTTAACTAGCTACGACACTCCCTTCTTCACCCGCGTGGACACACCACCTCCGCCTCCGGAAGAAGCAGCTGAAGTTTCCGACGATGAACAGACCGTATCAAATCTGAACATCTCGGAACGTTATCAAACCGAGGCAGATGCATCTAGCGAACCGGCAGGGCCTACCTCTTCTCCTGCATCATAGATCATTAGAAAACAAATGTGTTATTCTGAAAAACATTATGGATATGTAAATATGTAGCATGATACTTTTGGCTAGTGCTAAGTTTTAATCCATTCAGCACTTTTGGCTTCAAACTTTTGTGTGCCTGAAATGTTTTCATAGGCACTTGTACTTTTTTGCCTATACTTATCGTTTATCTGGCTTTCCACCTCGTCCCTTTTGTGAGCCAGCTAAACCTTCTGCACGGAAACTTTGCCGAGCACCGGAGCTCAATTGCTAAATCAGTTTAAACTCGGAAACAAAGCCGGCTTCTAGTACCAACAATTCACTACTCGGAAAATACCCGCATCCAGCAATCAGACAAATAACCAAAGTATAGACTAGAAACTTTAGAGTTATACCCGAAGGTAGCATTTTTAGAATCGGAAGTCTAAATCAGAACAAACATGAGCATAAAGTACTTTCAAGTATTCTGGGATTTTCGACTTTGACATGATCATTAGGAAATAGGATGGCAAAAACTTCTCAGAAAAACTTGAGGCAACCAAAACTTTTATTTCTCACAGAACATGTACACATATATGATTACAAAGAAGGATAAACGAAGAATAAAAGGGACGTAGCTGAGCAATATTCCATGGTCTGTCTAATTCATCCGGATTTGTACTGCCTCCAGCTCTCTTTCTCTTCTTAGTAGCAGGTCTTTCTTTGACTGGCCTCATATCTGTTAAGTAGTACGAACCATTTTGTAATACTCGACTAACTAAAAAGGGCCCTTCCCATACTGGGGAAAGTTTGTGCTTTCTTTGTTGCACAAGCCGGAGAACCAAATCAGCCTTGTTGAAAGACCGGTTTCTGACTCTCTGGCTATGATACTTGCATAACTTCTATTGATAGGCTGTTGATCTCATTTCAGCAACGACACAAACTTCTTCGACTAGGTCGAGATCATTTTGTCGAGAAATCTCGGCATCCTCTTCGATATACGCGGCCACTCTAGGAGAAGTGTGAATCAAATCACTAGGAAGAACTGCTTCTGCGCCATAGACCAAGAAGAAAGGTGTGTATACAGTTGACTTGTTCGAAGTTGTTCGTAAACTCCATATTACAGAGGGCAATTCCTCTGCCCAAGCCCCCACAGCATGTCACAGTGGTGCTTCGAGTCTCGGTTTTAGGCCTTGTAGGATTAAACCATTTGCTCTTTCAACTTGTCCATTAGCTTGTGGATGTGCGACTGACGCAATGTCAAGCCAGATATTTTGTTCATTGCAGAATTTGGCTAATTCTCCCATAGAAAAATTACTCCTGTTGTTCGTGATAATACTGTGCGGATAACCATACCGGATTATAACATCCTCGACTAATCTTTTGGCTATTGCTCCATCACAACTAGTGACAGGTTTAGCCTCAATCCATTTGGTGAACTTATCCACCATCACTAAGAGGTGAGTAAATCCACTTGGATCCCGTTTAAACGGTCCTACCATATCAAGCCCCTAGACCGCAAAAGGCCATGTTATAGGTATTATTCGCAACTGATCAACCAGAACATGAGCTTGTTTGGCATACTTTTGGCAGCCCTTGCACATCTTGACCAGCCGTTCGGCATCTGCCTTTAGCTGTAAGCCAGAAAAAACCATGTTTGAAAGCTTTTGCCACTAAAGATTTGGCTGCAGCGTGGTGACCACACTCGCCTTCGTAGATTTCTCTTAGGATTTCCACTCCTTCTTCCGGAGATACGCAGCGCTGAAATACCCCAGATACACTCCGCTTATAGAGCTCACCACTAACTATAGTATAAGATTTTGCTCGTCGGATAATCTGTCGGGTCAGAGCCTTGTCTTCGGGTAATTTTCCATCTACCAAATAGTCAAGGTAGGGTTGAGTCCAGCTGGGAATTACAGTCGGAACTGCTATCAAAGGTGAGTCGGATTTGGTCGGATATTCCTCGTCCACTCCCTTTATTGAGGGAACTTTGAGGTGCTCTAAAAAAGCGCCATCCGGGACCTCTTTCCGTGCAGAGCCTATCCGAGATAAGGCATCTGCTTCCTCATTTTCTGCTCGAGGATGTGTTGAACCTCAAACCCTTCGAACGATTTAGATAAATCATCCATGATAGCTTTATTGCTGCCATGTGTTTATTCGCATTACAAATATCCGATACTTGTTGAGCAACAAGATCCGAATCTCCGTACAACATCAAATGTCGGATGCCGATATCCTTAGCAATCCGGATACCATGCAACGGTGCTTCATACTCGGCAATATTATTTGTCGCTGTGAAGTGGATCTGCAACATGTGTAGAAGTTTATCTCCTTGGGGTGATTTGAGCACCACGCCAGCCCTAGAGCCCCCGCGAGCCTTAGACCCATCAAAATATAGGGTCCAATATTCTGACTCAGGGAGGGTCATATTCTCCTTCGTATCTGTCCAATCAGCAACAAAGTCGGCAAGGATTTGGGATTTGATTGCTGTCCAAGGTTTGTACTCAATATCAAAAGCTGAGAGCTCTATGCCCCATTTGGCGATGCGTCCTGTGGCGTCACTGTTGTTGATTATATCTCTCATGGGAGCTGTGCTCACCATGGTAATTGGATGCTCCTGAAAATAATGTCGTAACTTACGAGATGCTAAGAACACACCGTAAGCCAGCTTTTGATAGTGCGGATACCGCCGTTTTGATTCTATTAGGACCTCGCTGACAAAATAAGTCGCATGCTGCACCAAGTGTTCCTGATTTTCCTCTGGTCTCTCCACTAGCATGACGATACTGAAGACTTTGTTGGTCGCAGCAAGATAAAGCACCATCGGTTCCTGCGGTTCCAGTGCAGCGAGGATAGGAGCATATGAGAGTACTTTCTTCAGGTCTTGTAGTGTAACTTCAACTTCGTCGGTCCACACAAAATCCTTGGTCTTTTTCAAGAGTTTGTATAATGGTGCGGTCTTTCACCGAGACGGCTTATAAACCGACTGACTGCAGCGATGCAACCAGTTAGTCTCTGTACGTCCTTCAGGCGGGTTGGCCTAGAAATATTGAGTATAGCCTTGATTTTGTCTCGGTTCACCACTATGCCTCCTTGAGACACAATGAAACCTAACAATTTTCCGTCTGGGATTCCAAAGAAACACTTCTTCAGATTAAGAATTATGTTGTATTCTCGTAGATTGGCGAACGTTTCCTCCAAGTCAGAAATCAGTGTTTCCTTCTTTTTGGACATCACCACAATATCATCCACATATGCGTGTACATTGCGTCTGATTTGATCGTGGAGGCAATGCTGCATTCTGCGTTGGTATGTAGCTCCTGCGTTCTTCAGCCCAAAAGGCATCGTAACAAAACAGAAGGTTCCGAAGGGGGTTATGAATGAAGTTTTGACTTTGTCAGATTCCTTCATCTGAATTTGGTGATAATCGGAATATGCATCGAGAAAACAGAGGAGTTCCGAGCCGGCCGTAGAATCGATAACTTAATCAATCCTAGGCAGAGCGAACGGATATTTGAGACAAGCCTTGTTCAAGGCAGTATAATCAACACACATCCTTAAATCAGTGGTGTCCTTTTTAGGGACCATTACAAGATTGGCTGACCGCTCAGTGTGGATGCCCTCTTTTATGAATCCGGCTAACTCGATCTGTGCTAGTTCCTTTGTTATTGCCTTATGCTTTTCATCGCCAAAACACCGTAGGGACTGTTTGACGGGTTTAGTGTTTGGGTTTACATTTAAAGAGTGCTCGGAAAGTTCCCTAGGTACTCCGGTCATGTCAGATGGCTGCCATGCAAAGATATCTTGATTTGCTTTGAGGAACTTGACGAGCGCGCTTCCCTATGCGCTATCTAGGCCTATGCCTATCTGGGTCATCTTGGAGGGGTCATCATCCTTCAACATCATATTCTTCGTCTCTTCTGATGCCTTGAACTCCGGATTCAGCTTTGTCACCTCCTTCTTCGTTGTGGGCATCTCGGACGGATCTATGCTCTTCTTGATCTCCTCGTACTCCTGGGCGTGCAGCACGGCTTCAGCAAAGGTGGCATTTCCATTCTCACACTCTCGCGCTTTCTTCGGGTCTCCCCTGATGGTGATCACGTTGTTGGGACCTGGAATTTTCATCATATTATAAATGTAACACGGACGAGCCATAAAAGCCCAGTAAGCCAGACGTCCGAATATAGCGTGGTACGCGCTCTTGAACGAGACCACTTCGAAGGAAAGTGCCTCCATCCGATAGTTCTTTGGAGTTCCAAAGGTAACATCCAAAGTGATTTCTCCCAGGGAATTAGCTTGTCTTCCTGGGACAACTCCGTGAAAGATCACAAAGCTATGGTTCAGCTGGGTCTCGGATATCTTCATCCGGCGTAGCGTTTCGACATATAGAACATTAATACTACTGCCACCATCCATGAGAGTCTTGGAGAAACCATAACCATCAATAAGTGGATTGACGATTAAGGCGTAATTTCCTCGCCTGTGTAGCTTAGGCGGATGATCAGCATGGTCAAACATGATTGCCACCTCCGACCAGTCCAAGAATTGGGGGACAGCCGGAACTATTGCATTGAGCTCATGTAGAACTGCTTTATTGACCTTTGTTGGTTGAGATCCGAGGAAGGTGACGTACGTGTCTTTCTTGGTCGGAAAATTTTTCTTCCCTTCCGGCTTGGGATTTGAAGCATCGGCTTCCTCCATGTCGGAATCTTCCTTGGTCTCTTTATCCTTTTCGGGATTCTTCTTTCCCTTCTTCCGCTTAGCTTTGTAGCCAGCGGTATCATCTCTCTTAATGTCATCATTGAAACGACACTCGGTGTTTGTGTGGGACGAGCCCCCATTGGCGTCTAAGTTATGCACACATGGGTTATTGGCAATGTCGGCCCAAGAGTAGGTTTTGCCTGGTTGTTGGTCTCCTCTACCTTGAACTATCGAAGTCCCACGACCGCGTCCGCGGCCTCCGCCACGTCCTCCTCGTCCTCCAGACCCGAAAGTAGCAGTAACCACTGCCGTTTCCGCATTGGGTTTTTCTTTCGAGGTGTTCTTGTGCTTCCGAGCTTGTTGCTTTGGTTGTTTTGCCAACTGTGGCACAACTAAGGCATTGAGTAATCCCTCTACGTCGTCGTCGGCATCTGCATACTTGCTCGCTGTTTCTATCATTTCTCCCAAATCAGTGACTTTGTCACACTTCAAGCGATGATGTAGTAAACCAATTGGGAGACCTGCAATGAAAGCTTCAATCGCAGTTTGGTCATTTACTCCTTCACATGAGTTCTTGGTGTCGATCCATCGTCCAAGGTAATCCCGGCAAGTTTCTCTGGCTTTCTAGGTGTAACGCTGTAGGTCTCTGGCCGTACAGGGCATCCGGTATGTGCCTTCGAAATTCTGAAAGAACGCACTTTGCATGTCATACCAGTTGTGGATGGTGTTCTCCAGAAGTTCATTGAGACATGATCGTGCCATCTTCCACAACATAACTGGGAGATATCGGGTTGCGACCAGGCTATTTCCGCCTTTGGCGATGCAGCAAGCTTGGAAGAAATCATGTAGCCAAGTATCTGGCGGAGCTATGTCGTCGTAGGCTTGAATATGTCTTGAGATAGCAAATCCTTCCGGGAATTTTGTAGCTCTTATGCGTGCTCCGAAGCACTTTGGGCCCACGTATATATCATCATTTTTGTAGCGCCGCGCCTCTATATTGGAGTTGATCCTGTGCCTTGCGTCGTTCGGGGATAGAGATCGTCCCGAGTGTCGGTTGTGGCTGTGGTGCCTTGGAGCCGGACTTCGGCTTCTACCACCACCCCCTCCACCACGACGCCCTCCTTGGACTCCTTGGGAGCCGTTGTGATGGCTACTTGGTGGAGACGATGGAGCAGCTGGGTTATTTCCGGCTGAACGCCGGCCTCCATCCGGAGCGTCATTATTCCGGTTCCAAGGAGGGTCTTCATTGTGACGAGGCCCATGTCGGCTTGTCTCGGCAAGGTGTCTGTCATTCCTTCGCCTGTCATCCGTATGGCTTGCGTGTCTAGGAGGTGGCATTCTTTGTCGGTCCTCCTCCCGACGTTTCTCCTTATCCTTGTCCCTGTGGTCTTTCGACTCTCGCCGGGGCGGGTTCCTCGGATTCAGTGCATCAATTGCCTCTTGCTCCGCAACTGGGTTAACGTTACGCCAATCACAGGTAGCTTTGTGGTGCTGCCCTGAAGATCCGGTTCTTGAGTAATTGTCTTCCCGACGGTCGGAACGGTGGTGCTGTTCCGGAACACGCTGGGGTCTTACGTCAGCCCATGCTGGATCTGTGTGACATTGGTGATTTGAGCACCACGCCAGCCCTAGAGCCCCTGCGAGCCTTAGACCCATCAAAATATAGGGTCCAATATTCTGACTCAGGGAGGGTCATATTCTCCTTCGTATTTGTCCAATTAGCAACAAAGTCGGCAAGGATTTGGGATTTCATTGCTGTCCAAGGTTTGTACTCAATATCGAAAGCTGAGAGCTCTATGCCCCATTTGGCGATGCGTCCTGTGGCGTCACTGTTGTTGATTATATCTCTCATGGGAGCTGTGCTCACCATGGTAATTGGATGCTCCTGAAAATAATGTCGTAACTTACGAGATGCTAAGAACACACCGTAAGCCAGCTTTTGATAGTGCGGATACCGCCGTTTTGATTCTATTAGGACCTCGCTGACAAAAGAAGTCGCACGCTGCACCAAGTGTTCCTGATTTTCCTCTGGTCTCTCCACTACCATGACGATACTGATGACTTTGTTGGTCGCAGCAAGATAAAGCACCATCGGTTCCTGCGGTTCTAGTGCAGCGAGGATAGGAGCATATGAGAGTACTTTCTTCAGGTCTTGTAGTGTAACTTCAACTTCGTCGGTTCACACAAAATCCTTGGTCTTTTTCAAGAGTTTGTATAATGGTGCGGTCTTTCACCGAGCCGGCTTACAAACCGACTGACTGCAGCGATGCAACCAGTTAGTCTCTGTACGTCCTTCAGGCGGGTTGGCCTAGAAATATTGAGTATAGCCTTGATTTTGTCTCGGTTCACCACTATGCCTCCTTGAGACACAATGAAACCTAACAATTTTCCGTCTGGGATTCCAAAGAAACACTTCTTCAGATTAAGAATTATGTTGTATTCTCGTAGATTGGCGAACGTTTCCTCCAAGTCAGAAATCAGTGTTTCCTTCTTTTTGCACATCACCACAATATCATCCACATATGCGTGTACATTGCGTCTGATTTGATCGTGGAGGCAATGCTGCATTCTGCGTTGGTATGTAGCTCCTGCGTTCTTCAGCCCAAAAGGCATCGTAACAAAACAGAAGGTTCCGAAGGGGGTTATGAATGAAGTTTTGACTTTGTCAGATTCCTTCATCTGAATTTGGTGATAATCGGAATATGCATCGAGAAAACAGAGGAGTTCCGAGCCAGCCGTAGAATCGATAACTTAATCAATCCTAGGCAGAGCGAACGGATCTTTGAGACAAGCCTTGTTCAAGGCAGTATAATCAACACACATCCTTAAATCAGTGGTGTCGTTTTTAGGGACCATTACAAGATTGGCTGACCACTCAGTGTGGATGCCCTCTTTTATGAATCCGGCTAACTCGATCTGTGCTAGTTCCTTTGCTATTGCCTTATGCTTTTCATCGCCAAAACACCGTAGGGACTGTTTGACGGGTTTAGTGTTTGGGTTTACATTTAAAGAGTGCTCGGAAAGTTCCCTAGGTACTCCGGTCATGTCAGATGGCTGCCATGCAAAGATATCTTGATTTGCTTTGAGGAACTTGACGAGCGCGCTTCCCTATGCGCTATCTAGGCCTATGCCTATCTGGGTCATCTTGGAGGGGTCATCATCCTTCAACATCATATTCTTCGTCTCTTCTGATGCCTTGAACTCCGGATTCAGCTTTGTCACCTCCTTCTTCGTTGTGGGCATCTCGGACGGATCTATGCTCTTCTTGATCTCCTCGTACTCCTGGGCGTGCAGCATGGCTTCAGCAAAGGTGGCATTTCCATTCTCACACTCTCGCGCTTTCTTCGGGTCTCCCCTGATGGTGATCACGTTGTTGGGACCTGGAATTTTCATCATATTATAAATGTAACACGGACGAGCCATAAAAGCCCAGTAAGCCAGACGTCCGAATATAGCGTGGTACGCGCTCTTGAACGGGACCACTTCGAAGGAAAGTGCCTCCATCCGATAGTTCTTTGGAGTTCCAAAGGTAACATCCAAAGTGATTTCTCCTAGGGAATTAGCTTGTCTTCCTGGGACAACTCCGTGAAAGATCACATAGCTATGGTTCAGCTGGGTCTCGGATATCTTCATCCGGCGTAGCGTTTCGATATATAGAATATTAATACTACTGCCACCATCCATGAGAGTCTTGGAGAAACCATAACCATCAATAAGTGGATTGACGATTAAGGCGTAATTTCCTCGCCTGTGTAGCTTAGGCGGATGATCAGCACGGTCAAACATGATTGCCACCTCCGACCAGTCCAAGAATTGGGGGACAGCCGGAACTATTGCATTGAGCTCATGTAGAACTGCTTTATTGACCTTTGTTGGTTGAGATCCGAGGAAGGTGACGTACGTGTCTTTCTTGGTCGGAAAATTTTTCTTCCCTTCCGGCTTGGGATTTGAAGCATCGGCTTCCTCCATGTCGGAATCTTCCTTGGTCTCTTTATCCTTTTCGGGATTCTTCTTTCCCTTCTTCCGCTTAGCTTTGTAGCCAGCGGTATCATCTCTCTTAATGTCTTCATTGAAACGACACTCGGTGTTTGTGTGGGACGAGCCCCCATTGGCGTCTAAGTGATGCACACATGGGTTATTGGCAATGTCGGCCCAAGAGTAGGTTTTTCCTGGTTGTTGGTCTCCTCTACCTTGAACTATCGAAGTCCCACGACCGCGTCCGCGGCCTCCGCCACGTCCTCCTCGTCCTCCAGACCCGAAAGTAGTAGTAACCACTGCCGTTTCCGCGTTGGGTTTTTCTTTCGAGGTGTTCTTGTGCTTCCGAGCTTGTTGCTTTGGTTGTTTTGCCAACTGTGGCACAACTAAGGCATTGAGTAATCCCTCTACGTCGTCGTCGGCATCTGCATACTTGCTCGCTGTTTCTATCATTTCTCCCAAATCAGTGACTTTGTCACACTTCCAGCGATGATGTAGTAAACCAATTGGGAGACCTGCAATGAAAGCTTCAATCGCAGTTTGGTCATTTACTCCTTCACATGAGTTCTTGGTGTCGATCCATCGTCCAAGGTAATCCCGGCAAGTTTCTCTGGCTTTCTAGGTGTAACGCTGTAGGTCTCTAGCCGTACAGGGCATCCGGTATGTGCCTTCGAAATTCTGAAAGAACACACTTTGCATGTCATACCAGTTGTGGATGGTGTTCTCCAGAAGTTCATTGAGACATGATCGTGCCATCTTCTGCAACATAACTGGGAGATATCGGGTTGCGACCAGGCTATTTCTGCCTTTGGCGATGCAGCAAGCTTGGAAGAAATCATGTAGCCAAGTATCTGGCGGAGCTATGTCGTCGTAGGCTTGAATATGTCTTGAGATAGCAAATCCTTCCGGGAATTTTGTAGCTCTTATGCGTGCTCCGCAGCACTTTGGGCCCACGTATATATCATCATTTTTGTAGCGCCGCGCCTCTATATTGGAGTTGATCCTGTGCCTTGCGTCGTTCGGGGATAGAGATCGTCCCGAGTGTCGGTTGTGGCTGTGGTGCCTTGGAGCCGGACTTCGGCTTCTACCACCACCCCCTCCACCACGACGCCCTCCTTGGACTCCTTGGGAGCCGTTGTGATGGCTACTTGGTGGAGACGATGGAGCAGCTGGGTTATTTCCGGCTGAACGCCGGCCTCCATCCGGAGCATCATTATTCCGGTTCCGGGGAGGGTCTTCATTGTGACGAGGCCCATGCCGGCTTGTCTCGGCAAGGTGTCTGTCATTCCTTCGCCTGTCATCCGTACGGCTTGCGTGTCTAGGAGGTGGCATTCTTTGTCGGTCCTCCTCCCGACGTTTCTCCTTATCCTTGTCCCTGTGGTCTTTCGACTCTCGCCGGGGCGGGTTCCTCGGATTCAGTGCATCAATTGCCTCTTGCTCCGCAACTGGGTTAACGTTACGCCAATCACAGGTAGCTTTGTGGTGCTGCCCTGAAGATCCCGTTCTTGAGTAATTGTCTTCCCGACGGTCGGAACGGTGGTGCTGTTCCGGAACACGCTGGGGTCTTACGTCAGCCCATGCTGGATCTGTGTGACATTGGTGATTTGAGCACCACGCCAGCCCTAGAGCCCCCGCGAGCCTTAGACCCATCAAAATATAGGGTCCAATATTCTGACTCAGGGAGGGTCATATTCTCCTTCGTATTTGTCCAATCAGCAACAAAGTCGGCAAGGATTTGGGATTTGATTGCTGTCCAAGGTTTGTACTCAATATCGAAAGCTGAGAGCTCTATGCCCCATTTGGCGATGCGTCCTGTGGCGTCACTGTTGTTGATTATATCTCTCATGGGAGCTGTGCTCACCATGGTAATTGGATGCTCCTGAAAATAATGTCGTAACTTACGAGATGCTAAGAACACACCGTAAGCCAGCTTTTGATAGTGCGGATACCGCCGTTTTGATTCTATTAGGACCTCGCTGACAAAAGAAGTCGCACGCTGCACCAAGTGTTCCTGATTTTCCTCTGGTCTCTCCACTACCATGACGATACGGATGACTTTGTTGGTCGCAGCAAGATAAAGCACCATCGGTTCCTGCGGTTCTAGTGCAGCGAGGATAGGAGCATATGAGAGTACTTTCTTCAGGTCTTGTAGTGTAACTTCAACTTCGTCGGTTCACACAAAATCCTTGGTCTTTTTCAAGAGTTTGTATAATGGTGCGGTCTTTCACCGAGACGGCTTACAAACCGACTGACTGCAGCGATGCAACCAGTTAGTCTCTGTACGTCCTTCAGGCGGGTTGGCCTAGAAATATTGAGTATAGCCTTGATTTTGTCTCGGTTCACCACTATGCCTCCTTGAGACACAATGAAACCTAACAATTTTCCGTCTGGGATTCCAAAGAAACACTTCTTCAGATTAAGTATTATGTTGTATTCTCGTAGATTGGCGAACGTTTCCTCCAAGTCAGAAATCAGTGTTTCCTTCTTTTTGGACATCACCACAATATCATCCACATATGCGTGTACATTGCGTCTGATTTGATCGTGGAGGCAATGCTGCATTCTGCGTTGGTATGTAGCTCCTGCGTTCTTCAGCCCAAAAGGCATCGTAACAAAATAGAAGGTTCCGAAGGGGGTTATGAATGAAGTTTTGACTTTGTCAGATTCCTTCATCTGAATTTGGTGATAATCGGAATATGCATCGAGAAAACAGAGGAGTTCCGAGCCGGCCGTAGAATCGATAACTTAATCAATCCTAGGCAGAGCGAACGGATATTTGAGACAAGCCTTGTTCAAGGCAGTATAATCAACACACATCCTTAAATCAGTGGTGTCCTTTTTAGGGACCATTACAAGATTGGCTGACCACTCAGTGTGGATGCCCTCTTTTATGAATCCGGCTAACTCGATCTGTGCTAGTTCCTTTGCTATTGCCTTATGCTTTTCATCGCCAAAACACCGTAGGGACTGTTTGACGGGTTTAGTGTTTGGGTTTACATTTAAAGAGTGCTCGGAAAGTTCCCTAGGTACTCCGGTCATGTCAGATGGCTGCCATGCAAAGATATCTTGATTTGCTTTGAGGAACTTGACGAGCGCGCTTCCCTATGCGCTATCTAGGCCTATGCCTATCTGGGTCATCTTGGAGGGGTCATCATCCTTCAACATCATATTCTTCGTCTCTTCTGATGCCTTGAACTCCGGATTCAGCTTTGTCACCTCCTTCTTCGTTGTGGGCATCTCGGACGGATCTATGCTCTTCTTGATCTCCTCGTACTCCTGGGCGTGCAGCACGGCTTCAGCAAAGGTGGCATTTCCATCCTCACACTCTCGCGCTTTCTTCGGGTCTCCCCTGATGGTGATCACGTTGTTGGGACCTGGAATTTTCATCATATTATAAATGTAACACGGACGAGCCATAAAAGCCCAGTAAGCCAGACGTCCGAATATAGCGTGGTACGCGCTCTTGAACGGGACCACTTCGAAGGAAAGTGCCTCCATCCGATAGTTCTTTGGAGTTCCAAAGGTAACATCCAAAGTGATTTCTCCCAGGGAATTAGCTTGTCTTCCTGGGACAACTCCGTGAAAGATCACAAAGCTATGGTTCAGCTGGGTCTCGGATATCTTCATCCGGCGTAGCGTTTCGACATATAGAATATTAATACTACTGCCACCATCCATGAGAGTCTTGGACAAACCATAACCATCAATAAGTGGATTGACGATTAAGGCGTAATTTCCTCGCCTGTGTAGCTTAGGCGGATGATCAGCACGGTCAAACATGATTGCCACCTCCGACCAGTCCAAGAATTGGGGGACAGCCGGAACTATTGCATTGAGCTCATGTAGAACTGCTTTATTGACCTTTGTTGGTTGAGATCCGAGGAAGGTGACGTACGTGTCTTTCTTGGTCGGAAAATTTTTCTTCCCTTCCGGCTTGGGATTTGAAGCATCGGCTTCCTCCATGTCGGAATCTTCCTTGGTCTCTTTATCCTTTTCAGGATTCTTCTTTCCCTTCTTCCGCTTAACTTTGTAGCCAGCGGTATCATCTCTCTTAATGTCATCATTGAAACGACACTCGGTGTTTGTGTGGGACGAGCCCCCATTGGCGTCTAAGTGATGCACACATGGGTTATTGGCAATGTCGGCCCAAGAGTAGGTTTTGCCTGGTTGTTGGTCTCCTCTACCTTGAACTATCGAAGTCCCACGACTGCGTCCGCGGCCTCCGCCACGTCCTCCTCGTCCTCCAGACCCGAAAGTAGCAGTAACCACTGCCGTTTCCGCATTGGGTTTTTCTTTCGAGGTGTTCTTGTGCTTCCGAGCTTGTTGCTTTGGTTGTTTTGCCAACTGTGGCACAACTAAGGCATTGAGTAATCCCTCTACGTCGTCGTCGGCATCTGCATACTTGCTCGCTGTTTCTATCATTTCTCCCAAATCAGTGACTTTGTCACACTTCAAGCGATGATGTAGTAAACCAATTGGGAGGCCTGCAATGAAAGCTTCAATCGCAGTTTGGTCATTTACTCCTTCACATGAGTTCTTGGTGTCGATCCATCGTCCAAGGTAATCCCGGCAAGTTTCTCTGGCTTTCTAGGTGTAACGCTGTAGGTCTCTGGCCGTACAGGGCATCCGGTATGTGCCTTCGAAATTCTGAAAGAACGCACTTTGCATGTCATACCAGTTGTGGATGGTGTTCTCCAGAAGTTCATTGAGACATGATCGTGCCATCTTCCGCAACATAACTGGGAGATATCGGGTTGCGACCAGGCTATTTCCGCCTTTGGCGATGCAGCAAGCTTGGAAGAAATCATGTAGCCAAGTATCTGGCGGAGCTATGTCGTCGTAGGCTTGAATATGTCTTGAGATAGCAAATCCTTCCGGGAATTTTGTAGCTCTTATGCGTGCTCCGAAGCACTTTGGGCCCACGTATATATCATCATTTTTGTAGCGCCGCGCCTCTATATTGGAGTTGATCCTGTGCCTTGCGTCGTTCGGGGATAGAGATCGTCCCGAGTGTCGGTTGTGGCTGTGGTGCCTTGGAGCCGGACTTCGGCTTCTACCACCACCCCCTCCACCACGACGCCCTCCTTGGACTCCTTGGGAGCCGTTGTGATGGCTACTTGGTGGAGACGATGGAGCAGCTGGGTTATTTCCGGCTGAACGCCGGCCTCCATCCGGAGCGTCATTATTCCGGTTCCAGGGAGGGTCTTCATTGTGACGAGGCCCATGCCGGCTTGTCTCGGCAAGGTGTCTGTCATTCCTTCGCCTGTCATCCGTACGGCTTGCGTGTCTAGGAGGTGGCATTCTTTGTCGGTCCTCCTCCCGACGTTTCTCCTTATCCTTGTCCCTGTGGTCTTTCGACTCTCGCCGGGGCGGGTTCCTCGGATTCAGTGCATCAATTGCCTCTTGCTCCGCAACTAGGTTAACGTTACGCCAATCACAGGTAGCTTTGTGGTGCTGCCCTGAAGATCCGGTTCTTGAGTAATTGTCTTCCCGACGGTCGGAACGGTGGTGCTGTTCCGGAACACGCTGGGGTCTTACGTCAGCCCATGCTGGATCTGTGTGACATTGGTCGGAATCGGAGACCAGCTTTTGACTTCCGGACATGGCGAACTTTTGCTGCTCCAGTCCCTTGTTGAGTAATTTGATGCCCAACCGGATCTGCTCCGGGCCTGGATTAGCTGATAGGATTTCTCGGGCCGCAACGGTGTTCTGAACTGGCGTTGGATAGACCCAATCCCCTTTGATGTCCTTCCGAGGCATCCCCATCTCTCCTCCGAAGAGGACTTTGTAGATCTGTGGGAATTGGTTGTCATTAGCATGACGCTTCCTGGTCTTCTGATGTTGCCTGGAGTTGTACTTCTCCGTAGATGCCATGCATTTCTTTTCCTCCTCAATGTTTTTGCTTCATCGAGGAGTACTTGATGATGCGCTTCTAGGGCCTGGGCCCTTTCGTCCAGCTCTTCAGCAGTAAGTTCTGCAGCTATAGGAATAGGTGTCGTTAATGCATCATCGATGAGTTTACGCGCACCTTCAGTGATCACGTGTCCATCCACCGATTCTTCTTTTTTGGGCTCGTCTAGGATAAGTGCTCCATCCGAGTCTTCCTCATATTCCTCGATAATCACCTCCTCTGCCGGAGGATCTTTTGCCGGGGTCCTGTTCTTCTTGTTCTTCTTCTTTGCCTTCTTGGCAGTGCCGGTAGTAAAGACGGCTTTGGGCCCGTTTCCCGGAGTCAAGCTCTAATCGGTACTTTCGGCCATTTGGTTCTCGGGATCATCTCCTAGATCCATGTTGTCCTGTGCTTTGGGAGAGTTTTCTCTGGATCCTTCATCCATGTCTTCTCCTTCTGCTGCAGCTAGGGAGTTAAGCTCCTCATCATATTCCGCGGAGAACTTCCGAAAATCTGCCGACGTCATCGACTCATCCATGGACGTGGGTATGTCGGTGTTTGTTCTGATCGCTTCCAGCACGGAGTCGGTGTTGTCTCCAGCATGGGCAGTGCCGGATCCGGATCCCACATATCCGACAAAGTGTGATGCACCCTTCCTGAGATAGCTGCGGTCTTCATAGTAGGCCTCGTCGAAGCGTTTGATGGTCTCGAGAATTGCATCTACGCCTGAGTTTTGCATCATCATGCGTCTTAGTGTGTACCTGAGGAAAGGCCTGTCCGTCCCGGCATCGTCAGAACCGGAACGGTGGTTGCTGTTGTGATCCTCCTGGATTTTGACCTCAGCAGGTGGGTCAATTTGGGATTCGGTCTCTCCAGGGAGATCCACTCCAGATTCGACTTGGACCATTGGGTCTGCTTCAGGCTCGGATTTCTCCACTATCTCCGCAACTGGTGCGGGCTGGGTGGGATTAGGGTTTCCTGAGATCCGGAACTCTGCTGCCTCCGTGGACAAAGGGGACCCAGAGTTTTCCTCTGCCTCTATCATCACCGCTCGGGGTGGGTGGGACAGGTTCATCGAAACCGATGTAAACATCGATCTCGCCGAAAGACATGATAGTGTAAGTGGTCGCGGCTTCCCTAACCGGAATCTAGGTCTCGTCGAGAATGATGAGAGGGACATCGCTGGTGTAGAGGATGCGACCGACGGTGATAGTATCGCCGATTCCAATTCTTGCAGATTCCGCTCGAAACGCAGATCCGAAGCTCACTTGCCCCATGGTGGGCACCAACTGTTGTCGGATTGATGACAAGTACGCCATGAGGGGGTCCTCGAGGCATGCGGAAGAGAGGGGTGTGAGACGTACGATGTTCCGGGATGGCGAGCACACTAGTTTACCCAGGTTCGAATACGCCGGGTTTGGACGGATCTTACTCCTGCTAGCAATCCAGTAATACGGTAGAGCTGGAATATGGGTTACAAGGGTTCGCTTGTGAGAGTTGAGATTGTAGACTATTGAGGGTGCCCTAAAGGCTCTCCCTAGGATGGCTTATATAGATATTCGGCCTAGGGTTTACAGGAGAGATATGTCCGGCTACGACTGAGAGTCGGTTACAGAGTACATCTTGAACTATAAGTAACACTATGGGCCTATGTCGGTAAGTCTTCTGGGCCTTCCCGTAGCCGGACTGGACTCTGTCTTTTCTCCCTGACTAGGCCGCCCGTGAAGCAAAGCTCTAACCCGAAGTGGGCCACCCTGGTAAGTGAGGAACTGTGAGGATACCCGGAAAGTATATCCCCAACATCTGCTATCAACTTGATTGTCAACTGAAATGTCGATTTTTCTGTCCCCTGAGTTGATAATATGTAATAATTTTTAAGAAGTTTGCAGCTGATGTAATATCTAGATTACTCGCGTAGGCCATGTAGGCATTTAGTTGATGCTGTCCACACATTCCGGTAGTCGTTACGGTAACTACGCTAGGCAGGTCGATTAGGGAACAGTATCGTGCTGTATTCGGCTGACAACGAACAGTAAAAAAATGTTGGATTATTATACACGTTTTATGATATTTTCATGGGCTTCAGAACTGACGAAACTGCAAAAGGCCATAAACATAACGGGCCAATGTGCATGTGGTAACATGCCGTAAATGTAACAGGCCTAACGGGCTGTAACATAAACATGCTGTTACCGAAGCAGGCCGTAACAGTAGCAGGCCAGAACAGAAACAACCCATTACAATCACAAGAAAGAAACTGGACAAATTGCAAAACAGTAACAGGCCAAAATAGTGGCGGGCCACAATAGTAAATGGTCGGAACAGTGACGAGCCTGAACAGTACGGGCCGAGAAATTCCCGGACGAGGGTAGTAACAGGCCGACAAATTTACCAGGCTAGAACAGTAAAGGGCCTTTTGTGGGCCTAAATAGCTAAAGGCCAGAGCAGTAAAATGCCAGAAAAGTAACATGCCAGAACAGTAACGGACCATCTCAGAGAAGGGCCGTCAGTAGGCGGTCGATGATGGGTTGCAATAACAGTGATGGGCTGACCGCAAGCCTTATGTTTACAGGAGCGACTTGGCGCAGACTGCTAATGGGTCGCACAGTGTTGGACCAACATGGGCCTTATGTAGGCCGAAACAGAATCAGGCGTAACAGTTCGCAGGCCGCTGCTGGCTGCATTTTTGGGCCCATTTCAAACAGTACAGGACAAAACAGTAATGGGCCATCTTCTTATTGGGCTCCCCTTATGGGCTGGCCCAGTTAGTATTTAGCAGGCCTTGGCTGGGCATGGCTTCTTCCACGGTTTCTATGGCCGTTAACAGCAGTAACCGGACGCTAACGGCGGCTGTCACCTGGCAGTTCGCATGACGTCAGCAGTCAGCACGGCTGGCGAACAGATCTACGATGGAACAAGGTTTTGTGGCTGAAGGGTGTGATCCGCCATGGTAAAAAAAAAACCATGATTAATTCATTTGTGACGGGGCTTTTACCACGAAGCCCAGCCATCACGGAAGACTCTTTGGCCACAAAAAAGAGCCTCCAACCACGAAAATCGTCTGTTGTAAAAGCCAACTTTTCTTGTAGTGCTTGTTATTGTGGACATGCCTGAAGATCCCATAGTACCTATAACTTTAGGTAGGCCATTCCTAAGAACTATTAAGGCTTAATTAATTTACATGAGGGGAATGTGAAAATAAGGCTACCATCTAGAGATCCTTTTATAGTCCACTTCCCTAAGAAAAAGAAGGCCAAGCCTAATGATGATGATGGTATAATTACTTTAAAATCCAACTATTTTGGAGTGGGTATTCCATTCCTTAAACCTAAATGATTGCCATCGGGGTCAAGCTAATTGACCATAACTAGAAGCGCTTCATGGGAGACAACCCATGTTAAATAAAAATTTTCTTTTGTGTTAGTCTTGTTAGTTTTTATTTATTTTTATTTTGTTTTAATAAAGAATGTTTAAAAGACCTTTGGAGAGAGGAAAAGAAATAAGGTAAACATCGATCTTTTATTTTTACTAACATGTGGCCTAAGAAGTATTGCTGATTTTTTTATGAAGTATGTTTGCTGTTATTTTGCCTTGTGATAAGATGTGCAAGGGCGCACTTAGCTACTAATCAAAAAAATTGAGTTCTACAGCTCACATGTCGTTTAACAACCAGTGGTATGGTCGGAAGGACCGTGCCGTGCGCCCGTACAACCTCCAACCACAGGAAAAAGAAACTCTGATTTTTTGCCACAGGAAACAGTGCTCTTAGAGATCACTGGTACGGTTGAATGCGCACATACCACGCACCCGTACCATACCCTTAAGCAAACTATCAGATTTCAAGCAAGGATACTTCATGGATAACGACCAGCAGTATGGGTGCGCGCTCGTACCGAGTGCAATGCCAAAAGGGAGTTGTCGGCCCAAGGTATGTCACCCGGTACGAGCGGGCTCCGACTGTACCGCCCGCCCGTACCACGTACGCGACCATCATAACCAGCCCGAGGAGGTAACCTAAAATTCTCGAAAAAACAAATCTCTCTTTCTTCTTCCTCCAAACTCCAAACCACTTCCTTTGGATCTTCAAATTTACTCAATCTTTCTTTGATTCCTCGCACTCAATCGATCTAAGGTATGATTGTCCTCCGATCCTTAACTTATTTGTGCAAAAGCTTCACTCAATCTTTCATCATTGTCGATCTAGACTTAGGTCTTGTTCTTGATTAAATCTTGATAATGAAAATGCTTAGTATTGTTTTAGAGGAGTTTCTTTTGTAATTAGTGTAGAGAAACACATATGCTATGTTTCTATTGGACTAAAAAAATTATTAGCAAATTTTATTTACCTTATCTTATTATTTTTAGATGAACACGAGGAGCCGTACACGTGAGATGGCTGATACGTTGACCCCCCCCCCCCCCCCCCCCCCCCGAGTCACTTGGTATCGAGTTCACCTAGGAGTTTCAAATGAACTGTTTCAATCGTCTCAAGCTCCAATAAATCAAGTCCACCAAGTGGGTGTGTCTCTATATCCCGAACCAACTTGGCATTCGTGCTGATTTCGATTTACTTTGCAATAATGTTGGTTTCTATGACTTTGTATTTTAGGATGTTGCCACGTATCGCTGCTTGACGCTTGAGTTCTTCAGCACCTTGACGCATACAGTGGATCCTTACTATTGTACCGAGGTACAAAGGCCTAGAGTTGATCGCATCAAATTCCGCCTTATGAACCATGAGTACATCCTAACACTCAACCAATGGGCTCAATGTTTTGGATTTACCAACGATATCACCAATGTGCATACAACTACTTTTGTTTAAATCCTGCACCTTGGGAGTACTTTAATTTAATGAGAATTCGTGGAAACACACCCAAGGGAAACCAAACTGATCATCATGCTACTCCCTATTTATTTTATGTAATTGCTAACACCTTGCAGGCATGTGGTGAGTTTACTGGAGTTAATAAGGAGGACATGTTGATTGTCGCAAAGGTTGATAATATTAATTGTAACTTAATGCCAAATTTGGGTGCTCTTCTTGTGTTTTACCTTAAGCATCAAGCTCTTCAATCTCGAGGACCCATATGCGGAGGGGGAGTTGTGACCGTTCTTGCAGGAGCACTTCACATCAACCTAGTTAACATCCAGCCATTGACAGGAAGTCACCGTCACGGTATCCCCACTCTAAGAGCATGTGGTATGGTTTCTAAAACTCATGGTAGATACTTCCTTGATATACCTGGAGAAGATCACTTGATCTCGACTCCTTTGCCTAATGGTATATTCACTATCTAGGATAGTCGTTTGTGTTTTGACGCGTAGGTACATGCTAATCTACCCCAACAAGAAATACCCATGGGAGGAGGAGATGATGAAGAAATAGAACAAGGAGGACCCAAACAAGACGAGCAGTCACCAAACTACTGCACCACCTATGAAGACATCTATGCACTCAAAGGAAATATTCAAAACATGAACAACCTCTCCATCAACCTTCGAGATGCTGCTGCAAGCCTTGCCATCCAGTTCCATGATTGGAGCAACCAATGGAACATGGGAAATTATCCACCGCCACCACAATAAGCAACAAAAAGGCTTGCAAAAGCCTGAGCTTGGGGATGTGTTCCCCCAACAAATTTATTTGTGTAATAATGAGGTTGTACTCCAGCTCCTTGGGAGCTTTGAAACATTCGTGTTGGCTCGTTCCAACACTTTGCTTTTTTCCTTTGCTTTTTAGTTTGCTTTTATTTTTTGTTTGTTTTTATTTTCTTAAAACCCTTGCTTGGTCGCAAGTTCTTTTCTATTCTTTAATCCTATCCTCAAAAATACAAAAATATTTTTCCTTTCTTCCTTTTTTGTAAATGTCGATTCACACTTTGCCTCTTTGCTTTAATATTATTATGAGAATAATCATCACTACTAGGAAACAGCCTATAGATAGACAAGATGTTCAGTGGAGCATATGCCAAACTATGCGCCACAGGAAAACATTAGTGGCGCACCAGAAAGCATGCGCCACAGAAGATTGGTGCGACCCGCCGGCGGGGGGGGGGGGGGATGATCCAAGTTCTATGGCGCATTCTGAAATATGCGCACAGAAGAGGCAACTTCTGTGGCGCATATTTCCTCATGCGCCACAGAACATGGAGGGGGACCCCACCACGGAATCTAATTCACCCAAGTTCTGTGGCGCATGTTGACATATGCGCCACAAATGTGTTTCACTTCTGTGGCGCATAAGTCCAACATGCGCCACAGAACTTGGAGGTGGGCCCCACACAGGGAATCTTATTCACCCACTTCTGTGGCGCATATGGGGTTATGTGCCACAGAAGTTTCAGCATTTGTGGCGCATTTCCTCCATATGCGCCACAGATGAGGGCGTCCAGATCCATGTTAAAAAGGTGACAAGAGCTAGCTTTCTTATCTATCTATCCACCACCACCCATTTCACATCTCTACCTCCTCCCAACTCGTCTTCCTCCTCCCTCACACCCCATCTTGCCCATAGTTTCTCCATTTTCTTATATCTAAACCTACTTTAATCCATAGATTGGTAAGTAGAAGCTTCGCTCCAACTTCTAAACAAATAGAGAGATGTGAGAGAGAAAAGTAAGGAACTTTGATCTAAAAGTTCCTTACTTTTCTCTCTCACATCTCTCTATTTGTTTACTAATTTCCTCTCCACCAACTTGCATTGTAGATCTATTTGTCCATACTCTCTCATCGCGCGGTCTCGTCTCGCTATTATTGTGTCTACTATAGGTGAGTACTTGGCCATCATGAACATGTAGGTGAAGCTTGTCGCGCGGGCGGTGTGTGTGTGCGATCCATGGCGAGATGATGCTTGTGTGTGGTGCATGAATGTTTGCAATGGGAGGAAGTTTTTTGTTGTTTGCTTGTCGTTGTCAGGCCCGGCCGGTGTGGTTGCATGGATTTTGCCGAAATGTTGATTCATTTCCATTTCGGCAAATTTTTGCACTACCCATATGTCCTAATTTTAGGAAAGGTCATGCCGAATTTTTTCCGGCTAGCATTCATGCATGTGTGTTCATATGGTGTGGTTCTCACCTATACTCTCTGTCTTGACCGCTCAGGCAACCATGGTCCTCACGATGAGAGAAGGTCGAATTGCTAGGTACAAGAAAGGCGCGAAGGAGGACATGATTCTGAACAACAAGACCATGATAATATGTCCATGTCAAACATGCAAACTGCAGCACTGGATCGACCCTGAATCTGGACAATTGGAGGGTCACCTACTTAGGCGCGGTTTCATGCGCAACCTCAATGAGGCGCCGGCAGGACATGGTGGTGGTCACGAAGACATGGGCGGGCGAGAAGACGAAGAGTCTACTGGGCATGATCATCATAACGAAGGAGATGCCAGCGGGCATGATCATCATGACGAAGGAGATGCCGGCGGGCATGATCAACATGGAGAAGGAGATGACGACGGGCATGATCATGAAGAAGGAGAAGACGCGAACACACAGGCGCTGCTAACTTCGATCTTGCAGGACCCTCATGTTCAAGAACTGCTCCTCAAGGAGACGAGCAACGACAAAGCTGCAGCCAGAGAGAAAGCCAAGCTGGCCCAAATGGAGGTAGATGGCATGACTCCATTGTATCCTGGGTGTCGCCCCGAGGATACACGTTTGAGTGTAACGCTCAAGGCTCTAGAGATGAAGGCCGAACACAAATGGACTAATGTGAGCTTCAACGTGAACATGGAATACTGGCATGACCGACTTCCTAAGGGGAACACATTGCCAACAAGTATCGAGGAGGCCAAGAAAATCGTGTGCCCTCTCGACCTACCACACATTAAATACCACGCATGCATCAATGATTGCGCACTTTATCGGAACGAGTACGTGGATAGAACCACTTGTCCGGTGTGTGGCCAAGGACGGTACAAGAGAGGGAACAAGAAAGTTCCTCGAAAAGTGGGATGGTACTTTCCTATCACCCCTCGTCTGCAACGATATTTTGTAGATCCTAAGGAAGCAAAGCTCATGCAATGTCATGCGGAAAGAGAGAAACCCGAAGATGATCTAGAGAAGGGCAAGATCCTGACACACCCTTCAGACGCTAGCCAGTGGAACGCATTAGACATCGAGTTCGAAGAGTTCGGGGGCGATGCAAGGAACGTCAGGCTGGGTATGAGCACCGATGGACTCAATCCTTTTGGAAACCAGAGTAGCACGCATAGCACCTAGCCCGTGTTTGTATGGCCATACAACCTCCCCCCGTGGCTATGCACGAAGAAAAGGTATGTACACATGAGCATTCTTATTCAGGGGCCGAAACAACCAGGTATCGATATGCATCTGTATCTCGGGCTATTGAGAGAGGAGTTAGCCAGCTTGTGGGAGACGCCGGCCCGTACGTGGGATGCCTACACTAAAGAATATTTCCATCTGAGAGCCGCATTGCTCACGACCGTGTAGGACTATCCTGGTTACGCATATGTATCGGCCCAGGTGAACCACGGACACAATGCATGCGTCAAGTGTATGGATGAGACACCGCATCTCCAGCTACCAAGGGATCCCGGGTCTTCAAAAACCGTGTTCCAAGGTACTCAAAAGTGGCTCCGCATGGATCACCCATGGAGAAAACGTGGTGACCTATTCCATGGTAAGGACGAGCTCGAAAGATCCCCGCGTCCGAGGAGCGGCGAAGAAATCGAGGAGCTTTTGAATAATTGGGTAGATTGCCCTGCGCCTGGAAAAAACGACCGAGGACAAAGCCGCTGTTGGGTGTATGGAAAGCAAGGTCTGTTTTCTAGGACCTGCCGTATTGGAAGGTCCTTCACACTCCCCATAGCCTCGATGTAATGCACATCACAAAGAACGTTACCGAGAGTCTGCTTGGCACTCTACTGAACATGCCGGAGAGGACCAAGGATGGGCCGAAAGCAAGAAAGGACCTTAAATTGCTTGGCATAAAGAAAGATCTTCAGTACCCTGATAGTGATGATGATGATGATGATCATCATCATCAACAGGAACGGACTCAAAGGTCACCGCAAAAGAGTTAAGAAGAATGGGGTGGTGCTTCACGCTGCCTGCTTCACTCTGAGTCTGGAGGAGCTCGAGCAGTTTTTCAGGTGCCTCTTAGGAGTGAAAGTTCCTCACGGTTACTCGGGGAACATAAGCAGATATCTGGACGTGGCAAAGAAGAGGTTCAGCGGTATGAAGTCTCACGACTGTCACATGCTGATGACGTAGATACTCCCTGTTGCGATCTGTGGGATAATGGACGAGCATGTCCGTGAGACGTTGTTTGGCCTTTGTAACTTTTTCGACGTCATATCTAGGAAGTCGATCGGTGTGAAGCAGCTCGACAGGCTATAGGAAGAGATCGTGATGATACTATGCGAGCTTGCGATTTACTTCCCACCCTCATTCTTTGACATCATGGTGCATCTGTTTGTACATGTCGTGGACGACATCATCCAGCTCGGGCCGACATTCCTGCACAACATGATGCCGTTTGAAAGGCTAAACGGTGTCATCAAAGGATTTGTTCGCAACAGGTCTCGTCTAGATGGAAGCATAGCCAAGGGATTTATGATCTACGAGTGCATCTCCTTCTGCCAGAATTATCTAACCACCGAGAACGAGGATGTTGGAATACCCACAAAGAAGCACCTCGACAGGCTCGGTGGATATGGTCACCGCGAGGGCTGCCGCTCACTACATGTCGGCATTGATGGTCGACGCACTGATTTTGAAAGGGCACACCGAGTCGCGCTACAACACATTGAAGTGGTCGGCCCTTGGGTCGAAAAGATAGAAGCTTAATCGAGCAGGAGTACGTCGACCAGGGCCGGCCGAGGAAGAAGGGAGACGTAACCAGAGAGCACAACTCCAGCTTCACGAGTTGGTTCAAGAAAAGGCAACTGGACAATCCCCCACAGACGCCTTCTACGGAAGATCAAAAACTCATATTCTCCTTGTCGCAGGGCCCAGGGCAAAACCTAAAGACCTATCAGTCATACGACATAAACGGTTACAGATTCTACACCGAGGAAAAGGACAAGAATAGTGAATATCAAAACTCAGGAGTAACTATGTTATCCTTTGCTGATGACGAGACTACTGTGATGGAAAGATTCTATGGAAGGATCGAGGAGATATGGGAGCTCGACTACTGTGGAGAGATCGTACCGATGTTTCGTGTTAGATGGGCCAAGAACATGGAAAAAGAAGGCCGCTATTTCACCACAATGGTTATACCAGATGCCAAATCAACAAAGAACGCCTCCGCAAAAAATGAGCCTTGGGTACTCGCTAGCCAAGTTGATCAATGCTTTTTTATTACCGACCCGTCAAAGCCCAACCGTGTTGTAGTTAGGAGGGGCAAGAGGAGCATCAACGGAATGGAAGGAGCCGCCAACGAGCAAACTTTGACAAAAACGGCGACCCGAAGATCAAAGAGGAATTTGACAAGTACTTCGACATGCCTACACTACTAAAGTAAGAAGGAAGACCACACTGCCTACTAAAGGTTATCCATTCACAAGAAGAAATCTCAAAGTGCACGGGCTAAAATATTCAACCGCGACGAAAAAGGGCAAGAAGATTGTGAAGAGACACTAGCAATTGTGTGACTTTTTGGTGTATTAATTCGTGTGGGTATAATGTGATATTATTAGTGTGGGGGTATTAGTTAGAGACAAAAACATATAATGTGATATTCGACAAATTCACATTTATGTGTGACAAGCACACACATATATATAATATATATATATGATTCGGGCGGGTTTTTTGAATAAATATGCATGTGTATGTGCTTGGTTTTAAATATATTTGTAACATATCATTTTTAAATAAAGAAAAAAATTGACCCAACCAGGATTCGAACCTGGCTGCCACAGGTCTCTGAATATGCATCTAACCACTAGGCTAGTACGTGTTTGTTGTCCAAGTACAGCCTCGCGCCGTTTATTTGGCTAAGTGCCAAGGTTCTGTGGCGCATTACTCCGAAATGCGCCACAGAAGTTTTAGCTTATGTGGCGCATTTTGGAGTAATGCGCCACAGAACCTAGGCACTTAGCCAAAACGGCTCGCCCCTTCTTCCTTTCCCCTTCCACTTTCTTTTCCCCAATCTATCTCGCCCGAGCCCGCCCCCATCGCCTCTCTGTCGTCGCAAACCCTAGCAGAGGAGGAGTCGCCGGTGGAGGAGTGGCTGCACCGGAGCCTGCCGCCCTTGTTGCCAGAGCCCTAGCCACCGCCGCGCCAGTGCCCTAGCAGCCCGTGGAGGAGGAGCCGCCGGAGGAGGAGTCGCCATGCCGGAGCCCGCCACCCTCGTGGTCATCGACCACCGCAGCCGCAGCACCGGAGCACGGTTCGTCCCTCCCACCCCCACCCCCCTCTAATGCTCACAGTGGTTGATCAATGTACACATATAGAATACAAAGAGAATTCATGGTCCACTGTTCTATTTCGAGGTATAATTCGTTGCCTTCCAGAACTGATGTGGTGTAGTCAACTAGTGATTCAAGTCCTCTGCCTTTTGAGACTAGTTAGTTTTCTGGACTTCCTAGTGTGGCACATTGTGGTGCACATGTCTGCTTTTCTTTGTTGAAGATGGTATTACCATAAATTAGTCTTTTATGCTTTGAAGTTACTCTAGTTATAAGGAATTTTACACTTGCCAATATCATGTAATGACTTTATGTTTGCTGCAGCATATGAATACAGTTTGAGAAATTGCAGATAGTACTATTTACTACTATCTGAAATTCCGGAATAGTCTTTCAAAGATGTCATTTAGAACTTATGATGTTCGCAGGTTGGATTCTTGTTCGGACCAGTAAATAGGAACATCTAGAACTTATGATACAGTGTAAATATCGTATATCTATTGTCCAAAGTTATGACCATCATTTTAGAAAAGGAAAAAATGAAGGAAATAGTAGGAAGTTAAGATGGTGGTTGATTAAGTGGAAAAGAACAAGGCTACAAACTAGTAAATAGGATTATCTAGAACTTGGTCAAAAGTTATGACCATCATTTCAGAAAAGGAAAAAACAGAGTAAAATGTTAGGACAGGTGCCGTGCGTGCACAAATCTATAAAGGCTACTGCGTGATCCATCGCATTTCAGTCACCCTCGTTTGGAGGGTAGCTTCTATCTTTTCATGCCGCAGAGATTCGCACAAGTTGTTAGGAACAAGGAGTCTGTGGAACATCTTTGAAATTGCAGATAGTACTATTTACTACTATCTCGGGCATGTGTAAGCAACACTCGTTGGTTATCTCTTCTTTACTTCCCAAGGTATATATATCAAGGGTAGCTTATCCATTTTCTATTTGATGATTTGTATAGCATTCTTAATTCTTGTGCTCACTTGGGGCATGCCCTGGTAAATTTTAAAGTTTTTTAAGTTCTTATACTTGTATCTGTTGGTTCTTACTACTGCTTGCTAAGCTTGCTGGTGCTGCTGGTGCTTGCTATGCTGCTACTGCTTGCTGTGTTGGTGTTGTTACATGCATGGTGCTGCTGTTGTATGCTATATGGTGCTCCTGTTACATGGTGATGTTATATGCTATATGGTGCTGCTGTTATATGGGGATGGGGCTGTCAATATGGGGATGGGGTGTTTTGTCTTGCAGGGATTTCATTTGAGTTGCCCATTTCTCCCGAAGTGTCGATTCACTTCCGTTTCGGTTGAGAAATGGGCACTCCTAGGTCAAAAAATTAGCAAAGGTCATGCCGAATTTTTCGGCCGAGATTTGTGCTAACATTTTGCCTCTTTTAAATAGAGTAGTGCAAACATGTCGGGCAACAAGGAGTCTGGCCCTTCTAAGCACATGATCAGCATCGAAGAACAAGCTAGACAGGCCAACCAGTCATTCTGGCAGGGGTCCCAACAGGAGGAGGAGGAGGAGAAGGCGATGAGGATGACACCACCACCGGAGGAGGAGGGGACCGTCGCTAGAGCTGCTGGGGCCAATGAGGGCAGAGATCCTGATTACGAGGGGGACAAAGACGACTACAATGGAACTAGTGAAGGCGGCGACGAAGAGGATGACACCACCGATGGCGGCGCCCGCACCGATGGCGGCGAGAGGATGGATGGCGGTAGCGGCAACCCGGCCGCTTCTCAGAAGAAGAAGAAGGAACGGAAGGAGCGGAAGGTGCCAGTGCTCACCACCGTCTGCGATGAGTTCGCTGAGGTCACAGAAAGTGGCCAACCCATTGCGCCAGAGGCGATGGCTAAAGGGTACGGCCTACAACTCAGGTGCATTGTTCGGGAAAGCATGTCGATGAACACGAAGTACATCAGACATGCTGACCATGCAGCTTTGGTCGATAACCTCCTTAAGAAGCTTCACAAGCGATACAGATTCCCAAAGCAGTTTAGAAACCTCAAGAGAAATAAGAACCCGGTGAACAGACTAGCCCTCACGAAGATGTGCAACGCCTTGAGCAGCTGGAAAACCCGGGTGAAGAATAGCATTGACAAAGGTGAAAGCTGGGAGGTTATTAGTAAGAAAAATCCGATGCTTGACAAAGAGGAGTTTAGGATATTCAAGGCAGATATAGCTACCGCTGACGCTATAAAATGGACTCAATGGGGAAGGAGTATGCGGAAACAGAACATATGTAACCACCACCTTGGAAGCGGCGGTTACAAGGAAAACATGCCATTTGGGACAAGGAGGACGCCGAGCTTGAATGCCTTGGTAAAGACAACCCTTGGCTTAAACTCGCGGACTTGGAGCTTAGGAAATTTGTTCGGGCCTGCTACTACCTGGACAAGGAAATAGGGGAGTTCATCACCGATGATCCGGAGGTGAAGGAATTCGAGAAGAATCTGGTAAGGAATTTATCGCCGATCTCAAGTCTATTGCGTTCTAATTAAGATAATGAAGCCAAGAATCTAAATGGGTTCACCTTTCCTTGTCTCTGCAGGAGGAGGAACTGAACGCTACTGCCACAGAGTCGTCCCAGGATTCGACGGAGCCGTGGGACACGGTTTTCAACAGGGCGACCAATGCTTACAAGAAGAGGGACAAGGGGTTGCCGCCGTCCTCAGCTGGCCATGTGTCCGGCTTCGGTACGAGCATGAAGTTCAAGGAGTTCTACAAAGAGGACGCCAAGAAAAGAAG
Source organism: Avena eriantha (assembly GCA_910589775.1). Taxonomy (NCBI): domain Eukaryota; kingdom Viridiplantae; phylum Streptophyta; class Magnoliopsida; order Poales; family Poaceae; genus Avena; species Avena eriantha. Next base: position 202,442,580 of record OU342744.1, on the reverse strand, counting down.
GGAGAGGAATAACCAGGATAAAGCGTTGTTGCAGAGCTGAAGATGAAGGTGCAGACACTAGAGGAGAAGGTGGTGGACCAGAAAACGGTGGACAAGTTAGTGGAAGAGAAGCTCCGCTCGATGATCCCCCTAAGTTTTTCGAGGGGCTTACTGCTTGGAATGCGGGAGGTCGACAGGAGCTGATACATCTTCCCAGCTTAAGCGGCAGCAACTCGAGCATCAATGTTACCGTGTCGCCGGACCTGGTGACCCCGCCGGCCGTCAATGTCGGGACGCAGCCCCTCGTTTTGGTCACACCGACGCCCCCTCCCGCCAAAGATACCAATAAGGCGCAGCTGACGGCGGTGGTGCTTCGTGAGGCACCCGAGCAGGAGATTGCAGATGATGATAGGCCGGCCGCCGGCATCCGCCGTGTCTCTACATTAGCCGAGATCCACGCCATCACCAAGGTAACTAATTAGTTAGTGCACGCCATCTCCTTTATGCCTTTGATGCATGACTGTTGCCATCTCATGACTCCCAACAACATGTTTTTGCCTCAGGACACTTCTTGCGTACTCCTTCTTAAAGATGTCGGCGGTGAGTTGAAGGATGTTGCCAAGGGCACTCTTATACAACCGACGAGCCGCACGATGCACAACAATCCAATGGATGATGACATGATGAGGGTCAGGTTGGCTCGGGTGTTTCCAGGGTGCGACGACATGGACCCCTCCTTTCAACCTCAGGGAGCCGATGAACACAAGACCCTTGGGGAATGCTACAACTGGCCCTTGACATGGCCGAAGACCCAGATTCGTCTTGCGGGGGGGGGGAGCACCGGCGCCACCTCTCGACCGATCATCGCCCGGCCACCACCTCAGAAGCCAGTAGCCGCCGTTGTCGCCACCACCAGCCGTCACCATCAACTCTTGGCAGCGTGTGCACCGCCACATGGCAAAGACGTTGTGCCGTAACTGCCGCCGCCCCCGCTACCACCACCACATGATGGCACCCATGAAGATGATGATGAATTGGTCAACGTTGACGACTTCATCAACACTGGCACCGCCAAAGGATTGTATATGCCTTCTGTGGATGAAGAACCCTTCGCAGCTCGCGACGACCATCAAGCTGGTCGGCCCAATACATGCACACAGCGCCTGGTCTTCCATGGTCTTTCTCAAGAGACGCCTCCGGCCACCGATCCACCACAAGAGAAACCGGGATTGGTTTTCAGCCCCAACACACTCCGAAAGGCGACTGATGAGCAGATGGCAGTGGCTGACACTGTTGTGAAGAAGAAGCACTACAGGAAGAGAGCTAATAATAATAATAAGAAGGGTGCGAGCCAGCCTCTTTCGAATAGGATCCGGGGTCAGGACACCGTCGTCGTACCATCCACACAATTTGGCTTGCCCCGAGTGCATGTAGCTGGTGATCCGATATTGACTTCGGATATGATCCACATTGCGGTTGGAGCCATGTTAACTTTGCACGAGGGTGTCAAGACACTAGAGGCCCTCCTTCTTAAAGAGGACGATCCAAATTACCTGGTTTTCACGGCCAACGTGCCATTGGACGTGAGCTTCGTCGATGAACCCCCCGCGGATATATTCTTCATAGCGTTCGAGGACATATTCAAGCTGTTTCTCACGAAACGGCTGGACTATAACTTGGTCCGCCTATACGCGCTCAATATGGCGCTCACGATCAAGAGAGAAAGTACCCCGGAAATCGCGATAGTGGATCCCTACTACATGCGGGACAGCCAGTTGGTCGAAGGATCAGATACACAAACCAAGGCGACGACGTACCTCGAGAAGTTCATGGTGGACAACAAGAGGAAGGGCACACTTCTTTTGCCTTTCTTTCCCGAGTAAGTACACACACTGGCTCATCGTCACCGTAACTTATGCATTTCTTATAGATTTCTTTCCTTTGCTCTTTTTCCAACATTCCGTTCCAATTGTGTTGCGCAGAGAAAAATACTGCACACTCATCGTCCTTGCCCCGAGGTATTCGCTAGCCACGTATTTCGACTCGGGGAGTTTGACGAAGAAGAAAGACTACACTAGAATAAGGGGTGTTCTCAATGAGGCTCTCGAGGGCTACACAAAGAAGGGATGCACCTTCGTAGATAGGGGGAATGTATCAAGGATGGCAAACACGTGTTCAAGAACGTGCTCGACTTCCCCTGCGTCAAGCACTCGACTGCTGGTGCCAAGGAGGCCTTCTACGTCCTCCATCACCTTAAAGGCTATGTTCGGGATTGCCATAACCTAACGCTGCCATCTAGTCTCCGAGGATGGGCCGAAACTTTGGCGAAAATCGATGATGCTGATCTTAGAGAAGACTTCCATCGCATTCAGATGAAGTTGTCGCAAATCATCATTGAAGATGTCAACACAAGGGGCGGTGCCCTACAACAAGCCAGAGGGTTGAGTAAGAGGGAGATCGAAGAACGCCTCCGTAAGCAGGGTGACACAAGGACGTGGATGAAGAAAGAGGGCTATCTACCATTCCCGAAGCCGTGCCAGAAGAGGAAGTCTTCATCATGATCGATGTGTGCCTCTAGCATGATCCAGTGTGTGTATATTCTTGATGGACGCCTGCTGTATTAGTGTGTGTGTGTCATAAACTTTACTATCTTGTGGTCGAAATGGTCATTGTTGTTAGACTTAAACTACCTTGTGGTCGTGCTGTCGTTGAACTTATTGCTTCTATGATGATCTAAATTTTAGGTTTATGGATCCTGTGTTTTATATTCTATGAACATATATATATATATATGGATGTGAACCCTTTATTCATTCTTTTCGTTGTATTTTTACTAATATGCCTTGTCGTCTATAGAGATGGCGACGAGGTGGTATGTGGTGTACATGGGTAGGGTTCCAGGAGTCTACGAGGAGTGGGAGGATTGCCACAAACAAGTGAACAAGTTCAGCGGCAACATCTACAAAGGATACGCGACTAGAGAGGAGGCGATAGCCAAGTGGAGGAACCACTTGTGGAAGAAGAACCGGATGAAGATATTGGTCGGGCTAATTCTCTTGCTCACCATTATCATAGTTGTATTCTATTTTATCCTAGTGTAGGCGGCGGTGGCCACTTCATATTTGTAATGTGAGATGATATGAACTTTGTATTCGGCGCTTGTGTAAAAATTTGGCACTTGACACTATATATGTATCTCGATCGGGCTCTAAGTGTTTGTATTATATATATGTCAGTTTTCATGCATCTACTACTTGTGCAATGTATTTTATACTCATCTGGATAAATACTGTATAAATCATCTATAAATACCTGATTATACACCACGAAAGTATTTTACTTCGAATACATGTTACACATTCAGTGGCGGATATAATTATATAGTTAGTGGCGCATGGCATATCTGTGGCGCATACACGTAAATGCGCCACAGAAGTTCTTCCTGTGGTGCATATGAAGGAATGTGCCACAGAAGTCTGGAACTTCTGTGGCGCATATCCATATGCACCACAGGAAGTAGTTATCAGTGGCGAGGTAACAATGGCGACAAAGATATGCGCCACAGAAGTCCCCTTTTCATGCGCCACAGATATGCTGTTTCCTAGTAGTGCATGTTTGAGTTTTGAAGGAACACATCCCTATAAAGAAGAGAATCATGAAGTCACTTATGAGAGGTATGTCTTATGTCTCCCACTTTTGAAGTTTGAGTTGTTTACCTTAGTTGGTTAGTTTGCTAAGATGCCATGCTTGTGGAAGTAATTTAATATGGTTAGAGTAAAGCTTTTTATTACTATGATGATTAGTTAGTGAAGCTCTTGCTCTAGTTCCTTTAGCTAACCGAGTCTTGCCTTGAAAATAATATTACCAAACAAGTATAATAAGAAAAAGTCTGAAATTATGACTTGTTTGATGAATGATTTTCTTGAGGGTATACCATTGAAGATACTTAACCCCACAGATATTTTGATAGTCTTGACGACACTCATCAAATGAGTTGTTTGATTGAAATAAAGTCTAGTGGTAATTGTGATGCATGCCAAAGCAAACCTTGTGGATCAAACCGTGGTACTAGCTAAAAAAGGAGAGACGATTTTGTTTTATGTTTCTAATGCACAACTTTGGGATGCCAACAACTCCGCTATACGATCTATGGTACACCTCCAGATTTCGGCTATGAGTTGATGACATGAGTGGCATACGTGTCAATATATGGGCAAAAGTATTGGTACTCTCAAAGGTTGTGCAAGCACTTGCAAAATAAACAGCCAACGATCTTTGAAAGAATAAACAGAAAATGATATCTATGAGGATCCACATAACAAGTCCTTGGCATGGTCTCATTCCTACTATATGGATTTTTCTTGAAAACAATGATTGGATTGGAAGTGTTTATGATAGACTTGATTTATTGATGTGGGTGTAATAAGACACTTCATTGTTATACTACTTAGGACATGAAACTCTCTTACTTAATTATGCTATTTAAACATCCTAGTGTTCCTTGGAAAGTTGAGAGTTAACTAGATGAATTGTATTGATTGCTACACTTCTAGTTATTTAACCTAATATTAAACTTTACTTTGATTGTCTTGACTTACCAAAGCTTGTATAGTACTCTTGTCATCTCTCTAACTTTGATAATCCTCACAAATGAATGAAGTTCTAAGCACATATGACTACCAACCGTAAGTGAATTCTCATTCTCATTGTTTCAAGTTTAAACGAAATTATCCATCTTCCACCGCATTTAAACATTGTTTTAAGTCAAGCAATTGACAAGAAACTCTCAATTCTTGCCACTAATAACTAATAATTGCAAATATATTGAAAACCTTTCTTTGAATTATGTTATGCAGGCAATCATGGCTTTTAATGCGAAATCAGGAGTCATAATGAAGGTTTTTGAGGAATTCCACATGGCCAAATAATAGGGGAGTCAATCCCAAGCATCGGCAAGCTTAACGACCACTAGTACAGGCAGGGCCCTCCCGTACCGTCCGCCCGTAGCAGGTGGTGTTGGCCTCATCTCATTAAACCCTATGACTTTCATGAAGATGCCTATATATTTTGAGACTCCAGCTGCCAGCTAGAGGGCCGCCATTCTCAGATTACATCACAACACTACCAAATGAGATCCATGCCATTGTTCATCCATTGTTCATCACTTCCGCCATCCATCCCCTCTATTAGCCATAGCCATTGCTTTGTACTTTAGATCTTTTTGTGATTTGGCGACCATTGTAAGAATATTAGATTTCAAGCTAACTTTTGTACGATGTTTTCTATCTCTGATCTATTTGTTATGAGTGAGTAGTCCTCATGGGCTGTGGGTTGGGGATAAACCTCGCAAAAATTATGTGCATTTAATCCATGGGAGTATTGTATTTTATTTGCAATTGAGATTTGTATCTTTTGTTTCCTTTTCTCTTGTCTCGATCTGTGGACTTGTAGGTACCCAAGATCCCATAGATTGATAAAGTTTTGAGGTGAGATACTTGACTAGTGGCGATCTCATAGGAACCCTAGTGACAGAAAGGGTAGTATACGGTCTTCACTTAGCGACCCATTTCGGATCAGAACAACATCATGACTTAAAGCTTTGATCTGTGTTTTACACTTAATAATCGTTTGTAGCCCGTTGTTTCGGTGTGAACTTGGTTGGATTAATAGACTATTGCTATGTTTGCTGCATCACAGGGGCTCTAGTATATTAGGATGTGTTTTCCACAAGAGATTATCTCCGTTCAAACATTACACATGACTATGCTTATTATTATCTTTTATCTCATATGATGTGCAACTACATGTGGATCTTCAACTCTGGCCTATCTCCATCCATTGATTCAACCCATTATAAAGTAAACTAAATTGGTTCGGTAAACTAAGGTAAAAAAAGAAACAAAGTCTTGTAGACGTATACTTTTTATTTCCTTTTTGGCATTGCTTTCCAAGGTTTGATTAAACCTAGATCTTCTAGGAAAAAAGCTATTATACTACATCCATGAATCCGGATCAAAGCTATCATCACCTCATCACTAAGAAATCCATTCAAGGTGTATTGTCGTGGTCGCTTCTTATCACCAACACCGGGACATTGTATTGTTGTTGAACCATATTGACAATGTGGATGAAGTTTTGTTGGGTCTCACTCTTCAACTTGAAGAAATAAACCCATGTATATCTTGAGTAGTCATCAACAATTAGTAAGTAATATTTATTCCCACCAAGACTTGCATGATATGGAGGACCAAAGAGATCCACCTGAAGAAGCTCCAAGATCCTCTTGGACTTTACAATGTTATTGGGTTTGTGGGGGAGAATCAGGCATTTTTCCTTCAACACAAGCCCTGCACACACGATCTTTGGCAAAACAAACATTTTCTTTTAGTCCAACAATATGGCCACCCTTGTGGAGATTTTGCAAAGTTCTCATATTGACACGGGATAGGCGGCAATGCCATAGCCAACCCACATCGGCCTTTCCGAATAAGCACATCGCACTTATAGTGGTTTTCCCCGAAAATTCCACCACATACAAGTCATTTTCTATGTACCCAACAAAAGTGACCTTTAGAGTCTTGCTCCACAAGAGAACCACAATATCAATAAATACGGCAAAGACCATCTTTCCAAGAGAACGAACTAAAAGTAAATTATACCCAAGGGTCTCAACAAGCATTACATCCACGAGAGTAGTTTCGTGTGCAACCACAACCTTGCCAAGAATCATTACCTGAGATCTTGATTTATCGACATATGTGACGATTATTTGATCATGATTTGGCCTTATCTCCATCATTATCGCCTTGCTTCCGGTCATATGACTTGTGCATCCACTATCAAGCACCCACTTTGACCCATCGGAAGCATAGTTCTACAAGAGATCAAACTATTTTTTATGTACCCATTTTTCAATGGTTCCTCTTTTGTTAGTGATGAGGGTCTTGGGAACCCAAATAGACCAAGAAATATAACCATCAAGAGGGACAACATATTGAGCACAAACATCACCATAATAATCATGCATTAAAACATAGTGAGGGTTAACAATTCCCTCAAAGTCATCTTGTGACATAGTTTTGCCACTTGTGGCATTACTACCCACAATGGTCTTGTCTTTTGCTTGTGCGGGATTGGCCTTCTTCTTCTTGTTCTTGTTTTTGGCCTTGGACACATAGACAATGTCTCTTTTCTCATTAGTTGACCTTTGCTTACTCAAAAGGTCATCAAGAGACTTGTTTACTTTGGGGAAAGTGGCCTTTGCAAGCTCCCACTTCAACCTAGCATTTTCCTCAAAGGTGTTTGTACTACTAGAAGGAATGAAAATACTAGGTGAAGCAACATTAGTCAATTGAGTTTGAGGTTCTTCACGAGACTTTGTGAGAGTCAAGAGTTCACTTTCCAAGACCTTGTGAGCCTTGTCAAGCTTCTCAAAGTCCTCAGCAAGTTTTTCATGAACAACACCAAACTCAATCTTATCCTTTTTAGCCTTTTTATACTTAGGAATGGCATGATCACGCTCCTTAATGAGTTTAGCGACATTTTGATCATTTGGCTCATTGAGGCCTTCAAGTTTTTCTTCAAGAGACTCCCTAGTCTCTTGCTCTTCTCCTAGAGCATTAGTTAGAGCATCCATCTCAAGAATGTGCTCTCTCCAAAGTTTGCATCTCTAATCAAGAAGCTCTTGTATGTGAGAAAGTTTATTTAATAGACTTAAAAAATGCTTCTTGTGCCCCCCTTACAACTTAGTTATATAAACATCGAAAGAAACTAATTCCTCCTTCACCTCATGAGTTATATCATCATTTAATTCATCAATAGAGGTGGGGAGAGGAGATGATGATACCTCCGATGCTCTTGCCATAAGGCAAGTGATATTCTTGTTGGTGATATTCTCATTTGGAGAGTTGAAGAGTGACAAGGTGGATGTGGAGGTGGTGGCAATGGCTACCACACCATTCAATGTTTCTTCTTCTTCCTCCTCATCTTCATCATCGGATGAGAAATCTTCATGTGCTATCAATGCAATGTCAGCTGACTTATTGTTGGTAGCATTCTTCTTGATGAAAGGCTTATTGAAAGGAACCTTTGACTTTTTCTTCAATACAAGTACACCACCATGTTCTTATCTCTTCTCATATGTACATTCAGCAACAAAATGATAGCGGCCACCATAGTTGAAGCAAGTTATCAATCTTGAACCATTCTGTTTTCTACCACTTGGGTTGCTTCTTTGTTGCATCTCCATCTTGGCCTTGGCCGGATCTTTCCAAAAGTTCCTTGCATAGAAGGCCATGTATTCACCATGAGCAACCTTGACATCTTCGGGGTGGCTCATAGCAAGGACTTCATCACTTCCTTCTTCTTCCTCATACTCCACTACCTTGGCCTTCAAGGCAAGATTAACACCATTGCTCATTCCAAGGGCACAAGTGTGGGCATCTTTGGCATTCTTGGCAGCAACCTTGAAGGCGAACATCTCTTGCATAACTTAATTGGAGGTCATGAGATGGTAGTTGTGTCTTCCTTGGAGACTCTTCAAGTCGGTAGGCTCGAAGGGCATGAGAGAACTCACATACTTCCTTTTTATCCAAGCATCATCCACATGAGAGGCACCAATATTTCTAAAAGATGTGGTAGTGAATTTGAGTCTTCGGTCCATGTCTTCATGGTCCTCACCATCCTTCATATAGAAGCCTTTGGCTTCATTGCTCAAGGCATCATATCGATTTCTCCACATTCTCTCATTACCAACAAATAAATCAATGAGAGCATCCCAAGCTTCCTTGGCGGTGTTGAGGTGTTCAATGTGAGGAAAATCTTTTGGCCCCACACCAAGATGAATCATGTGCAACATGGTGGCATTGAGTTGACTATTGACCACTTCTCTTCTTGTCAAGTTGGTTGGATCCTCAATTTTGAGTTATTCTTCAATAATATTCCACAAATCAATGCAAGAGCTGCGGACATGATATTTCATCAAAACTTGCCATTGAGAAAAAGAATGTGTAGCTAGCATAGGTGGGTCACCTCTATTATTTATATGGGGATGAGGGATCAGAGGGTCAGGAGAGTACCAACCGGGAACCGAATGGTGCTCTTCCTTCCCATCGCCCTTTTTGGTGGAGGAATTAGTGGCAATACGTTCATCCCCCATCATGGCTCAATGCATGGCGCCTAGAAAAATGCTTGATGGAGGTGTTGATGTAGAGCTCGTTGGGAACCCCAAGAGGAAGGTATGATGAGCACAGCAGCAAGTTTCCCTTAGTTATGAAACCAAGGTTTCATCGAACCAGTAGGAGCAAGGAAACACCCCAAAGGTGTCACTAGCTGAGCTTTGGCAGGGCGCACTACCGGTGCTAGTAGCAACGTGGAGACCTGCACAACACAACCACAGAACTTTGTCCCCAACTTGCGATGAGGTTGTCAATCTCACCGTGTTTTGCGGAAAACAAAGGATTAAACGTATCGAATGGAAAGAAGTAATAGTTTGTAGAAAGTAAACACAAAGCAGTAAACAGTTTATAGATTGTATGTAAAAGACAAGGACCGGGATCCATAGTTCACTAGAGGTGGCTCTCCTTAAGATAGATAACATGCTGGGTGAACAAATTACAGCGGGGCAATTGACAAACACCGAGAAAGCAATACATGCATATACTAATCATCTTGACTCCTTTGAGACTTGACTGGGCATTACAACATTATACATAGACCGCCATCTAACTGCATCTATGACTAATAATCCACCTTCAGGTTATCATCCGAACCCCCTCCAGTATTAAGTTGCAAGCAACAGATTATTGCTTTACGAACTGCGTGTAAAGTAAACAATACGATTGTTCTATGAACAAAGGATTGTTATTTTCTCCCTAGTAGCAACAACACATCTAGTACCTTAGAGATTTCTGTCACTTCCCAGATTACTAGAGGCATGAACCCACTATCGAGCATAAATACTAACTCTTGGAGTTGCTAGCATCTACTTGGCCAAGATAGCTACTAACACCGGAAAGCATGCAAGATCACAAATAACAAAGACGTGATAGAATCAATAATCAATCTGAAATAGCATCTCAATATCCATCAGATCCCCGCAAACACAACATGCAGAATTACAAATAGATGATCTTGATGATGAACGGAGCTCACCAGATCTAAACATGAAAGCACAAAGGAGGAGAACCAGCCATCTAGCTACTACATGGATCCGTAGTCCAAGGATGAACTACTCACGCATCACACCGGAGGCTTGCATGGTGATGAAGAAGGCCTCCAGGGTGAATTCCCCTCTCCGGCAGGGTGCCGGGAAGAGCTTCAGATCCCTCCCGATCTAGGGATGGAGATGACGGCGGCTACAGAGTCTTTCGTGGATTTTTGATCGGGCTCTTAGGGTTTTCGTCCCGAGGGTAATATATAGGCGGAAGGAGAGGCCGAGGGGGTGCCTGGGCTGGCCACACCACCCCCTGGCACGGGCCAGGCCTGGCCGCGCAGCCAGGTGGTGTGGTGGCCCCCTGGCCCTTCTCCGTCTCGTATTCTGGCACTTGATGACATCCGGAAAAATAGGCACTTTGCCTTTTGTCCCGTCCAATTCCGAGAATATTCATTTTCTCACTTTCCTGGAACCAAAAACAGCAGAAAACAGGCAGCTGGCACTATGGCTCTTGTTAATAGGTTAGTCCAAGAAATCATATGAAAAGTACTCCAAAGTTGGAACAAAACACAAGAAAGTGGATAACACTAAGCATGGAACATCAAAAATTATAGATACATTTGCAATGTATCAACATCCCCAAGCTTAATTCCTGCTCGTCCTCGAGTAGGTAAGTGATAAAAAGAAAGAATAATTTTTTAGGTGACATGCACCATCAAAGACCTTATCAAAGTACTTGCAAAACATTCAAAGCTGGGATCATAGTACTTCAATCATAGCATGAAAGACAAGGTTCTAGCAATAAGACAAAGAAACTATGATGCAACAAGAAAAGGCACAAACAAAAGATTCATGAATAACAATGCTTTGCAAGACGTTTATTTGTTTCACATAAAGAAAACATAGCATAATAGTATTCAACTTGTCCCTCAATAGAGTAGCAAATATAAATGCATAGGACACCTTCAAAGTTCATAAGAGTGACTAGATACAATAGTTTAAAACAAGCAATATCAAAGTATGCATCAACCAACTAATCTTGGGACAATGCACATAGAACTAAGAATAGCCACTATGCTCTCAGAGTAGGTGCATAAAGATAGAAGGTGGAGTCTCAATGTAATGGTGGAAGAAAAGCCTTTGTAAAAGGAAGTAGGGATTCAAGTCTCATAAAGAGCTTGCAAAAACTATGGTACTTATAGCTTTCAGCTCTCATTGCCCCTATCATAAGCATCTTGAAGGTGATTAAGGTTAAAGTGACACAACTAAGAGGATATGCTTGACAAGTTATAAACCGAAATCTCATGCCCCTTACTTATGAAGACCGATCCTCATGCTAATCAACTTCAGTCACAAGTAAGCTCTTGTCATTGTAAGTACATGTGTATCATTAAGAACCGCCAATGGGGTACCCCTTGCACATGATACAGAAGCTTTCCCATAATCAAAATGACAAGGCAAGGAGACAATGAGCATCTCAACGATCTTTTTATTTGTTGCATAGGTTTTTATTGAGGATGCTTCATAGAGTGCTCATTATAGTGATGCTGCAAGTTTCCACCATGATTAGGCATGGCTTAGGCTAGCGGCCCAGGCATTTTTCTAACACACATACAAACTCCATGATCTTACACGTTCCACTTTTATTTCACACCGTCGGAATCCGTAAGCAAAAGAACATGATATCAACGGGGTACAAAGTACAAGTGCAATGTTGAAAGCGTTCCTCATGCTACATGGTTCTGCTAATTTCAACTTACAAAGCGCAAGGATATACGCAACAAAGAAGGACCCAATGGTTCAAGTTTATTAGATGCAAAAAATTAAAGTGTGCCATCAAGTTCGTGAGAGCTTTAATCACTAGCTTTCTCATAACAAGTTTAATTTGGAAGGTAAACAAAAGCATGAATATACTTGGAATAGCATAAGCTAGAAGGTAGGTATGGTGGACTCTTTGGAATAACTTGGTTTAGGGAGTTGGATGCATGAGTGGAACTCATACTTGGTTGTGGAGGCTAGCAAAAGACTGGGAGCGACAAACTAAGAGAGCAATAATGGCCATAATCATGCAGAGCGACAAAACATCATTGATCAAAGCATAAAGTGATACTACAAGTTGAAAACTAAAGGATCATAAAGGCTATGGTGACTTGAGATAGTCATAACATGGTGTGATGATGTGCCAAGTCAACCCAAATAAAGCATCAAAGGAGAATACCACTATACTATGCTTTAATATTCTAAAACAATGCATGATTCATCCAAGGAACATTAAGAAATCTCAATTTTTTATAACAAGTCATGATACATCAAATAATACTAAGCATAAAGCCAAAACAATATCAAGCATGGCATGAAAAAGCATAGGCCACAGTCAAAAACGAGCTCTTTTTACCACATAAGCATGAACTTTCCTACTCTTTTCCAAACCAAACCAAACTATTTGCAACCAATGTATGAAAGAGGGGGTCCAACAAATTTATTCAGAAAACTAAGAAAACAAAAGAAAATGAAAACCAAAACAAAAACAAAAAGAAGACGCTCCAAAAAAACACAACTGTGCATGAAACAATAAAAATGAAGCGTTTGGAAGAAACCTGGGATTTTTATTGATGAAGAAGGGGATGCCTTGGGCATCCCCAAGATTTGACTCTTGTACTTCTTGGATATTTCTTGGGGTGACACGCGTGGCATCCCCAAGCTTGAGATTTAGTCCATCCTTCATCTCATTACTCATTCCTTCCATACACCTGAAAATTTTCCTTCATACAAAACATCACACAATCTTTATTAGCAACATTAGTGCACCCAAGATAATAAGTCTTAAGGTTCAGTTCTAACACCAAATAAACTTCCATTAAAACAATAGCTACTGTAGCACTTCCCTCAAAAAGCTCAATTCTCCAAAAGAACTCAAAAAGGAACCAACAAGAAGCAAATGCATAAAATGGCAGAAATCTGTCAAAACAGACCAGCAGGTAAAGACGAATTTTTTTGAAGACCTTATGTTTCTCAAATAAAAAAGTGTTGAACTAACAAAACTTAGATAACAACCTGGGGCAGAAGCACAAAACATTACAGCTCAATCCGACATACAGAGATCTCTCATAAATATTTATGGTGAAGCACAAAAATTTGTTTTGGGACAGCAACTTTCCCAATCATTACTTCTCTCTCATTAGAGGTTACTCTTGGCACAAAAAGCAAATAAAAAGGATAAGGAGAGGTTATTACAGAGGTAATAACTTCCAAGACTCATCTAAAACTTTTGGGTTATCTCCCAATAAGTACTTTTCTTTAACGCCTTTCAGTTAGGCATAAGAAGCAAGAAAAAGAATCAAGTATTCTCAAATGAAGAAGCATTAAGACCAAATTTCTTTTTCATAGGAGAAGCAAAAGAAATATTTTCTCCCTTTTTAGGGAAGTGTTCTATACCTTCCTTGAGTGGGGGTTTATATTTAATGGTGAAGGAAATATGCCCTGAGAGGCAATAATAAAGTTGTTATTATATATTCCGTATATATGATAGATGTTTATTTTACATGCTAGAATTGTATTGATCGGAAACATCAATACATGTGTGTTTAATAAACCAAAAGGGTTCCTAGTTATGCCTCTCTTATAGACTAGCTTGTTGATTAACAAGATGATCAAGGTTTCCTGATCATGGACATTGGATGTTGTTAATAACAAGGTCACACCATTGGTGGAATGATGTGATGATCATTCATCCGAAGTATAGCATTACGATCAAGTCATTATGTTTATATTGCTATAACATCATACGAAGTAATATTTATCCTTAGACCATGAGATCATGTTAATTGCTAACACCGGAAGAGTATCTTGATAACATCAAACGTCACACCGTAACAGGGTGACTATAAAGATGGGTTCAGTATTACAAAGGTGTTATGTTGAGGCTCATGGATCAAGAGTGGAATTTGTCAATCCAGATGACATATAGATATACTCTGGGCCCTCTCGGTGATATCACATTAAGATAGCTTGCAAGCAAGTGATGTGATCACTAGAATGTTATATCACGGGAACGAGAATAGAGTGCATGTCGGTAACGAGATCAAACTAGGTATGGAGATACCGATGATCGAATCTTGGACATGTAATATATCGAGAGACAAAGGGATTTAGTTACAAGCGTTAAAGGTTCTCACGATCACAGAAGTCATCGTTGAATGTGTAGGAGTCAGTACGGATCTCCAGGTCCCGCTGCTGATTATTGATCGGAGAAGAGTCTCGATCATGTCTGCATTATTCGCGAACCGTAGGGTGGCACACTTAAGAGTTACCGGACACAATTTTGGAGCACATATGTTTCAGACGAAAGAATTGCAAAGCGCAGGAATTGTTTCAATAGAAACCGGAAATTGTTTCAGGTGAAATTGCAGAAAGTGGTTCTGCATGTGATATTGAAATATTGCAAGAGGCTATATGTGAATGTTTATTAATTAAAGTAATTAACAAAATTCTGAATAAATTTAATAAAAAGAGTTTTATTAAATGAGAGAGCATTAAATTTGGAGAAATTTAATGCATTTAAAGTGGAGGCATTAAAAGGGAATGTGAAGAGGCATTTTAATGTGGAGGGGTTACCACCACATGAATGGGGGAGGTGAGGGGTCACCCCCCATGCGCCGGCCATGGAGAGAGGGGGCACCCCCTCCTCCTATAAAAGGCCACCCATTCCCTCCTTCATCCTCACACCTCCTTGTGAAGGATCTCTCTCCCCCTCTAGAATTATTCCCCCATGGTCTCGGATTAGCGAGATACATGTTCGCGGTGGAATTTCGTCTGGAAGGAGTTGCTGCTTCCGCTGGATCGCTGGAGCAAGGAGGTGGAGGTTGTCCGGTGGCTTGAACGTGTGTGCGAGTGCGGATGCGCTGCTGAGTTGCGGCGCTCGGACTTCCACTCGATCTTGAGATCGGCAAGTGTACGACTACATCAACCACGAGTTCCTACTCGTTAACAAAACTCGTTGTCTTCGAGGGTAAGTTCTCGTTGGATGTATGTCCACCCGTTTCTCTGTACCTAGTAGATAGATCTTGGCGTGTAGTTCACACCGTAGGAATTTTTTTGTTTTCTATGCTGCGGACCCAACAGTGGTATCAGAGCCAAGTCTATGCGTAGGTGCTTTCCATGGGTAGTACACATATGTTTATATGTGGGTGCTGATGATCATGTTATTTCATCTTCTATGTATTTTGGATATTGGTGGCATAGTGGGATGAAGCGGCCCGGACCAACCTTACATGTCATCGTACATGAGACCGGTTCCACGACTGACATGCAGCTTGTTTTGCATAAGTGGTTGGCGGGTGTTTGTCTCTCCTACTATAGTCAATATCTGATTTACAACGAGTTGCTAATAACTTGGTTATCCTCGGTGTGGTTCATGTTCATAGGTAAGAACGGTTCTATCTCCGAAAGCCCTAAGCCACGTAAAATTTGCAATTGATAAATTAGAGGCGTCTAGTTTAGATCGTTGCTGGGCTAGTGTCTTGATATGGTATTGTTGTAAGTAGATGTATGATAGATACTCTTAAAACACATTCAACGTGTAAGTACCATAGACCTTGGCCTTACACACAAAGTAATGATAGAGATCATACCATGATGCAAATGATAGAGATCACATGCATGGACCATATCATCTCACTTTACACGTTAGATGTTAGCATCTTATACTCCTAGTTTGGCGCTTTTGGTAGCATTGTAAGATGACCCCTCATTTAGATATCAAGATAAAAATGTGTTCTTCCTTAAGTATGCTCCATTCTATGGATCGTGTTTCGAGACATCACGTGATGATCAGGTGTACTCGAATCTACGCTTTCATAGGAACGGGTGTAAGACAGTTTTACACACGCGAATACTAAGGTTCTTACTTGGCGAGCCTAGCATGTACAAACATGGCCTCGGAACACGGACCGAAAGGTTAAGCATGATTCATATAGTTGATATGATGCCCATATAGATGTTCGCCTTTGAAGCTACATAAACTCACGTGATGATCGGACTTGGTGTAGTGGATTTGGTTCATGTAATCACCAAAAGGACACGAGGGATGTCGTTTTTGATTGGGAGTTCATTAGTAATTTGGATTAGTTGAACTTACTCTATCATAAACTTAGTCTAAATAAACTTTACAAATTCTGTTGTAGATGGCACCCCTACTTTTAATTTCAATGTGTTCATGGAGAAAGAGAAACTTGCTGCGAATGGTAGCAACTTCACCAACTGGGCTATGAATTTGAGGATTCTCCTCACTGCTGCACAAAAGCTATATGTGCTAGAGGCGCCGCTAGGCCCCCACCAGCTCCTGATGCCCCTGACGAGGAAAAGAATGTCTATATGACTCATCAGGAGGACCACAACTTAGTTCATTGCGGCATACTGTATGGGCTAGAGCCAGAACTTCGAAAGCGTTTTGAAAATGGCAATGCCTTTGATAGCATGGGAGAATTGAAAATGATTTTAGATACCCATGCTACCGTAGAGAGTTATAATGCTATTGAAAAGTTCTTTAGCTGCTTGATGGAGGAGAACAGCTCCGTTAGTGAGCACGTACTCAAAATGTATGGGTACGCTGATAAGCTTGTGTCCTTGGGAATAACGATTCCCATTGACTTAGGCATACATCGTGTTCTCCAATCTTTGCCACCTAGCTACAAGAGCTTCGTGCTGAATATAATATGCAGGGCATGAAGAAGTCTCTTCCCGAGCTTCTGTCAATGCTTAAGACTGAAGAAGTGGAGATTAGGAAAGAACATCAAGTGTTGATGATCAATAGGACGACCGGTTTCAAGAAGGACATGAAAGGCAAGCACAAGGGAAAGAAGGGTGGCAAATCTTTTGCCACGCCTGAAAAGAAACCCCGAGCTAGCCCTAAGTCTGACACTAAGTGTTACTATTGCAAGGGGACTGGCCATTGGAAGCACAATTGCCCCAAGTATTTGGCGGACAAGAAGTCCGGCAAGGCAAACAAAGGTATATGTGATATACATGTTATTGATGTGTACTTGACTAGTACTCGCAGTAGCACCTGGGTATTTGATACGGGATCGGTTGCTAATATATGTAGCTTGGTTCAGGGGCTGCGGAACAAGCGACAACTAGCAAGGGATGAGGTCAGGATGCGGGTCGACAATGGATCAAGAGTTGATGTGATCGCCATCGGGACGCTACCTCTCCATATGCCATCGGGATTAGTTATAAACCTAAATAATTGTTATTTGGTGCCTGCACTGAGCATGAACATTCTATCCGGTTCGTGTTTGATGCAAAGTGGTTATTCCTTTAAATCTGAAAACAATGGTTGCTCGATTTATAAGAATGATATCTTTTATGGTCATGCACCTTTATTGAATGGTTTGTTTCTATTGGATCTCGACAGTAGTATTTCGCATATTCATAATGTTGATGCTAAAAGGATTAAACTTGATAATGATATATCTGCATATATGTGGCACTGCCGTGTAGGTCATATTGGCGTTAAACGCATGAAGAAACTCCATTTTGATGGACTTTTGGAATCACTTGATTTTGAATCATTTGATACATGTGAGCCATGCCTTATGGGCAAGATGACTAGAACGCCATTTTCCGGTTCAATGGAACGGGCGACAGATCTATTGGAAATCATACATACTGATGTATGTGGACCAATGAGTGTGTCGGTGCGAGGTGGATATCGTTATTTTGTTACTTTCATGGATGATTTAAGTAGATACGGGTATATCTATTTGATGAAACACAAGTCTGAAACCTTTGAAAAGTTCAAGGAATTTCAAAATGAAGTGGAAAATCATCATAATAGAAAGATCAAATTTCTTTGGTCTGACCGTGGAGGTGAGTATCTAAGTTACGAATTTAGCACACACATGAAAGAGTGTGGAATAGTTTCACAACTCACGCCTGCCGGAACACCACAACGTAATGGTGTGTCAGAACGTCATAATCGTACTTTATTGGATATGGTTCAATCTATGATGTCTCTGGCTGACTTGCCACTGTCATTTTGAGGTTATGCACTGGAAACAGCTACATTCACTTTAAATCGGGCACCATCTAAATCTGTTGAAACGACACCATATGAATTATGGTTCAGAAACAAACCTAAGTTGTCATTTCTTAAAGTTTGGGGATGCGATGTTTATGAGAAGAAACTTCAGCCGGATAAACTCGAACCCAAAGCGGAAAAATGCGTCTTCATAGGATACCCTAAGGAAACGATTGGGTATACCTTCTATCACAGATCCGAGGGCAAGGTTTTTGTTGCCAAGAATGGATCCTTTCTTGAGAAGGAGTTTCTCGCGAAAGGTGTGAGTAGTCGGAAGGTAGAACTCGAAGAGGTTATTGAACCTTCTCTTCATGAAATGGCGAGTAGCGCAGCACTGGAAGTTGTTTCGGAGTTGACTTCACCTGATGAAGAGAGAGCTAATGATATTGATCATGAAACTCCGAAAGAGGACACTACCGAACCTCGCAGGTCAAGTAGGACACGTGCAGCTCCTGAACTGTACGGCAATCATGTTGTGAATTTCATGGTTGATGAAATGGATGACCCTGCGACGTATGAAGAAGCGATGATGAGCCCGGATTCCAACAAACGGCTAGAAGCCATGAAATCCGAGATGGAATCCATGTACGAGAACCAGTTTGGACCATGGTAGACTTACCTCACGATCGAAAGGCTATTGAGAATAAATGGATTTTCAAAAGAAAAACTGATGCTGATGGGAATGTGACCATCTATAAGGCTCGACTTGTCGCAAAGGGGTTTCGACTAATTCAAGGAGTTGACTGTGATGAGACATTCTCTCCCGTAGCGATGCTTAAGTCGGTTAGGATTATGTTAGCAATTGCTGCATATTTTGATTATGAAATATGGCAGATGGATGTCAAAACTGCGTTCCTCAATGGTAATATTGAAGAAGAGTTGTATATGATACAACCTAAGGGTTTTGTCGATCCTAAGGATGCTAATAAGGTATGCAAACTTCAGCGATCCATCTATGGACTGAAGCAAGCATCTCGGAGTTGGAATCTTCGCTTCGATGAGGTGATCAAAGAGTTTGGATTTGTCCAAACTTATGGAGAGGCTTGTATTTACAAGAAAGTGAGTGGGAGCAATGTGGCATTTCTGATATTATATGTGGATGACAAATTATTGATTGGAAATGATATAGATCTTTTAAACAGTGTTAAAAGTTATCTAAACAGCAAATTTTCGATGAAAGACCTTGGTGAAGCGTCATATATATTAGGCATTAAAATCTATAGAGATAGATCAAGGCGCCTAATTGGGCTATCGCAGAGTACATACCTTGATAAGATATTAAAGAAGTTTAATATGGACGGACGTAAGAAGGGGTTCTTACCTATGTTGCAAGGCAACACATTGAGCAAGACTCAAAGTCCGGCTACGACGGAAGAAAGAGAGATAATGGATAAGATCCCCTATGCCTCGGCCATAGGCTCTATTATGTATGCCATGCTATGTACAAGACTGGATGTGGCACATGCTATTAGTTTGACTAGTAGGTACCAATCTGATCCAGGTTCGGAACACTAGATAGCGGTCAAGAACATCCTCAAATACTTGAGAAGAACTAGGGATATGTTTCTTATATACGGAGGTGAAGAAGAGCTAGTCGCTAAGTGTTATGTCGATGCTAGCTTTGACACCGATCCGGATGACTCTAAGTCTCAATCCGGATACGTATTTCTCTTGAACGGAGCAACAGTTAGTTGGAGGAGTTCCAAACAACCTGTGGTGGCTGGATCAACGACGGAGGTGGAATATGTTGCTGCTTCAGAAGCGGCGCAGGAAGCGGTTTGGATGAAAGAGTTCATTACGGAACTAGGTGTGGTTCCTAGTGCATTGGACCCAATGGTGATCTATTGTGACAACAATGGAGCCATAGCCAACGCCAAGGAACCGAGGTCTCACAAGAATTCCAAGCATATTAAGCGCCGGTTTCACTCCATCCGCGAGCATGTCAAGGATGGAGATATAAAGATTTGTAAAGTACACACAGACCTAAATGTAGCAGATCCGTTGACTAAAGCTCTCCCTAGGGCAAAACATGATCAACACCAGAACTCCATGGGTGTTAGATTTATCACTATGTGAACTAGATTATTGTCTCTAGTCCAAGTGGGAGACTGAAGGAAATATGCCCTGAGAGGCAATAATAAAGTTTTTATTATGTATTCCTTATATATGATAGATGTTTATTTTGCATGCTAGAATTGTATTGAACGGAAACATCAATACATGTGTGTTTAATAAACAAAAAGGGTTCCTAGTTATGCCTCTCTTATAGACTAGCTTGTTGATTAACAAGATGATCAAGGTTTCCTTATCATGGACATTGGATGTTGTTAATAACAAGGTCACAACATTTGTGAAATGATTTGATGAACATTCATCCGAAGTATAGCATTACGATCAAGTCATTATGTTTACATTGCTATAACATCATACGAAGTAATCTTTATCCTTAGACCATGAGATCCTGTTAATTGCTAACACCGGAAGAGTATCTTGATAACATCAAACGTCACACCGTAACAGGGTGACCAAAAAGATCGGTTCAGTGCTATGAAGGTGTTATGTTGAGGCTCATGGATTAAGAGTGGAATTTGTCAATCCCGATGACAAATAGATATACTCTGGGCCCTCTCGGTGATATCGCATTACGATAGCTTGCAAGCAAGTGATGTGATCACTAGAATGTTATATCACAGGAACGAGAAAAGAGTGCATGCCGCTAACGAGATCAAACTAGGTATTTGGATACCGATGATCGAATCTTGGACATGTATTATATCATGAGACAGAGGGATTAAATTACAAGCGTTAAAGGTTCTCACGATCACAGAAGTCATCGTTGAATATGCAGGAGTCAGTAGGGATCTCCAGGTCCCGCTTCTGATTATTGATCTGAGAGGAGTCTCAATCATGTCTGCATTATTCGTGAATCGTAGGGTGACACACTTAAGAGTTACCTGACACCATTTTGGAGCACATATGTTTCAGACAAAAGAATTGCAAAGCGCAGGAATTGTTTCGATAGAAACCGGAAATTGTTTCGGGTGAAATTGCAGAAAGTGGTTCTGCATGTGATATTGAAATATTGCAAGGGGTTATATGTGAATGTTTGTTAATTAAAGTAATTAAAAAAATTATGAATAAATTTAATAAAAGAGTTTTATTAAATGAGAGAGCATTAAACTTAGAGAATTTTAATGCATTTAAAGTGGGGACTTTAAAAGGGAATGTGAAGAGGCATTTTAATGTGGAGGGGTTACCACCACATGAATGGACGAGGTGAAGGGGCACCCCCTTGAGGCTCCGGCCTTGGGGAGGGGCACCCCCCTCCTCCTATAAAAGGCCACCCTCTTCCTCCTTCCACACACCTCCTTGTGAAGGATTTCTCTCCCCCTCTAGAATTATTCCCCCATGGTCTCGGATTAGCGAGATACATGTTCCCGGTGGCATTTCGTCTGGAAGGAGTTGCTGCTTCCGCTGGATCACTAGAGCGAGGAGGTGGAGGTTGTCCGGTGGCTTGAACGTGTGTGCGAGTACGGTTGCGCTGCTGAGTTGCGGCGCTCGGACTTCCACTCGATCTTGAGATCGGCAAGTGTACAACTACATCAACCACGAGTTCCTACTCGTTAACAAAACTCATTGTCTTTGAGGGTAAGTTCTCGATGGATGTATGTCCACCCGTTGCTCTGTACCTAGTAGATATATCTTGGCATGTAGTTCTCATCGTAGGAAATTTTTTGTTTTCTATGTTGCGGACCCACCAGTGTGGCACCGCACTTAGACCTAGTAAACAGCCGCGTGGCCGCCCTAGCTCAACCCTCACCTCATTTTCTCCCCCAGCCAAGAACAGAAGACAGCGGCGACGGCTAGGGTTCAGCTCCCCTCTCAAATCCCTCCCTCCTAGTGGCCAAATTGGAAGCTTCTTTCCGTGGATTTCGATCCCCCAAGTGCCTAGAGGTAGTCTTCCCCCTTTTCTTTAATTTCACCCATTAAATTCTTGGTTTGACCTATATCTTGGAAACCCTAGGTTGTTATGCAAGATGCATGGTAGATTGTTGTTGAATTGGCATAGGGGTTGGGTATTGTGTTAATGTTATGTGTGAGACAAGGATGCCTTTTGAGGGGCTTGTTGGCTTGTGGCCCGAAAGTTCCCTAGCGAGTGTATCGCGGTACCTAAGTTGCCTGAAATTGCCGCATTTTGCAAAATTGGGCTGCCAACTACCGAGAGGGGCCATTTCTAGGCAAACTCATCTCCAGCCTACCAAATTCAAACATTTTGTTAAACTACCCCGTGAAGTAGACGGTCGGGACCCACATGTCAGTAATCTGTCTGTGACGCGAGCGCCAACACGGCAACCTCTTAGTCAAATCGAGGAACTAAGTGGCTTGCTGCGTTGACCAATTTCCCTCCTTTCCCCTAGCACTGGCAGCGTCGAAATATACCCTCCTTTCCCCTAGCACTGGCGGCGTCAAAATCTACCCTCCAAGCAGAACAATCCCTTTGGACATTTTACTTCCGGCGCCAAGTTGCTACGCCCATTCGCTGTTCCCGAGCTCCAATACCACACGCCTCCGCCGCCGTTGCGGGGCTCTAGGCCGACCGCCTCCACCACCAACGAGCTGAGTAGCACGAAGGATGGCAGATCCTACTAACGAGGAAGAAGTAGTTCTGGATAATTGTGGGTGAGTTATCGTTGTTTACAGTATGTGTGATCTGGCTTTAGAAATTGTTTAGGCTGGTTGCAATTTCGGTTGTGTTTAGTGCGAGTGCAAATTTTATGCCTCATTAATTACTGTCAAGTTTACTGAGGATTGTAATAATCTGCTATAATTCGTAGTTGTAAGTTGTTTGAGGATTGTTACAAACCCAACATCTATCGGAATTACTACACGAACATGAAAAAATAGTTAAATTGTAAGAGGTACATCACACGATCTTCTGGAAATAGGGAGAACATCCATTTTATTACACGGGCACCGCATAGAACTTGCAGAATTCATAGACGTTCACTACAAAAAATTGAACACATAAAGAGCTGACCTGAAGAGAATACATCAGGAGCAGACCCACGCGATCCATCAATCTGACGAATAGCCGTCGTAGTAATCATAGTGGTTGTTACCATCCTCGTCATAAGGTGGCACCATCTCTAGCTTAGAATGCTCGTAAATTCTGCAATACTCCGCCAGCAATCTTACGTGTTCAAAAGGATGGTCATTGATCCATAATCCTCCTACTCCTTACCCACCATATACAACCCTTGGCTCCTCTTCCCACGCAAGAGCCTCAAAGTTGTAAGATCTAATATCGGATAGGTGCGCATAGTATATGCTGCCTGCCTGCATCGTGGGTACCCTAGCGCTATCGACGCAGACACACCGATTGTCAGCAACGAAGAGAGCATGGCTTCCGATGCCTCTGACCAGCTGAAGGACACGGTTCTGGGTATCAACCTGGTAAACAACCGGCCTTCCACTGTAGACCAGTCCACTCATAACGAACAACAGCTCTCCATCGGACTGGACGAGGTAAAAACGATTCTTTAGGAACTAGCAGCCCGAAACAGGGCCTACAATGGTGGGATGCATCTCCAGGGTCCGTGCGGAGTGCTGGAGCTGGACATATCCATGAGCAGCACCACACATAGTCGACAGGACCGACCCGTATATGTCTGTGATGAAAACAACACCGGCGTAAGAAGTCATGCTCCGGAGTTCCGTGAAGTCATATGGTGAGTACGACCCTTTGCCAAAGACCGGACATCTCCCTTCCTCCGTGCCCTCATCTGCCCATTGAATGTTGTTGTGCAGATGGTTTGATGTAAACACCATCAATGATGGAAACATCGTCACAGCGACAAAAGCCACATGCTCAGTCGGTATCTCCACCTCAGGCGCTTGATAGCAGCCGAGAAGGGGTTGTACAACCGGGTCTTGTACGGATGCACCCTCTGTCCAAGCACAAGTAGGCCGCCGGATGTGCCACCCACATAAAAGTAGCTTCAAGAGGAGAAACAGAGATTCAGTAAAGGTAAACAGACTGAGATTCAATCAAAGTAAACCAACTAGTATACGAACAAATAGAACTTGAAAAACAGATAGTATAGGAGGTGAATGCAAAAAAAGGATCACATATATATAGATGAATATCAACAAAGCACCTGTGAATAACCTGGCTAATCTTCTTCTCAAGGTGGCGGCCAGTTCTCACGTTCAGCAATGTGATGGCAGCATCGTCTACCAGATACTCCTCCAACAACTAGTGCTCCAGAACATTCCAGTTGGCTGGCATAAAGCGCTCATCCGTGCAGCGGCGCCAGGCGTTGCATACTGCCTAGAAGGCGGCGTAGTAGTCGAAGTCGTCCGTCGAAAGGAAGATGTCACACTACAAGAAAAGTTGATTTTTACAACGGACAATTTTCGTGGTTGAAGGCCCATTTTTCGTGGCTAAAAAGTCTTCTACGACAAATGTCCATTGTGGTAAAAGCCCCATCACAAAATAATCTACCACGTTTTTTTTCGTGACCATGGTGGATCGCACCCTTCAGCCACGAAAACTTGTTCCGTCGTAGATCTACTTGCCAACCGCGTTGACTGCTGACATCATGCAAAATGCCACGTGGCAAACACCATTAACGCCGAGTTACCGCCGTTAACAGCCATAGAAACCGTGGTAGAAGATAGGCCTAGCCAAGGCCTGCTAATAATTAAGTGGGCTGGCCCATTAGGGGAGCCCAATAAGATTATGGCCCGTTACTATTTTGTCCTGCACTATTTGAAATGGGCCCAAAAGATGCAACCAACAGCGGTCCGAGAATGTCAGGCCCGTTACTGTTTCGGCCTACAGAAGCCCACACTTTTTGAATACTGTGCGGTCCATTAACAGCCTGCGTTAAGTAGGTCCAATACTGTTAAGGCCCACGGTCAGCCCATCACTATTTACACAGCTTGTCCTGGGCCGCCTACGAACGGCCCACTTTTGAGAAGGTCTGATATTGTTCTGGCCTTTTACTATTCTGGCTCGTTACTATTCTGGCCGTCTACTATTCATGTATGTTACTGTTGTGGTCCTTTACTATTCTGGCATGTTACTATGCTGGTTGCCGTTGTTCAAGCCTGCTACTGTTCAGGCCTGTTACTGTTTTGGCCTGTTGCTTTTCTGGTATGTTATTGTTCTGGCCTGTTACTGTGCTGGGCTGCCACTATTCTGGTCTGCTGGTGTTTTGGCCTGCTACTATTTTGGCATGTTTCTGTTTTAGCATGTTACTATTTAGACTGTTACTATTTTGACTTGTTACTGTTTTGGCCTGGCCTGTTACTGTTCTGGCCTGTTACTGTTTTGGCCTGTTACTCTTTTGGCTTGCTATTGTTTTGGCATGTTACTGTTCTACCCAGTTGCCATTACTGTTTCGGTAATTCTGAAGCCCATGCAAATATCATAAAAGGAGTATAATTAGCGAGCATCTTTTACTATTCATGGAAGGCGCAATACAAGAAGGGCAAATAACAAAACCCTATACAGTTACCTGATCGACCTGGCTAGTGCAGTTATGGTACCGCCATGCATGGACGGCATCAACTAAATGCCTACATGGCCTATGCGAGTTATCTAGATATTACATCAGCTACAAACTTCTTAAAAATATTACAAAATATGAATAAAAGGGAAAGAAAATTCAGCATTTCAGTTGCGAATCAAGTTGATAACAGATTCCTCAATTTGTTTTCTCAATCCATCAACAGCATCTCCCTTTGAGTGTGACAGCTACATTGGAAAACCACCTTGAGACATGATCTTGCAGTCCCCTCTTTGGTGGCGATACCAATAATTGCAGTATGAAACTAACTAATAACAAGTTAATACAACAAAGAGGTCAAACTACTCATAGCTAAGAATGAACCAGATAGGAATTATAACTGCATAATACTAACTTGTAGAGCAGGAATACAAACCATGAATGAACTATATAGTAGAGGATAGTTATGTCGTTGCCTAGGATGAACCAGAAATAGATACGAGATATAATGGTGTGGCTTGTGAACCTGTAGAACATGACAAAAAGCATTAGACAAGTATGCCAACAATGAAATGAGCAATCAAACAAAGTGTTTCTTAAAATTTCAGTATAAAATAGCCAGGTCATTTTAGCAAATATATGGAAGTAGTGGTATCTCCTGGAATGCAAGAGACATTGGCTGACCCAGAATTTGCGGTGAGCTAACGGCATGCAGTTACTGTCATATCTAAGAATGAACCACATAGAAATTATAACCGCATCACCAGAAGTTGTCGAGCAGGAATGGAAAACACGAATGAACTATACAGTAAAGAATAATTATGCCATTGATTAGGATGAACCAGCTCCAGATATAGAAAATATATAATGACATTGTTGGTGGACCTGTAGGCCGTGCAAACCAACATGTTCAGTGTTGCCTTTTTGAGCTCTACGCAAAGAAAATGAAAATAGTCAGTGTTGCAGCTTTTGAAGAACCAGATGGCAACAAAAAAATTATAATCGAACTAGTACGAAGAGTTTGAATGTGTACCACAGGATATCATAACGATGCCAGGGAGGAAATAATAGAAGGAACTTAGCTCAGGAATAACCAGATAGAGTCAGTAACTGTGTAGCAGGGAATCCACACTAATATTTTCCACTGACATTACATTTTGCAAGAACTACACAATAGTAGGCATTTACTGGTGTACGGAGCAGCTAAGATAAGAACATGTGAATGACAAAATAACAAACATGTGCATGACTTGATATTTGTAGAGCAGCGAATGCAAACCAACATGTCTAATGACCTTGTATGTACTAGCACGAAGAATAGGCGTGCCCAGTGACTTGTATGTACTAGCATGATTACAAAAATGCAGTTTAGTGCGATAGGCTTGAAACTGTTATACCGCTGACCAAACAAAAATGGATTGGAGATCTGGTTACCTTGGTCGGAGAGGCGTCTAAGCATCGTTGGTAGTGTCCGAGTGACGTCCAGGTCACCGAGGGTGCTGCGGTTGTGGTGGTTGTTGGTGTCGGGGAAGCAGATCTTGGGCGGTCGATGTCAGTGCAGTCAACGGCAACGACCATGTAGCTGGTCTAAAGCAGTGGACATGGAACTTGTTGAATTAGATCTCGTCTGGTGGACAACGGTGAAGCTGCTCCGGTACGGTTGGGTAGCTTTTGGCTGCGGGGAAGCAGGGCGTGGGCGGTCGACAACACCATAGGCACGGTCAGCGAGACCACAACTCTAGTGGGGTGGTAGAGAGACCCGGTGAACTAGATATGATGGGGTGGGCATCGATGAAGCGGCTCCAGCAGCTGTGGAATTGTTGTTGGGCGGTGCGTGCGGTGGTCTTGGAGGTGAGGGCATGGGAGAGAAGCCTGGGATTTTGAGAGGACCAGCTAGAAAAACTACATGAATCGGGACTATGGAGGTGAACAGAAAAATAATTATGATCGTACCCCCAAGCTACCGACTTTAGCAGCCCATAGGGCGTCGAAACAATGGGTAGAAAAGGCATTTTAACGTCAAAAGTTTTTGAAACAGAGGGGCGCGAAATGCTTCAAAGTCGGTCTCTGGTTTTGCCGCTCGATTGAGATTTTGAATTTGGCTAATAATAGAAAAATGGTAATCCCCCGGTGGGAGATTTTGCCTCAAAGTTTTTGAAACGGTGGGGCGGGAAATGCTTCAAGATTGGTCTGTGATTTTGCCGCTTGACCAAGATTTTGAATTTGGCTACCAAATAAATAATAATAATAGAAAAATGATTTTCCACTGTGGGAGATTTTGCCTCAAAGTTTTTGAGACAGCGGGGCGGGAAATGCTTCAAGGTTGGTGTGTGAATTTGCCGCCCAATTGAGATTTTGAATTTGGCTACCGGACAAATAATAATACTGTAATAGAAAAAATGGTACTCCATGATGCGATATTTTGCCTCAAAGTTTTTGAAATGGTGGGGCAGGAAATTCTCAAGGTTGGTGTGCAATTTTGCTGCTCGATAGATATTTTGAATTTGGCTATAGGACAAATAATAATAATACTAGAAAAATGGTACTCCCCGGTCAGAGATTTTGTTCAAAGTTTTTGAAACGGTGGGGCGGGAAATGCTTCAAGGTTGGTGTGTGATTTTTCGCTCGATTGAGATTTTGAATTTGGAAAGAGTCCAAGTAATACTAGAAAAATGGTACTCCATCGGTGGGAGAATTTTCCTAAAACTGTTTGAAACGGAGGGGCGCGAAATGCATATGAGTTGGTTGGGATTTTGCCGCTCGATTTTATGATTTTGAATTTGGCTAGCGGCGAAGTAATAATAGAAAAATATAGTTGTAGACTAGTACGCTATATGGTCAGGAATTGAAGGCCGAGAGTGATATGTCGTAAACGTATATATAATTTTTGATGCTCCATGCTTGTTTTGTATCAACTTTCTTATGTTTTGTTTACACTTTGAGGTATTTTTATACATTTTTGGAACTAACCTATTAACAAGATGCCGTAGTGCTAGTTGCCTATTTTCTGTTGTTTTTGGTTTCCGAAAAGCTAGTAAAGAAATATTCTTGGAATTGGATGAAACAAAAGCCGAAATTCCTATTTTTCCAGAAGACGAAGGGGCCAGAAGGAGGAGTGGAGATGGGCCACAGGGGGCCCACACCACCCCTGGCGCGGGTCCCCCTAGCCGCGCCACCAGGTGGTGTGGCCACCCTGGCGCACCTCTAGCATCGCCTCTCCGACTATATATTCCCCCTAAGATAAAAACCCTAAAGAGGACAAGAATTCCATGAAAAGTTCCACAGCGCCACCGCCACCGAAGAGGAGATTCGGGGGACAGAAGTCTCTGTTCCGGCACCCTGTCAGGACAGGGAAGTGCCCCCGGAGCCATGTCCATCAACTCCACCGCCATCTCCATCGCCGTTGCTGACTCCCATGATGAGGAGGGAGTAGTTCCCTCTCGAGGCTAAGGGCTCTACCGGCAGCTATGTGTTCATCTCTCTCTCTCTCTATGCGTGATCTTATTGAGATCACGAGCTTTGTAATCTAGTTGAATAAGTAGATCTATTCTGCTACTCAAGTGATTTAATTAATCTCTGCTTATCCCCATATGTGTGAAGTTGGCAGTGTGCACACTGTGTGGCACTTAGGCTAAGGTTACAGAAATACTTATCATGAGTATAATTTGAGTTGGATGTCTCTATGAGATTGTGGTGTTTCTTGGAACCATCTAGCACTCAAGGTGATAGTGAGGGGTTATCTAGATGGGGAATGCAAACTTTAAGGTGTGTTGTTATAGCCCTACATTGTCCAACCGGAGAGTAGTTCAGGGTAGCATAATGAAGAGAATATATTTATATGAGAATGTCCACTAGTGAAAGTGTGATCCCTAGGCCTTGTTTCTAAGCATTGAAACACTATTTACAATCAGTCCTGTTACATGTTTTCTATCTGCCACTCTTATTTCAGATTGCAATTACCACTTATAATCATCCATATTACTTGTATTTCACTATCTCTTCACCGAACTAGTGCACCTATACACCTGAGAAGTGTATTGGGTGTGTTGGGGACACAAGAGACTTCATGTATCTTTATTGCAGGGTTGCTTGAGAGGGATACCTTTGACCACTTCCTCCCTGAGTTTGATAAACCTTGGGTGACCCACTTAAGGGAAATTTGCCGCTGTTCTACAAACCTCTGCACTTGGAGGCCCAACTCTGTCTACAAGAATAGAAGCATGCGTAGACATCAATCTATGTTCTGGCGTTGTTGCCAGGGAGGTAAGGTAAAAGGTACTCACATCCTCTGGCTAGTAAGCTATCTTCTAGTACTGTTGCTGGTGTGTGAGTGATCAAAGTTATTTCCTTTAGATTCTACAATTATATCTTTTTGATTCTTGTTTTTATTTTCACTAGTTAGGCTTAATGGAAAATAAACAACAAAATTAGAGAGATTTATAGTATTTATCTTGAGTTAGGACATGAATTATTTGAAGAGAAAATTAAAAAACGTATGGAACTTTATTTGCATGCTAATAGCAATGTTATTAGTATGAATTCTTTGAACACCATTATTGCTAATGCTATGGAAAAGTCTAATCTTGGGGAAGCTGGTTTTGATGAGCATGATATTTTTAGCCCCCCAAGCACGGAGGAGAAAATTTACTTTGATGATTCTATACCTCCAATATATGATGATTACAATGATGAATATGATATTTTTAGTCCACCTACTATTGAGGAGAAAATTAATTAGGATTACAATATGCCTCCTATATTTGATGATTATGGATATGAGAATAATAATGATAGCTATTTTGTTGAATTTTCTCCCACTATGATTAGTAAGAATGACTATGCTTATAGGGAGAGTAATAATTATTTTATGCATGTGACTCATGATAAGAATGTTTATGTGATATTTATATTGTTAATTTTATTCATGATGCTACTGAAAGTTATTATGAGAGAGGGAAACATAGTTTTATGTATCTCAACAATATTAAGTTTTCCCTCTTTATGTTGAAAATTTTGAAGTTGCACTTGTTTTGCTTTCCTATGCTTGTTGCTTTGTGCTTTCATGACTTGTTTATTTACAAGATTATTTTTCATAGGAAGTGGGTTAGACTTAAATTTGTTCCATATTTGCTTCTTGATGCTCTCTTTTACTTCAATTCATATTTCTTATGTGAGCATCATCGAAATTATCATGCATATCTTAATGACTATAAAGAAAGAGCTTTTGGGAGACAACCGATTATATTTTTACTTTTAGTTTATTATTGTTTTGTTGACTCTTGGAAGTTATTGTCTCTGTAATAACCTATCCTTATCCTTTTTGTTTGGTTTTTGTTCCAAGAATAACCTCTAATGAGAGGGAAGTAAGATATGGGGAAGTTGCTGTCCCGAAACAGATTTCTATGCGTCACTATAAAAAATCGTGAAAAATTTCAGTACGTCGGATTAAGTTGTCATTTTTTTTCTTATGCCCCAGGTTATTACCCAGCTTTAGTTAGTTTTGCACTTTTCGATTTGAGCAACAGAAGGGTTTCAAAAAAATCGGTATTTATCTGCTGGT
Organism: Avena eriantha; assembly: GCA_910589775.1. Classification (NCBI taxonomy): domain Eukaryota; kingdom Viridiplantae; phylum Streptophyta; class Magnoliopsida; order Poales; family Poaceae; genus Avena; species Avena eriantha. The sequence continues at coordinate 202,411,294 of OU342744.1, read as the reverse complement.
CTATTTTGACAGATTTCTACCATTATTTGCATTTGCCTCTTAATCGGTTTCTTTTTGTGTTCTCTTTGATCACTTGAGCTTTTAGAAGGAATTGCTACAATATCTTGTGTTTTAATGGAAGTTTTACTTGTGTTGAAACTAAACCCAAAGACTTATTATCTTGAATACACTAATGTTGCTAATAAAGATTGTGTGAAGTTTTGTATGAAGGAAATTTGCAAGTGTAGGGAAGAATAATGTGATGAGATGAAGTATGGACAAAATCTCAAGCTTGGGGATGCCACCCGTGTCACCCCAAGAAATATTCAAGAAGTACAAGCATCAAATCTTGGGGATGCCCAAGGCATCCCCTTCTTCACCAATAATCTGAGGTCTTCTTTCAAGACACTTTATTTTTATTACTTTATGCACTATGTGTTATTCTTGGAGCGTCTTTGTTTTTAGTTTTCTTTTGCTTTCTTTGCTGCAATAAGTTGGTTGGATCCCAACACACTTCTTTTGGAGAGAGACAAACCCCGTTATTCATTGCCTAAAACACTCTAGTTTTCACTCTTATTGTTCTGTGAGTGTTCTCCTTTGCTAGCACTGTGTTTCGCTTTAGTTTTCTTATTATTTTGGCTTAGAACTTTTTAGTTATTCTTGTAGATGGGGGAGACATGCTCTCTGGTCTTTATTGATCATTATCTTTGAGAGTTGTTTCAAATAAGTCGATTAGTTTTGGAAAAGAGTAGGAAGTTTTATGCTTATAGTGGTACAAAAGGAAGCTTGTTTTGACTATGACTTAGACGTTATCATGTCATGCTAGATGTTGCTTTGACCATATGTTTAGTGATTATTGTTGTAGCATGACTTGTTTCAAACAATTGAGATTGCTTAATGTTCCTTGAAAGAATCATGCGTTGTTTTAGCATACAAAAGCATAATATTGTGGTATTCTCCTTTGATGCTTTATTTGGGTTGACTTGGCACATGCTTACACCATGTTAAGACTATGAACTAGTCACCTTAGCCTCTATGATCATTTAGTTTTTAACTTGTAATATCACTTTATGCTTTAATTAATAATGTTTTGTCGCTGATACATTACAAATGTATCTATAATTTTTGATGTTCCATGCTTGGTTTTATCCACTTTATTGTGTTTTGTACACACTTTGGAGTACTTTTCATATGATTTCTTGGACTAACCTATTAACAAGAGCCACAATGCCAGCTACCTGTTTTCTGCTGTTATTGGTTCCAGGAAAGTCAGAAAATAAATATTCTCGGAATTGGATGGGACAAAAGCCAAAGTGCCTATTTTTCCGGAAGTCATCAAATGCCAGAATACGAGACTGAGAGGGGCCAGAGGCCGGCCACACCACCTGGCTACGTGGCCAGGCTTGGCCCGCGCCAGGGGGTGGTGTGGTCGCCCCTGGCACCCCCTCGGCCTCCCCTTCCGCCTATAAGATGCCCTCGGGACGAAAACCCTAAGTACCCGATCAAAAAAATCCACGAAAGAGTCTATAGCCGCCGTCATCTCCATCCCTAGATCGGGAGGGATCTGAAGCTCTTCCCGGCACCCTGCCGGAGAGGGGAATTCACCCTGGAGGCCTTCTTCATCACCATGCAAGCCTCCGGTGTGGTGCGTGAGTAGTTCATCCTTGGACTACGGATCCATGTAGTAGCTATATGGCTGGTTCTCCTCCTTTGTGCTTTCATGTTTAGATCTTGTGAGCTCCATTCATGATCAAGATCATCTATTTGTAATTCTGCATGTTGTGTTTGCGGGGATCCGATGGATATTGAGATGCTATTTCAGATTGATTATTGATTCTATCATGTCTTTGTTATTTGTGATCTTGCATGCTTTCCGTTGTTAGTAGCTATCTTGGCCAAGTAGATGCTAGCAACTCCAAGAGTTAGTATTTATGCTCGATAGTGGGTTCATGGCTCTGGTAATCTGGGGAAGTGACAGAAATATCTAAGGTACTAGATGTGTTGTTGCTACTAGGGAGAAAACAACAACCCTTTGTTCATAGAACAATCGTATTGTTTACTTTACACGCAGTTCGTAAAGCAATAATTTTTTCCTTGCAACTTAATACTGGAGGGGGTTCGGATGATAACCTGAAGGTGGATTATTAGTCATAGATGCAGTTCGATGGCGGTCTATGTATAATGTTGTAATTCCCAATCAAGTTCGAAAGGCGTCAAGATGATTAGTATATGCATGTATTTCTTTCTCGATGTTTGTCAATTGCCCCGCTGTAATTTGTTCACCCAGCATGTTATCTATCTTAAGGAGAACCACCTCTAGTGAACTATGGATCCCGGTCCTTGTCTTTTACATTCAATCTACAAGCTTTTACTGATTTGTGTTTACTTTCTGCAAACTATTACTTCTTTCCATTCGATACGTTGAATCCTTTGTTTTCCGCAAAACACGGTGAGATTGACAACCTCATCGTAAGTTGGGGACAAAGTTCTGTGGTTGTGTTGTGCAGGTCTCCACGTTGCTACTAGCACCGGTAGTGCGCCCTGCCAAAGATCAGCTAGTAACACCTTTGGGGTGTTTCCTTGATCCTACTGGTTCGATTAAACCTTGGTTTCATAACTGAGGGAAACTTGTTGCTATGCTCATCATACCTTCCTCTTGGGGTTCCCAACGAGCTCTACATCATCATTGCTCCAGCATTTTTTTGGGCACCATACTCAGAGCCATCAGTTGCTTTGCATGATTATGGCCATTATTGCTCTCTTAGTTGGTCGCTCCCAGTCTTTTGCTAGCCTCCACCTGTACCATGTGTGAGTTCCACTCATGCATCCAACCCCCAAGAAAACCAAGTTATTCCAAAGAGTCCACTATAAATTCCTATGCATGGTGTGTTACACCATTCCAAGTATATTCATGCTTTTATCTACCTTCCAAATTAAACTTGTTATGTGAAAATTAGTGATTAAAGCTCTCACAAACTTGATGACACACTTTATTTTCTTGCACTTAATAAACTTGAACCATTGTGTCCATCTATGTTGCTTATATGCTTGCACTTTATAAGTTGTGAATTAGCAGAACCATGCTACCATGGGGAACGCTTTCAACATTGCACTTATTATTCTGTTGATATCATGTTCTTTTGTTTATGGATCCCGGCGGTGTGAAATAAAAGGGGAGTTTGTATGTGTGTTAGAGAAACGCATGGGTGGCTAGCCTAAGCCATGCCTAATCATAGTGGAAACTTGCAGCATAACCATAGTGAGCATTCTGTGAACCATCCTCAATAAAAACATATGAATATAGCAAATAAAAAGATCGTTGAGATGCTCATTGTATGTTGCCTTGTCATTTTGATATGGGATATCTCATGTTTCATGGGGAAAGGGGTACCCCGTTGGCGGTTCTCCATGATACACATGTACTTACAATGACAAGAACTTAGTTGTGACTAAAGTTGAGTAGCATTAGGTTTGGTACTCGTAAGCAAGGGGCATGAGATTTTCAACTTATAACTTGTCAAGCATATCCTCATATTTCTGTCACTTTAACCTTAATCACCTCAAGATGCATATGATAGGGGCAATGAGAGCTGAAAGATAATAAGTACCATAATTTTTGGAAGCTCTTTATGAAACTTGAAATCCCTGCTTCCCTTTGTGGCGGGCCTTTCTTTTTTACTTTTATGGTGAGTCTCCATCTTCTATCTTTATGCACCAGTTGAGAGAGCATAGTGGTCATTCTTAGTTTAATGTGCATTGCCCCAAAACTTGTTGATTGATTCATAACTTTGATATTGCTTGTTCTTAAATTATTTGTATCTAGTCACCATTATGAACTTTGAAGGTGTCCTATGCATTTATGTTTTGCTATACCATGAGGGACAAGCTGAATACCACTCTTATTATGTTTTCTATATGTGAAACAAACAAACGTCTTTCAATGCATTGTTATTCATGATCTTTTGTTTCTACCTTTTCACATTACAACATAGTTGCTATGTCTTATTGTTTGAACTCTATCTTCCATGCTTATGTTAGAGTACTATGATCCCAACTATCAATGTTTTACAATACCTTGATCAAGATTGTGATGGTGCATGTCACCTCAAAAATTATTCTTTTTATCACTTACCTACTCGAGGACGGGCAGGAGTTGAGCTTGGGGATGCTTGATACATCGTAAACGTATCTATAATTTTTGATGCTCCATGCTTGTTTTGTATCAACTTTCTTATGTTTTGTTTACACTTTGAGGTATTTTTATACATTTTCTGGAACTAACCTATTAACAAGATGCCATACTGCCAGTTGCCTGTTTTCTGCTGTTTTTGGTTTCAGAAAAGCTAGTAAAGAAATATTCTCGGAATTGGACAAAACAAAAGCCGAAATTCCTATTTTTCCAGAAGACGAAGGAGGCCAGAAGGAGAGTGGAGATGGGCCACAGGCGGCCCACACCAACCCCTGGTGCGGGTTGATGGCTCAAGATATCTCGAGCTTGTTGGGAACCCCAAGAGGAAGGTATAATGAGCACATTTTTAGCAAGTTTACCTCAGTTATGAAACCAAGGTTATCGAACCAGTAGGAGCAAGGAAACAACCCCAAGGTGTTGCTACCAACTTGGAATCCTACACAACACAACCATAGAACTTTTCCCCAACTTACAGTGAGGTTGTCAATCTCACCGGTTTTGCTGAAAACAAAGGATGAAACGTATAGTGTGGAACATAGTAATTGCTTGCAGAAAGTAAACAGTAAATAGTAGATAATATATCAATGGTAAAAGAATGGACCGGGGTCCATAGTTCACTAGAGGTGATTCTCCTTAAGATAAATAGCATGTTGGGTGAACAAATTACAGTGGGGCAATTGACAGATTTGAGAAAGCATACAATGCATATACTAATCATCTTGACTCCTATGAGATTTGATTGGGCATTACAACATTATGCATAGACCGTAATCCAACTTCATCTATGACTAATAATCCACCTTCAGGTTATCGTCCGAACCCCCTCCAGTATTAAGTTACAAGCAACAGATAATTGCATTAAGCAAAGTGTGTAAAGTAAACAATATGATTGTCCCATGGACAAAGGATTGTTGTTTTCTCCCTAGTAGCAACAACACATCTACAACCTTAGAGATTCATGTCACTTCCGCAGATTACTAGAGGCATGAACCCACTATTGAGCATAAATACTCCCTCTTGGAGTTGCAAGCATCTACTTGGCAAAAATAGTTACAAACAATGGAGAGCATGCAAGATCACAAATAACATAGACATTATAGAATCAATAATCAATCTGAAATAGCATCTCAATATCCATCGGATCCCCGCAAACACAACATGTAATATTACAAATAGATGATCTTGATCATGAACGGAGCTCACAAGATCTAAACATGATAGCACAAAGGAGGAGAACCAACCATCTACCTACTACATGGACCCATAGTCCAAGGATGAACTACCCACGCATCAAACTAGAGGCAGTCATGGTGATGAAGAAGGCCTCCAGGGTGATCTCTCCCCTCTCGCAGGGTGCCAGGAAGAGCTTCATATCCCCCGATCTATGGATGGAGATGGCGGCTACAGACTCTTTCGTGGATTTCTGATTCGGTCTTTGATCGGGTACTTAGGGTTTTCGTCCCGGGAGGCTTTTATTGGCGAAGGGGCAAGGTTGGTGGAGCACCAGGGGCCCACACCCCCTAGTGGCACGCCCTCTAGGCCGCATCCCCACCAGGTGTGGCCGCCCTAGTGCGCCACTTTGTCTCCCCTCCAGACTCCATGTTGCTTCGGGTAAAATATTGACTTTGGCTTTTGTCCCGTCCAATTCTGATAATATTTCCTTACTAGCTTTTCTGAAACCAAAAATAGCAGAAAACAGGCACCTGGCACTGTGGCATCTTGTTAATAGGTTAGTTCCAGAAAATATATAAAAAACCCGAAAGTGTGGACAAAACATAAGAAAGTAGATATAAAACAAGCATGGAACATCAAAAACTATAGATAGGTTTACGACGTATCAAGCATCCCCAAGCTTAACTCCTGCTCATCCTTGAGTAGGTAAGTGATAAAAATAATATTTTTTTACGTGACATGCACCATCACAATCTTTATCAAGGTATTTGTAAAACATTGATAGCTAGGATCATAGTACTCTAACATAGACATGAAAGATATAGTTATAACAATAAGACATAGCAACTATGTTGTAACATAAAAAGGTACAAACAAAAGATTCATGCATAACAACGCTTTGAAAGACGTTTGTTTGTTTCACATATAGAAAACATAATAAGAACGGTGTTCAGCTTGTCCCTCATGCTATAGCAAAACATAAGTGCATAGAACACCTTCAAAGTTCATAAGGGTGACTAGATACAAATAATTTAAGAACAAGCAATATCAAAGTTATGAATCAATCAACAAGTTTTGGGACAATGCACATTAAACTAAGAATGATCACTATGCTCTCTCAACTGGTGCATAAAGATAGAAGATGGAGACTCAACATAAAAGTAAAAAGAAGGCCCTTCATAGAAGGAAGCAGGGATTCAAGTCTCATAAAGAGCTTCCAAAAATTATGGTACTTATTAGCTTTCAGCTCCCATTGCCCCTATCATAAGCATCTTGAGGTGATTACGGTTAAAGTGACACAAATATGAGGATATGCTTGACAAGTTATAAGTTGAAAATCTCATGCCCCTTGCTTACGAGTATGGAACCTCATGCTACTCAACTTTGGTCACGAGTAAGTTCTTGTCATTGTAAGTACATGTGTATCATGGAGAACCGCCAACAGAATACCTCTTGCCCCATGATACAGGAGCTATCCCATATCAAAATAAAAAGTCAACAAACAATGAACATCTCAGCTATCTTTTTATTTGCTATTTGCATAGGTTTTTATTAAGGATGCTTCACAGATTGCTCACTATGGTTATGCTGCAAGTTTCCACCATGATTAGGCATGGCTTAGTCTAGCCGCCCAGGCATTTCTCTAACACATATAGAAACTCCATGAGCTTACAAGCTCCCCTTTTATTTCACACCGTCGGGATCCATAAACAAAAGAACATGATATCAACTGAATAAAGTGCAATGTTGAAAGCATTCCCCATGGTACCATGGTTCTGCTAATTCACAACTTATAAAATGCAAGCATATACGCAACATAGATGGACACAATGGTTCAAGTTTATTAAGTGCAAGAAAGTAAAGTGTGCCATCAAGTTTGTGAGAGCTTTAATCACTAATTTTCACATAACAAGTTTAATTTGGAAGGTAGATAAAAACATGAATATACTTGGAATAGAAACAATGCTGGTAGGTAGGTATGGTGGACTCTTTGGAATAACTTGGTTTTATTTGGAGTTGGATGCATGAGTGGAACTCATACTTGGTACATGTGGAGGCTAGCAAAAGACTGGGAGCGGCGAACTAAGAGAGCAATAATGGCCATAATCATGCAAAGCGACAAAATATTATTAATTAAAGCATAAAGTGATATTACAAGTCAAAAACTAAATGATCATGGAGGCTATGGTTACTGGTATAGTCTTAACATGGTGTAAGCATGCGCCAAGTCAACCCAAATAAAGCGTCGAAGGAGAATACAACAATTTTATGTTTTTGTATGCTAAAACAATGCATGATTCTTACAAGGCACATTAAGCAATATCAATTTTTTGGAACAAGTCATGCTATAGCAATAATTACTCAACCTAAAGTCTAAGCAATATCACACATGACATGATAAAGTCTATGCCACAGTCAAAACAAAGCTCCTTTTATACCACTTATAAGCATGAACGTTCCTACTCTTTTCCAATACAAATCAACTTATTTGAAACTATGTATGAATGCGGGTGTCCAAAAAAATTATTTAAGAAAACCAAACAAAATAAAACTAAAAACAAAAATGAAGACGCTCCAAGAACAACACAATTTTGCATGAAACAATAAAAATGAAGTGTTTGGAAGAAAACCTGAGATTTTTATTGATGAAGAAAGGGGATGCCTTGGGCATTCACAAGCTTTGACGCTTGTACTTCTTGTATATTTCTTGGGGTGACACGGGTGGCATCCCCAAGCTTGAGCTTTTTTCCATACTACATCTTATCACATTATTCTTCCCTACACTTTAAAATTTCCTTCATACAAAACTTCACACAATCTTCATTACCAACATTAGTGTACTCAAGATAATAAGTATTTGGGTTCAGTTTCAACACAAGTAAAACTTCCATTAAAAAAAAGCTACTATAGCAATTCCTTTTAAAAGTTCAATTAATTGGCGAGAACTCAAAGAGCAAGATATTAAGAGGCAAATGCAAATAATGGCAGAAATCTGTCAAAACAGACCAGCAGGTAAAAACCGATTTTTTCGTAGACCTTCTGTTGCTCAAATGAAAAAGTGTTAAGCTAAAGAAAGTTATATAACAACCTGGGGCAGAAGCACAAAAAATTATAGCTCAATCCGACATACAGGGATTCTTCAGGATTTTTTATAGTGAAGCACAAAAATCTGTTTTGGGACAGCAACTTTCCCAAGTCTTACTTCTCTCTCACTAGAGGTTACTTTTGGCACAAAAATCACACAAAAAGGATAAGGAGAGGTTATTAAAGAGGCAATAACTTTTAAGACTCAAAAAAAGAAAAACTTACTGAATAAAAATTTGGGTTATCTCTCAATAGTGCTTTTCTTTAACGCCTTTGAGCTAGGCATAGGAAGAAAGATTCAAGTATTTTCAAATGAAGAAGCATTAAGATCAATACGAGAAATAGCTTCAAAAAGGCAAGGTATCTCATCCAACTAAGTTCTAGAGGATCCTCTCTCAATACTCTTGGGTTCACTATTTTCATCAAACAGGTTTTCAGAAACAATCCAATCAAAATTCTTTTCTAAGGCTTCATGCATTCCTACAAGTTAAAAAGGTATTGGTATTTTAATTTCCTCTATCTTGGGTTTGGTTTTGTCCTTGTTTTATAATGTACCAATAACATCTACACATGATCCTAGCATATTAAAACGATCAAAGACTTTTCTAGCTTCCTTAACAACATCATAGAATTCTTTAAGCAAAGTTTCTAGAATGAAATCTCTCTTTTCAGTATCCTCAATATCTTTAAGTTTAAGAAACATTACTTGCATCATGGGGTTAAGGTTAACAAACCTAGCCTCCAACATGTGAACTAAAGAAGCTGCAGCAATTTCATAATTTGGAGCAAGTTCTGCTAAGGATCTATCCTTAGTATCCTCATGCTTGCTAACATGATTAAAGAATTCTTCAATATTATCTTTACCAATTATGGATCCACTACCTATTGAAATTCAGGGTGAACTTAGGGATTAACATGGTGAGCTAAGAACGAGGTGACAATTACAAAAAGAACTAATTTTTTGAGTTTTTGATATAAAGAAGCAAACCAGTACAACTAATTTTTGTGTGTTTTTTATAAAGAGAAACAAGCAAACTAAGCAAAAATAAACTAAGCAAAACAAAAAACAAAGTAAAGTGATTGGTTGTGAGGGACTCCCCTTGTGAAGCTATCCTTAACTCCCCAGCAACGGTGCTAGAAAAAGGCTTGATGGCTTAAGATATCTCGAGCTTGTTGGGAACCCCAAGAGGACGGTATGATGAGCACAGCAGCAAGTTTCCCTCAGTTATGAAACCAAGGTTATCGAACCAGTAGGAGCAAGGAGACAACCCCAAGGTGTTTCTACCAACTTGGAATCCTACACAACACAACCACAGAACTTTGTCCCAACTTACAGTGAGGTTGTCAATCTCACCGGTTTTGCTGAAAACGAAGGATTAAACGTATAGTGTGGAAAATAGTAATTGCATGCAGAAAGTAAACAGTAAATAGTAAATAGTACTCCCTCCGTTTCAAAATATAAGATGTTTTAGCTTTGTGAATAGAGTGTATCTAGACCCCTTTAGTATATAGGTTCATCTAGGTTTGGAGTGAACCTACACACTAAAATGGTCTAGATACACTCCTTTCACAAAGCTAAAACATCTTATATTTTGAAACAGAGGGAGTAGATAGTATATCAATGGTAAAAGAATGGACCGGCATCCATAGTTCACTAGAGGTGATTCTCCTTAAGATAAATAGCATGTTGGGTGAACAAATTACAGCGGGGCAATTGACATAATTGATAAAGCATACAATGCATATACTAATCATCTTGACTCCTATGAGATTTGATTCGGCATTACAACATTATACATAGACCGTAATCCAACTGCATCCATGAATAATAATCCACCTTCAGGTTATCATCCGAACCCCCTCCAGTATTAAGTTGCAAGCAACAGATAACTGCATTAATCAAAGTGTGTAAAGTAAAGAATACAATTATCCCATGGACAAAGGATTGCTGTTTTCTCCCTAGTAGCAACAACACATCTACAACCTTAGAGATTCCTGTCACTTCCCAGATTACTAGAGGCATGAACCCACTATCGAGCATAAATACTCCATCTTGGAGTTGCAAGCATCTACTTGGCAAAAATAGTTACAAACAATGGAGAGCATGCAAGATCACAAATAACATAGACATGATAGAATCAATAATCAATCTGAAATAGCATCTCAATACCATTGGATCCCCACAAACACAACATGTAAGATTACAAATAGATGATATTGATCATGAACGGAGCTCACAAGATAATACCATTGGATCCCCACAAACACACCATCTAGCTACTACATGGACCCATAGTCCAAGGATGAACTACTCATGCATCACACCGGAGGTAGTCATGGGGATGAAGAAGGCCTCCAGGGTGATCTCTCCCCTCCGGCAGGGTGCCGGGAAGAGCTTCGGATACCCCCCGGTCTAGGGATGGAGATAGCGGCGGCTACAGACTCTTTTGTGGATTTCTGATTGGGTACTTAGGGTTTTCGTCTCGGGGTGCTTTTATAGGCGATAGGGCAAGGTCGGTGGAGCACCAGAGGGCCCACACCCCTGGTGGCATGCCCCCCAGGCTGCACCACCACCAGGTGTGGTCGCCCTGGTGCGCCACTTCGTCTCCCCTCGAGACTCCGAGTTGCTTCAGGTAAAATATTGACTTTGCCTTTTGTCCCGTCCAATTCCGAGAATATTTCCTTACTAGCTTTTCTGAAATCAAAAAGAGCAGAAAATAGGCAAATCGCACTATGGCATCTTGTTAATAGGTTAGTTTCAGAAAATGTATAAAAATACCCCAAATCATGGACAAAACATAAGAAAGTAGATATAAAACAAGCATGGAACATCAAAAATGATAGATACAATTACGACGTATCACGGGTCCCCTTGCCATGCCACCAGGTGGTGTGGCCACCCTGGCCCACCTCTGGCATCGCCTCTACACCTATATATTCCCCCCAAGATAAAAACCCTATAGAGGATCAGAATTCCACGAAAAGTTCCGCAACGCCACCACCACCAAAGAGGAGATTCGGGGGACAGAAGTCTCTATTCCGGCACCCTGTCGGGACAGGGAAGTGCCCCCGGAGCCATCTCCATCGACTCCACCACCATCTCCATCGCCGTTGCTGACTCCCATGACGAGGAGGGAGTAGTTCTCTCTAGGCTAAGGGCTCTACCGGTAGCTATGTGTTCATCTCTCTCTATGCATGATCTTATTGACATCATGAGCTTTGTAATCTAGTTGAATAAGTAGATCTATTCTGCTACTCAAGTGCTTTAATTAATCTCTGCTTATCCCCACGTGTGTGAAGTTGATAGTGTGCACACAGTGTGGCACTTAGGCTAAGGTTACAGAAATACTTATCATGAGTATAATTTGAGTTGGATGTCTCTATGAGATTGTGGTGTTTGTTGGAACCATCTAGCGCTCAAGGTGATAGTGAGGGGTTACTAGATGGGGAATGCAAACTTTAAGGTGTGATGTTATAGCCCTACATCATCCAACCGGAGAGTAGTTCAGGGTAGCATAATGAAGAGAAGATATTTATATGAGAATGTCCACTAGTGAAAGTATGATCCCTAGGCCTTGTTTCTAAGCATTGAAACACCGTTTACAATCAGTCATGTTACATGTTTGCTTGCTGCCACTCTTATTTCAGATTGCAATTACCACTTATAATCATCCTTATTACTTGTATTTTACTATCTCTTTGCTGAACTAGTGCACCTATACACCTGACAAATGTATTGGGTGTGTTGGGGACACAAGAGACTTCTTATATCTTGATTGCAGGATTGCTTGAGAGGGATACCTTTGACCACTTCCTCCCTGAGTTCGATAAACCTTGGGTCATCCACTTAAGGGAAACTTGTTGTTGTTCTACAAACCTCTGCACTTGGAGGCCCAACATTGTCTACAAGAATAGAAGCGTGCGTAGACATCAAAGAGTCACATCAACTGACCATCCATTACATAATTGCGCAGAACATTGGTAAATTTTGCCGCTCAATAGGGATTTTGAATTTGGCTAGAGTACAAGTAATAATTTGAAAAAAATGCTATTCCCTATTTTTAGGAATAAAAAATATTCCCATAGAAAAAATAATGTTGAATCCATCTACAAAATTGTTTGGGCTGTAGGTTTTTACCCTCGATTAAGATTTTGAATTTTGCTATAGTCCTAGTAACAAAAATTACGAGCAAATCCCACCACCCAACCTAGCAATTTTACAATCGCCATTGGTCATCAATACGACAGGTCAAACGGAATTTCGCAGTATACGAAATATTATACATGAGGCCCAAATATTTCATGTAGGAGGGAGCTTTTGCCTCTCGATTCAGAATTTGAATTTGGTGACAGTCCAAGTAATAGCTGCTAGTAGACCGTACGTCCCTTTGTTCACGAATCCAAAGCCTTGTCACATCAACTGATCATCCAAGACCTTGCTCAAAGTAGCCTTTTTCTAGACGGAGGGGTAGAAAATTGGATACCATGATCTCGGATTCAAAAATATTACGGGGGATGGCAGGAGGATTTGCGGCTCCAGTACGGTTTTGAATGTGACTACTCCAAGTAATAGAACAGAAAAATTGTATAAGGTCTGTTTTTGTAGGTCGTACTCCATCTGTTCAACAGTCCATTCTGACTGAAAGAAAATGTTGAGCTCCGATTCAAAAATGTAGTTCCATTTATCACATGACGCGTATGAATATGGTGTGCAACATAGGGCTAAGGCATTGTTTTGAGAACCTGAACCTTATGATCAGTGATCTAGGACAGTAGCACTTGTAACATAATGAACTGTATCACACTAGTACATATTGGTGCATCCACACATAACCAGTTTGTGGCATTTGTTGCACAAAACACAGAAAGAATTTCTTTATTGCATCTAGCACAGTTTCTTTTGTGTAACATAAAGATTTATAGTTCATATATATAGTAATAATAGCATCATCCTAATATCAATAAATTAGTCATACATAGTAATAGCATCATCCTAATTTGCTAAAATCTCACGTTAGCTCATACTTAACAAGATGAATAAGAGAGAAGATCAATGTTCATACACCATTATTCAGACATGCAAGCTCCATTTATTCATAGATTTTCCATATTGGAGTAAATTACTAGCAAAGTCCACCTATTCATAATCGATACTGATGACCTTGCATCTCCACTAGTTATTTCATTGAAATTGGCATGTATTTCTTCCCAAAATTGTTGGAAAGGCTGGTCGACTCCAACAATTGTTTGATGATACCAAGCAAACTACAAATCATTGTCGTCATCCTCGGACCATGGAGATTCTCTTTTCTTCACCTTTCTACAAAGAATCATCTAGATTAGAAAATTGACCAGCTTTAACCAAAAATGCTATGAAGAACCTTGGAGCTTATCTCTTCCTCACCTTGTTCTGGCGGCGTCGGTATGGGAAGGTGCCGATGCGGGTCCAAGGGTTGGTGCCGGTGCGGCTGCTGGTGCCGGATCCGGAGCTAGTGGCAGCGTGGGTGCTCGAGGCGCCTCTCCTTCGAGCTCGGTCTGGGAGTTGCAACGGTGTGTACTCATGTCGGAGGGTGCTTAGCCTTCGGGATCTGATCGTATCACGGCAAATCCTGGCCACGGTCTGTCGAATCTGGTGAAGCTCGGCGGCGCATTTGTGGCCGGGGAAAATGGCTCGTGGCAGCCGATTCCGACGACGTAGGCTACCACAAGAAGCACAGAGGGTAGCTTGCCATCGGTGGAGCATAGATCTGGCGAAGGGCAGCGGGCCGACATTAAATGTGTAGGTGGGGGAGAAAAAATAAAGGAGTCGAGGTTTCGGTGGCAAGTCCTATATTTATTCTCCTCTAAACGGCGATAGGGGTTAGGGTTAGGTTCGGTGCGACTTTGACCGTTAGAGGAGTAAATTTACTCCTCCACTGCCATTTTGGGGATGGGTTAGAGATGCTCTAACCCATCAGGTTAAGATGTTTATTTGGGCCAGGTGCAAAAAGTTAAGCCACAAACCATGCTAGCCACAAAAAAGGTCTTGTTTTTGTGTTCTGTGCAACAAATGCCACAAAGACATGTGTTAGATGCAATTTCCTCCATCCACACATATTAGTACACAACAATCCAACCTTGCAGCATATAAAGCACCAATATTAAGCAGACTAGCAATCCAAAGATCACGCATTTAGGAATCATACTACTTCCATATTGGTGCATTCTGTTCCCCAATAGTACCTCCATTGATACTATAAGGATCTTTAGCAAGCTAAAACATCTTTGCTAAAAAGGGATATATTTTGAAACAGAGGAAGTACATTATAAGGTACCATACAAATTAAAGACAAGTCACAACAAGGAAACAACTCAAGTTCATAACAAGTGCAGACTAGTGCACTAACAAATACTTTCAGCTTCAGGTTCCATTTGACGACAAAGGGACTAACCTCAGATGTTAGTGCTCAACCACAAATACTGAGCATCTTCATGACTTTCTCCTTATTTTCTATGGAATGCTCCAGCCGAATTAAAATTTCTTATAACTTTGCGATCAAACATTCATTGTATACACTTAGGGCAGATGATAATGATTGTTCAGCTTGGAGTTGTTCCTCTAGAACTTGAATATGCAAAGAAATGGCCTTGGAGTTGGACTTGAACTTGAACTTGGACTTTGATGAGCTCGCTGGGAACCCAGCATTACACAACAACATATTCTTGGCTATAGCACCATGTTGTAGTACCTTGGAAAATAAATACACACATTCTTTTGGAGTTTTTACTAAACAGTCTTTCCCAGGATTGCCATCTCCTCTTTCAATTCAGCCTGGAAAGTTTTCAGTTGATATACATGTGTAAGAGAGGTGAAGTTACTACAGAGAAACATGCAGACAGGTTTAACATGTCAATGAACTGCTATAATTGGCAGTGCTGATAACGCATCTTATACACTTCAGTAAAAAGATCATTTTGTCGTGTATCTTTTTTTGATGTCATTTACTAATAAGACTAAAAATGTGGCTTCTTGTGTAAACACTGTGAGGTGCATGATATGCCAATTGTTTGTACAATTCATAACTGAAACTGACTTTAGTTGCAAATTATGAAGGAAAATGAAAAAAAAAACTGAGATGCAGTCCAAGAAAGGTTGCATATCAAACTTATACGTACAAATCACTGCAAGTGCAACATCACAAAATGCAGAGAAGACTTACAACAACTTTCTTTACAATGACACCATATCTATTCATCTGACATCCCTCAAATTTCTCCAGCATAGTCAACTATTTTTTTGGAACCCCACTAGACTTCGTCTGCATTTGGACGGGCAAAACTAAATTGCATCACATGGTGGAAACGGAGGTTGAAAGATAATATGCATACAGATTCCACAACATCAATTACATACTTATGTAAAATATACAGTACAGAATAACAGGTCCTTACCAATTGGTAGAGGTGCCCAATTATGCTGCGGGATCCTATACGACTTAGTACTCATACTTTATTACGGCTAGAACAGTTCCTTTTAGCGATGGCCTACAAAATGATACCTGTAAAACACATGCATAAATATGAATTTACAATGTGATCTAGTCTCAGTCTTCTAAAAGCATACCTCATTATTTTGATCAAGCCAGTGGTGGAGAAGATCACCCCACTGATCGTAGTCATGTGATCCACATGAGACGTTCTTGTAACATCCTTAAAACACTTGCCAGAGAAGTGTTGCTTCTTTAGCCTGTGGCGCTGCTGGCACAAACATGTGGAGAATATGCTTTTGAGAACAACCTTTACTTCCTCGCTATTCTCATCGAACATGAAAAATCTCTGTAGACAACAATGAGGAGCATATATAACAAACGGCAAGCTAAGAAGACAAGGGACAGAGCAATGGAGTATGTCCAAGAGACATAGGACTTACATGTAACTTCTTCAGTAAACCTTCAAAATGCTCGGGGGTATTTCGGTGGTGTTTCCATGAGGGCAAGATGGGAATATCAATTCTCACGAAAATGCATGTGATCGATGCAATATAAGTAGATTCATGTGGATCTAGTGGCCTTCTAAATCCTACTATAGATGGGAATCCAGTAAGTCTTGATTTAGTTATTTCAAGCATCTGCTCAAGATTTTTTCCCATCATCGGCCCCCTTGTTAATCTTTGTCGTAGTGCAAATAAAAAAATACATAAAAATATCAATGTATACATATTACATATAAAAGGGCATGCTACTACTAGGCTCTGAACATATAACAAATTTGGTGTCAAGCTCATTTGCAAGGGAGTATATGTCTCTGTCAGTACTAAAGGTCGTTGGGAGATCATAACCAGTTCGTTGATGAGAACCTGCTGTTGAAACTGGTTTTGCTGCCAATTCTTCCTGGGTAACCGGATGGGCTACTGGAGGTTGTGGGATGTGTATTTTTCTATTTGAGGCCACCAGTGCAACTGGACCAACTGGTGCGGGATTAGGACGAAACTTTTTATGCTGATATTTTGCATTATTGTCTTTTTTGGCTTGGTTGTCATTTTCAACTAGATTAAGTAGAGTCTGAGACCTTGTTCTGACTCCATTCCTGCATTGGAAGCAAATAGCTTTTCAGATTTATCATGGAATCGTGTGAAAAAAGAGGAAATTATTAGGAGTTCTTGCATAGGTTGACGGCTCAAAAAGCAATGATTCCCATCACAACTCTAGTATAGTACTTCCGCTATGAGTACTCTAACCATATGTCACCCTGAGTGAGAAGAGAACACATGAAGTTCCAATACAATCGACTAACCTACAGGCTTGACTATAATACTGATAACATAACTAGCAGGGCCCGCCTAGTTATACTCTAAACAAGGAGCCATGACATACTAATTTGGCTTAGGACGTCATCTAGAGTTGACGTATACCAGCTGTACTATCCATAAACCTGTACGCCCCAACTAGAATCATTTTAAGAGATATTCCATAGATGTCAGAGGAGCTTCATAACGATGGTAATGAAGGTTCTAGCAAACTTTAGTAACGATTAAGTATATGAGCAAGATGCAGTACACTACAACAAACGACAAAGTACTTTTGATAGTAATAAGGTGCATAACGAAAGGAAGCATAAAGTGTGCAACAACCTTCATATGGGGAGGAGACGATTTTACGCTTCGTGTTGGTGCGGTCGAACGGGGGGCGCGTTATTTGCCCATCTCTCTAGTGCTGGAGACCAGGGAGTCCGTGAAGCAGATGGGACTTTGTGGTAACCGTACCGTGTTTGCCAGCGATGTTGTGCATGCTCTGGCATGGTGGTCGTCCGCGTGGGGAAGACGCTCCGTCTTGCTAAACAAGGGAGTGGTGCCTTCGGTCACAACAGTACCTGGTGAGGAGGCAGTGGTGGTGGGGAGGGACGGCGGTGCGAGAGCATATTCGTGGGAGATGCTCCGGCTCTGAGGTCGAGTGAGAGATGTGGGATACGGCATGTTTTATATGTATCACAAGGGCACTGGTGGTAGGTTCAAAACTTTTGAATTGTGTCGCGCCAGGTAGTTCAAAGAAAAACCTGCCAATGTCATTCAAAGTTTGGTGATCTCACTTTAGAACGAGATGAACCCGCCAAAAAATTGGCGATCTCTACTCTATGATTATTGATACACTAGCCAGGAGCCAAGCTAGAGGAAGTGCATCGAATGCGATGGGAGGTATGAACGCACCAGCAGCCTTTCCCAAGTGCAGACTCCGTGTAGTCCCTACTGTGAAAAGCTATGCGCAGTCACGAGCAGGGCCTCTACTTCAAGCACTCCTACTCTAGGGTCCATTTGATTCAAAGGATTTGCCTAGGAATTTTGTAGTATTAAATCCTATAGGAAAATTTCCGACAATGGCCGTTTGATTTGTAGGATTGATTCCCATAGTACTAGTTTTCATAGGAAATCAAACATCCACCCATACCTCTTTTTCACATTGGGCATGTTTGGTTCCTAGGAAAGGAAAATCGTAGGAGTAGAAAAAAATATAGGATTGCAATGTCATGCCTACTCCAATCCTGTAGGAATTCATATGAACCAAAGTGCGTTTGATTCCACCATAGAAATCTGAAAAGGAGGTATGGGTGGATATTTGATATCCTATGAAAACTAGTACAAAGGAATCCTTAGGAAAAAATCCTATGGGAATCGATCCTACAAATCAAACAACCATTGTAGGAAAATTTCCTACAAGATTTAATCCTACAAAATCCGTAGGGAAATCCTTTGAATCAAATGGACACCTATGGTGGAATCAAACACACTTTGGTTCATATGAATTCTTATAGGATTGGAGTGGGCATGACATTGCAATCCTACATTTTTTCTACTCCTACGATTTTCCTATCCTACGAATCAAACATGTACACTCCCCTTTTAGGGAAAAGAATACTCCTGTATAGTACACTACCTCCATTCCGGTTCATTAGACAAATACGTACTTGGAGAAAATATTTGACCATAAATTTGGTCACCAATTTATGAATTGTATGTCACAAAAATTGTACCATTGGAATCGTCTTTTGAATATAAATAAATTGGTTAAAAATTATTAAATATAATTATATATTATTGACCAGATTTACGGTCAAATTATGTTCTTGAAGTAAGTATTTTCATAATAATTTGCACGTGAGATGTGTGCATTCTCTTGTGAGACCTTCAACTTTGTTCACATCGTTGGTGTTTGTATCAACCTTATCTGATCCATAAACTATACTTGGTACTTGGTTTTTAATAGAAGGGATTTGTGCATCCTTTGAGTGCAGAGGTTGTGGTATCCCCATTTCAAAAAAACAAATGTGAGACTCAAATCAAAGACTAGCATGTCATCTCTAGCCATGAGATGGAAAGTAAAACATGTCATCACTTATAAAATTATAATAGGTAAAGCTCAAAAGACTATTAAAGAATTTTGAGTCACATCATATCCATAAATTATTAGGTGTATACTTGGTTCTTGGTACATAATAATACTCAAAAAAATTGTAACATGCTTAGAGAAATGACAGAGAAGATTCTAGAATGGCAGAGAATTGTGTTTTGAAGTTTTAGTATAGTGTTCATTGTGCTAAAGACTATCCATTGAATCTTCTAAATGCTAGAATGGTAAAGATCCAGAGGTTAGATATGTTGCGATTTACCAGTCTTCATCCAGCGGTCAACCTTTAAAGTTATTCGTACACTATATAGTATTAAGGTAAGATAAGAAAGTTTGACCTAGTTTCACGACATCGTTTCCTTTTTCTATAGTTTCCTTTTTCTTTTTGCGACGGTAATGGGGATATGCCAAATGGGGTATGCCTAGAAGGACGTTCCGATTGGGCCAAAAGGTCTCACGAGTGGGCCTGCAGGACGGCGACTGGAATGCAACTAAGGGGAAGGCCCGGCGACTGGAGACTGGAGGCCCAGAAGCGTACCAGAAGCCTAGTCGGATTAGGTCAAAGCCTTTGAATCCATATCTTGTTCGGTTGTAACTTGTAAACCCTAGCGAGGTGCCTCGTATATAAACCTCCCTAGGGTATCCTGAGGACTTGCGTTCCATCATACACCCCTTCAAGCGACTCGCTACTTAGACGCCGAGCTCGCCACCCCTGTAACTCGCTCTCCCATAATCTAATCTAGCAGGAGTAGGTCTTTAGACTACGGGGGGCCGAACCTGGGTAAACCCATGTGCATCCGCCCCCATCTCGCACCGCGGATGGCCACCAGCTCTCGCCCCCGATTCAATCAATCGCTGCCTACAGCAGCGACTGTCGTGGCCATTTCCACGACAGTGGCGCCCACCATGGGGCCTAGCAGGACTGGCCTGAGTTCTGCGGAGAGACCCTATTCACCGATCGATCGGTCGCTCGCCACCAGCCGCATGATCGCCATCGGTAGGATCTTACAGATCCTGCCTAACAGCTACATCCCAGCGTCACGCCCGGTCACTCACGGCGCGGTGATGCCGGTCGGCTCCATCAACCTTTTTGTCGGCTTCACCGGCGCGGTCGACCCAGCGGCGACGGTGATCGTTGGCAGGTCGCCGCCGCACCGCGATCTGCTCTCGGAGGAGCAGGTCCACTCCATCAGGAGCCTCGTCACCAAGTACGACTCGGCCGCCAGCAAAACGGCCGAGACCAACGCCTCCACGAACAACAAGGCCCTAAACGACGATGCCGACTCTGCGACCCCTGCCTCGGTCGACGGATCTATCACCGTGGCATCACGAGAGGACTCCATCACGCGGGTCTCCAACCCTGAGGATTTCGAGGACTCCTCCATCCTCGGGATCTTCGATTTCGATTATGGCTCGGAGTCGCCCGAATACTTCCGCGCCAGATCCAATCTCTTTAACGCGATCTACATGGAGGGCAGCACGGCCGCCCCGCCAGATCCGTTCTCCACACCGATCCTGCCGACTGCCACGGTCACAGAGGTGGAGGAGGCCCTCCTGCGACTCGTGGAGGCACAGCGCAATAAGCTCACCGAGCGCGAGAAGTATCGCCTCGAGCGGGAAACGGCGTGGGAGCTATCGCTCTATCACTAGCGCCGCATCAGGACCCGCCTGAACTCCAACGTCTAGGGCCGCGTCCTGAACTTCAATGATGAAAGCGACACCGCACGCGCGGTAGAGCACGAGTACTACGAGAACACGCCACCAGGTGGAAGCAACCAACCACAACCCGGCGCACCGGCGACCGGAGCCCCTCCACCACCCATTGGCCATGCGCCCCCGCCGGACCAGCCGTGGATCATCATCTCGCCACAAGCCCGCGACGCCAACAGACTCACACTCTACTCCACCCCGATGGACAACGTCGTCGCAGCCGACGCCACGGTCGCCAGCCTCGATGTCCATGGAGACGGCGCGCTATAGATCCAGTACGCCAAGACCCTACTCGCCAGGGCCGTCGAGCAACAAGCCGCGGGAGTCGACCCGCCGGGTCGGATGTATTCCTGCTCCTCAGCAAGCAGGGCGGCCTGAAGCGGCCATCCCACCATCGCCAACGTCGTGATCTGCCCACCACCGCAACCACTGGCGAACCAGCCGCGGGCCGCCAACCCCGCACTCTCCACCAACGAACCGCGACTGGTGAACAACATGGTCGCCGCCAACGGGTAGCCCATTGACGCTCGCACGCACATCGTCAACAACCAGGCCTGCCGGGCGCGCCAACCCAATGACTTGAGGCACACCCTCAGTAATAGCGAAGACCCTGAACCTAGGGGATCGCTCAGCCGAGTCGGCCCCCAATGCTTCGGGGCCATGATCAGAGGGGAAAAGTACCCCGCCAACTTCAAGGCGCCCAAAGAGATCGAAAAGTATGATCCAACGTACGACCTAGTAGTGTGGCTGGACACATACCTCATGGCGATGGGAATCGCCGACCACACCGACCTGCTCGCCGCTCGCTACCTCCCCCTGATGATGGAGGGTGCTACCCGTCAATGGATAAACACCCTCCCCGCTGACAGCATCGACTCCTGGGAGGAAATGCGGGATGCCTTCGTCAGGCACTTCGAGGGCTCCTACACCCGCGCCACCACCATCGAAGACCTGGAGTGGTGCATCTAGGGACAACGCTAGTCGGCCCGCCACTGGATTCAAAGGTGGCAAGAATTGTGGATCAATGCTTCCAGCATCCACCCGGACACGGCGATACATTGTTTCAAGAACGCGTGCCGGTACGAACCCCTGGCCGCTAAGATCAAGCGGGTCTACCAGACGCTCGACAACATCCCCGACCTCCTTGAGATCGCCAAGAGCTACGCAGAGGAGGACCCCAACCAAGACTCCGATGACGAGTCGGGAGGAAGACGTCGCACCAGCGGCCACGATAGCGGGCGACAGCGCGACATGCGCTACATCAACACCGGCATCACCGGCAAGCGCCGCACGGACGGGCGAATCGACTTCGTCGCCAACGCCAGCTACGACCAACGCGATTCCAAAAGCTACCGCCGCGATGGAGGAAATTACCGCGACAGTGGAAACTACCACGCCAACAACGCGGCGAGGCCGAAAGTCGACTCCGCCGCCCTGCTCAACCAGCCCTGCGTCTATCACAGCAGGGAGGGGAAACCCGCCACCCACACCACTGCGGACTGCCACTCTCTCAAAGAGAACAAAAAGGCAAGGCGAGCAAGGGAAGACCCCAACAACAACCCACCTCGGGACAACGGAAACGTTGGCGGCTTCGGCAACGCCGTCGGCTCGCTACACACCTTCACCGGGCTCGGCACCAAGAACGAGAGGAAGGTGCTCGCCCGCGTAGTGGTCGTCAATGCGGTGACATAGGTTGACATCCCACGCTTCCTCAACTGGTCCGAGCAGAGCATCACCTAGAGTCGCCAGGACCACGCTCCCAAGATCGAGTACCCAGGGCAAGTCGCCCTGGTGGTCAGGCCCAAAGTGGTCGACTATTGGCTGCCCAAGACACTGATGGACGGCGGGAGCTCCATCAACATCATGTATCTAGACACGTTCAAAAGGCTCCAGCTCCCGGAGTCGACAATCCAGCCGACCCTGACAACCTTCCACGGCATCATCCCCTGTCGGAAGGCATACCCAATCGGAAAAGTGACATTACCGGTCACCTTCGGCACACCGGTAAACTACCGCACCGAGCGAATCGAGTTCGAGCTAGTGAACTTTCGCAACCCCTACCACTGCGTCTTGGGACGCCAAACGTTTGCCAAATTTATGGCGACCCCCCACTACGCGTACAACATGATGAAGCTCCCAGGGCCGAGCGGCATCATCACCGTCCACGACGACCCCGATATGGCCGTGGAATGCGAGGACAAAGGCGCTGAGCTCGC
The DNA here is from genome assembly GCA_910589775.1 of Avena eriantha. Lineage (NCBI taxonomy): Eukaryota > Viridiplantae > Streptophyta > Magnoliopsida > Poales > Poaceae > Avena > Avena eriantha. The sequence goes on along the minus strand of OU342744.1, from coordinate 202,388,066 downwards.
CAACGACGCCATCGGCGTGGAGACTGACCATGCGGAGGAGCTCGTGAAATACGCGGGCAACATCAACAAGGACGACCCCACCATACTAAAGAAGCCAACCGCCGCGAGCTCTGCGTTCAAGGTAACCATGCATACCCGCACCGTCGAGCTTGTCCCGGGCGACTCCAGCCAGACGGTCACCATTCGGGCGCATATGAGCCCCGCATAGGAAAGCACGCTCATCGAGTTCCTCCGTGAGAACCGTGACATCTTCGCATGGAAACCTTCCGACATGCCAGGTGTCCCAAGGGAACTCGCTGAGCACAAACTGCACGCCGACCCCAAAGTGTGACCGGTAAAGCAGTCGCTGCGGCCCTTCAATGAAGAGTGCCATCGAGCAATCGCCGAAGAAGTGCAATGCTTGTTGGCCGCAGGCTTTATTCGGCCAATAAAACACTCCAAGTGGCTGGCGAACCCAGTCCTGGTCCTGAAAAAGAAGAACACATGGAGAATGTGTATCGACTACACCAATCTCAATAGCGCCTGCCCGAAGGAGGAGTTCGTCCTACCGCGCATCGATCAGATCGTCGACTCGACTGCGGGATCAGAGTCGCTGTGCTTCCTCGATGCTTATTCTGGCTACAACCAGATCAAAATGGCAGTCGGGGATGAGGAGAAGACGGCGTTCATCACGCCATTCGGCGCCTTCTGCTACACTGCCATGAAGTTCGGCCTCAAGAATGCCGGCGCCACATACCAAAGGTGCATGCAGGAGTGCCTCACAAACCAAATTGGCCGCAACATTCACGTCTACATCGACGACATGGTGGTAAAATCCACCCACCAGGACGACCTGCTCGCCGACCTGGCCAAAACCTTTGCAAATATGTGGAGGTACAACATCAAGCTGAACCTAGGAAAGTGTACCTTCGATGTCCCCACGGGAAAGCTGCTGGGATACGTAGTCTCCAAGTGAGGCATCGAAGCCAACCCCACCAAGATCGACACCATCGCACGACTCGGAAAACCCGAGTGCCTACGCGACGTTTAGAAGTTGGCCGGGCGAGTCGCGGCTCTCAGTCGCTTCATCCCCTGACTAGGCGAGAAGGCCATGCCCCTCTATCGCCTAATGCGCAAGAACCCCACGTTCCAATGGGACGTGGAGGCGGACAATGCACTCAAAGCACTCAAAGAAGTGCTACTCGCGGCTCCACTACTTGCCACTCCAACCGACAAGAGCCCATGCTCATCTACGTGGCGGCCTCCAATCGAGTCGTCAGCGCCGTGATGGTTGTCGAACAGCGAGAGGAGGGAAAGGAGCACCCCATACAGCACCCCAGAGAGAAATACAGGTGACAAGAAGGTGCAACTCACGTTCTACACGAGCCCGGAAGAAAGAAGTGACGTCTTAAAGACTAAGAGAAGGTGAGATGGGCCTTTTCCTCCCGACCTGGGAAATTCACAGCAGGAAATACTGGCGCCGATTTAGAAAGCGAACCCTTCAGTACATCGCGTTCAGCCCTCCCTCAAAATCCCATTTGTTTTATTGAGGAATCACTCTTGATCTGGCTCTCTACTACATCAGCGAAGTCCTGACGAACTCACGACAGCGCTACTTGTAGTACCATAAACCGGTGTACGCGGTATTCCGATCTCAGCGGCGACTTCCCCATTATTTCCAAGAGCACCCAATCATGGTGGTCTCATCCGCACCGCTGGAGGACATAATACGCAATCGCGAGGCAACTGGGCGAGTCGCCAAGTGGGCCATCGAAATCGGAATCCACAACATCAAATACGAGCCCCGCAAAGCAATCCAATCACAAGCCCTAACTGATTTCCTCGCATATTGGGAAGAAGCGCAGCAGCCGGAGAAGCTACCATATCTCCACTACTGGTTGCTACACTTCGATGGCTCCAAGAATGCTGACGGCACAGGGGCCAGGGTCATACTGACCTCCCCAAAAGGGGACAAGCTCCGATACATGCTCCACCTCAACTTCAAGCCCTGCACCAACAACATGGCAGAATACGAGGCCCTCCTCCACGGCATGCAGGCCGCCAAGGAAATGAACATCAACCACCTACGGTGCTACGGCGACTCCGACCTAGTCGCCAGCCAGGTCGCCGGAACATGCAACGCCGTCTCTCCAACAATGATCGTGTACCGCCAAGCGGTAGACCAGCTAGGAGGACACTTCGATGGCTATTCCGTCGAGTGGATCGACAGACGCAAGAACGAGGAGGCAGATGCCCTTTCCCGCATCGGGTCGGCCCGACAAATGCCACCAGCATGCGTCTTCCTCGACATCATCCACAAACCTTCGATCTGCCCACCGAAGGAGATCGACGTCGGGATACCACTGCAACTAGAGCCGGCCCTAGTCGCCATGGTTATGGAGCCTAGCGACTGGACGGCACCATACGTCGCCTTCCTCGAGCACAAGATCCTCCCAAGCAATGAGACGGAGGCGCGAATGATCGTGCGCCGCTGCAAATCCTTCTTCATCATCAATGGCGAGCTCCACAAACGCAGCATGACTGGCGTGTTCCAGCACTGTGTACAGCCAGGAGAAGGCCACAAGATCCTCCAGGACATTCATGCCGGCGACTGCGGCCATCACGCCGGCGCCAAGTCGCTGGTCGCCAAGGCCATGCAGCAAGGCTTCTACTAGCTCACCACGCACGCCGACGCCACCAACATCGTCCAACGATGCGTCGGGTGCCAGAAGTACGCCAACCAGACGCACCTCCCTGGTTTGGCACTCAAGGCCATCCCCATCACATGGCCATTTGTTGTATGGGGCATGGACATGGTAGGCTCGTTCAAGAAGGCCCCATCCGGCTTCACCCACCTCCTGGTCACGGTCGACAAGTTCACCAAATGGGTCGAGGCCAAGCCAATCAAAAAGTGTGATGGCAAGATGACCACCAAGTTCTTACGCGAGCTCATCTATCGGTATGGCTACCAGCACAGCATCATAACGGACAACTGCACCAACTTCGCCAAAGGGGCCATGGCGGAATTCTGCGAACAGCATGGCATACGACTCGATCTCGCCGCAGTCGCCCACCCGGAGTCGAACGGCCAAGCAGAACACGCCAACTAGAGCATCCTCCACGGGCTCAAGCCACGACTCCAGGTGCCCCTCGAGCGCACCCCAGGATGCTCGGTCGAAGAGCTCCCTTCAGTCATACGGGGGATCCGCACGTCCGTCAACCACTCCACCAGGTTCACACCCTTCTTCATGGTGTACGGTGCCAAAGCCGTAATGCCAACAGACCTGGATCATGACTCACCTCGAGTCGCCAATTACGTCGAGGCGACAAACGAGACCACCCGCCAAGACAGCATCGACCAAATCGATGAAGCACGCGACTTGGCTCGCTCCTGCACAGCCATCTACCAGCAGGGACTCTGCCGCTACCGGAATCGCACCTTCTAGGAGGGCGACCTGGTCCTACGACTGGCTCAAGACAAGAAGGGCATGCACAAACTCTCCCCTCCATGGGAGGGGCCGTTCGCCATAGGGCGAGTCCTCGGCAATGACGCCTACTACCTCATCGACATACGAGGCGACGGCTAGCTCAAGGTTAGGAGGCCATGGAATGTAAACCTCGTGCGAAAGTTCTATACATAGAACTAAAACATGTACTCAGCTGACATATATAATGAAATTCATTCGGTTCACAAAATTGTGCCTACTCGCCATATCCTTGTGCCACTCGCACTCGTACAATCAGCAATACGCTACCCACGAAATTCAACCTTTGGTCGAGCGACTGGAACGGCTAAGTAGTGCGGCCCAAGGGCACCGAAAATACTCGGGCCTTGGGACATCCACGAATACTCCAACCCGGAGCCACCATCAGAGTCGCCTAGCTCGACTGGCCCACCGGGTCAAGACGACCGGTATACGCTTCTCACAGCGACCTGTCTTTCCCATCCCCCCGCAAAGCGACTCAAACGGTTAAGTACCACGCACGGGGACTCCGCAAAATGGAACCCTCACGCGGCTCGGGAACACACCAAGTAAGAGAGCTGCCTTGGACTCGCCTAGTGACTGGATCTCCGAGCCAGGGGAGGAGACGCGTTACAAACAACGCATTAGCAACTTACAACAGGCACGCGCCCAAAACAGCTAAGCACTATGCTCGGGGACTCTCCTACAAATGAACCCACTCGCGCTCGGGGACTCGCCCCTTTAGGAGACGCAAGGGACAAACAATGCACCATAAAAGAAAACACATATGTATACAATCGAGTTATACCCCATTAAAGGGTGGACGCGCTCGGGGACTTGCTCAAGCAAAAATAAACACACCACACAATCACGGTCGCATTGCGAGTCGATTGACTCCTCTTACTCAAAATATTGTTGATATTAAAAAAGTAATCACTTGGCATATATTACAAACTGCCCAACGATACTACCTATTTCGCAGGCCCTGACGAAGAAGCATCCCCACCACCCTTCACACAAACGAAAGGTTGCCATGGGTTCGTCGGGTAGGTCGTCAGCGACTTCGATAACACCGACCGGAAGGGTTGCTCCGAAATCATGTCGCGATGCTCTGGCTCGGGGTCGCCAGGCGCTAATACCGTCTCTTGGTATGGCAGAAGGTCCCCCATCGCCAACACCCGATCAGCAAAAGGGGCGGCCTTGGCAATTAGCTTCAGCACCTCTGACCTCTCCACCGTACTAGTCACTGAAGGGTAGCCGCTGGTGACATCGTCGAGGTCGAAATCGTCGGGGAAGTGGGCAAGACCCAGGCTCAATGCCGTGGTGGCCCTGCGCCTGAAAGCCGAGCGTGCCATCCACTCCACGACGGTGGGCACCTCCTCCAGATAGCGCCACACTTCTGTAAGTCCCCCAGGAATAACCTCGGTGGGGGACATCCCTTGAAGGACTTCTTGGATGCACAATGCCGAGGCAGTGGCCGCATTTACCACGGCAGTCATGCACTATGAGGCGTTGAAGGTCTGAACCACCGGGTCGCTTTGCCCTATCACAGCTGCAACATCAGATGTCAGTGACACTATGGATCTCCCCACTCGGGCACTCGCCAAACATGTTAAGCAAAAAACAGAGACTCACCAAGAAGCTTGCGGCAGTTCTTGGTGACGTGCTTCTCCAGGGCGGCATGATCATTCTGCGGCCCTAGGATGATCGAGTCCGTGGCCTTGCGCTCCTCTTCAGCCACAGCGACTGCAGCCTTCGCTCGATCCTCAGAAGAACTTGAGGCCGCTTTCGCCTCCTCCAACTCCTGGATTAGCGAGGCGATTCTCCCATTCGCCGCGTCCAGCTCGGCAACTGGAACGTACCCTTCACAGGCCTTGGAAATCATAGCCGAAAGACCATCTGAAAAGAAAAGAGACAAATCGTCAACATGCCAGCACACCAACAGTTCACAGACGAAGAAATGAATCAAGTACCAACAGTCTCCTGGAGTCGCCGGTTTACTTCCTGTGCCACGCGCAGATCCCGCTCCAGACGCTCCTTCGCGGCCTGTCGATCGGTCGACTCCCTCTACAAACCCTACAAGAGTAACAAAACTTAGTACTTACCAAAAACAATACTCAGTTCCTAGCCGCTGAAATTCAGCGACTAGGAACTCGGGGGCTGGAGAGTAGAAGAAATTCACTGCCTAGCTGCTAAAATTCAGCAACTAGGAACTCAGGGACTAGAGAGTAGAAGAAACCTAGTGCCTAGCCACTGATTCAGCAGCTAGATACTCGGGGACTGTAGGTACCTGAATGGCGGCGCCAAGCATCTTGTGAAGTTCTCCGGCATCAGTTGACGGGACCGTGAAGGAGGTGCGCGCACGATGGGACCCAACGTCTTCATCAACAATCTCCGGGCTCTGTGGAGACCGGTTGTCCGCCATGCCTGGAAACCCCCTCGCCATGAAGCGTGGGAACGTTGCCGATGCTCTAGCAGGGGCACTGGTCGTCGAAGCCGGCGCTTCCGTCGTAGGAGCGACCACGACTGGCTCCGACTGCGCCGCCGCCACTTCTTTGACGACTGCAGTGAGATCGCACTCCTTGGTGCTATCCATCACCACGACATCGTCGGCACCGCCCTTCTGCCTCTTCGCGCCCTTCACAGTCGCCGCATCTTCAGCAGGCTTCCTCTTTTGGGGGAGGTCACCCTCTCCCGTGGTGGCGACCGGTGGAATATTCGCCACCGAAGGGCGACCAATCTTCTTGGCTCCAGACCTCCCAAAACCTCCAAAGTCAACACAGGGACAACACAAAAATGAGATGCAACTTGGAATGGAGAAGTCAATGCTTACTTGGCGATTGGGAGAACGCGCAGCCCGGTGCTAATGTGGGCGGGCTTGTCTAGTTCCGGCCCCAGCTTGCGCGTGAGACCCCTCTCGAAGACATCTTAATCCCATGACACTGCGGGCTTCCTTGATGACGAAGCCACGGCCGCCAGAATTTCCGGCTCCGAAGATGCGGCCGCCCTTGAAGGTTGCGACGATTTCGACGCCGTGGCCTCAGCCGTCTCCTGGCTTGGCGCCATCGAAGCTTCGGGCGCAATCACCGCCAGAGGAACTTCTACCACCGCCTTGGTGTCCTCGTCCCACAATCCCTTCATTGGAACCGCATCCTTTAGGATCTTGAGCAAAGAATCAGGGGCGTCATCGTCATCGGAGTCGTCATCAGATTCAAACACCATCGCCGACCTTGGTAGCGACCCTAGCTTCTTCGCTGACGACTTTGGTTTGCGCACGGGCTTCGCCGGCGTGGCCGTGCGCCGAGACATGTGCTCTTGCACGATCTCGTCACCCCCTTCATGTTCGTCGAGGTTGCGACTCGCCTCAAACTCACGCTGCTTCTACATGCGAGTCTTACGAGCCGTAGGCGCTGGGGGAGGAACCTCCTCCTCCTCGTTGCTTTCGGAGGAATCTCCCTCGGAGGCCTCTTTGAGCTCCCGGGGAACCTCTTCATCAAGCGGAGGGAGCCAAACCTCTAGCACCTGGAACAACTGAGAACAACCACCATTGAGTATCGAACGACGCTACTGCGAGTTACATTGCAGAGATTGTGACTGGAAGGAAATCTTACTGTGGGGGCTTCGTTCTTCACGGGAGTATACAGGGCGAGCCCGACCGATGCGGTCGTTAATTCCGCATCGGTGATCTTCTTCAGGGCGGCCTTGTAATCTTCGGTCTCCCATGACTCTTTGCTGGTCCGGGAGGGATCGTGTTTCCCGCTGTACTCATACATCCAATGCAGCCAAGCCGCTAGCGGAACCAGACGCCACCCGTGCTAGCAGTTGTAGAGGTTGATCGAAGACAACCCCTGGTCCTTCAACCTCTGTAGTTGTAGAGGTTGATCTGGTCCATCATCTCCGCAACGACCATCCTCTGGTCTTCGGGGAGTTTCTTCAGCGCCAGCCGGTGAGGCTCACTCCTTTCAGCGACGAACTCGGGAAGCGCCACTTCGCCAGAGGGAGTGGATTCCTTCATGTAGAACCAGCTCTTCTTCCACTCGCTCGCGGCCTTCTTTGGCAGTAGGAGCTTGACAAAGTTGGCCATCGGATTCAATTGGAACGTGATGCCGCCAGCATCAAGCCACCGGACGCCTCACGCCTGATGCGGCCGTGGAAGAGCTCCAACCATAGTGGGAAATATGGCATGTAGCCAAGGTAGCATTCACAGAAGGCAACGAAGATCGCCAGCTACTCAATGTTGTGCGGACTGAGATCAACGGCTTGATTACGTAATACGCATAGAAGCGCCGGAAGATGAGTGAGGTGGGAAACCCTAAACCCCTCTCTAGGTGGCTGGGGAAGAAAATGAACTCGCCAGCTCACGGCTTTGGCTCGGTCTCAGAGGGAGCGGGAACCCGCCAGTTCCCCTTGCGGAGAACTCCGGCATCCTCGAAGGATTTGAGCTGGACCGTGGTGCACTTGGATTTCCCCCCATGAACCTTTCGGAGGTGCCATTGGGAAGGATGTGGAGTCGCTCGGTGTTAAAGGATCGAATCGAAGGAAGACAGGAAAAATGAATGCGCGAGAATGAAGAATGCAGGGAAGGATCTGTGAGGCTAATTCGTCACTCCCCTTTTAAGGGGGGGCTACCCGCCAGATTTGGGATGGCCATTACCTGCGGTAATTACGCCGAAGTTACCGTTGGAATATCCAATGGATAGTTTGACCAAGTTGACTGTCCAACTCCTCCGTTCCACTCACTGGCAACTGGCCCTGTCCACTCGTCAAAGCAGTGACTTGGCAGCCGTGACATTCGCTGGAGAAGCGACTGGGAGCCTTGGGAAAATTTCCTTGGTTTTAGTGGAGTCCATCGCTGATTTGACTGGGCGTCCAAATTGGACACGCCTACTCCGACTGCCAAATGACCATCTGCGTCTGATTCAACGATGGCCTCGGGGAATACTGATGGGGATATGCTGAATGGGGTATGCCCAGCAGGACGTTCCGATTGGGACAAAAGGTCTCACGAGTGGGCCTGCAGGACGGCGACTAGAATGCGACTAAGGGGAAGGCCCAGCGACTGGAGACTAGAGGCCCAGAAGCGTACCAGAAGCCTAGTCGGATTAGGTCAAAGCCTCCGAATCCATATCTTGTTCGGTTGTAACTTGTAAACCCTAGCGAGGTGCCTCATATATAAACCTCCCTAGGGTATCTTGAGGACTTACGTTCCATCATACACCCCTTCAAGCGACTCGCTACTTAGACGCCGAGCTCGCCACCCCTGTAACTCGCTCTCCGATAATCTAATCTAGCAGGAGTAGGTCTTTACCCTACGGGGGGCCGAACCTGGGTAAACCCATGTGCATCCGCCCCCATCTCGCACCGTAAATGGCTGCCAGCTCTTGCCCCCGATTCAATACACGTGTATTTTTTTCATTTTTCATGGCTTTTTGCATTTTTCCGTAATAGGGTGACAAATTGTCGGGAAGGCCAATGATAGAATATTCATTCATCATCTTGTTCTTGCAACTCTCATTTTTTACTCATATGTACCTCTCTCCCCTCTTTATTAGATCCTGTGTACTCCCTCTATTCCAAAACATAAGATCTTTTAGCTTTTGTGAAATGAATATATCTAGACACCTTTTAATGTGTAGGCCTCTCTCCTCAGGAGAGAATTATCCCACCAGGTTGACACTATGCAGAATAAAGGCCATGTCTGTAGCTAACGCATAATCCTACTCCCTTCGTATCAAAATAGATGTCACAAGTTAGTCAAAAATTGGAAGAATCTATATACTACTACTAAATAACTAAATAGTGTTTTCTAATTGTCGACCAAATAGCACACATCAAGTTAAAGGTCGAATTAATTTGACAAAATCACCCGAAACTCTTTTAAATAGTTATAAAAGTGGTTATCCCTTCAATGTATAAATTGTGGAGAGTGTACATATGTTCAGGAGGGATCCCCAGAAGTTACCTCTTCCTTCCCCTGTAAGCATTGGTGCAATGATTATACTACACTACAGCAGTACAGAGACAAAGTTGGGGTCCTGGTCTAAAGTCACCATAAATGGGATACTGATGCCACTACCATCAGCAGGACCCAAACCAAAGATGGAAGAAGAATGGAGGCTCTTTTTTTGGAGTAAAGAAGAATGGAGGCTTTGAGCAAGTGAAGTTGGTGAGATGCACCATGAAAACGACGGAAAGGTAGCTACCACTCTGCACGAAAGCGATAATAACTAATTACTACTATAGTACAGTAGGAAAGATAATCACACCCAAAATTGTCTCTGGCAACATTGTGGCTGGTGATGCTGATGCATATCATTCACCAAATAACCAAATATTTTACCAGCAAGTACACGATCATGCATTCATACTACTAATAAAGGTTTTTCAGTTTACTGGGGCAATATTGCAATCTATATATCTGATCATCAACTAGTCCCTCTGTTCCATAATATATAAGCCTTTTTTGTAAGCTATTTTAGCTCTGTAAATAGGCTTATATTGTGAAAATAGATAGAGTATTAACTAAGGTATTCCACGTGACGGCTCATTGATGGAGATCGACGACAATTTCACGCTTCAACTTTGCCAGCTCGGCCAGGAGTTTGTCCTTCTGGTCCTCGAGGTCCTGGATCTGTTCGAAGCTTATGCCCAGCATCTCCATCATGCCCATGTTCTGCCGCTTCAACTCGTCATGCTCAATCAAGTATTCCATGGTGAGATTCCTGAGGAGGCTAAGCCCGAACCTTGTCAATGGCGAGTTTGGAGTAAAGTCTAGTGCACTGCTTGACGAGGGCGCTTCTGGCCGCCGTCTTGACACAGAAATCGCCCATCACCTTTTCACCATAAACTCGATCTTGAAGCCAATATTCTGTTAGATGAACAAGGAGCATAAATTCAGAAGTGTACCTAGAGAACTATCAAGGAAGAGAGACACAGAATCACAATTCGAATGATTTCTTACCTTGCGGCTGTATCGATCGGCCTCCATCGGCGATGGTGAAGATGATTCTACAGGCAGGAGTGTCGCGGGAATGCGAAGTCCGCCCAACCTAAAACAACATTGAGAAAATGTACTAATAGGGAAATGAGCGAATCAAGAAACGGTCAAAGACATGGAAAGTTTCCCAAGCACAGAGATTTACCTGAAGGTATCAGTCTCCATCAGCGACGGTGAAGATGATTCTGCGGGTAGGAGTGCTGATGGAATTCGAAGACCGCCTGACCTAAAAACACCATTGAGGAAGAATGTGCTTTTTTAGGTAAATGAGAAATCAAGAAACAGTCAAAGACATGGAAAGTTGCGCAAGAACAGAGATTTACTTGAAGGTATCTGTCTCTGGCTGCGGTGGCTTCAAAGAACCTTGAGTTGAAGACCTCTCGCCTGCAGCCGTGGGATTCGACTGGGACCCTTTGATTGTCGCATCGCCTGGTACCGGTAGCAACATAATGGCAGAACGGCAAGCCGACTTCTTCTCTTCCACCAGCTTTGCCGTCACGGCACAAGCCCTTCTAAGCCAGGACTTGTTCCCGTCATGCGTGTGAAATAGCACAGCAAAAAATGAATGAAAACAGGCAAAGCAATCTGGCAGAGAAGAGCTACAGTCGCGAAGAGGAGGAGGAAGAAGGTTGAGTCCGTGAGAGGTGGCCTCCTGGTCTCCACGCGAGTAAAAAGACCATTTCCATTCAGAAACAGTACTTGATGCAGAAATCAAAGAGACAGCCGTAAGTAGTTGTCACCCCCAGCATGGTCTGGACATCCACTATAAAGTTGAATGTGCCTTGCATGAGACTATAAAATTATAATTATAATAGGTGAAGCTCAAAAAATAATTTTAATTTCGAGCCACGTCCATAAAGTATCAGGTGTATATTTGGTTCTTCTACTTTGTACTGTATCATGTAGAAATGAACCTAGCTACTCCTACCTAATACTCCACGTGCTCTAGAGAAGATTCTAGAATTATTGAAAAGTGTGTTTTGAGATTTGTGCATAGCGTTCATTATGCTGAAGACTAACAATAGAATCTTCTAGATGCTACTCTCTCGTTCACAAATATAAGACATTTTACCTTTGTAAAACGAATGTATCTAGATGTCGGCCTATAGATTAAAAGACATCTATATACATTCATTTCACAAAGCTAAAATGTCTTATATTTCTAGACGGAGGGAGTAGAATTGATAGAAGATCCAACAGTTAATTAGCAATGTTGGGATTCCCGAGTCCAGATCCAACGGTCAAAGTTCCAAGTTATTTGTATTGTACACTATATAGTGTTATCTTCTTTTCTTCTACTACTATAATAAAGCAGTTTTGAATTGGATCCATAGCACAAATCCTGACTGTTGGGATGTTAGATCTAATGGTTCAGAGCAGCTGGATTCGTGTTGAACAACTAGTACGTACCTAGAGCAAACTCCACCATGTTCTAGAACCATCATGTAAACACCCCACCCCCTCCCTAAATTTCATAGCAGAGTAGGCTATATTCTGAATATGTGTAGATAATTTTTATTAATAGCATCAATCGTGATGATTGGGTTGTTAGATTTAATGGTTCAGAGCAGCCAGATTCATGTTGAACAGCACCCATAGAGCATACTCCACCATGTAACCCTCCCCCCCCCCCCCACACACACACACAAAATCATAGCACAGTAGGTTGTATTCTCAATGTGTGTAGATAGTTATTATTAATAGAATAAATGTATGCCTTTTTTCTCTAACAGGACTATTGGTTAATAATAACAACTTAATGTTTGTTAAATCACATTGCATACAACATATACGTGTGCGTCTCATGTCTTTTACTAGTAGACTTAATGTATGTCTTTTTTCTCTAACAAGACTATTGGTTAATAATAACAACTTGATGTTTACTAAATCACATTTCATACAGTATATACGTGTGTGGCTCATGCCTTTTACTAGTAGACTTAATGTATGCCCTTTTTCTCTAACAATACTATTGGTTAACAATAACAACTTAATGTTTGCTAAATCACATTTCATACAATATATACGTGTGTGGCACGTGCCTTTTACTAGTCCATTCTAGCTAGAATCTAAATAGAAGATACACTATGGAGTACATTATTTTACCCACTATAGTGCATGGATAACTTAGAATTTTGACCGTTGGATCAAGACTCGCGAATCCCAACATTGCCAACCGGTTGGATATTCTTTTCCATTTTGGCATCTAGTATATACAACTGATAGTCTTTCTTACCATATCTTACCACTATATTTTTTGCGAATAACTTTTAATATTGATCGATTGGATCAAAACTCGTGAATCCCAACATTGCCAGCCGTTGGATCTACTGTTTCATTGTAGCATCATCTCTAGAAAATATTGTTTATCTTATCTTATCTTACCACTATACAATGTACGAATAACTTCGAATATATTGATCATTGGATCAAGACTCGTGAATCCCAACATTGCTAGTCGTTGGATCTTATTTTCCATTCTTCTAGCTAGAATCTCTACTAGAATATATTATCGATAGTACGTCTAGCACAATGAACGCAATGCATAAACCTCAAAAAAAACTAATCCATCATTCTACTCCCTTCGATCCAAATTATTGTTCTCAGATTTGTCTAGATTCGGATGTATCTAATAATTTGGATCGGAGGGAGTAGAATAATGTTCTCAGGTGTATATTTCGTTCTTGTACTTTGCATATCATGTAGAAGTCAACGATTATTAGCTATCTAAAACTTTAAAATTTTAATAACATGGTCTAGAGAAATGAGGGATAAGATTGTAGAATGATGGAGAAGTGTGTTTTGAGTTTTGTGCATAGCATTCATTGTGATGAAGACTATCAATAGAATCTTCTAGATGCTAGAATGGAAAACAAGATCCAACGGCTAGAAATGTTGGGATTCACTAGTCTTGATCCAACGGTCAATATTCAAAGTTGCCCGTACACTATATAGTGGTAAGATCATGTAGAAGTCAACGATTATTAGCTATCTACTAAAACATGAAATTTTTGGTAATACATGGTCTAGAGAAACGAGCTAGGGAGAAGACTCTAGAATGATGGAAAAGTGTGTTTTGAGTTTTGTGCATAGCATTCATTGTGATGAAGACTATCAATAGAATATTCTAGACCGTTCAAAAAAATAGAATCTTCTAGACGCTAGAATGGAAAAGAAGATCCAACGGCTAGAAATGTTGGGATTCACGAGTCTTGATCCAACGGTCAATATTCAAAGATATTCGTACACTATATAGTGGTAAGATAAGATAAGATAAGATAAGATAAGAATAGAGCAGTTTTGATTTGGATCCATAGCACCAATCCTGACCGTTGGGCTGTTAGATCCAATGGTTCGCTGGATTCGTGTTGAATAGTACCTAGAGAAAACTCCAGCATGTTCTAGAACCATCATGTCACCACCCCCAAAATTTCATAGCACGGTAGGTTGTATTCTCTCTACTATTATAATGGAGTAGTTTTGAATGAATTGGATCCATTGCACCAATCCTGACCGTTGGGCTGTTAGATCCAATGGTTCAGAGCAGCTTGATTCGTGTTGAATAGTACCAGCCTAGAGCAAACTCCACCATGTTCTAGAACCATTATGTCACCACCCCCAAAATTTCATCACATAGTAGGTTGTATTCTCATTATGTGTAGATAGTTATTATTAATAGACTTAAAGTATGCATTTTTCTCTAACAAAACTATTGGTTAGTAAAACCTTAATGTTTGTTAAATCACATTTCATATAGAACGTTGGTTTGTTAGATCAAATGGTCCAGAGCAGCTAGATTCATGTTGAATAGTACCTATAGAGCAAACCCACCATGTTCCAGAACCATCAGCATGTCACCACCCCCAAAATTTCATAGCATACTAGGATGTATTCACAATATGTGTAGATAGTTATTATTAATATACTTAATGTATGCATTTTTCTATAACAAGACTATTGGTTAATAACAACTTAATGTTTGCTAAATCACATTTCATACATTAGAGAAAAATCCATAAATTAAGTCTATTAATAATAACTATATACACATATTCAGAATACAACCTATTGTGCTATGAAATTTTGGGGGTGATGACATGATGGTTCTAGAGAACATGGTGGAGTTTGCTCTAGGTACTATTCAACATGAATCCAGATTCTCTGAACCACTGGATCTAACAGCCCAATGGTCAGGATTGGTGCTATGGATCCAATCAAAACTGCTCCATTATAGTAGTGGAGATCTAAAACATGAAATTTTTGGTAACATAGTCTAGAGAAACGAGGGAGAAGATTCTAGAATGATGGAGAAGTGTGTTTTGAGTTTTGTGCATAGCATTCATTGTGATGAAGACTATCAATAGAATCTTCTAGATGCTAGAATGGAAAAGAAGATCCAATGGCTAGAAATGTTGGGATTTGCGAGTCTTGATCCAACGGTCAATATTGAAAGTTATTTGTACACTACATAGTGGTAAGATAAGAATAGAGCAGTTTTGAATTGGATCCATAGCATCAATCCTGACCGTTGGGCTGTTAGATCCAATGGATCAGAGCAGCTGAATTCGTGTCGAATAGTACCTAGAGAAAACTCCTCCATGTTCTAGAACCACATGTCACCACCCCCAAAATTTCATAGCATTGTAGGTTGTATTCTTAATATGTGTAGATAGTTATTATTAATATACTTAATTTATGCATTTTGGGGGTGGTGACATGATGGTTCTAGAACATGGTGGAGTTTGATCTAGGTCTATACTATTCAACACACGAATCCAGTTGCTCTGAACCATTGGATCTAATAGCCCAACGGCCAGGATTGGTGCTATGGATCCAATTCAAAACTGCTCCACTATAGTAGTAGAGAGAATACAGCCTACTGTGCTAAGAAATTTTGGGGTGGTGGCATGATGGTTCTAGAACATGCATGGTGGAGTTTTCTCTAGGTACTATTCAACACGAATCTAGCTTCTCTGAACCATTAGATCTAACAACCCAACGATCAGGATTGGTGCAATGGATCCAATTCAAAACTGCTCTATTATAGTACTCCCTCCGACCCAATTTAGATGACGCGACCCCTATGTATTGGATTTTTTGCGAAAACCCCCTCGCAGATTCAATTCTTCTCGACCAAAGTCCTCAAATCAAAATCAAAATCAGATGGACCCGATGGAGGAGCTCCGTCTGTGCCAGAGCTAGGCTCGAGTAGGTCGACGTTGACGTCACCGGCGAGCCCGCACCCCCGCCGGCCGGTCGCGTCCGCTTGATGAGCAGAGGACGTGGGGCCTCCAGGAGCAGAGGAGGCCTCCAGGAGTTGAGAGCTCCCCTGTCGGCCACCCCTGCCTCAAGCAGCTCCATCTGCCCTCGCCGCTCCGCGCTCGCCGCCAGTCCTTGGGATACCCCTCCACGCTCGACAAGCACCTGGACAAGGCCTTCACCATGGCCGATGCTGCCTCGTCCTCCTTGTCTAGGGGATCAGCTGTGTCCGAGTTCACCACTTCCTTCTCGTTGTTCCCTCCCCCATCGCCAAGGACCTCTCCCCCAAAGGTGACGCGATCTCCACTCCTCCCCCACCTAACATTCTAGAGTACATCAGACAACAATGTCTTAATGAGTATAGAGACAACAATGTCCATTAATGAAATTAACTGGTAGTGCATCCACTGAAATTAACTCGTTTAGAGCATCAACTGAAATCCACTGAAATTAACTCGTTTAGAGCATCAACTGAAATCCACTGAAATTAACTCGTTTAGAGCATCAACTGCATTAGCAAAAAGAGAGGATGAACAACACTTGCACCTGCACTAGTACCAGTAGGAGCCTCTCGGCCATGGACACTGGTCCCCGCCATAAGCAACATCAGTGACACCAGCAAGACCGGCAAGATGCCTAGCAGTCCATGCTCATCGACTATCATTCACCGAGACAAAGATAATGTCAGCCTCGGCAACATGCTTCTCGACTTCAGTATTGAAGAAGAGGTTCTTGCCCCTGCATGCCTTGAGAAAGATAACTACATAATGAAACCGACACTCCTTTCATGATTATAAGATACCAGACAACAAGCTTAATAAAAAATGATTTATTATATTAACACTAAGAAAAGAATATCTTACTTTCCAGCAACATAAGGAACACCATTGATCTGATCCACTGGGATCTCTCCTTGTAGAGCAAGGATAATATGTTCATCATCTAAACAACCTTGTGTTCTTCACTGTAGCTCTCATAGCATCTATAGAAGAAGTGGCCTGGTGATGACCCACAAGTATAGGGGGTGTATCGCAGTATTTTCGAGGGAAGTGAAACCCAATTTATTGATTCGACACAAGGGGAGCCAAAGAATATTTATAAGCCTTAACAACCGAGTTGTCAATTCAGCTGCACCTGGAAACAATCTTGCTCATAGCAGTTTATCAGTAGCAATAGTTTTGTAGTAGCAATAGCAAAGTAATAATAGTAGTAGAAGTAAAGACAGTAGTAACAATAGCGGTAAACAGTAGGATTAAAGCGCAGTAGGCATAGGGATGGATGGACGGGCGTTGCATGGACAAGACAATTCATATAGCAATCAAGACATAGGGAATTTGCAGATAAATAAGATAAAGCGTCCTAGTACTAAATAATCATAGGCATGTGTTCCATATATAGTCATACGTGCTCGCAATGAGAACTTGCACAACATCTTTTGTCCTGCCAACCCGTTTGCAGCGAGGCCTCAAGGAAACTACTGGTAACTAAGGTGCTCCTTTTAATAGAGCACCGGAGCAAAGCATTAACACTCCATGAACACATGTGATCCTCACATCAAAGCCATTACGTCCGGTTATCCCGATTGCTATCACTTTGGGGCCATTGGTTCCGGACAATAATGTGTGCATACAACTTGCAGGTAAGACCATAAACAATACTATCATAATGAACAATAACATGTTCAGATCTGAAATCATGGCACTCAGGCCCTAGTGACAAGCATTAAGCATAACAAGTTGCAACAAAGTAAAAAAGTACTAATAATAGATACTAGGCACCATGCCCTAACAATCTGATGCCATTACATGAATGATCTCATCCAATCCCTACCATCCCCATAGCCTACAGCGGTGGATTACTCACTCATAGATGGGGGAAACATGGATAGTCGATGGAGAAGCGATGGTGGCGATGATGGCGATGATCTCTTCCAATTCCCCGTCCCGGCTGGGTGCCAGAACAGAGTTTCGGTGCTGATTCGCGGATTCTGGTGGTGGCGGCAAAGTGGAACTCTTTCTGGAAAAACGTCGAACCCCCCTTGGTTTTTAGGTCAAGAGGAAACTTATAGGCGAAGAGGGAGGCCGAGGGGGTGACCGAGGAAGCCACACCACCCCTAGGCGCGGCCTGGCCTGGCCCGTGCGGCCAAGTGGTGTGGGCCCCTCGTGGCCCTACTCCGTCTCGTCTTCTGGCTCCATGAGTCTTCTAGTGAAATAGGATTTTTGGCATATTTTTCGGGATTTTTACTGATAGTTGATTTTCTGCACAAAAACTAGACACCAAGGTAATTCTGCTGAAAACAATGTCAGTTCGTGTTAGTTGTATCCAAATCACACAAATTTAGAGGAAAAACAATAGCAGAAGTGTTCGGGAAAGTAGATACATTTTAGACGTATCAACTCCCCCAAGCTTAGCTTATTGCTTGTCCTCAAGCAATTCAGTTGAAAACTGGGTGCGATAAAAGAAACTTTCATGAACACAATTGCTTCATAAGATGTATATATTCTCAGCATATGATCAAGTACTTGGTCAATTCGTATGGTTACTCAATAGTTATTGCAAGCTATGAAGAGATTCTAACTCAAAAATAGTAAGTAGCATGAAACAGAAACATAAGAAATATTCCAATGCTCATAAAAATGTATGATAGAGTGGTATCTCGCTTGCCTTTGATTGTAGAGCAAAAATGCCAAGGCACCTCTGAAGTTCAAGTGAAGACTAGAAGTAAAGATATCAAAGATACAAGCATCACAGTCATAACACAATTAATCAAGTTTTGAGACAAGCACATTACACTAAGAATGACAACCATGCTCTCAAGAAAGTGCTCATAGAATATGTGGTGACTCAACAAGGAAGTGAAAAGGTTTTGATAAGTTTGAAAGGCTTCCAAATGCTGAAAGTATGGTACTCATTAGCTTTGAGCTCTCATTGCCCCTATCATAAGCATCTTTAAATGGTTAAGGTTAAAGTGACACAACTAAGAGGATATGCTTGACAAGTTATAAGTTGAAATCTCATGCCCCTTACTTACGAGTACCGAACCTCATGCTACTCAACTTCAGTCACAAGTAAGCTCTTGTCATTGTAAGTACATATGCATCATAGAGAACCACCAACGGGGTACCCCTTGCACATGATACAGGAGCTATCTCATAATCAAAATGACAAGGCAAGCAGACAATGAGCATCTCAGCGATCTTTTTATTTGCTATTTGCATAGGTTTTTATTGAGGATGCTTCATAGAATGCTCATTATGGTTATGCTGCAAGTTTCGACCATGATTAGGCATGGCTTAGGCTAGCGGCCCAAGCGTTTCAATAACACACATACAAACTCCATGATCTTACAAGTTCCACTTTTATTTCACACTGCCGGGATCCATAAGTAAAAGAATCATGATATCAACGAGGTACAAAGTACCAGTGCAATGTTGAAAGTGTTCCCCATGATACATGGTTCTGCTAACTTCAACTTATAAAGCGCAAGCATATACGCAACAAAGATGGACACAATGGTTCAAGTTTATTAAGTGCAAGAAAATAAAGTGTGTCATCAAGTTCATGAGAGCTTTACTAACTAACTTTCTCATAACAAGCAAACATTTTATTCGGAAGAAAACAAGGCATACTTAATATGCACGGAATAGCAAATGATGCTAATAGGTAGGTATAGTGGACACTTTTGGCAATATTGGTTTTGGGGAGTTGGATGGACGAGTAAAGATTATACTCCGCACAAGTGAAGGCTAGAAAAAGTAAGGGAGCGACAAACGAGAGAGCAATAACTGTCATAATCATGCTTGCAACAAAACATGACTAATCATTGCATGAAAGTGATTCAAGACCCCCGAGGCAAAATAATTCATCGAGGCTTAGCTGATTATTTCAGTCATATGCATGCGTGAGCATGTGCCAAGTCAATTCAAGTAAAACATTCAGAGGAGGATACCACAGTGTCATACCGAGTTATGAATAGAGCAATGCAAGCAAACATTCATATGACATGCTACAAACTATTAGAAGGATGGAGCTCATCATAAGAAAGCAAGGACTACTAAGCATCCATAAATAACATACACCCTACATGAATAGACTAAGCATGCCCACAATGATGAGTATATGTACAAAAATGAAAACAAATAGAGTTCGTTACCAACCTCTTACCACACCTCAAGTTGTCATTAATCTTCATTATTGCCCTTAACTTGTGTGGCTTGAATAATAACCATGAAAACCAAACTCCACTGAGGACTGTTGAACCCTGCAACGAACTTCACAAAACCAAAGAAGAACAACAAATATTTTTGGTGTTTTTGAGTTTTTAAAGGCAAGAGCAAAAAGGAAGAACAAGCAAAGCAAAATCTTTTTGGGTTTTTCGAATAATCAAAACAAAACCAAACGGAAGAAGCAAACCAAGGAAAAAAGAAAGAGAAGCAAACAAAGAGAAACAAAGAAAATATTTTTGGTCTTTTTGTGTTTTAGGAAGCAAAAGTAAAGAAATAACGAAACTAAAAAGAGAATGAAGCATGGATATACAAAGTACCGACTAAACATGATATGTAGATGAGTGTGGTGTTGGTGTACCTCCCCCCAAGCTTAGGCTTTTGGCCTAAGTAGGTATCAATCCCAAGCTGGCCAAGATGAAGTGTCTCCATGGTATGACGAGGAGGTGCCCTCGTCCTAGTACGAGCTCGAGGGTTCCCCACCATAGTGCGTAGAGTAGTCGTAAGAAGGCACATCCTCCTAGTGCTCCCTATGGAAACCAAGCAAGCGGAGCTGCTCATCCACCTCCTCCTTAGAACGCGACCATGGCCTCCTGTAAATACTGAACAAAGTGGATTGTGGCAAAGGAATTTCCCTCTCGTCTCTGTCAGTAAACAACATCCTGTATACTAAACTGTCCATATCAGAGTCAGCAGTGACAAAGTGATGTGTTTTCATAGCGGCAAGATCAAGTCTTTTTGGTGTCAACACAATGTCATTAGGATCCACAGAAAGTTCTAATGAAACAACCATGTGTGAGGCAATAATACCCCCATATATAGGTCCCCTAGCAGCTAGGCGGCGAGCAATGAGGGAGTCAAGATTGTACTTGGTATCATTATTGAGTGCAACAGCGAGGAAGGCTAAATGATAATTGGAAATATTACTAGTGTTCTCCCTACCAAGAAGGCTAGTGGCAAGATAATAAGCAAAATATCTAAGAGATGGGAGTTGAATGTTCCTTATCTTCCCGCGCTGAGCTACCTTTTCGTCGTCATTCGTCACACTTCGATAGAGCTCCAGCAAGTCAGCGGGTCGACCTTGAATTTTCTTCACTGTCCCTGTCGTGCCTATACCTATAATGCTGCAAAATCTTTCCAATGACATGGTAATAGGATGATTATAAATTCTGAAAGAAACAATTGACTGATAAGGGGTGTTAGTGAAGATGAAACTCTCAACGAAAGTTTTGTGAGCATGGCATATTGCTCACTCTCATCTTCCATGTACATGGTCAGGCCAACCCTCTGAACCAGTAGTAAGAAATCATTAAGGATCCCTGTAGCTTGCAAAAAGGTAAAACAAAGGAAGGTAGATGAGTGAGCATCTCCCTCATCTCCTTCATTGTCAAAGTGCGGTGAAATGAGATCTTCATTGTATGAAGGCCTAAACGGAGAGGCTAATCTTGAAGGCCTTGACCTCCTAGGTGTGTCCCTCTCAAATATTTCTCCAAATGTGTGGTTATTCATCTTTGATATTCCGAAATTCAAACATCCATTATACAAGTGATTGCAAAGTGAATACATAATGAAGGGAACTATTCATAGGGACTTGTAAGAGGCCTAAACATGCATCAAAACAATATCTCTAAGCATTGAACAAGCTTACAAGCTCTCATAACCTGTCATCTACAGCAGCAAAATACTCAAGATATAAACCACTAAACACAAATCTACTTGGACAAGCGGAGGAGTCACATACTGGAGAACAAATGCTCCAAATTTCAGCAGCAAAGAAGGGCTGAGCAAGGAGATTGAAAAATGATGGGCAAGAACAGCAAGAACACGATTTCGAGAAATGGGCTGGTGTTTTCTCGGGAGAGAGAGGGAAGTGGCAAGTGAGAGAGTGAGTGGAGGGCCAGGGGTGGCCCACACCATGGCCAGGCGCGCCCCTGGGCTAGCCACGCCACCAGGTGGTGTGCCTGCCTAGTGGGCCCCCTGGTACTCTCAAGGCACTTCTCTGCCCCTTTTTCACGTAAAAATTAATATTTCTGGAATTTTTCGAGACACTTTATTTTTGAGCAATTTTCACGTGTCGATGAATGATTTTTTCTGCAAAAAAGTGATTTTGAAAATATGCAAAAGCAAAACAAAACTAAAACTTCAGAAGTTCTAAGACACTCTAATATGCAAGCAATTAACAACAGAAAAGTAAACTAAGCGAAAGCAAAAAGTAAAATGGATAAAATAAAAGTAAGCGAAGATAATCATGGTCAAAACATTGCTTTGTTCATTAAAATCCCTTTGTTAACAAGGTTGATCAGGTCTTGTTACCAAAACAATTTTATATGAAACAAAACTTTGTATTCCACTAATGATTATGTTACCTCAACCTTGAGAGCAAGGGTCCCAATCATAATAATTTCATATTTTTCTCGTGGTATGGGACAATATATTTCTCCAACTTGAATGCCCTCAACATTTTCAACCGAATTCAGGCCATAATTCCTATCAATCTTCTTGGGGAAATAGATAGTGTGATCCTTGTCATTAACATTAAAAGTAACATTTCCTTGATTACAATTAATAACAGCTCCTGCAATATTAAGAAAAGGCCTCCCAAGAATAATAGACATATTATCATCTTCAGGCATTTCAAGCACAACAAAATCAGTTAATATCAAGCAATTATGAGCCACTTGAACAGGTACATCCTCACATATACCAACAGGAACAGTAGTAGATTTATCAGCCATTTGCAAATATATATCAGTTGGTATTAGTTTTTCCAGTTGAAGTCTCTTATAGAGAGAAAAAGGCATAATACTAACTCCTGCTCCTAAATCACACAAAGCAGTTCTAACATAACTATTTTTAATAGAGCAATGAATAGTTGGAATTCCTGGGTCTACAAGTTTCTTTGGAACCTTACCATTAAAGGAATAATTAGCAAGCAAAGTAGAAATTTCTTCATTAGGGATCTTCCTTTTATTAGAGACAATATCCTTCATATACTTTGAGTAAGGAGGCAATTTAATAGCATCAGTCAAAGGAATTTGCAAAAATAAAGGTTTCATCCACTCACAAAACTTATTATAGTGTTCATCTTCCTTTGACTTGTGTTTCTTATCAGGGAAAGGCATCGGTTTTTGGACTCAAGGCTCTCTTTCACTACCATGTTTCTTAGCAACAAAATCTTCTTTAGTGTATTTAGTATTCTTAGTGTGCCTTTCAGGTTCTTCTTCAACTTCTTCTTTATTTGGAGCATCATTCTCCTCATTACCACTTTCAGTTTCAGCATCAGAGGCAGATATGCTATTGGGATCTATAGCAGGTTCAGGAGATTCTACAATAGTTTTACGTTTCTTTTTTCTTTTCTTAGGAGAAGTACCACTATTTTCAATTTGTTGAGAATACTGCTCAATTCTGCCCCTCGGGATATAGAGGATCTTGGGTAGCAGCACCACTTCTAGTTCTAATTTCATAAGCATGTTTTTCTTTAGCAGCATTAACTAGCAAGTCTTTTGTACTTTAATAAGCTAATCAATTTGAGTTTGAACCATTTGGAAGTGTTTAACAAGCATTTTAACATCATTAGAGGTTCTTTCCACAATATCTTTTAACTCAATAATAGCTCTAGAGTTTTCCATTAGATGATTTTGCACTCTTTTATTGAAATTATCATGCTTAACAATAAAAATATCAAATTCTTCTAAGCATTGATCAGGAGGTTTAGAATAAGGAATATCACCTTCATCAAAGTGTTGGAGAGAGTGTACCTCAATAGTGGATGAGTGGGGGATTGGCTTACATAATTCTTCTATAGGAGGTAAATTCTTCACATCTGCAGCTTTAATACCCTTCTCCTTAAGACATTTCTTGGCTTCCTTCACCACTTCATCATAGTTCAATAACTCCCCTCTTCTTTGATGTTGGTATAGGCACAGGAATAGTTGGTTCAGGTATAGTTGTCTCAGGTATAGCTGGTTCAGGAGGAGTCCAATCTTCATAATTCTTGCTTATTTTAACCATTAATTCCTCAGCTTCCTTGGGAGTCCTATTCCTGAAAACACAATCAACACAACTATCCAGGTATGTCCTAGATTCTTCAGTTAGTCCATTATAAAATATATCAAGAAGCTCATTCTTTGGTAATGGACATCCAGCATGTGCGTGAATCAAGGCACAAAACCTTTCCCATGATTCAGGCAATATCTCTTTTTCTCCCTGTTTAAAATCAAAAAGTTCCTACAAAATAGCATGTCTAGCACTAGGAGGGAAATATTTCTGAAGGAAGGTACTAATCAAGCAATCAGGGCTATCAATCAATAGATCCAGCAGGTAAATTATTAAACCAAGTTTTAGCTTCTCCTTTCAACAAAAAGGGAAGATTTTAGCAACAAAGTAGGTGTGCATCTTAATGTCATCAGAAAACAGGCCACTCATGGTAGAAAGCTCAGTCATATGTGCTACCGCACTCTCATTCTTAGTTCCACAAAAAGATTATTTCTCAACAATAGTTATGTAAGATAAATCAAGAGAGAAATCAGAATCCTTATCTTTAATGTTTATGGGAGAAGCAGCAAACTTAGCATTAGGAGACAATTTGGGTTTTATAGTATGCCTCTCAAGGAGACTCTTAATAGCACTCCTATCATGGGTGTTTTGACATTCTTTAATAAATTCATCGGTCATCTCTATATAATTGTCTTCAATATCATAACTCTCTCTAGACTCAAGTGAACTGACAGGTGTAGTAGTGTCTTCATTAGGAGTTTCAGTATTTCCAGCTATAGTTCTAGCAATCGTAGCATCTAGGAAAGGACCTAATGAACCACTCTTATCAAGCACAATAGAAGCAGCATCATAAGTATCAGAAGTTTCAGATTCAGCAGTAGTAGAAGTGTGTGTAGCATGTGTATGTGGTGGTGTAAGGAGCTTACTCATAACAGATGATGAATCAAGAGCAACACAGGTGTTCAGAACCATACCTCTTCTTGTAGTGGATGGTAAAATAGGAACCTTGCCATCATGAGACTTACCCATGATGGATGGATGGCAGCGAACAATAGTGATTCCAAGTGGTCTTGATAAATAGAGCTATGCTCCCCGGCAATGGCGCCAGAAAATAGTCTTGATGACCCACAAGTATAGAGGGTGTATCACAGTATTTTCGAGGGAAGTGAAACCCAATTTATTGATTCGACACAAGGGGAGCCAAAGAATATTTATAAGCCTTAACAACTGAGTTGTCAATTCAGCTGCACCTGGAAACAATCTTGCTCACAATAGTTTATCAGTAGCAATAGTTTTATAGTAGAAATAGCAAAGTAATGACAGTAGTAGAAGTAAAGATAGTAGTTACAATAGCGGTAAACAGTAGGATTAAAGCGCGGTAGGCATAGGGATGGATGGACGGGCGTTGCATGGACAAGACAATTCATATAGCAATCAAGACATAGGGCATTTGCAGATAAATAAGATAAAGCATCCAAGTACTAAATAATCATAGGCATGTGTTCCACATATACTCATATGTGCTCGCAATGAGAACTTGCACAGCATCTTTTGTCCTGCCAGCCCATTTGCAGCGGGGCCTCAAGGGAACTACTGGCAATTAAGGTGCTCCTTTTATTAGAACACCGGAGCAAAGCATTAACACTCCGTGAACACATGTGATCCTCACATCAAAGCCATTCCCTCTGGTTATCTCGATTGATGTCACTTCGGGGCCATTGGTTCAAACAATAACGTGTGCATACAACTTGTAGGTAAGACCATAAACAATACTATCATAATGAATCAATAACATGTTCAGATCTGAAATCATGGCACTCGGGCCCTAGTGACAAGCATTAAGCATAACAAGTTGCAACAAAGTCAAAAAAAACACTAATAATAGATACTAGGCACCATGCCCTAACAATCCGATGCCATTACATGAACAATCTCATCCAATCCCTACCATCCTCATAGCCTACATCGGGGGATTACTCACTCATAGATGGGAGAAACATGGATAGTCGATGGAGAAGCGATGGTGGCGATGATGGCGATGATCTCCTCCAATTCCCCGTCCCGGCAGGGTGCCAGAACGGAGTTTCTGGTGCTGATTCGCGAATTCTGGTGGTGGCGGCGAAGCGTAACTCTTTATGGAAAAACGTCGAACCCCCCTTGGTTTTTAGGTCAAGAGGTAACTTATAGGCGAAGAGGGAGACCGAGGGGGTGACCGAGGCGGCCACACCACCCCTAGGCGCGGCCTGGCCTAGCCCGCGCGACCAGGTGGTGTGGGCCCCTCGTGGCCCTACTCCGTCTTGTCTTCTGGCTCCGTGAGTCTTCTGGTGAAATAGGATTTTTGGCATATTTTCAGGGATTTTTCCTGATAGTTGATTTTCTGCACAAAAACTAGACACCAAGGTAATTCTGCTGAAAACAGCGTCAATCCGTGTTAGTTGTATCCAAATCACACAAGTTTAGAGGAAAACAATAGCAAAAGTGTTCAGGAAAGTAGATACGTTTTGGACGTATCACCTTGTCAATCACACTAACCTTAGTGTGCGCATCAACTACTGTCTGTTTATAATTGTGCCAGGCCCTGCAACAGTAGCAATTTTGCAAATCAGAAAATTTACGGTACTCCCCTGCCATACCAACACCATGGTGGAAAAAACATAGAGCGAATTACAAACAAGCAATTCTCAAGGATACATTAGACTGTTCTTGTTTTCACTTTAAAATCTAGTGACAGATCCCTGCATCCATGAACAATGTCCCACACTTGCAGTAGAATTGTTTATGTGTTAAATTCAATTGTAATCCAAAAACTTAAGTGGAGTAACTTTATTCATTTGTTTGTTCAGGTTCAAGTGCCACGAGCTCTTTTGGATCTCAACTTGAGTCCACAAGAGGAAGAGGAGGATGGACAAATACAAGAAGAAAAAGGAGATAGACAAATACAAGAAGGAAAAGAAGATGCACAAATACATGGTGACCAACATGCACAAATACAAGAAGAAAAGGAAGATGCACAAATACATGGTGACCAACATGCACAAATACAAGAAGAAAAAGAAGATGGACAAATACAAGAAGAAAAAGAAGATGCACAAATACATGGTGACCAACATGCACAAATACAAGAAGAAAAACAAGATGGACAAATACAAGAAGAAGAACACGTGCAAATACAAGAAGAAGAACATGAGCAGACACACCATAGAGAGCTACCTGATTCTCACAGATTCGCGGCATACATTGCATTGAAAGCTCTTGGTAAAGGTGGGAAAGTTGAGAAGGCGGATAAAGAACTTGTAGCTACTCTTCTACAGACAAGTCTCAGCACAGTTGATAGAATATGGAAAAAAGCAACAGATCAAGAGAAGAAAGGGCTATAGGTAGATGTTTCAAATCAAAAGAAGGGGAGGTGCGGACGAAAGAGAGAAAATCTTGGTCTATCAAGAATGACTTCCATTCCTCTAAACCAAAGGTCTAAATTGAGGGCCCTAGCAAGGGAATTGGGTGTCGCCTATGCCACCTTGCATAGAAGGTTCCAATGGGGTAAAATAAGGCGCCACACAAGTACACTCAAACCAGCTTTGAAACCTGAAAACAAGTTTTGGACCAAGGGAGTATCCAAACCAAAAACAAAATGAGTGAGACTCAACAGGAAAATCTCACCTCAGTACTACATAGAGAGATCATGTATTTGTTCCTATATAATATACATTGTATTGTAGACAGGATGATGTGTGATGATGTAAATGTACATGTGAATATCTGATTGTATTTGTTCCAATATAATATACACTATATTTGTTCCGATGTAATATACCTCAGTAACATGCTTTTAATCTATAACAGGAGTAAGAATAGTATGATTTTAATCTATACAGGCAATCATGTTCAACTTCATACTAACTAGTTCTAGAACTTCTCACTAATTAGTTCTTGTAATTGACATGAACTTATTTTTGAGGAGTTCCAGAACTACTCTTACCTGTTAAGAGGGATGGCAATTTGTACTGATGAAACCAACACTTGTACCAAGTAGCATATTGTCTTTACTGATGAGATCAACGGTTGTACTGACTAGCATATAGTGAGCTGCTGAGCTGCATAGAATCGCAGGCTAATAAATTTCACAAGACGAAGGAAATATAGTGCATACAGTGAGCTGCTGAGCTGCATCGATCAAGAGTCTAATGACTAGAAAGTAAAATAAATTTAATTCAACCAGCATACTAGGGGTTTATGAATGCACTGAACAATCACACATGCACATACACCTATTCTGATTACATAACACATGCACTCAACAATCACACATGCACATAATCTTAACTAAGAATGTTTATTAATCTTACTCCTACTCCTATTATAAATCATACCAGCATACTAGGAGTATTCTATTTCTGAATCTAACATTTTCTACTCCTATTATTAAACAATACACATTTTAATCTGGGAAGGGGCTTGGGCACATCTGACAGTGCATCAGCTTCCAGGCTAGCAAAGAAGCAGAAGCACTCAGACATTTGTCGCCATTTCTTTGGCTTTTGCAAGTAATTGTTCCTTCTCTGAATATTTTTTCAGATGCCAGCCTCTACTATTTGAAGACCACAAGGAATCTACAACGATGTGGAGGAGGAGAAGCTGTGTTGCATCCTCAAATGAACCTGCCTTCTCGAGTATATACACAGTTTAATCTAATCACAACGGAAGACTAGCATTGTAACAGTGTCAGTACAAACGGCCACAATTAGTTGGCATCTTAAGATTTTGTTGGTTCAAGTTCTTGTCGCATCAGTCTTGGGCCAAGAAAATTTCAGGAGTCACACTCAGCCCCTGCTCAACAAGAACAATAACAATGCCTCCCCAGCCTGAACACTGTTAGTGATGTCAGAGAAAGAGCATGAATTGCAGGCAGAATAGGGACGGACAGAAGTACTAGTACCAGCTCCCAATTTGATGATTGAATCTAATGCGGAGCATACACAGCACAACAGAAGACAGAGCATGGTCCAGGTCTGTAACAGTGTTAGCATAAACAAGGAAAGAGACCCAATTGGCATCCGATGAATTTGTTGGTTCTGTTCTCGGCCAAGAAATAAAATTTCAGGAAACTCGCTCACTAGCAGAGTCACACTCTCCGTTCGAACTGTACCACACGAATTATACTGTCCTTGTACTAAGATTCAAGAAAAGGCACGGAAGGAAGGAGGATCTACCTCGCGAGGGGTGGGCACGCGTGAAGTAGGCAACGGAGATATCCTCGAAGCATGAGTTGACCTTCTCCGAGGGCAGGACCTGCGGCTGCGCCACGTCCCACGGGTCCTCCACCCGGTGCTCGATCTCTGCCTCCGGGCTGTCCGTCTCCATATCTCCCGCCCTCCAAACTCATCCTCTTCCTGTATCCCCTCCCTCCTGAACTTGGATTCCTATAGCTCTCTACTCTGCAGCTAGTGCAAGAATCGATTTTCAAGCAAGAATCTGTCGCCAAGAATCGATTTTCAGGCAAGAATCGGATCGGGGAGTCGATATGGGGAGCTGCACGGGGAAATGGACCGGGAGGAGCGCTAAGTGGCGCATTTATACTATAAGTGATAAAATAGGTAAGACGCACCAGCCAGTCATGCGCCTCTAATACTTAAATAGGCGAGGCGCATATTTGCAGGATGCGCCTCCTCTAGCATCTGTACGGACGAAATCTGGCATCCCATCTTATG
Organism: Avena eriantha; assembly: GCA_910589775.1. Lineage (NCBI taxonomy): Eukaryota > Viridiplantae > Streptophyta > Magnoliopsida > Poales > Poaceae > Avena > Avena eriantha. Next base: position 202,358,440 of record OU342744.1, on the reverse strand, counting down.
CGAGGCGCACCAGCCAGACATGCGTCTCTAGTACTTAAATAGGCGACGCACATATGTGACAAATGCGCCTTGCATATGTTTGGTGGGCCCGGGTGGAGATCGGTGGTCCAATATACGAGGCGCATATATCACATGCGCCTCTGATACTTGACATAGGCGAGGCGCATTAGGGAACGTGCGGGCCCGCATTTGGTCGCCCCCTCCTTCTCCCCACCTCATTTCCCACATTGATTCACCATAAAATCTTGCTCAATCTCCATTGGTTGACACTCATATGTAAGTGAAGTCTCTTACTTCTCTAGATCTACAACATGTCCCTTTACTTCTCCTCCATCTCTCTTGCGCAAGTTGTCATTAGAGGAAGCGTGAAGGCGTTGCTTGCATGCTCATGCGCGTTGTCGGCGACACCGAGACTATATGATTGTGTTGTGGTGCATGCTTCTTTTTGTGCAGGGATTTCATTTGAGATGCCAATGTTTCGCCAGAATGTCGATTAATTTCTTTTCCGACGAATTTCTGGCACTCGCGGATGTCCTCTTTTTAGGGAAGGTCATGCCGAATTTTTCGGACAATCCAGATGTCCATATATGCTCTAATTATTCTCTTGCTCTTTGTACCACACGTAGGTAACCATGGTCCGACCACTGATCCGCAAAGCCCTCGTGGATAGGTGGATGAGATGCACGAGGACCGATATGGCACGCGCAAACAAGACGAAGATAAGATGTCTGTGTCATGACTGCAAGCTGATGTATCCGATAAGGCACGATTCCAGAATGCTGGAGTCGCACCTGCTCCGACGTAGTTTCATGGATGGCTACACTCGGTGGATATGTGATGACGAAGATGATGATGAGGATGTCAATAATGGTGAAGATCAAGATGCCGGTCATGATCACGAAGATCAAGACACCGACGGCGGGGCAGGTGATGATCATGAAGATCAGGGTGGCATCTGGCATGAACACGAAGATGATCAAGGTGGCGCCGGGCATGAACACGAAGATCAAGGTGTCGACCATGATTTGAGCTGGCTGCGAGACCCTCATATCCAAGATCTGCTTCTCAAGGAGACGAGTAATGCTAGAGCCGCCGCTAGAGAGAAATCTAAGATGGAGCAAATGAAGAAAGACACGGTCACTCCATTGTTTGATGGATGCAACGACGGGATACCCATCTGAATGTAACACTCAGGGCTCTGGAGATGAAGGCGAAACACAAAATGACCGACGAATGCTTCCACGACAACATTGCATTCTCGCACGATATTCTTCCCAAGAAGGGGAACACATGTCCGACTAGTATCGCTGAGGCCAAGAAAGTCGCGTGCCCTCTCAATCTACCGCACGTGAAATACCACGTCTGCATAAATGATCGCATCATCTATCAGGGCGAGGACACGGAGAAGACCACGTGTCTAGTGTGCAAGACCTCTCGATACAAGAGAGGGACCAAGAAAGCTTCTAGAAAGGTGGTGTGGTACTTTCCTCTAACTCCTCGTCTGCAGCGGTATTTCACGGACCCTAAGGAAGCAGAGCTCATGCGCTGGTACGCGGAAAGAAAGAGGTCGGAAGACGATGATCCGGAGAAAGAGGAAATGCTGAGGCACCCTTCGGGATGCTTGCCAGTGGAAGGCGTTGGACCTCCAATATTACCAACATTTCGGGAAAGAGTCAAGGAACCTTAGGCTAGGCGTCAGCATCGACGGACTCAATTCGTTCAGAAGCTAGAGCAGCACACACAGCACCTGGCCCGTGTTTGTATGGATCTACAACCTTCCCCTGGTTGTGCATGAAGAAGAAGTACGTAACCATGAGTATGCTGGTTCAAGGGCCAAAACAACCCGGTACAGACATCAATTTGTATCTCACGTTGTTGAAAGAGGAGCTGGCCACATTATGGGAAGAAGGAGCCCGTATGTGGGACGCCTCGAGACAAGAATATTTCAACATGAGAGCAGCGGTGATCATGACGGTGCAAGACTATCCCGGTTACGGATACTTCTCGGGGCAGGTGGTCCAAGGATTCTATGGGTGCGTTAGGTGCAAAGATAATACAACGTACCGCCAGCTACAGAAATATCCCGGGTCCGGAAAAACCGTGTTCCTTGGGGATCGGAGGTGGCTTCCCAAGAATCACGCCTAGAGAAAGCTAGGAGATCTGTTGGATGGGGCGGTCGATCTCCAAGGAATCCCGGACCAAAGGAGCGGCGCGCAAATCTATGAGTTGTTGAGTAACTGGAAACGTATCCATAATTTTTGATGTTCCATGCTTGGTTTTATCTACTTTTTTATGTTTTGTTCCAACTTTGGAGTACTTTTTATACACTTTCTTGGACTAACCTATTAACAAGATGCCACAGTGCCAGTTGCCTATTTTCTGCCGTTTTTGGTTCCAGGAAAGTCAGAAAATCAATATTCTCGGAATTGGACCGGACAAAAGCCAAAGTCGATATTTTACCGGAAGACTCATGGAGCCTGAAGACGAGACGGAGAGGGGCCAGGGGCTGGCCACACCACCTAGTGGCGCGAGCCAAGCCAGGCCATGCCAGGGGGTGGTGTGGGCCCCTCCGGCACCCTCTCGGTCTCCCCTCTCGCCTATAAGAGCCTCCTGATGCATAAAACCTAAATAGTCAAGCCTCCAGCCACGAAAAGTTCCGCAGCGCCACCGCCACCGAAGGGGAGATTCGGGGGACAGAAAGTCTCTGTTCCGACACCCTGCTGGGACGGGGAAGTGCCCCCGGAGCCATATCCATCGATCTACACCACCATCTCCATCACCGTTGCTGATTCCCATGATGAGGAGGGAGTAGTTCTCTCTCGAGGCTAAGGGTTCTAGCGGTAGCTATGTGTTCATCTCTCTCTCTCTCTCTCTATGCATGATCTTATTGTGATCATGAGCTTTGTAATCAAGTAGATCTACCTTGCTACTCAAGTGCTTTAATAGATCTCTGCTCTCCCCTTGTGTGTGAAAGTGACAGCGTGCACACCATGGTGGCACTTAGGCTAGAGATTACAAATACTTGTTATGAGTTATATTTAGAGTTGGATGTTTCTATGAAATTTTGGTGTTTGTTGGAACCATCTAGTGCTCAAGGTGACAGTGTGGGGTTTTCTAGATGGGAAAGGCTTTCTTTGAGGTGTGCTGTTATAGCTCTACCATGGATTAGAGTGTCCAACCGGAGAGTAGTTAAGAGTAGTATCATGAAGATAATATATTTATGAGAGAGTGTTCACTAGTGAAAGTATGATCCCTAGGCCTTGTTTCTAAGCATTGATACACCGTTTGCAATTAGATCTGTTACATGTTTGCTTGCTTCCATCTTTATTTCAGTTTGCCTTTAGTCTTTTCCCACGTCAACCACACACCAGCAAGCTATTTTCTGGCACCGTTACCACTTATAATTATCCATACCACTTGTATTTCACTATCTCTTTGCCGAACTAGTGCACCTATACACCTGACAAGTGTATTGAGTGTGTTGGGGACACAAGAGACTTCTTGTATCTTGATTGTAGGGTTGCTTGAGAGGGGATACCTTTGACCACTTCCTCCCTGAGTTTGATGAACCTTGGGTGATCCACTTAAGGGAAAACTTGCTGCTATTCTACAAACCTCTGCACTTGGAGGTCCAACAACTGTCTACAAGAATAGAAGTACGTAGACATCAAGCTATTTTCTAGCGCTGTTGCCGGGGAGGTAAGGTAAAAGGTACTCACAGCCTCCAGTGTGAGTGCTCGAAGTTATTTCCTTTAGATTCTGCAATTTTGTCTTTTTGTTTCTTGTTTTCACTAGTTAGGCTTAATGGAAAACAACAACAAAATTAGAGAGCTTAGTATTTTCCCTAAGGTAGAACATGAATTCTTTGAAAAGAAAATTAAAAAACCCTTGGAACATTCTTTGCATGCTAATAGCAATATTATTAGTATGAATCTTTTGAACACCTTTGTTACTAATGCTATGGAAACGTCTAAGCTTGGGGAAGTTGGTTTTTATGAAAACGATATTTTTAGTTCCCCAGCTTTAAAGAAGAAAATTTGCTCTAATGATACTTTATCTCCCATATGTGGTAATTCTAATGATACTTGTGATATTTTAAATTCACATAATGAAAGCATACCTTTTAAAGTACCTATAAAAATTGTTGAACGTGTTATGAACAACTCTTATTTTGGAGATGGAACTGTCCATCCTGGTGATCATTTACTCTTTATACATGAATTATGCGGGTTGTTCAAGTGTGCAGGTATTTCAATGAACCAAGTTAAGAGGAAGCTATTCTCTTTATCACTTAAGGGCAAAGCAAGGGAGTGGTATGAGCTACTAGATGATCCTCATCATTTGGAGTGGAAGGAACTTGAATCTCTCTTTTACTCTAAATTTTATGCTCCTCATGAAATTCATAAAGATAGGAATTATATTTATAATTTTCATCCTCATGATGGAGAAAGTATTGCCCAAGCATGGGGAGATTGAAGTCACTAATGCTCAAATGTCCCATTCATGAGCTCCCCAGGAATATTGTTATTAATAATTTCTATGCAAGGCTTTTAGGACATTACAAGGACTATCTAGATACTTGTTTAGAGGGATCCTTCATGAGTAAGGATGTCAAAGCTAAGTGGGATCTTCTTGAAACAATTCAAAGCAATACCAAAGATTGGGATAACAACAAAGGTAAAGAACCAGGTATAAACTATGAGTATGATTGCATTTAGTCTTTTGCTGAAACTGCTGATTTTCAAGAGCTTAGTGCTAAATATGGTCTTGATCCTCAAATTATTATTGATTATTTTAAAACCTTTGCTTCTCATATTAATGCTCCTAAAGAAAAGTGGTACATGTATCATGAGCCTTTTAAAGAGACTTGCATGGGAAATGAAATTGTTATTAATGATAGCAATAAACATGCTCAAACCTCTGAAAGTACTATTTCTTATAAGCATGTTAATTTTTGTGGAATACATAGACCTTGTCAGAATAATCAAATTGAAGAAGAATATTGTATCACCCACAGGAATAAAAAAACTAGAATGTGGTATAGGGATTTAAATGATCTTGGTAAAAAGGTTTGTGCCCTTTATCCTTTTATTTATGAACTTTGCTTTGAAGTGGGTCATTTCAATTTTCAATGCTCAGGTCATAATAATAGCCCTTCTAATCCAATGAGTACTGCAAGTTTGTATTGTGATGACATGATCACTCCTAATCAGCATGATGAACTTACATTATTTTTGGGGTGTGAAGAGTTATCAAGAAAAACTTCTTTGGTAGATATGAGTGCTTTTGGTATGAATAGCGTCACGCATGGTTGTCATCTTTATTGTGTTAATAATTGCCACACAAATACTTACATACAAAATATTATAAAAGATGAGATTTTACCAAATTATGAAAGGACAAATATGTGTTTTGTTCTTATTAATGAAAAGGAGGAATCCTCCAAAGTTTCTTCTATTGTCTCTAACGATAAACTAGGGTATATGGAGAAGCTTCCTTTCAAGCCTCTCCCTCCTAAAGAGAAGAAGAAAAATAAGAAGAGGAGGAGTAAAAGAAGAGAGGAAACGGTATTTTCCCCTAAGCATGTTACTCCTATTATAGTTTTTTATGAGTCTGAACTCGATGATGTTCCTATGCCTATTACCTATAGTAGTGATCATGATTGGGAAAAGCACACTAACTTTGATATTGAAAATCTCTTCGGTACCAACTCTGAAAATGATGATATTAATAATTGCTATACTATTAGTGCTATCCATGATCCTTCCAATGATGATATGTTTACAAATGAACACACTTTGGAAGATAACTATTATATTGCTTATGATGATACTATACCTCCAATATATGATGATTGCAATGATGAATATGATATTTTCAGTCCACCTACTATTGAGGAGGAAATTAATTATGATTACAATATGCCTCCTATATTTGATGATTATGGTGATGAAAATAATAATGATAGCTATTTTGTTGAATTTTCTCCCACTACAATCAATAAGAATGACTATGTTTATGTGGGGAGTATTAATTCTTTTATGCATATGGCTCATGATAAGAATGTTTCTTGTGATAGTTATATTGTTACTTTTATTCATGATGCTACTGGAAGTTATTATGAGAGACGGAAACATGGTTTTATGTATCTCAACAATATTAGGTTTCCCCTCTTTATGTTGAAAGTCTTGAAGTTGCACTTGTTTTTATTTACTATGCTTGTTGCTTTATGCTTTCATGACTTGTTTTTTACAAGATTCCTATACATAGAAGTGGATTAGACTTAAATGTGCTTCGAATTTGCTTCTTGGTTCTCTCCTTTACTTCAATTCATATTTCTTATGTGAGCGTCTTCTCAAACTATCTTGCCTAACTTAAAGGCGTTAAACAAAAGTACTTATTGGGAGATAACCCAAAAGTTTTAGATGAGTCTTGGAAGTTATTACTTCTGTAATAACCACTCCTTATCCTTTTTATTCTCTTTTTGTGCCAAGAGTAACCTCTAATGAGAGAGAAGTAATGCTTGGGAAAGTTGCTGTCCCGAAACAGATTTTTTTCTTCACCGTAAACATTCGTGTAAAATATCTGTACGTCCTTTTGAGGCGTGAATTTTTGTGCTTCTGCCCTAGGTTGTTATCTAACTTTCGTTAGTTCAACACTTTTTGATTTGAGCAACAGAAGGTCTTTGAAAAAATTTGTCTTTACCTGCTGGTCTGTTTTGACAGATTTCTGCCATTATTTGCATTTGCTTATTGTTGGTTCCTTTTTGAGTTCTTTTGGGGAATTGAGCTTTTTTCGGGAAGTACTAAAGTAGCTTGTGTTTTATTAGGAGTTTTATTGGTGTTGAAACTGAACCCGAAGACTTATTATCTTGAGTGCAGTAATGTTGCTAATAAAGATTGTGTGAAGTTTTGTATGAAGGAAAAAATTTAGGTGTATGGAAGGAATGAGTAATGAGATGAAGGATGGACTAAAGCTCAAGATTGGAAATGCCACGCGTGTCACCCCAAGAAATATCCAAGAAATACAAGCATCAAAGCTTGGGGATGCCCAAGGCATCCCCTTCTTCATCAATAAAAATTCTAGGTTTCTTCCAAACACTTTATTTTTATTGTTTCATGCACAGTTGTGTTGTTCTTGGAGCGTCTTTTTTTCGTTTTCGTTTTTGTTTGCTTGGTTTGCTTAGTTTGCTGAATAAATTGGTTGGACCCCCTCTTTCATGCATTGGTTTTCAAATAGTTTTGTTTGGTTTGGAAAATAGTAGGAAAGCTCATGCTTAAATGGTAAAGAGAGATTGTTTTTGACTGTGGCCTATGCTTTGTCATTCCATGCTTGATATTGTTTTGGCTTTATGCTTAGTATTATTTTCTGTAGCATGACTTGTTATAAACAATTGAGATTGCTTAATGTGCCTTGGATGAATCATGCGTTGTTTTAGCATATTAAAGCATAGTATAGTGGTATTCTCCTTTGATGTTTCGTTTGGGTTGACTTTATGACTATCTCAAGTCACCATAAGACTTTAGGATCCTTTAGTTTTCAACTTGTAGTATCACTTTATGCTTTTATCAATGATGTTTTGTTGCTCTGCATGATTATGGCCATTATTGCTCTCTTAGTTTGTCGCTCGCACTCTTTTGCTAGCCTCCACAACCAAGTATGAGTTCCACTCATGCATCCAACTCCCTAAACCAAGTTATTCCAAAGAGTCCACCATACCTACCTATTAGCATATGCTATTCCAAATATATTCATGTTTTTATCTACCTTCCAAATTAAACTTGTTTTGAGAAAACTAGTGATTAAAGCTCTCACGAACTTGATGGCACACTTTACTTTTCTTGCCTTTAATAAACTTCAACCATTGGGTCCTTCTTTGTTGCATATATGGTTGCGCTTTATAAGTTGAAGTTAGCAGAACCATGTATCATGGGGAACACTTTCAACATTGCACTTGTACTTTGTACCCCGTTGATATCATGTTCTTTTGCTTACGGATCCCGGCGGTGTGAAATAAAAGTGGAACTTGTAAGATCATGGAGTTTGTATGTGTGTTAGAGAAACGCCTGGGCCGCTAGCCTAAGCCATGCCTAATCATGGTGGAAACTTGCAGCATAACTATAATGAGCACTCTATGAAGCATCCTCAATAAAAACCTATGCAAATAGCAAATAAAAGATCGCTGAGATACTCATTGTCTGCTTGCCTTGTCATTTTGATTATGGGATAGCTCCTGTATCATGTGCAAGGGGTACCCCGTTGGCAGTTCTTTATGATACATATGTACTTACAATGACAAGAGCTTACTTGTGACGAAAGTTGAGTAGCACGAGGTTCGGTCTTCGTAAGTAAGGGGCATGAGATTTCGGTTTATAACTTGTCAAGCATATCCTCTTAGTTGTGTTACTTTAACCTTAATCACCTTCAAGATGCTTATGATAGGGGCAATGAGAGCTGAAAGCTATAAGTACCATAATTTCTGGAAGCTCTTTATGAAACTTGAATCCCTACTTCCTTCTATGAAGGCCTTTCTTCCACCATTACATTGAGTCTCCACCTTCTACCTTTATGCACCTACTTTGAGAGCATAGTGGCCATTCTTAGTTCTATGTGCATTGTCCCAAGACTTGTCGATTGATGCATAGCTTTGATATTGCTTGTTTTAAACTATTTGTATCTAGTCACTCTTATGAACTTTGAAGGTGTCCTATTCATTTATGTTTGCTACTCTACGAGGGACAAGCTAAATACTACTATGCTATGTTTTCTTTATGTGAAACAAACAAACGTCTTGCAAAGCATTGTTATTCATGAATCTTTTATTTGTGCCTTTTCATGTTGCATCATAGTTGCTATGTCTTATTGTTAGAACTTTGTCTTTCATGTTATGATTGAAGTACTATGATCCTAGCTATCAATGTTTTACAAATACTTTGATTCAAGTTTATGATAGTGCATGTCACCTCAAAAATTATTCTTTCTTTTTATCACTTACCTACTCGAGGACGAGCAGGAGTTAAGCTTGGGGATGTTGACACGTTGCTAACGTATCCATAATTTTTGATGTTCCATGCTTGGTTTTATCTACTTTCTTATGTTTTGTTCCAACTTTGGAGTACTTTTTATACACTTTTTTGGACTAACCTATTAACAAGATGCCATAGTGCCAGTTGCCTGTTTTCTGCTATTTTTGGTTCTAGGAAAGTCAGAAAATCAATATTCTCGGAATTGGACCGGACAAAAGCCAAATTCGATATTTTACTGGAAGACTCACGAAGCCAGAAGACGAGATGGAGAGGGGCCAGGGGCTGGCCACACCACCTGGTGGCACGGGCCAGGCCAGGTCGCGCCAGGGGGTGGTGTGGGCCCCTCCGGCACCCCCTCGGTCTCCCCTCTCGCCTATAAGAGCCTCCCGATGCATAAACCATAAATAGTCAAGCCTCCAGCCACGAAAAGTTCCGCAGCGCCGCCGCCACTGAAGGGGAGATTCGGGGGATAGAAAGTCTCTGTTCCGGCACCCTGCTGGGACGGGGAAGTGCCCCCGGAGCCATCTCCATCGATCTCCACCACCATCTCCATCACTGTTGCTAATTCCCATGATGAGGAGGGAGTAGTTCTCTCTCGAGGCTAAGGGTTCTACTGGTAGCTATGTGTTCATCTCTCTCTCTATGCATGATCTTATTGTGATCATGAGCTTTGTAATCAAGTAGATCTACCTTGCTACTCAAGTGCTTTAATAGATCTCTACTCTCCCCTTGTGTGTGAAAGTGATAGCGTGCACACCATGGTGGCACTTAGGCTATAGATTACAAATACTTGTTATGAGTTATATTTGGAGTTGGATGTTTCTATGAAATTGTGGTGTTTGTTGGAACCATCTAGTGCTCAAGGTGACAGTGTGGGGTTTTCTAGATGGGAAAGGCTTTCTTTGAGGTGTGTTGTTATAGCCCTACCATGGATTAGAGTGTCCAACCGGAGAGTACTTAAGAGTAGTACCATGAAGATAATATATTTATGAGAGAGTGTTCACTAGTGAAAGTATGATCCCTAGGCCTTGTTTCTAAGCATTGATACACCGTTTGCAATTAGATCTGTTACATGTTTGCTTGCTTCCATCTTTATTTCAGTTTGCCTTTAGTCTTTTCCCACGTCAACCACACGCCAGCAAGCTATTTTCTGGCACCGTTACCACTTATAATTATCCATACCACTTGTATTTCACAATATCTTCGCCGAACTAGTGCACCTATACACCTGACAAGTGTATTCGGTGTGTTGGGGACACAAGAGACTTCTTGTATCTTGATTGCAGGATTGCTTGAGAGGGAATACCTTTGACCACTTCCTCCCTGAGTTTGATAAACCTTGGGTGATCCACTTAAGGGAAAACTTGCTGCTGTTCTACAAAGCTCTGCACTTGGAGGCTCAACAACTGTCTACAAGAATAGAAGTGCGTAGACATCACCCTGCACCAGGAAAGACCCAGAAGAAGCCAAAGCCGCTGCTGAAGGTATGGAAGGCGAGGTCTGTTTTCTGGTACTTGTCATACTGGAAGATCCTCCGCGTGCCTCATAGCCTCGATCTCATACATATCACGAAGAACGTGGGTGAGAGTCTACTTGCCACCCTTCTTAACACCGACAACACCAAAGATGGGCCGATGGCAAGCAACGACTTGAAGCATATGGGCATCAGGGATGAACTTCAACCACCACCCAGCAATGACGAGGAGGAGGACGAGGAGGAGGAGACGGAAACACAGAATAGCCATCGTCGCAAGGGAAAAAGGAGGTCAAGAAGGGCGAGGTCAAGCTCAAGGCCCCGTGCTTCACTCTAAGTAAGAAGGAGGCCATAAAGTTTATGAAGTGCCTCCTCGGACTCAAATTTCTGAACGGCTACACGGGGAAGATAAGCAGATGGCTAGACGAGGCGAATGATACGTCCATTTTGCATCACTATTCTATGTCATAATTCACTGTTATTCATTTATATATTTTGTATTGAGAGGTGATACTTATGTTATTTCATATGTTTTTGCATGGTTGATGACTTTTGGAGCATGGACCGCTGCAGTCAGGATTCTGATGGAAAAAGGTGCTGTTTGGAGGCAAAATTCGTGAAGATTAGAAAATCCGGGAAAATATACGGAAAATCCTATTTTTCCAGAAGACAAAGGAAGCCAGAAGGGGGATGGAGATGGGCCACAGGGGGCCCACACCACACCCTGGTGCGGGCCAGCCTAGGCCGGGCCACCAGGTGGTGTGGCCACCCTGGTCGACCCCTGGCACTCCCCTCTGGCGTATATTATCCTCCCGAAACCCTAAGACTCGGAGAGCGACCACAGAAAGATTCCGCCGCCTCTGCGGGGCGGAAAACACCGAGAGAGAAAGATCTCACCAGCAGATAGATTTCTGCCGCGGGAATTCCTTCCTAGAGAGGGGAGATCGTCGCCGTCAACACCACCATCAAGCTAGACTTCATCGGGATCATCTTCATCATCACCACCATCATCACCATCAGCACCCTCATCACCATCTCCATATTGTTGTAACAATTGAGTTGAATCTTGCATAGTTCATAGGGCAAACTTTCCCAGTGTTGACTGCTCTTTGTAGTTGATGCTATTGAGTGAACCATTGAATTATTGTTTATGTTCAGATTGTTATACATCATTATTCCATCTCTGATCATGATCCATATGATGTCTTGTGAGTAGTTTGTTTTGTTCTTGAGGACATGGGAGAAGTCATGTTGTTAGTAGTGGAGTTGTGTTGAGAAAGATTCAATGGTTTGATATTTAAGTTGTGGTGTACTTCTTCTAGTGGTGTCATGTGAACGTCGACTACATGACACTTCACCTATATGGGCCTAGGGGAATGCATTGTGTATTTGGCTACTAATTGTAGGGGTTGCCGGAGTGACAGAAACCTGAACCCCCGTTATGAAACCATTGCACAAGGGATGTAAGGGTCTTAGAGTTTAAAGTTGTGGTTAGGTTTCTACCTTAATTACTTTCTTGTACTTACGAATGCTTGCATGGGGTATAATCACAAGTATGTATTAGTCCTAGGAAGGTCGGTACATTAGCACAGGTTCACCCACACAACACTTAGCAAGCTAAAGAAGATTAATCAACTATATGAAGCGAAAGCACTTGGCAGTCTTCCCATGTGTGCTCGAGAATGTTTGGTCATCTTAAGTAATACAACCGGCTTGTCCTTTGCTGCATAAAGGATTGGGCCACTTGCTGCATTCATTCCTACTGTCTTGTGTTTACTCGTACTTTGTTTACTTGCTTTATCAAAAAACCCTAAAAATCCATTTTCTAAGTATTTGCAGAGAATTCCTGATCCATACCACTAGCCAGCACCTTCTGCTCCTCATTGGGTTCGACACTCTTACTTATCGAAAATACTGCGATACACCCCCTATACTTGTGGGTCATCAAGACTATTTTCTGGCGCCGTTGCCGGGGAGTGAAGCGCTATTGGAGAGTGGAACTGGTAAAGGAAACTTCTACTGTGAGTATTGTTTACTTCTGTAAGCTGCTTTATTTTCGTTATGGATAATTCGCTGAGTTTCTTATTTGGTAATGCTACTGCCACTGCTAAGGTAGTAGATAAGCCACCACCTACTGAAATTGATGCTTTCAAAATACCTACAAGAATTATTGATCGATAACTACTATGCTGGGGATGGAACTATCCATCCCGGTGATCATTTACTCTATATACACGAATTATGCGGGTTGTTCAAGTGTGCAGGTATTACTACAGATCAAGCTAAAAAGAAGTTATTCTCATTATCACTGAAAGGAAGAGCTGAAGAATGGTATAAGCTGCTGAAGAATGGTCAAGCTCTGGAATGGGAGGAAATATTACCTCTCTTTTATTCAAAATTTTATCCTCCTAGCGAGATTAATAAAGATCAGAATCAAATATACAACTTTTGGCCTCTTGATGGAGAGAGTACAGCTCAAGCTTGGGGGAGATTGAAGTTACTAATGCTCAAATGTCCCATTCATGAGTTCCCCAATAATATTATTATCAATAACTTTATGCAAGGCTCCCTCTACATGACAAGGATTTATTGGATGCTTCTTGCGCTGGATCATTCACTCGCATGGAAGAAGAAGCTAAATGGGATCTTCTGGACCGTATTCAAGACAATTTTGAAGCTTGGGAGAATGACAAAGGTAGAAAGTCAGGTATAAATTATGATTATGAATGCATTGAATCTTTTATGGGAACCGATGACTTTCAAAATATTAAAAATGCTTATGGTCTAGACTCTCAAGCTATTGCTTCTTATTTTAAGGCTGTTGCTTCCTACATTGAAGTGCCTAAAAAGAAGTGGAATAAGTATCATGAACCTTATAAAGATGTTGCTAAGAGTGTTCTTGCAAGAAATACTGAAGTTTATACTGCTAATCATGTCTTACCTGAACCTTATATTGTGAAAATGCCTTTCCCAGTTAAGATAAAGGAACATTCTATGATAGCTAGTATGGTTAATGAAAGTGCAAATAAAGTTGTTGAACCTGATAAACAAATGGTTGATGAACCTATAATAGCAAATGTGAAAGACTTTGTTACTAGATATGAAGAAGGGGGTCACACTATCCTTTGTAAGGATACCTCTAATATTGTTTCACAAAGTAGTGTTATGAGAGCTAGTATTCATGTGTTTTCTGTTAGAATAAGCGATCATTGCTATGATGGCCCTTGTGATAGTTATATTGTTAAGTTTATGCATGATACTGAAAGTTACTATGAAAGAGGGAAAAATGTTCTTATGCATCTCAATAATATCAAGTTTCCTCGTTTTATGCTAAAAGTTTTTATGTTGCACTTCTTTTGCCTTCTTATGCAAGTAGCCTCTAGTTTCAACAACTTGTTTGTTTACAAAATTCCTTGGCATAGGAAGTGGGTTAGACTTAAATGTGTGTATTTTTGCTTCTTAATGCTCTCTTTCACCTCAATTCATATTCATATGTGAGCATCTTCAAAATTATCATGCCCATCTTAATGGCTATAAAGAAAGAGCTTTTTGGGAGACAACCCAATTTGTTTTTTCTTTCAGTTTGTTTTTGCTTCTTTGAGTCTTGGAAGTTATTACTTCGGTAATAACCACTCCTTATCCGTTTTGTTTGGTTTTTGTGTCAAGCTCAAGCTCTAATGAGAGAGAAGTAATATTTGGGGAAGTTGCTGTCCCGAAACAGATTTTTGTGCTTCACCGTAAAAATTCATGAGAGATCTCTGTCTGTCGGATTGAGCTGTAATTGTTTTTGCTTCTTCCCCAAGTTGTTATTTAACTTTCGTTAGTTTTGCACTTTTTTATTTGAGCAACAGAAGATTTTCTAAAAAATTGAACATTACCTGCTGGTCTGTTTTGACAGATTTTGCCACTCTTGCATTTGCTTGTTTATTCGATTTCCTTTTTGAATTCTTTTTGGGTTTTCGAAAGGAGTTGCTACAGTAGCTTATGTTTTGATGGTTTTCAGTTGAAGTTGGACTCAAAAGGTTGTATCACTTCATATATACTAATGTCGCTAATAAGAACTGTGTGGAGTTTTGTGTGAAAGCAATTTCCAGGTAGTGGAGATAATGGTGTAATAAGTACGAGAAGGGTTTTATGACTCAAGTAATAAGTGTACGAAGATGAGATATTACCACCACCACCGAAGGAGTAACTCGTCATCAGGTTTGGCATGCCCTTGGTTTGTTCCAAGCTTGGGGGAGTGTCGCGGTATCACATCACTATCTTCTATCTTTTACCATTTTAGTAGAGTCATATCATGAATAGAGAAGTTATTATGTAGGATGGTTTGCATTATGGAAGTGTCCTCTCTCTCGTTAGATATGTATCCCTTGGTGTGAGTTTCCGTTATGGAATATTAATGAGAAGTTCTATCATTTAATCTTTTGCATAGCTTATATTAGTTTTCAATTCGTGTTTATATGATTGATCTTGTTGTTAGTATTGGTAGCACTTTGGGATCATTGAGTTAATTTAGTTGGTTTTGAAAAACCTGGCTCGGTCAGTAGCACACTATTTTTGAGAGTTGAATGAAAAAGATAAAAGTACTCTAAAGAAAAAAATAATTTCATCATCTTTCTTTCTTGATTTGCTCATAAGTCTAGTATTCTCTAGTTAAGATCTTTTGTGCTTCCAAGGAAGGTTGCATGTTTGTCTTTATCATTGTAAGTATTGTTTGGTTCCTTCAACTCTTGTACTTGCTACCCAGCCTTGCTAGCCAAAAACCTGTACTGAGAGGGAATTCTTCTCGTGCATCCAATCCTTAAACCAAAACCTTTGCCATTTGCGTCCACCATACCTACCTATTAGCATTATTGCCATTCCAAGTAAATTCTTGTTTTATCTACCTCCCAAATTAAATTTTTTATGTGAAAATTAGTGATTAAAGCTCTCACGAACTTGATGGCACACTTTACTTTCTCACATCTAATAAACTTGAACCATTGTGCTCATCTATGTTGCGTATGTGCTTGCGCTTTGTGAGTTGTGAATTAGTAGAACCATGATGTCATGGGGAACGCTTTCAACATTGCACTGGTACTTTGTACCTAGTTGATATCATGTTCTTTTGTCTATGGATGTCATTGGTGTGAAATGAAAGGGGAGCTTGTAAGTCCATGGAGTTATGCATGTGTGTTAGAGAAACGCCTCGGCCGCTGGTCTAATCCATGTTGACATGGTGGAAACCTGCAGCATAACCATAACGAGCATCTATGAAGCATTCTTCTTATAAAAAAAAGAGTCCGATATTGAGAAAAAGAGAAAAATAAAAAAATAGATCATGAAAGGAGGAAAGAGAGAAAAAACACCATATTCCCATGGTAAATAAGAAGATTGCTGAGATGTTTGTTGTCTGCTTGCCTTGTCATTTTGATATGGGGATTCTTCCGTATCATCGGGCAAGGGGTACCCTGTTGGCGGTTCTCTATGATACACATATGCTTACGATGACAAGAACTTACCGGTGACTAAACTTGAGTAGCATGAGGAGCGGCCCTCGTATTCAAGGTACATGAGATTCTCAATTTACAACTTGTCAATGCATATCCTCATATTTGATCACTTTAACCTTAATCACCTAAAGATGCCTATGATAGGGGCAATGAGAGCTGAAAGCTAGTAAGTATCATAATTTTTGGGAGCTCTTTATGAGACTTGAATCCCTTCTTCCCTCTGCGAAGGGCCTTTCTTTTTTACTTTGTAGTTGAGTCAGTAAACCTATTCCCTTCTATCTCAGCAAGTATTTTGAGTTGTTGTGTTTCATTCATTCATATGATGATTTATTCAATCATGTTTCTTATGTTCCTTGTTTTGCACATTTCTCTTATCTTGATGTTTACTACTTTGAAAGCTATCATTGAAAACCAGTTATTTGTGAACTTCAGCAAATTATCAACTATTCTTCTACCAAGAGCTCAGTTTGCCATTACCAATTATGATTCACTTTATGTATCTTTATCGTGTTTCCTTTACTCATTGCAAGTTGAGTTATGTGATAGTGAGTTGTCTTATATTGTGATCTATGTATTGATGAATGTGATGCTTCTTGTTCGTATTCTTTTATCGACTCTTCACTCCATAAACCCGAGGTCATGTTTATTGAGCTCAGTTTCGCTTGGGGACAAGCGAAGTCTAAGCTTGGGGGAGTTGATACGTCCATTTTGCATCACTATTCTATGTCATAATTCACTGTTATTCATTGATATATTTCGTATTGAGAGGTGATACTTATGTTATTTCATCTGTTTTTGCATGGTTGATGACTTTTGGAGCATGGACCGCTGTAGTCAGGATTCTGATGGAAAAGGTGTTGTTTGGAGGCAAAATTCGCGAAGATCAGAAAATCCAGGAAAATATACGGAAAATCCTATTTTTCCAGAAGACGAAGGAAGCCAGAAGGGAGGCTAGAGATGGGCCACAGGGGGCCCATACCACCCCCTGGCGCAGGCTAGCCTAGGCCGTGCCACCAGGTGGTGTGGCCGCCCTGGTCCACCCCTAGCACTCCCCTCTGGCGTATATTATCCTCCTGAAACCCTAAGACTCGGAGAGCGACCACAGAAAGATTTCGCCGCCTCTGCGGGGCAAAAAACACCGAGAGAGAAAGATCTCTCCAGCAGATAGATTTCTACCAGGGGAATTCCTTCTCAGAGAGGGGAGATCGTCGCCATCAACACCACCATCAAGCTGGACTTCATCGGGATCATCATCATCATCACCACCATCATCACCATCAGCACCCTCATCACCATCTCCATATTTCTGTAACAATTGAGTTGAATCTTGCATAGTTCATAGGGGAAACTTTCCCGGTGTTGATTACTCTTTGTAGTTGATGCTATTGAGTGAACCATTGAATTATTGTTTATGTTCAGATTGTTATACATCATTATTCCATCTTTGATCATGATCCATATGATGTCTTGTGAGTAGTTCGTTTTGTTCTTGAGGACATGGGAGAAGTCATGTTGTTAGTAGTGGAGTTGTGTTGAGAAAGATTCAATGGTTTGATATTTAAGTTGTGGTGTACTTCTTCTAGTGGTGTCATGTGAACGTTGACTACATGACACTTCACCTATATGGGCCTAGGGGAATGCATTGTGTATTTGGCTACTAATCGTAGGGGTTGCCGGAGTGACAGAAACATGAACCCCTGTTAGGAAACCATTGCACAAGGGACGTAAGGGTCTTAGAGTTTATAGCTGTGGTTACGTTTCTACCTTAATTACTTTCTTGTACTTATGGATGTTTGCAAGGGGTATAATCACAAGTATGTATTAGTCCTAGGAAGGTCGGTACATTAGCACAGGTTCACCCACACAACACTTAGCAAGCTAAAGAAGATTAATCAACTATATGAAGCGAAAGCACTTGGCAGTCTTCCCATGTGTGCTCGAGAATGTTTGGTCATCTTAAGTAATACAACTGGCTTGTCCTTTGCTGCATAAAGGATTGGGCCACTTGCTGCATTCATTCCTACTGTCTTTTGTTTACTCGTACTTTGTTTACTTGCTTTATCAAAAAACCCTAAAAATCCGTTTGCTAAGTATTTGCAGAGAATTCCTGATCCATACCACTAGCCAACACCTTCTGCTCCTCGTTGGGTTCGACACTCTTCCTTATCGAAAATACTGCGATACACCCCCTATACTTATGGGTCATCAACGAAGCAGCGCTTCAGCGGGATGAAGTCTCACGACATTGGCGTGCTGATGACACAGGTACTCCCAGTCGTGATCCGAGGTATAATGGACAAGCACGTCCGTGAAACATTGTTTGGCCTCTGTAACTTTTTGACGTCATCTTCTGGAACTCGATAGGCATTAAGCAACTCACGAGGCTACATAACGAGATCGTGGTGATACTATGCGAGCTCGAGATCTATTTCCCCCCGCATTCTTCGACGTCATGCTTCATCTGCTTCTCCATGTCGTGGAGGATATTGTCCAGCTCGGTCTTCCGTTTCTGTGAAGCATGATGTTGTTCGAAAGGCTCAATGGACACATCAAAGGATACGCTAAGAACAAGTCTCGTCTAGATGGAAGCATAGCAAACGGCTTCCTGGCCGAAGAGTGCATCTCTTTCTGCTCGAACTTTCTGCAAACTGAGACCCCTCTTGGTCTGCCATTCAACAAGCACCTCAGGAGGCTCACTGGATGTGGTCACCACGAGGGTCGGCCCCCAAAGCATGTCGACATCGAGGGCCGAACCAAGGAATTTGAAAGAGCAAACCTGGTCGCGCTACAACACCTGTAGGTGGTCAATCCATACATATATGAGCACAAAGAGTTTATCAAGAAGAATTACGCTGACCAGGGGTGCCAGTACTCGGAGGAAGATGTTATCAATGAGCACAACTCTAGTTTCACGCGGTGGTTCAGGGAGAAGGTTGATAAATTGCAAATGTATCTATAATTTTTGATGTTCCATGCTTGGTTTTATCCAATTTCTTGTGTTTTGTTCCAACTTTGGAGTACTTTTCATATGATTTCTTGGACTAACCTATTAACAAGAGCCACAGTGCCAGCTGCCTGTTTTCTATTGTTTTTGGTTCCAGGAAAGTCAGAAAATGAATATTCTCAGAATTGGACGGGACAAAAGCCAAAGTGCCTATTTTTCCGGAAGTGATCAAGTGCCAGAATACGAGACGGAGAAGGGCCAGGGAGCCACCACACCACCTGGACGCGCGGCCAAGCCTGGCCCGCACCAGGGGGTGGTGTGGCCGCTCCCGGAAACACCTCGGCATCTTCTTCCGCCTATATATTGCCCTCGGGACGAAAACCCTAGGTACCCGATCAAAAATCCACAAAAGAGTCTGTAGCCGCCGTCATCTCCATCCCTAGATCGAGAGGGATCTGAAGCTCTTCCCGGCACCCTGCCGGAGAGGGGGATTCACCCTGGAGGCCTTCTTCATCACCATGCAATCCTCCGGTGTGATGCGTGAGTAGTTCATCCTTGGACTACGGATCCATGTAGTAGCTATATGGCTGGTTCTCCTCCTTTGTGCTTTCATGTTTAGATCTTGTGAGCTCCATTCATGATCAAGATCATCTATTTGTAATTCTGCATGTTGTGTTTGCGGGGATCCGATGGATATTGAGATGCTATTTCAGATTGATTATTGATTCTATCATGTCTTTGTTATTTGTGATCTTGCATGCTTTCCTTTGTTAGTAGCTATCTTGGCCAAGTAGATGCTAGCAACTCCAAGAGTTAGTATTTATGCTCGATAGTGGGTTCATGCCTCTGGTAATCTGGGGAAGTGACAAAATTATCTAAGGTACTAGATGTGCTGTTGCTACTAGGGAGAAAACAACAATCCTTTGTTCATAGAACAATCGTATTGTTTACTTTACACACAGTTTGTAATGCAATAATATGTTGCTTGCAACTTAATACTGGAGGGGGCTCGGATGATAACCTGAAGGTGGATTATTAGTCATAGATGCAGTTGGATGGCGGTCTATGTATTATGTTGTAACGCCCAATCAAGTCTCAAAGGAGTCAAGATGATTAGTATATGCATGTATTGCTTTCTCGGTGTTTGTCAATTGGCCTGCTGTAATTTGTTCACCCAACATGTTATCTATCTAAGGAGAGCCACCTCTAGTGAGCTATGGATCCCGGTCCTTGTCTTTTTCATACAATCTACAATCTTTTACTGCTTTGTGTTTACTTTCTGCAAACGTTTACTTCTTTCCATTCGATACGTTTAATCCTTTGTTTTCCGCAAAACACGGTGAGATTGACAACCTCATCGCAAGTTGGGGACATAGTTCTGTGGTTGTGTTGTGTAGGTCTCCACGTTGCTACTAGCACCGGTAGTGCGCCTTGCCAAAGCTCAGCTAGTAACACCTTTGGGGTGTTTCCTTGCTCCTACTGGTTCGATTAAACCTTGGTTTCATAACTGAGGGAAACTTGCTGCTGTGCTCATCATACCTTCCTCTTGGGGTTCCCAACGAGCTCTACATCAACACCGCCATCAAGCAATTTTCTAGGCGCCGTGCATTGAGGCATCAAGCATTTTTCTGGTGCCGTTGCCGGGGAGTCAAGGACATCTTCACAAGGGGAGTCCCTCATAACCAATCTCTTTACTTTGTTGTTTTTGTTTTGCTTAGTTTTCTTTTTGCTTTGTTTGCTTGTTTTGTTCTTCGAAAACACAAAAAAAAATAGTTTTGCAAGTTTGCTTTCTTATTTGAAAACCCAAAAAAATGACTACTCTTGGAAACACTAAGTTGTGTGACTTCACTAGCACCAACAACAATTATTTTATGAGCACACCTATTGCTCCACCTGTGGCTGAAAATACTTTCTTTAAGGTAAAACCTGCTTTACTCAATCTTTTTATGAGAGAGCAATTTTCTAGTATTGGTAATGAAGATGCTGCTTCCCATCTAAATAACTTTGTTGAACTTTGTGAGATGCAAAAGCATAGGGATATAGATGGTGATATTATTAAGCTGAAATTGTTTCCTTTCTCTTTGAGAGGAAAAGCTAAAGAATGGTTGAATTCCTTAACTAGGAATAGTATTGATTCTTGGACTAAGTGCAAAGATGCTTTTATTGGAAAATACTATCCTCCTGCTAAGATTATATCCATGAGAAGTGAAATAATGAAGTTTAAACAACTTGATAATGAGCATGTTTCTCAAGCTTGGGAAAGAATGAAATCTTTGGTAAAGAATTGTCCCACTCATGGACTGACTGCTTGGATGATCATCCAAACTATTCTTCAAGGAACCTATTGGATTCAGCTGCTGGAGGTACCTTTATGACCATCATTTTGGGTGCTGCAACAAAACTTCTGGACAATATGATGGTTAATTATTCTGAATGGCATACTGAGAGAGCTCCACAAGGTAAGAAGGTAAATTCTGTTGAGGAAACCTCCTCCTTGAGTGATAAAATTGATATTATTATGTCTATGCTTCTTAATGGGAAAGCCCATATTGATCCAAATAATGTTCCTTTAGCCTCTTTGGTTTCTCAAGAAGATCAAGTTGATGTGAATTTCATAAGAAATAACAACTTTGGCAAGAATGCGTATGGTAATAATGCTTATAGGAACAATTTTGGTAACAACAATTATAAGCCTTATCCTCCCAACAATAGTAATGCTTATGGAAATTCTTACAACAATAATAAGAGTGCTCCCTCTGTACTTGAAGTTATGCTTAAAGAGTTTATTAGTAAACAAACTACTTTCAATAAAACTATTGGGGAAAAACTCTCTAATGCTAAAAGAAATATAGCATATTTGGCTGAAGCTCAATCTACTTTGAATAAAATGGCTGCTAAACCTGAAACTAATGAGAATCCATTTGTAGCTACTAATGCCATACAAGTAAGAATTGATGAAAATGTTAGACTATTAGCTGAATTACATGCTAAGTGGGAAAGAGAAGATGAAATTTCTAGAAACATTAGTGTTTCTACTATCACCACCACTAGTGTTGAGGCTAGTAATAGTTCTACTACTTTAGATGATAAAGTTGATTTTGATCTTGATGGTTGCAACATCTCTGAAGTTATTAAGTTCCTACAAAAGCTTGCTAAAAGTCCTAATGCTAGTGCTATGCACATGGCTTTTACAAAACACATTACTGATGCTCTCATAAAGATTAAAGAAGAAAAGATGAAACATAAAGCTTCTATTCCTATAAAACAAGAGGATGGTTGGGAACCCATCGTTAATATGAAAGTGAATGACTTTGATTTCAAAGCTTTGTGTGATCTTGATATTAGTGTTTCTATTATGCCTAGAAGGATTTATGATATGCTTGATTTGCCTCCTCTTGAAGATTGTTATTTGAATGTCTCACTTGATGCTGATGCTAAAAAGAAACTCATGGGGAGTCTAAATGATGTTCTTATTATGGTTAATGATTCCTATGTCCCCGTTGATTTCTATGTTTTCGTTGTTGAATACAATGCTTCTTGTCCTATTACTTTGGGAAGACCTTTTCTTAGAACTGTTGGTGCCATCATTGATATGAAAGAAGGCACCATTAAATATCAACTCCTACTCAAGAAAGGTATAGAACACTTCCCTAAAAAAAGAGAAAACATTTCTTTTGCTTCTCCTATGAAAACAAAATTTGGTCTTAATGCTTCTACATTTGAGAACACTTGATTCTTTCTTTGCTTCTTATGCCTAACTTAAAGGCGTTAAAGAAAAGTACTTATTGGGAGATAACCCAAAAGTTTTAGATGAGTCTTGGAAGTTATTACCTCTGTAATAACTGCTCCTTATCCTTTTTATTTTGCTTTTTGTGCCAAGAGTAACCTCTAATGAGAGTGAAGTAATGATTGGGAAAGTTGCTGTCCCGAAACAGATTTCTGTGCTTCACCGTAAAAATTCCTGAGAGAGCTCTGTATGTCGGGTTGATCTGTAATGTTTTGTGCTTCTGCCCCAGGTTGTTATCTAACTTCCGTTAGTTCAGCACGTTTTGATTTGATCAACAGAAGGTCTTCGAAAAAATTCGTCTTTACCTGCTGGTCTGTTTTGACAGATTTCTGCCATTTTCTGCATTTGCTTCTTGTTGGTTCCTTCTTGAGTTCTTTTGGGGAATTGAGCTTTTTGAGGGAAGTGATACAGTAGGTAGTGTTCTAATGGAAGTTTATTTGGTGTTAGAACTGAACCTTGAGACTTATTTATCTTAAGTGCACTAATGTTGCTAATGAGATTGTGTGAAGTTTTGTATGAAGGAAAAATTTCAAGTGTATGGAAGGAATGAGTAATGAGATGAAGGATAGACTAAAGCTCAAGCTTGGGGATGCCACGCGTGTCACCCCAAGAAATATCCAAGAAGTACAAGCGTCAAAGCTTGGGGATGCCCAAGGCATCCCCTTCTTCATCAATAAAAACCCCAGGTTTCTTCCAAACGCTTCATTTTTATTGTTTCATGCACAGTTGTGTTTTTCTTGGAGCGTCTTCTTTTTCGTTTTCGTTTTGGTTTTCGTTTGATCTGGTTTGCTTAGTTTTCTGAATAAATTGGTTGGACCCCCTCTTTCATAATTTGGTTTGCAAATAGTTTGGTTTGGTTTGGAAAAGAGTAGGAAAGTTCATACTTATGTGGTAAAAAGAGCTCGTTTTTGACTGTGGCTATGCTTTGACATGCCATGCTTGATTTTGTTTTGGCTTTATGCTTAGTATTCTTTGCTGTAGCATGATTTGTTATAAACAATTGAGATTGCTTAATGTGCCTTGGATGAATCGTGCGTTGTTTTAGCATATTAAAGCATAGTATAGTGGTATTCTCCTTTGATGCTTTATTTGGGTTGACTTGGCACATGCTCACACCATGTTATGACTATCCAAAGTCACCATAGCCTTTATGATCCTTTAGTTCTCAACTTGTAGTATCACTTTATGCTTTGATCAATGATGTTTTGTCGCTCTACATGATTATGGCCATTATTGCTCTCTTAGTTTGTCGATCCCAGTCTTTTGCTAGCCTCCACAACCATGTATGAGTTCCACTCATGCATCAAACTCCCTAAACCAAGTTATTCCAAAGAGTCCACCATACCTACCTACTAGCTTATGCTATTCCAAGTATATTCATGCTTTTGTTTACCTTCCACTGTTATGAGAAAACTAGTGATTAAATCTCTCACGAACTTGATGGCACACTTTACTTTACTTGCCCTTAATAAACTGGAACCATTGTGTCTTCTATGTTGCATATGCTTGCACTTATTTGTTGGGAATTAGCAGAACCATGCTTTCATGGGGAACGCTTTCAACATTGCACTTGGTACTTGTACCTAGTTGATATCATGCTCTTTTGTATATGGATGTCGTCGGTGTGAAATGAAAGGGGAGCTTGTAAGTCCATGGAGTTATGTATATGTGTTAGAGAAACGCCTGGGCCACTGGTCTAATCCATGCTGACATGGTGGAAACCTGCAGCGTAACCATAATGAGCTGTCTATGAAGCATTCTTCTTATAGAAAAAGAGTCCTATATTGAGAAAAAAAGAGAAAAGAAAAAAAGAGATACTATGAAAAGAGGAAAGAGAGAAAAAAGCACCATATTCCCATGGTAAATAAGAAGAATGCTGAGATGCTCGTGATCTGCTTGCCTTGTCATTTTGATATGGGGATTCTTCCGTATCATCGGGCAAGGGGTACCCCGTTACTTACGATGACAAGAACTTACCAGTGACTAAACTTGAGTAGCATGAGGAGCGGCCCTCGTATACAAGGGACATGAGATTTCTGACTTATACTTCGTCAAGCATGTATACCATAGTTTGTTCACTTTAACCTTAATCACTTCAAGATGCTTATGATAGGGGCAATGAGAGCTGAAAGCTTTAAGTACCATAATTTTTGGAAGCTCTTTATGAGACTTGATTCCCTACTTCCTTTTACAAAAGGCCTTTCTTCCACCATTATATTGAGTCTCCACCTTCTATCTTTATGCACCTTCTTTGAGAGCATAGTGGCCATTCTTAGTTCTATGTGCATTGTCCCAAGACTTGTCGATTGATGCATAGCTTTGATATTGCTTGTTTTAAACTATTTGTATCTAGTCACTCTTATGAACTTTGAAGGTGTCCTATTCATTTATGTTTGCTACTCTATGAGGGACAAGCTGAATACTACTATGCTATGTTTTCTTTATGTGAAACAAACAAACGTCTTGCAAAGCATTGTTATTCATGAATCTTTTATTTGTGCCTTTTCATGTTGCATCATAGTTGCTATGTCTTATTGTTAGAACTTTGTCTTTCATGTTATGATTGAAGTACTATGATCCTAGCTTTGAGTGTTCTGCAAATACTTTGATCAAGTATTTGATGGTGCATGTCACCTCAAAAATTCTTTCTTTTTATCACTTACCTACTCGAGGACGAGTAGGAGTTAAGCTTGGGGATGTTGATACATTGCAAATGTATCTATAATTTTTGATGTTCCATGCTTGGTTTTATCCAGTTTCTTGTGTTTTGTTCCAACTTTGGAGTACTTTTCATATGATTTCTTGGACTAACCTATTAACAAGAGCCACAGTGCCAGCTGCCTGTTTTCTGCTGTTTTTGGTTCCAGGAAAGTCAAAAAATGAATATTCTCGGAATTGGACGGGATAAAAGCCAAAGTGCCTATTTTTCCGGAAGTGATCAAGTGCCAGAATATGAGACGGAGAAGGGCCAGGGAGCCACCACACCACCTGGCCGCACGGCCAGGCCTGGCTCGTTCCAGGGGGTGGTGTGGCCGCTCCTGGCACCCCCTCAGCGTCTCCTTCTGCCTATATATTGCCCTCGGGACGAAAACCCTAGGTACTCGATCAAAAATCCACAAAAGAGTCTGTAGCCGCCGTCATCTCCATCCCTAGATCGAGAGGGATCTGAAGCTCTTCCCGGCACCCTGCCGGAGAGGGGGATTCACCCTGGAGGCCTTCTTCATCACCATGCAATCCTCCGGTGTGATGCGTGAGTAGTTCATCCTTGGACTACGGATCCATGTAGTAGCTAGATGGCTGGTTCTCCTCCTTTGTGCTTTCATGTTTAGATCTTGTGAGCTCCGTTCATGATCAAGATCATCTATTTGTAATTCATACATGTTGTGTTTGCGGGGATCCGATGGATATTGAGATGCTATTTCAGATTGATTATTGATTCTATCATGTCTTTGTTATTTGAGATCTTGCATGCTTTCCGTTGTTAGTAGCTATCTTGGCCAAGTAGATTCTAGCAACTCCAAGAGTTAGTATTTATGCTCAATA
This sequence comes from Avena eriantha, assembly GCA_910589775.1. NCBI lineage: Eukaryota > Viridiplantae > Streptophyta > Magnoliopsida > Poales > Poaceae > Avena > Avena eriantha. The sequence continues at coordinate 202,332,174 of OU342744.1, read as the reverse complement.
GTGGGTTCATGCCTCTGGTAATCTGGGGAAGTGACATAAATCTCTAAGGTACTAGATGTGTTGTTGCTACTAGGGAGAAAACAACAATCCTTTGTTCATAGAACAATCATATTGTTTACTTTACACGCAGTTCGTAAATCAATAATCTTTTGCTTGCAACTTAATACTGGAGGGGGTTCGGATGATAACCTGAAGGTGGATTATTAGTCATAGATGCAGTTAGATGGCGGTCTATGTATTATGTTGTAATTCCCAATCAAGTCTCAAAGGAGTCAAGATGATTAGTATATGCATTAATTGCTTTCTCGGTGTTTGTCAATTGCCCCACTGTAATTTGTTCACCCAGCATGTGATCTATCTTAAGGAGAGCCACCTCCAGTTAACTATGGATCCCGGTCCTTTTCTTTACATACAATCTACAATCTTTTACTACTTTGTGTTTACTTTCTGCAAACTTTTATTTCTTTCCATTCGATACGTTTAATCCTTTGTTGTCCGCAAAACACGGTGAGATTGACAACCTCATCGCAAGTTGGGGACAAAGTTCTGTGGTTGTGTTGTGCAGGTCTCCACGTTGCTTCTAGCACCAGTAGTGCGCCCTGCCAAAGCTCAGCTAGTAACACCTTTGGAGTGTTTCCTTGCTCCTACTGGTTCGATTAAACCTTGGTTTCATAACTGAGGGAAACTTGTTGCTGTGCTCATCATACCTTTCTCTTGGGGTTCCCAACGAGCTCTACATCAACACCGCCATCAAGCAATTTTCTGGGCGCCATGCATTGAGCCATCAAAGGTCATTGCTAATCCACTGCAGGGCGAGTACTCGGAGGAAGATATACTCATCTTCTCCTTGTCACGGGGCGCCTCGCATAACCTAATGACCTATCAGGCATACGATATCAACGGATAAGCGTTCTATAAAGAGGAAAAGGACAATAACTGCGATTACCAGAACTCAGTGGTTACGGGGATATTCTACACTGGCGACGTCCCGGAAAGATACTACAGAAGGATCGAGGAGATTTGGGAGCTCGACTACTTTACAGAGAATGTGCCAATGTTCCGTGTCAGGTGGGCCAAGAGCATCGAGAAAGAAGGCCGATATTTCACCACCATGGTTATACCGTCAAAGACCACCAGCGCGAACGCACCCCCGAGAAATTAGCCTTGGGTTCTAGAAAGCAAGGTCGACCAATGCTGGTACATCACAGACCCGTCAAATCCTAGCCGGGTTATCGTTGGGAGAGGCAAAAGGAACATCATCGGGATGGACGGAGTCGCCAACAAGCAAGACTTTGACCAGAACGGTGACCCGAAGATGGAAGATGGATACAACAACCAAGCATCATACACCACAACCCTACCTGAGAAAGGACTCCCGTTCAAAAGAAGTAGTGAAGACGGTCCGGACCTAACCTACGCAACCGCAACAAAGAAGGGCAAGAAGACGACCATTGTCAAGAAGCGCTAGCGCGCTCCGACCATTGTCAAGAAACGTCATGTGTGTGGGGCATACTATTATGTATCGAAACATTCATAATTATCATTTTTTGTATGTTATAATATTGCATTGAAAATATTATGTATCGACGAGACACATTCATAATACTCACTTTTGTTTTTTGGCAATATTTGAATTTTTAAAATATTTACAGTATATTTTATAGTTTATATTGTGTTTGGACAATGTTTTTATATGAAAAATGCCCTTTAAATTTTTATACAAAAATATGTTGCCCCCAGGATTCGAACCTGGATGGCTAGGGTTTAGAACAGGACAAGGGTCGATACCAATGGGCTAGTGTGTGTTAGTTGATAGATACCAGCGTAGCGCACTAGTTGACTAGTAGTGAAAAATAGCCGAGGCGCATATGGCCAGAATGCGCCTCGCGTAAACTTATGTGAGGCGCATTTTCAAATTTGCGCCTCGCATAAGCTGGTACCTATCTGTGATCGACTAAGTCTTTTTTTTCTTGCTCACTTTTTCTCTAGATCGACGACTGAGCCTGTGTACTCTGCAACCGCCGCCTTCGCTCTGCCGCCCGTCGTCGCCTTCGCTCTGTCGCTCGTGCCCAGGAGGAGGAGGAGGAGGAGGAGCCCGCTTGCGCCGCCGTGCCTAGGAGGAGGAGGAGCGAGGAGGATCCCGCTCGCGCCGAGGAGGAGGAGCCCACTCGCGCTGCCCCTTCCTCTGTCGCGCCGTCGTCGCCCCTTCCTGCCACCATCCACGCCCGCCATCCATCGTCGTTGAGGTTTGTGACCCTTTCCCCTCTCCCTCCCCTTCCCCCTACCCCTCTTCCCTCCCCTCTCCCCTCTCCCTGTGATCTAGGCCAAGTTACTGCCAGATCAGGGAACCCCCAAATTCTCCGATTTGTTCGTTATGCCCTTCATGTTAGATTAGAACACCATGCTCTAGAGGCATGATCTGTCGAAAGCATGATTTAGTCATTTGGGCTACAGTTGGGTAAGCACCTAACCATGATGGATATTATTGACTATTGTATTTGGAATTTGACCAAGTATTAGTATCTGACACTGATTCAGACATATAAAAATGAAATGGCCGTGTAGGGGGAACTAGCAAACTGTTTTAAGATAAGCACATGTGCCAGCTAGGGCACCATCTGTCGTGCTAGACAGTAATACCCTGGATGTTTCTTCTGATTCAAGCATGATTGTTTGACCAAATCAAATGTTCTGTATTCAGAGAATGAGAGAAAGTCTATTTCCACATCACATCATTTTGGTATCATTGGTTTGAACTTGGCTAGATATTTTATTATGCATACATCACCTGTTTCATGTACTATTCATATGCGCAATCTGCTCTAGTGACGTGGTCATATCATTTTGGTGCCATTGGTTTGAACTGACTAGATTTTTTAATGCATACACCACCTGTTTCAAGGAGCATTCATATGGCACAACAAGATTTCTGTATTTCCTAAGTGGATGTTGGAGTGTTGGCCTGCTAGGTAGAAGTCTTGCATCTTGAGATAGTGGATGTTAATTGCTAGGCACAACTCTTGCAGATTGAGATACTAGATGCTAGAGTGCTAGGTACATCATGTGAAGTATGTACAGCTAAACTCCTGCAACTTGAGATAGCAGATGCTAGAGTCCTAGGTACAACATGTGAAAAGTCATAGATATAAAACAGTGCATTAATGTCGAGTTGATAAGTTTGGGAAAAAAGTAGTTTGATTTTGGTTGGGATAGCGGTTTTTTTTGGGGAATTTCAAAAGCGAGGAATTCAGCTTGTTTCCAAAGCAAATACATGAACAAACATGTTTCTCTCATATATAGTATATGCCGCTGGATTCATGTTTGGAGTTTGCTGCATGTAGATAATTTTGCCCAAATTTGACTTGTTTTGCTTCTTCCTAATCTAGACATAATCTGGGATAACCAAGGGTACTGCATGTTGAAGGAAACATTCAGGAATCCTAGGAAAAATAGATCTGAATATTTGGTGCAGGTTTACAATTTCAAATGGAATTAAACCAAAAAGCTACTGGACATATCCAGTTGAGGATGTTCTAGCTAATCTTTGTATATTAATTGGACATGTGTTTGACTGAACTTGGACATGTGTTTGAATGAACTTGAACAATAGCACCAATAGCATAGCACAGAGAACATTTAATCAAAAAGGGGTTGTGTTTTCTATAATGAAGTGTACTAATGAGAACTTGTACTACTTGTACTAATGAACTGCAGGTAGTGGCTCTTATTCTCTCTGATGTACATGTGGTACTAATGAACTGCTTGTACTGCTTCAACACCTAATATTTATTTTCTGCATATATTGTGTATGTTGTCCAGCTTTTGTATAGTTTGAATTCCCTTTTTTGGTTTAGTTAAATTCTGTGGCTGCTGCTACTACATCTGCCACTATGATGCCTCAATTTGGATTGTACATAGTGGTAGTGCTTGTGTATGCTGGCACCAAAATGGTTGTGTTTGTGCCTATTTAGGCTTTTTGTGCAGGTTTTTCTTTTTGAGTTGCCAATGTTTTGCCGGAATGTTGATTCATTTCCGTCCGGCGAATTTCTGGCACTCCTAGACATATAAAATTAGCAAAGGTTATGCCGAATTTTTCTGTGAATTTTTCTGTTTATTAGTTCCATTTATTTGTGTGTTTAGAAATGTCAGAGGAGCAGGGCCCTTCTAGTAAGAAGCCCTTTTGGGAGCAGCAGGGGGAGATGGAATCCCAAGAGCACCCAGAATTCGTTCCGCGGGACGACGAGATGGAGGCGGACGGGGATATGTCGTCGGGCGATGAGGAGATGGGGGAGACGGATGGCAACACCAATACCACTGATGGCGGCGGTGAAGCTACTACGGACGGTGGTAGCACATCGAAGAAGGCCCGGAAGAAGCGTGCCCCGATCGTGGTCGTCATCAAAAGGTCCATCATCACAAGCGTGAACGATGAAGGTGCGCCTTTGGAGCCGGCCGAGTTTGTCACGGGTTACTCAAACCAGCTCGCGGCAATCCTCCGGAACACCGTCACGACCAACACGGAGAACCTGAAGGCCGAAGAGAATAGGGGTTTCCGCATCCAGCTCTTCTGGAAGCTGCACGCAAGATACGCTTTCCCGGGTGATGAGGAACACAAGTACAATAATGACAATCTCAAAGGGAATCCGGTGAACAAGTACGCCCTCAAGAAGATGACCAAGGCCTTGTCGAATTGGAAGGTCCGGGTGAAGAAGCTGATTTCCGAGGACGAGCTAAGTTATTCAGAGGTCGTCAATAGGGAGCCTCTAGTCAGGGAAGAACACTTCAAGGTGTTCAAGGCCATATGTGAATCCGCCATGGGCCAGGCCAAGAGTCAGTACTTCAAGGAGTTGTACGAGAAGAACATTGGTACCCACCATCTCGGCTCCGACGGTTATTGAGCTACGATTCCCAAATGGGAGAAGGAGGACACCAACGCTCATGCAAAGGGGTTCACACCTCCCTTTGACGACATAAAAGAGCCACGGGCAAAGCACTTTGTCAGGGCCCGGTTTGCCAAGCCGAAAGGGAGTTCTGATTATTCCTCGGAGCCCGTCGGCCCCTTCGCTACGAAGGTGATGGACTTCATGAGAAAATATGTAAGTAGTTTGCATGCAACTCGATTAATTACGTTCACGATTAATCAATGAAGTCCAGTTTTCTGATCAAATGCTTTGTGTTCCTTGTGCGCAGGACGAGGAGTGTAGGATCTCCTCATCCCAGGGGTCGGCGCCTATCGCCAAGTGGGACACCATTTTTAACAGGGCGCTAAACCGGACCAAGAATGTCGAGCCCCTAGCGTCCCCGTCGTCGGCTGGTCGTGTGGTCGGCTTTGGCAGCATAACATGGTTCGAGTACTATGGCACCACGAAGCGGAAGGGCAGGAAGCAGGCCGAAAGCGCCGAGGTAAGACACCTAAGGGAACAGGTGGAAGCCTTTCCCAATATAGTCCAAGATGCCGTGAACCAGGCTATGTCGGCTATCGAGACAAAGTTCCAAGAACAAGTTCATACACAAGTCTAGGCACAAGTCTAGTCACAAATGAATGATAAGCTCAACACCATCATTCCCGCCTACATGGAAAAGTACATCAAGTGACAGAAGGGTGGTAAACGAGGGCCGCCACCGGTTCCCAACCTCGACAGCACCTCATTAGACAACATGGCGCGCCGGAGGCGCTGGTGACTCCTCCAGCGGGGCCGGTGGTGGTGGAGACTCCTCCAGCTCTAGAGCTTAACTTGCCTGCTGCGGCGAAGGCGCCGACCCGCACCACCGTGCCATCAGGAAACCACTCTGCCACTTGCGCGCTCAAGTCTACCGGCGGCGGTGCCTCGACCTTGGCCGAGTTCGACGCCCTCAAGGTAACTAACAAATTAAAGCGAGAGTTGGGAGGCTTAACCACACCGATGACTTGATCTTCGTTTTACTGATGCCTGGCTTATATGTCTTTCGCAGGGAGACACTCCTTGCACTCTAATGCACTGGGTGGGCGGCCAGTTGAAGGATGTTGCCAAGGGTACTATCGTTCAACCGGAGAACCGCAAAATGCACAATGTCACAATGCCACCCGACATGATGAGGGTCAGATACAGTATGGTGCTTCCGGGCTACGAGTAAGTGGAACCTCCCTCTCAACCTCAAGGATGGGATGAGGAGGAGACGGTAGCGGTCCTCAATACCGGCTTTGGCTACTTGTACCTATGGCCGAAGAGCTAGATCCGTTTGGGGACGGAGGACCAGCTCAACATCACCCCAGAGGCAGCACAGCCAGCAGATGATGAAGACTTCGAGATGGCAGACTTCGACAACATGGTACAAGATCCCTATGATGATGATGGAGAAATTGATCTGAACTTCGGCGACCAGTTCGTTAACACAAGGTTTTCTGATTGGTATGAGCCGAGACCATCAGGCACACATGAAGTTGCCGATACCCAACCAGCACTGGAGAAACCCCCTTGCCAGGTGCGTCTCTTCCCAACTAGTCAGGAGACGCCGCCACCCACCCCCTTCACCGAGGCTCCGAGGCTAGCAGTTCCTTTGAAGCCCCAACACCCTTCATAAGGTGATCGGTGAGGTGAGCGGTGGCCGATGCCCCAAAGGGCAGGAAGCATGGTCGCAAAAGGAATCCTAAGGGTGACCGGAGCAAGGGTCAAAATCTTGTTCTCCGGGCATAGGATGGCCTTACGGGGCAAGCCAAGAATCAGCAACATGTGGCAGGTGCACCGATGATGTGTAACTCGTTGCTCGAGGTCGCAGGCTCTCAAATGCGCAATCTTCATTATAGCTGTCTCACAATTGAGGAGCGCCGCATTCGTAAGAACGGCCAGTTGTACCTCGTTTTCAAGGCTAAGGTGCCTTATGTGCCGTGCTTCATCAGTGTACCCCTCGGGGATATCTTCTACCTGCGGCATTCTAATATCTTCGACATGTTGAACGGAATCTGGCTGCACAATACCCTGGTCAAGCTATTCTCCCTCAATATGGCCATGCAGATCACTAGAGACAAGATCCTGGGCATCTAGATAGTGGATCCCTACTTCATGCGGGACGTCGTCCTGAAAGATGCCGAGGACATAGCGCTGGCGACCGACTACCTCTCAACCTTCCTACAAACATAGTCAGACAAGTATGTGATTCTCCTTCCCTACCATCCCATCACGGAGGATGATCAGACAGGCTGCATGCTCATATGCTTGAATTTGAAACACTCAACAGCCGTGTACCTCGACTCAAATAGTGCGATCCCAAAAAACTACACCAATATCAAGAATATTCTTGATGGTGCTCTCACCGGCTATGTCGCAGCAGGAGGCGTCAAACCGGCAACGCCATATGTGAAGTTCGGCGCGCACTTGTTCCGCCACAACACCAAGTTCACCTGCGTCAAGCAGCCGTCTAGCAGCAGGAAGGATGACTTCTACGCCATTTACCACATGAAGGTGTTCTTCAATGACATGGAGAGCAAAATGCTACCATCTGACCTCATGAAGTGGGCTGAAAGGCTTGCAACAATACATGATCGCAACCTCAGGCAGCACTTCTTTAACATCCAGGAGGAGATCGTGACAATCGTGCACCAGGGAGTTATGAAATCCGGGGCACTTTCTACGGCGGCCATACACCGCCCAACAGGGAGATATACAAACGCTTAGCGCAGCAGGGTGACCGCAGGACGTTCATGCAGATGGCGAAAACTCGGTTGGGCTTCATCAATGCCCCCCTAAAGCCGACTCAACAGACAAAGAAGTCTTGATGATTGCATTGCCTGGGTAGCTAGCTATTAGTTCTGAACTCGTGTTGTAACCTCTTATCACTATGTTAAACTTGCCTACCAAAACCTCTAGAGTATGTTTTGTCAACCGTTGAACTTGATTGTGAGCGACACTAGCTAGTTATTTGTGTTATGAACTATTTTAAGTGCTTGTTGCTTTTCATTCGTTATTGCCGCCCTACTTCTTGTGGTTTGCTTTCTTTGTCTTTCTTCGAAATGTCGATGCTTAAAACGTGTTGTGGCGTCATGTGTGTGACCATGCCGTTGCTAGATCTGGTGTGCCAAGTAGACTAGAGGTTTGTGCATATGCTCTACTTGCCGCACCAGATCCATCAGCGACATTGTCATTTTCCGTGCCCAACCTAAGTATGAGGCAACTATTTCATCTCGTAGCCCCAAAGTCGAAAGAGGATAGATATTTTTGAGATTCATATACATAGGACATAATATGTCTAATGGCAAGCCAAGGAAAGGATTCTGGGTCCACGACAACGACTCCTTTCGACATACCAAACTCAAAATGAGTCATTGTCGTGGAGACCTAATCCTTTCCTTGGTTTGCCATTAGACATATCATGCCCATGCTATATGAATCGTGGAAGTATTTCTCTTCTTTTGTCTTTGGCGATACGAATAGCATCAGGTACAAATCCAAGTCATTCTTAGTTTGCTTTTTTTGTCTTTCTTCGAAATGCTGATGATTAGAATGTGTTGTGGCGTCATGTGTATGACTATGCCGCTGTTTGATCTCGTGTGCAAGTAGACTAGTAATTTGGGCATATACTCTACTTGCCGCACGAGATCAAACAGCGAGCATTGTTATTTCCATGCCCAACCTAAATATGAGGCACTAATGCAAGTCATTCTTGGTTTGCTTTTTTGTGTTTCTTCGAAATGCTGATGATTAGAACGTCATTTCTTACATCTTGTTGCACCCATATATATATATGCATGATCTTATCTTGTGAACTGCTATTGCTTTACACTGACATAGATAATATCATCTAATGTATAGGAGATGGCGAAGAAGTGTTATGTCGTGTACGCCGACAAGGTTCCAGGTGTGTACGAGGAGTGGGAAGACTGCCAGAAGCAAGTGAATGAATTCTAGGGCAATAGCTACAAAGGCTACAAGACTAGAGAGGTGGCGGAAGAGAAGTGGAGGAGGCACATGAGGAAGAAGTGGAGGAACTTCCTCGTGATCACAACCTTGTTGCTTTTCATGGTAGGTTATGTGCTCTATTTCATCTAGATAGAGCTCTGTCGTCGGAGTTATAATGTGATTGTGAACTTGTACTCGGAGGTGTGAACTTGTGGCACAAACACTTGGTGTTGTGTGAAAACTTGGCACTTGTTGATGTATGAATGCGTATGTCGTGATTGATGTGTAATGTACTTGTATTCATGTTGGTTCTATTATGCTTTTGCCAATTGCAAGTTTCTAGAAAATTTTGTGATGTTTATACTGTATTTTGGACTGTATTGTATATTTGAATACCTGGAAACTGTAATTTGGAAATTGCTGTAAAACTTGAATTTCGAAAATATACCTGAGGCACATATGGGAAGTATAGGAGGCGCATATTAGGTACTACCCTAGGTGCATACCACCACATATGCGAGGCGCACATCATATGCGCCTCCAATACTTCATATACGCGAGGCGCATATACTGATATGCGCCTTGCGTATATGAAGTATAGGAGGCGCATGTGATATGCGCCTCGCATAATAGATACTAGAGGCGCATATCACATGCGCCTCGGATGGGGTTCCAGGTGCGCCTCGGGTAGGCTTTTCTCTAGTAGTGGAGGCGCGGGGGAGCTTCACGGCGCGGGCGTGGGAACGATGGCACAGCGAGAGAGAGGGCGCGACACGAATGAGTGAGCGGCGTAGCAGCGGACAAGGAGCGCGAGGAAGTAGATGAGGACAACAGGGATCGTGGAGTTTATCGGGAATAAGGATAGGACTTTTGTATAAATGTCGCCGCGTCATCTAAATCAGGCCAGAGGGAGTAGTAGAGATAGAGATATCTTATCTTACCTCTTACCACTATATAGTGTACGAATAACTTTGAATATTGACCGTTTGATCAAGACTCGCGAATCCCAACATTTCCGGCCGTTGGATTTTCTTTTCCATTCTAGCATCTAGAAGATTCTATTGATAGTCTTCAGCATAATGAATGCGATGCACAAACCTCAAAACACACTTCTCCATCATACTAGAATCTTATCCCTCGTAGCTAATAATCGTTGACTTCTGCATAATCTTATCTTACCACTATATAGTGTACGAATAACTTTGAATGTTAACGTTGGATCAAGATTCGCGAATCCCAGCATTTCTTAGCCGTTGGATCTTCTTTTCCATTCTAGCATCTAGAAGATTCTATTGATAGTCTTCAGCATAATGAATCTTATGCACAAACCTCAAAACACACATCCTATCATACTAGAATCTTCTCCCTTGTTTCTCTAGACCATGTTATCAAAAAATTCATATGCTAGGTAGCTAATAATCTTTGACTTCTACATGGCATGCAAAGTATAAGGACCAAAATATACACCCATACTTTATAGATGTTGATCAAATTTATAATTTATTGTGCTTTACCAATTATAATTTTATATAGTGATGATATGTCATACGTCTACTATCTGAGTCTCACATGCAAGGCACATGCAACTTACTAGTAATAGGTAAAGCAGAAAAAATATAAATTTGATCAACATCTATAAAGTATGGGTGTATATATTTGGTTCTTGTACTTCTTATATCATGTAGAATTCAATGATTATTAGCTATCAAAAACTTTAAAATTTTGGTAACATGGTCTACAGAAACCATGGAGAAGATTCTAGAATGATGGAGAAGTGTGTTTTGAGTTTTCTTCATAGCATTCATTGTGATGAAGACTATCAATAGAATCTTCCAGATGCTAGAATGGAAAATAAGATAGTTACTATTAATAGACTTAATGTATGCATTTTTCTCTAACAAGACTTAAAGTATGATGGTTCTAGAACATGGTGGAGTTTTCTCTAGGTACCGTTCAACACGAATCCAACAGCTCTGAACCATTGGATCTTATAGCCCAACGGTCAGGATTGGTGCTATGTATCCAATTCAAAACATGCTAGAGACTCTTGTCAAGAAAAAAAAGGAAAAAACATGCCACACACACGCAGCGCGGCCGTACCATGGCACACGTGTGCGGCGCCACGCAGTGGGATGAGTGAGAGATCAGCCTGCCGGTGCGCTGGGGTGCTGCACGGGAGGGGGAGAGAGGATGGATGGTGAGAGACAACGAAGGAGAGAGAAAACATAGTAGTACTACTAGTAGTAATGTGCTACTAGTAGTAGGTACCTATACCTCGTGTCAGAAATCCGTCAAACTAGCTTTACTCTGACATCGCACTGCCTTCAACTCCTTCGCTACTCTCGCGCTGCCTCCCGTTAACAATCTCTTCTTGATCTTTGTTTTTTTCTTCCATTTTTTCTTTGGCAGATTTGAGGTTAATTTTCTAGTACGCCTGGTTCAGTAAAAGTACAGACCACTCAAGTTTTGTACAATAGTCCTTTTCTCTGAATATTGGGTCTGGGGCATTCAGATCCAAAATATTAGTGCGCAAAATAATTCCGGTCACTAGGAACTTTTTCTTTTTCTTTCTAACATGGAACCTACCCCGAAGTACCAAGAACATGCGCGTTTAAATCCGATGGTGGGCATACAAAATACATAGTGGTCCAAATAGAAAACCAAAATACATCTGGGACCTATACTTTTATAACACGGACCCTAAAGATACAACTCCGAAATTTGAACATGTTTTTCCTAATACTAGTTCGAAACTACCACCCTAGGATTATTGTATACCATGGCAAGACACACCCATCTACCAAATATGGGAACGTTATCATGAAATATGATGTAGATATGGCTATGACCTAATCGGTCATTCGGCTCAAGAAACCCTCGAGTGTTCAAGCCATATCTAATGTGACTACGGCTTTTTCGAATGTTTCAAATCTCATGTTTACCATTTTTTCATGGCTGGCACTACAAATGAGAGGATGTCATGCAGACCCTTTTAGTTTATTCATTTTCCTTTATATTCTTTTTTTTAATCTGTGTAAGAGTTGCCAGCATGCAAATTCATATATATCAATATATTGAGTTCTTTAGAAATCTCGGCGATTTTCAAGATATTGACCCACAGTGTACACCTTCAAAATAGTTTCATAGTATAACTTTAAGAGCAATCTTTGTGAGTCTCTCTATGTGTGTATGTGTGTGTGTGCTTCTTCTTCTCGGGGTGTGACATGGAGCAACAAGAGTAGTATATCTTACCACTATCTCATCTTTCCATTATCTTACCACTTTTTTATATAGTGTACAAAGAATGTTGACCGTTGGATCAAGACTCGCGAATCCCAACATTTCCACCCGTTGGATCTTCTTTTCCATTCTAGGCCATCATGTTTGATTCAAATAATTTACATGGGAAATTTATAGGATTAAATCCCATAAGTTTTTTTTCTATAAATATTGTTTGATTTGTATGATTATTGATTCCTATAGGAAATTTTCCTAGGGAATCCTTTGCACTAGATTGCATAGGAAATCTAACATCGATCCACGCCCAAACCTCTTTCTTAGAATCCTTTTTTTCTTCGATGGAATCAAACAAACTTTCTTGCATATATATGGATTCCTATAGGATTAAAGTGGACATGCCATTGTAATCCTATGTTTTTCCTATTCCTATGTTTTTCCTATCCTACGAATCAAACAAGCCCCTAGCATCTAGAAGATTCTATTGATAGTCTTTAACATAATGAATGCTATGCACAAACCTCAAAACACACTTCTCCATTCTCCCTCATTTCTCTTGACCATGTTACCAAATATACTGTACAAATTACAAGAACCAAATATACACCCATACTTTATAGATGTTGATCAAGTTTATATTTTTCTGCTTTACCTGTATTATAATTTTATATAGCGATGATATGTGTGAGACGTCTATTATTTGAGTCTCACGTCTAGGACACGTGCAATTTACAAGTTATATATATGTTGATCAAATTTATAAATTTTCGTGCTTTACCTATTATAATTAAGAGCTACATCCATAAAGTACCAGGTGTGTATTTGGTTCTTTCTACTTTGTATCATGTAGAAATCAACCTACTATTAGTTACCTAGTACTCAACATGCTCTAGAGAAATGACGAAGATGATTCTAGAATTACCGAGAAGCCTGTTTTGAAGTTTGTGCATAACATTCAGTGTGATAAAGAACATCAATAGAATCTTCTTGATGCTAGAATGGATTGAAGATCCAACTTAATTTTATTTAGCAGTGTTGGGATTTGCTAGTCTTGATCCAACGGTCAAAGTTCAAAGTTATTTGTACACTACAGTGTTGGGATTTGTAGTCTTGATCCAACGGTCAAAGTTCAAAGTTATTTGTACACTACAGTGTTGGGATTTGCTAGTCTTGATCCAACGGTCAAAGTTCAAAGTTATTTGTACACTATATAGTGGTAAGATATGATTATATAATAGGTTAAGCTCAAAAAGTTTTAAATTTGATGGACATCTATAAAGTATGGGTGTGTATTTGGTTCTTCTACTTTGTATCATGTTGAAGTCAACATAGAAGTCAATGTTTTTTAGCTATACCTAATACTTCAAATTTTGCTAACATGGTCTATAGAAATGTCTGAAAGATTCTAGAATGATAGAGAAGTGTTTTGAGGCTTGTGCGCATAGCATTCATTGTGCTAAAGACTATCAATAGAATCATCTTCTAGATGCTAGAATGGATTGAAGACCAACGGTTTCCAATGTTCGGATTTGCCAGTCTTGATCCAACAATCAAAGTTTAAAGTTATTCATTTGTATAATATATAGTTGTAAGATTATATAATATAGGTGGAGAAGTGTGTTTTGAGTTTTGTGCATAGCATTCATTGTGATGAAGACTATCAATATAATCTTCTAGATGCTAGAATGGAAAAGAAGATCCAATGGCTGGAAATGTTGGGATTTGCGAGTCTTGATCCAACGGTCAATATTCAAAGTTATTCGTACACTATATAGTGGTAAGGTAAGATAAGATAAGATAAGAAATATGTGGACTTGGATGTAATTTTATTTTTTTAGGTCCTTGGTGTAACATGCAGTTCCATGGACCATGTTAAGTTGTGAACTGAAGTATCTGGCTCCTTCTAGGCCCACCGTACTTGAAAAAATTCCACCACCCCACATTTCTTACCACTATATAGTGTACGAATAACTTTGAATATTGACCGTTGGACCGAGAATTATAAAGAAACCATATGGTCCACTATCCACTCTGTGTGATAATTGGGACGGTGGCATTTTCTTTTCACTTTGTTAGAGCATCTCTAGCAGATACTGCATATCGCTGTGTACCGCAAAATAACCACCCGTTTGCGATATGAGGCGAGAAAAGTTGGTCATTCGAGATACCCTAAACCGTACCGCATCCAAAGAAAAATTATGGTTTCCCACAAACCGACGCTTCTGTGCTGCATATATACTGCACCGAGGGTTTGTACCGCATCCTGGTGCGTTTGTTGGGGGGGGGGAGTTTCCCCATCCCCGCTTCCCGCTCTCAGCCGCCAGCGTCGCCGGCTGTTTCCACCCCCAATTTCCCTCTCCTCCGTCACATCACTCTTTGCCACCGTCACCGCAGCCATGGCCAGACCCAATATGAATTACTACGAGGCGTCGATGTTTGCCCACCACGGTATCCTCACACCGCCTCGCGCGATGATTCCGGCAGGCTTTGAGCTCAGCCACTTCGGGGTGCCGGTGGCGCCCGTCCTGCGCGGTGCTGAGCTGTATCGCCGGATCAAAGATTGCCGCCTCGAACTACCAGACTGGAAGCAAGCAATGCCCCAACACGTGGTTGTGAGCTCCTATTGGCATAGGCTATTCAAGCTGGAGCGCAGGGCGGCTCTTGCCATCTGCCTCGAACACCAGCACAAGGTCCACCCTGACGACCGCAACGCCAAAGCTAGGGCGCAATTCTGGGCGGTACCTGGGCGCACAATCAGCACCGCCATCAATGATGCGCTCTGGGATGATTTCATGAGGGAGGCGAACCGCGCCGGAATCATCAAGATTTCTGATAGCGGCAGCGACGAGGAGGAGGCAGAGGACGACGGAAGCGAGATAGTCGATTAGGGTTCCCATTTAATCATTCGCTATGTTGCTTTGTTCGCATTTAATCGTTTTCTATGTCGATTGAAAAACTTGAATCCATGGTGTTTGTTAGTTCATACACCGATGAATTCAGTGCTTGGCGGTACAAATTACTTTGCGGTATTGGTGACGGGGCACTACAAAACTGAACCGTAAAATGGAATATTTTGTTTTGCGGTACGATGTCATAGCAAAGCTGCGATGGGTTCCTGACATGAGGTATAGAATACGGGCAGTAGTAAAATACAATGAGATGGGGGGAGTAATTTCTAGAGCCCTAGTTATTGCAACCCCTAATTTCTGGCATCTACCTTTTCTCTCTACATGCGGTAGAGCGCGAAGGAAAAAATAAACCAATGGGCAGAGAATTACGGTGCAGTTAAGAGGCTAGCTCTAATAACATTCCCAAGATTTTCTCACCGATTTTTAAGGCCATGTCTTGGTACCAATAAAACAGTAGTACTAGCTAGTACTCCCTCCGTTCCAAAATATAAGATGTTTTATCTTTGTGAAAAGAGTGCATCCTGACTGCTTTTGGTGTATATGTTCATTTAGATTGAACATATACACTAAAAGCGGTCTAGATACACTCTTTTCACAAAACTAAAACATCTTATATTTTGAAATGGAGGGAGTACATGTTTTTTTGAACAAGCAGTAATAGTACTCGATGTTAAGGCTAGTCATACTGGGAGTAACTTGGGTAGTAACCTAGTTCTACTTGTATTGCTAGCTAAGCATTTAGATGATATGGCATGCAATTAAATGATGAGAGAGAGGCTTGTGGTAACTAGCTATGTTACCATAACATTAGACATTTCAAGACAAAATGAGTCTACATTGCAATAAATGAGACTGTGCATGATACCACGCCTATGTTATTTTCCACTATAGAGGTAGTAACTTAGACTAGTAACATATGCATGTTACTACTACTCTAAGTTACTTCCCACTATGACCATCCTAAGTGGGGATTTGGCTATGCGAGAGGCTGCACAATTACCAAGATAAGCATGCAGGGTTGGTTAGGTACGCACTTAATAGTTGAAGGTCAACTATATCGGTGGTAGTAGCTTTCTACCGTTGATTGCTGGTACGAGTACTACTACTAGTACTCTGTAGTATATATATGTACTACACTTCCAAAAGCAAGAGTATAAAAGTACCTAGATTGAGCAGCGGCGGAGTCTGCCGCAGAGCGATATCTAGAGAGAGAGAGAAGTAAAGATGGAGGTTGTGTGGGCGAGCGCCATCCGTCTGATAGAGAAAGCCAGGGACGCCCACCCCTAGGTCGACTCTTTGTAGCGCCTCCGTGTCGTGCTAGCACACGCTGTGGCACGCAGCCATTCTGACGCCATCTTCGCAGTCTGGCTCAAGAAGAAGGTGGACTCTTTCCTCACTAGCTTCGGCGTTGTCACATGCATGGTGGATGACCTCACTGCCCGCCTTCAGGCCATGCGCCGTGACGCATACCCAATAGGTACGTTTTCCACACTACATGCTACCGACAGTGATATCGTTTTCTTATATGGACTTCATTCATCTAGCCTATCTATAACTGACTTTTAGCCCCAAATTTTGGTCCAGGTGTTTCTCCCCAGGTTGTTGTCGTGCTCACCACTTCCCTGGCTGGTCTCTCTAGAGACGATCTGTTCCGCGCACTTATGGCCCTGCAGCTTTCCGAGGCTTTTCCCGCCGCACCGGCGGACGACTACATGGAGGTAGCTATTATCGCGCAGCGTCTTGCCCAGCATGACGAGCTGGACCTCTTCATCATCCTCCTTGAGCAGTGTGTATTCCAGGGCACGTCGGGCGTGAACAACGCCCGCACGGCCGCCATCTTCTGTCGCAGGGATATCCTCGACAGCTTTGCAAAAAAAATGTCAATTTGGCAGGTACCATTGCTCCTCGTGGCGCGGGCAACTGAGGTTAAAGAAAAAGGGCATCTCAAGGATTTCGATGTAATTTTAGTTTTTGTTGAGGTGCTTTGTACTGTTCAATGTTTCTTTTAATGCAGGATCCTTTTTGCAAAAAAAAGGAGAAGGGAAGACGTATGATGATTCTCCATGGTTACTGACACTGTGTCATTTATATGGACATATCACATGTGGGTTTAACAAATAGTATGTTTTTATTAACCAACAATCTTCATAGTGAAAAAAGGCATACATTAAGTCTATTAATAATAACTATATACACATATTGAGAATATAGCCTACGGTACTATGGATTTTTTTGGGGAGGGGTGTGACATGATGGTTCTAAGCATGGTGGAATTCGCTCTGGCTACTGTTCAACACCACCACATGGAGCAGGACATTGTGAAATCTGTGATGTCCTCTTCCTACCTAGTAGTATATGTATACCACTATATAGTACACGAGTTTTTAAATTTGGATTTGCCACTCAGCTTTAGGGTCTTTTCCCACCGATGCACCTTTGGTGTAATCCAAACTGTTGATTTAAAAGTTCGAGCTACTATGTGCCACACATCAAGCTAGAACTCAATAGATCTGACGGGTATGAGGTCTTGGATTCGTCACCTTGCTTTCCCACGCACTACTCGCGCTGATGAAGTTGCTGGACTATTCGAGATTACTACACGGGGACAGCTAAAAGGTACCCCTTTTTTCATTGTGTAGTCAGAGTTGAGGGCCCCATGTGGTATACAACCACTTAAATCATATCTGTATTGTGGCTTCATTCATTGTCTGGAAGCAAACGAAAAGCCTACTACCATTAAATGTGAGCATTTTACTAGCTCGACTGCCTCTATGCACTAATTGTCCATCCATCTAATCACTCGCAGTATAATTTACAGTGTTCAATTCTCCCTATCTAACAAATGATTCTTCAAACTGACAACCTAGAAAACTCCTCCAGAAAGAGAGAAACACAAATTACTTATGATGTTAATTGGGTGTGTAGTATTACCTCTATATGTAAATACAAATTAGCGGAAGTACTTAATCACTAACGTGTAACTAATTTTGTGCGTTATTTTATTGTAAAAATACTTCAGTACAAAAATGTAAAACTGTAACGGAAGAAAAGAAGTGGTTTCGTTTATGAAATGTAGCGAATATCATTATTTATCATGACAATATTGCAAATTTATAATATTGCCATACTCCCTCAATATGAAACTTAGATTTGTCTAGATTCACGAGTATATAGATCATATTCACGAGTATATAGACGTATTTTAGTGATACATACGAATCTAGATAAATTCCAAGTAACTTATTTTCGTACTAATCGTTTTATCACAAGTTTCCTAAGACAAGAGGTCAATTGTCTTTGTGAGTGTCCACAAGAATATAATACATTTACTGAATTAAAAATTTGCACCTAGCCACCACAAATGAATCTAGCATGCTCCCTCCTTGACACTCCTAATTACAAATTGGACGGTCACTAAGGTTTATACACATCAGATCATTGCATATGGTTATTATGTTGGAATTCATTTCTTGTGCTATATATTCTTGGTGATGAAGGCATTATTTTGTCATGTAATGAAACATTTCCCCTAATGGTGAAAACATTGTTTCATTTTATAGAATGCTCTGTAAAATGGTAAAAATTAATTATTAATAATGAAAATATTTTTAGATACTAAAAAGAGGTCACAACTCTTTTTGGTCATTTTATGCATCATTGAAAATGATGGTAGTTTAATGTAACATTTAGAAAGTAGGAAAAAAATGACAAAACTTACACGTAACATTGAATATAGACTCAAATCATTGTTCATGGAGAGGTATATGTACATTGTCTGTCTGGACGTCAATTGTGAACAATGCAAAACCAAAATTGTGCATGTCGACAGTCATGCAAAACCATCCATAGTACTGTATCCATTAAAAAATACACGATATCTTGGTAAGCTAGAAACATGTTTGGGAGTACTTCTAAAATACCCGAGAGATGTTTAGTTCTAAGTGGACCAAGTATTGCACCAAAGTTCTAAGTTATGAAGAATATTATTATGTTTTAATAGGGTAAGTTCTTGGAGTGCACACAATAAAATAGTCGTGCGAAGCACGTACAGTTTACTAGTATACACTAAGGCAGCTGACCAACATGCTAGAGACTCTTGTCAAGAAAAAAAGGAAAAAACAGGCCACACACACAGCGCGACCGTACCAAGGCACACGTGTGCGGCGCCACACAGTGGGACGAGGAAGAGATCAGCCGGCCGGTGTGCGCGAGGCGCTGCAGAGGAGAGGAGAGGGGATGGATGGTGAGAGATAGCGAAGGAGAGATAAAACATAGTAGTACTACTAGTAGTACTATGCTACTAGTAGTAGGTACATATACCTCGTATCAGAAACCCGTCAAACTAGCTTTACTCTGACATCGCACCGTCTTCAACTCCTTCGCTGCTCTCGCGCTGCCTCCTGTTAATAATCCCTTCTTGCTCTTTTTTTTTCTTTGGCAACTTTGGGGTGAATTTTCTGGTGCCCCTGGTTTAGTAGAAGTATAGACTACTCAAGTTTTGCACAATATTCCTTTTTTCTGAATATTGGGTCTGGGATATTCAGATCCAAAATATTCGTGCACAATGTAATTCCGGTTACTGGGAACTTTTTCTTTTTCTTTCTAACGAGGAATCTGCCCCGAAATTATGTGACTATGGCTTTTTTAAATGTTTCAAATCTCATGTTTACCATTTTTTCATAGCTGGTACTACAAACGAGAGGATGTCATGCATACCATTTTCGTTTATTCATTTTCCTTTATAGTCTTTATTTTTTTAATCTGTGTAAGAGTTGTCAACATGCAAATTCATATATATCAAGATATTGAGTCGTTTAGAAATCTCGGGGATTTTCAAGATATTGACCCACAATGTACACCTTCAAAATAGTTTCATAGTATAACTTCAAGAGCAATCTTTGTGAGTCTCTCTATGTGTGTATGTGTGTGTGCTTCTTCTTCTCGGGGTGGGACATGCAGCAACAAGAGTAGTATATCTTACCACTATCTCATCTTTCCATTATCTTACCACTTTTTTTATATAGTGTATGAATAACTTTGAATGTTGACCGTTGGATCAAGACTTGTGAATCCCAACATTTCCAGCCGTTGGAGCTTCTTTTACATTCTAGGCCATCATGTTTGATTCAAAGGATTTACATGGGAAATTTATAGGATTAAATCCCATAAGAGTTTCCTCTATAATGGTTGTTTGATTTGTATGATTATTGATTCCTATAGGAAATTTTCCTAGGGAATCATTTGAACTAGATTGCATAGGAAATCTAACAGCGATCCACGCCCAAACCTCTTTCTTAGAATCCTTTTTTTCCTTCCATGGAACCAAACAAACTTTCTTGCATATATATGGGTTCCTATAGGATTAAAGTGGGTATGACATTGTAATCCTATGTTTTTCCTATTCCTATGCTTTTCCTATCCTACGAATCAAAGAAGCCCTAGCATCTAGAAGATTCTATTGATAGTCTTCAACATAATGAATGCTATGCACAAACCTCAAAACACACTTCTCCATCATACTAGAATCTTCTCCCTCGTTTCTCTTGACCATGTTACCAAAAATTTCAAGTGTTAGGTAGCTAATAATATTTGACTTCTACATGATGATACAAACTACAAGAACCAAATATACACCCATACTTCTTATCTTATCTTACCACTATATAATGTACGAATAACTTCAAATATTGACCGTTAGATTAAGACTCACGAATCCCAACATTTCCAACCATTGGACCTTCTTTTCCATTCTAGAATCTAGAAGATTCTATTGATAGTTTTCATCATAATGAATGTTATGTTTTTCGTATTCCTATGCTTTTCCCATCCTACAAATCAAACAAGCCCCTAGCATCTAGAAGATTCTATCGATAGTTTTAGATAGCTAATAATCTCTGACTTCTACATGATATATATATATATATACTATACAAAGTACAAGAACCAAATATACACCCATACTTTATAGATGTTGATCAAATTTATATTTTTTCTGCTTTACCTGTATTATAATTTTATATAGTGATGATATGTGTTAGATGTCTATTATCTGAGTCTCACGTGCAGGGCACGTACAATTTACTAGTTATATATATATATATGTTAATCAAATTTATAAATTTTTGTGCTTTACCTATTATAATTAAGAGGTACTTCCATAAAGTACTAGGTGTGTATTTGGTTCTTCGTACTTTGTATCATGTAGAAATCAACCTACTATTAGTTACCTAGTAATTGACATGCTCTAGAGAAATGACGACGATGATTCTAGAATTATCGAGAAGTGTGTTTTAAAGTTTGTCCATAACATTTAGTGCACTAAAGAACATCAATAGAATCTTTTAGATGCTAGAATGGATTGAAGATTCAACTTAAATCTATCTAGCATTGCTAGGATTTGCCAGTCTTGATCCAACGGTCAAAGTTCAAAATTATTTGTACACTATATATATAGTGGTAAGATATGATTATATAATAGGTTAAGCTCAAAAAGTTTTAAATTTGATGTACATCTATAAAGTATGGGTGTATATTTGGTTCTTGTACTTTGTATCATGTTGAAGTCAACATAGAAGTCAATGTTTGTTAGCTATACCTAATACTTCCAATTTTGGTAACATGGTCTATAGAAATGAAAGATTCTAGAATGATAGAGATGTGTTTTAAGATAAGAAGTATGGGTGTATATTTGCTCCTTGTACTTTGTATGTCATCTAGAAGTCAAAGATTATTAGCTACCTAACACATTCAATTTTTGATAATATGGTCTAGAGAAATAATGGAGAAGATTCTAGTATGATGGAGAAGTGTGTTTTGAGGTTTGTGCATAGCATTCATTATGCTGAAGACTATATATTAATAGAATCTTCTAGATTCTATAATGGAAAAGAAGATCCAACGGCTAGAAATGATGGATTTGTGAATCTTGATCCAATGGTCAATATTGACAGTTATTCGTACACTATATAGTGGTAAGATAAGATAATATAAGATCATGCAGAAGTCAACGATTATTAGCTACGAGGGAGAAGATTCTAGTATGATGGAGAAATGTGTTTGGAGGTTTGTGCATAGCATTCATTATGCTGAAGACTATCAATATAATATTCTAGATGCTAGAATGGAAAAGAGGATCCAACGGCTGGAAATGTTGAGATTTGCGAGTCTTGATCCAACGGTCAATATTCAAAGTTATTCGTACACTATATAGTAGTAAGATGGTTGTCATGGTGGTGTCACGGCAGATGCCATGGATAGGCTAAAGGTGGGGCCAATTTGCACTAGAGGAATCCAGGGAGGGATAGTGTGGTGATTCCACACATAGATGCTTTGTATTCTCAAGGTTCTCAAGGTTTACATTGCTCCTCGAGCTGTATTGGGGAGAGGAGGAAGAAGGAGCTCTCTTACTCTCACTACTAGCCAGCTCCCAGGAACCAACTACCAAATGCCAACTAAAAAAGATCAACCCCTTCTACAGATGTCCTAGCCCTCCTTATAAAGGGGTGGCTAGGTCTCCAATTAGGGCATACGTGGAGGCATATTCCATGGAATATGCCTCTTCCCAAAATAGCAAACCGACTGGATCACTTTTCGCCATCGTAAGCCATGTAGAGGCTACGTGAGCCTCTGCGGCGCCAGCGTCATCCGACACAGGCAGCGTCACCCTTGTCGGCCACGCCTCGGTGGTCCTTCCCTCTGTCCGCTTCCCTCATGCTCCAGCGTACAGTGACCACCTTTTGACCAGCGAGATACCTTCCTTCTCTTGCAAGTCTGATATAACCCGGATCGTGCCTGGTTAATCTGGCCTCGCGGGTACCTGCATACAAGTTACGTGAAACCTGCTGGCATACGACATACGTCGGCCGGGACTTAGTTAGGTGGACATCCTCTGGTCTGGGTTACTCCGTGATTCGGCCTGCCTTGAGGTGACCCGGTCAGCATTCACTTTGACCTTTCCGTACCTCGGCTAACTCGGCCTTTATACCCTGGCGTGACCCTACCCGGGGGTATCCCCCCAACATTAGTCCCTGAAGCTCGTGCGGTCTTAGCAGCTCCGGGCGCTAAGGCCACAGCAGGTTCAATTTACCGAGCCTTTTGCTCCCTTTTCCGAGTTACCTCACAGCCCGGATTTCATTGGCTAGCTTTTCCCTTGGCACATTCCGAGTTTTCACTCGCTTGCCGGGTCACCCTTCAGTTTTTCGGGTTATCTTTCCTTCTCTCGTAAGCTTCCCCACGTGGAGGGTAATCATTACCTTGCCTCATTTTAGGGGCCTGCGCCAGTTACTGCCGCAGTTAATGTCAGGTATTACTATTGCACACGTCATATCGCATATGTCTCCTTGTTAACTGTATCACCACGTCACGTCGTGGGATCGCCTGCGCCCTGTGGCCCTTCCTGTGGCCCGCCTGTGATTGGCTGACTCGGCAGATACACGGCTACACCGTGTGGCCTTGCCGCACCGCGCGGTCCCACTACCCCCGCTGGGGCGTGGTTAAATAGGGGAGGTTCGCACCCCTTGATCTTTTTCCCCCTTACGCGCCCTCTGCCTCTTCTTCTTCTTCCTAGCGACAATGCCGCCACCGCCGCATCTTCTTAGCAGCGCCGCCGCTGCACCCTGCCTTTTCGCATCTGCAACGCTGCCGCTCCCGTGTAGCACCACCGCCACGGGTCCATGCCAGTCCAAGGCACTGCCCCCACCTCCGCTAGGGCCGGTGAGGAGAGCGACCTAGACATGACCGAAGAGGAGCTCATCGTCGCAGAAGAGGAGATGGAGGAGGGGGCGAAGAATGCAGAGCGCGGCGCCTGGGCTGGTTCCTAGGTGTGCCAGGATGACCTCGACTGGCTCTACCGCATGCGCCGCATCCCGGAGGGTGTGGTTGCCCGCCTCGCATCTGAGGACCTCGCTCCCTCACCCAATCCGGGTGAGTTCATCATGTTCCTCTCCCATTTCCAACGCGGCTTCGGCCTTCCCGTCAGCGATTTCTTCCATGATTTCCTTGATATCTATGAACTTCAACCATATGATTTCCCGGCGAATGCCATCACATCCCTTTCTTCCCTCACCTCCACCATAGAAGGGTATGTCGGATTGTGGCCCACCAAAGAGCTCTGGATCCGTTTCTTCGGTCTACGAAGAAACGTGATTCCGAATAAGTAGCAACTGACACAGTTCGGTGCTGCCTCTATTTTGCCTCGGAAACTATCTGTCTTCCCCTGGGTCATGGGGCTCAATTCCTGTAAGGGCTGGGCCCGAACTTTCTTCTACGTCAGGAACAGCACGGATGAGGATCTGATCTGGCTGCGCCCCTACGCTTCGGGTCCTCCTAATCCAGATTTGTGTGACCGGGTCTCCAAGAAACCCACCGTTCTGGCGAACCAAGTCAACAAGAGGTTCTAGGAGCTGAAGGACTTGGGGCTGCGAAACGAGGACGCAATGATCACTTTCGTCTGCAACCGGATCTCCCCTCTCTAGAAACGCACGCACAAGCTTTGCCATATGATTTAGCGTCTTGACCCCAACCGGACTTCCTCCTTCGAACTAAATAACACCGAGATATTCCGTCGGGTCATGGCCCTTTTCACGACCAACAAGGACTTCTCTGCTGACTCGGAGTGGGGGATCGAGCATTACTGCCGGGACAAGCCTCCTCCTGCGGTAAGTTTTGTGATCTAATATCTTTTCGAGTGACATTCTATGTCGGAGTATGTTGTTTATCTGATCCTTTTTCATTTCCTTCTTAGTTGTTCCTTCAACAAACCCTCGAGGATGGCTCTGAGCCTTCCCTCAAATGGGCGAAGGATCGTCTTGTCTCCGACGAGGAGGAGCCGGATCAGGAGATGTTCCTGCCGTTCCCAGATGCTACCAAGCGACCCACCGGTAACTTCTCTTCCTTAAGAGGTTGGCCTGATGATGAAGATGATTCTGATGTTGAGGTAATGGAAGCGTTTGATGCTGTACCCCTGTCTTACGCCTTTCCGGCTTTAGCTAACCCGGCTAGGCAGATCCATGAAGACCCTCCTCTCGCCACAGGTGAGCCTATCCCAGCCGCGTCAAAGAAAAGGGCAGCTGCTTCTGCTGCTCCCTCCGGACCTGCCAAGACTACCAAGAGGCGGAATAAATCCACAGACAAGGCCGCCACCAAGCCTCCGACTAAGGTCACGACCCGGAGAGCTCGGAAGCCCAAAGAGCCCTTAACTTCTGACGAGTAAGTCACCTTTCTCTTTGCCCAATCCTCAGAGCGGCTCGAGCATCTCCTCCTCCTTCCGGCATAGCCCTTCTCCCCCTCGTGGCGACGATACACGCTGGCTGAGCCCCGTTCAGGAGGGTTCAGTGGCTGCTCCAGGTTCTAGCCTACCTCGTCCAGAGGAGGGCAACCTTGGAGCAAGGCGAAGTGGATCTGCCGGGGCAGCGGATACTCCTAGCTCCTCATTGGCTCAGCCGCAACCTGCCACCAGCAAAGTACCAACAGCACCCCTGCCAAGACCAGCACCAGCACAAGCATCAGCGCTAGCACCAACAGCAGCAGCACCAGTACCAGCAGCACGACCAACTCCCTCTTCCTCGTCCGAGTCTTCCAAGACTCGGCGAGAAGGCCTAGTTAGCACCAAGGCTGCACCCAAGACCAAGTCCGCAGCTCAAACCTCCACCTCGCAGCAGCAGCCTAAGGCCAAGAAAACTTCTGACGCTGCCAGGGCAGCATCCATCGAGGCTGAACAGTGCACGCTCGCGTCCATGCTTCCGAAGAAAAATCCACCGAAGAAGGATGTTGCCCCCGAGTCAGCTAGCACGCAACTTGCGTTGCACACCAGCCCTGCTGCTGCCCAAGTTGAAAGGAGGGAGGCCCACGCCAAGGGTTTGATCGCACCCCACATGCTTAGCGGAGAGCGCTATCCCCCGGCCCTAATTGAATATGTCAATAACTGGAACAACGCGGAGTTCGTCAATCCCACCGACGATCTTCCAGAGAAATTTGGGCCTGCGGAGTTTAGCGCGCAAATGAACACAGTAGCTAAGGTTATTAACCTCGCCGGCCGGATGATGGAGGTACGCTACTTTGTCTTTTATTTAGCATGCACAAGTGCTTAGAGATATAACCATTAGTCCCCGAGCCTCCGGGGGAGTAACTTGTTACTGGGCCGGATGCTCCTTAGAGAACTAGCGTAACTCCTTAGTAACTTTGGACATGCACACACCTAGAGCCGGGTTAAGTTCCACTTGGCCCGGATTTTATACACTTCGAATATGCACACACCTAGAGCCGGGTTAAGTTCCACTTGGCCCAGATTTTGTACACTTTGAATATGCACACACCTAGAGCCGGGGTTAAGTTCCACTTGGCCCGGATTTTGTACACTTCGAATATGCACACACCTAGAGCTGGGTTAAGTTCCGCTTGGCCCGGATCTTGTACACTTCGAATATGCACACACCTAGAGCCGGGTTAAGTTCCGCTTGGCCCGGTTTTGTACACTTCGAATATGCACACACCTAGAGCCGGGTTAAGTTCCACTTGGCCCAGATCTTGTACACTTCGAATATGCACACACCTAGAGCCGGGTTAAGTTACGCTTGGCCCGGATCTTGTACACTTCGAATATGCACACACCTAGAGCCGGGTTAAGTTCCGCTTGGCCCGGATTTTGTACACTTCGAATATGCACACACCTAGAGCCGGGTTAAGTTCCACTTGGCCCGGATCTTGTACACTTCGAATATGCACACACCTAGAGTCGGGTTAAGTTCCACTTGGCCCGGATTTTGTACACTTCGAATATGCACACAACTAAGTCAACTTTGCTTTTCTCAGGTTACCACCAATCGTCGGAGCGCTGAGTTTCAGCGCCTCTTGGACACACACAAGGGGCTGCGCTCGAAACATTCTACACTCCTCACTGAGTTCAACAAAAGGGGTAAGCTTCCTCTTTGCTTTTTCTTCCATCTTTCTTTGTCTTTCCATGCCAGACTAATTTGTCATTCGGATTGTGCAGCCGGGGTAGAGGCCGAAAACAAAATCATGAGGAAGAACTTGGATGAAATAAAAGGTAACTAGGTTTGGCTAATCTCCTTCTATGCTCTTTCTCCTTTTCTTCTTGGCTTGGCAGATATTCATACCTCGGCTTTGCCGGGTCAACAAACTGTTTCAGCATCTCTTGAAGATAGTGTGCACGTGCCTGATATGATGCTGCATTTTCTCGAACAAGCAGGGCAACATCAGGCCGAGCTCAAGAAGAAGGACGATGAACTTGCCATTCTCTGGACCAAAGATGATGAAATCGCCAAGCTCAAGGCTGAAATGAAAAAGCTCAAGGCACTCCATAAGGCTGAGATGGACAAGGCTGGCCAGGATTTCACTAAGGAGCAAGAGCGCCTCAACCTCCAACTTGCCAAGGATCAAGAACTGCTGAAGGAGGCTGACGTCAAGCTTGAGTCGGCAAATGCTGAACTTGAGCAGCTCCGGACGAGACGTGATAATTGCACCAAGGAGCTGACTCGGATCCATAGCCACGTCTCCCGTAAACTCTTTTCCTTAAGCTAAAGTGACTTTCTCCGAGTTAAGTTCTTTTACTTATTCTACTGGTTTTGTCTACAGATAAATTCCCAGAGGGCGATGCCATTGCATCCAATGCCGTTACCAAGTTCCGCCAAAAGAGGGGTACTCCATCTGGTCCCGGCTCCATTCCTCTTGACCTAGAGGATCTGATAGTCAGTTTATCCTCTCAGGTTGAAATCATGAAGAACTATGGTTCGGGCCTCCTAGATTCATCTGTCTGGATCTTCCGTGCCCTATGGCCTGATGAGGATATTCCGGAGGGATCCACATCTCTGATTGCCAAGTTAATGGAGTGCGAGACCCAGCTTGACCTCTGGAGGGAATCCGCCGCACACGCCGGAGCTGAGACTGTCCTCCACTTTGTTCTCTCGTGGTACGAAAAGTTGTACCTGGAGCTTCTTGAGCGCCTGCGCACCGGATCACAGGGGTCAACTGACCCGGATTGGGTAGCTCGGCGCAAGGCTTGTGCTCACAACCTCATCCAGTTTGCCCCCGTCCATCAATGGAATGAAGGACCAAGCTTCCTTGACGCTGTTGACGACGAATATGTCGAAGATGGCTCGGGTGACGATGAAGGGAACGAAGCTTCTGATAATGAAGAAAATGAAGACGATGAAGCTGAGGCCGGTGTTCCACCTGTTGCTGCTCCTTGAGCTTAAAAAACACTTTGAATTTTATCAGATCCCCAGTATGCCGGGTGCAGATGTATTGAGTACACAGATCATATTTTGCTACTAAGTTGCTTATGCTGGATTAACTTGGGCGTAGTCCTCGAGTTTCATTTTCTTTTTTCTCCATTTTCTAGCTCGGCTCGTGTCTACCTTGATTCGGTTTTCTGACTTACAAGACCGAGTTTCAAAAATTGACTTAATAATACTTGGAAACTTTAGGATTAGCTCAAAATAACCCAACACGGTAAAGGTAAAATAAACACGGGGTTAGTCCAAACAATAAACGTCGGCTCGATTACATTCCTTTCCTTAGTCATTTTTCGTGTGCTGCACATTTCCAAACTTGTTCTCTTGCTTGCCATGAAGCCAATTCTTGTTGGACAGCAGCAAGTCGAAGAGTTGAGTTTTTGGTGCTCACACACTACTAATCCGTCTTAGGTAGAAGCAACTTAAGCCAGCCGACATAAAAATAACTAACACAAAGGAAGAATAATATTGCTAAGGCAATCCCTGAGTTACTGCTCGAGGTGCCAAGATTTCATTGATAAACTCATTTCCGGCATACATACCGACATATGAGAGACCCGGATACACACACTTCTTTGTTAAGTGTAGAAAGGACGAAGTAGAGCTACATTCCATGGACGCTTAGATTCCTCGCCGGACCTGTCCGCCTTGTTCTTATCCTGTGGTTTTGCATCAATGAGATAATAAGAGTCATTATGCAATGCTTTGCTCACAATTAATGGCCCTTCCCATGGGGGGATAATTTATGCATGCCAGTAGTACGTTGTACCAGCCGGAGTACCAGATCACCTTCCCGGAAAACTTGGGGGTTTACTTTCCGGCTATGATAGCATCGGAGATTTTGCTGATATATGGCGGATCTGGACAATGCCAATTCTCTCGCTTCTTCCAACAGATCAACATCATTTTGCCGGGCTTCCCGCACTTTGGCTTCTGTGTATAGGGTGACTCTAGGCAAATCATGCTCTATGTCGGCTGGTAATACAGCTTCTGCCCCATATACCAGAAAAAATGGTGTATAGCCTATTGATTGATTAGGAGTTGTTCTTGAACTCCACAATACCGTTGGTAGCTCTTCTATCCAGCACCTTGCTAATCTTTGTAGCAGCTCAATGAGTCGGGGTTTTATTCCGGATAATACTAATCCGTTGGATCTTTCCACTTGTCCGTTCGATGCGGGGTGGGCTACCGTGGCAATGTCTAGCCGGATCTTCTTATCTCGGCAGAATCACGCAAATGCTCCTTCAGCAAAATTGGTGCCATTATCTGTTATGACACTGTGAGGATAGCCATATCTCAAAATGATATCTTTGAGGAATGTCACGGCTGTAGCTCCATCACATTTTCTTATCGTCTTCACCTCAATCCACTTCGTAAACTTGTCAACCATGACCAAGATATGGGTCATACTTCCTCTTGCCGGTTTGAATGGGTCAACCATATCCAAACACCATACAGCAAATGGCCATGTGATTGGTATGGTCTTGAGCTCCGACATTGGCATGTGTGTCTTGGTAGCATACCTGTGACAACCATTGCATTTTCTTACCAGATCCTCTGCTTGTTCCAAGGCACTTGGCCAATAAAACCCATGCCGGAAAGATTTTGCTACCAAGGCTCTAGACGAGGCGTGATGCCCACACTCCCCTTGATGTATATCTCGGAGGATGTCAAGCCCTTCCTCCGGGTCAACACATCGTTGGAGAACGTTTGTGACACTTCTCTTGTATAGCTCGGAATTGATGATCGTGTATGCCTTTTCCCTCCTCTGAGTTTGCCTTGAAAGCACTTCTTCGCTGGGCAAAGTTCCATCTTTCAGGAATTGGAATATGGGCAGTGCCCAAGCTGGTATGGGTCGCACCGGGAACACTTCCTCGTCAACTTCCATGTGATCCATCGGCATAACCTCAGCCGGATCTTGCTGCGCAGTCCCCGGGTTTGCTGAAGCAGTCCCCGGGTTTCGTGAACCACTTCCCACGTCAATGTCCATGGGCACAGCTTCCGATTCCGGATTTGCCGGGATATAAATTGACTCGGATTCTGGGGATGGCCTGATATATGGTTTTCTGAGGTGCTCTAGCGCTACCCCTGGCAGGATTGCTTGTCGGGTTGATCCGAGTTTCGACAGTACGTCGGCAGCCTCATTTTCCAGCCGGGGTACGTGGTGAAATTCGCATCCCTCGAAGTATCCTGATATCTTCTGCACATGAAATCTGTATAATGCCATATTCGCATCCAAAGCATCCCAATGCCCTGAGACTTGCTAGACTACCAGATCGGAGTCACCGAAGCATTGGATCCAGCGTATTCCAACTTCTTTTTCCACTTTGAGCCCATGCACAAGCGCTTCATATTCTGCCACATTGTTCGATGCTGCGAAATGGATTTGCAACACATACTTCAGCTGGTCCTTCTTGGGCGAGGTAAGCACAACTCTGGCGCCTAACCCGGTTTTTTTGATCCGTCAAAGTGCATTCTCCAATAGTTCGGATCTGGCAACGGTGGCTCGTATTGCACCTCGGCCTAATCCACAAAAAAGTCGGTCACAGCCTGAGACTTGATCGCATCTCTCCTGTCGTACTGTGGCACATAAGGGGCTAGCTCAATTTCCCATTTTGCAATCAGACCACTTGCATCCTTATTGCTCATTATCTCAGATATGGGGGCTTCGCATATTACTTTGATGGGGTGTTCTTCAAAGTAGTGCTTTAGCTTCTTAGCCGCCATATACACAGCATATGCCATCTTCTGATAGTGGGGATAGTTTTGTTTTGAAGCTAATAATACCTCGCTCAGATAATATACTGGCCTTTGCACTGACTTACCCTCCTCGTCGCGCTCTACCACAACCACTGCACTTACAACTCGGTTGGTTACGGCTACATAGAGCAACATTGGCTCCTTTGGCAGTGGAGAGGCTAACACTGGTGCAATGGCTAATATTTTATTTAATTGGATAAAGGCTTCATTGGCTTGCGGCGTCCAAATGAACTTGTCTGACTTTTTCATAAGTTGATAGAGAGGCAGTGCCTTTTCTCCTAACCGACATACAAACCGACTTAAGGATGCCAGGCAACCAGTGAACTTCTAGACATCGTTAAGACACTTCGGCAATTCCCTTCGCTCTATGGCCCAGATTTTAGTTGGGCTAACTTCAATACCTCGGCTGGAGACAAGAAATCTGAGTAATTTTCTAGCCGGGACACCGAAGGTACATTTCTCTGGGTTAAGCTTCATTCGGAACCTCCTTAGGTTCGCGATCGTTTGCCGGATATCGTCAAGGAGTGTTTTGCTTTCCTTGGTTTTTATAACCACATCATCTACGTACACCTACACATTTTGACCAATTTGATCATGTAGACATTTTTGCATACATCTTTGGTATGTTGCCCTGCATTAATTAAACCAAACGGCATGGTGCGATAGCAATAAGCCCCGTACGGGGTAATAAACACAGTCTTTATTTGCTCATTTGGGTTCAGAGGTATCTGGTGGAAACCAGAATATGCGTCTATGAATGACAATAGTTCACACCCAGAAGTGAAATCTATGACCTGATCTATCCTTGGCAGCGGGAATGGATCTTTTGGGCACGCCTTATTCAGGTTCGTGTAATTGATGCACATACGCCAAACTACTGCCACATTCGGATCATCTTTCTTCTTTTCCACCAGCACCGGATTAGATAGCCAATCCGGGCAAAGCACTTCCATGATAAACCCAGCTGCTAGGAGCCGAGCTATCTCATCTCCAATGACTTTTCTCCTATCTTCGGCGAAGCGGCGGAGAGGTTGCTTCACCGGCTTTGCCCCGGGTCTCACATTCAAAGAGTGCTCGGCCAACTCCCTCAGAACACCTTGCAAGTCTTGTGTGGACCAAGCAAAGATATCTCGATTCTCACGGAGGAAGTTGACAAGCTCGCTTTCCTATTTGTCATTTAACCCGGCACCAATCGTTACAGTGCGCTCTGGGAACAGATCATCAATAGGCACTTTCTTGGTATCCTTTGTTTCTTGAAACGAGACACTTCCATGAGGGTTACTCAGCGCCAGCATATACTACTGCGCGGATTGAGCCAATGCCGCCACTTCCTAGATCTTTCTTTTCTCTTGCGCGATTACGAGTGACTCGTCCAGGTTAGACCCGGCTGACGCACACTCAATGGAACGTTGGAAATCTCCTGCTATAGTAATTACTCCATTTGGCCCAGGCAACTTCATCTTCAACTAACTGATGTGAGTACTTGCCATGAATTTGTTCAGGGCTGGCCTGCCGAGTAATGCGTGATAAGCGCTCTCCAAATTAACAACCTCGAACTCCAAATTCTCAGTTCGGCAGTTATCTCTCGTGCCGAACAACACGTCAACTCGGACTTTGCCAATGGGTTCACAGGAAATCCCTCGCACAATGCCATGAAAAGTTGTCCTTGTAGCCTGGAGCATGTTCTCCGAGATACCCAACTTGCGCACTGTGTCCACGTACATAATATTGATGCTGCTTCCATTATCGATCAGTACCTTTGATAATCTCACATTGATATTTGGCCCAATGAAGGTTGGGTCCAGCACTAGCGCATACGAACCAGGACTTGGCATAAGCTTGTGATGATCTTTGATACTCCAGGTAATTTCCTGATCCGACCAAGGCATATACCTCGTCACCGCTGGCATAACTGCATGCACCTCCATATGTCGGCGTTGCAAACTCTTTCTATCCGTTTCTTCCGTGGTAAACACGTAGTAACTTTGGTGGTGCTTTCTGTATTCGTTTCTCCCCTTATTGCCGGGATATATTTGATCTGGCTGATGTTGGTTTTCCACCTGATGCACCGCATACCTTCTCTCCTGGTTTTCATACCTTGGCGGAGGTGGTGGCAACATTAACTGTTGCGTGTTCGCTCCGGAGAGCAATTGCTGTCGGGGTAACTCCTGCCGAGGCTGATCGTTCCGAGGTGCCTGAGCATTCCCCGAACCACTTTGTTCTATCTTCCTCATCCACTCACATTGCCGTGTTGTATGACCCGCTGGATTACTCGGATTTGCCATGTGAAATTTACACGGCTGATCCAACATTGCCTCATACGTATACCTCGGCCTGTCTTTCTTCTCTTGCCACTGTTTCTTTTGTTCGGGCGTCCAAGTTTTCTTGCCATCATTTCTCGGAGTCCACTGTTGCCCTCCAATCTTCTGACGCTGATTACTCCCTGCTCCGGGTTGGTCTTGATTTACCGCAGCAACTTGTTACGAACTCTAATGGTAATCCAGTCTATCATCTCTTCTTTTACCCCGGTAATCATTTTTCTGGGATGATCCGGCTCCATCTCGCTGGTAGTACTACTCACTTGACTAGTTTGCCATAAGGCGGGGTTGAGTCGGATCACCTAAATCATACAAATCAGCAATCCGGATTGTCTTTGCCAGTGTAGTTGGCATATCCCTTTCTAACCTTTGCCACAGCATGCTTGCATACCTACACCCCTGCGCAAACCAAGCTATGGCCTGCGACTCAATCACGCCCTCACATGAGTTTCGCACAGTGCACCAGCGGGTTAAGAACTCCCGGTCTGTCTCATTCGGTCTCTGCTTGCACATTGCTAAGGTTTGTGGCCTATTCGGCCTCTGATACGTGCTCGAGAAGTTGCTGACAAACATTTCCTCAAAATCAATCCAGCAGTTGATACTTCCGGGTGGTAAATTGTTTAACCATACCCTCGCTGGCCCCTTCGCCATCTGGGGTACATATCTCACTGCCCATCTCAGATTGCCTGTGGCAATTTTCACTGTTGTTGCGTAATTAATCAACCAATCCTCTGGCTTGGTGCTGTCGTCATATGTCTTCGTGCCTCTGGGTAACTGGAAGTTCGGTACTGGAGGTTCTTTCATGATCCGGGGCCCAAAGCACGCTGGACCTGGAGGACCTTGACACTCAATTTGCTCCGACCTATAAAGCCGATCCAGTTTTAACCTGGCGTCATTAGGCATCAAGTTCCTGCTTCCCAGCCTAGATCCTATCACATGATAATCCGGCCTAGGATATCCTGCGTTCACCATTTCCGAATCTCCGTCATTGTATCTATCTTGCTCTTGTGGCGCGCCCCTCTGTTGCATACCTTGGTTGGCACTTCGCTCTTGCCGTGGTATATTCCGCTGCTGCAGTTGCCCTGCACCCGCCGAGTTACGAGGTCTGGCATTACCGTTTAGAACGTTTATCTGACCGGCATTGCCTTGGTCACGATTACCTCGGCCAGCTTCACCTCGGCTGACACTTCGTCGATCTTCATTTCCCTGCACTTCTTTTCCTTTCCCTGCCCTTGTCGGGTCATATGGGACTATCTGTTTGTTCCTCCTGGCCAAGGTTACCACTTGCTCTCTCCTAGGACCACCATGAGGAGATGATGCATCTCCAGCAGATTTCTCCGGGTTACCCACTGCCGAATAAACAATCTTGGAAGCCCTAGCTCTTTCCAGGTTAGCCCTGAGCAACTCATCATTCTGTCTGTTAGCGATCCGAACTAACTCATTGACCCTTTCCTGCTGTCTTTGTCGGGCTTCACCCGTCAAACCCTCCAACTCGGATGTAGCTGCATCTGCTGCTCTGAGGTTCTTTGCCGGGGTGCTATACTTCGGCAGCCCTATGGACACAATGTTCTCTGATTCCTCAATCCTAGTATCACCTTGTTTGTTCATTTCACTAATGAGGTTTCTCCCCTTCACTTTTACAACATCTACCTTATTTTCCTTTGCGTACTCGTGCAGTGTCATATCCAACGACTAATGAGCCGCGGCTATCTTTTTCGCTCCCTCCAGTATTTTCTACCTAGTTTCCTCTAACTCGGCATGTGCTTGAGCCGGATCTAGCACTGCTGCTACTGGGCTTGCTAAGCTATCTATCGCCTACTGCAACACATTCTCTGACCTCTCTAGCGGAGGACCCCTACTTTTCCTCGGTGCCTTGGGTGTTACCTTCGGATCTGGTGCCGGATCCTAGCTCGCGCCAGCGCCAGGCGTAGTCATCATCACTTCGACACAGTTAGGGGAGCGAGTGATACGCGCCCCGTAAACCGCGTTAAGGGGTGGCTCTCCTCCTTCGACGACGTGCCGCGGGTGAACGCACGACACATCGATGCCGACGTAGATCTTGTGAGCGCCAAGCTTGACGAAGATGTCGTTGCGCAGAAGAGGTTGCGTGTTGAAGCAGCCAGCATTGTCGCTGACGTAGTCCAATGCTCTAAAGCGCTGAACGATCCCTGAGACGATGTGTTCGCCGTTGCTGATGAGGTTTCCCGTCTGGATCTTCACTCCTGCTAGCGCCGCTAGCCCCAAGGTGGGCGCCAACTGTCGTGGTGGTGTCACGGCAGATGCCATGGATAGGCTAAAGGTGGGGCCAGTTTGCACTAGAGGAATCCAGGGAGGGATAGTGTGGTGATTCCACACACAGATGCTTTGTATTCTCAAGGTTCTCAAGGTTTACAATGCTCCTCGAGCTGTATTGGGGAGAGGAGGAAGAAGGAGCTCTCTTACTCTCACTACTAGCCAAGTCCTAGGAACCAACTACCAAATGCCAACTAAAAAAGATCAACCCCTTCTACAGATGCCCTAGCCCTCCTTATAAAGGGGTGGCTAGGTCTCCAGTTAGGGAATATGTGGAGGCATATTCCATGGAATATGCCTCCTCCCAAAATAGCAAACCGACCGGATCACTTTTAGCCATCGTAAGCCATGCAGAGGCTACGTGAGCCTCTACGGCGCCAGCGTCATCCGACACAGGCAACGTCAACCTTGTCGGCAACGCCTCGGTGGTCCTTCCCTCTGTCCGCTTCGCTCATGCTCCAGCGTACAGTGACCACATTTTGACCAGCGAGATACCTTCCTTCTCTTGCAAGCCTGATATAACCCGGATCGTGCCTGGTTAATCTAGCCCCATAGATACCTGCATACAAGTTACATGAAACCTGCCGGCATACGACATACGTCGGCCGGGACTTAGTTAGGTGGACATCCTCCGGTTCGGGTTACTCCGTGATTTGGCCTGCCTTGAGGTGACCCGGCCAGCATTCGCTTTGACCTTGCCGTACCTCGGCTAACTCGGCCTTTATACCCCGGCGTGACCCTACCCGGGGGTATCCCCCAACAATGGTAAGATAAGATAAGATAAGATAAGATAAGATAAGATAAGATATAACAATCGTAATGTTTTTTGTGTGCGTGCTAATGAGTGGGGCGAGTATGTCATACATACAACACAATAGCACATACTCTAGATATATACAGATGTATCTAGCACTAAAGCTTGCCAAGATATATCTGTATCTAGATAAATCTAAACCAACAAATATGGGTCAGAGGGATTATATGTTTGTAGCACATCTTGCTCTCATACGTCTCATATTAAAATATGTCATGTATATGGAAATGTATATGTACACGCCTGCAAATAATTGGCCGCTCATACGATCACACACACGCGCAAACAGCTACACGTATACATGTACATGGCCGCACACCACACGCATGTACACAGGCACGTACAAATACATGTACACGTGGCCACACATGTACACATGGCAAGACACATGTATAAAAATATAAGCCTTAATTAATAAGCTCTAGGATGGAGGTAGTACAAATTAATTTTATGATATTTAAGCCTTAATATTGTATTGTTTGGAAGAAGGAAAGTTAGGGTCCTACGACTTCTCTAGCTTTTCATCTACAGTATAAGTTAGAGGATCTGTATAACTTGTCTCTTGCCAAAGATCGTGGTAAATATAGTTTTAGTCCCACTTCTCGCACCCGGGGTACAAATTAGTCACATATCTTGCAGAGTGGACAAAATCAATCCCAAAGCATGCATCCCTGGTGCAAATCAGTCCATTTCAAACAAATTTGAGCGTATTTGACCAAATGCGTACATGTTTAGCTGTCCTGAACGTGCCTTTTTACGATTGAGACAGTAAAATAGTACCGGCCCTTAAGTGGTGTCCTTCCATGACTTCTATTGCTTTTGAAAGTTCATGTAGAATTTTTGCGTAGATTGATGTCGGTTTAGCTTAGCTAAACACTGTCCTTTGCAAATTCTCAAGTTAACTAAAACTGCACATGTGTGCATTGCACTCAATATTTCATAGTTAGTTTCAAGTTAGCTGAAATCTAACCAAATTTGATTATTTTTTTATACACTTCACAATCCATATGCATCATGTGTTTTATATGTGACGATTAAACTTGAGCATTACGAAGTACGTTGGATGAGCACATGGACATATGTTGTTCGCATATCATGTCAAATTCCCAAGATTTTAGCTTCAACACATGGGCTTTTCTGTAAACAACGATGCCTTGCGTGGGCCCATAAATTACCCTCGCCTTGCTTTTCTTATCTTATCTTACATCTTACAACTATATGGTGTATGAAGAACTTTGAACACTGGTTGTTGATTCAAGATTATCAAATCCCAACATTGCTAGCGGTTGTATCTTCTTTTCCATTATGGGATCTAGAAGATTCTATTGATAGTGTTTAGCACAATGAAATTTATTTATAAACCTCAAACACATGTTCCGAAAGTAGCTAATAAAGGTTGAAATTTACATTATATAAAGCACAAGAACTAGATATACACCCAATACTTTATGGATCTGGGTCAGAAGTATAATTATTTTTCGAGCTTTACCTACTCCCTCCGGTCCATATTAATGTTCTGAACTTTGTCTAGATTCGGATGAATCTAGTCAAAATTATTAACTAGGTACATCCGAATCTAGATAAAGTTGAGAACAATAATATGGGCCAGAGGGAGTATTATAATTTTATAGTGATGACATGTCATACTTCTATTATCTGAGTCTGACGTGCAAGGCAGGTGCAACTTACTAGTATGGACTAACCCGCAAAACTGCACGGTAAGGACCACTCAACGTGGTCAAATTTGCTCAGTTCATTCAAATTCCATTCAATCCATTTGAAATGGACTAAACTGCGCCCGTGGTGCAAGGTGTGGGGCTAGTTTTCCCATTTACAAGATGTGAGGCTAATTTGCACCCTAGATGTAAGAAGCAGGACTAAAAGTGTAGCACCTTGCCAAACTAGCTTTCCATGGGCATAGAATTGACAAATCAAATACATAGCTCGTTCTTACAGGGACTGGACCGCGTTTCGACGAATCCTTGCATGGTGCTTGTTGTAATTTTGTGGGACCTGGTTGTGTATCCTTGTTTTCTTATGGTCCTTTCTTTAAAATGTACATATAGCTTCATTACCACTATGTATGGAAAAACACAATAAGACAAAAAGTACACCTTAAGAGCTATCCATATGCATAGTGGAGCTTGTCCACAAGCCAAAAAGCTTAAGGGTGACCCATAAGCTTAGGGCATCACCTCACCTATGTATAAGGTGAAATTTTGCCATAAAGTGGATCCCACACACCTTGTGGAAGTAGCTATCATGTATAAAGTCAACTTATCTATAAGTTGGGACCCATATGTCTGCAAAAGGTACACACATGCAAGAGAGAGAGAGAGGAGAGGGTAAATAATTTTATATTGCTTACACCCACAGTGTGAAGCCAAAATTGGTTCAATATTTGCTTTTTGGCTTTTGGAACTAGTTCCCTACACTGTGGAGGTGGTTCCAAATGAGAGAAAACTGGGAACCGGAGCAAGTATAGTTGCTCTGATGCCAAATTTGCTTTTTGGCTTTTGGAACTAGTTCCCTACACTATGAGGGTAGTTCCATATTTGCTTCATGTGTTGTTTTAGCTTGATGGTGGGACCCACGTTATAAATATTTGGAACTAGTACATTGTGGAGCTCTTGCTATATTTGATATCAAAGCCAAATTTACCTTTACATCAGATTTGGTAATGGCAACATTGTGGGTGCCCTTGGACAAGCCACAAGTTTATGGGTCACCCTTAAGAAAATTTCCTTAAGGTGAAGCTCTACTATGTATGTGGTCATCCATAAGGACTCCTTTTTGCTTGTGGACACCCTTATGGACAACATAGTGGATGCCCTACACAGCTTGTGGAAGTAGCTATAATAGAGTCAACTAAGCTGGGACCCATATGTCTGCAGAAAGTATACACATGCAAGAGAGAGAGAGGAGAGAGTAAATAATTTTATATTGCTTATGGACAAGCCACAAGCTTAGGTGAAGCTCTACTATGTATGTGGTCATCCATAAGGATCACCTTTTGCTTATGGACAACATAGTGGATGCCCTAATACAGATCTCGTTCCATGAAAAAAGAAAAACAGAGCTCGTCCATGCAAGTAAAATAAAAATACAGAGCTCGGATTTCCGAATTAGTACTCCAGTACAACCCGTACCCTAGGCGTCTAGTAGAGTCAGGCCGGTCACAGTCTCCTCCAAATTAACTACTCCGACCGTCTAAACATCTACTGGTACAAGGGAGTAGGGAGTCTATGGGTCACTGTCTCCTCGAAATGCAGCTAAGGAGCGCATGCTCGTGTTGATTAATCCAGCATTCCCCCCTTGCCTATTCCCCCGCCCCCTCCAGGGCATCTTCCCCTTCTCTTCTCGACGTCTTCCCCTTCCGCACCACGCGCCGCCGCTGTCGCCATATGCCGCTTTCGGATTATCTTCCTCGTCTCGCTCAGGCAGTTGCCACCGTCGATTCCCCCTCTCTTCCGAAACCCCAATCAATGAAATATAGATGCTGCCTTGCGATGGCGTCAACGAGCAAGAACGGCGAGCATGATTCTGAGCTTTTTCACAATGTGTTTACCGAAGGCCCATTTGAAGAACTCATAACCCGATGCGACATCATCACCGCCGCCAGCCTAATCGGTTTGTCCAAACTTTTTCTTGAATCTGCGAAAGCTAGTGCAACTCTATATGCTTCAATGTCATTTGGCCTCCCATGTGTTCTTCATTCCCCCCATGATTAAGGGACTACTAGATTTATTGCATTACTTCAAAATTGATAGCCTCCTGTGCAAAGTGTCGCCGCTGGACAGGTTCTCCTCCGATGCTATGGTACCAGGCTATACTTCTGGGCAGTGGGTAGGCACCAATGGAGATTGGATTGCCATGGCTAGATTCAGAGGCAAGTTGGATCTTTGCAAGGTGTACACTCATGATTCCTCTCCCAGCATTGTAGTTCCAAGCAACCGACCAGTCAACCACATTCTTGTTGGATAATGATCTTCCAGTTGTAATGCAGAAGATTGCTATTTGCCAAGTTCCCACAGCTGCTGGGAGATATAAAGATTTCTCACTTATTGCACTCTTCAATGTCAGAATTGCAATCCTTCAAGGCGGTGATGATGGATGGACAGTTCTTCCACTTCCTCTTAACCACACCCTGAGCCCTTACAGTTACAATGATGGAATTATCCATGATGGATTGGTGTTCGCCACAACTCTATATGGCAACGTTCATGTTTGGGATCCTCTGCATCCTAGTAATTATTCCTTCATATGTAGTGTACTGGCTTAATTACTCATGTGCCCAAGTTATTGTACTGAATTGACATAGGGAGTGTTTTGTTTAAATGAAAATACGAGTAGTACTTTAGACTCTATGAACTGTATGAATCATAGTTTTTCCATAGGATTTTTTCTTATAGCAGTAATTTGATTCATCGGATTGAATTATGCATAGTAGATTTTTTTCGGATGTCTTTTAATTCATTCGATAAGAATTTAAGATATACTTGAAGCTCCTGAAAATAATCCTTTCAATGGTTTTTCCGTGCAATGTAATCCGACACACCGCAATCCTGCATGAGTATAAATGGACATGCAAATGTAAAATCTTGTGTCTTTCCTATCATATGTTTTTTTGCATTTACACGGGTTTTCGGCAAGTTCCCCTGCAAATGAACCAGTCAATTCTCTTTGCCTTTTTAGACAAACCGAGCCAAAAATTACATGTCTTGTTCAAAAAAAGATGAGTCCGTTCTCTAGGAAATTTACCTATTATATAATGCTTTGTTTCCTTTGTACGATTCTAGGCCATAGTTGTTTTTCCTATGTTCGAGCTACTTTGCATGCAGTTCAATTGGAAGGAAATTTTTCAGTAGGATTCACTATATCATGCTGCCAGAATCATAAGTTAACGCATTCTGCTACCTTTTCAAGGTCCTGCGCTGGTCTTGGCGTGACCAGCTACCGCGGATGAGTTGGTGGATTCATTTCTTAATGCTGTTGGAGACAAGCACGACTAATTTTTTGGTTTTTGGTGGTTAGCAAGATCTACAGATGGTTCTAGACTTCTTCATATATATATGCTTGTGCTTCTTATGATCCCAGCTGTCTTACTTGTCATTTGCGCCATTGTATTGGTGTTGCTCATCCTCGTGTTGTACACTGCAGTCGCACTATCTCCACTTATACTTCCGGGTTTGGCTGCTTGGTGTTCATAATGAACACTGGTCAGGTTGATCAGGCTAATACATGGGAAAGGATTGCTGACCTTGGATCATATTCTCTTTTCCTTGGAGTGAACTATCCGATTATCATGCGCGTTGGCGGTGCAGATCTTACCTCAGGTTATCTGACGAGAAGCAACTGTGTCTACATCTTACAACTGCAGCATGGCTTTCCAAAGAGGCGGAGCCTAAATTATGCTGCTTCTGAAATCAATGTCCTTGAGGGAATTAGTAACCCTCGCTTCTAGACAGGAATGGTGAAGCATCCGCTTTGGTTCGTACCAACCTTCACGAACACCGTCGATTGGAACCGGTCTCATTCTTAACTAAGAAACAAGACATGTTGCCACAATACGTACTGATGCAATCCATATGTAATAGTTGGTACTACAATTAGAGAAATAGTTCTGTACCATGTTGAACTGTTTATTTTGTTTGGTTGTCTGAAGTCATCGGCTCTCAACTTGTTGGTCTCCTCTCTTTTGAAACATGTCCTTTTATCGGTACTATGTTTATTTACTCGTATGAACTTGACTATTTTTTTGGACCTTTAGCATAATGCACTTTAGTCCGCCGATTCTAGAGTTCTTTTACAAATTATGGAAATTTTAGCATCAATAGGATGTTACGGACTACATGCCATACACTTGAACAATCACCTCAATGCTTGTGTAAGGGTCGTACTCTATGAAAACAATCTTGGCTTCAACGTTTATAGCCTCATGCACTAGTCTTTGGTTAAGCTGATTTGACGAAACCATATTTTTTTAGAGATTTATCTTATCTTATCTTACCACTATATAGTGCACGGTTAACTTTCAACATTAACCGTTGTATCAAGACTAGTAAATTCCAACATTGCTAACCCTCGAATCTTCTTTTCCATTCTAGCATCTACTCACTCAGTTCCATAATATAAGATGTTTTAACTTCTGCGAAACAAATGTATCTAGATGACTTTTAGTGTGCGGTTCACTCTGAACCTACATACTACTTTTTGTGTGTAGTAAAAGATGTCTAGATACATTTGTTGCACAAAAGCTAAACCATCTTATATTTTGAAATGGAGGAAGTAGGAGATTCTATTGATACTAGACTTTAGCACAATGAACGCTATGCACAAGTACAATACAAGAACCAAATATACACCCGATACTTTATGGAAGCAGCTCAAAAATATAATTATTTTCTCATCTTTACCTATTACTACTTTATGGAGTAGTACAATTTTATATTGTGATGATATGGCATTCTACTAGACAGCGTTGGCGTACTACACTAGCTAGCTAATAACTAAAGTCTCCTCGATGCAGCTGTGCCCTGAAGTAGAAGACCGACAAAGGAACAAGCAAAAACTCCTTGTTCAAAGATCCATACCATCTTCCCCATCTCCAGCAGTATTTAGTATCATATCCAATGCACGATTCACTCATTTTCCTTGCCATATCGCCGGTAGCATCGATCCTTCCAGGCCGCCACTCCTCTCCTCCAAAACCTCCCAACAGTCATAGACTGATCCGCCTCACCCCCAAACCATCGGGACGCGATGGCGGATTTGGGGCCCAACCAGTGGTACGACGGATGGGGCAACGTAGGTGCCGATGTGTTCGACGAGATCGCTATGCATATGGACACTACCAGCGCCGTCCGGCTGGCCGCATGATCGAAGGAGTTGAACCTCTGAGTCACCAGCGGAAAAGGTAGTAGATGCCCCAATGACGGTTGCGGGACATTGGTCGCCTACCGTCAGGTCCACAACCACAAGATTGCATGCGCGCACGACCCTTGTAACTGCATGGAGGATGGCTGCATTTTCGCCGCCTCGCCGGCGGCACTCCTTGCCCACCTCTGTGAAGCTCCCTCGATGAGGGTGCGTAGTTTCTATTACGGGAAAACACGCAGGTACTCCTCTAAGCCTCTGCCGGCAATAGGCCTGCGGACAATAGATATCATCGGATCTGGGGTGATGGTACTGTGTTCGCAGTGCAATTTGACACGCGCCAAACGCGACACGTCGTATGCGTTAGGTCGGTGGCATGCTTGTCGCCGCAGTACATGCTGAAGTTTTGGTCGTCGACTGTGATTGAGGGGAGAAGGATAAAAAATCTGGGCTATGCGTGCCAGAGAGCACCGCGTCACCCGACGTCATCCCGTTCGATGAGCTGTAGTGGCTCATGCCGGTGCCGATGTCGCACCTGGTCGCTCGTCAACCGTCGGTGTTCACCCTGGAATACTGTCTTCGGATTAACAGGATTCATGAGTGAGATAAACACATCTTAATGTTCATTGGAGTATTTGAACTGCTAGAAAGACTTACTACCTGTTCATAGTAGTTGTTCTTAGGAGTATTTTTATGGAGTTCAACTACTGCTAATGTATTTTGTAGTAATACCTACTGTATGTACTAGTACTTATCATTTTGGGAGACGTGGTTCCTAGCTTAAGGTAGTTCTGAGTATTTTCTATGGATTTCTTCCTCTGCTAATCTATTTTGCAATAATAACTATGTACTGGTGCTTGTTTAGATCGACCAATGAAGTGCAGAATATGGTCTCGCTTTACTTTTGAATCAGGCCTAGCTACATCTATTGAATTTCAATGTGTGCATTGCTGAATCTGTCAATTATTGTCTATGTACTGCTAATTCGGTTAGTTTGAAATGCTATTGAATCTGTCAAGTGCTGCTGAATATAAACTGGGAATCTATCAAATGCTACTGAATATGAACTGGGAATTTGTCGATATTTCTTCGATCTTGTTTAGATCAAGTGCAGTAGATGGTCTTGCTTTTCTTTTGTAACTTGGCCTTGTCATAAACTCATAATCTTGAC
Organism: Avena eriantha; assembly: GCA_910589775.1. Lineage (NCBI taxonomy): Eukaryota > Viridiplantae > Streptophyta > Magnoliopsida > Poales > Poaceae > Avena > Avena eriantha. Next base: position 202,287,674 of record OU342744.1, on the reverse strand, counting down.
GAGTCTTTGCATTGATGTAAGAAGGAGACATGCATAGAAAAGCGGACTTGATCGCCAGATGTCGGGGGGATGATCCCTAGATACCCCAACCGGGCAAGAAATAGGGCAGTTGGATCGCATCCGGCTGACCAAGTACAGCCGAACAAGGCAGGTCAGGCCAGCAACCGCATGGTAGCCGGATCGACGAGAAGCAGCCGGCTATGGCAACGTAGCCGGAACCAATCAAGGAGACAAGACAACATGCAGATCAGTGCGCGGTACACCCTGTACGACGACAAGACTGGCAACTACTCGGCCATACCGAAGACTTTGCGGGGATGACGTAGGAACAGTGGCCCGATGCTGACGACAGGCTTGCACGGCGTCCACTGTGCCTACGACAACCATACCGCTCATACTCCGATAGGACATGTCGTACCGGATACTGTAGATGACCAGCCGGCTAGGACCCGCCTGTGGGGCCCGCCAGTCGGATTGGCCAGTGAGACCGATGCCTCTCTGCCTATATAAGGAGAGGCAAGGCCTCCGTACAAAGGGTTGGTCTCAGTGCATTTAAGACAGTAGCTAGAGAATACACCTCGAGGAGCGCTTGTACCTCGTATATCCCTCATAGTCAGATCGGCAGGAGTAGGAGTTTCACCTCATCACGAGGGCTCCGAACCTGGGTACTTCCTGCGTCCAGCTATGCTTGCTTGTATCCAATCCCGCCTGCGGATGCCGTTGATAGCTTCCCTGCTAGTCCCCACACCTCTATCTAGCCTTCTCAGGTACTACCGTTCCCAATACAACGACACCAGTTTTGCTTGCTCCAATGATCGAGTGTACGGAGAAAAGGACAAACTGAATCAGTCACTTTGAAATGTTGCTGAATATGTCCAAGTGACGCTGAATGTGAACTATGAATCTGTCGATACTTTTCTTTCTTATTATGTAGTGCTACATCTTTCAAATGCTACTGAACCTATCAAAAGTTTTGTTCGATACTTGTTTAGATCAACTGGTCGAGTGCAGAATATGGTCTCGCTTTCCTTTTGAATCAGTCCTTGCTACATCTATTGAATTTCAATATCCACATTGTTAAATCTGTCAATTCTTTTGGTCACTATCTGTGTACTGCCACAACCGGTCACTTTGAAATGTTGTGCTGACTGTGTCAAGTGTTGCTAAATATGAACCGGAAATCTATATGATATTTTTACGGTCTATTCTATATTGCTGAATCTTCCAAATGCTACTGAATCTATCAAATGTTTGTCCTTACTATTAGTACAATATTTTGTAGAACAAACTGTGATGTACTGGTACTTGGTTAGATAAAGTGCATCAGATTGTCTTGCTTTTCTTTTGAAACTTAGCATTGTTACAATTATCTGGATGAGTCTTTGGCATTTTGGGTTGCTATGGGCGGTCACACATGCATTGACGTAAGGAGGAGGTATTTATGCACACAGAAGAAGAATTGATCGTTAGTTTTGCTTGCTCCAATGATTGATTCTATTCGGATAACAGGCCAAACTGATCATGGGCCAAGTTTTTTTTAGATGGAACAAGAATTGATTATCTCTGTACTACTATTGAATTTCAAGCAGGAAAGCTGCTGCATCTCTCAAATGTTCTGTCGTTGCTATTACTAAAGCATTTGTGCAACTAATACCGATGTACTGGTATTGTATTTCATTGTCTGTATTGCTGTACTGGTCACTTTTAAAATGCTGCTGAATTGGTCAAGTGCTCCCGAATATTAACTTCTAATATGTTGATAATTTTTCTACCTTATTCTGTACTGCTGAATTTTGACATGAATATCTGCCAAAAAGAATTATCGCTTTTCCGCCGCCCTCGCTGAGGTCTTTGTTTCGAATCCGACAGAGCACATCACAATGCAATTTTTACTAACCAGGAGAAGAAATCTAGTACTCCCTCCGATCTAAATTAATGTTCTCACATTTGTCTAGATTTTGACATATCTAGTCATGTTTTAGTGCTAGATACGTCTGAATCTAGCCAAATCCGACAATATTAATTTGGATCGGAGGGAGTAGCTCATTTGGCCCCTCTTTAGCCCAGGACATTTTAATTCTGTCTTTTTAGGGTCAGCGGACTGCTGAGTACAGCCCAGTGAAATTTGAGAAAGGAGCCCATGGAGCATAGCCTATGAAATATAACCCACGTAGAGCAATAGCCAAACTCTTTTTAATTTGGCCTTTTGGGATTTCCCCCACCTCTCATAATAAAAAAACTCTGCCTACCCATATTTTTAAGAAAATACCCCATTATGTGGTATTTTATAAATTGAGATGCCAGGATTGCTGCCCCTTTATATTTTAAAAGAGATAAACATAGACACACAAAATATTTTAAGAAGACTAATACAGAAGTTGTAGTACTAATAAAAGTTTAATGATATTTTTCTATAAATATCTTTGTTGTAGTGGAAACGCACTCAGTTTACGTTTATTTGATTTGAAGGTCCTTTGATCGAATCACCTTTGTGTGTGTGTGTATCTTGGGTTCACTTTTTTTCTAGAAATATCGCATTACGGAGAGGCTGACATCACGGACCCACCAGCATGTAGCATCCCTGGAATTTGTTTTGAGGGTGGGTTCAAAAAAGATTAAATACTTGTATAGAGAGGCTCGCATCAGGGACCCACCAGACAGAACATACACGGCTGCATCGGGGACCCACAAGCGAGAACATGCCAGAGAGGCTGACATAAGGGCCCCAACAGTAAGACCATAGACGACTGCCATGGTGAAAACAACGGACGCAGCCGAAAAAAAGTCCATCATACACACATTGCACTCATAGAGAAGCTGACATGTCGGACCGAGCAGGCCCAAGCATAGCCCATGAAATTAGCCTATCAACCCCAAGCATAGCCCAATACATTCTAATTCGGCCTTTTCGTGGTTTTGTGGCCATCGACCATAGCCCATTGAATTTAGGAGTGAGCCCATGGAATATAAGCCATGACGAATAGGGCATCCGCCCCGAGTTAGTCTAGAATCTTTTTAATCCGGCCTTTACCCGTTTTTTGTATCCTGAGGCTGACATCTGGGACCCAAAAAAATAGTCCAACATACACACTTTTCTTTCAAATAGAGGCTGTCAGCTAGGACCCAGCATAGACACGTTTCATGCACAAAGGTGGTTGACATCTGGAACCCAGCAAGTTGCCAAGGTTAAAACAGCGGACATGGACAAAAAAAGTCCAGCATACACACGTTTCATTTATAGAGAGGCTGATATGTGGGACCCAGCAGGGCAACCTTATATAGATGTTGCATCGAGCAACGTAGCCAGTTTGAAACAGGGAGGCGCGAGCGAGAAAAAAGCTCAGCATGTACACGTTTCTTGTAATGAGAGGATGAAATGGGGGACCTAGCAGCATGAGCAAACGGCAGATTCAGAACAGGGTAGCACTAGAGAAGAAAAAAATTCCATCATACCCACGATTCTTCTAGTGTGAGGCTGACATAGGGGACCCACCAGCCTGAATAAACGGCAGATGCAGTGAGCAACGCTATCAAGTTTGGAACACGAAGGCGTGACAGAGGGTAAAAATTCCATCATACACATGTTTCTTCTAATGAGAGGATGACATGTGGGGCCCAGCAGTGTGATTAAACGGTAGATGCATCGAACAACGCTATCAAGTTCGGAATAGGGTAGCACGAGCGAAGGGAAAAAAACATCATACACGCATTTCTTCTAATGAGAGTATGACATGTGGGGCTCAGGAGGTTGGTTAAACGGTAGATGCGTCGAGCAGCGCTATCAACTTCGAAACGGGGTAGCACCAGCGAAGGAAAAAATTCCATCATACACACGTTTCTTCTAATGAGAGGATGACATGTGGGTCCTAGGAGGTTGATTAGACGGTAGATGCATCGAGCAGCGCTATCAACTTTGGAACGGGGTAGCACGAGCGAAGGAAAAACTCCATCATACACATGATCCTTCTAATGAGAGGCTAGCATGTGGGACCTAGCAGCCTGACTAAACGATAGACGCATCGAGCAATGTTATCGAGTTCAAATCAGGGAGGCACGACCGAAAAGTATGTTCCACTAGAGACACTGACGTCCGGGACCCACACGCCTCAAAATACTTCGGCGAGTCAACATCGCATGAGGAAACAAAAATCTTGCTTCTGCCATGCATTGGCCGAGCTTCCTCCATGTTTTTAGCAGATCCATCATAGTAGAGGGCCGCAAAACCGGAAAAAAAGTTTTCCATCGGCCATGGTCGAGCCGAGAATTTCGTCGCGGAAGACAAGCCTTCTACGACGACCGTCGGGCCAAGTTTTTGCGGAAGGAAACTTTTCTTGTAGTGCCCTAATATGCTTATTTTTCTCCGTATCCCGTTTCGCTCTAACTCTGGGTCATCTCATCTTGTGTTAACTTTGAAAAGGTTTTCTATCTCGTCTCATTTTTCAAAGCTTAGGTGCATTGTTGGCATGTCGTTCCTTAACCAGTTGACCTAGTGATTAATTCTCTAGAGTCTAGGTGTGAGTGTCCCTTGTTTCCCTTTGCTCTGCTTTAGTTGAGAGGTTCCTTTCCATCATGATCTCTCTATCTTATGGACCCACAATAGCATGTTGATGGTTCCACAGAGATATGTTCTAGGTCTCGAGGTTTCCTTTCGCCTCGTGAGCCTCCTTTTTAGTTTGTTCAGGTACTTCATAAGTTGTTTCTTCTCTTGTAAGCGACCTCGTGGTTACTACCTTGTAGTATCCTCTGTACTACTAAGTAGCAATTACTTCTTTCTCGGGTTTTAACCCTTGGACTTGAATCAAAGATCCCTGATTGTGGTGGATTCTAGTGTTGTGAATCTTGTACATGAAGCTGACCTTTAACCCAAGTTCCACTTTGTTGCTCCCTATTGTTAATGTCCAAACATTACCCCAGGATGGCTAGTATCTTCTACTCTAGCATTCACGCTTGTGGTTATTGTCATGATTTAGTTGCGACAAATAAGGACTTCCCTTGCCACATGCAATGGAAGATGTTCTTTAATGGAACAAAATAGATCACGACAAGAGTACTCCTCATGAGTCTCACTTCTATACTCATGACTCTGCCACACCTCCCTTTCATGCATCGGTCCTCGGAAGATTGTTGACTTATGCATCCACATCTCAGGATTCTATCCCGAGCATGTTACTTTTTCCCTTGTTGTTTCTGACATTTATCTACCAGTTGGTAGCCAAGTAGTAGATGTGCATCAGTGTTTATCGATGCAAGATACTCTTGTGGTCTATTAGACAAACCATTTTGGGATGTCAGGAGAAACAAACTCCAGTACCTCATCATATCCAGGACCAGGTCAAAGTGTTGTAATCCATAGATTAAGAGGGAATGATTAACTTTTGATCTGTTCTACCTTAAAGTATCACACTCTTATATACTATGAGGTCGTGTTGAGTTTCCCCTCTTAATGAAGTGATGCTCCTACATATTCTTACCCGCCCTTCCTCCGAGCCTTCATGTTCGTGAATGATGTGTGTGCGTAATAATGTGGACATCTGAGATTCTTAGCAATTCTCATTGCTTTAAACTACCAGGACATTTGTGTCGTCCTTAGAGTGATGGTTAACCCTATAAATAAGCAAAGTATGATCGTGTCACCAAGTCCGCTACTCTGGTGCACTCTATTTGGTTAAAGAGTTAGGCTTGTGCTGAATCTCTGCGACTATGTCTTCTGTCCTTACCAAGCAAGTTTCCTCTTGAACTAGGTGACATATCGGTGGTTCGTAATATTCTAGATGTCTACTAGAAGTATTGCCATGTTGCCACATGACCATGTTGTCAAGTTCTTGAGCAAGTCAGTTTTCTGAACTACTTCTTTCTCCAAGAATCCATACTAGATACCCCTAAACTAGTTGGTTGAGATGAAACAACAACTTGGAGAGATGTAAGACAAAAGTTTTATCAGATTTGTTTGTCCGAAAGGGATGCCTAGTTTTGTTCATGCTGAAGAAAGATAGTGTTTCCTTTGTGGAAATGTTATCGTCCATGCCTTTGATTTGATTCGGGCTATTGTCAAATCAAACTCAGTCCTAAGGACTATCTTGATGGTGTATCTATTTGTGATGGCTTAGCTGGGTACATCTTCATGTTCTTTGGTCTGACCAATATTCATGCTTTGTTCATATAACATATGAGTCCATCTTCATGGAGTATCTTGATAAGTTTGTTATTGAGCCCATCGATGACATTCTTATCTTCTCCATGCTAGACTAGATTCATATGGAACAGTTGGCATTAATGTTGGAAACTTTTGAGAACCGTCTTCATGTTATCTTGAAGCATGTGTTCTGGATGTTGGGAGTAAACTTCTCCAATTCACGTGTAATTTTCGAAAGATGTCGCTGTGGATTAGAGCAGAGTTATTTTTCTTTCCACTACAAGAAAAGTTGGTTTTTACAACGGACGATTTTCGTGGTTGAAGGCCCATTTTTCGTGGCCAAAAAGTCTTCCGTGACGGATGGCCTTCGTGGTAAAAGCCCCATCACAAATGAATTAACCACGGTTTTTCGACCGTGGCGGATCGCACCCTTCAGCCACGAAAAATTGTTCTGTCGTAGATATGTTTGCCAGCCGCGTTGACTACTGACATCATGCAAACTGCCATGTGGCAGCCACCGTTAGCGGCCGGTTACCACCGTTAACAGTCATAGAAACCATGGCAGAAGCTAGGCCCAGCCAAGGCCTGATGAATACTACCTAGGCCGGCCCATCAAGAGAGCCCAATAAGAAGATGGCCCGTTACTATTTTGTCATGCACTGTTTGAAATGGGCCCAAAATGCATTCACCAGCGGCCCTTGAACTTTCAGGCCCGTTTCTGTTTCGGCCTACAGAAGGCCCATGTTGGTCCAACACTGTGCGCCCATTAGTAGCATGCGCCAAGTCGCTCATGTACACTTAAGGCCTGCGGTCAGCGCATCACTGTTATCGCAGCCCATCATGGGCCGCCTACTGACGGCCCTTCTCTGAGATGGTCTGTTACTGCTCTAGACTGTTACTATTCTAGCCTTTTATTGTTCCGGCCTTTAGCTGTTCAGGCCACAAGCGGCCCTTTACTGTTCTAGTCTCGTAAATTTGCCGGCCTATTACTGCTCTCGTCTGGAAATTTCTCGGCATGTTACTTTTCAGGCTCGTCACTGTTCTGGCCTTTTACTATTGTGGCCCTTTACTGTTGAGGCCCGCTACTATTTTGGCATGTTACTCTCTTGCGATTTTACAGTTTCTTGCTTGTTACTGTAATGGGTTTTTTATGTTCTGGTCTGCTACTATTATGGCCTGTTACTGGTACGTCATGTTACCACATGCGGGTCGGCCTATTACGTTTACGGCCTTCTATAGTTTCGGCCTTTTTGAAACCCATGCCAATATCATAAAACGTGTATAATAATTTAACATTTTTTACTGTTCATCGTCGGCCGAATACACGACAGGCCAATAACAAAGCACGGTAATATTCCCTAATCGGCGTGCCTGGCATAGTTACCGTAACGACTACCGCCATGTATGGACGACGTCAACTAAATGCCTACATGGCCTACACGAGTTATCTAGATATTACATCAGCTGCAAATTTCTTAAAATTATTACATATTATCAACTCAAGGGAAAGAAAAATCGGCATTTCAGTTGACAATAAAGTTGATAGCAGAGTCCTCAATTTGCTTTCTCAATCGATCACCTGCATCTTCGTTTGAGTGTGACAACTACATTGGAGGATACATGATCTTGCAGCCCCCTCTTTGGTGGAGATAGAAATAATTACAGTCTGAAACTAAGTAATAACAAGTTAATACAGCAAACAAGACAAACTACTCATTTAATTGATATGATAGGAGCTATAATCTGGAGTTTACAACTAGTCAATGGTTCAATTCTTGACCAACACGTCAAACAAACAGGACAAGCAAGCATACTTTAAACAAGTGTGCCTACCATGAAACGAGCAATCATAAAATATGTGTGTGTGGCTTAGAATTTCAGCAAATATAAACTAGCCAGGTCATTTCAACAAATATATATGGAAGCAGTTCTATACCCTAAAATGCAAGAGACCTTCAGTGAATCGAAATTTGTGCTGAGCCACAAAATGCCATGCAGTTACTGTCATAGCGAAGAATGAACCAAATAGAAATTATAACCGCATCATACGGGAACATGTAGAGCAGGAATGCAAACCACGAATGAACTAGATATTGTAGAGGATAGTTATGTCGTGTCTTAGGACGAACTAGACCCAGAACCATATGCGAGATATAATGGCGTCGCTCGTGAACCTGTAGAACAGGACAAACAAGCATTAGACAACTGTGCCTAGAATGAAATGAGCAATCAAACAAAGTGTTTCTTAGAATTTCAACAAATATAAACTAGCGAGGTCATTTCAGCAAATATATATGGAAGCAGTGGCATCTCCTGGAATGCATAGAGTCGTTGGGTGACTCAGAATTTGCAGTGAGCTACACAATGGCATGTAGTTACTATCAGAGCTAAGAATCAACCAGATAGAAATTATAATGGCATCATAAGAGAAATTCTAGAGTAGGAATGCAAACCACGAGTGAACTACATAGTAGAGGACAGATATGTCATTTCTTAGGACGAACTAGCACTAGATAAGGAAGTAATGGAATCCCTTGTGAACCTATAGAATAGGCTATGCAAACCAACATGTTCATTGTTCCATTTTGAGCTCTATGCAAGAAAAAGGAAATAGTTAGTGATGCAGCTTTTGAAGAACCAGATGGTAACAACAAAATTATAAACGAATTAGTACGAAGAGTTTAAACGACTACTATAGGATATCAGAATGATGCCAAGGAGGAAATAATAGCACGAACTGGTCTCGGGATGAACCAGATAGATTCAGCAACTATAGAGCAGGGAATCCACACTAATATTTTCCGCTGACTTCAGATTTTGCAAGAATTACATGGTAGCAGGCAATTACTGTTATATGGAGTAGCTAAGAACATGTGCATGACTTGAAATTTGTAGAGAAGCGAATGCAAACCAACATGTCTAATCACCTTGCATGTACTAGCACGAAGAACAGGCGTGCCAGTGACTTGTATGTACTAGCACGATTACAAAAATGCAATTCACTACGACATGTTTGAACCTGCTATACTGCTGACAAAACAAAACGGGTTGGAGATTTGGTTAACCTTGGTCGGAGAGGCGTCTAAGCATCACCGGTACCATGCGAGTGACGTCCAGGTCACCGAGGGTGCTGTGGTTATGGTGGTTGTTTGCGTTGGGGAAGCAGATCTTGGGCGGTCGATGCCGGCTTGAACACGGTGGACGAGAGCATCGTTGAGGCAGATCCAGTACAGTGAACAGTGACGGTTGTGCAACTGGTCTGGAGCGGTGGACATGGAACTCCTTGAACTAGATCACGTCCGGTGGCCACCGGTGAAGCAGATCATGTACGGTTGGGTAGCTTTTGGCGGCAAGGAAGCATAGCTTGGGCGGTCGATGACGCCATCGGCGTGGTGAACGACACCGCAGCTCCAGTGTAGTGGAAGAGAGACCTGGTGTACTAGATCCGGTGGGTGAGCGTCGGTGAAGTGGCTCCGCGGCGGCACATGAGACCGTAGATCAAGCCGGTGTGCGCAGTGGTCGTGGAGGCGACAGAGGAGCTTGGGATTTTTGGGAGGGCCAGCGGGAAAAACTGCACGAATCAGGGCCATAGTATAGGTGAATAGCAATATAATTATGATCTTGCCCGCGAGCTACTTACTTTAGCATGCCCATATATCGTCTGAACAATGGGTAGAACAGGAAATTTAAAGACAAAAGTTTTTGAAACAGAGAGGCGCGAAATGCTTCAAGGTTGGTGTGTGATATTGCCGCTCGATTGAGATTTGAATTTAGCCCGCGTCCAGCTAATAATAATAGAAAAATGGTACCATCCAGTGGGAGATTTTGGCTCAAAGGTTTTGAATCGATGGGGCGGGAAATGCTTCAAAGTCGGTGGGTGATTTTGCCACTCGATTCAGATTTTGAATTTGGCTAGCATCCATCTAGTAATAGAAAAAGGTATTAGACTGTAACCTATCTGTCCAGGAATTAAAGGCCAAGATTCACATCAACAGATCATCCATATCCATACTAGTAAAAGGCACGTGCCACACATGTATATACTGTATGAAATGTGATTTAACAAACATTAAGTCAATAGTCTTGTTAGAGAAAAAATTCATACATTAAGTCTATTAATAATAACTATGTACACATACTGAGAATACAACCTACTGTGCTCTGGATTTTTGGTGGTGGTGACATGATGGTTCTAGAACATGATGGTCGAGGAGGATTGGGGTGAGAGCGGATCTATATAGAACTGTTTGGTTTTTTTGGAGGAGAGGCATGGTGGTCTGGAAGGAGAGATGCACCGAGCGAGATGGCGAGGGAAATGTGTTATCTGCGTGGTGGAGAGGATCCCAAATGCGGCTAGGCGGCATCAACGAGTGGGGATAAACTAAACAGAGATGGGGAAGATGGGATGACTCTTTGAAAGAGGTTTTTCTTTTCTTGTAATAAATTAACCATGTTACCTCCCGTCGCAGTATAGTCTCATCACGTCAGTTTGACAAGACATATTATTCATTTACAGGTTCTGCTGTAGTACTATTTGCATAAGTAGGAGTAGTAGGTAGGAGTATTACTCTATCTCCGTCCCGAGGAATAAGGCATCCTCGTTTTGTGTGTCGTTTCTTTGACCAATATTTACTCTAAATATAGATAAAGAATGTTGGTAGAAAATTAGCATTATTGAAAAGTATTACTCTACCTCCAACAATACTAATTTTACACAAATTAATCAAGTGTATTAGTTACTCTATTTATTCGGTCAAATTTTACACAATGTAATCAAGTATGTATCTTATCACCACCCACACGCATACCTGCTAGTTGATCTCTCCCTCATCTGCAGTGTGGCACTCAGCACATGTGCCATGGTTAGGGTTGCGAGCGGGATCCCACAAAAGTCTCGCCTCTAGTTCATTTTGAAGTTTCTATAGGAGTACTTCAAAATGAACTAGAAGCAGAACTTTTGTGGGATGCCGCTTTCAACTCTAGCCATGGTACGATGGCTCTGTGTCTGTCTATCGTTTGTTCATCAGCTATGTTGTGTTGGTGTGCATAGGAAGGAACCATGTTGGGCGTTGGGTTGGGGCAGCGGCAAAAACATAGTCGCGGATCAAACTTTTCGGGTTTCAATTTTTTCACTTGCTTTGTCCCAAACATCGCATGGAAGGTTATTACAAGGATTAACACTCACAACACTAGAGAAGGGATATTGTACTTGGTATGTATACATATATATACATACACACATCCCATGGCATTTGATACACTTCATTAGCAAGATCTGGCAAAAGTGAGCACCGCACTAATTTCCTTTTTGTTAAGCAAGTTGTTGTTGTTTCAGTACAAACGGTATGGCTCAGCTAGTGGGTGGAGAAGGAGAGCCAGTCCCGACTATGTTTCCATGCTTATTTTCAGGCCCCTTTATACTAAAACATGGGTTAGGTGTAATTTTCTCTTTTTTGAGGTTCTTGATATAACATGTACACTTCCACTAACCATGTTAAGTTGCTAACCGAAGCATCTCGCTCCTTCTAGGCCAAACCTAGTTGAAAAAAGGTGCCATCGCCCCACATTTTAGACAAAGTGGACCATGCTTTCTTTTAATTTCCTTGTTTTGAAATTGTTGAATCTTCCTAGCTAGGTAACTTCCCCCATTAGAGGACTTTATGCCGATTTAACGAAATTATGTCAGATATGAACTACAAGTAAGCGCGATAGGTTGCTTTTGAATTTTATAGATGTCGTTTGTTGGTACCAATGTTGTCAAAATATCGAGAACCATCGCGAGATTTGAAAAATGCAACTAACTTCGTGCTAAGAATATGCATGCATTCAAATTTAATAATGTTTTGAAGACATTGAAATAACACAAATAATAAACCACATACTTTCATGTGGCGTCCTCTTATGCGTATTGCCCGCCCTAAAAATCAGAAATAAGTGCTTGACACTTATTTTCAAAACAAAAAAACGACTATGTTGCTTCACAATTTTCATACCACTATATAATGTACGAATAACTTTGAACATCGGCGGTTGGATATAGATTGGCAAAACCCGACATTGTTGACCATTGGATCTTTTTCAGTACATTTGATTATGTCATGTCTAACATATAGAAGATCTCATTATTGTTTGCCTTTAGCACCATGAATATACTATGCACAAAAAGTACAGAGAACAAGGTTTTGAATGCCACAAGCCAAGTTTCCAGATATAGTGGACAATGTTTTATGTAAGATTCCCAAGTTTTATGAGTTTTCAAAGCTTCCAAGCTAACTCGACCCACTCAAATGACTTTATGTCTCTATTAACAAAATCATGTAATATTTGAACTAGAATCTCTACAAAGTGGTAGATTTCTATCGAAGTTCTACAAAAAGCTTTTGGAGGTACGCATCGGGTAGTTAATATATCAGAAATAATCGAGAGTTTTGACAAATTCAACTTCCTGCTAAGAATTTGTATCTTGACAATTTTGAACCCGTTTTGAAACAATCACATGTAATAAAGAAAAACAGAAAAACAAATATTTACGCATGGCATCCTATCACGTCACGTGTATAGCCTGCCAGGAAACTGATAACCATGGGATTTGACAACTTCTCGAAACCAGCCCTGTGATATTTTCCCACCATGTATGAATATTCTTAGGTTTCAACCCTGATGACCAAAAAAGGTCATGGCCATATTGACATCATAGTTAATGTACTGTTCCCACATTAATTTGGTGTATGGATGCATCTTGGCATAGTAGGAAATGTTGACCATGGAGTCTCAACATTGGGCCCGTTTGATTCGCGGGATAGGAAAAACAAAGGAATAGGGAAAACACATTATTGTTAGAATATCATGTCCAGTTGAACCCTACAAGATTTGGAGCCTACAAGTATTTTTCTTAAAGAAGTGTTTGATTCATAGGAAAGTAAAGGAATTGTAACATGAGGCTGAGGTGGATTGTTCTTAAATTTTTACGGAAGACATGTGCATGGCATCCTTTTGCATGTATCACATGCCATGCAAAATGATAAACTTGAGTTTTGACAACTTTTCAAAAACCAGGTTCCAAAATTGTCCTACAATGCGTATGAATAGGTCTCGAGTCGGACGACCAAGGTCAATGCTATATCATGTGATCCACATCATAGTTTATGGTAATTTCCCCATATTATGTAGATTGGTGCATCTTGGCATTATTGTAAAAAATCTTTTGCCAAGGGGATTTTTCGAGAAGTATTATGAAAAGAGATGATCTCAATTTTCCAAGTGACGGGATTTTTTTTGCGAAAACTAGAATGTTGTTTTCCGTAAAGCAAATAGTAGTACTAGGAAAAGAAGTATCGAAATGGAGGGGGGAATGAAGAGCTACTATAGAAGAGATTATGGGGTTAGAGAAGGCAACCCGAGAGGGCTGCAGCGAAGAGGTGTTGAATGCGGTTCGATGTCAGAGGAAAGTTATGGAAAAAGAGATAGAAACAGAGCCACCGTAGTACCATGGCACACATGCACAGCGCCACGCTGTGGATGAGGGAGATATCAGCTAGAGGATGGGCGTGATGCAGCAAAGGAGAGAGTAGTATACAATTTATTTTCCTTGCATAGAGGACGATTAGCACACTGTAAGGATGTAGGAGTGAGCACCACGCTGATTTCCTTTGTTAAGCAAGTACAAGTGGACCTCATAAAAAATGAAAATTGCATCCAAGTCCATGCATTTAGCACAAGGACCCTGAAACTTAGCAATGAAGTGTGTGTTTTGAGGTTTGCGCATACTAGCGTTCATCATGCTAAATACTATCAGTAGAATCTTTCTAGATGCTAAGAATGGAAAAGAAGATCCAATGGTTAGCAATGTTTGGATTTGCTAGTCTTGATCAAACGTTCATTGTTCCATACACTATGCAGTGGTATGGTATTGTGAGAGATAAGACAAGATAAATATAAGATAAGAAGTACTGCGAATGGTCGATCTAACTTTAGGTCTCATAGGAGCGAGGTGTTTGAGAGTTAACACGATCGGTGGAAGTACAAGTTACAGCAAGGACCTCATAAAAATGAAAATTATTGCATCCAAGTCCATGCATCATTTAGCACAAGGACCCTGAAATTGAGAAATAAAGTGTGTGTTTTGAGGTTTGCGCATACCAGCGTTCATCATTGTGCTAAAGACTATCAATAGAATCTTTCTAGATGCTAATAATGGAAAAGAAGAACTAATGGTTTGCAATGTTTAGATTTGCTAGTCTTGATCCAGCGGTCAATGTTCAAAGTTCATATTTACATTATGAAGTGGTATGGTATTGTCAGATATAAGACAAGATAAACATAAGATAAGAAGTACTACGAATGGCCGATCTAATGGTAGGTGTCGTAGGAACGAGGTGCTTGAGAGTTAACACGGTCGGTGGAAGTACATGTTACATCAAGGACCTCGTAGAAAATAAAAAAATACATCCAAGTCCATGCATTTAGCACAAGGACCCTGAAACTGAGCAATGAAGTGTGTGTTTTGAGGTTTGCGCATACTAGCATTCATCGTGCTAAATACTTTCAGTAGAATATTTCTAGATGTTAAGAATGGAAAAGAAGATCCAATTGTTATTAGCAATATTTGGATTTGCCAGTCTTGATCAAACGGTCAATGTTTTGTACACTGTGTAGTGATGGTATGCTATTGTAAGAGATACAACAGCATAAAGATAAGATAAGAAGTATTACGAATGGCTGATCTAATGGTAGGTCTCGTAGGAGCAAGGTGCTTGGGAGTTAACATGGTCGGTGGAAGTACAAGTTAGATCAAGGACCTCATAAAAATGATAATTGCATCCAAGTCCATGCATTTAGCACAAGCACCCTAAAACTGAGAGCAATGAAGTGTGTGTTTTGAGGTTTGCGCATACTAGCATTCATCGTCCTAAAAACTATATATCAGTAGAATCTTTCTAGATGCTAAGAATGGAAAAGAAGATCCAACAGTTGGCAATGTTTGGATTTGCTAGTATTGATCCAACGATCAATGTTCAAGGTTAATCCATACACTATGATGTGGTTTATTGTATTGTATTGTAAGATATAAGACAAGATAAAGATAAGATAAGAAGTATTGCGAATGGCTGATCTAACTTTAAGTCCCGTAGGAGCGAGGTGCTTGAGAGTTAACACGGTCGGTGGAAGTACAAGTTACAGCAAGGACCTCATAAAAATGAAAATTATTGCATCCAAGTCCATGCATCATTTAGCACAAGGACCCTGAAATTGAGAAATAAAGTGTGTGTTTTGAGGTTTGCGCATACCAGCGTTCATCATCGTGCTAAAGACTATCAATAGAATCTTTCTAGATGCTAATAATGGAAAAGAAGATCTAATGGTTAGCAATGTTTGGATTTGCTAGTCTTGATCCAACAGCCAATGTTCAAAGTTCATCTTTACACTGTGAAGTGGTATGGTATTGTAAGATATTAGACAAGATAAACGTAAGATAAGAAGTACTACGAATGGCTGATCTAATGGTAGGTCATAGGAACGAGGTGCTTGAGAGTTAACACTGTCGGTGGAAGTACATGTTACATCAAGGACCTCGTAAAAATAAAAAAATTGCATCCAAGTCCATGCATTTAGCACAAGGACCCTAAAACTGAGCAATGAAGTGTGTGTTTTGAGGTTTGTGCATACTAGCGTTCATCGTGCTAAATACTTTCAGTAGAATCTTTCTAGATGCTAAGAATGGAAAAGAAGATCCAATGGTTGTTAGAAATGTTTGGATTTCCTAGTATTGATCAAACGGTCAACGTTTCGTACACTGTATAGCAATGGTATGGTATTGTAAGAGATAAGACAAGATAAATATAAGATAAGAAGTATTACAAATGGTCGATCTAATGGTAGGTCTCATAGGAGCGAGGTGCTTGAGAGTTAACACGGTCGGTGGAAGTATAAGTTACATCAAGGACCTCATAAAAATGATATTTGCATCCAAGTCCATGCATTTAGCACAAGGACCCTAACACTGAGAGCAATGAAGTGTGTGTTTTGAGGTTTGCGCATATTAGCGCTCATCGTGCTAAAAACTATTAGTACAATCTTTCTAGATGCTAAGAATGGAAAAGAAGATCCAACAGTTGGCAATGTTTGGATTTGCTAGTCTTGATCCAACGATCAATGTTCAAAGTTAATCCGTGCACTATGCAGTAGTTTATTGTATTGTAAGAGATAATACACGATAAAGAGAAGATAAGAAGTACTGTGAATGGCCTATCAAATGGTAGGTCTCGTAGGAGAGAGGTGCTTGAGAGTTAACACGGTCGGTGGAAGTACAGGGCACATCAAGGACCTCATAAAAATGAAAATCACATCCAAGTCCATGCATTTATTAGCACAAGGACCCTGAAAACTAAGCAATGGAGTTTGTGTTTTGAGGTTTGCGCATACTAGCGTTCATCGTGCTAAAGTAGAACCTTTCTAGATGCTAGGAATGGAAAAGAAGATCCAGCGGTTGGCAGTGTTTGTATTTGCTAGTCTTGATCAAACGGTCAATGTTCAAAGTTAATCCATACACCATGCAGTGGTATGGTATTGTAAGAGATAAGACAAGATAAATATAAGATAATAAGTATTGCGAATGGCTGATAAAATGGTAGGTCTCGTAGGAGCGAGGTGCTTGAGAGTTAACACGGTCGATGGAAGTACAAGTTACATCAAGGATCTCATAAAAATGAAAATTGCATCCAAGTCCATGCATTTAGCACAAGGACCCTGAAACTGAGCAATGAATTAAGTGTGTGCTTTGAGGTTTGAGCATACTAGCGTTCATGGTGCTAAAGACTATCAGTAGAATCTTTCTAGATGCTAAGAATGGAAAATAAGATCCAAAGGTTAGCAATGTTTAGATTTGCCAGTCTTGATCAAACGGTCAATGTTCCATACAATATAAAGTGGTATGGTATTATAAGAGATAAGACGAGATAAAGATAAGAAAAGAAGTAGAGTACTACGAATGGCCGATCTTTTGAATAACCTTCCCTCCTGATGTTTGGGAAGCAAGTGAAAATTTTGAAAACCAGAAAACTTTGAATTTTTGTGTCACCAAGGACCAAAGTGGTTTCCTTCCTATGTACTCCTCGTCCCTACTCCACACCAACACGCGATTGCCGAACACTCCAGAGATACAGAGTCGTCGTACCAAGGCACACGTGCGCAGCGCCATGCTGTGGATGAGGGAGAGATCAACCGGGTCGGTGCGCGAGGATAAAGGGGAGGAGAGATGGAGGATAGCGAAGGAGAGAGAAAACACACGATTTGTGTTGCGCATAGGTCCTGAAATTTACTACTAGTAGAGTGTACAATGTAAGGCTGCAGGAGTACCTCATGTCAGAAACCCATCATAACTTTGCTCTGACATGGAACTACCTTCAACTTCTCTTCACTGCTGCCCTCTTCCCCTGCCAACGTTTTATTCTCTCAGCATGTATAGCATGTGGACAAAGGTGACCATATGTCTAAGCAAAGAAATATACTACTCCCGCATTGTGTAAAAAAGCACACCTTAATAAGGCCTACTATGTGTCATCCGCTAAGGTTCACATTATACATAGTGGAAAAATAAAGTTATCTTTAAGCCTAAGGTGCACCTCAAGCTTGTGGGTTGCCCATAGACAATAGTATCATTTCCCCTCTCTCCCTATTTCATGTGATCATTTTAAAAAGGGGTTCAAAATTTTCAAGATGTAAAATATTTTTTTAGGAACATGCAAAATCTTAGCTAGAGGTCGAACCAGTCATCAAAGCTCTTTGTGGTTTCTGATGGGTATATTAATTGACTACTCAATGGGTACCTCCAAAAGAAAATTCATAAAACTTTCAAAGCAACCTACAATTTATTACTTGTAGTTCAAATTCAACCTTATTTCGATACATCGACATGAAGTCATTCAAGTGGGCGGATTTAGCTAGGAAGCTTGAAAAATCATAAAACATCGGAATCACAAGTACAACATGTTGTTGATCCACTGTATATATGTGTGAAAACTTGGCTTGTGGCATTTAGATTGAATATTCTTCGCACTTCCTTTACAAAAAAGAATGATCTCGTCATCAATTGAGAATGTTCTTTCCTGGTAGTTGGACACTCACACCGACAACACTGCTTTACAAGAAGAGATGCACCCATCTAACTTCAAAAATACAATTAATTTAAGAGCAATCTATCATGCTTACTTGTAGCTCAAGTTTGACCTAATTTTGTTAAACTGTCAAGATGCAAAATCTTAACAAGAAGTTGAACGTGTTGTGGACAAGGAAGAGACAAGTCGGACTGTGCACCCATGGCTGCAAAGAAGAAATCGATGGAGGGTGGATGGTGAGAGCCAGCGAAGGAGAGAGAAAATGGAACTTGTTTTGCATGCATATACTAGTAGTAGCTCCATACATTTACTACTAGTGGAGTGTACCCTATACCTCGTGTCAGTAGCCCATCATAGCTTTGCTCTGACATTGCACCGCCTTCAAGTCCTCTTCTGCGCTTCTCTCGCGCTGCCTCTTTTTTTAAAGTCTCACGCTGCCTCCCTCTTGTTCTCTTACTTGTGTAGCTTAGGTTTGACCAAATTTCGTTAAATTGTCAAGATGCAAAATCTTAGCAAGAAGTTAAACCTGTTGTCCAAACTCTCGGTGGTTTCTAATATACTCCTATTTGACCCCCGATGGGTACCATGAAAATCTTTTTCATAAAACTTTCATAGAAACCTATGATTTACCTGTCGTCGTCGTCGTCCTCTCCATCGCCGACCGCCGTCATCGCGCTTGGCCACCATTCTACACCACCACCATCGTCACCTTTGAAAAGATGCACCCATCTACCTCAAAAAGACAATTAATCCAAGAGCAACCTATCACGCTAACTTGTAGCTCAAGTTTGACCTCATTTCGATAAGTTGTCAAGATGCAGATTCTTAGCAAGAAGTTGAACATGTTGTCCAAATTTCAAGACCTTACTATATACATGCAAGCAAAAAAAATTATGTTTTCTCTCTCCTTCCCTTCCTTATCACCATCCATGCACACCCCGGCCGGCTGATGTCTCCCTCGTCCACAACTTAGCGCGTGCGTTGACCTGCCTTGTCGTTCCATTTCACACCCTGTAAATAGGAAGCACCAAGCACACCTTGGCACTTCATAATTTTTGAGTTCTTAGATGTAAACCGTACTAGCACCCACAAACCGTGTCAAATTTTAGCTACAAGTAAGAGCGATAGATAGATTCCTCTTAAAATTTTCCAAAAAAAACTTTTGAAGCTAACCATGAATTTAGTACATTGAAAACCACCGAAAAGCTTTTCGTAAAACTTCCAAACCAACCTACAATTTACTTGTAGTTCAAATTTGAGCAAATTTCGATAAATTGGCACAAAGTCTCATTCAAGTCGGCAGAGTTAGCTAGGAAGTTTTAAAATTCGCAAAACATGGGAAAATCAAGAATGTTCATTCCTAATAGTTGGAAACTCACATCGACGACACCATTTACTAAAAGAAGATGCACCCATCTACCTTCGAAAAGACAATTAATCCAAGAGAAATCTATCACGCTAACTTCTACTCAAGTTTGACCTAATTTCGTTAAGTTGTCAAGATGCATATTTTAAGCAAGAAGTGGAACGTGTTGTCAAAAATTTAGGACCTTTACTTCATTTATGCACGTAAAACAAATTATGTTTTCTCTATCCTTCACTGCCTCATCACCATCCACGCACACCCAGGCTAACTGATCTCTCCCTCGTCCACAATGTGGCGCTGCCCACACGTGTGTCCACTTGCCTTGTCATTCCATTTAACACCCTACGAAGAGGAAGCACCAAGCACACCCCCAGCACGCTGGTTTGAAAGTGTGAGGAGCATTTTTTGTGAGCAGCGAGTACAGTAGTATGAAGGGTATGGCTCAGTTGCTCGCTCGAGAAGGACCCGACTGCTTTTCCTTGCTGGGTCCTTTGTGCTAAATTTATGGACCTCTATATAATTTTCTCTTTTTTGAGGTCTTCAATGTAAACCGTAATCCCTCCCACCGACCGTGTCAAATTTTAACTACTAGTAAGCACGATAGATAGATTCCTCTTAAAATTTTCCAAAAAACTTTTGAACCTATAACCAGGAATTCACTACATCGAAAACCACCAAAAAGCTTTTTCGTAAAACTTCCAAAGCAACCTACAATTTACCTATAGTTCAAATTTGACCTAATTTTGATAAATTGGCATAGAGTCTCATTGAAGTCAGCAGAGTTGGCTAGGAAGTTTTAAAATTTGTAAAACATGGGAACATCGAGAATGTTCTTTCCTGAAAGTTGGCAAACTCACACCAACGACATCGTTTACTAAACAAAGATGCACCCATCTACCTTCAAAAAACAATTAATCCAAGAGCAATCTATCGCGCTAACTTGTAGCTCAAGTTTGACCTAAATTCGGTAAGTTGTCAAGATGCAATTTCTTAGCAAGAAGTTGAATGTGTTTTCAAAATTTCAGAACCTTTACTATATATATGCACGCAAAACAAATTATGTTTTCTCTCTCCTTCACTACCTCATCACCATCCACGCACATCCCGGCCGGCTAATCTCTCCCTCCTTCACAATGTGGTGTTGCCCACGTGCGTCGACCTACCTTGTTGTTCCATTTCACACCCTACAAAGAGGAAGCACCAAGCACATCCCCCATCGTGTTGGTTTGAAAGTGTGAGGAGCATTTTTGTGTGAAGCGAGTATAGTAGTACGAAGGGTATGGCTCAGTTTCTCGCTCGAGAAGGACCCACCTGCTTTTCCTTGCTTAACTTTAGGGCCCTTTGTGCTAAATTTATGGACCTCTACATGTAATTTTCTCTACTTGAGGTCTTCGATCTAAACCATACTCCCACCGATCATGTAAAATTTTAACAACAAGTAAGCGTGATAGATAGTTTCCTCTTAAAATTTTCCAAAAAACTTTTGAAGCTAACTAGGAATTTAGTACATCAAAAACCACCAAAAAGCTTTTTCATAAAACTTCCAAAGCAACCTCAATTTACTTATAGTTCAAATTTGACCTAATTTTGATAAATTGGCACATAGTCTCATTCAAGTCGGCAGAGTTAGCTAGGAAGTTTTAAAATTCACAAAATATGGGAAAACCAAGAATGTTCTTTCCTGATAGTTGGAAACTCACACCGATGGCATCGTTTACTAAAAGAACATGCACCCATCTATCTTCGAAAAGACAATTATTCCAAGAGCTATCTATCACGCTTGTAGCTAAAGTTTGACCTAATTTCATTAAGTTGTCAATATGTAGATTCTTAGAAAGAAGTTGAACCTCTTGTCAAAATTTCAGGACCATTACTATATATATGCACGCAAAACAAGTTGTGTTTTCTCTCTCCTTCACACTGCCTCATCACTATCCACAGACACCCCGACCGACTGACCTCTTCATCGTCCACAACATGGTGCTACCCACGTGCATCAACCTGCCTTGTCGTTCCATTTCACACCCTACAAACAGGAAGCACCAAGCACACCCCAGCACGCTCATTCGGAAGTGTGAGGAGCGTTTTGTGTGTGTGTGAAGCAAGTACACTAGTACGATGGGTATATGGCTAAGTTGCTCTCTCGAGAAGGACCTGATTGCTTTTCCTTGCTTAAATTTAGGGCCCTTTATGCTAAATTTATGGACCTCTATGTAATTTTTTAGGTCTTTGCTGCAAATCGTACTTCCTCCCACCGTCCATGTCAAATTTTAACTACTAGTAAGCGCGATAGATATAGATTCCTCTTAAAATGTCCCAACAAACTTTTGAAGCTCTAACCAGGAATTCAGTATATCGAAAACCACTGAAAAGCTTTTTCGTAAAACTTCCAAAGCAAACTACAATTTACTTATAGTTCAAATTTGACCTAATTTCGATAAATTGGCATAAAGTCTCATTCAAGTCGGCAGAGTTGGCTAGGAAGTTTTATATTTCGCAAAACATGGGAAAATTGAGAATGTTCTATCCTGATAGTTGGAAACTCACACCGACAACATCGTTTACTAAAAGAAGATGCACTCATCTACCTTCGAAAAGACAATTAATCCAAGAGTTATCTATCACGCTTACTTCTATCTCAAGTTTGACCTAATTTCGATAAGTTGTCAAGATGTAGAATCTTAGCAAGAAGTTGAACCTCTTTCAAAATTTTGGGACCTTTACTATATATATGCACGCAAAACAAACTGTTTTTTCTCTCTCCTTCCCTACCTCATCACCATCCACACACACCCTGGCCCGCTGATCTCTCCCTCATCTACAACGTGGTGCTGCCCACATGCGTTGACCTGCATTGTCGTTCCATTTCACACCCTGTGAAGAGGAAGCACCAAGCACACCCCCAGCACGCTGGTTTGAAAGTGCGAGGAGCGTTTTATGTGTTTGTGTGAAGCAAGTACAGTAGTACGAAGGGTATGGCTCAGTTTCTCGCTCGAGAAGGACCCGAGTGCTTTTCCTTGCTTAACTTTAGGGCCCTTTGTGCTAAGTTTATGGACCTCTATGTAATTTTCTCTTTTTGAGGCCTTCGATGTAAACCGTACTCCCACCTACCGTGTCAAATTTTAACTACAAGTAAGCACAATAGATAGATTTCTCTTAAAATTTTCCAAAAAACTTTTTAAGCTAACTAGGAATTCAGTACATCGAAAACTATCGAAATGATTTTTCTTAAAACTTCCCAGCTTATAGACAAATTATGCCACATACATAGGTGATGCCCTAATACTACTATGAAAATAGAATTTGTAAATAGTACTCCGCTGACATGACGAGAATGTACTACGCTAGGAAGTGACATGTTTAATTTATTGCACAGGGGCGCATTACACGCATTCACGCTAGCCGGCGTCCATGATGCAGCCGCTTCTTACATCATAAGAAATGAAAAAACCTCTTTCAAAGAGCCATCCCATCTTCTTTTAGTTTATCCCCACTCGCTGATGCCGCCTGGCCACATCTCTAGTGCGCGCTTCACACATTTTACTCCCCATCTTGCATGCCGCATCACTCCCTCTAGGCCACTTGCCCTCTCTTGCAAAAACCACCAACAACTCTACATAGATCTACCCTCGCCCCAATCCGTCCGGACGGGATGGCGGATTCGAAGTGCAACCCGCAGCACTGCGACTGGAGCAAGGTCCAGGACGATCTCTTCAACAAAATCACTATGCGTCTAGACACTATCAGAGCTGTTAGGCTGGCCGCATGCTCCTAGAAGCTGTACCGCCAGGTTGCTAGCGAAAAAGGTAGCAGGTGCCCCAATGATCGCTGTTGTTCATTGGTCTCCTACAATGACGTCTACGAGCACAAGATCCAGTGCTGGTACGCCCTGTGCGCAACCTGCACGGAGCGAGGATGCGAGTTCGTCACCTGGCCATTGACTGTGCATGAGCTCTTTGACAACTTGAAACTTACCCACAAGATGTACTATTTTCCCAAAGTGACATACTCCAACAAGCACTGGTACCCGACTAACCGGGTGTCCGCACCAAAGATCATCAACATCGGGAAAGAGGGCATGGAGTTTGCCGCCCTAATTGGAGGGTACACCATGGACATCTTCCTATCTGTCAGGTATGTTAGGTCGGCGGCGTGCAAATCGCCACGGTACAAGGTATGTTATGGTTCTTGATGTCATGGAATAAGCTCCATTCGGTCGAAATGGCGGCTACATCTGAGAAGACGAGCAGGCCTTCATTGGCTGAAGTCGCGCTGAAAGGGCTCATGTCGTAGATGTCGAAACCGTGGTGTTACCTGCGAGCTTCTCAAGATGTTGTCAGAATTCCCCCTAGATTACAAGAATATCAACCAAGAGTGAGTTAACACATATAAATATTCTTGTGATGATCCAAATATGAATATATGTAATGTCGTACTAATTAATTACTTTATGTTGGTGACAGACCCAATTGGTATGGGCTGTCCAGCCAAATATGTCTTCATGTTCAATGCTCGTTGATGCAGTCCCATGGAACTGCGTGGTGCCTGGCTGCGAGTTCACCGCAATTCCGTTCGAGCTCCACTCCCACCTCAGAGAATCCCACGCCATGAGGTTGCACATTTTAAACTATGGTAGGAAAGCTAGGTACATCTCTAAGCCAGTGCCGGCACCGGGCTCGCAAAATGTAGATATCGAGCTAACCGGGTACGATGACACGGTGTTCTGCGTGCTATTTGAGGGGTGCAATGATGCCATCTTGATATTCGTCATGTCCTCAGGCCCGCGGTGTGCTTGTCGCCGTAGTTCATGGTGAAGTTTAGCTCTACACATCCAAATAGCTTGTGTGAGAAGGTATTCTATGCGAATTCTAAAGCCACTTGCTCTTTGTCGGTTTGTTAGTCTAATTTGGTCGCTCGTCGTCAGAATCGACCATCGGAGTTTACCGTGGAATACAAGCTTCATATTGACAAGATTCTTAGCGATTAACACATCTTTATCTTCTTGTGATGATCCTAAATTGAACACATGTACTCCTCGACAGGATTTTTCTTATCATTTTGGGACATGTGGTTCCTATCTTAAGGTAGTTCTGAGTATTTTGTATGGAGTTCTACTACTGCTAATCTATTTTGTAGTAGGAGTAATACCTATGTGCTGGTACTTGTTCAGACCGACAGATCTAGTGCAGAATATGGTCTCTCTTTCCTTTTGAATCATGGCCTTGCTACATCTACCGAATTTCAATGTCTGCATTGCTGAATCTGTCAATTCCTTTGGTCATTATCTGTACTGCTAAATCTGTCACATTGAAATGGTGCTAAATCTATCAAGTGCTACTTATTATGAACTGGGAATCTGATGATATTTTTCTGTCTTATTCAGTATTGCTGAATCTTTCAAATGTTAGTGAATCTGTCAATTGTTCTGTTGTTGCTATTACTAATGTATTTTTTAGAACTAATAGTGATGTATTGGTACTTGTTTAGATCAAGACCAATAGATGGTCTTGCTCTTGTTTTGGAACATGATAAGAATATGTTCTCTCTGTCCTTTTTAATTATGGCCTTGCTAAATCTATTGAATTTCAGTGTCTGCATTGTTAAATTTGTCAATTATTTTGGTCATTATCCGTACTGCTAAATTAATCACTTTGAAATGTTGTTGAATCTGTCAAGTGCCGCTGATTATGTATTTGGAATCTATTGATATTTTGCGGTTTTATTCAGTGTTGTTGAATCTTTCAAATGGTAGTGAATCTGTCAAATGTTCTGTTGCTGCTATTACTAAAGTATTTTTTAGAACTAATAGTGATGTATTGGTACTTTTTAGATCAAGACCAATAGATGGTCTTTCTCTTCTTTTGGAACATGGCCAGAATATGTTCTCTCTGTCCTTTTGAATTATGGCTTGCTACATCTATTGAATTTTAGTGTCTGCATTGTTAAATCTGTCAATTCTTTCGGTCATTATCTGTACTAATAAATCACTCACTTTGAAATGTTGTTGAATCTGTCAAGTGCCGCTGATTATTATTTGGAATCTATTGATATTTTATGTTTTATTCAGTGTTGCTGAATCTTTCAAATGGTAGTGAATCTATCAAATATTCTGTTGTTTCTATTACTAAAGTATTTTTTAGAACTAATAGTGATGTATTGGTACTTGTTTAGATCAAGACCAGTAGATGGTCTTGCTCTTCTTTTGGAACATGCCCAGAATATGTTCTCTTTGTCCTTTTGAATTATGGCCTTGCTACATCTATTGAATTTCAGTGTCTGTATTGTTAAATCTGTCAATTATTTTGGTCATTATTTGTACTGCTAAATCGGTCATTTTGAAATGATGTTGAATATATCAAGTGCTGCTGATTATGTATTTGGAATCTCCTGATATTTTTCTATTTTATTCAGTACTGCTGAATCTTTCAAATGGTAGTGAATCTGTCAAATGTTCTATTGTTTTTACTACAGTACTAAAGTATTTTGTATAACTAATACTGACGTATTAGTACTTTTTTAGATCAAGGGCAGTAGATGGTCTTACTATTCTTTTGAAACATGGCATTGTCACAATCTAGATGAGGCTTGGGGCATTTTGGTTTGCATATGTGGGTCACCCATTTATTGATGTGAGTAGAAGGTATGCACAGAAAAGCAGGCTTGATGGTCAGTTTTTCTTGCTTCGATGATCGAGTGTGTTTAGAGAAAAGCGACTGATCCCGCACCAAGCTTTTTAGTGCTGAAACAAGAATTGATTCTCACCATCCTGCTATTGAATTTCGGAGTCTGTATTGCTAAATCGGTCACTTTGAAATGCTGTTAAATATGAATTGGGAACCTGTCGTTATTTGACCAAGCATGATGCAATTTAGGTCGTGGGTTCTTGCCTTTCTAGAAGTTTTAGCAATTTTAGCAGGCTTGCCAATCTTTGCAAAGGGGTACCTTTCTAAAAAGTTCATATGAGGTTCAGCATCTTGGTATTTTGGTACGTACTATGAAATACCGAAAAACATAAGTGACTCAACTTACAACTACTCTGTCTAACTAATGTGAATCTAGATAAAGTCGAGGCCATTAGAATACGAACTAGAGGGAGTAGTATAAAAACAGAAGCAGTAAATAAATCATCTCTCAGTTCTAATAACTGAGATGTGATGGGAGAACACTCCATGGCAGCGTGCCAGTCTAGAGTATCCATTAAATATCAATGTCGGCATTGCTGAATCTATCAATGCTTTTGGTCATTTTCGCCCACCATTGAATCGGTCACTTTAAATTGCTACTGAATCTGTCATGTGTTGTTGAATGTGAACCGGATGCGTACTCGTCGCCCTTGTACATGGCTGTGTCACAATCTAGATGAGACTTGGGCATTTTGGGTTGCATACGGGGTCACATGGGCATTGATGTGAGAAGAAGGTACTCAAATCAGACTTGATTGTCAGTTTTGCTTGCTCAATTGGTCGAGTGTGTTTGGTGAAAAGGACAAATTGATCACGCGACAAGGTTTTTAGAGCTGAAACAAGAACTGGTTCTCGATGTACTGCTATTGTATTTCATTGTTTGTATTGCTGAATTGGTCACTTTTGAAATGCTGCTGAATTGGTCAAGTGCTCCTAAATCTGAACTTCGAATCTGTTGATGATTTTTCTACCTTATTATGTACTGCTGAATTTTGACATGAATAGTGATGTCTACACACTTCTATTCTTGTAGACAGTTGTTGGGCCTCCAAGTGTAGAGGTTTGTAGAACAGTAGCAAGTTTTCCCTTAAGTGGATTACCCAAGGTTTATCAAACTCAGGGAGGAAGTGGTCAAAGGTATTCCCTCTCAAGCAACTCTGCAATCAAGATACAAGAAGTCTCTTGTGTCCCCAACACACCCAATACACTTGTCAGGTGTATAGGTGCACTAGTTCGGCGAAGAGATAGTGAAATACAAGTGGTATGGATATAAAACAACGGTGCTAGAAAATAGCTTGATGGCGTGGAAGAGACTAAAGGCAAACTGAAATAAAGATGGAAGCAAGAAAACATGTAACAGATCTAATTGCAAACTGTGTTTCAATGCTTAGAAACAAGGCCTAGGGATCATACTTTCACTAGTGAACACTCTCATATAAATATATTATCTTCATGATACTACTCTGAACTACTCTCTGGTTGGACACTCTAATCCATGGTAGGGCTATAATAGCACACCTCAAAGTAAGCCTTTCCCATCTAGATAACCCCACACTATCACCTTGAGCTCTAGATGGTTCTAACAAACACCACAATTTCATAGAAACATCCAACTCCAAATATAACTCATAACAAGTATTTGTAATCTCTAGCCTAAGTGCCACCATGGTGTGCACGCTGTCACTTTCACACACATGGGGAGAGCAGAGATCTATTAAAGCACTTGAGTAGCCAGGTAGATCTACTTGATTACAAAGCTCATGATCACAATATGATCATGCATAGAGAGAGAGATGAACACATAGCTACCGGTAGAACCCTTAGCCTCGAGAGAGAACTACTCCCTCCTCATCATGGGAATCAACAATGGTGATGGAGATGGTGGTGGAGATCAATGGAGATGGCTCTGGGGGCACTTCCCCATCCCGGCAGGGTGCCGGAACAGAGACTTTCTGTCCCCCGAATCTCCCCTTCGGTGGTGGCAGCGCTACGGAACTTTTCGTGGATTTCTGATTGACAATCTAGGGTTTTTGCATCGGGAGGACTTTATAGGCGAAGGAGGCAAGGTCGGTGGCCGGCCAGGGGGCCCACACCATGCCTTGGCACGGCCAGGGGGGACCCGCGCCTAGGGTGGTGTGGCCACCCTATGGCCCCTCTCCGTCTCGTCTTCTGGCTCCGTGAGTCTTCCGGTAAAATATCGACTTTGGCTTTAGTCTGGTCCAATTCTGAGAATATTCATTTTCTGACTTTCTTGGAACCAAAAACAGCAGAAAACAGGCAACTGGCACTTTGACATCTTGTTAATAGTTTAGTCCCAGCAAGTGTATGAAAAGTACTCCAAAGTGTGGACAAAACATAAGAAAGTAGATATAAAACAAGCATGGAACATCAAAAAAATTGGATACGTTAGCAACGTATCAACATCCCCAAGCTTAACTCCTGCTCGTCCTTGAGTAGGTAAGTGATAAAAAAGAAAGAATAATTTTTGAGGTGACATGCACCATCATAAACTTGATCAAAGTATTTGTAAAACATTGATAGCTAGGATCATAGTACTTTAACATAGCATGAAAGACAAAGTTCTAACAATAAGACATAGCAACTATGCATGCAACATGAAAAGGCACAAACAAAAGGTTCATGAATAACAATGCTTTGCAAGAAGTTTGTTTGTTTCACATAAACAAAACATGGCATAATGGCATTCAGCTTGTCCCTCATAGCGAAGCAAATATAAATGCATAGGACACCTTCAAAGTTCATAAGAGTGACTAGATACAAATAGTTTAACACAAGCAATATGAAAGCTATGCATCAATCAACAAGTCTTGGGACAAAGCACATAGAACTAAGAATGGCTACTATGCTCTCAAAGTAGGTGCATAAAGATAGAAGGTGGAGACTCAACATAAAAGTAAAAGAAAGGCCTTCATAGAAGGAAATAGGGATTCAAGTTTCATAAAGAGTTTCCAAAAATCATGGTACTTATTAGCTTTCAGCTCTCATTGCCCCTATCATAAGCATCTTGAAGTGATTAAGGTTAAAGTGAACAAACTATGGTGTACATGCTTGACGAAGTATAAGTTAGAAATCTCATGTCCCTTGAATACGAAGGCCACTCCTCATGCTACTCAAGTTTAGTCACCGATAAGTTCTTGTCATCGTAAGTACATGTGTATCATAGAGAACCGCCAATGGGGTACCCCTTTCCCGATGATACGAAAGAATCCCCATATCAAAATGACAAGGCAAGCAGACAACGAGCATCTCAGCAATCTTCTTATTTACCATGGGAATATGGTGATTTTTTCTCTCTTTCCTCTTTTCATAATCTCTTTTTTTCTTTTTCTCTTTTTTCTCAATATAGGACTCTTTTTTTATAAGAAGAATGCTTCATAGACAGCTCATTATGGTTACGCTGCAGGTTTCCACCATGACAGCATGGATTAGACCAGTGGCCCAGGCGTTTCTATAACACATATACATAACTCCATGGACTTACAAGCTCCCCTTTCATTTCACACCGACGACATCCATAGACAAAAGAGCATGATATCAACTAGGTACAAAGTACCAAGTGCAATGTTGAAAGCGTTCCCCATGACAGCATGGTTCTGCTAATTCCCAACAAATAAGTGCAAGGATATACAACATAGACGACACAATGGTTCAAGTTTATTAAGTGCAAGAGAAGTAAAGTGTGCCATCAAGTTCGTGAGAGCTTTAATCACTAGTTTTCTCATAACAAGTTTAATTCGGAAGGTAAACAAAAGCATGAATATACTTGGAATAGCATAAGCTAGTAGGTAGGTATGGTGGACTCTTTGGAATAACTTGGTTTAGGGAGTTGGATGCATGAGTGGAACTCATACTTGGTTGCGAAGGCTAGCAAAAGACTAGGAGCGACAAACTAAGAGAGCAATAATGTCCATAATCATGCAGAGCGACAAAACATCATTGATCAAAGCATAAAGTGATACTACAAGTTTAAACTAAAGGATCATAAAGGCTATGGTGACTTTGGATAGTCATAACATGGTGTGAGCATGCGCCAAGTCAACCCAAATAAAGCATCAAAGGAGAATACCACTATACTATGCTTTAATATGCTAAAACAATGCATGATTCATCCAAAACTCATTAAGCAATCTCAATTGTTTATAACATGTCATGCTATAGCAAAGAATACTAAGCATAAAGCCAAAACAATATCAAGCATGGTATGACAAAGCATAGGCCACAGTCAAAAACAAGCTCTCTTTACCACTTAAGCATGAGCTTTCCTACTCTTTTCCAATCCAAACCAAACTATTTGAAAACCAATGTATGAAAGAGGGGGTCCAAACAATTTATTCAGCAAACTAAGAAAACAAAGCAAACGAAAAACCAAAATGAAAACGAAAAAGAAGACGCTCCAAGAACAACACAACTGTGCATGAAACAATAAAAATGAAGCGTTTGCAAGAAACCTGGGATTTTTATTGATGAAGAGGGGGATGCCTTGGGCATACCCAAGCTTTGACGCTTGTACTTCTTGGATATTTCTTGGGGTGGCATGTGTGGCATCCCCAAGCTTGAGCTTTAGTCCATCCTTCATCTCATTACTCATTCCTTCCATACACCTGAAATTTTTCCTTCATACAAAACTTCACACGATCTTTATTAGCAACATTAGTGCACTCAAGATAATAGGTCTTAAGGTTCAGTTCTAATACCAATAAACTTCCATTAGAACACTAGCTACTGTAGCACTTCCCTCAAAAATCTCAATTCCCCAAAAGAACTCAAAAAGGAACCAACAAGAAGCAAATGCAGCAAATGGCAGAAATATGTCAAAACAGACCAGCAGGTAAATACGAATTTTTTCGAAGACCTTCTGTTGCTCAAATCAAAAAGTGTTGAACTAACTAAAGTTAGATAACAACCTGGCGAAGAAGCAAAAAAATTCATGCCTCAAAAAAACGTTCAGAGATTTTACACGAATTGTTACGGTGAAGCATAGAAAACTGTTTCGGGACAGCAACTTTCCCAATCATTACTTCTCTCTCGTTAGAGGTTACTCTTGGCACAAAAAGCAAATAAAAAGTATAAGGAGCGGTTAATCCTAAAGTAATAACTTTCAAGACTCATCTAAAACATTTGGGTTATCTCCCAATAAGTACTTTTCTTTAACGCCTTTAAGTTAGGCATGACAGTTTGAGAGGATGCTCATGTAAGAAATATGAATTGAAGTAAAAGAGAGCATCAAGAAGCAAATTCAAAACACATTTAATTCTAACCCACTTCCTATGCATAGGAATATTGTATGCAAATAAATTCGCAAAGAACAAAGTGACAGGCATAGGAAGATAAAACAAGAGTAACTTCAAAACTTTCAGCACATAGAGAGGTGTTTCAATACCATGAAAACTTCTACAACCATATTTTCCTCTCTCATAATAATTTTTAGTAGCCTTATGAATAAACTCAACAATATAACTATCACATAAAGCATGCTTTTCATGTTCTACAAAAACATAATTTTTTATCAAGCTCAAAAATAGTGGGATTAAAACCTTCAAACCCACTTTTAACAATTCTATAACAAGATGGATGATCATTCAATATAGGACCATCGTCTAGAGCTTTATCATAAACATTTTCTAAGAAAAACTCTTTAATACCATGCAAATCGAAGTTAAGCACAAATAAAGGATTATCACAGATAACATGAGCATAACATTCATCCTCCTTTGGTAAGCATATGGGACAATCAAATAATGTAAGGGATAAAGAGTTACTCTCATTAGAAGGTAGGCATGGGTAGCTAATCCATTCTTCCTCCTTTTGTTCATCACTCTCCTCCTCTTTTTCATCTAATGAGCTTTCAGGTTCATCAATTTCTTCTTCCATAGGATCCTGCAAGGCATTAATCTCTTCCATTTGTGGAAAGCATCTAATTAATATATTCAAGAATATAGCCATTTTCTTCCTTGTAATTATCAAAGCAAAATTTAAGTATATCATAAACCTCGTGTTTATAAGGTGAATCATCAATATTTTCAAGCAAACTAGCAAGTTCAAATGCACCCTTCCAAGAAATAAATTCCTCAATTTGTTCCACATCACAAAAGTAATAATTTCCCTTAACATAAGAAGATATGGTAACATTATCATTATACTCACATTGAAAAGGGAGGTGTTTATACCTCTTACAGCAACAAGATTTATCAAAGCAATAAGTAACATTATAAGTAGAGCACATGTTTCTAGCAATGGTATACAATTTATCAATTTGTTCCCATAAGTGTTTCCCTTTTTGTGACAAGCGGTGTTCCTTATAATAATATTTTTGATCTTCCGTGAACCCACCTTGCCAATAAGATTCAGTTTCAAAGAAAACAACCATTGATAGAAAGCATGATAAAGCAAGACAATAATAGACCAACGAAAATAACAACTAGAGTAGGAACTAATTTTTTTCTATTTTTGATAAAGAAACAAGGCGGAAATAAACTAAGCTTGAACCATAGTGAATCCAAGTGGACTTGATAAATAACGCTATGCTCCCCGGCAACGGTGCCAGAAAATAGCTTGATGTCTACACACTTCTGTTCTTGTAGACAATTGTTGGGCCTCCAAATGCAGAGGTTTGTAGAACAGCAGCAAGTTTTCCCTTAAGTGGATTACCCAAGGCTTATCGAACTCAGGGAGGAAGTGGTCAAAGGTATTCCCTCTCAAGCAACCCTGCAATCAAGATAAAAGAAGTCTCTTGTGTCCCCAACACACCCAATACACTTGGCAGGTGTATAGGTGCACTAGTTCGGCAAAGAGATAGTGAAATACAAGTGGTATGGATATAAAACAACGGTGCTAGAAAATAGCTTGATGGCGTGCAAGAGACTAAAGGCAAACTGAAATAAAGATGGAAGCAAGCAAACATGTAACATATCTAATTGCAAACGGTGTTTCAATGCTTAGAAACAATGCCTAGGGATCATACTTTCGCTAGTGAACACTCTCATATAAATATATTATCTTCATGATACTACTATGAACTACTCTCCGGTAGGACACTCTAATCCATGGTAGGGCTATAACAGCACACCTCAAAAAAAGCCTTTCCCACCCAGATAACCCCACACTGTCACCTTGAGCTCTAGATGGTTCCAACAAACACCACAATTTCATAGAAACATCCAACCCCAAATATAACTCATAACAAGTATTTGTAATCTCTAGCATAAGTGCCACCATAGTGTGCACGCTGTCACTTTCACACACATGGGGAGAGCAGAGATCTATTAAAGCACTTGAGTAGCCAGGTAGATCTACTTGATTACAAAGCTCATGATCACAATATGATCATGCATAGAGAGAGATGAACACATAGCTACCGGTAGAACCCTTAGCCTCGAGAGAGAACTACTCCCTCCCCATCATGGGAATCAATAATGGTGATGGAGATGGTGGTGGATATCAATGGAGATGGCTCTGGGGGCACTTCCCCGTCCCGGCAGGGTGCCGGAACAGAGACTTTCTGCCCCCCGAATCTCCCCTTCGGTGGCGGCGGCGCTACGGAACTTTTCGTGGATTTCTGATTGACGATCTAGGGTTTTTGCATCGGGAGGACTTTATAGGCGAAGGAGGCAAGGTCGGTGGCCGGCCAGGGGGCCCACACCATGCCTTGGCACGGCCAGGGGGACCCGCGCCTAGGGGTGGTGTGGCCACCCTGTGGCCCCTCTCTGTCTCGTCTTCTGGCCCCGTGAGTCTTCCGGTAAAATATCGACTTTGGCTTTAGTTTGGTCCAATTCCGAGAATATTCATTTTCTGACTTTCCTGGAACCAAAAACAGCACAAAACGGGCAATTGGCACTGTGGCATCTTGTTAATAGGTTAGTCCCAGGAAGTGTATGAAAAGTAATCCAAAGTGTGGACAAAACATAAGAAAGTAGATATAAAACAAGCATGGAACATCAAAAATTATGAATACGTTAGCAATGTATCAAATAGATGCAAAAAAAGAATTATTGCTTTTCCCCTCCCTCTCTGAGGTATTTGTTTCGAATCCGGCCGAGCACATCATAATGCAATTTTTATTAACCAGGAGAAGAAATCTAGTAGCTCATTCGGGCTCCTCTTTAGCCCAGAACATTTTTATTCGGTCTTTTTGGGGCAGGGGATTGCTGACCACAACCTAGTGAAATTTGAGAAAGGAGCCCATGGAGCATAGCCGAGAACATATTAATTTGGTCTTTTAGGGGTTAGGGGACTACTGAGCACAGCCCAGTAAAATTTGAGAATGAAGCCCATGGAGCATAGCCTACGGAGTATAACCCACGTAGAGTAGCCTATGTAGAATAGCCAAACTCTTTTTAATTTGGCCTTTTGGGCATTGCACCCCACCTCTCAAAATAAATAAATAACTCTGTCTATCCATATTTTTAAGAAAGTACTCCATTATGTGGCATTTTATAAATTGATGCCAGGAGAGCTGCCCTTTTATATTTTAAAAGAGATAAACATAGACACAAAAAATATTTTTAAGAAGACTAATACATAAATTGTAGTACTAATAAAAGTTTAATGATATTTATTCTATAAATATCTTTGTTGTAGTGGCAAAGCACTCAGTTTATGTTTATTTGATTTGAAAGTCTTTTGTTCGAATTGTATCTTGGGTTTACATTTTTTTCTAGCAATATCGCATTACGAAGAGGCTAACATCACGGACCCACCAGCATGCAGCGTCCCTAGAGTTTGATTTGAGGGTGGGTTCAAAAAAAGTTTAAATACTTGTACAGGGAGGGTCGCATCGGGGACCCACTAGACAAAACATACAAGGCTGCATCAGGGACCCACAAGCCAGAACATGCCAGAGAGGCTGACATAAGGGCCCCGGCAGTAAGACCATACACGGCTGCCACCGTGAAAACAGCGGACACGGCCGAAAAAAATTCCATCATACACACGTTGCACTTACAGAGAAGCTGACATGTCGGACCCAGCAGGCCTAAGCATTGCCCATGAAATTAGACTATCAGCCCCAAGCATAGCCCAATACCTTCTAATTCGGCCTTTTCGTGGTCTTATGGCCGCCGACCATAGCCCATTCAATTTAGGAGTGAGCCTATGGAATATAAGCCATGATGAATAGGGAATCTGCTCCAAGTTAGCCAAGAATCTTTTTAATTCAGCCTTTATGAGCATTTTTTGTACTCTAAGGCTAACATCTGGGATCCAAAAAAACAGTCCAACGTTTAGAGGTTTTCAGCTGGGACCCAGCATAGACACGTTTCCTGCAAAGAGGTGGTTGACATCTAGGACCCAGCAAGTTTCCAAGGTCAAAACAGTGGACATGGCCAAAAAAGGCCCACGATACGCACGTTTCATTTACAGAGAGGCTAATATGTGGGACCCAATAGCGCGACCTTATACAGATGCTGCATCGAGCAATGTTGCCAGTTTGAAACAGGGAGGCGCGAGCGAGAAAAAAGTTCAGCATGCACAAGTTTCTTGTAATGAGAGGGTAAAATGGGGGACCCAGCAGCATGAGCAAACGTCAGATTCGTCGAGCAACGCTATCTAGTTCAGAACAAGGTAGCGCTAGAGAAGAAAAAATCCATCATACCCATGATTCTTCTAATGTGAGGCTGACATAAGGGACCCACCAGTCTGAATAAACGGTTGATGTAGCGAGCAACGCTATCAACTTCAGAACACGAAGGCGCGACAGAGGGTAAAAAATCCATCATACACACATTTCTTCTAATGAGAGGATCACATGTGGGGCCCAGCAGCGTGATTAAATGGTAGATGCATCAAACAACGCTATCAACTTCGGAACAGGGTAGCGCGAGCGAAGGAAAAAAATCCATCATACACACGTTTCTTCTAATAAGAGGATGACATGTGGGGCTCAGGAGGTTGGTTAAAGGTAGATGCGTCGAGCAGCGCTATCAACTTCGGAATAGGGTAGCGCCAGCGAAGGAAAAAATTCATCATACACACGTTTCTTCTGATGAGAGCATGACATGTGGGTCCTAGAGGTTGATTAAACAATAGATGCATCGAGTAGCGCTATCAACTTCGGAATAGGGTAGCACGAGCGAAGGAAAAAAATTCCATCATACACACGATTCTTCTAATGAGAGGCTGACATGTGGGACCTAGCAGCCTGACTAAACGGTAGACGCATCGAGCAACGTTATCTAGTTCAAATCAGGAAGGCACGACCGAAAAGTATGGACCGCTAGAGACACGGACGTTTGAAAGAACATTTCATGGTTTCCTATGTTTTGCGTGTTAGATAACAATACTATGGAGACTTTTCGTGTGTGCTAAGTGTGCAGGAAGTTTTGAGGGGGGCGGATAATCCGCCCCACCAAGGGCCGGATAATCCGGCCTACCTCATCTCTCAAGGAAGCCAAGGCGCGTCGTTCGGGGACCAGTCGGATTTTCTCCCGGAAAATCCGAAGGGCGGTTTTTCCTCCCCAGGCCAGATAATCCGGGTGTCGCATGGGCCGGATAATCCGGCCCCTAGTTTTCGAGCAAAAGGAGCCAAGGCACGTCGCTCGGTATCCGGTCGGATTTTCTCCCGGAAAATCCGAATTGGGGCGGTTTTTCTTCCCCAGGCCGGATAATCCGGCCCCTAGAAGAGGATCAAGGGCAAGCTCGGCGCGACACTCGGAGAGGGGGCGGATTATCTACCGGATATTGCGAGTCTGGGGCGGTGTTTCCCTAGACCGGATAATCCGGCCCTCACTTGGGTCGGATAATCCGGCCCCCAAAGGTTTCAACGGCTGGTTTCTGAAGGGGGTATAAATACCCCTTCTTCCCCAATGTTCAGAACTCTTGATTCATTCGAAATTGACAAGACATTGTGCAAGAGCTCTCATTCTCGATCTCCCACTTTAACCACCTGAAGGTCTTGATCTTTGGTGGAATTGAAGGAGGAGAAGTTCATCATCATCATCAAGAATCAAGCGCTTCAACTCCTCTCCATTCACTTGGAGAAATCCCTGATCTAGTATTCTTGTCAATACCTAGATCTTGTTTATTGTATTTGATCAGTTTGTTTTTGTGGCAACTTGTTGTCATTTCGGGAGCCTCCAAGTTGTTGTGGAGTTGTTGCCCCGCTAGTTGTGTAAAGGCGCCGGTGCCCGCCTCGAAGGGTACCTATACTGGAAGGTGGATCAGGCCTGTTGTGGCGAGATCCATCGGAGAACAGGGTGAGGCATTTTGTGGCGTGGTGGTCTTAGTACCGCCCACCCCTCCAACACAGACGTACTTCCCTTAACAAGGAAGGAACTGCGGTCAAACAAATCTTGTGTCTCTGCGTGCTTCACTTCAGTTTACTCGTTCCTCTTCCACTCGCTCTTTACTCGCTAGTAGATAGGTTTGCATATAGGGAAATTCCACCTAATAGTTTATCTAGTGAATTTACCCTTTGTGCTAAGACTAAAATTGAAAAAGAATTAAAAATTGGTGTAGCACCTATTCACCCCCCCCCCCCTCTAGGTGCCCATACGATCCATTTCAATTGGTATCAGAGCACCGGCTCTTAATTCGGGCTTAACCGCCTAAGAGTAGTATGGGTGCCAAGGATGATGGAAATGAGGCTGTGGATAAGGTCACAATGGATGATCTCAAGTCGTTGGAAACAACCTTGTTGAAATCCTTTGAGGCCAAGATGGGGGAGATGAATCAAATGATTGCTCACCTCACATCATCCATAGCCCCATCTCCATCCTCCTCTGAGGCTCCCACACCATCATCTAAGGAAAAGGGTAACACCGGATCCAAGGATGATGATGTGGAAGGTGAAAAAATAAATGGCTCCACCTCCAAAAAGGGAAGTGGTAAGGAGGAATATAATGAGGTTCGCCACGTATATTCCCCCGACCCACCTATCCCTCATCCTCATATAAACAATAGGGGTGATCCACCCGAGATCACTGCATCCTCTTTTAAGCAATGGCAATTCCTAATGAAATCTCATGTGTGCAGCTCCTCTATTGAATTGTGGAGGATTATTGAAGAAGGTCTTCATATTGGAGATCAAACCAATCTAACGAGAAGGGAAGTTGTGGATAGTCAGTTGAATGCCACCGCTCTCCACATGATACAGCTGGGTGTGGGTCCCAAGGACATGCCACACATTGAACATCTCAACACAGCTAAAGAGGCGTGGGATGCTCTTACGGACCTTTTCGTTGGAAATGAAAGCATGAGAAGAAACAGGTATGATGCTCTTAGTAATGAAGCTGAGGGATTCTACATGTTGGATGGTGAAAAGCATGAGGACATGTATAGAAGAACCAAGGGCATCGCAACAACATTTCGGAAGCATGGGGCCACTCACATTGATGATGCATGGATAAAAAGAAAGTATGTGAGTGCCTTAATGCCTTTCGAGCCAACGGATTTGAAGATCCTGCAAGGTAGACACAACTATCATCAAATGGCATCCAATGAAGTCATGCAAGAAATGGCATCATTCAAAGTGGCGGCAAAGAATGCTGAAGATGCCCGTGCTCAGGCCATTGGAATGCAAAAGGGTGTCAATGTGGCTCTCAAAGCCAATGTTGTTGAGCAAGAGGAAGACGAGGAAGCTTTTGAGGGGGTATCCATGGACTGCCCCGATGAGGTCAAACGTGCTCATGGTGAGTACATGGCATTCTATGCAAGGAACTTTTGGAAGGACCCTGCCAAAGCCAAGTCTGACCTTGAGCGCAAGAACGAGTCAAATGGAAGAAGAGAAAGTGGCCCAAGATTGAGAACTTGCTTCAACTGTGGGGATAGAGTGCACTTTGTAGCCGAGTGTCCTTATCAAAATAGAGAAGACAATGGTGGCAGGCTCATTCTTAAATAGAAATCTAAAGCTCCTAGGAAGAAGTCGTTTATTAAGAAGAATGGCCCTTTCAAGAAGCAACCCAAGATTGTCCTTGTAGCTCAAGATGAATACTCCTCCGCAAGTGAAGATGAAGAGGATGATGATAGTTCACGCGAAGTGGCTGCTATAGCCACCACATCGACTCCCTCCTGTCTCTTTGACTCGCCAAACGAGAACGCCATCAACAACAACGCCACTTGTCTAATGGCAAGAGGATCCGAGGTATCAACTTCTAGCTCTTCATTTCCTAAGACTAACATAATTTTGGATATGAATGATCATGACAGTCTTGAAATGAAAGAAGAAGTTATTGCCTTGGATACTTTTTCCACTAACCTACAAGGTGAGCACAAACTCCATGTTGATGCTCTTATGAGTCAACTTGCTCAAGCCGAAGATCTCCTTGAAGAGAAGGGCAGAATTGAAAGAGAAGATGCCTTGGAGATAGCTTCTTTGAAGAATGCCTTGGAAGAGGAAGAGGAAGCTCGAGTTTCTTTGGAAGAAAGACTCGAATCCCTTGAGGAGTCACAAGAAGAAGCTGTAGCTCAGCTCATTAAAGAACGTGACCATGCTCTTGCCAAGGTAAAGAAACTAAAGAAAGAAAAGATTGACTTTGGGGCTGCTCATGCTAGACTTTTGGAGAAGTTTGATAATCTTGAAAATGCTCACAAGGCATTGAAGAGTGATCATTCTACTCAAAATGAGTCTCATGACCAGCTCCAAACTCAATTGAAACGGTATGATGTGCTAAGTACCTCCACTTCATCCTTTGGAAAGAAGATCTTACAAGAAGTTCCCAACACAAAGGTAAAGGGGTTATTGATGAGATACTGAGCAGGCAAAGGACAAACAATAGTAAAGAAGGTCTTGGTTACATACCCAAGATAAAGAGCAAGAAAAACAACAAGAAGAATAAGAAGAACAAGACTGCTCAATCGAAGACTAGCAACATTACCAATGACAAGACTAATCATGATGGTTTTGCAGGGATAAACAATCCTAACTTTGAACTATATTGTGATTGTTATGGTGATGTTTATGCTAGTTATGTAGGGCCTTATGATTGTTACAGTCCTTGGTCTATTTGGGTTCCCAAGACCCTTGTTACTAACATGAGAGGACCCATTGAAAAATGGGTACCTAAAACCAAGAAGTAATTTTCTTGCAGGGCTATGCTTCCGGTGGTTCTAAATGGGTACTCAATAGCGGTTGTACGAGTCATATGACCGGAAGCAAGGAGATCATCATGAAGATGCGGCCAAACCTTGATCACATTACCGTCTCCTATGGTGACAAGTCAAAATCTGAGGTATTGGGTCTCGGCAAAGTTGTGGTGGTTCACGATATCTCTCTCGTGGACGTCATGCTTGTTGAGACCCTCGGGTATAACTTACTTTCAGTTCATGCCCTTGGTAAGATGGGCTTTGCAGTTTACATTGATGCTGATTTAGTGGTACTCTTGTGGAGCAAGTCTCTAAAAGTCGCTTTTGTGGGATATGTCGAAAACGACCTGTACGTGGTGGACTTTTCGGGGAAAACCACTACAGGGCCGATGTGTCTTTTTGAAAAGGCTGACGCAGGTTGGCTATGGCATTGCCGACTAGCCCACGTCAATATGAGAACTTTACAAAGTCTCCACAAGGGTGGCCACATTCTTGGACTAAAAGAAAATGTCTCTTTTGCCAAAGATCGTGTTTGCAGGGCGTGTGTTGAAGGGAAAATGCATGATTCACCTCATCGAAGGAAAACCATTATCTCTTCAAAAAGGATTTTGGAGCTCCTTCATGTGGACCTCTTCGGACCTCCATCTCATGCAAGCCTCGGTGGGAAGAAGTATTGTCTAGTGATTATTGATGATTACTCAAGATACACTTGGGTTTATTTCTTCAAGTTGAAGAGTGAAACTCAACAAACTGTCATCGACTTCGCCAACGAGGTTCAACGTCAACACAATGTCCCCATTCTGGCTATAAGGAGTGATAACAGCTCGGAGTTCAAGAACTACACCTTAAATGAGTTCCTAAGTGAAGAGGGGATAAGACATCAATATTCCGTTGTGTACACCCCTCAACAAAATGGTGTAGCCGAGAGGAAGAATCGAACTCTAATGGACATGGCAAGATCAATGTTAGCCGAATTTAAATCTCCATATCACTTCTGGGCTGAAGCAATCTCTACTGCTTGTCATTCATCCAACCATTTATACCTCCGCAAGATTATGGACAAGACTCCGTATGAAATACTTACCAGTAACAAGCCAAACATCTCATACTTTTGGGTATTCGGGTGTAAGTGTTTCTTTCTTATTAAAGGAGTTCATTTATCTAAGTTTGAATCTAAGGCTTTAGAAGGTATTTTGTTGGTTATGGTGCTGAATCCCACACTTATAGAGTCTACAATAAGCTCTCCGGAACTGTTGTAGAATCTTGTAGTGTGGTGTTCGAGGAAAATGACGGTTCCCGTGCGGAGCAAGTTGGTGTTTGTGATGCAGATGTTGAAATACCCCAAGATGCCATAAGAAGAATGGGCGTGGGATTCTTCCGCCCCATTGAGGAATCCCTTGTGGCGGACCAGGAAGGACAATGCTCTACTCATATAGAGCCTTCATCTACACATACTCAACATGCTCCAACCACGGGGGCAACTTCTACACCATCTCCATCAAATGCTGAAGGTCAAGATGTTCCAGAAAGCTCCAGGCCGGATTTTCCGGTTGACACTAGATTATCCGGCCACCCCGCTACAGCTGACCATGTTGCTCCTGCTGGTGAAGTTTTCAACGCAAGCTCCAGGCCAGATTTCCTGGCTAGCCCCAGATTATCTGGCCTGTCACCAGTTCAAGCAAGTCCCAGGCCTCCTGAAGAAGCTGGGGCAAGTACTCCCAGGCTGGATTATCCGGCCTCTCCATCGGCCGGATTATCCGGCCTTGACTCTCCAGTTCTGCCGCCTCCTGTTACGGCTACGGATTCACCGCAAGGGCATGTGTCTCCACCACCTGCTACTGATGTTCCAGTTACTGATCAAGGCAGAGAAAATGCTTCCAATGAAGACTCAAGTGATGAATCTCCTCCTCCAAGAGTCAACAAACTTATTGAACTTCGTCGCAAGGCTCAGGCTGATCGTAACCTTGAGTTGAGGGGTCACACTCTCGACAAGGTTGTTGGTGATCTTCGACGAAGGGTTTCTACAAGAAGAGAATTGGCCAGTTTTGGTGAGCATCAAGCTCATATCTCCATGGTGGAACCTAAGAAGGTCTTTGAAGCTCTTGAAGACCTAGACTGGGTCGTTGCTATGCATGAAGAATTGAATAATTTCGAGCGCAACAAAGTCTAGAAACTAGTGGAGAAACCCAAAGAGTGCTGCAATGTTATCGGCACCAAGTGGATTTTCAAGAACAAGCAAGATGAGAATGGCATTGTTGTGAGGAACAAGGCAAGACTTGTGGCACAAGGTTACTCCCAAGTTGAGGGCATCGACTTCGGCGAGACATATGCTCCAGTGGCTTGCCTTGAGTCCATCTGTATCCTACTTGCTTATGCTGCTCATAACAATTTTAAGTTGCAGCAAATGGACGTCAAGAGTGCCTTCCTTAACGGTCCTCTACATGAGTTGGTATACATAAAGCAACCCCCGGGGTTTGAGGATCCTAACTTTCCAAACCATGTCTACAAACTCGATAAGCCACTCTATGGCCTTAAACAAGCCCCACGTGCGTGGTATGAGCACCTTCAAGAGCTTTTGTTAGATCATGGCTTCGAAGTTGGGCAAATCGACCCCACTCTTTTTACTAAGAAGGTTAAGGGGGATATCTTCATATGCCAACTATATGTAGACGATATCATCTTTGGTTCTACTAACAAAGCTTTTTAACGATGAATTTTCAAAGCTTATGACTGATAGGTTTGAGATGTCTATGATGGGGGAATTATGGTTCTTTCTTGGATTCGAGATCAAGCAACTTAGAGAAGGAACCTTTATTAATCAAGAAAAGTACATCCAAGACATGCTTAAGAGATTCAAGATGACGGATCTAAATGGTGTTGCCACTGCGATGCAAACAAAGTGTCATCTTGAACTTAACCCTCATGGTAAAGATGTGGACCAAAAGGTATACCGGTCCATGATCGGCTCTCTTCTTTACCTCTGCACATCTAGACCCGATATTGTGTTGAGTGTGGGAGTGTGTGCAAGGTATCAAGCAGCTCCTAAAGAAATCCACTTAGTGGCGGTCAATAGGATCTTTCGATATTTGGTTCATTCCCCTAACTTTGGTCTCTGGTATCCCAAGGGCTCCAATTTCTCTTTATGTGGCTATACTGACTCAGATTGGGCTGGTGATAAGGATGATCGGAAATCCACTTCTGGAGCTTGTCAATTCTTGGGAAGATCTCTTGTATGTTGGTCCTCCAAAAAGCAGAATTGTATATCTCTATCCACCGCCGAAGCTGATTATGTTGCTGCTGCCAGCGCTTGTACTCAATTATTGTGGATGACGCAAACTTTAAAGGAATACGATGTCAATTGTGACAAAGTGCCTCTTTTATGTGATAATGAAAGTGCAATCAAAATTGCGTACAATCCCGTTCAGCACACAACGACGAAGCATATTGAGATTCGGAATCATTTTATTCGAGACCATGTTGCTCGCGGCGATATTGATCTATCCTTTGTGAGCATGAAGAACCAACTGGCGGATATTTTTACAAAGCCACTTGATGAAGCAAGATTCTGCTATTTGAGGAATGAGCTAAATATCATTGATTCCGGGAGCTTGCCTTGATTACCCATGCACTCACTTGTACATCTCAATCCTTGTTTGGTCTAGGTGTGGGCATGGATATAGGGGGAGTGTGGTTCTAACTCATTGGGCTAACCCTCCCCCATAATGCCAAAAGCAAGATAAATCATTTCTCTTAATATCATTTTGTGATATGTGAGCTTATTGATGAGTATTGGTTGTGAACCCAAGATATATCTTCGCGGTGTCACACCATACACTCCAACAAGGTGGCTTCGGCCACCGCCCTCTCCCTTGAGGAGAATTGGATCTTTTTGGATGTTATTTGCTCTCTCGTGTTCTTATGGGAATCACACTCACTCTTGGCTTTTATTTGATTTGGATTTTGCAAGTTTGAGTGTCTAGTACCATCTCAGTTTGGCTCTCTTAATCCCAAGCCTTCCCTACCCCTAAACCATCTATTCTTGCACACAAGTCCCTTGTAC
Source organism: Avena eriantha (assembly GCA_910589775.1). Lineage (NCBI taxonomy): Eukaryota > Viridiplantae > Streptophyta > Magnoliopsida > Poales > Poaceae > Avena > Avena eriantha. The sequence continues at coordinate 202,243,282 of OU342744.1, read as the reverse complement.
ACCTTGTGGGGGTGTTGTTTGGGGACGCGCGGGCCTGGTTTTGTGTGTAACAGAATACCAGAAGCTGGATTATCCGGCCCAAGTGTTGGTCGGATAATCCGGTCCTGGCGGATTTCATCTTAAAGGGTAGGGCTCGGGGGGAAGGGCTCATAACGAGCAGCACTTCTCCCCCAGCCCTCTCCTCCTCCACAGCCGCCGCCTGCCGCCCCTCACCCTCCTCGGAGCCTCTCCGGCCACCGGATTTTCCGGGCCTCGCCGGATCTTCTTCTCCGCGCCTCCGGGTACCTTCTCCTCCGCGTTCTTCCTCCAATGAGTGAGGGTAACTCCCTCTCTCCCCATCTTTGGCTAGATGTGTATCTTGTTGGGTGGAACGTTGTCTAGAAGGATGTGTTTTCGCATAGAAATCATAGTCTTGCAGTTTCTAGGCCTGGTCTACTTTTTTGCATGCAATCTAGGTGAAATCGAAAATTTCTGCCAAAGCCAGATTATCCGCCCCTGGCCAGGGCGGATAATCCGGCCTGACAGATTCGATTCTGGTTCAGTTTCACTATGGAGTATGCATTGAGTAGTTTTGTCCTATGAACTTTTTGACTACTTTTTCCATGCTCTCTCCTGGACTTGTGTGTATGCTTATCCCCTTGCTATCGCCCTTATTCTCCTCACAGGTGGTTCCGGTGTTTCCAAGACCTACACGCGCCGTCCTCACGCCAAATACTTTCGGGACGACGGACAGGGTAACTTAGTGGACGAAGTTGAGTTGAGGAGAACGAAGAACGAAGAGAGGCGCATGGCTGAACAATCCAAAAGGACTAGAAAGGGGGTGTCCAAGAGGAAGGGCAAGGAGCCCAAGATCAACTACAGGACTCTAGATGCGATCTCCTTTTCCGCCATTCGTCACCGTGACTTGTTTGCTGAGCTGCCTCGTGATGATGAGCTGGGGGATACCCGTTTTTGGTGTGTAGAACAGAAAGGGATTTATGAAGACATCTATGCCAGGCTGAACATTAGGCCTATGCACCCACTGGTTCTTGCTGATGCTTTGGAGAAGGCGCATCTTGTGGATACGATGTATGTGGCTAAGAGGATGGGGCTACACCATCTCATGTCTCTCCAGTGCTCCTTTGACTCTGAGGTGTTGAAGCAATTCTTATCCACTTTGGTGATTTGTGGGGATGAGTGTCGCACTATGAAGTGGATCACTCATGACAGGCCAATGACTGCTGATTTTCTCATGAGGTTGCCTCCTGCGAGGACGAGTTAGTGCAGTACAGGATGGATGTCATGGACTTCATCTACCACGAGCTGTGTGATGCTATGTTCAACCGTCGGTCCATTCCTTATGCGCCCTACATTATGATGCTCATCCGTCACCTACTTCCTGCTGAGGAATTCCACATTGACTCGGTGCACAAGGCCAAGAAGATATACAACAAGGTTCGGAAGACCTCTCACCCCTCCTCTGCTCCTGAGGGCCTCATGAGGGATGCTCACAGGCCCCCTGTGCCTCCCGTGGCCCATGAGATCAAGCAGTTGAACTGGTTCCAGCGTCACATTCTCTACATGGGCGTGGACATGCGCAAGGGTTAGTACGAGGCATACACGCAGCGCCATGAGTTGGCTCACTCCCAGCAGCTCATTCTCCACCACGTGTCCGACGCTTCGGGTGCTCCTCCGGCTCCTACACCTCCCACTCCGTATGCTCGGTGGAACTCTTCCTCCGCGCTGAACTATGGTGAGCTGGAGCGTCACTTGTTCCCCTCTGCGCCCGCTTCTGATGATGAAGATGAGGAAGGTGACACTGAGGAACTTGAAGATGAGGATGAGGAAGAGAATGAAGAAGAGGACGAGGACGAGGACTACGATGAGTGATCCCATGGGGCGCTAGCATCGCTCTTCTCCCTTTTTGGTGTCTCGATGCCAAAGGGGGAGAAGTAGTTCTATTAGGTTGTCCGTGGATTTGCATGGGTCAGGCATAAGCACTTGCACTTTTCTATTCGTTATTTCTTGCTTATGCCCATTTAGCGTTGAACTTTAAATTCGTGATTTGGTTGTTTGAGACTCTTTGTGGTTGTATGGATTATGCTATGCCTATGGACTTCATATCATGGATTGTGCTTATGGATCTATCTATTCATATCCTATTGCTGGAGGTATATCACGGAAGGCGCGCTCATATTGGTTATCCGGTAATAACTGTGATTTATGTCAAGGATGCCTATTCTCTACTTTGGTGGTATGTGTTTTTGCTCATATGTCTATGGAATAGATTCACCTATTTGTGTGCATTTGTATTCCAATGCAAAACTCTATTATGCACACATTGAGGGGGAGTCTCTTTCATAAGTTATCTATGTCTGTCTTGTGTCTTTCTCCTGCAAATCCTGGTATTGTCATCTAACACCAAAAAGGGGAAGATTGAAAGAACATCTCATGTTTTCCTATGTTTTGCGTGTTAGATAACAATACTATGGAGACTTTTCATGTGTGCTAAGTGTGCAGGAAGTTTTGAGGGGGGGCGGATAATCCGCCTCACCAAGGGCCGGATAATCCGGCCTACCTCATCTCTCAAGGAAGCCAAGGCGCGTCGTTCGGGGTCCAGTCGGATTTTCTCCCGGAAAATCTGAACTGGGGCGGTTTTTCCTCCCCAAGCCGGATAATCTGGGTGTGGCATGGGCCGGATAATCCGGCCCCCAGTTTTCGAGCAAAAGGAGCCAAGGTGTGTCGCTCGGTATCCGGGGAGAAAATCCGAACTGGGGAAGTTTTTCTTCCCCAGGCCGGATAATCCGGCCTTCGCATAGGGCCGAATAATCCGGCCCCCAGAAGTTGATCAAGGGCAAGCTCGACGCGACGCTCGGAGAGGGGGCGGATTATCTACCGGATATTCCAAGTCTGGGGCGGTGTTTCCCCAGACCGGATGATCCGACCCTCACTTGGGCCAGATAATCCGTCCCCCAAAGGTTGCAACGGCTGGTTTCTGAAGGGGGGTATAAATACCCCTTCTTCCCCAACATTCAGAACTCTTGATTCATTTGAAATTGACCATACATTGTGCAAGAGCTCTCATTCTCGATCTCCCACTTCAACCACCCGAAGGTCTTGATCTTTGGTGGAATTGAAGGAGGAGAAGTTCATCATCATCATCAAGAATCAAGCGCTTCAACTCCTCTCCATTCACTTGGAGAAATCCCTGATCTAGTATTCTTGTCAATACCTAGATCTTGTTTATTGTATTTGATAAGTTTGTTTTTGTGGCAGCTTGTTGTCATTTTGGGAGCCTCCAAGTTGTTGTGGAGTTGTTGCCCCGCTAGTTGTGTAAAGGCGCCGGTGCTCGCCTCGAAGGGTACCTATAGTGGAAGGTGGATCAGGCCTGTTGTGGCGAGATCCATCGGAGAACAGGGTGAGGCCTTTTGTGGCGTGGTGGTCTTAGTACAGCCCACCCCTCCAACCCAGACGTACTTCCCTTAACAAGGAAGGAACTGCGGTCAAACAAATCATGTGTCTCTGCGTGCTTCACTTCGGTTTACTCGTTCCTCTTCCACTCGCTCTTTACTCGCTAGTAGATAGGTTTGCATATAGGGAAATTCCACCCAATAGTTTATCTAGTGAATTTACCCTTTGTGCTAAGCCTAAAATTGAAAAAGAATTAAAAATTGGTGTAGCACCTATTAACCCCCCCCCCCCCCCCCCCTCGAGGTGCCCATACGATCCATTTCAACGTCCGAGACCCACACGCCTCAGAAGACTTCGGCAAGTCAACATCGCGCGAGGAAACGAAAATCTTGCTTCTGGCATGCACCAGTCGAGCTTCATCCACGTTTTTAGCGGATCCATCGTAGTAGAGGGCCGCAAAACCGGAAAAAAAGTTTTCCATCGGCCACGGCCGAGCCAAGAATTTCATCACCGAAGACGCACCTTCTATGACGACCGTTGGGCCAAGTCATTGCAGAAGGAAACTTTTCTTGTAGTGTTCCTTGGGAATAATTTAAAGTTAGTCAAGCATGTGCGAAGTATTCGTGATATGGTAGGTTCCTTTAAGCACGCTAAGCCACTGATGATTTATCACGGAAGAGAAGAAGTTCTAGAAACACTTCACTATTCTCCTAAATGTTTCCCAATAAGGATATAGTTGTGTTTCATTGCAAGCAATTCATGTGGGTGAAATTATCCCTTGATAACTTGCTAATACATGGGTTTTGCAATCTAGCTTATTCTCTTGGAGCTTGACACTCTAATCCATGACTTGAGATCTAGTAGCTTTACCTTTGTGGTAAATGTTGCAAACTTTCGATTCAGACATGCTGAGTCTGAAGTACCATCCCACTTAACCAAATCTGAATCTCAAGAAGATATGATGGTTGGTGTTCTTCAAGGGTTTAAATGTAGGTTTCTTTGTAAGTCTGGCAAGATTGGTGCAATGGTTTACACAATTATCCGGAAGACCTATTGTCACATTCTTTTGATCAGTAATAACAACCACTCTTCATGAGGCTTCTTCTATGATTTATTATAGGAGTTGTGCTTATGGTTTTTTGTATCCAAAGTCCGACCTGTAGTTGATGTTCCGTGCCTCAAACATCAAGGAGAACATTCAAAGTAGTGTTTCTAACTGTCTCTCGGTCAACCCTCCGAACCCTTTTATATTGGCAAGAATCTTGTTGTGCCAAATAACTGAAGTCTGAGAGTGAAGTTTCTTTTTCCTCATGTTATCAGGAATCTTCTTATATATTCATCTTCGTGTTGTACAGTGATATCATTATTTCTAGCAAAGATTTTGATAGGCCTGTATGAATAAAGAGTTTCCTTTGGTTCCTCTAACATGTTTGAAGAGCGACTATATTTTTGATAAACAGAAGTTACGCTTGTTACATGTTCCTTATGACTCTTACGAGTCCTATCCACACAATAACCTTTCTGTCTTGACCTTCTGTTGAATGAAGAGTGATCCTTCGGTATCAAAAGCAGTTCAACAAGTTGGTTCTCCACATCTTTTTATCCCTAGAAGCTCTACTTAAGCCGTCTAGTAGAGGTTCATCTCTTGAAGTCTGTGATTGTGTTATTTCTATTGTACGCTCTCCTTTTCAGAAGCTTAAATTATTCTGAAGCTTCATGGTCTCAATCCTTACGAAGACCAGCTATCTAACACCTTGAAACCATCTCCTTTTGTTTCCTCCGTTACCTTGATGTGTTTCATGCTCGTTGGCTCTAGAGATGTTAAGAAACATCTATCCAAGAGTTGACCATGAGATACTCTGTCTTAGGTTTTGTGTCATTCCTTCTCTTCCTTAGTGTATGTACCTACCTTGAAGAAATTAAGCACTTCATTCATTCAATAATGGTGGCATGGATCAACCTCTTTGAGAAGATCGTCGAAGTTTAGTGTAACCTTGTCTCTTCTATCTTCCTACCTAGGAATCTCGGGATGAGATTCTGTTAATGGGATAGAACTATAACATCCCTAATTCTACTAATAGTAAATAAGGTTTGATTTGTGCATCCATGAGCATCATCATTTAAAATGCATAAAAGGAAAAGAAAACAAAAATGCTAAACCCTAATCTTCCCTCCCTCTTTGAATCAAGTCAAAATGTTTTGAATTTCAAAAAGTACCAAAATTATTGGAGCCCAAATGGATTATAAGGGCCCCTACAATTTTCAATAATCTAATAAAACTCTAGTATTTTTAAAATGTTCAAAACAGAGAAGAGTTTGAAAATACAAACAGGAAAATGAAAACAGAAAAAGAAAAGGATTTTTTAAATAAAAACATCAGCTAAACCTAAGCAGGTCGGCCCATATTTTCTCCCTCCCTCTTTCTGTCATGCAGTGTAGCCAGCAGCAGCCGCTCAGCAAGCTTTCTCGTGATCCAAGCCAGCCTACCTCAGCACATACCGCTTCGATACATTCCATCATCGTCATCCACCTTCCTCCGTGTCCAGAGCAGGTCCCTGGCACCACCGTGTCGCTCATCGGCGTGGAGATGCGCGCCATCGATGGATTCAACGTCTACAAGACCACCTGGACCCGCGAGGAACCCTAGCCATGCCCAGTTTCCCTTCCCCTTCCTCTCTCTTCCTCGCCTTCGCTCTACCGCCCACAGACCCAAAACCTTAGCTCCAATCGTTGCTCTCCCCGCCGTCTCCGGCCACCCCAGCTCCAGCTGATACCACCGCTAGAACCACCAACGTCTCCTCATTCCTATCCGACAAACCTCGCAAGTAGGTGATAAGTCCAAAACGTATCTACTTTCTCGAACACTTTTGCTATTGTTTCTCCTCTATACTTGTGTGATTTGGATGCAACTAATGCAGACTGACGCTGTTTTCAGTAGAATTGCCTTGGTGTCTACTTTTTGTGCAGAAAATCAACTATCAGGAAAAATCCCGAAAAATATACCAAAAATCCTATTTCACCCGAAGACTCCAGGAGTCAGAATACGAGACAGAGAAGAGCCAGGGGGTGGCCACACCACCTGGTGGCGTGGGCTAGGCCAGGCCGCGCCAGGGGGTGGTGTGGGCCCCCAGGCACCCCCTCGGCCTCTCTCTTCGCCTATAAGGATCCTTCTGACCTAAAAACTTTGGGGGTTTTTGACTTTTTTCCAGAAGGAGTTCTGCTCCGCCGCCACCACTAGATTCCACGAAACAGCACCAGAAACTCTGTTCTTGCACCCTGCCGGGACGGGGAATTGGAGGAGATCATCGCCATCATCATCACCATCTCTTCTCCATCGACCATCCATGTTTCCCCCATCTATGAGTGAGTAATCCGCCATTGTAGGCTATGGGGGTGGTAGGGATTGGATGAGATCGTTCATGTAATGGCATCAGATTGTTAGGGCTTGGTGCCTAGTATCTTTTATTAGTGCTTTATGACTTTTTTGCGACTTGTTGTGCTTAATGCTTGTCACTAGGGCCCGAGTGCCATGATTTCAGATCTGAACATGTTATTGATTCATTATGATAGTATTGTTTTTGGTCTTATCTACAAGTAGTATACACACGTTATTGTCCGGAACCTATGGCCCCGAAGTGACAGAAATCGGGATAACCGAAAGGGAATGGCTTTGATGTGAGGATCACATGTGTTCACGGAGTGTTAATTCTTTGCTCCGGTGCTCTATTAAAAGGAACACCTTAATTGCTAGTAGTTCCCTAGAGGCCCCGCTGCAAACGGGTTGGCAGGACAAAAGATGTTGTGCAAGTTCTCATTGCGAGCACGTATGACTATATATGGAACACATGCCTAGGATTGTCTAGTACTTGGCTGCTTTATCTTATTTATCTGCAATTGCCCTATGTTTTGATTGCTATGTGAATTGTCTTGTCCATGCAACGCCCGTCCATCCATCCCTATGCCTACCGCACGCGAATCCCACTGTTACTGCTTTTGTTACTACTGTCTTTGCTTTACTACTGCTGTTACTTTACTATTCCTACTACAAAACTATTGCTACTGATAAACTGCTGTGAGCAAGATTGTTTCTAGGTGCAGCTGAATTGACAACTCAGTTGTTAAGGCTTATAAATATTCTTTGGCTCCCCTTGTGTCGAATCAATAAATTGGGTTTCACTTCCCTCGAAAATACTACGATACACCCCCTATACTTGTGGGTCATAAAGACTATTTTCTGGCGCCGTTGCCGAGGAGCATAGCTTTATTTATCAAGTTCACTTGGATTCTCTATCGTTCGCTGCTATCCATCCATCATGGGTAAGTCTCGTGATGGCAAGGTTCCTATTTTACCATCCACTACAAGAAGAGGTACGGTTCTAAACACCTCTGCTGCTCTTGATTCACCATCTGTTATAAGTAAGCTCGTTACACCACCACATACACATGCTACACACACTACTACTGCTGCTGAATCTGAAACTTCTGATGCTTATGATGTTGCTTCTACTATGCTTGATAAGAGTGGTTCATTAGGTCCTTTCCTAGATGCTACGATTGCTAACTATAGCTGGAAATACCGAAACTCCTAATGAAGACGCTACCACACCTGTTAGCTCACCTGAGTCTAGTGAGAGTTATGATATTGAAGATGGTTATGTTGAGATGACCGATGAGTTTATTAAAGAATGTAAGAACACCCATGATAGGAGCGCTGCTAAGAGTCTCCTTGAGAAGTGTACTATTACACCCAAATTATATCCTGCTGCTAAGTTTGCTGCTTCTCCCATAAACATTATAGATGAAGATTATGATTTCTCTCCCGATCTATCTTACATAGCTATTGTCGAGAAAGAACCTTTTTGTGGGACTAAGAATGAAAGTGCGGTAGCACATATGAATGAACTTTCTACCATGAGTGGCTTGTTTTCTGATGATATAAGATGCGTACTTACTTTGTTGCTAAGATTTTCCCCTTTTCACTGAAAGGAGAAGCTAAAACTTGGTTTAGTAATTTACCTCTTGGATCTATTGACAGCCCTGAGTGCTTGATTAGTACTTTCCTACAGAAATATTTTCCTCCCAGTGCTAGACATGCTATTTTGCAGGAACTTTTTAATTTTAAACAGGGAGAAAAAGAGGTATTGCCCGAATCTTGGGCAAGGTTTTGTGCTTTGGTTCATGCACAGGCTAGAAGTCCATTACCTAAGAATGAGCTTCTTGATAAATTTTATAATGGACTAACCGAAGAATCTAGGACATACCTAGATAATTGTGCTGATTGTGTTTTCAGGAATAGGACTCCTAAGGAAGCTGAGGAGTTAATGGCTAAAATAAGCAATAATTATGAAGATTGGACTCCTCCTAAACAAGCTATACCTGAAGTAATTGTACCTGAACCATCTATTCCCGTGCCTATTCCAACATCAAAGAAGAGGGGAGTTATTGAATTAAATGATGAAGTGATGAAGGAAGCTAAGAAATGTCTTAAGGAGAAGGGAATTAAAGCTGCAGATGTCAAGAATTTACCTCCTATAGAAGAATTATGTAAGCCTATTCCCTACTGATCCACTATTGAGGTACATTCTCTCCAACACTTTGATGAAGGTGATATCCCTTACTCTAAACCTCCCGATCAATGCTTAGAAGAATTCGATATCTTCATTGTTAAGCAAGACAACTATAATAAAAGGGTGCAAAATCATCTAATGGAAAACACTAGAGCTATTGTTGAGTTGAAAGATATTATGGAAAGAACCTATAATGATGTTAAAATGATTGTTAAACACTTTCAAATGGTTCAAACTCAAATAGATCAACTCGTTAAAGTGCAAAACGACTTGCTACTTAATGCTGCTAAAGAAAAACATGCTTATGAAATTAGAACTAGAAGTGGTGCTGCTACCCAGGATCCTCTATATCCTGAGGGGAATCCCAAAAGAATTGAGCAGGATTCTCAACAAGCTGAAAATAGTGCTTCTACTCGTAAGAAAAGGAAAAGGAAACATAAAACTGTTGTAGAACCCTCTGAACCTGCTATAGATCCTAATAGTATATCTATCTCTGATGCTGAAACTGAAAGTGGTAATGAAAAAATGAAGTTCCTAATGAAGAAAAAGTTGAAGAAGAACCTGAAAACCACACTAAGACTACTAAATACACTAAAGAAGATTTTATTTCTAAGAAACATGGTAGTGAAAGAGAACCTTGGGTCCAAAAACCTATGCCTTTCCCTGATAAGAAACACAAGTCAAAGGAAGATGAACACTATAATAAGTTTTGTGAGTGGATGAAGCCTTTATTCTTGCAAATTCCTTTGACTGGTGCTATTAAATTGCCTCCTTACTCAAAGTATATGAAGGACATTGTCTCGAATAAAAGGAAGATCCCTAATGAAGAAATTTCTACTTTGCTTGCTAATTATTCCTTCAATGGTAAGGTGCCTAAGAAACTTGGAGACCCAGGGATTCCAACTATCCCTTGCTCTATTAAGAACAGTTATGTTAGAACTGCTTTGTGTAATTTGGGAGCTGGAGTTAGTGTTATGTCTTTCTCTCTCTATAAGAGGCTTCAACTTGAAAAATTGATACCAACTGATATATCTTTGCAAATGGCTGATAAATCTACCACTATTCATGTAGGTATATGTGAGGGTGTACCTGTTCAAGTGGCTCATAATTGCTTGATATTAACTGATTTTGTTGTGCTTGAAATGCCTGAAGATGATAATATGTCTATTATTCTTGGGAGACCTTTTCTTAATACTGCAGGAACTGTTATTAATTGTAATCAAGGAAAAGTGACCTTCAATGTTAATGACAAGGAACATACTGTCTATTTCCCCAAGAAGATTTAAAGGACTTATGGCTTGAATTCAATTGAACATGTTGAAGGCATTCAAGTTGGATAAATATATTGTCCCATACCAAGAGAAAAATTTGAAACTATTATGATTGGGGCCATTGCTATCAAGGTTGAGGCAACATAATCATTAGTGGAGTACAAAGTTTTGTCTCATATGCAATTGTTTTGGTAGCAAGACTTGATCAACCTTGTTAACAAAAGGATTCCATTGAACAAAACAATGTTTTCATTATGATTATCTCCGTTTATTTCTATCCTTTCCATTTTAATTTTTGCTTTCGTTTAGTTTTCTTTTTGTTGTTAGTTGCTTGCATGTTAGAACTTCTGTAGTTCTAGCCTTGTTTTGTCCTTGCATCATGTCTCCAAAAGAAGAAAAATCTGTCTGTCATAAAAATCATTCTTCTATCTCTGAAAAATGCCCAAAAATAAAGTGTCTCGAAAAATTCCAGAAAATTCATATTAAATTTTTACGTGAAAAAAGGGGCAGAGGAGTACCTGGGAGGTACCAGGGGGGCCCACCAGGCAGGCACACCCCATGGTGGCGCGGCCAGCCTTGGGTGGCGCCATGCCCTGGTGTGGGCCACCCCTGGCCCTCCACTAACTCTCTCACCTTCCACTTTCTTCTCTCTCCCAAGTAAGCTCCAGTTCATAGCTCAAAATCGTGTTCTTGCTGTGCTTGTTCTCATTTTTTTTTGATCTCCTTGCTCATCCCATCTTTCTTGCTGAAATTTGGAGCATTTGTTCCCTAGTATGTGACTCCTCCCCTTGTCCAAGTAGATTTGTGTTTAGTGGATTATATGTTGAGTATTTTGCTGTTGTAGGTGACTGGTTATGAGGGCTTGTAAGCTTGTTTGATGCTTAGAGATATAGTTTTGATGCATGTTTAGGCCTCTTGCAGGTCCCTATGAGTAGATTCCTTCATTATATTTACTTTGCAATCACTTGTTGAATAGGTGTTTAAATTTCAGAATAGAAGATGAGTGAACACCACCTAAACCAACATGAGCTTTGGGTGCCTGAGGTCATGAAGGTCCACCGGGAGGAGGAAGTTTTTCCCACCATTTATCCATGCTCTGAGTTCATGAGAGCTGCAGGAATTCTACAAGATTTTCATACTTTGGTTTCTAATGCAGGGTTAGAGCACTTTTTGGAAGATGAACCTTGTCAGTTTGTGAAGCTAACCATGTATGTGGTCCAGGACTTCCACTTTAGTCACTCTTTGCCTAGCCCCATGGTCCATTACAAAATTTATAATATAGCTGTCGACCTTTCTCTTGATGATTTTTGTGCAGCTATTAAGGTACCTCAATGGGGATCATGTAGGAGGATTAAGGACAGACCTAAACCACTCATGGATTTATATGCAGAAATTTGCCAAGGGAGTAGCTTCTCGAAGGAGAGTGGAAAAATCCGTAACATTCATCTTCCCTCCATTCCTTACTTTGCCTACTTTATTGCCAAGTGTGTTCTTGCTAGGAAAACTGCCAATAAGTTATCTTCGTTTGAACTAGCATTTATCTTTGCTGCTCTTAGACGAGATAGGTCTTACAACTTTGGTGCTTTGATAGCTTTCCGTCTTGCTGCTAACCGTGAGAAAGGTGGAATTTCTGGAGGCCTCATTGCTTCTCGTTTACTAGCATTGCATGGTTTAGTGCCTCATCATCTAGACCTATAGTTTCCCATAGAAAGGCTTGATCTTAATTCCATGATACAGCATAACTTTGTTTCCTCGTGGGCTAGTTTGAGTGAGTTATCTTATGAAATAACCTTTCTCAAAGCCGGTTGGATAAAGAGCAAATCCGAGCGTGTTGTTCTTTTGCCTGCACTTGTTTTGTTTAACCTTGATAACAGGGAAGGATGGTCCCTCACTTAGGAGGAGCTTGACACGTACTTGGGAGAGCTCTCTCAACAGGAGCAGGACACAAGAAGGGAGGTCACGGATGATTCAGTCTAGCCCTCGAATGAGGGAGAGTCTTCATATCAGCAGCCCACTTATGATTTGGGAGCTTCTTCTTCTCATGGGCCCAGCTACGACCATTCTTACCAAGATCCGCCCGCTTGGAACCCCTATCCGTACATGGATTGATACATACTTAGGCCAAAAGCCTAAGCTTGGGGGTAGGTACGCCAACCGCACTCATCTCCATATCATGTTGCGTCGGCACTTTGTATATTCATTTTTTCGTTCTCTTTTTAGTTTTATTTCTCTTTCTTTGCTTTTGCTTTCTAAAAACACAAAAAGACAAAAAATATTTCTGTTGTTTCTCTTTGGGTTGCTTCTTATTTTTGCCTTGGTTTGCTTTTCCCTTTTTGCTTTGTTTGAACTATTCGAAAAACCCAAAAAGATTTTTCTTTGCTTGTTTTTCTCTTTTGGTTCTTATTTAAAAATCGAAAACAAAATATTTGTCGTTCTTCTTTGGTTTTTGCGATTTTTCTACAGGGTTCGGCAGTCCTCAGTGGATATTGGTTTCATATTATTATTCAAGCCACACAAGTGAAGAGCAATAATGAGGATCAATAACAACTTGAGGCATGGTAAGAGGCTGGTAACGAACTCTATTTGTTTTCATTTTTGTGCATATACTCATCACTGTGGGCATGCTTAGTCTGCTCATGTAGAGTGTATGTTATCTTTGGATGCTTAGTAGTTCTTGCTTTCTTATGATTAGCTCCAGCTCGCTAATAGTTTGTAGCATGTCATATGAATGTTTGCTTGCATTGCTCTATTCATAACTCGGTATGACACTGTGGTATCCTCGTCTGAATGTTTCACTTGAACTGACTTGGCACATGCTCACGCATGCATATGACTGAAATAATCAGCTAAGCCTCGATGAATTATTTTGCCTCGGGGGTCTTGAATCACTTTCATGCAATGATTAGTCCTGTTTTGTTGCAAGCATGATAATGACAGCTAGTTCTCTCTCGTTTGTCGCTCCCTTACTATTGCTAGCCTTCATTTCCACTAAGTGTTTTACTCAAGTTTCCAACTCCCTAAACCAAATATTTCCAAAGTGTCCACCATACCTACCTATTAGCATCATTTGCTACTCACGTGCATATTCAATATGCCTTGTTTTCTTCCGAATAAAATGTTTGCTTGTTATGGGAAAATTAGTTAGTAAAGCTCTCACAAACTTGATGGCACACTTTATTTCCTGCACTTAATAAACCTGAACCATTGTGAACTCTCCATGAAAGTTATATGCTTGCAAATTATATACTGGGGATTAGCAGAACCGTGCTGTCACGGGGAATGCTTTCAACACTTGTAAATGTATACCCAGTTGATACCTTGCTCTTTTGTTTGCGGATGTCGTCGGTGTGAAATAAAAGAGGAGCTTGTAAGTCCATGGAGTTATGTATGTGTGTTAGAGAAACGCCTGGGCCGCTGGTCTAATCCATGCTGACATGGTGGAAACCTGCAGCGTAACCATAATGATATCTATGAAGCATTCTTCTTATAAAAAAAGAGAGAGATATAGCTATTGAGAAAAAAGGAGAGTTTTATGAAAAGAGGAAAGAGAGAAAAAACACCATTTTCCCATGGTAAATAAGAAGATTGCTGAGATACTCATTGTTTGCTTGCCTTGTCATTTTGATATGGGGATTCTTCCGTATCATCGGGCAAGGGGTAACCCGTTGGCGGTTCTCAATGATACGCACATACTTACGATGACAAGAACTTACCGGTAACTAAAGTTGAGTAGCATGAGGAGCGGCCCACGTACTCAAGGGACTTGGGATTTTCAGTTTATAGTCTGTCAAGCATATAACTCAGATTGGACCTCACTTTCACCTTAACCACATTAAAGATGCTTATGATAGGGGCAATGAGAGCTCAAAGCTAATGAGTACCATACTTTCAGCATTTGGAAGCCTTTCAAATTATTCAAAACCTTTTCCTTCTACTTTTCGAGTCTCCACATATTCTCCGAGCACCTTCTTGAGAGCATAGTTGTCATTCTTTGTGTTTGTTCATTACTTGATTATTTGTGTTATGACTTTGATGCTTGTATCCTTGATATCTTTACTTCTAGTCATCACTTGAACTTCAGAGGTGCCTTGATATTCATAATCAAAGGCAAGCGAGATACCACTCTATCATACCTTTCTATGAGCATTGCAATATTGCTTATGTTTGTGCCTCATGCTACTTATTATTCTTGAGTTGGAATCTCTTCATAGCTTGCAATGACTATTAAGTAGACTCAGTTGCATACTCTTTATTATGAACTGTCTAAGTAGTTGATCACATTGCTGAGAATATTTACATCATATGAAGCAAATGTGTTCGTGAAAGTTCTTTTATCGCACTCGGTTTTCAACTGAATTGCTTGAGGACAAGCAATAAGCTAAGCTTGGGGGGAGTTGACACGTCCAAAACGTATCTACTTTCTCGAACACTTTTGCTATTGTTTCTACTCTATACTTGTGTGATTTGGATGAAACTAATGCAGACTGACGCTGTTTTCAGCAGAATTGCCTTGGTGTCTACTTTTTGTGTAGAAAATCAACTATCAGGAAAAATCCCGGAAAATATACCAAAAATCCTATTTCACCCGAAGACTCCAGGAGCCAGAATACGAGATGGAGAAGAGCCAGGGAGTGGCCACACCACCTGGTGGCGCGGGCCAGGCCAGGCCACGCCAGGGGGTGGTGTGGGCCCCCTAGGCACCCCCTCGGCCTCTCTCTTTGCCTATAAGGAGCCTTCTGCCTAAAAACTTCGGGGGTTTTCGACGTTTTTCAGAAGGAGTTCCGCTCCACCGCCACCACCAGATTCCACGAAACAGCACCAGAAACTCCGTTCTGGCACCCTGCCGGGATGGGGAATTAGGGGAAATCATCGCCATCATCATCACCATCGCTTCTCCATCGACCATCCATGTTTCCCCCATCTATGAGTGAGTAATCCGCCATTGTAGGCTATGGGGGTGGTAGGGATTGGATGAGATCGTTCATGTAATGGCATCAGATTGTTAGGGCTTGCTGCCTAGTATCTTTTATTAGTGCTTTATGACTTTGTTGCGACTTGTTGTGCTTAATGCTTGTCACTAGGGCCCGAGTGCCATGCTTTCAGATCTGAACATGTTATTGATTCATTATGATAGTATTGTTTTTGGTCTTATCTACAAGTTGTATACACACGTTATTGTCCGGAACCTATGGCCCCAAAGTGACAGAAATCAGGATAACCGGAAGGGAATGGCTTTGATGTGAGGATCACATGTGTTCACAGAGTGTTAATGCTTTGCTCCGGTGCTCTATTAAAAGGAGCACCTTAATTGCCAGTAGTTCCCTAGAGGCCCCGCTGCAAACGGGCTGGCAGGACAAAATATGTTGTGCAAGTTCTCATTGCGAGCACGTATGACTATATATGGAGCACATGCCTAGGATTGTCTAGTACTTGGATGCTTTATCTTATTTATCTACAATTGCCCTATGTTTTGATTGCTATGTGAATTGTCTTGTCCATGCAATGCCCGTCCATCCATCCCTATGCCTACCGCACTCGAATCCCACTGTTTACTGCTTTTGTTACTACTGTCTTTGCTTTACTGCTGCTGTTACTTTACTATTCCTACTACAAAACTGTTGCTACTGATAAACTGTTGTGAGCAAGATTGTTTCCATGTGCAGCTGAATTGACAACTCAGTTGTTAAGGCTTATAAATATTCTTTGGCTCCCCTTGTGTCGAATCAATAAATTGGGTTTCACTTCCCTCAAAAATACTGCGATACACCCCCTATACTTGTGGGTCATCAGTAGGCGCGTCCCGAATCACTGGAATAGACGCATCATCCCCGCCTCTGCCCGAGCATCATCGTCGCCAATTTCGGCCGTGTCCGAGCTCGCCTAGCCAAGTTGACCCCTGCCCTACAACCATGGTGAGCTAGCGGTCCCTGTGGACCTTCTCCCTTGCCCCCTATCCCCCTGGTTCTTCCCCTCCACGAGCACCTGCCGCCGCCACCGCTGTCCATCATCGTCGGCCAACCCCTGTGGTCATTTCGCAGCAGCGCCACCACTATATGGTAGATCGTGTCACGCTGAGTCAAACACGGCCCCTCTTGCTCGCCCGTGAGCTCCCGATCGGCGGATCGAGTAGTGATCTGAGGATCAAGCTCCGGCTGACGTCGGCATGACGTCATGCCTACGCCATAAGCCCCCTTTTCTTTTATTTAAATGTTTTTGTAATTGTTTTCTGAAATAAAAATAATCTCTGTGGGCCCTATCTGTCAGGTTTATAATATTTTTGAAAAATAATTTCTGAAATTATTAAACTTCTGACATGTGGGGCCAGATGGATTTTTTAATAAATTCCAAAAATGTATTTAAATTGGGAAAATTCATAACTAGTTCATTTTAAGTCGGAAAAATATGTATAATATATCAAAATGTTCAGAAAAATGAGATCTACACAATAGACTCATAACCATGCATTGTTAAGCAACTTAAATGAAAAGTTTAATTAGAAGAACAAACTAACCCCTTTCATATGCATTTGGGGTTTCTTCGAATTAGGGTTTGCACCCCTCGTACCCCGTTTAAATTGTTGAGTCTACTTTAGGGTTTCATTTTAATACAATTTAACTTGTCATATGATCATCCTTCCTTGAGCATTGCATCGATGTCATGTGTTGATTGTTACTTTCGGTGTTTCTGCTTCTTCTTGGTAGACCTCAGAGTTGAGACTGAAGACCGAGATCAACACCATCAAAGGTTATCGACAAACAAGTCCATCTGATGAACTCTGAAGATCTATAGTTGGGTATCAACAGGCAAAGGCAAGCATAGCCCCACACATGATATAATCCTATTATTTCAAAGTATTTCATTCTTGCCATGTGCATACAATTCCAAAGTCTTTTATCGATAGATACAATAATCCTATTTGATGCATGTTACCTTTGTAGCCTATATTCCCTGATCCACTGCTCCCATCATAACTAGGGTTTGGCTTATGAGCTTTGCTAGAGCTATTTATATCTGTTGTGCTTAGCCAAGCTTATTTGTTACCGCTGGTCCATCCAGTTGATGAATCAGAGCTATGAATGAACCTAGTATGATAGGATGACATGGTATGATCAAAGATGAAAGTTAAACATGCTATGGATTGTATGGGAGGCCACATCGGGTTGTGGCTTTTGCAGTCCCATGCTTGTCACCACTAGGATCTGAGTTCTTGCCTCTTGAACCAAGATGAGCATACAGCCACACGAGGGCCTAGAAACCCCCTCGACAACCTAACTTGCCTAGTATATTCCATGAGTCACATAGTTTGGGTGTTCCATTTGACATATGCATTCTGGTTGTTCTCGAAGGAGGTGAAGGAGGTGCATTCATACAGGTAGGTAAGCGTGGCAGGGAATAGGAGAGGCACAGCCTCCATAATCTTGAACCATGTTCACATCTCTAGGGACCGGCTTTGGGACTTGACCCGTTATGGCGGCATCTCCTTAGAGCGTGACTCATGGTCTCTTTGAAAGCAAGGTAAAGGTCATGTCCAACCACCCTCTGCCGGCCTTCCAAGGAAGAGGGCTAATCTTAAGTGGCATTAAGAGAAGGTTGGTACGTGTTGATAAAGTTGTGCATCCCTGCAGGGAATTAATCTTTTCGAAAATCTGGGTCCATGGTTATGGATGACTTGGGAACGGATTCAAAGATCATAGAGAACTATAACCTAATCGTAAAACTTGGCAAGTAAATAAAGTGTGTTCTAAGGATGCTTCCTCAGGGATCGAGGGGGTGATCCTAGTTAGTAGGTTCAACTGATAAATATTTGGTGGATATCAGAGATGATCAAAGCTAGTGATGTCGCTCTCTTACCCCTTTTGAAATGATCTATTTAGTCGATCTTGTACTCCTCCCCCTTTTACAAAGAAAGATAGTTTTAAGCAAAGTAACCCCACCAGCCATAAGTCTTGCGGAGTAAACCATGTACTCAGCCTTGCTTTGTTGATACTTTTGTAGCAGGTTAGTGTTTCCATAGAAGAAGAGTTCGTTACGACATTGACATCGATGAGAAGCTTGGGGTTCCTGGTCGGCAGCCTGGAATATATGGATTGGGACATCATCGTATGCTTCAGGCCTCTTAGGCCATTTGTTAAGCTTGCTATACTTAATATCACAATTGGCCTTCTATTGTTTGGTGTTTGTGGTCAGTGACCTCTTCTTGTAATATTTTGGATCTTTGCTCAGTTATGAGCTTGCTATAATAATTTTTGAGTCGTAGGGTCACTTTAATATTACCGATTCTTTCTTTGTATGCTTCCAAGATATAGGTTAGGCTTTGCTTGATGGCCCAAAATATATCGAGCTCGTTGGGGAACCCCAAGAGGAAGGTATGATGAGCACAGCAGCAAGTTTTCCCTCAGTTATGAAACCAAGGTTATCAATCCAGTAGGAGCAAGGAAACACCTCCAAGGTGTTGCTAGCTAAACTTTGGCAGGGCGCACTACCGGTGCCAGCAGCAACGTGGAGACCTGCACAACACAACCACAGAACTTTGCCCCCAACTTGCGACGAGGTTGTCAATCTCACTAGTTTTGCTGAAAACAAAGGATTAAACGTATTGAGTGGAAGAAAGTAGAAGCTTGTGGAAAGTAAACAGAAAGCAGTAAACAGTTGTAGATTGATGGTAAAAGAAAGGACCGGTGTCCATAGTTCACTAGTGGTGGCTCTCCTTAAGATAGATGACATGTTGGATGAACAAATTACAGCGGGGCAATTGTCAAACATCGAGAAAGCAATACATGCATATACTACTCATCTTGACTCCTTTGAGACTTGATTGGGCATTACAACATTATACATAGACCGTAATCCAACTGCATCTATGACTAATAATCCACCTTCAGGTTATCATCTGAACCCCCTCCAGTATTAAGTTGCAAGCAACAGATAATTGCATTACGCATTGCGTGTAAAGTAAACAATATAATTGTTCTATGAACAAAGGATTGCTGTTTTCTCCCTAGTAGCAACAACACATCTAGTACCTTAGAGATTTCTGTCACTTCCCTAGATTACTAGAGGCATGAACCCACTATCGAGCATAAATACTAACTCTTGGAGTTGCTAGGATCTACTTAGCCAAGATAGCTACTAACAACGGAAAGCATGCAAGATCACAAATAACAAAGACATGATAGAATCAATAATCAATCTGAAATAGCATCTCAATATCCATAGGATCCCGGCAAACACAACATGTAGAATTACAAATAGATCGGCAAACACAACATGTAGAATTACAAATAGATGATCTTGATCATGAACGGAGCTCACAAGATCTAAACATGATAGCACAAAGGAGGAGAACCAGCCATCTAGCAACTACATCGACCCGTAGTCCAAGGATGAACTACTCACGCATCACACCGGAGGCTTGCATGGTGATGAAGGAGGCCTCCAGGGCGAATTCCCCTATCCGGCAGGGTGTCAGGAAAAGCTTCAGATCCCTCCCGATCTAGGGATGGAGATGACGGCGGCTATAGACCCTTTCATGGATTTTTTACCGGGTACTTAGGGTTTCTGTATCGGAGGCATCTTATAGGAGAAAGCGGAGGCCGAGGGGGTGCCGGAGGCGGCCAGATCACCCCCTAGCACAGGCCAGGCTGGGCCACGCGGCCAGGTGGTGTGGTGGCCCCCTGGCCCCTCTCCGTCTCATATTCTGGCTCCTTGTGTCCCTCAGTGAAAAACTGACTTTGGCTTTTGTCCCGTCAAATTCCGAGAATATTCATTTTCTGACTTTCCTGGAACCAAAAACAGCAGAAAATAGGCAGCTGGCACTGTGGCATCTTGTTAATAGGTTAGTCCAAGAAAGTGTATAGAAAGTACTCCAAAGTGTGGACAAAATATAAGAAAGTAGATAAAACCAAGCATGGAACATCAAAAATTATGGATACGTTAGCAACGTATCAGGCTTATATCAGACAGAGGTTTGGGATTTGTCTAACCCTAATCCCAGGGGTGTCACAAATTTGTACACCATTTTTACTGTATATGATTACATACTACTTCTCTTTATCTTCTGGATTATTTTGGCTTGTCATGTAGGTAGGTTATCTATAGATTTATCTCAAATATAGTACTTTACTTTCTCATAACTTCATGATGGATTTATCTCAAAAGATAATACTTTTGATTAATTTGTAATGTACTATTTAACTAAAGTTTTTTACTTCTCTATATTTATACTTTTGGTAATTAATTAATTATGTTTTGAAGTAGAGTAGTAGACCTTTTTATCTAGATTTGGGGTTACACTACTTTAAAGTATGATGTCTGCTCATAACTATTATGATGTTCTATCATTAAGAATTTTCTTTTTATTTGCTCTTGCACAGTATTTTAATTTGCCAACTATCAGATCCTCTATTAAGAACCAAACTATCATTTTAGGAATATGCTAAATTAATGATAGTTTACGTAGTAAACGAGCTATAGAAATCGGGAATGTAGTGGTTTCTGGACCTTACTAATTTATGAGCACTAATGTTCTAGATAATCTTAGTTGAGCCCCATTCCCATGTTCTAGATAATCTGGAAAGATATAGCTGGTAGGTGTAGTTGTACGCTGCTAGACAAATGGCCACCCACGAGTAGTTGGTCGGCTCGCATGTTGGAGCTGTAGCGTGCGTTGTCTGACGGATGTTCACCCTGCTGGATCACTTTGGATTGAGTTGGAGTCACCTTTTTAGTGGATCCATCCTGATTATGGTCGATTAGTTCATTTGCTGAACTGACTTATCTTAATAAGTGTTACATTCTCGTAGGGTTTTGACAACCTGCTTAGCATAGAGGGCTATTTAGGTGTGCCCAAGTTTTTTATTACAGGTCTCTTGATTTATCAACATGCACCTTTCTTTCCAACAACATGATCCCAAAATTTGATTTTGACTAGTGGGTAGCTTGTGTGAGATGCCAGGAAATAGTTCTTTAGATTAAGTTAGTTCCTTCCTCGCAAATATTATTTTGAGCGCTAGTGAATTTATTGATATTGTTGTCAATGTGATCCTCTAGCTCGGGTTTGCATTTTATATATTCATGTATTCCATTAGCAATGCATCTTTTTTTCAAAGTAGTCACTGTAGTGTTCTATGTCATAATCTTGCTACTGTATGTAATGAAGTGCAATCATTTATAACCCATGTAGATTTACTGTTGCAAAGCAAGTCAATATTAAATCATGTTAATTCATTTCGCTGAAAAGGTTACAATTCAATTTCATTTGCAAGATTTGTTTTTGTATTACTATAATGCTAGTACTACTACATACATTTTCTTTGAAGTGCGTGATGATCTGCTAGCCTAGACTAGTGTTATTTTTGGTCATGTATCTCAAATTGAAACATTGTCATGTTGACATGACCATCTTATACTGTGCTCATAACTAACACCTACGTTGCTTCTATCATAGGATTGTTGGACCTTGCCTATAGAAGGAGCAGTTGTTGTTCAAGGAGCGACGCCGGTGCATGTCTCCAAGGTTGCCATTTGATTTTGGATGGTCTGATAAAAATGTTGCTTCATAACTGATTGCATATGTAGATCACCTTCTATGCATGCTAGAAGAAATTGATCTATACTGACTAGAAATTCTCTCTCGCGGGATTATTTTGCTTTTTGTTGTGCATAGCAACTAGATGTGCTAATCCCATGCTAACCACGATGTTGTTGATGTTTTTTCTTACTATTTGATCTCGGTGTTGTTTTGTGTTACTCTTGTCTCATTCTTGTTGTACATGAAAATCGATCTAATGTAGACCTACTTGTGCATCAACGTCTGAAATTGAGAAAATGCATTCCCCTTTTGACTTGCTGCTATTATCTACACTGGTTTTGATGTACTTATATATATGCTTCTAGATCATACTACTTTTGCTAATGCTGGTAGTTAGTAGCTTGGTTACTCTTAATTTCCAAACAAGGCAGTTCAATTTATAGGGACCTCAGAGTTTTGTATCGTTATTTTGGCATCTTATTAACCGTTGTCAATTTCTTCCAATGGGCATCTTTTTTCGTAGCTAGATATAACTACCTTGCTTGTTGAGGTCTGTAGGTACTTTGTATTGAAATTTATTTTGTCTCTGTCTACATCCCCATCAAACTAGATAGGTCTATTTTTGGCTCTATTTTCCTTCTGTTGGTTTAGAGATATGTTGATGGTGTGCTTTAGAGTTTGCTAATGTGTATATCCCGCAACATAGCCATTTTCTTGACATTGTCGTTGCCATTTATTTAGTTAGTTGGTCTTGTGTTAGTGTTTTGATCATAATTGCATGTATTTTAAGGTGTTTGCCTTATGAGGCGCCCTGGAAGTGACTTGGAAATTTTCCCGCTTTAGGTGCTTAGAAGTATCATCTCATGCTTATAAACCTAATTTATTCCGACAATTTTGGATCTGCATTGCCAAGACAGCACTTGTGCAAGTATGTAGGCTTTGAAATGCATTTGCAATCTTCCCCAGTCTCCATTGCCTTTTGTATTTTCAAATAGAACAATTGGTGTTTCCTTTTCACATCTTTGAGCTATAAGAGCATTACTAGTGAATTTTATGTTTGAACGTGTGAACATTACTTATAAACCTTATGTTTGCTCTCCTGTTGATTATTCACTCTCATTTTTGTCTGATACTATCATTGAAGTGTTTGTATCTGCTACTTACTCATGTTAAGTAGAGAGTATAAGACAATGTTGATAGAGAATAACCATTGTCCGCGATGTTAGATTTATATTTATTTCTTTGGCACATGAAAGATACGTTTTGCAAGTTATCATGGCACAAAATTTTGATTTGATTTATTCTGCCAGTGTCTCATTATCCCATTATAAGTAAACATGATTTATGTTAACCTAAAAGGAAACAAGCTTGATTACATGTACCATCTCAAGGTCATAGTTAAGATATACTATTACCTTTTCTTGTTTCTTTCATTGCACGGGTTTGGATATTTCCCTATCTCTCGGATATTAATGAGATGAAATATTCCATAAGAAAATTTACAGGCAAGCTGATCGATAACAGAGACCTTTTTAGTGGATGCATTCTGCTTGTGGTTGATTATATCATTGGTTGAACTGAAGTAGCATACTAAGTGTTCCTAGTTTACACCTTCAGTTCTTTTGTTATATCAGACACCTTTTTTGCCCAGCATGTTCTCAAAATTTTCCTAAACTGATTATCATGATGTTCTGACAAGCTTATATTTAGAAAGGTTGCTTAATAGGCTTCGCAATCCATTGATCTCATGAATTAGGAGTACTGTTCCTGATAGTACCTTTGTTCTTTTCTATTTTGTTAGCTGGGAATGTGTTCCATTATATTAAGAATGCAGTGAATGATAGGATATCCGACCTTTTTAGTTGCCATCCATATTTTTCTCCTTGTGCTAGTCAATTTTATTCCCATGCCAGGGCATTCGAGAGCTTAGTAAGGATTAACTATACATGGACGGAGCATGACTATTTGGGTGTTATTTAGGAGCGAATTATAAGGGCGCAGCCTAGTGCGACCAAGCTTCTCCCTCTAGTCTACTTTGAAGGTCAGTAATGCTTGGTTATTTTTCTTCGTGTACTTGTACTTAATGGCATTAGGTAAACACCTTTTATGTCTTACACAGGGAAAATGACTAGCAAAAATTCAGCTTGGTCTTTACTAATGAAAGAAGTTATATCTCTTTCCTTGTTTGAATAATTTGGTCCGCAAAATGATTTATTTTTCTGTTTCCACTTATTAACCTTTTTGCACATGGATGCTCACCTTCTCAAAACCATGTAGCAATATGTAAAGTTTCCAATACAAGAATTTACAACATGATAGTTTTTCTGCGTTGTAATTTTTCTATATTCCTAGGCTTTTGAGTGGTTTTTCATTATTCCGATTTTGCCATTTGAGTGATCTTGCAGTAGTAATGAAGTTGCTATGTATATCTATCTTGCACTTATGAAAATCATTTGCTATAATTTTGGCTATTTCAGTTTATATTTTGCACATATATACCTAACCATATATTCCATTGTAGGTCATAGATCACATGGTTGGATTTCTAGTAGGCAAGACTTGTCCTTCGAAAATGGTTTGGATGAGAATCATATGGTATGTGGTGCTACTGCCCCTTATATGATTATCATCCAAACCGAGTGGAAAGATAGGGTGGTGATGATCTTCTATGAACCAACAAAGGAAAGATAGGGTGGTGACGATCTGCGCAGCCCGGGTGGCCCGGCTAGTGACAATCACTCAGGTGGACTAGACGAAAGGATTATAATCCATGGTTATGTCATACAATCCTTTACAGGGCGGCATGGGAGAAGTGGGGTTATAGCTGGCAAGGAGGGAGTGATGGCTGCGGGATCCGGTATGACCCGATCTTCTGGTTCAGACGCAGTGGTGGTGCTTGGTTTTGGAGGGTCGGTATTCATTTAAACGGTTGGTACTCATTTTGCCAAAATTGTCACTATTTTGCTATTGTTTTTGCTGTTTTACCAAAATAAATCATTGTTCTGCCAAAATTATTGGTATTCAGTCGAATATCAAGGAATACCCATGTCGTTGCCACTGGTTCGACGGTGTTGTTGTTGTGCTGGTTGTGACCTCTCGCGCTTCACGCGTCATTTTAGGCCCGACCTGTGTCTAGCTTCCTGAGTCTTTATGACGTCTGCCCCTGCTGCCTAGCTTGTACATGACCTCTCATCAATGTCCAGCGGTTGGTTTCTCACTAATCTTATATGTCCATTAATAAAACTATAATTTGTTTCTGATTTGGTCCCCTGATTTGGAGTACAAACAATTGGTCAGGAAAATAGAACACTTGGTAGGGTGTAGGCGCTTGGAACTACAGATGTCAAACACATATGTTTTGCCATTCAATCATCATTATGTTCTGTAAAATTTCGACGATGGAGTTTACATATAGTGTTTTGGGGATTTTATTTTATGTTCATATATCTTGTCTTTAAAGCATGTTATTGTTGCTTTCAGACTCGGCTGGAAAAGGAGAAAGTGTTGGGTGACACATCATCGTGCCGTAAGCATTGAATGGGAACTTCACGGTTGAATGCATGCTCGATTGACATTATGAAAAGAAAAAAATGTAAGACCTCGCCCACCATTATAAGGTTCAACTTGGGCTGGACGATGACTAAGAGCATCTCTAGCAATAACCACAAATATTAAACTATAAATGTTGAAGTACGGGACGCTGAATCCGCGAGTACTGGCTTCGCGGGAGGCGGCGCCGAGCAGTGCCCGTAAAACCTGAACTGGATAATTTGAATTTGTGAAAAGAGGAAGAACAGCCTTCGCGGCAAAATTCAGAGGACGAAGACCGTGGATTTCAGTTCGATTTCAACATAATTTACATACTAATACTACACAAAAGCATACGGCACACACTATCTACACAAAATGCGGCTCATGGAGCCTTGCTCGTCGCCGGATGGTGGCGGAGACGGCGCCGCCGCTCTAGTCGAGGTGGATCACCGGAGGCTCCACCACCTCCTTGGTCTTCTCCGCCTCCTGGCGCCGAAGGCGTTCCACCGCGCGCTCCTCCGCCTCCTGGCGCTCGATGAGCCGGAGCGCTTTGGCGAGCTCTCTCTCTCCTCCGCAGCGACCTCGTGCAGGTGCGCGCACTCCGAGCAGCGGCGAAGGCGCATCAGCGCGTGCTGCTCCGCCTCGTCGGAGTCCGCGAAATCGCGTGGGACCACCGACCCACTGTCGCTCTCGTCGGAGCTGTCGCTCTCTCCGGGCGTCACGTAATCGTGATACCCGGAGGAGCTTGAGCTCGAAGGAGACGGCGGGCGTGGCTGCGACGAGCCTGCCTCGGAGGCGGTTCCCCTGTACCACGCGGGGGCGTAGGGGAGGAGCGACGCTGGCATGTGCGTAGAATTCACATACCGGAGCGCGGCGCGCTTCTTGGCGCCGACGGAGCGGCTGCAGGCGATCTCCTCCTCGGTTTTGAGGAGCTGGTCGCGCGACCCAATGCGGCGCTTACTAGACGAGCTCTCGGGAAGCATAGCGTCGAGGCAGAGCGTTTGGTGGCGGTGGCGTAGGGAACGGTGGTGGTGGCGAGCTGGATTTGGTGGGTGGAGAGTTACCAGAGACGGCGGATAGGGATAGGGTTTCGCTTGGGTCGCCCTCTTCGACCGCTAGATATGTTGGTCGCAGCGTGTGTCTAACGGGTCACCGAAAAACATTTACGGGCTGAGTGAGGTATACGGGCTCTGATCTGCGCAAAAAACCGAGCGCGACCGGTACTTCGCCGGAAAAGTTCATTTTTTACCCCTTTTACGGTTACCGCTAGAGATGCTCTAATTGGCTCTAGCCTGGAGGTGGCAGTTCCTTGTGGTTCTTCCGGGGCATTAATTTCAATAATCAAACGGGTGTTGTCGGCTACATTCTCTTGTGTGTAAATATAGTACTACTGCTAGTTGTTAAAAAGTGTAGCAGTTGTTGACGAATGAAGGCGTTCCATATTTATAGATCCAAGTTTAGCGAGCTGCTACTCAATTTTGTACGAGCGTGTATATCCAATATGAATTTTAGTGCATGTTGTCAAAGGTCTGCTACTAGTAAAGCTGCACTAGCCTGATCGATTACTAAGTCACAGTTGTGTGACGGTGAAACTCCAATCTTGTTAATACATAAACTTCAAAAAAAAGAAATTGAAATGCTTCTATATAAACCTGTGAAAAAGTCTTCCTATTAATCCAAGAGACTCATTTTGTTTGAATAGCGCGTTTTTTTTTCTTATAAATTTCACCGATCTATTAATAATCATCAACAGTAGTATAAAGAGCCATAAAAGTAATAGAAATTACAAATAGATTATTGGATCACCTAGCGACGGCTACAGACACTGGCGCGTTTTTAGAGAACTAGTTTAAGCAAAAGTGATTTTATCCTGAGTTTAAGGAAAACACTGTTTGGTTACTCCAACTAATTTGCGAATTAGCGAAACTATAGTTTTCGCGTTTTGGGGAAAACGACTATTAGTCGTTTTTGCTAAAACTCATTTCCTGAAACCCAAAGCCTCGGGTTTGTTCTTCTTCGTCTCCCGAGACTAGAACAGGGGAGTTCCTCATGAGCCGTGTCCGCGGCCGCCGCTGCTGGAGTGGAACTCACGCGGGTGAGCTCCCGGAGCTCACGCGGGCGGCGTCGGAGGCCGCGGCTGCTGGAGCGGCGCTCACGGCAAGGATGTTGGAGGCCGCCGTTCCTTGAGAAGATCTCATGCCGACGCGGAGAACGTCGGAGGCCATAGCTGTCGGAGCGGAGCTCACGGCGACGACGTCTGCGGCCGCCGCTGCCGGAGGCCCGGAGCAGAGCTCACAGCTCACACGGACGACGCCGCAATAGCTCCGAGGTGATCCAGAAGGAGCCTTCGCTTGATGTGCTGGATGTTGCTGCCATCCTGCTACCGTCTTTCATGGTGCCCGGTTCCTGGATGTTGAGCACGGAGAAAACAGCAGCCAAAGTACGCCATTATTCATGGTCTTCGACGAGGGATGCATTGTCATTCCAATTCGCTGTATGACGCGTGCTGACGCCTCTATGGTTTCGGGCTACTTGATAAAATGCCCCACTTTAATTTGGCATTTGCCCTAAAAACACATTTACTTTGACATGGATGAAATGCCCCACTTTACATTGACAGTTTGCTAAAATGCCCCGTCCGGGTGATTTACAGCCATTGACATATTCTCCTCCTAATCAAATCTAATCGCTAACCAGCAATTACCCTGATGCCCCTTTGTAGATTGATCCAAAGCAGCAGAACTCCCATCTCTCTTGTCTCCCGTACGAACAGAGGCAGGCCACGGCGACGAGCGTTCGGTCGCCACGGACCAAGCTGCAGCGCTTGTTCCTCTTCGCCCTTCTCTCCCTTTCTCTCTTTATCTAGGCGTGCCGAGCTGGGAAGTTGTATGCGCGTCCGCCGCCGTCCGTGGTCGCCACCAAGGTCGCCATAGATCAGGGACGCGGAGAGTGGAAGGGGCGGGAGATAGAGAGTGCACTGTTGGGTCTTGGTCGTGGGTGCCGGCCGGTCGTCGCCGGTGTCGCCCGCGAGACAGGAGCGACAGATGCACTTGGAGCCTTGGACGGGTGCCCACTGCCTAGCTTTGGATCAATCCACCCAGGGGCATGTTGATAATTGCCGGTTAGAGATTACTACTACCTCCGTTCTAAAACTTAAGTCTTATATTTTTTTTTAAAGTCAAACTAAATAAAGTTTGATCAAGTTTTTAGAAAAAATATTAATATTTACAATATGAAATCCATGCGCTTTGATACATCATAAAATATATTTTTACATGATATCTATATGATATCATAGTTTTTGATAGTTTTTTCTAAAAGTTTGGTCAAACTTTCCGCAGCTTAATTTTTCAAAAACGATATAAGCCTTAAGCTTTGGAACGGAGGAAGTACATTAGATTAGGAAGGGATTATTTCAACCGCTAGCACAGGGCATTTAGCAAATGAGCCATATAAAGTGGGGCGTTTCATCCATGTCAAAGTAAATATGCCTTTTGGGACAAATGCTAAATTAAAGTGGGGCATTTTATCAAATAGCCCTTGGAAAAACTCTCAGAGTTTAATTATGTAGAGAGAGGAGTCCGGAGAGAAGGGGTCCAAACAAAATATTCATAATCCT
Organism: Avena eriantha; assembly: GCA_910589775.1. Taxonomy (NCBI): domain Eukaryota; kingdom Viridiplantae; phylum Streptophyta; class Magnoliopsida; order Poales; family Poaceae; genus Avena; species Avena eriantha. The sequence goes on along the minus strand of OU342744.1, from coordinate 202,214,374 downwards.
GTTTTCACAAAATAACAACTTAAAACTAGTTTTTCCTAAAATTCCTCCTAAAACCCGTTTTACTTAAACTTGCTCGAAATACTTGTAGAGTAACCATGAGTTACACGATTCAGTACCTACTACCTCCCGCTCCATTAAACTAGGTGAATCTTTTTTGCAGTTTTTTGACAAGGGAGGCCAATTCGGTTGCACATTTAATTGCTAGAAATAGTTTCCAGTCTTTGAGCTCATGCATTTGGGACGATGATCCCCTTAGCTTTATTTTTCCTTTGCTCATAAAGATGTAAATGTGTTTGATTGTCAATAAAGCTAGCCGAATTAGCTAATCTTTCTTTCATTCCTTTGAAAATTGGGTGGGAGTTATTCTAGAGACAGACAAAACGATTGGGTTGTTCACGATAAACGAGGAGTTCTTCCTAGCAAGAATTGGGTTGTTCACGGTAAACGAGGAGTATTACCTACCAGCTTCACGGAGATAAATTATGGTAGGAGGACATTTCTCACAACTTATCCAACATTAAGCGGTATGCCAAAGCATGCAGACTTGGAATAGAGGGGGTATAAACATGGGATTTAAACAGGTTAGCTAGCCAGCCACCAGATTTGGTAGTAAACCGACATGATTTATGGCGATTAATTAGTGGTATTACCAACTAGTATTCATTTACCAGGGCCATAGAGAGCGTTGTATGTGGATGTGGCGCTTGATACAAGTCCGAGCCAACATTTTCTTATTCTTCCCGCCTTTACCTACCTACTCTGTTTCCCTCTCTAAAAATTCAAAGCCTTTCCAAACCTCTCAAGTATTCCTCTATAAATACAAGGGCACCATCACAGTCTGTATGCGGGAACGTATCCGAGCCAACATTTTCTTGCTCTTCCCGCCTTTACCTACCTACTCTGTTTCCCTCTCTAAAAATTCAAAGCCTTTCCAAACCTTTCAAGTAGGAGTATTTCTCTATAAGTACAAGGGCACCATCACAGTATGCATGCGGGAACGCGTGTGACTTAGACTCTGACTTTATCGAGGAGAGGAGAGGGGAGCGAGCACCATGGTTGGCCGACTCAGCGGAGTGGTGATGGCGCGCTGTTCGTCCTCGTCATGATGAGTGGTGATGGCGAGTGGTGAGGTCGATCCAACCAAGACATGCAAGTGCAAGGTGCAGACTGCAGACGGTAAACCAACCAAGGCGTGGGTAGGGAGCTTGTCCCGGGTTAATCTCCGGATTCTAGCTGCAGGCAGGTGAACTGACTAACTTAGGTTCGTGTTTTGATGCTTGTTTGATTTTATCCCCATCGACATCTTATTAGATGTGTTTGTTTTTTATATCCCTCGGAGATGGGTGTCCGGCCTTTTCTCCTTGGTTTTCCGAAGCAGCTGCTCGGTGGAGGCATTGAGTACTATGTCATCGACGTATAAAAGTAGGTAAACAATCTTTGTGTTGCGAGTATATATGAAGAGAGAGGGGTCTGTGCGGGAACCAACGAAGACGAGTTGAAGAAGATGATCGGCGAAACGGCTGTACCATGCACGCGGCGCCTATTTAAGTCCATAGTGAGACTTATTTAGACGACACACGTGGTCGGATTGGGAAGCGTCGATGAACCCTGATGGTTGAACACAATAGACTGTCTCGGCGAGAGTACCATGTAGAAAAGCATTGTTGATGTCGAGTTGATGAACCGGCCAGTCTTGAGCGAGGGCAATAGAGAGAACGGTCCGAACAGTTTTCGGCTTGACAACCGGGTTAAAAGTTTCTCCATAGATTGACACTCATAGAACAACATGATACCAGTTTGTAAAGAAAAAATCTAGAATTTTATAGTTCTATTATCTCAATTATAGCTAAATACAAGATAGTAAACGAATGCCAATGACTCTAACAATATACAAATTCACTTAGATTTAGTTTATAATAAATTAAGTTCAAATTAATCCAAATTACTAAATAAACTCCCACTCAAAACAACATCCCTCGAGTCATTTTGGTGATTACATGAACTAGATCCACTACACCAAGATCGATCATCATGTAAGTTCGTGCAGCTTCAAAGGCGAGCATCATATGGACATCATATCATCTATACGACTCGTGTTTTACCTTTCGGTTTGTGTTCCGATGCCATGTATGTACATGCTAGACTCGTCAAGTAAGAACCTTAACTCGCGTGTGTAAAACTTTCTTACACCGTTGTATGCGAACGTAGAGTCTATCACACCCGATCATCACGTGGTGCTTTGAAACGACAGACTTTCTTAACGATACATACTAAAGAAAAAACATATTTTTATCTTGATATTTAGTGAGAATGGTCATCTTATAATGCTAGAAGAAGCCCTCCAATGGGTAGGGTTCAAGGTCGTTTTCCTCATGAATATCATGCCGTAGATCCCATTGCTGATAGGAGAAGGGATGAAGCGGCTGAATTTTGATGGTCTAGTTGGTACGCAGGGAGGAGACTTACTGGCAACTCTGCCTTCTACGGTGGTTGGTATAGTAAGCCTGCTAGATTAGGGAAAGGGTGATGGCATTGTAGAAACTATTGGATAATTAGGCACAATTTTCAGGATTAATTCCAGAATATTAAATATGACAATAGCAGATACTAGCACATGTAACTCGAACATACTAGATGTACTAAACAACAAGATGAACGGAAATAGGCAGCAGCTAAACATGTACTCACAGAACATGATGAATAACCAGACAGCAGGACGTCGCACGTACCGTTCGATTGCAGTAGTCGCAGCAGTAACCTTGGGAAAGATTGATCGAAGCAGACGGCGGCGAAGACAACGATAGGCAGCACCGCCTGACTTGGATGGAAGACGAGCCATGATGCAGAACTCGAGCATTCGCGCAGAGCGCTTTCCAAAAACCTTATTTGCCCTCTCCCGTACAGGATCGCAAAGGCGAGTGGTTCCGGAGACCTGCTCTCCCGTTCGCCGGTGCACGCCAGCAAGCGGGATGGAGTAGACTACGATGGCGGCGCAAGGCAGAGAGGAGGCAAAACCCTAGATTGGTTTTCGGTCTGTGCGTGGTGGAAGTCGCACTGGCATTTATATAGAGCGGCTTGGAAATCCCGCATAGGGCATGTCGTGGACCAAGCCCACGTTGCACACGTTCGGGTCGGTTACAGATAGCCCACGATCTAGGAGCGACCCGAATAGGTTGACTGTTGACACGTCTGTCAAAACCGCACAAGTTTTCCCAAGCAGCAAAAATAAAGCTCGGCTCGGCGAGATTTCCGCAACCGGCGGCGCGCGCGCGCGTCGTGACGAGACGAGCGAGCTGGCGGGCGGGCGGGCGAGCGGCGTCGTCATCGGAGGAGGAGCGTGATGGATTCGTAGCATGGAAAACAAAAAAATTCTACCGCAAGAACGAACAAAACCCAGATCTAATCTAGATAAAAGCTAAGATCTAATCTATTAGACATGTGCAACGAGATAGATCTGTACTAACCCTTGTAGATCCAAAAGCGTTACGAGATTGGATCTCGTGGTTGATGTAGTCGATCACTTGCCGATCTCAAGATCGAGTGGACGATCCTTCCGGCGCCGCGTTCCGGTAGCGCTTCCGCAGTCGGTCACACGTGCGGAGTCGAAGCAGACCTTCCTCTCCTCGTTCCAGCGAGCAGCGGAGGTAGTAGATCTTCTCCACGGAATCCCAGCAGCACAACGGCGTGGTGGTGGTGGTGGAGTAGAGAATTCTGCAGGGCTTCGCCTAAGCCTGAGCAGAAGAGAGAAAGAGGAGAGAGGCGGCTAGGGTTTGGAGTGGTGGAGGAGGCCAGGGGGTGGCGCCTCCACCCCTCTATTTAAAGGAGGGAGGGCGCCATGGGAGGGGGAGTCGACTCCCCTCCCTCCTTGGCCGGCGGATTGGGGAGGGGGGAGGAGTCCTCCTCCCCCACGACTCCTTGTCTTGCCCCACAAGGACTCCTTGATCCCTTTCTCGGTTTTCAAGCAAACTCCAAGAAATCTTCCAGAACCTTCCGGAACATTCCGAAACCTTCTAGAATCCTCATACAAATACTCCGGAACATTTCCTAACTCAGAAAATGATCCCCAATATATGAATCTTATTCTCCAGACAATTCCGGATCTCCTCGTGATGTCCCGGATCCAATCCGAGACTCCGAACAACATTCGGTCTCCAGCGCACATTCCATATCTACTTAAAACAACTTCGAACCTTAAGTGTGTCACCCTACGGTTCGTGAATATGTAGACATGACAGAGACACATATCCTATCAATAACCATCAGCGGGACCTGGAGATCCATAATGGCTCCCACATACTCAACGATGACTTCGTGATCGATAGAACCATTTACATACGAAACCAATTCCCTTTGTCTCGCGATACTATACTTATCCGAGGTTTGATCGTCGGTATCTCCATACCTAGTTCTACCTCGTTACTGATAAGTACTCTTTACTCGTTCCATGTTATGTCATCCCTTGTGACCCAGTCACATGCTTGCAAGCTAACTAGATGACATTCCACCGAGAGGGCCCAGAGCATATCTATCTGTCATATGGATGGACAAATCCCAATCTTGGTCCATGCGCTTCAACACATACTTTCAGAATACCCAATGACACCTTTATAACCACCCAGTTACGAAGCGGCGTTTGATGTCATCAAAGTACCCATCCGGTGATGGTGATTAACACAACCTCATGGTCAAAGGATTAGGTTACTATGCATTTTAAAATCTTATAGCAATACGAACTTAATGACTTGATCTTATGCTACGCTTACTATGGGTGTGTGTCCATCACATCATTCTCCTAATGATATAACCTTGTTATTAATCACATCCTAATGTCCATGATCAGGAAACCATGATCATCAATTAATCAACAAGCTAGTCCAACAAGAGGCTTACTAGGGACTCTTATATGTTTACAAAACACACAAGTATTAGTGTTTCCTAATAATACAATTATAGCATGGGATGTAAACATTCATCATAAACACAAAGATATAATAATAACCACTTTTATTATTGCCTCTTGGGCATATCTCCAACAGTCTCCCACTTGCACTAGAGTCAATAATCTAGATTACATGGTAATATACCGAACACCCATGGCGTTCTGGTGTTGGTCATGCTTTTGCCCTAGGGAGAGGTTTAGTCAACGGATCTGCCACATTCAGATCAGTGTGTACTTTGCAAATCTTTATGTCACCATCTCAGACATACTCGCGAATAGCGTGGAAACGTAGCTTGATGTGCTTCAGCTTGCTATGTGACCTTGGCTCCTGTGCATTAGCTATGGCACCTGTGTTGTCACAGTAGATGCCATCGGGTCCAACGCACTGGGAACCACGCCAAGTTCAGTAATGAATTCCTTCATCCATGCGGCTTCTTGTGCAGCCTCCGAAGCAGCTATGTATTCCGATTCAGTTGAAGATTTCGCCACAATGCTTTGCTTTGCACTCCTCCAGCTCACTGCAGCACCATTCAAAATAAATACGTATCCCGACTGTGACTTCGAGTCATCCGGATCGGTGTTCCAACTAGCATCAGTGTAACCGTTTACAACAAGTTGTTCATCACCTCCATAAGAAAGAACCATATCCTTAGTCCTATTTAGGTACTTTAGGATATTCGTGACCGCTGTCCAGTGCTCCATTCCAGGATCACTTTGATATCTGCTAGTCAAACTAACAGCATGTGCTATATCCGTTCTTGTACACAGCATGGCATACATGATAGAACCTATGGCCGAGGCATAGGGAATATTATTCATTTTCACTCTATCTTCTGCCGTAGCTGGACTTTGAGTCTTACTCAAGGTCTTACCTGACAACATGGGCACAAACCCTTTCTTGCTCTCTTCCATTCTAAACTTGTTTAGAACTTTGTCTAAGTATGTACTTTGTGAAAGCGCTATTAGGCGTCTTGATCTATCTCTATAAATCTTGATGCCTAGAATATATGCCGCTTCGCCAAGATCCTTCATTGAAAAACTATTATTCAAATAGGTTTTGACGCTATTAAGAAGTTCTATATCATTCCCAATCAACAATATGTCATCTACATATAGTACTAGGAATGCTACAGAGCTCCCACTCACTTTCTTGTAAATACAAGCTTCTCCATAAGTTTGTATAAATCCAAAGTTTTTGATTACTTTATCAAAACGTTGATTCCAACTCCGGGATGCTTGCTTCAGTCCATAAATGGAGCGTTGAAGTTTGCATACCTTGTTAGCATCTTTAGGATCGACAAAACCCTTGGGTTGTACCATATACAACTCTTCCTCAATGTCACCATTAAGGAACGCCGTTTTGACATCCATCTGCCAAATCTCATAATCGAAATGTGCAGCAATTGCTAACAAAATCCTCACAGACTTTAGCTTCGCTACTGGTGAGAATGTCTCATCATAGTCAACTCCTTGAATTTGTCGGAACCCTTTCGCGACAAGTCGAGCTTTATAGACGGTAACATTACCATCAGCATCTATTTTTCTCTTGAAAATCCATTTGTTCTCGACAGCCTTACAGCCATCCGGTAAGTCCACCAAAGTCCACACTTGGTTTTCGTACATGGATCCCATTTCGTATTTCATGGCTTCGAGCCATTTGTCGGAATCTGGGCTCACCATAGCTTCTTCATACGTCACAGGGTCATCAGCGTTGTCCACCAACATGACGTTCAAGGCAGAGTCATACCAATCAGGAGTGGTACAAACCCTCGTTGACCTGCGAGGTTCAGCAGTAACTTCGTTTGAAGTTTCATGATCATCATCATTAGCTTCCTATCCAATTGGTGCAGGCGGCACAAAAACATCTTCCGGTGCTGCGCTACTCTCAAATCCGAGGGAAGGTTCAATAACCTCATCGAGTTCTACTTTCCTTCCAGTCACCTCCTTCAAGAGAAACTCCTTCTCAAGAAAGGATCCATTCTTGGCAACGAAAACTTTGCCTTCAGATCTATGATAGAAGGTATACCCAATTGTTTCTTTAGGGTATCCTATGAAGACGCATTTCTCCGCTTTGGGTTCTAGCTTATCAGGTTGTAACTTCTTTACATATGCTTCGCAACCCCAAACTTTAAGGAACGACAACTTAGGTTTCTTACCAAACCACAATTCGTACGGTGTTGTTTCAACGGATTTAGATGGTGCCCTATTTAAAGTGAATGCGGCTGTCTCTAAAGCATAGCCCCAAAATGATAGCGGTAAATCTGTAAAAGACATCATAGACCGAACCATATCTAAGAGAGTTCGATTACGACGTTCGGACACACCATTACGCTGTGGTGTTCCCGGCGGTGTCAACTGCGAAAGTATTCCACATTTCTTTAAATGCATGCCAAACTCATAACTCAGATATTCACCTCCGCGGTCAAAACGCAGAAACTTAATCTTCTTGTTACGATGATTTTCCACTTCACTTTGAAATTCCTTAAACTTCTCGAAAGTTTCGGACTTATGTTTCATAAAGTAGACATACCCATATCTACTTAAGTCATCCGTAAAAGTGAGAACATAACGATATCCACCACGCGATGCTACACTCATTGGACCGCACACATCGGTATGTATTATTTCCAATAAGTCTGTAGCTCGCTCCATTGTACCAGAGAATGGAGTCTTAGTCATTTTTCCCATTAGACATGCTTCGCATCTTTCAAGTAATTCAAAATCAAGTGATTCAAGAAGTCCATCTGAATGGAGTTTCTTCATACGCTTCACTCCAATGTGACCAAGACGACAGTGCCACATGTATGTAGAATTATCATTCAATTTTATTCGTTTAGCATCTATGTTGTGAACATGTGTATCACTACTATCGAGATTCAATAAGAATAAACCATTCATCTCAGGTGCATTACCATAAAAGATATTACTCATATAAATCGAACAACCTTTATTCTCGGACTTAAAAGAGTAACCGTCTCGCAGTAAACAAGATCCAGATATAATGTTCATGCTTAACGCAGGCACCAAATAACAATTATTTAAATTTAAAACTAATCCCGAAGGTAGATGTAGAGGGAGCGTGCCAACGGCGATCACATCAACCTTGGAGCCATTTCCAACGCGCATCGTCACCTCGTCTCTTGCCAGTCTTCGTTTATTCCGCAGCTCCTGTTTCGAGTTACAAATATGAGCAACCGAACCAGTATCAAATACCCAGGCACTACTACGATTACTAGTAAGATACACATCAATAACATATATATATCAAATATACCTTTCTTCTTGATGTTGCCGTTCTTCAGATCCGCCAGGTACTTGGGGCAGTTACGCTTCCAGTGACCAGCACCCTTGCAGTAGAAGCACTCAGTTTCAGGCTTGGGACCAGCCTTGGGCTTCTTTGCAGGTGCGGTAGCTTTCTTGCCGTCCTTCTTGAAGTTGCCCTTGTTCTTAGGCTTGCCCTGTCTCTTGAAATTGGTGGTCTTATTGAGCATCAACACTTGGTGCTCCTTCTTGATCTCCACTTCAGTAGTTTTCAGCATGGACGATAGTTCAGGCAACGTCTTGTTCATGTAGTGCATATTGTAGTTCATCACAAAGTTCTTATAACTCGGTGGCAGTGATTGGAGGAGACGGTGAATCCCCAATTCATTAGGAATCGATATCCCCAATTCTTGGAGCTTGTTTGCGTACCCAGACATGGTGAGCACGTGCTCGCTAACGGAGCTACCCTCTTCTATCTTACAGTTAAAGAACTTTTCGGAGGCCTCATAGCTCTCCATGGCCGCGTGAGTCTCAAAAATCAGCCTGAGCTCCTTAATGATCTCGAACAGGTCATGGTGCTCAAAGCGCTTCTGAAGCTCCGCTTCTAAACCGTACAGGATGGCACACTGAACTGTGGAGTAATGATTTTTTCGAGTGGCGTAAACATTCTTTACGTCATCAGTGGCATCTTCTGTAGGTGGGTCACCTAGCGGTGCTTCGAGCACATAGGTCAACTGACCAGCCCTGAGGACGATCTTCAGTCCACGGAACCAGTCCGTGAAATTGCTTCCATTGTTCTTAAGCTTTTCTTTCTTTAGGAACGCATTGAAATTGATGGAGGGGGTCGCCATAATCTACAACAAATTTGCAAGTAGTTTAGACTAAGTTTATGATAAATTGAGTTCAATTTTAATTCTTTAACTAGGTGAACTCCCACTCAAAACAACATCCCTCACATTGTCTTAGTGATTACACGAACCAAGTCCACTACACCAAGTCCGGTCTTCACGAGAGAAGATGTAGTTTCATTGGCGAACAATCTTCATGTTCATCATATAATTTATACGACTCATGCTCTACCTTTCGGTATTCCGTGTTCCGAGACCATGTCTATACATGCTAGGCTCGTCAAGATAACCTTAGTTTCCGCATGTGCAAATCTGGCTTGCACCCGTTGTATGCACACGTAGAATCTATCACATCCGATCATCACGAGATGCTTCGAAACGACGAGTCTTAGCAACGGTGCCAACTAAGGGTGAACACTTTATTACTTGATATTTAGTGAGAGGGATCATCTTATAATGCTACCGTCACGATCTATGCAATACAAGATGCATAAAGGATTAACATCACAGGCAATTCATAATTAGTGTGATATGATATGGCCCTTTCTTCTTGCGCCTTTGATCTCCATCTCCAAAGCACGGACATGATCTCCATCATCACCAGCATTGCGTCAAGGTCAGTGGCGCCGCTTCATGGTTGTCCATCATCACTAGCAACTATTACAACTACTTGGAATAAAGCTATTACAAGATGAATAGACACGCAGGTCTTAACAGAATTAAAGACAACCATTAGGCTCCTGCCGGTTGCCATATTACAACAAGGATCATTGCATACATCAAATATAATCACAATCACATAATGGCCATATCACATCACAAAACCCCTTCAAAAACAAGTTAGACGCCTCTAATTTTCTTTGCATGTTTTACGTGGTTTAGGGCTTTCGAATAAGAACGGATCTTACCTACGAAACTGAACCACAACGTTGATACAAGTGCTATCAAGTGCAAAGTGTAAATCAGATCTATACTATGGTGGGAGAGATAGACACCCACAAAGCCACTTGTGCAAAGCAAGTTACACGTCAAGCGTGGAGCAAGTCTCATGTGCGATGACATGTAAGGTTAGCCCAGCCGCTTCATCCCACCATGCCGCAAGATGCAAAGTACACACAGCAAAAGACAGCACGAGCACCAACGTCCACAAAACCATTGTGTTCTACTCATGCAACAGATCTACGCATAGATACGGCTCTGATACCACTGATGGGTTCGTAGCATGGAAAACAAAAAAATTCTACCGCAAGAACGAACAAAACCCAGATCTAATCTAGATAAAAGCCAAGATCTAATCTATTAGACATATGCAACGAGATAGATCTGTACTAACCCTTGTAGATCCGAAAGCGTTACGAGATTGGATCTCGTGGTTGATGTAGTCGATCACTTGCCGATCTCAAGATCGAGTGGACGATCCTTCCGGCGCCGCGTTCCGGCAGCGCTTCTGCAGTCGGTCACACGTGCGGAGTCGAAGCAGACCTTCCTTTCCTTGTTCCAGCGAGCAGCGGAGGTAGTAGATCTTCTCCACGGAATCCCAGCAGCACGAATGCGTGGTGGTGGTGGTGGAGTAGAGAATTCTGCAGGGCTTTGCCTAAGCCTGAGCAGAAGAGAGAAAGAGGAGAGAGGCGGCTAGGGTTTGGAGTGGTGGAGGAGGCCAGGGGGTGGCGCCTCCACCCCTCTATTTAAAGGAGGGAGGGCGCCATGGGAGGGGGAGTCCTAGTAGGACTCCCCTCCCTCCTTGGCCGGCGGATTGGGGAGGGGGGAGGAGTCCTCCTCCCCCACGACTCCTTGTCTTGCCCCACAAGGACTCCTTGATCCCTTTCTTGGTTTTCAAGCAAACTCCAAGAAATCTTCCAGAACCTTCCGGAACATTCCGAAACCTTCTAGAATCCTCATACAGATACTCCGGAACATTTCCTAACTCAGAAAATGATCCCCAATATATGAATCTTATTCTCCAGACAATTCCGGATCTCCTCATGATGTCCCGGATCCAATCCGAGACTCCGAACAACATTCGGTCTCCAACGCACGTTCCATATCTACTTAAAACAACTTCGAACCTTAAGTGTGTCACCCTACGGTTCGTGAATATGTAGACATGACAGAGACACATCTCCTATCAATAACGATCAGCGGGACCTGGAGATCCATAATGGCTCCCACATACTCAACGATGACTTCGTGACCGATAGAACCATTTACATACGAAACCAATTCCTATCCGAGGTTTGATCGTCGGTATCTCCATACCTAGTTCTACCTCGTTACTGATAAGTACTCTTTACTCGTTCCATGTTATGTCATCCCTTGTGACCCAGTCACATGCTTGCAAGCTAACTAGATGACATTCCACTGAGAGGGCCCAGAGCATATCTATCCGTCATATGGATGGACAAATCCCAATCTTGGTCCATGCGCTTCAACACATACTTTCAGAATACCCATGACACCTTTATAACCACCCAGTTACGAAGCGGCGTTTGATGTCATCAAAGTACCCATCCGGTGATGGTGATTAACACAACCTCATGGTCGAAGGATTAGGTTACTATGCATTTTAAAAGCTTATAGCAATACGAACTTAATGACTTGATCTTATGCTATGCTTACTATGGGTGTGTGTCCATCACGTCATTCTCCTAATGATATAACCTTGTTATTAATCACATCCTAATGTCCATGATCAGGAAACCATGATCATCAATTAATCAACAAGCTAGTTCAACAAGAGGCTTACTAGGGACTCTTATATGTTTACAAAACACACAAGTATTAGTGTTTCCTAATAATACAATTATAGCATGGGATGTAAACATTCATCATAAACACAAAGATATAATAATAACCACTTTTATTATTGCCTCTTGGGCATATCTCCAACAGAGCGCGCGTGTAGTTTTCCTCTTCTCACTCACTTTACTAAGTGGTGAACCACTCCACCTTATAAGGTGGTGTAACTCTCCTCCAACTTTCCATATGGAACTAAACTTTAGCTCCCACTCCACTCATATGTGAGTTGCCACTAAATTGGGCTAAATCACATATGGGCTTCCACACACATGGGCTTTGAGATTTAGGGAAAAACTGAAACCACATATGGGCTTAAATAGATTAGCCCATTATTTCTAACAATCCCCCACCAGATCTCAAATGCCCATTTGAAGATTTGCTAATCCTCGCTACGTCTATCAGCAACTTGAACAATGGACGGACCTTGAATTGCAAGTTTGGTGCCAATAAATTTCACTCAAAATCATAACTAGTACCTGGCTGCCAGTAGCCTACCCTGCGGGTTGGAGCATATGCGTCATACACCCTGGTCTCTTTATGAGTTTACTAGAGACCACCCAAGTCTCATAGACCGCGACGTTTACAGTCGAGCTCATATAGGTGTGTTCTTTCAAGAATGCCCTGTAGGACGGCATCTTCGCTAGTTATAGCCAATAGAAACACATTAAGGCATGTTGCTAACCTGCCTTACAAATTTGAGAGTCATGCATCTTCACCTAGAGAGGGTTACAAAAGTACTCTCCTCAGTTAAACCACTGGCTTGTTCTTCCCAGATCCTAATTCCCGGGATCTCCGATCACATAGGTTGAGTTATCAATATGGTGTGACATCCATGGGTCTCAACCCCATCTCCCTCGATGCATTTTCTATCACAATTCGTGATAGTCCCTTTGTAAAGGGATCTGCCAGCTTTTTATCTGTTTGAATATACGTAACAGTTATTACTCCGGAGTTTCTCAATTTTCTGACAGATTTCAAACGTCTCTTGACGTGTCTTGATGACTTCGTGTTATCCTTAGAAATGTTCACTTTGACAATAACAGTTTGGTTGTCACAATTCAAAAGGATTGCTGGCACAGGTTTTTCAACCACAGGCAAGTCCATCAAGAGTTCATGCAGCCATTCTGACTCAACAGTGGCTGTGTCTAAAGCAGTAAGTTCTGATTCCATAGTTGACCTCGTCAATATGGTTTGTCTACGAGATTTCCATGAGACTGCGCCACCTCCAAGGGTAAACACATACCCACTTGTTGCGTAGAGTTCATCAACATCAGAGATCCAGTTCGAATCACTATATCCTTCAAGCACAGCAGGGTGCCCTGAATAGTGAATCCCATAGCTCATTGTACCACATAGATAGCGCATGACCCTTTCAAGTGCATGCCAATGATCAATACCCGGGTTAGACATGAACCTACTCAACTTGCTCACAGCAAAAGAGATGTCGGGTCTTGTAGCGCTTGCTAAGTACATGAGAGAACCAACAATTTGTGAATATTTCAATTGGTTTGTTGGTTCCTTCTTATTCTTTCGCAATGTCAAACTGGGATCATAAGGTGTTGGAGAAGTCTTGCCACCAATAAAGCCAAAACGGCTCAAGACCTTCTCAACATAATGAGATTGCGTTAAAGTAATCCCATTCTCGTTCTTAATAAGCTTAATGAGAATCACATCAGCCTCTCCCAGATCTTTCATATCAAAACTCTTTGACAGGAAAGACTTGACTTCATTTATCACATCCATGTTTGTACCAAAGATCAGAATATCATCCACGTATAAACATAATATAACGCTATCGCCCCCACCATGGCGATAGTACACACACCTATCAGCCTCATTAATGACAAAGCCAGCAGAAAGTAGAGTTCTGTCAAACTTCTCATGCCATTGCTTAGGTGCTTGTTTTAGGCCATATAAAGATTTTAAAAACTTGCACACCTTTGTCTCTTCACCTTTTACTACAAACCCATCCGGCTGATCCATATAGATCTCCTCTTCCAACTCTCCATTAAGGAAAGTTGTCTTCACATCCATTTGATGAACGAGAAGACCATAAGAGGCAGCCAGGGACAGTAGTACTCGAATGGTGGTCAGTCTAGCGACAGGTGAATAGGTGTCAAAGTAATCTTCGCCTTCTTTCTGTGTGTAGCCTTTTGCTACAAGCCGTGCCTTGTACTTCTCAATAGTACCATCACGCCTTAACTTCTTCTTGAACACCCACTTACAGCCCACAGGTTTGCAACCATAGGGTCATTATGATAGTTCCCAAGTTCCATTAGAAAGAATCGAGTCCATCTCATTTTGGACAGCTTCTTTCCAATCATCTGCATCAGGAGATGCATATGCCTCTGCAATGGATCTGGGAGTATCATCCCCAAGGTATACGATGAAATCATTACCAAAGGATTTTGCAATCCTCTGTCTCTTACTCCTTGTGGGAGATTCATCATCATCCTTCTCTAGGACTTCCTCATGTGTTTGTTCAAAATTATCAATAGATGCACTAGATTCAGGAAGTAGTTCAGAAGAAATTCTAGCAATGTTATGCATATCCTTCATAGAAAACATGTTCTCAAAGAATGTTGCATCACGAGATTCCATTATAGTATCAACATGCATATCAGGAACCTCAAATTTAACCACAAGAAATCTATAGCCTATACTCCGCGGAGCATATCCTAGAAAGATACAATCCACTGTCTTAGGTCCAAGTTTGCGTTTCTTGGGAATCGGTATGTTGACCTTAGCCAAACACCCCCAAGTGTGCAAATATGCAAGTGATGGTTTTCTCCTAGCCCACTCCTCATAAGGGGTCTTTTCTTTATTTTTGTTAGGAACTCTATTCAGGACATGACATGAAGTCAACAAAGCCTCCCCCCACCATGCCTTTGATAAACCAGCAGTGGCTAGCATGGAATTCACCAAGTCAGTCAGCGTGCGGTTTTTCCTCTCGGCAACCCCGTTTTATTGGGGCGAGTAGGGAGGCGTCCTCTCATGAATAATGCCATGTTCCTCACAGAACTCATCAAAGATTTTGGGAAAATATTCACCACCACAATCCGATCTAAGACGTTTGATCTTTCTCTCTAGTTGATTTTCAACTTCGGATTTATAAATTTTAAAGTAGTCTAAACCTTCATCTTTAGTGCGCAACAAATAAACATAGCAGTATCTAGTCGCATCATCAATTAATGTCATGAAATATCTCTTTTCACCTTTTGTCAACACACCATTCATCTCACATAGATCAGAATGTATGAGTTCTAGAGGTGCCAAATTTCTCTCCTCGGTAGCCTTGTGGGGCTTTCGAGGTTGCTTTGATTGCACACAACTATGGCACTTAGAACCTTTGGCAATAGTGAAATTCAGAATTAAACTCATGCTAGACATCCGAGACATCAAACCAAAATTAATGTGACATAAACGAGAGTGCCAAACACTGGTATTATCATTGACATCACCACAAATATGATTCACGGATATATTACAAAACTCTAAAAGAGAGAAACGGAACAAGCCTTCAAACTCATAACCTTTACCAATAAATTATCCATGTTTCGAAACAACGACTTTATTAGACTCTAACACAACCTTGAACCCATCTCTACATAGAAGGGAGCCACTAACGAGATTCTTGTTCATAGTAGGGACATGCTGCACGTTCCTCAGCTGCACGATCTTTCCGGAAGTAAACTTCAGATCCACTGTGCCAACACCACGAACAGAAGCATGTGATCCATTCCCTATTAGGACGGAAGAATCCCGTGTGACCTGATAAGAAGTGAACATATAGATGCCAGCACACACATAAACATTAGCACCCGTATCAATCCACCAACATGGTGATTGAAACACTGAAAGAACAGTAAATAAATTACCATACCCATCCGTGTTGCTAGCGGTCACGACATTGACAGTCTTTCCACGTTTCCCTCTGCGATCTGCACATTCTGGGCAGTCCTTGGAGAAGTGTCTGAGCTCTCCACAGGTAAAGCATCCTAGCTCAGCCTTGTTTGGCTTCTTCTTCTTCTTGAAGGTTGTAGTCTTTTCAGGCTTGTTGAAGGAGGGCTTATAGTTCCCTTTGTTCTTGCCGAAGGTCCTCTTCTGCACCATGTTGGTGCTAGACTGACCCTCGCCTCCTTTCTCAGTAGTGTCCTTAGCCCGAGCCTTCTCCTCAATATCAAGAGACGCTATCAGGTTTTCAACTGATATCTCTTGTCTCTTATGCTTGAGAGTTGTGGCGAAGTTCCTCCATGAAGAAGGCAACTTTGCAATGATGCACCCAACCACAAACTTGTTGGGTAAGTTACACTTAAGGATTTCAAGCTCCTTGGCAAAGCACTGTATCTCATGAGCTTGTTCGACTACTGAACGGTTGTTAACCATCCTGTAATCATGAAAATTCTCCATGATGTACAGTTCGCTGCCAGCATCTGTTACACCGAACTTAGCTTTCAGTGCCTCCTAGAGCTCTTTGCCATCCTTGAAGTGCATCTACACATCAAACAGCTTGTTGTCAAGGACACTCAGAATGCATCCCACAAAGGCAAGATTGGTTTCCTTGAACTTGTTCTGATCTTGTTCAGATATAGTTTCTTCAGGTAAACCCTCACTAGCCTCGAATACTTTCAGATTTTGCAGCCATATAGTGGTCTTATACTGCCACCTCTTAAAATGAACACCGGTAAACTTTTCCGGCTTCATTGCATCGGCCAAGTGTCCCATGTTTATCTCGGAAAATTGCCTATGATAAGGTTTTTGGATTGTTGGATAATTAGGCACAATTTCCAGGATTAATTCCAGAATATTAAACATGACAATAGCAGCTACTAGCACATGTAACTCGAACATACTAGATGTACTAAACAACAAGATGAACAGAAATAGGCATCAGCTAAACATGTACTCACAGAACATGATGAATAACCAGACAGCAGGACGTCGCACGTATCGTTCGATTGTAATAGTCGCAACAGTAACCTTGGGGAAGATTGATCGAAGCAGACGGCGGCGAAGACGACGATAGGCAGCACCACCTGACTTGGATGGAAGACGAGCCGTGATGCAGAACTCAAGCAGTCACAGATCGCTTCCCAAAAACCTTATTCTCCCTCTCCCGTATAGGATCGCAAAGGCGAGTGGTTCCGGAGACCTGCTCTCCCGTTCGCCGGTGCACGCCGGCAAGCGGGATGGAGTAGACTACGATGACGGCGCAAGGCAGAGAGAAGGCAATATATAGAGCGGCTCGGGAATCCCGCATAGGGCACGTCGTGGACCAAGCCCACGTTGCGCACGTTCGGGTCGGTTACAGATAGCCCACAATCCAGGCGGCTCGGCGAGATTCTCGCAACCCGCGGCGTGCACGCGCGCGCGCGACGTGACGAGCGGGCGGGCAGGCGAGCATCGTCGTAGGAGGAGCGCGCGTGTAGTTCTTATCTTATCACTCACTTTACTAAGTGGTGAACCACTCCACCTTATAAGGTGGTGTAACTCTCCTCCAACTTTCCATGTGGGACTAAACTTTACCTCCCACTCCACTCATATGTGAGCTGCCACTAAATTGGGCTAAATCACACATGGGCTTCCACACACATGGGCTTCCACACACATGGGCTTTGAGATTTAGAGAAAAACTGAAACCACATATGGGTTAAATAGATTATCCCATTATTTCTAACAGAAACGGTGCTGGGAACACCGAGAAGAACTCAGCTACCAAAGAGATCAAGGAAGGAGGATGAGGCACCAAATGCACTCATTACTTAATAAGAAGATTATGGTCTTTAAGCTTTTCCGTATTCATCTCTACCTATAGCACATATTTCACATACCCGAACACTGCATTGTCATCCGCCGCACGCCGCCGCTGCTCGTGGACTGTGACCAGGAGCCCTCTCCAACACGGGGCGACGGCGACCTACCTAGCAGGAACCTGGCGACGACACGGTGGACTACGAGGGCTAGCATGCCTACATGGTGCCCGTAAAGTAGGAGGAGGAGGTCCCCATCATGCCGCCGGACCTAGACACATAGGAGGCCTGTCGCCTGGCCATCGCGCAGTCCGAGGAGCAGGTGCGGCTTGAGGAGGAGGCAAAGTGGGCAGGCACGTTCGAGGCCCTGTGCGTGTCAGCGATGGCCCAAGGGTTGCCTCCTCTGTACGGACGCCTCACAGCCGCCACCGCTGTCGTTGCAGGTGGAGGCGTCGATGCAAGGGATTGGCAATACCCCTGGCCACGGTCCACTTGTATCGACCTCGTCGATGACAACGATGAGTAGGCCATGGCGGCGCAAACCCTAGCTCCGTTGCGAGTAGTTTGTTGGTTGTAGGTAAAATTTTGTTCAAACTTTGTAAAAAAACAAATTTAAAATAGAATTTGTTTGCAAATGTTTTGAGAGGTTGATTGTTGGGGCGCCGGTGTTGGCAACAGTTTGGGTGCCTTTTTTGGGTGCTCCGGTGGAGATGCTCTAATAGCTCCGTTTTAAGAAATATATACTCTAATATCCAGCAACAGTTAGACCTTTTAGTTGAGCAGTTAACGCTAATTAGGACTATATTGCATCATAGCGAATCTGTAAAAACACCATTAATTAAGCAGATTGTGGTCATCAATCAAATTGGTTTTGAAGATATTTGAAATTCATCTCTACCTATACCAGAGACTTCACATACACGAATTAAAAATTTACATTTATTCAATTCAAATGGTAAGGTACTTCGAAACAACACATATATCATACCAGATTAATTGTGTTTACAAACAATAATCCCGTACTTGGAAAATTCGAGTGTTCACACACATATTTTAACAGTTCTTTATGAAGAAAGACAAAAGTTCCAACCATACAACAATTTCTCCCTATCTCTCGTATTCTTATTCGAAATAATATATTTTTCCTAAAAGGCAAAAGATTTTCCATTTTCAGTAAAAAGAAGAGAAGTTTATTGGTTAATAGAGGAAATCGAGCAAAAACCAAGATTACAACCAACCCAAAGAATGACAGTAATGGAGTCACCAATTGTATACCCAACCAACATGGCTACTGAAACAAGCGTGTTGAGTAGTTAAAGCTAATTAGGACTACGTACATTTAATCAGAGCAAAACTTTGAAAAACACCATTTACTAAGCAGATTATGGTCATTAAGAAAATTGGTCTTTAAGGTTTTCAAAATTCATCTCTACATATACCATAGATTCCATATACCCGAAACTTTGCATATGTTAAATTCTGACGGTTACGGTATTCTCGAAACAACAAAACTATCTTGCCATATTGAGTGTTTTTAGAAACAAGAATCCCATACTTGGGAATTTGGGAGATTTGAGTGTCCACCCACATATTTCAACCATACAACTTTTTTTCCTGATCTCTCATATCCTTTCAAAATAAAGTACTCCGTATTAATATTTTGTGTTAAAAGGCAAAAGGCTTTCCATATTCAGTAAAGAAGAGAATTTTCTCAGTTAACCGGAGGCATACCGATCCAACATCCAGATTACAAACAACCAGAGAACGGCCATAGTGGAGTCACCAACGGGCATACCTAACCAACCTGGCTAGCGAAGCAAGCATGTTGAGTATTAAAGCCAATTAGGACTACATTTCACTAGTTAACGCATGCTACTAAATTCTCTAAAAGCTCTAGTATTTAAGAACAAAAAAAATCTCTAATATCCAACAATAGTTGACCCTAGTGTTGAGAAGTTAACGCTAATTAGGACTTCATTAGAGCAAAACCGTAAAAACACCATTAACTACGATGATTATAAGAACATTTGTCTTTAAGGTCTTCAAAATCCATCTCAACCTATTGCAGAGATTTAACATACTCCATCTGGTCCGGTATTACAAGTCTGTCCGTGTCCGTGTCTCTAGGTCGTCAATTTGATACTATATAATATAAATTATATAATAGAAAAAAAAAACTTTCTTTCGAAATTTGGTCGCAAAAAGTACACTGGCTGAAAAAACTAGCGAGTTGCCCGTAATAAAATGCTAACAGAACATGTTTTAATCCTGGGTGGACGTCTGGTAGATTTGGAGGCAAAATATCCGCAGGTTTTGCTCCATCGAACATACAGCGCTGTACTAGTAACTTTCTCTGTTAGTGATGGATCTGTGAGTGTCTTGACTGACATACAATCAAAATCACGGACTGTACAAATCCTTGCATCAGAACCACCAACGGCAAGATGATAGCTTCCATTAAAATCAAATTCCACGGCATTTATTGGAGCATCTGACGAATAGCTACACAAGGGATTTGAACATTTACGAAGATCCCAGATTTGGACACCATCTATACCAGCAGCAGTCGCTAGGTGCCGACCATTTTCAGAGAATGAAATAGCAGCATTGACTGGTCCGGTGTGCTGACAAATGTTTATGACACTTGACTGAGCCTTCATCACATCCCAAATTTTGACAGCACCATCAGTGGTTCCTGTTGCAAGGATAAGACCGCCGTCTGGATGGAATGCTGTGGACGTATAGCCCTCTTGTACAGAAGCGTCAGTAACCTGTGCCAGGCAAGATCCTGTTGAAATATCATAGAAGCGCCATGAGTTATCCCTGGAACTGGAACTGGAAATGCGAACAGCCTTATCTGCTGATCCGGCTGTTATGAAGAGTCCATTTCGATTAACAAATTTTAAACTGGTTATTATCTTCTTTGAGTGACCAGTAAGCGTGCACACAATTTGACTGGACGGCCAATCAAACAGTAGTGTGTTTGTATCAATACCCCCAGTTGCAACAATTTCCTTGGAAGGATGTATGTCCATAGATAAGATGCCTAGTCTGCTCGTCATGTTAAGTGGATGGCTGGAATATCTCTTGAGTGCATCAAATGGTGCCAGAGTTGGTGGAACCTGTCTTTCATTACGTTTTGCTGAAAGCATGGTATGCCACTCTGTAAGTTGATCAGCCAAGACAGGGTCAAAACCACGACAAATCTTCTTCCTGTCATGACCAATTTCATGACCACTTGCACCTCTGCCTGCTTGTTCATCAGCATATGCCCTTTTGTCCTGCTTGACCAAAGGTATGGACAATTTTGTCATCTCAAGCTGTTCATCTCCATATGCCTTTTTGGACAGCTTGATCAAAGGGACCAACAATTTCACCACCTCAAGCCTACTTGTGTGGGCAGAGTACATTTCACTATGGATTCTCAAGCAAGCTTTCTTCCTGATTTTATCTTTATAGCGATGTGCATCCTTCTTCAAACGACTCAACACTTGACTTGTGAACAGCCGTCTGGCAACTGAAATTTCAACTTCAGGGCAACATACCATCTTGAATGCTGTCGCAAGTTTCAGTAAATCCCAACCTTTAGTGTCAATCCGAGATATTTCCATAAGGTACTCAGCAGCTGAGCGCAAGGACGTATCATATTTGTCCACACAACGATCACACTCATACATGCCAGCTGCCAACTCAATAATACGGAGGCCAGTAACCATCATATTTGTACTGAAGTCGATTTTATGGGATTTCAGGAATA
This sequence comes from Avena eriantha, assembly GCA_910589775.1. Classification (NCBI taxonomy): domain Eukaryota; kingdom Viridiplantae; phylum Streptophyta; class Magnoliopsida; order Poales; family Poaceae; genus Avena; species Avena eriantha. The sequence goes on along the minus strand of OU342744.1, from coordinate 202,193,023 downwards.
ATACGAAGCTGCCACATAGTGCATTCTTGTAATTTTTCACTTGGTTTCAGCATTTTTGGGCTGGATCTCTTGCTTGCGCAATTAGACCTGTGATGAAGATCTTCTCCAGCAAACTCACCACAGTGCTACCCATGCCTAGAGCTCACACCAATGGCTACAACAAGTACTCCTTATACAACTGGGCGCTGACACTGACCACATCGCATTATTTTCTGGAGCAACTCAGCTGCTGCTGCTACACTGCATAAAAGGAAGTGATATGATAACCTCAAAAAAAGGAACTGATATGAAGGGTTTGCTACAACTATCCTGCTAACACTCAGAAAAATAAAATTATCACATGTAGACCTTTTAGCAACTGCAGCTGTTTCACACCTAGTTCCGCATATTGAGCATGTAGTACTTCAACTTCTATTACTACTACAAAATCAGATGCGAACAGTTCTGTCAACGAACTAATATCAAAATGGAGGAAGACACGGCAGGGCCTTGCTGTCCGAGAGGGCTCTCTAGGAATGGCTACCATCTGCACCATCCTCTCTTCTATCCCTCTCGCACGAACTAGAATGTCAAAGTGTAGGAAAAAACGAATCAACATTGCAAAGAAAAACAGCACTGGAACTGGCATCTTTACAACAAACAAGATATGTACATATGCTGTTTGCCAAGGTTAGTAGCGGAATACTCGCTGGAAACTTTGTTCAAGTCACAGATTATTATCCAAACCAATCAACACAATGAGCAGAATAAAGTGAAGGGACCACACCATGTTTACCAGACATGTTATTTCAATCAATCAGACTACCAGTATGAATTAACTCCACACCCTGGGGAAAACTGGCACTTGGCAATTTGGCAGGGGTTCTACAAGCTTCAGTAGTGTTCAAGAGATCTATCACGAATCAGGTATACACATTGGGGTTTGTCCGACTTTTGATAAGTGGGACACCATCTTCCCGCCACACGATTCGGTCCTCACATAAGGCAGCAACTGCCTCAACATAAACTTGGTGCTCCTGGAATGTTGGATTAAAATTAACAAATCAACAGAAATAATATCTAAAGACAATGGTAGACTGGCACTTAAGTAATACCTCCGATCCATAATAAGTGTCGGAACTGGGTAGTTCAAAACTGCGACACTTTATGGATCGGAGGTAGTATTACATAAGCATAATAATGTAGTGTGCAGATACAGGGGGACCTCGGATGCACATAAAACACACCTCGTGAAGAACCCTTGCAGCCAATTGCTCTGGTGTATCATTGGCTAAAACAGGCACAACTCTTTGGGCTAAAGTTCTTCCCGTGTCGAACTGCTCATCCACAAAGTGCACAGTTGGTCCTGAGTATCTGCATGGTGGGAAAATATAATAAAATAAAATAGCTAATTTCATAATGGAAGATAACACAGTTAATAGTGTAGCAATCAATGCCATCATCAAACAAATCAACTTGAGAAGAAAGGGACACGGGAGCCTATGCCCTCAAGCTGGACATAGTCAAAGGCTACGACATAGTTGGGTGGTGATATCTTGAGAAAGTCATGCTGAACCTGAGCTTTCGGAAGCGGTTCTAACAATGTCCAGTCTGTCCCTTTCTCCATTAGAATGAATGTACATCACTCTGACTATTTTCAGCTGACACGGGGGATCGGGCAAGGGGATCCTATATCCGCCTTTCTTCTTTGTGCTGAGGGCTTCTCTGCCATGTTGAAGTCGCCGCCGCCTCTATTCCTCAGCCGTGGCATCCGTGTTGGGATCCACGCCCCATGGGTGTCACATCTGTTATTCGCTGACAATTGTTTGCTGTTCACTCAGGCTAACTCTAGAGGGGCAGGTCGTCTAAAGAAATCCTCGATGATTATAAGACTGGGTCTGTGCAGCTTGTCAACTTTGCAAATTTTGCAGTCTTTTTCAGTCAAAACTGTGACAGCTCCACCAAAACTGAGGTACAACAGGGATTTGGTATTCTTACTGAAGCTTTGGGTGAAAAGTACCTAGGTCTTTCCACTGCCTTGGGGAGATCAACTGATGAAACTGTTGAACATTTCACAGCGACAATCAAGAAGCTGGTGGGCGGCTGGTGTGGTAGGACTCTTGGTGGGTGCTGCGGGAGGGAGGTTCTTATAAAGTATGTTGCTCACGCAATCTCAACTTACTCGATAAACTATTTCAGACTATCCAAAAAGACGACCAAAAAAGATCACCGGCTGCATTTCTAGGTACTGGTGGGGAGGCACGGCCGAGAAGAGGAAGACGCGTTGGCAAAGCTGGAACGACCTGTCTGAGCAAAGTCTCATGGCGGTATGGGTTTTCGTGAGATGCACAATTTTAATCTAGCCATGCTCGGGGAGCAGGGCTGGCGGCTGCTCACAATCCTTGTGTGCTAGAGTTTTGATGGGGAGATAATAACCCAACTCTGTCTGCAAACAAGAAGAGGAACTCCTCTCACGCCTGGAAGACCATCCCTAGCGGCACGAAGGCTTTGAACAGGGGGCTCATCAAGAAGAGGAACTCCTCTGACGCCTGGAAGACCATCCTTAGCAGCACGTAGGCTTTGAACAGGGGGCTCATCAAGAGAGTTGGTTATGGTACTACAATTGACGCCTGGAATCATCCTTCGATCCCGAATAGCGCTGACCACCGTCCTACTAGCAGACCTCCCCATTCTCAGGTGCTTCAGGTCCGTGATCTTATTCAAAACCAAACCCTGGAACCAGGAAGCGGTGAGAGCTAATTCAGACTTCTTTGCTCCACCTGCCTATGGCTAGAGCATCGTCGTCTGATGGTAGGGGCCACCCTGTATGGAAGAAAATATGGAAGCTGAAAGTCACCCCAAAGGTCAAGTGCTTCTGGTGGAGAATTATTAACAATTTTGTCCCCATTAGAGCTGAGATGCACCACGGCCATGTAGGAAGGATCGGTACTTGTGAGGTATATGGCTTTGAAGAGGAAACCCTTTTCCACATCTTCTTTGCTTATTCTTGGGCTAAACTTTTCAGCGAGGCGATGGAGGCTTTAACTGGGTTCAAAATGCCATCTCTGCACCCGCATTCTTGGTCCCTTGATATCATTGATGGAAAAAGAGTTGGAGAGGAGAACATCCCAACAATCCTCTGTGGGCTATGGTGTTTGTGAACTGCCAGAAATAACAGGGATCATGGCAATGTTCCTAGGGGTTTTCTGCAGTTGGTGAGGTGGGCGAGAGACACGGCCTTTGTTTTGCTTCCGGCTGATAGAAAACCTCCACACTCTGTAACGACTGCTACACCGGCAGGCCATGTTCAGTGGCAATTACCGAATCTAAGCATTTTCAAGGTGAACGTTGATGCCTCTTACATCTCCTCTAATGGTTCTGGTGCTTTGGGGGCTCTTAGTAGGGATGCTGACGGTGTTTTTGATAGCACTTACCCAATGGTAAGACCATTTGGCCTCTGTGCTGACTTCAGAGACTACAACAGCTAGAGATGGTCTCCAACTAGCTCTGGCTGCGAGGCACCGCAAGGTCATCCTCGAGAGAGGCTCATCCCAGCTGGTGCAACTCTGGTGAAAGCAAGACTTTCTCCATTTTGAAATCTCACGAATTGCAAAGGAGACCAAGGAGCTCAGTGACAGTTTAGTTTCTTTTAAGCTTGTGTATGCTAAACGTTGCTATAATGAAGTTGCACACATGTGTGCTAAAGAGCATCAGGGGAACACCATCTGAACTACTGGATTAGCCAGGTGCCGGTGTTCCTCTCTGATTGCCTGATCAAAGATTGTATGCTACTCCCTGAATTAACTAATTTGAGCTCATGTTTACTGCAAAAAATCAACCTCACCAGTTATCACAAGACGACAAACAATAATGCATACATGACAGTTTCCTTTGAATACTCATTTTCTTTCAGGTGTGCAATATACCAAGTACATATGGGAATGCAGGATATTGGAAGGTGCTAGACAAAATATAAAATACCTAGCTCCAGATGCAATAACTGCTTTATGCACTCTCGAACCATAATAACCCTTCCCACCAAATGCCGGGAGGAGTGAAGGATGTATATTCAGCATGGATCTGGGATATGCCTGAACTAGCTCACCAGGTATGAGCTTCAAGTAACCAGCAAGTAGAACAAAGTCTACCTTCAGATCCCTGTTTCACAATAGGAATAACCATGAGCTAAGATATCCTGCATGTTTCATGAAATACAATCTTCACACTTGAAGGATAAACCGAAGCCCGTGGTTGCATTCCAAAGGAACAAACTATGTAACAAACTTGTATACAATGGATATTGGTCAGAGCCGTCACACTAAAGTAAAACTTGTGAACACAAGTTCATGTATCTAGAAAACAGTAATGTATCGCAGCTGTAAGGTTGTATGCAATTTACCAACTTGTGCTCACTGGCAGCTTTAGATCATGATGGATAAACATGTGAGGCATAGAAATCCCATTCTCAATCAGAAGTTATATGTATGCATTTTACCATCAGACTAGAATTGGAAGCATGAAGAGGTCAAATGATGACCTTTGAAAATTATAGGACAAGTCGCAGCAATTATATGAGATCAATAGAACCAACCTCAGAACATTCAGAAGTTCATCCGTTGACACCCCCTCCGGCACTGATTTCGACTTCGGAAACACGATCACTGGTATGCCATTGCACCTTGCATACTCTGCGCCACCGCAGCCTGTAAAATTCATTTCGCCGCATCAGGACCAGCAATCCACAGCAGAGCACTTCACCTCACAGTGCAAAGAGCTGCAGGAAGCACACCAATCATCCTCACCTGGCTTATCCGTGATGAGCGCAACCACATCCCCATTCACCTCACCACCCAGCGCCGCCTCGTGGATCGACCGGAAGTTCGAGCCCCCGCCGGACAAGAACACCGCGAGCCTCTTCCTACTGACCCCGGAGTTCCCAGCTCCGCTATCCAACGACGCCGATGCGGATGCCGCCCTGTATAGGCGAGCGTTCGGACGGAGCAGCAACCTCCTGCAAGTGACGGCACAGGGCTGCCGCTTGGTCGTGAAGCCCACCCGCGCGCTTCGCCTCTGCTGTCTCGGGACGGGGTTAAGCAAGCAGCGCAGCCCGGTGCCGGAGGAAGCGACAGCGGCCGCCTCCATCGGGAGATTCCGCTGCCTCTGCTGCAACACGGGAATAGGATAAAACTCGGGGAGCTGGAAACTGACTGGAAATAGGCTAGAAGACTGGCGAGACGCTCACGGGTCGAATGGCGACGACGAACACTAGCACCGGCGGCCGCCGTCGAGGGAGTGGCCCACCTCTACTGGCCGATGGGGCGGTGGCGGTCGATGTGACGTGGGAGGAGCGGACGGAGTTGGGGATTGCGGAGGGAGGGACGGCCGGGTCTGGGCAAGAAAGGGCGGCGCCGGAGGGGACGCGGCCGGCGAGGGGAGGAGTGGCGGCGGCGTCGGGCAATATGAATCTTCAGACAGTGGGTCGCGTCGGGGAGGGGATGGCGAGAATTTTTTTTGATAATTTCAGCCCGTTAGCGGGTTTCGGGTGTGTGCAGGGTGGAGCCGTGGAGACTGGGTGCGAGGTGGATCCGTACTGGCGACTCGCATATGTGTATTATACGGCTCTGACGTGTACGGGCAGAGGAGCGCTCGGACCATAGAACAGAGACGAGGTCGCTGCCTCCGTCCACATCGTCTTTTCTTCCCCAAATTCGTCACCCCCACCGGTCCGGGAGAAACTGCTGCTTGCTCCCCGTCGAGCATTTCCCGGCAATGGAAGGAGTTGGCGAATCAGTCCCCGCCACCGATGTGAAGATCGAAAATGATGGCGGGAGGTGGGTAGGAGGTTGGCGGAGGCCTTGGAGTTGCGGCAGATGCCGCGGCCGCAGATGTCCCGCTCGTGGCGTTGGCATTGTGGCTGCAACTGCGGCCGTCGAGGGCGACCTGGTTGCGGAGGAGGCGAATCTAGACATGAAGGCGGTGGTGGAGACTGCCGTTGAGGAGGTGATGACCGCGGAGGGGGCTGCAGTGGAGAAGGCGATGCCGGATGCGGTTGCGGTGAAGGCCGTGGCAGAACTTGCGGTGCCGGATCAGTCGGTGGCGGAGCAGTCGGTGGTCGAGCAGGTGGTTGCGGAGCAGGAGGTGGCCGACGAGGTAATGTTTCATTGACCTCGTGTAGCAGATAATCTTGGTTTTGTTGATTAAAAGTTTTGGTTCAGATTCATAGTTAGTTTAGATGATCTAGGCTATGTTTGTTTAGAACATGATCCGGTCCTGCATAGAGAACAACCGAGTGTGACATGAGATGATGCAATGATGAGACCCTGCTTACTGTAATGAAGTGTCAGTTGATCGTGAAGATACCTGCATAGAGAACAACTGAGTGTGAGATCAGATGATGCAATATAAAACCTAGTTGAATTAACATAGCGACTCTCCTTCGAATATAACACGCATATAGCTCACCTACTTAGAACTGTAGGTTAATGTAATCAGTTTATGGATGTTCTTTTCTCTACAAGGAGAGTCCTTCTTTACACACAGAATCACAAATATGTTCTCGGCAGTTAAATCATGCTACTGCTTTGTTTCCACTTCACTGAAAGCGCTGCTCCAAGATGTCCCAAAATTGATTCTGTAAATCACAATTTTGAAAATCATATGGCGTATGATGTTCACATGCGATCTAGAATAGTTCATGAAACAAATTTGACAAGATGCTACAAATTATCATGAACATCACGGTATTAAATATGCGAATACCTCTTGAATACCTGGTACCATCAAATCAATCTATCTGAATAGGAAGCATCACTAATGGTCATCTTATATCTGTAGCAACCTTGCGCAAATGTTTATATTGTATTAGAACTATTAGATGATTTGTTTTAAGTAGTAGCAGATTTGTTCTTCTGAATAATTACAATATAATGTGTATGATCTATGATGCTTTATTAGAGAAATTGAAATGAAATTAATATTACACTTGAATTTGGTTTAATTTAATGCATCCACATATATTTGTCTTGTAGGAGGCCGTGTCATCCTGTTGTCATGATAAGAAGAAGAGAAGGCTAGAGGAGCATGAGGATATCCATCAATATGAGGTGCCTTACAGATGCCCATACCATCCTAGCAAGCCGAAGGGTGGTCTTCTTGTGAACCTGATGCAGCATGTGCGTGACCTAGCGGCGGAGTGTAAAGATGCTCGCGAGAAGGCTGAGCATGTTGCTGTGTTGCAGGTCCTTCATGAGGCAGACCTGACTTAGACTAGACTAGCCTGGCGGATGGTCCTATGTTCATAGTAGATGGTGATGTTTATTATGCTGGACTATAAGAACCTCTTTTGTAGTGGTTTTAGTACTGGACAGTGCCTAGTAGTTGCCTACTGGATTACAATGTGGTCTTTTGGTGTTTGCAGTGGTCTATTTCGTTTAAGAAAGCGAAGTACCAGTGAATAATGCCTAGTAGTAATTATGTTTAGTAATTGCTCATATATGGTCAGTTGCCCATTTTGTGTTTCAGTTCTGTTTCTGCAAAACTGTGCGAAATGGTACTATTAGTGTTCAAAAATTAATGTACAGTACCAAATAGATTCAATATAATATTTATTTGAAGTTTTTGAACAATCCAATTAGAATGTATGTAGTTTGAAATAAAAAGGAAAATAAGCTGTTAACAAATGCTTGGCAGATATGCTTGTGTATTTTTTTGAGCTAATTATACTTGTAGTCCCGCAACTTGCTTAGCACGTGCAAATTAGTCCCATAAGTTGCAAAACTTGATCCCGCGGTACACAAACTTGTACCTAGAGAGCAAACTAGTCTAAAATCGTCCTGAAGTTGACACGTGGCATTGTAACTTTTACAAAAACACCCCTATATTGTTTTCTCGAGCATGTGTAACCATCTTGCTGCCTGACCGGTGGGTCCCACCTATCAGTGGTGAAGAAACAACTAAAATGACACGCGTAGAAAAATTGGGGTTCGAACTCACGCCTTCAATACCTGTAGTGCAGCCACTTACCACGACTCCATATACCATCGTTTACTACCAAAACTTGCACATCGCTTTGTTATACAAGGACTGGTACATGCATCTCGCTATTTTGGCGTCCACCAACACCTCGCCTTCCACTTCTTTTGTCCGACAGAGGCAAGTCAGACAACGAGGCTATGGCCGGCAAGTAGCTGGAGGCCGATGAGTTCCAAGTCTTTCTCGCCAGCGTCTCCGACACAATCCTCACCCACCGACACAAGCCCTGCCAACAAGATGTCGCTGCGCCGGCACTCCCTCCGTCTACTCGCGCTTCTTGTTGCCGCCACGCTACGCCGGTGCTACGATGATGAAGGTGTCGACGGGCGAGGGTGTGATCGTCGTAGAGGTAGGAGTGGCAATAGAGGGCGAGGGCGCCGTATGATCGGACAACTCATCGCTCTGTCTGTTCGCGCTCCTTGTTGCCGCCGCGCCGGTGATACGATGTTGAAGGTGTCATCGGGCGAGGGTGCGATCATCGTAGACGTGGGAGTGACAATAGAGGGCGAGGGCGCCATATGACCAGACATGGCTCTGATAGTCAAGGCTTCGCCGATCTCGGTCTAGTGGACGAGCGTGCATGCCATGTGCAGCTCGGCATAAGGCGGCAGCATGCTATTGTGTGCAGGTCGACATCGCTGGAGCTTGCCATGATCGCAAAAGCTGGCTGACAGAGTGTTGCAAAGCTTCGAGCTGAGCGTGTCGTGCCATCCATGACAGCAAGCCGCGGGGATCTGCTCGGCCATGCTTGTCTGCTAGCTGTTGCATAGCCTGCGTTGTCGAGATGGTGTAGAGAAGCAGCGGAATCAGGTTGGCAATCTCCACCGATAGGATGGAGACTCTAGACTCCAAGCGACGCGGATGGAGCCGCTGGAACATGGCGAGGTCGTTGTTCCTACTCTTGTACGTGCATGTGACCGTTCGTATAATAAATCCATAACCTTGCACTTAACAAGGGTTTATCTTGGTCGTAGTGGCATTCCCGTGTTTTAGCCAGCACTTGTGTCTGTGTTCGAGTATCACGTCCTTTGCGTATGATTTTAATTCTTTCTTTGGCCACTGACAGGTGGGACCTGCTGCAGTAAGGTTACTTGTGCTCGAGAAATTATAGATGGGTGTTTTTGCAAAAGTTACAACGCCACATGTCAACTCCAGAACAATCTTGGACTAGTTTGTTCTCTGGGTACAAGTTTGTATACCACATGATCACGCTTTGCAACTTATGGGACTAGTTTGCACGTGCTAAGCAAGTTGTGGGACTACTGGTATAATTAGCACTTTTTTTCCAACTTAACATACTTTCTCTGTCCCATATTAGTAGACTCAAAGTTGTCTAGATTTAGGTGTATCTAGCACTAAAACTTGACTAGATACATCTGTATCTAGATGAATCTAAGTCAACTAATATTGTTGGGGGGATACCCCCAGGTAGGGTCACGCCGGGGTATAAAGGCCGAGTTAGCCGAGGTTCGGCAAGGCCAAAGCAGATGCTGGCCAGGTCACCTCAAGGCAGGCCGAATCACGGGGTAATCCGGACCTGGGGGCGTTCGTCTAACTAGGTCTCATCCGACTTAAGCAGTAAGTCGGAACTGCATGTTTTACCTATATGCAGGAAAGGGTGTGGCCGGATGAACCATCATCCGGGTCACAGCAAGCTTCCAGGAGAAGGAAGGAATCTCGCTGGTCAAAAGGAGCTCCGGTATGCACTACCTGAGCGAAGCGAGCAAGGACAGGACTACCGGGGCGTGGCCGACAAGCGTGACGACGCCCGTGTCAGCTGACGAGGGTACCGTCAGAGGCTCACGTAGCTAAAGCATGTGTGACGCGGGGGAAAAGCACCTCGGTCGGCTTACCACTTTGGGAGGAGGCATATTCTTAGGAATATGCCTCCACGTATGCCATAGGCAGAAACCGAGCCTCCCCTATAAAAGGGGGGCTAGGGCTTCTGCAGAAGGGGTTGGCTGGTTGGTCTCTCTATGATTCTGTTGTGGTCTAGGGTTTCAGGTGAGATCTGTGGGTGAGAGTAAGAGAGCTCCTTCTTCCTCCTCTCGCCAATATAGCTCTAGGAGCACTTGTAACCTTGGAAGTAAATCAATACTAGCTCTTGTGTGGAGAATCACTTCACTATCCCTCCCTGGATTCCCCTAGCGAGTATTAGTTCCCACCTTTAGCCTATACATGGCATCTGCCGTGACACCAGCACGACAGTTGGCGCCCACCGTGGGGCTAGCGGCGCTAGCAGGGGTCAAAATCCGGACGGGAAACTTCATCGCCACCGACGGGCGCATCGTCTCTGGGCTCGTTCAGCGCTTTGGAGCGCGGGACTTTGTCAGTGACAACGCAGGCTGCTTCGGCACGTGCCCTCTCCCGCGCAACGGCATCTTCGTCAAGCTCGGCACGCACAACGTCTACGTTGCGGTGGACGTGTCGAGCGTTCATCCGCGCCACGTCGTCGAAGCAGGCGAACCGCCCCTCACTGTGGCTCGCGGGGAGCGTATCGCTCGTTCCCCGGACCATGCAGAGGTAATGATGACAGCGCCAGGTGCGGGTGCAAGCAAAGATCCGGCGCCAAATCCGGAGGTGACGCCCAAGGCACCAAGGAAAGGTAGAGGTCCTCCGCTAGAGAGGCCGGAAAACGTGTTGAGAGAGGCAATGGATAGCTTGGCAAACCCTGTAGTAGCAGCGGTAGATCCGGCTCGTGCACAGGCCGAGCTGGAAGCAACTAGGCAGAAAATACTAGAGGGCGCAAAGAAAATAGCCGCGGCCCAGCAGTCGTTGAACATGACGCTACGTGAGTACGCTAAGGCGAACAAGGTTGATAATGTAAAGGTCAAAGGGAGAAATCTCATGAGCGAGATGAACAGAGAAGGTGATGTTGGAATCGAGGAGTCAGAAAACTGTTTGTCCGTGGGGCTGCCGAGGTATAGTACCCCGGCCAAGAACCTCAGAGCGGCGGATGCAGCTGCATCCGAGTTAGAGGGACTGATGGGTGAAGCCCGGCAAAGGCAGCAAGACCGGGTTAACGAGCTGGTTCGGATTGCGAATAGGCAAAACGAGGAACTACTCAGGGCAAACCCGGAAAGAGCTGGAGCCTCCAGGATCGTCCATTCAGCGGTGGGTAACCCGAAGAAATCCGCTGGAGCCGCATCGTCCCCTCATGGTGGTCCAAGGAGAGAGGAGGTGGTAACCTCGGCCAGACGGAACAAACAGATTGTCTCGTATGACCCGACATGGGCAGGGAAATAAAAAGAAGCGCAGAAAAATGATGATCGACGGAGTGTGAGCCGAGGCGAAGCTGGCCGAGGTAACCGTGACCAAGGCAATGCCGGTCAAGGGAACGTTGTCAACAGCAATGCCGGACAGCAAAACCCAGCTGGAGCAAGACAGCCGTAGCAGCGGAACATGCCAAGGCAAGAGCACAGTGCCGGCCGAGGTATGCAACAGAAAGATGCGCCGCAAGAGCAAAACCGGTACAATGATGGTGATTCGGAGATGGCAAATGCGGGATATTCCAGACCGGACTATCATGTGATAGGGTCAAGATTGGTAAGTAGGGATTTGATGCCGGACGATGCGAGGTTGAAACTGGATCGACTATATAGGTCGGAACAGATTGAATGTCAAGGTCCACCGGGTCCAGCGTGTTTTGGACCCCGGATCATGAAAGAGCCACCGGTACCGAACTTTCAGCTGCCCAGGGGCACCAAGACCTATGACGGTAGTACCAAGCCAGAGGATTGGCTGATAAACTATGCTACGGCTGTAAAAATTGCCACAGGCAACCTGAGATGGGCTCTACGGTATGTACCCCAAATGTTGGAAGGCCCGACAAGGGTGTGGTTGAACAATTTGCCACCAGGAATCATCAACTGCTGGATAGATTTCGAGGAGATGTTCATCAGCAATTTTTCGAGTACGTATCAAAGGCCAAATAGGCCACAGACCCTAGCTATGTGCAAGCAAAGACCCAATGAGATAGACCGGGAGTTTTTGACCCGGTGGTGTACCGTGAGAAACTCATGCGAGGGCGTGATAGAATCACAGGCCATAGCATGGTTTGCACAGGGGTGCAGATATGGAAGCGAACTGTGGATGAAGTTGCAACGGAAAATGCCAGCAATGTTGGCAGAAATGATCCGGATTGCAGATTCGTATGCGTTGGGTGACCCGACCCAACCAAGGCTCGCGTCAAACGAGTCAAGCCATGAGTACTATCAAAGGTATGGATCCGGATCATCCCGGAGGAATGATTACAGAGGAAAAAGGAGAGATGATAGACCGGACCACAGGTACGGTTCGCATCAAGTTGCAGCTGTGAACCAAGATCAACCCGGAGCAGGGGGTAGTTAGCGCCAGAAAACTGGAGGTCAATGGACTCCAAGGAACGATGGGAAGAAAACTTGGATACCGGAGCAAAAGAAACAGTGGCAAGAAAGGAAAGACCGTCCGAGGTATACTTATGAGCCGATGTTGGACCAGCCGTGTAAGTTTCACACGCCAAATCCGAACAACCCAGCGGGTCATACGACGAGGCAATGCGAGTGGATGCGCAAGATCGAGCAAGGTGGTTCGGGGAATGCTCAGGCACCCTAGAATGATCAGCCTCGGCAGGAGTTACCCCCGGCAGCAATTGCTCTCTAGAGCGAACACGCAACAGCTAATGTTACCTCCCCCTCCGCCGAGGTATGATAACAATGAAAGAAGGGATGCAGTGCATCAGGTAGAAAATCAGCATCAGCCGGATCAGAGGCACCCCGAAAATGAGGGGAGAAACGAGTACAGGGAGCATCACCAGAGCTACTGTGTATTCACCACAGAAGAAACTGATAGAAAAAGCTTGCAGCGTAGGCATATGGAGGTAAATGCGGTAATGCCGGCAATGACGAGGTACATGCCTTGGTCCGATCAGGAAATCACCTGGAGCATTAGGGATCATCCCAAGATCATGCTGAGCCCTGGTTCGTATGCGTTGGTGCTGGATCCTACGTTCATTGGACCTAGCATTAATGTAAGGTTCTCCAAGGTACTGATCGACAATGGAAGTAGCATAAATATCATGTATGCGGACACAATGCGCAAGTTGGGTATCTCGGAGAACATGCTCCAGGCCACGAGGACAACTTTCCATGGCATTGTGCCCGGCATTTCTTGCGAGCCCATAGGCAAGGTCCGGGTCGACGTCTTGTTCGGCACGAGGGATAATTGCCGAACCGAAAATCTGGAGTTCGAAGTGGTGAACTTAGAAAGGCGTATCATACGTTGCTCGGAAGGCCAGCGTTGAACAAGTTTATGGCAAGTTGTCATATCAGCTACTTGAAGATGAAGTTGCCAGGACCAAATGGAGTGATTACCATTGTTGGGGACTTCCGACGTTCGATGGAATGTGCGTCGGCCGGGTCAAACCTAGCCGAGTCACTTGTGATCGCGCAGGAAAAGAGAAAAATTCAAGAGGTGGTTGCATTGGCTTAGTCCGCGCAGCAGTATATGCCAGCGTTGAGTAACCCACATGGAACTGTCTCTTTCTAGGCCACGAAAGATACCAAGAAGGTTCCCATTGATGACATGTTCCCAGAGCGCACCGTAACAATTGGTGCCGGGCTAAGTGATAAATAGGAAAGCGAGCTCGTCAGCTTCCTCCGTGAGAATCGGGACATTTTTGCTTGGTCCACACAGGACTTGCAAGGTGTTCCGAGGGAGTTGGCCGAGCACTCTTTGAATGTGAGACCCGGAGCTAAGCCGGTGAAGCAACCTCTCCGCCGCTTCGCCGAAGATAGGAGGAAAGTCATTGGGGATGAGATAGCTCGGCTGCTAGCTGCAGGATTTATCATGGAGGTTTTTTACCCGGATTGGCTGTCTAATCCGGTGCTGGTGGAAAAGAAGAAGGATGACCCGAACGTGGCAGTGGTTTGGCATATGTGTATCGATTACACGAACCTGAACAAGGCGTGTCCAAAAGACCCATTTTCGCTGCCAAGAATAGATCAGGTCATAGACTCAACTGCTGGATGCGAACTGTTGTCATTCATTGATGCTTATTCTGGTTTCCACCAGATACCTCTGAATCTGGATGATCAAATAAAGACTGCGTTTATTACCCCGTATGGGGCTTATTGCTATCGCACCATGCCGTTTGGATTACGTAATGCAGGGGCAACATACCAGAGGTGTATGCAAAAGTGTTTGCACGACCAAATAGGTCAAAATGTACATGTGTACATGGATGATGTGGTTATCAAGACCAAGGAAAGCAAAACGCTCCTTGACGATATCAGGCAAACGTTTGCAAACCTAAGAAGGTTCCGGATGAAACTTAACCCGGACAAATGCACCTTCGGTGTCCCGGCTGGAAAATTGCTCGTTTTTCTCGTCTCCAGCCGAGGTATAGAGGTTAATCCAACCAAAATCCGAGCCATCGAGCGAATGGAACTTCCGAAGTGTCTTAACGATGTCCAGAAGTTCACAGGTTGCCTGGCCTCGTTAAGTCGGTTTGTATGTCGGTTGGGAGAAAAGGCTTTGCCTCTTTACCAGCTCATGAAAAAGTCGGATAAGTTCATTTGGACACCGCAGGCTGATGAAGCCTTTGCTCACCTAAAGAAAATGTTAGCCACGGCACCAGTGCTAGCTTCACCACTATCAAAGGAGCCAATTTTACTCTATATAGCCTCAACCAACCGAGTTGTAAGTGCAGTGATAGTGGTGGAGCGCGATGAGGAAGGTAAGTCGGTGCAAAGGCTAGTGTATTATTTGAGTGAAGTGTTGTCAACCTCAAAGCAGAACTACCCACATTATAAAAAAGTGGCGTATGGTGTATACATGGCCGCCAAGAAACTGAAGCACTACTTTGAGGAGCATCCCATCCGGGTCATATGTGAGGCCCCTATATCCGAGATAATGAGTAACAAAGATGCAAGCGGCAGAATTGCAAAATGGGCAATTGAGCTAGCTCCTTATGCTCCGCAATATGACCGGAGAGAAGCCATCAAGTCTCAGGCTGTGGCGGACTTTTTCGTGGACTGGGCCGAGGTACAGTACGAACCACCGCTTCCGGATCCGAACTATTAGCGGATGCACTTTGACGGATCAAAGACCAAAACCGGGCTAGGTGCCGGAGTTGTACTCACGTCGCCAAAAAAGGACCAGTTGAAATATGTGCTGTAGATCCACTTCACCGCATCAAACAATGTCGCTGAGTATGAAGCACTTGTGCATGGGCTCAAGGTAGCAAAAGAAATTGGTATACGTCGGATCATATGCTTTGGCGACTCAGATTTGGTGGTGCAGCAAGTGTCCGGAGTGTGGGACGCCCTTGATCCAAACATGGCACTATACAGATTTCATGTGCAGAAGATTTCTGGTTACTTTGAGGGATGCGAATTTCATCATGTACCCCGGGTGGAAAATGAGGCTGCCGACATGCTGTCGAAGCTCGGGTCAACCAGACAAGCAATTCCACCGGGTGTAGCATTAGAGCACCTCAAGAAACCATCCATCAGGCCATCCCCGGAGTCCGAGTCAATCTACGTCCCGGAGGACACAGAATCCGGAGCTGTGCCCATGGACGTTGACACAGGAAATGGTGCGCAAAACCCGGGGAATGCTTCGCAAAACCCGAGGACTGCTTCGGCAAACCCGGGGACTGCTTCGCAAGACCCGGGGACTACTCAGCATGGTCCGGTTGAAGTTATGCCGGTGGATCAGATGGAGATAGACGAGGACGTGTTCCCCGTGCGGCCAATACCGGCTTGGGCACTGCCTATATTTCAATTCCTGAAGGATGGAACGTTACCCACTGAGGAGGTGCTGTCCAGGCAAACACAGAGGACGGCAAAGGCCTACACGATCATCAATTCCGAGTTATACAAAAGAAGTGTGACCAATGTCCTCCAGCGGTGTGTTGACCTGGAAGAAGGGCTTGAAATCATCCGAGATATACATCAGGGAGAATGCGGGCATCACGCCTCATCCTGAGCCTCGGTTGCAAAAGCTTTCCGACACGGATTCTACTGGCCAAATGCCTTAGAGCAAGCAGAAGATCTGGTGAGAAAATGTAATGGTTGTCAAAGGTACGCTACCAAGACACATATGCCAATTTCGGAACTCAAGACCGTCCCAATCACTTGGCCATTTGCCGTATGGTGCTTAGATATGGTTGGCCCGTTCAAACCAGCAAAGGGAAATATGACCCACATTCTGGTAATGGTGGACAAGTTTACGAAGTGGATTGAGGTGAAGCCTATAAGAAAATGTGATGGAGCTACGGCCGTAACGTTTCTCAAAGATATCATCTTGAGGTACGGTTATCCACACAGTATCATAACTGATAATGGCACAAATTTTGCGGAAGGAGCATTCGCTCGTTTCTGTCGGGATAAGAGGATCCGGCTGGACGTAGCTTCGGTAGCCCACCCCGCATCGAACGGGCAAGTGGAAAGATCCAACGGATTAGTATTATCCGGGATAAAACCCCGGCTCATTGAGCCGCTGCAAAGATCAGCGGGGTGCTGGATAGAAGAACTACCAGCGGTACTATGGAGTTTAAGAACAACTCTGAATCGATCAACAGGCTATACACCGTTTTTTCTGGTATATGGGGCAGAAGCTATATTACCAGCCGACATAGAGCATGATTCGCCTAGGGTCACCCAATACACAGAAGCCGAAGTGCAAGAAGCCCGGCAAAATGATGTTGATCTGCTGGAAGAAGCGAGAGAACTGGCACTGTCCAGATCCGCCATATATCAGCAAAATCTCTGACGCTATCATAGCCGGAAAGTGTGCCCTCGAGTCTTTCAGGAAGGCGATCTGGTGCTCCGGTTGGTACAACGTACTACTAGAATGCATAAATTATCCCCCCCATGGGAAGGGCCATTCATCGTGAGCAAAGAATTGCACAATGATTCTTACTATCTTATAGATGCAAAGCCATAGGAAAAGAACAAGGCGGATAGGTCCGGAGAGGAATCAAAACGACCATGGAACATAGCTCTACTTCGGCCTTTCTACACCTAGCTAAGAAGTGTATGTATCCGGGTTATCTCATATGTCGGTATGTATGTCGGCAATGAGCTTATCAATGAAATGTTGGCACCTCGAGCAGTAACTCGGGGACTGCCTTAATAATGTTTGTTATTTTTTGTGCGTCAGCTGGAGTAAGTTATTCTACTTAGCTCGGATTAGTAGTGTGTGAGCACCAAAAACCCAACTCTTCGACTTGCTGCTGTCCAACAAGAATTGGCTTCATGGCAAGCAAGAGAACAAGTTTGGAATTGCGTAGCACATGAAAAACGACTAAGGAAAAGAATTTATTCGAGCCGACGTTTGTTTTGTGGACTAACCCTGTATTTATTTTCAAGTTATTATGCAGTTTTATTTTTGAGCTAAGTCTAAAAGTTTCCCAGTATTGTTAAGACAATATTTAAGCTCGGATTCGTAAGTTGTAAAACCGAATCAAGGTAGACACGATCCGAGCCAAAAGATTGAACGAACAAGAAAAAGAAACTCGGGGACTACGCCCAAGTTAATCCGGCATAAGTACTTAGTAGCAAAATATCACATCTATTTGGAATACAATTCCACCCGGCATACCGGGGATCTCATAAATTTTCAAGTGTTTTTTACTTAAGGAGCAGCGGGAGGAAGTTCGGCATCATCGTCACCCTCTTCGATATCCGAGGCAGTGTCCTCTTCGTCTTCACCCGAAGCATCTTCAACATTTTCAACTTCCTCTTCACCTGCGACTTCCAGGAAGCTCGGACCCTCAGTCCATTCATGAATGGGGGCATATTCGATGAGGCTTTAGGTGCAAGCCTGGCGCCGAGCTACCCACTCCGGGTCATCCGTCCATTTGGATCCGGTGCGGAGGCGTGTGAGGAGGCTGAGATCTATCTTTTCGTACCACGTCAAAATGTGGTGAAGGATGGTATCGGCAGTAGCGCGTCCAGCGGATTCTCGCCAGAGGTCGAGCTGGGTCTCAATTTCCGACAGTCTTTCAGCGAGCTGTGTGACTCTCTCCGGAGCATCATCGGCGGGCCAGAAGGCGTTGAAGACCCGGACTGCAACATCGAGGAGGTCCCTGCCGTAGTTCTTGATGATTTCCACGCGAGATGACAGGCTGACCAATAGGTCCTCCATGTCAAAGGGAATGCTCTCACCCTCATGAGCGACCGGAGTACCCCTTTCTTGGCGGAAATTGGTGACAGCAGCACTTGCAATGGCAGTACCCTCTGGAAAGTGGCCTGGGAAACAAGGCAAAGGACAAAGTTGAGAAAACAAGGCATATGAAGTAACCCAGAGAAATAAGGCGGATAAAGGAAAAGAAACTACGTGAGATGTGACTGTGAATCCGGGTCAGTTCCTTGGTGCAAGCTTCACGCCTCTTCGGAAGCTGCTCGAGCTCAGCATTTGCCGACTCAAGTTTGACCTCGGCTTTCTAAAGAAGCTCACGGTCCTTAGCACTTTGGAGTTTGAGGCGCTCGCGTTCTTCGGTGTAGTCCTGGCCAACCCTTTTCAGCTCGGTTTGGTGTTGCGCCTTCATCTTAGCCATTTCAGCTTTGAGCTTGGCTATCTCATCATCTTTGGTCCGGAGGAGGGCGAGCTCATCATCTTTCTTCTTCAGCTCGGCTTGGTGTTGTCCTGCTTATTCGAGAAAATGCAGCATCATGTCAGGCACATGCACACTTTCTTCAAGCAGTGCTGAAATCGTGTGTTGGCCCGGCAGAGCTGAGGTATGAATGTTTGCCGAGCCAAGGAGGAAAGCTGATGAAAAGCACAGTAAAGACAGACAAGAAGGACGTACCCTTGATCTGCTCCAAGTTCTTCCGCATTATTTTGTTTTCAGCTTCCACCCCAGCTGCGGAAACCGAACAATCAGATCAGTTCGGCAAAGGAAGTGGAAAGGAAATGAAGGAGCGTTAAAGAAAGAAATTTACCCCTTTTCTCGTACTCCGCGATGAGTGCATCCTGTTTCGTGCGAAGATTTTTGTCGTATCCAACAAGCGCTGGAATTCAGCACTTCGGCGGTTGGTGGTCACCTAAAAGAGATACAGAAACTTAAGTCAGCCTAGTGCATGTTCGAAGTGTACTAAAATCCGGGCCAAGTGGAACTTAACCCGGCTCTAGGTGTGTGCATGTTCGAAGTGTACTAAAATCCAGGCCAAGTGGAACTTAACCCAGCTCTAGGTGTGTGCATGTTCGAAGTGTACTAAAATCCGGGCCAAGTGGAACTTAACCCGGCTCTAGGTGTGTGCATGTTCGAAGTGTACTAAAATCCGGGCCAAGTGGAACTTAACCCGGCTCTAGGTGTGTGCATGTTCGAAGTGTACTAAAATCCGGGCCAAGTGGAACTTAACCCGGCTCTAGGTGTGTGCATGTTCGAAGTGTACTAAAATCCGGGCCAAGTGGAACTTAACCCGGCTATAGGTGTGTGCATGTTCGAAGTTATCATGGAGCTACATTAGTTCTATAAAAGAGCATCTGGCCGAGTAACAAGTCACTCCCCCGGAGGCTCGGGGACTAATGGTTATTATCTACAAGTTGCAAAGGAGAAACGACGTACCTCCATCATTCGTCCAGTGAGGTTAATGGCCTTTGCGGCAGTATTCATCTGAGCGGAAAACTCGGCGGGGCCGAATTTTTCCGGGAGATCAGATTCCTGGACTACCTCTGCCTTATTCCAGTTCATGACAAACTCCATCAGGCTCGGAGGGTACCATTCTCCCGTGGGCATATGGGGCGTCACCAAGCCCTTTGCATGTGCTTCCTTCCTCTCCACCAACGCAAGGGCGGGGCTGGTGTGCAGAACCAACTGCTGGGCTTCGGTTGGCTCGGCAGGCGCGTCCTTTGCCGCTGATGTCTTCTTGGGGAGCATTGACTCAAGGGTGCGTTGCCCAGGCTCGGCAGCACCGGGCTTGGCAGCGTCTTGAATCTTCTTGCCCTTGGCTTGCTGGGAAGAAGAAGCCGTAGCAGCGGGTTTTCCCTGCCGAGATTGAGAGGACTCGGAAGATGCAGAGGAACTGGGCGCTGGTACTCTCGTTGCTGGACTTGGTGCCAGCGCTGATGTTTTCGCAGCCGGAGTGGGTGCTGATGCCGGAGTTGGAGATGGTGCTGGTTTGGCTGCTAGTACTAGAACGAATGCTGGAGTCGAGGCAGCCTTAGTGCCTGCTGGTTGTGGCGTTGCCGAGGTGGTGGGTACCGTTGCTCCGGCTGGCCCGGTTCCCCCTGCTCCAGGAATAGGGCTCAGCGGACATGACTCATCGTCACGACGGGTGAAGGGCTAGGCCGGAGAGGTGAAGAGATGCTGGACCCACTTTGAGGGACCTCCACCGGAGCCATGTGAAATCAAGTAACGTCAGAAGAAAAATTACGACGAAGTAAGGAAGAACGAGTTACAGAAGAAAGAAGAACTTACGCATCCGAGGTTTCGGCTGCTCTGGGTTTCCGAGCCCTTCGTGCTGGGGCCTTCTTTCGCCTTTTAGCGGGCTGGGAAGGTCCGGAGGAAGAGCTTGAGGAAGCCCCGTGTTTTTTCTTCGATGCCACCGAAACTGGCTCGTCCGTAGCGAGGGGAGGATCCTCGTGGATATGACCACCGGGGTGAGCTGATGGCGGAAAAGCAAAAGAAAGGGGGACAGCCTCAAAGGGTTCAATTATCTCGATATCCGAGTAATCTTCATCATCGGGCCAATCTCTAGCAGAAGAGAAGTTACCCGTGGGTCGTTTCGTGGCGTCGGTCATGGGGAGAAACATCTCTTGGTCCAGCTCCTCCTCGTTCGAAGTCACCCGGTCCGGTGCCCACTTAAGGGTCGGATCGGTGCCGTCCTCGAGCATCTGCTGAAGGAATAGCTAAGGAAAAGAGTAAACAAACGAGTCAAAAATGCAATAATAACAGACACGTGATTAGTCCGGGGTAAATCTGCAGCATGAAACTTGCCGCGGGAGGAAGCCGGTCACGGCAGAAATGCTCAATCCCCCAAGTCCACTCAGAGGAGAAGTCCTTGTGAGTGGTGAAGAGAGCCTTAACCCGGCGATAAATCTCCGTGTTGTTCAGTTCGAAGGATGAAGTCCGGTTGGGATCGCGGCCGTAGCTCATATGGCACACATTGTGGGTGCGCTTCTGGAGAGGGGAGATTCGGTTGCGCACGAAAGTGATCATTGCATCCTCGTTGCGCAACCCGAGCTCCTTCAGCTCCGTGAACCTTTTGTTCACTTGGTTGGCTAGGGCCGTAGGTTTCCTGGGAACGGCGTCCCACAGATCCGGGTTCGGCGGACCCAGTGTATAAGGGAGCAACCGGATCAAATCTTCGGTGCCCGTGTTCCGGACGTAAAAGAACGTCCGGGCCCACCCTTTGCAGGATTCTAGCCCTATGACCCAGGGGAAAACAGAGAACCTCCGGGGTGAGATGGAGGCCGCTCCGAACTGAGTGAGCCGCTTGTCCTCGGGATCAGTGTGGATGTCGGGAATAACATTGCGGCGAAGGGCGAAAAACCGGATCCACAGCTCCTTCGTGGGCCATAATCCGGCGTAGCCTTCAATTGTAGAAGCAAAGGCAGAGAGAGAAGTAATGGCATTGGCTGGAAGATGGTGCGGCTGGAGATGGTAGGTACTGAGCCAATCGTGGAAGAAATCGCTCACCGGCAGTCCGAAGTCCCGTTGAAAGTTAGACAGGAACACAACGAACTCCCCAGGATTGGGTGAAGGAGCTAGCTCGGCGGAGGCGAGGCGAGCGGCGACGCCGGCGGGGATGCGTCTGGTCCGGTAGAGCCAGTCCAGATCGTCCTGGCAGACCTAGGAGCCGGCCCACGCGCCGCGGTCCGCAGCAGCGGCGTCCTCCTCCATCTCTTGTTCAGCGATGGCGAGTTCTTCTTCTGTCATCTGCTCCTCGAAGCCCTCGTTGGCGCTAGAGGCGGCGGGGGACAGTGGCCTGGATTGACGATGACCCGTAGCGGGAGATTTGCGTCGCAGTGACGGTGACGCAGAGGCGCAACGGAGAAGTGCGGCGGCGATGCTGCTTTTTGGCAGTGCTGGTGGTGGCGCGGTCGCGAGGAAGACAAAGAGGAATAGCAGCGGGCAGAGGGGTGCGGCGGGGGAAAATCCTAAGGGAGGCACCCCTCCGCTATTTAACCACTCCCATCAGGGGTGAGTGGGATCGCGCCCTGTGGACCGGCCACACGCTGTGGCCGTGTATCGCCCATCGGGACCAATCAGTGAGGAGCCACACGGAAGGCCACAGGGCGAAGAGAGTCCTGTGACGTGACGCGCTGGTGCGGTAAACAAGGAGGCAGGCGTGACGTGACCCGTGCACAGTGATAACTGACAATTACTGCGGCGGTTACTGTACCGTCTCTTAAAATAAGACGACATAATGATTACCCTTCACATGGGTTAGCGTATGAGAGAAGGAAGCAAGACCCGGATGGAACTATGGTAACCCGGCCGGCAAGTGGAAATTTGAAATGTGCAAAGGGAACGTAAATCCAAGCAGTCCGGGGTACAGAGGTAACTCGGCAACAACGACAGGGGCACAAAATTGAACCTGGTATGGCCTTAGTGGCCAAGGCAGCTAAGACCGCACCAGCTTCGGGGACTAATGTTGGGGGGATACCCCCGGGTAGGGTCACGCCGGGGTATAAAGGACGAGTTAGCCGAGGTTCGGCAAGGCCAAAGCAGATGCTGGCCGGGTCACCTCAAGGAAGGCCGAATCACGGGGTAATCCGGACCTAGGGGCGTTCGCCTAACTAGGTCTCATCCGACTTAAGCAGTAAGCCGGAACTGCATGTTTTACCTATATGCAGGAAAGGGTGTGGCCGGATGAACCATCATCCGGGCCACAGCAAGCTTCCAGGAGAAGGAAGGAATCTCGCTGGTCAAAAAGAGCCCCGGTACGCACTACCTGAGCGAAGCGAGCAAGGACAGGACCACCGGGGCGTGGCCGACAAGCGTGACGACGCCCGTGTCAGCTGACGAGGGTACCGTCAGAGGCTCACATAGCTAAAGCATGTGTGATGCGGGGGAAAAGCACCCCGGTCGGCTTACCACTTTGGGAGGAGGCATATTCCTAAGAATATGCCTCCACGTATGCCCTAGGCAGAAACCGAGCCTCCCCTATAAAAGGGGGGCTAGGGCTTCTGCAGAAGGGGTTGGCTGGTTGGTCTCTCTACGATTCTGTTGTGGTTTAGGGTTTCAGGTGAGATCTGTGGGTGGGAGTAAGAGAGCTCCTTCTTCCTCCTCTCGCCCATACAGCTCTAGGAGCACTTGTAACCTTGGAAGTAAATCAATACTAGCTCTTGTGTGGAGAATCACTTCACTATCCCTCCCTGGATTCCCCTAGCGAGTATTAGTCCCCACCTTTAGCCTATACATGGCATCTGCCGTGACACCACCACGACAAATATGGATCGAAGGGAGTAATATTTTCTAAAATTGTCCAATGTTTTAATTTTTTGACAAACGCCAATGATGAATCTGATCGATGGGGTTGGAGATCTGCACGGAGTTCAGCAATGGCGGCTAGGAGAAACACCGATTGATCCTATATCAATTGCTACACGATCGGAGCTGCTTCCGTAGACCAGGTTCAACGAAAGTGGGACCTGTACCTTGCTTTATCCCGGTGACACCCCGCCTGTACAAACGGCCTCCACATCATCTCATACGCGATTGTTGTATACGACTCTAGTACGACTTGACCTCCACCCGGTCGCACCCGAAATCCCACTAACGAGCTGAAATTATTGTCTAGGGGGGACACCGAAGCAAGCCACATTACGGGCCTCCTGGTTGCAAGAGACGGTATTTTGATCGTGGAATTTTAGTCGTGGAGTTTTGACGGTTTCAGCCTTCAAGGCGAGCAAGCCACATTACGGGCCTCCTGGTTGCAAGTCGGCAGAAATTGGCTATGGGCGTGGCCCACGTTTCCTTCGGCATGATTTATTTTCCATTTTCTTGTTTGCCTGTATGTGGGTGAGGTGTTCTCTTTTTTTGCGGAAAAAGATCCGGATCTATTTCATGAGTTCATAAGAAGTACAAAGTATCCTAAACATAATAAAAATTATATCGAGGTCTTTGAACCACCTAACGAATACTACTATCGCCAGAGCGAGCCGCCGACGCGGCACTGTCGCCGCTTCATTACCGGAGCCGGCATGCCATTGTTGATGACAGTCGGGAAGTCTCCGTGCACGTGCCCCTAAGGACCAGCGCCCTAGAGATGAAGTTGTCGCCATTGAACCCTTGAGTTGATCCGAAACTTGTAACACCAAACCTAAAACACACGTAGACTGGACGAGATCTAGAACACACGTAGACTGGACGAGATCCACCACTCCATGGAAGCGGCGACCAGACGAATCCCCACCCTCCTCAACGCCAGTAGCAGGATCGTCGCCGACGAGGTGGAAGAGGAGGCGGGTATACCTTATTCTTGTCCCGCACAACGCCGCCATAGCCACCATAACGACGATACCGGATGACCAAACTCTAACTTTAGGGACCCTTCTACACCACCGAGCGCAGGTCCGAGGTCCCCACCTCCTCCCGCCGCCGGAGCGGCAAGCAGAGGAGACGGGGACCCATCAATGCTCGGTCGCAGACGGCGAGGACGAAGTAGATCATGGCGGCTGCTAGAGTTTTTACCCTAGCCGACGCCTCTTTTTCTCACGAGGATAACATGCTGTTTTCGTGGGTGAGGTGTTCTCGCTCATACGTTTGCATGCCATCAAAAATATCTTCCTGCGCACGTGTTGCAGCAGGTACATGTTTGTAAAATCAACCCCATAAATTCACTCATATCTACTCCCTCCGTTTTAAAATATAAGACGATTTAGTTTTGTAATGAAGTATATTTAGATCTCTTTTTGTGTTTAGGTTCATCTAGTTTTGGAGTGAACAAGATACTAAAAAGAGCTAGATACACTCCTTTCACAAAGCTAAAACATCTTATATTATAAAACGGAGGGAGTACATATACATACATAAGGTGTGACCCACTCACACATGTGTGTATCCCAAAACTCTGTTTTAGCTTTGTGAAAAGGATGTATCTAGACTTCTTTTACAGTGAACCTACACACTAAAAGGAGTCTAGATACACTTTTTCACAAAGCTAAAACATCTTATATTTTGAAACGGAGAAAGTATGCAGCAATGTGTCGTTCGAGTCGACGAGTGCGCTCCAGGTGTAGTCAAGTCGTGACTTTTTTGTCTTCCAAGCGAGTAGTCTCGTATAATGGAACGTGATCGTGTTACGAGTGTGCATATCCTCGGTATACTTCACTCATGGGATTATGAAAGGATCGGTGCCTGACGACAAGGATCAACCTAGTAGTGCAATGGCATGAGAACGACATCGACGTGGTCTTGTGCACTATATATGATCAATGAAATCATCTACCCCTAAAGTGCAATTCTTGATTAGTCTGTGCATAGTAAAAACTCTTTATCCACGGCCGTGGCGTAGATCTGTCGCATCCACCACATGTGTCTGACACTGTCAACGAATATTTAAGCGGGCTCGAGACATCCACTATCAATAATATAAAAGAGCTTCTCACCTCGTGTTGGTCAAAGCACAACACTATAGCCCCAAAACAATGCACTCTAGTCCTTGGAAACGGACGAGAAGACATCAAAACAACTTCTCTCATCGTGTCTTCGACCACCGGTCACGAGATTTTTTTATTTTCTTTGGTATTGACGTGGTATAGTTTCTAGGTCTAGGACTTAGCGTGTAGAGTTCTAGGGTTAATGTCGAGATTAGGGTCTAGATCTAGGCACTAGTGGAAAACGTGCTTTTTGTCCCGGTTTCCAACCGAGACGGGGCAATCAGGACTAAAGGTCTCCCCCTTTAAGCCCGGTTCGGCCACAAACCGGGACAAAAGGTCCTCATGGGGCAGCGTCGAGTGCATGGGACCTTTAGTTCCGGTTTGTAATACGAACCGGGACTAAAGATTTTTTTAAAAAAAAATTGAATTTTTTCTTGAACTTTTGAATTATCTCACTCGCTAATCTCTCACATCTCTCATTTTTCACACTAACTATACTTAATCTTAGGACAAATTACACTTATGGTCAAATTTCCTGGTCGGTCACCCATCCTAGTACTACTCCACCCCCAGCACACTTAACTTCCCCATTCCATCTCTCTCACCTCGCACGAAGAACCCTTGTACCTTATTGTCAAGACTAGTATATCAATCCTATTAGCTCATATCAATATGTCAACCATCTTTATTTTTTGAAATTATGAATAACTATTTTAGTAAACAACAATAAATAAGTAATAATAATATTTTATTCCAATGAAAATAAAAAACTAATTAAATTAATATTTTATTCATTTTTGCCATTTATTCATTTAATATGACATAAATAATATCTTCAAATCTGTAAATCGAAATTCGACAAATAATATATCCACTATTATCAGAAGAATGTGAGGAATTCAAATATGACATAAAAATTACTAAAAAAATTTATTTTTGAAATAACTTTTTTTTCTTTTCAAATTTCAAGAATCTAAAAGAATCCAAAACGGCCTAAGGCCGTTGAAATCGAAGAGGAATTTTTTTCTGCATGTTTTGATAGGCTATACATTTTTTCTAATATCGTATGCAAAAGTTATGGCCATTTGAATTTTTCATGACAGTTTTTTCCAAATTATGTCGAAATTCATGTTTGTTAATTTTCGTAACAACTAAATCATTTAATATAACTATAGATCGAAATATTTTATTTTTATAATTTTTTATAATTTTTTAGCATGATTTTAAAACTAGAAAAGGCGATCTCCTGCCTGGGGGGTGGAGAGTCGTTCTCCTGCCGTGGCAGGATTTGTGCCCGTTTTCCTACCACGGCAAAACTTGAGAACTTTTTTGCCTATTTTCTTTAGTCCCGGTTGGTAATACGAACCGGGACTAAAGGTCACACCTTTAGTCCCGGTTGGTGATATGAACCGAAACTAAAGAGGTTGGCACCGGCCGCAACCCCTTTAGTCTCGGTTGGTGTCTCCAACCGAGACTAAAGGTCCTGTTTGACCCGGGACTAAAGATTATTCTGTTGGAACCGGGACTAATGTGAGCATTAGTCCTAGGTCCAACCACAACTGGAACTAATGCTCCGAACTGAGGTGGACGAAAGGCCATTTTTCTACTAGTGAGGGGGTCTAGGTTATAGAACTACCATTAGGGTCTAGAGTATAGGTCTCAATACCAAAGTTTGTATTAGATTTTCCTATTTTACAACAACCTTATACACTCCTACTAGATTCCACGCCAAAATAGGATTTCCCACAAGCTTGGGAGTGATTTCATGTGTCTGTATTCTACGTACCCTAGGACATAAGTTTGTTAGCTTTTCACCCAACCTTTCCTCTTCCTTTATGTCAAGATAATGAATGTGAAAATAGGAAATCAAATATGATCCAAGTTGGTGCGAAATTGATCCAGATGATTCAAAGTGATTTTTTCACTATTGGTCTAGAAACTTCCTCACAGATAATCTTGTTTGTGAGGTAGGTGCCACTTAAAAGTTTTCTATTGCATTTTCCTATTTGCAACAACATTCTACATCCATATTAGTACCCCATTCATAAAAGTAAGGGTTTCTAGCGGTTTGTTTTGTGTGTTTTCATGTGCCCCTGTTCTATGGCCCCCATAATAGAAATACACTAGCCTTTCACTCGAAGTGATGATTTTATGTGACTTTCCACTTCTTCACGAAATAATAGGACATATGACCAATACCAACAAAAAAAATATGCTAGATTCCTATGAAGGTTGCTTTTGTTGCTTCAAAGTAGGAGTTTTCTACTCTAAGTCAAGAATTACCCATGAGATATCTAGTTTGTGAAAGGAGGTTCCACTTCAAAGTTGGTTTAATCTTTACACCAACCTTATATACGCATATTAGGATCCCACGCTAAAAATCTAGGGAGTCTTAGGTTTTTTCTAGTTGAAAGGATCGTATGGGAACCTATAGGGTGGTGAATAGGTGCTACTTCAAATTTTACTCTTTTTCAAATTAGGGTTTGACACAAAAGGTAAATTATCTAGATATGTAACTAAGGTGAATTAGCACAACTAACTAAGCAAGAGCAATATATAAGTAATGTGCGATAAAGGATAGAGGTAACTGAAATGGAGCACGCGGAGACACAAGGATGATTTCCCGTAGTTCCTTCCTTTTGAGGGGAAGTACGTTTGCGTTTGGAGAGGGGGTGGTTTCAAACCACCAATGCCACAAAAGGCCTCCCTTGTTCTCTGGTGAACCTCACCCCAAAGGGATCGATTCACTCTTCCACTATATCGGTAACCTTCGAGGTGGAAACCGGCACCTTTACAACAAGTTCGAAGCACACATCCACAACTGAATTGGAGGCTCCCGGATGCAAGCAAGTTGTCACAACAATCAAAAGAACAAGCTTGTAAGAACCAATTCAAGGCCTAGGGTTTCCAATGAAACCCTAGAGCAAAGGGTCCCTCAAGTGAATGGGGGGAATGAGGATTTCT
Source organism: Avena eriantha (assembly GCA_910589775.1). Lineage (NCBI taxonomy): Eukaryota > Viridiplantae > Streptophyta > Magnoliopsida > Poales > Poaceae > Avena > Avena eriantha. The sequence goes on along the minus strand of OU342744.1, from coordinate 202,164,514 downwards.
CTTGGTGAAGATGTAGATCAAGGACTCCTCCTTTGATTCCCCAAAGATCAGGGACTTTGGGTGGTTGGAGAGGGAGATCTTGTTGATTTGGTGGCTCAAATTTAGGGTTCTTGAGGTTGGGGAATGAGCAGCTTGAGGCAGGGGATGAAGTCCCCTATTTATAGACAAACCCTGTTCGGACCGTTTTCTGCCCGTTGGGGATGTCCCACACCGGAGACTCCGGTCTGCAATTATTTCACACCGGAGATTCCGGTCTATCTCCGTACAATCTTCGGACCCCCAATCAGAATGACCCAAGCATGATTTTGAGGATCACTCTGGAGACTCTTATCGAAACTCCGGATGGTAACACCAGAGACTTCATCTTTGCACATCGGAGACTCCGGCCTGTGACTTCACACCGGAGATTCTGGTCCATCTCCAGACAATCTCTTGACCCTTATACTATCTGGCCCGGACCTAGTTTTGAGGATCACACCAGAGACTCCGGACTGTCCTGTTCGGAGACTCTGGTCTGAACCTTCCATGGAACCTTTGTTTTAGCCAGGGACACTTCTTGTTGCCATGGACTTTCTACTTTTTAGTACCTTAACCTAACACCATTAGCACACAGTAAAAATGGTCCTCAATTTGTTACCGAACACCAAAACTGAGTAAGACAATAAATGTCTTTTCAATCTCCCCCTTTTTGGTGTTTGATGATAACAAGAGGTTTTGCATGAAATTCTTAAACTAAGTACCATAACTATGCTCCCCCTGAGGATGTGCAGCAATACAAAGCATATCAGGGAATAGAAAGTAAAGGCTCACATAGAGTAGAGAGATTATCACCTAAGTCTTTAACATTACAATAATGAACCGGGCATAGCATGTTCATACGAAAAGGAGATAGTTTCACATAAGAAGCAACTAAGAATCAAACGTTCGAAATTTAAGATAAAATGACATTGGCAAATAAGAAGCAACCTAATTCCCAACCCATGCAAGTCCCAGATGATCCTAATATACATCTTCTCCCCCTTTGGCATCAAGATTCCGAAAAGGGAAAAGACCAAGCTAGTGCCCCAAAGGAGTTGCTCGTCGTCGTCATCCTCTTCATCCTCCTCATAGTCATCATCACCACATGGAGCCTTGGGACCTTTCCCATGAGGGCAGAGGAGGATGCATCCTGAGAAACAAAGCCAAACGTGACCTTAGAGAAGGTCCTCCAATCAACCAGGTTGTTGTTTGATAGCTCCAAATTTCATCACTTTTTTACTATTGGTTTTCCTCTTGTTTATTGTTGGATTTCACTAAAGATCGCCTCTTTCCACTAATGTTAATGTAGCAGTTAGCGAATCCTTCGTTTCTTGTGATGGTTTTCAGGCAATGAACATGTATTGAAGATCTAATAGCATGTATGGGCTAATTACACCAGAAAAAGCAAATCCCCAATTGGAGCAACTTTCATTGGAGGCGTCCTGAATGCTTAACGACCACTGGTACGGTCGGGACGCGCCAAGTACCGCCTACATGTACTACCCACCGGCGCATTCCTTATATCAATACAAGCAAATTTCATAAAATGAGAGAGACGAGAAGAACCATAGAACAAAAAGTTACAGTCGTCGCAAGCCATTTGAGAGGGGAAGATCAGATCTGAAAGAGAAGAAGAACTTCACCTCGTTCATCGACGATTTCCATCCTCTAAACCACATACTCCACCATCATTCTATCATTACTTAGAGAGAGAGATTGGCACTTGTAATATTAGGGTTTGATACTTTGATCTACCTACGATTTGTATTTGTTTGGATCTTTAATCGCTATTATGGTTTGCTACAATAACTTTGAGATGATTTATATTTGCAATACAATTATGCCTTTGATTTGTCTTCCTCTCATTTCTAAGTAAATCCCTATAGGCATGGGAGATGTAGGGTATTGGTGAGATGTGATGTGCCTCCTTTAATTCCATCCATTTGTGAATGTTGTAATGTTTATTTAAATAGTGAGAATGAATATCTATGTTTGCCTAATGTGTGTTATCTAATTTAAGGGCCCAGGTAACATGATACAAATATCTCATAGGTATGAACTTGTTATGCTAGTAATTCGGCGACCCACGAGTGACACGGCCGATATCAAAGAAGAGCTAGCACTACTCGAGGACAACAAGGAACCATCAAGATTAAAGCCTTGATTCGGTCGCAAGACCTTAATTAATGCACTGACCATGGCTGTGGTAACAGGCAGATGGATCATTGGGATTGGTAATAATTGGCCATGAAGACTCCTAGTCGGTATATGGGTTGCTTGTCTACTCACTTATAAATAAGAAATAACACTAACACTTATTCTGCTTATTCTATTTGGCACTTTCACTATCACCATGAACTGATTCTCTCCGTGTCTAACTTCTCATATGCAGGACCTTTACACACCTTTCACATCTTTACTTTTATGAAATTTACTTATTTCCTAAGCAAGTTCCTCTATCTTTTACTCACCAGTTCCACCATCAACTTTTGCAATCAATTCACTCAAGACCTGTGACACCTTCGGTGCGACAGAAACACCACACAAAAACACTTCCCTAGGCTCCTTGTTGGGATCGATATAAAAACTAGAATTATACTTCCTCGAAAACATTCTCTGACAAACCTGTGCACTTGCAGGCCATTATTGTTCTTTGTGTTCCATGCCCCAAAGGAGAGAGTGTGATCCGATTCCTCAGACGGTTTAGCCCCATGCTCATCGTTGTACTGCTCTTCTTCTTCCTCTTCACCTTGAGCCTTGATCTCCTTAAGAAGCTTCTCAATTCTATGACGGCTCTTGTAAGATGCATGATGTTCTTTGCGAATATCCACATTCATGCAACACAACATCTTCTCCCAAAAGGATGCCTTCTTGACCTTTTCCTGGACATACTCGCGAGTGACAGGAGGCATAGGAACATTGGAGGCAGTCTTCCTCCTAGATCCCGTTGGAGGAGTGGGAGCCCGCTCAGCCTCAGAAATTTCTTCATCCTCGCTAGCATAGTGTTGTCTAGGAGCTGGACCCATCCTCCCTTTCTTTTGGAGGGCCACATAACCATGGTCTTGAAGGTTAGGAGGGGGCGAGAGGTGAACCATGAGGTTGGGTGTTGATGAGCATCATCACAAGAACTACATATGGAGGAGATTTTCTGAAAAGTATGGCATGATGCATCTCCTAAAAAATGAAATCCATGATGTCAATGGCATATCCTTCAGCAGTAGGCCTAGCACAAACCACCTTGTGAGCATGATGGAGCAAGTTGACAAGTCCACCCTGGATAGCATCATCATTTCCAACACTTGGAGAAATGGTGTGGCGAAAGATCCTCAACAATAGATTGTAGAGGTTTGAGTCCCTTGGACTCCCCAAACGTGGCATTACTCCCATAGAGAGGTGCAATCTTGCCTTTATCTTCACCCAAAGTGGCACCATGCATGCGGTGACCAATAGGAACAGACACGCCACTGAAGATCTGGTGAATGGCTCTAGCAAAATCATAGAAGTTTGTAGTGCAGTGGAAGTTACCATTCATCCATGTAATAGTTCTTGCCTCATCATGAACAAATACAATGGTGGCATAGAATTGTTGGACAAGGGTAATGTTGTAGTCCTCATGGAGCTCCATAAGATTATGCAGCCCAAGCTTCTGAGTGATCCAAAGAGCCTCCGTGAAATAGGCATTTGCATGCATGTAGGCAAAGTCCATATATTTCTGTGGATAAACTGGGGACTTGGTGAGTTTGCGATACATATCCATCATGAACACCTTTTGTTCCTTCCTCCAATAGCATGGGTCATCATTGGTTCTTGGCATGTCATAGAACCTCATCTTGTGCAACTCACGGTATTCTTTCTTGGACATGTGGGCTAAGGACTGGAAGTTTTCATACTTGCTCTCTTTGCATGGGCCTCATTCTCAATCCGCTTAGTTTCCCTTTGCATATGGGCAGCATCTCTAGCCTGCTACCTCCGGTTAGAGGGTGGAATCACATATTAGCCAACTGCTTAATCATATTGAGGATCCGCCCTTTTGGACTTGGCCTTGGTGCGAGGTGCACAACGAGAACTAGAGCCACCTGTGAATATAGTGAAGGGGAAAGCCTAAAGATAAGCATATATGTCCAGGATCCAAGACAATAGCCAAAAGCCCTTGCTTGATGATGTGTTAGAAGCAAACCACGCCGGAGTCTCTGGTGTGCAACATCGGAATCTCTGGTCTATGCAAAAGCACAACAAAGTCTCGGTCTGGGAGACTAGAAACTCCGGTCCAAAGATCGGGTTGCACAAAGGAGGCTGCGGGAGGCTTATTCCAAGAAGACCGAGCAAGGGAACAAAGCTATTATGAGAGGAGTGTCCACAAAAACGACTTTCCAATGGAAGAAATTGGTACAATCTTAAAAGATTCAAAGGGGATGAACCCTAGGTTCATGGTGAGAGAAAACTGTACCAGATTCGTCCATGGAGTGAATCCACCCGTGGGGAATGGCCCAAGGATGGAGAGGGTGGAGGAGGCCGGTGGCACGGCGGATCCTAGCTGCATCAGGGCCACGGGGCGGTGGTTTTGGAGGAGGAGATGACGAGAGCGTTGGGGAAGGTCGGGGGTCAAGAGAGAAATTTGTGTGTTTCTCTCACCCCGGCCTCCCTTAACTCAGGGCCCGAAACCGTCTCAGGCCAGAGACTCCGGTCAGTGGGACCGGAAACTCCAGACTAACCGGAGACTCTGGTGTGAATACACCGGAAACTGCGGCCCTCTTCGACCAAAACTGCTAGGTTAAGTGTATGAGGACATATATGATAGAAAGCATGTCTTTAGGGGAGGGAATAAGGCTTGGGATAAGATGTTATTCTATGAAAACCATAAAACGCAAGAGGATTTAACATAAATCCATGGAACAACCGACAAAGAGTATATGCAAGCAAATTCGATAAAAGACCCAAAACAAAATATTATCAATGAGAAGCAACCTCTCCCGTAGCCACCATGTTTGAGTATATGTGTCATGACACCGCGAGGATATATCCTGAGTTCATAGACACTACTCTTCATTGAAGCCCACATATCATAAAAATGATATAACTAGTATGGCATTGTTAGTTTTGGCATTATAGGGGGAGTGATAGCCCAATGGATTAGGACCGCACTCCCCCTATCTCCATGCCCACACCTAAACCAAATAAGGATCAATATATAGGTGAGAAGATGATCAAGTCAAACTCCTTGAATCTACGATATTTAGCTCATTCCTCAAATAGAAAAACCTTGGTTCATCAAGATGGTTCATGAAAATATCTGCAGGCTGGTCTTTGGTTGAAACATAAGATAGCTCAATGTCTCTCCAGGCAACATGATCTCTGATGAAGTTATGCCAAATCTCAATATGCTTCGTCCTTGTATGATCCACTGGGTTGTAGGCAATCTTGATAACACTTTCGTTATCACATAAACGAGGCACTTTGTCATAATGGACACCATATTCCTTTAAAGTTTGTCTCATCCATAACAATTGAGTGCATGCACTAGCGGCTGCCACATATTCAGCTTCGGCAGTGGAGAGAGATATACAATTTTGCTTCTTGGAGGACCAACACACCAAGGACGTACCAAGAAATTGGCAAGCTCCAAAGGTTGATTGCCTATCATCCTTGTCACTAACCCAATCCAAATCCGTGTACCCACAAAGAGATAATGTTGAGCCCCTAGGATACCACACACCATAGTTTGGGGTATGAACCAAATATCGAAACATTCTTTTGACCTCCATCAAGTATCTTTCTTTAGGAGCCGCTTGATATATTGCACACACTCCTACACTTAACACTATATCGGGTCTATATGCACAAAGGTAAAGCAAAGAACCAATCATGGACCGGTATACTGATGGCTCGGTGTTGATGTGGAGCTCGTTGGGGAACCCCAAGAGGAAGGTATGATGAGCACAGCAGTAAGTTTCCCTAAGTTATGAAACCAAGGTTTAATCGAACCAGTAGGAGCAAGGAAACACCCCAAAGGTGTTGCTAGCTAAGCCTTGGCAGGGCACACTACCGGTGCTAGTAGCAACATGGAGACCTGCACAACACAACCACAGAACTTTGCCCCCAACTTGCGATGAGGTTGCCAATCTCACCGGTTTTGCTGAAAACAAAGGATTAAACGTATCGAATGGAAGGAAGTAATAGTTTGTAGAAAGTAAACACAAAGCAGTAAACAGTTTGTAGATTGTATGTAAAAGAAAGGACCGGGATCCATAGTTCACTAGAGGTGGCTCTCCTTAAGATAGATAACATGCTGGGTGAACAAATTACAGCGGGGCAATTGACAAACATTGAGAAATCAATACATGCATATACTAATCATCTTGACTCCTTTGGAACTTGATTGGGCATTATAACATTATACATAGACCGCCATCCAACTGCATCTATGACTAATAATCCACCTTCAGGTTATCATCCGAACCCCCTCTAGTATTAAGTTGCAAGCAACAGATTATTGCTTTATGAATTGCGTGTAATGTAAACAATACGATTGTTCTATGAACAAAGGATTGTTGTTTTCTCCCTAGTGGCAACAACACATCTAGTACCTTAGAGATTTATGTCACTTCCCCAGATTACCAGAGGCATGAACCCACTATCGAGCATAAATACTAACTCTTGGAGTTGCTAGCATCTACTTGGCCAAGATAGCTACTAACAACGGAAAGCATGCAAGATCACAAATAACAAAGACATGATAGAATCAATAATCAATATGAAATATCATCTCAATATCCATCGGATCCCCGCAAACACAACATGCAGAATTACAAATAAATGATCTTGATCATGAACGGAGCTCACAAGATCTAGACATGAAAGCACAAAGGAGGAGAACCAGCCATCTAGCTACTACATGGACCCGTAGTCTAGAGATGTACTCACGCATCACACCGGAGGCTTGCATGATGATGAAGAAGGCCTCCAGGGTGAATTCCCCTCTCTAGCAGGGTGCCGGGAAGAGCTTCAGATCCCTCCCGGTCTAGGGATGGAGATGACAGCGGCTACAGACTCTTTCATGGATTTTTGATCGGGTACTTAGGGTTTTCGTCCCGAGGGCAATATATGGGCTGAAGGAGAGGCCGAGGGGGTGCTGGGGTCGGCCAGACCACCCCCTGGCGCGGGCCAAGCCTGGCCACGTGGTGATGACCCACAAGTATAGGGGGTGTATCGCAGTATTTTCGAGGGAAGTGAAACCCAATTTATTGATTCGACACAAGGGGAGCCAAAGAATATTTATAAGCCTTAACAACTGAGTTGTCAATTCAGCTGCACCTGGAAACAATCTTGCTCACAGCAGTTTATTAGTAGCAATAGTTTTGTAGTAGGAATAGCAAAGTAACAGCAGTAGTAAAGTAAAAACATCAGTAACTATAGCAGTAAACAGTGGGATTTGAGTGCGGTAGGCATAGGGATGGATGGACGGGCGTTGCATGGACAAGACAATTCACATAGCAATCAGAACATAGGGCAATTGGAGATAAATAAGATAAAGCATCCAAGTACTCGATAATCCTAGGCATGTGTTCCATATATAGTCATACTTGCTCGCAATGAGAACTTGCACAACATCTTTTGTCCTGCCAGCCCGTTTGCAGTGGGGCCTCAAGGGAACTACTGGCAATTAAGGTGCTCCTTTTAATAGAGCACCGGAGCAAAGCATTAACACTCCGTGAACACATGTGATCCTCACATCAAAGCCATTCCCACTGGTTATCCCGATTTCTGTCACTTCGGGGCCATTGGTTCCGGACAACAACGTGTGTATACAACTTGTAGGTAAGACCAAAAACAATACTATCATAATGAATCAATAACATGTTCAGATCTGAAATCATGGCACTCGGGCCCTAGTGACAAGCATTAAGCATAACAAGTCGCAACAAAGTCAAAAAAACACTAATAAAAGATACTAGGCACCATGCCCTAACAATCTGATGCCATTACATGAACGATCTCATCCAATCCCTACCATCCCCATAGCCTACAACGGGGGATTACTCACTCATAGATGGGGGAAACATGGATGGTCGATGGAGAAGCGATGGTGATGATGATGGCGATGATCTCCTCCAATTCCCCATCCCGGCAGGGTGCCAGAACGGAGTTTCTGGTGCTGTTTCATGGAATCTGGTGGTGTGGTGGAGCGGAACTCCTTCTGGAAAAACGTCGAACCCCTGGAGTTTTTAGGTCAGAAGGCTTCTTATAGGCGAAGAGGGAGACCGAGGGGCAGCCTGGGGCGGCCAGACCATGGCCCAACCCGCGCCTGGGGGGTGTGGCCAGCCCTTGGCCCTCCTCCGTCTCGTATTCTGGCTCCGTGAGTCTTCCGAAAAAATAGGCACTTTGGCTTTTGTCCCATCCAATTCCGATAATATTCATTTTCTAACTTTCCTGGAACCAAAAACAGCAGAAAACAGGCAGCTAATACTGTGGCTCTTGTTAATATGTTAGTCCAAGAAATCATATGAAAAGTACTCCAAAGTGTGGATAAAACACAAGAAAGTGGATAAAACCAAGCATGGAACATCAAAAATTATAGATATATTTGCAATGTATCAGGGATCCAGCTGCGTGACAAGACGGTTGATGCATCGAGCAACGATATCAAATTAAAATCAGGGAAGCGTGAAAGAAAAAATCTATCATACACGTGTTTCTTCTAATGAGAGGCTAACATGGGACCCAGCCGACTGACTATACGACAGATGCATCTAGCAATCATATCAAGTTCAAATCAGGGAGACATGACCGAAGAAAAAATTTCATCATACACACGTTTGTTCTGATGAGAGGCTAACATGTGGGACCTAGCAGTCCGAATAAATGGCAGTCGATCAACACTATCAATTTTGGAACAGGGTAGCGCGAGCGAAGGGAAAAAAATCATCATACACATGATTCTTCTAATGAGAGGCTGATATAGAGTCCCCAGTAGCCTGACTAAACGGTAGATACATCGAGCAACATTATCGAGTTCAAATCAGGAAGGCGTGACCAAAAAGTTTGGTCCACTAGAGACACTGACCTCCGGGACCCATACACCTCAAAAGATTCTAGCGAGTCAACAACACACGAGGAACCAAGAATCTTACTTCTTCCACGAGCCAATCGAGCTTCGTCCATGTTTTTAGAATTTTTTTCATATTAGAGGGCCGCAAAAACGGAAAAAAAGAAACAAAATCTTCACGGAAGAGGCGCCTTCTATAATGATCGACAAACCAAACCGTTACGGATGGAGACATTTCTTGTAGTGAGAAGAAAAGAACAATAAATAATTTGGGAATTTCCTAAGGCATATTTCCTTAGGGTTTTTCCCTTCTTTCTCTCTGTGTTGAATCTCGTGTGTGGGGTTCCAAGAAGAATTGCACACGTGGGAGACGACACCACCCCGACACGCATTTGCGCTGCTGGATCCAAGTTCTAGAAGGTCTACTTCCGCATCTCGGCTGGATCATGGAGAACGGAGTTGTCGTCGGACTCCGGACGTGTGCGCGACCACGGAGGAGCTGCCACTTGTGACACTGGAGCTGTCGTGCAATGACCAGGAGGTGACGTGCGAGGAGAAACTCGGCCTCGAGGTCGGCTATAAGTACGACTACATCACCAACGTTTCTACGAACCTAAAGGATTTCGGTCTACAAGGGTATGTCCCTGAAACCGTCTCTCCCGTTAGTACACTAACTCATAGATAGATCTTGGCATAGGTGTTGCACGAGCTTGGAATTTTTTTGTTCTCGATTGCGAAACCCTTCAGCCGCTAGACTGTCGTCGGTTTCCCGGCAGCTGGATTGGTTGCCCACATGATTGCCGGCACTGGCAAGGCAAATCGGATGCCTTTGGGCAACCACGTCGTCCTGTCGGTGGCCTAGCCGCAAGAAGCAACCATCGTCGCCCCCGTGCCCAAACCACAAAAGCCCGCTCGATCGGTGAAGAAGACAAAGCAGGTGGTGCATCGAGGCTCCCTTTCGCCCGCTATGCTCAGGCCACGCCTGTGGCCACTATGGCTCCTTGCTTTGTCGCTTAGCCTCTGCTCGTCCACATCTCAGATGGCGTCATCGGCAATGGATCAGCAAGGTATGAACTTCGTCCTCTCACGTTGTCATGCAGGAAATTGGTTGCTTTCTCTTATATGCAAGTTGTATGCAATGTAGCTACGATTCTCACGAGGCTGCTACCTCGTATTTTAACCTTATTAACACGAGCGCGGTCGACATTACCGAGCAACAACTTGAAGCTGACAATGATGTAGTCAACTACGTGGAAGCTGAATTGGAAGAGGTCGAAGAGGAGGTGTTCGATGAAGCACAAGCGAAGACGACCAAGAAGAAACAAGTGATGAATTACATGAGATCAAGGACACTTGCTTGGTCCGGGCATGGCAACAAGTGTCAATCGATGCGGTGACCGTCACGGACCAAACCGACAAGCGTTATTGGCAGCGGATCGAAGATAAATTCTTCAAACTTATGTCGCGTGTTGCCCAGCCGGTTTATCGATCGTATCTATCACTACAAGGCCGATGGGATGTGATCAAACCGGCATGCAGCCGTTGGGCCGAATCTTTCGGGGAAGTGCAGGAAAATCCTCGAAGTGGCATTGGCATCGACGAATATGTGAGTCAATCTTCATCTCATTGTGTCATTGTAGGAACGTGTTGCCAATTGGAGCTACAGATGCTAATCTTGCTTTTCACATTGTAGGAACGTTTTGCCCAAGAGCGGTACAAAGCAATGAAGGGATCGAAGGATAGATACTTCCAACTTCAACATTGTTGGAAGTTGCTTGAGCTATTCCAAAATGGACTTTGAGAGACCAAGAGGCACCGCTGAAGAAAGGGTCAATGAAGGAAATGGATGATGCTAGTGATGAGGAGGACGGAGGAAGGAACAAGGGAAAGCCGGATGGCAACAAGAAGGCAAAGGAGAAGATCAAGCTTGAAGCCGAAGCATCATCTTCGAGGGACAATATTGATGATATGATGAAGTCAAAAGAAACCTTGATTATGAAGATGTTGGAGGCGAAGATGATGATGCATGACAAGATCATCATGAAGGAATCAAGGTGGGCCGCTATCCGAAGTGATGCCAAGTACAATGCCGAACTAGAGGAGAGAAAGCTCAAGATAAAGGAAGCCAAGGTCATGAAGGAGCTCATGGCCGAGGAGAAGGAGGTCATGATGATGAACATCGAGGATGAATGAGCAACAATTTGAGTTGCATCAAATGATGATTTCGGACATCTTGGGGAGAAGAAGGCTAGCACATCAAGGTAGTTGCACAGCAGGTGGTGCATCGACAAGTGGCCTAGGTGAAATGGTGGTGATGGCGGTGTCTCCAACGAGTTCGGCGACGACGGAACCGTTTGATGATCCCTTGCATTCGTCATGTGAGGATGAGCAACTTTTGGTCATCGTGTTTGAACATTGCCCAATAAAGCATTGGGTGGTTGTGATCATGTCAATTTGATATAAACTTTTGAACTATTGCATCGTTTGATTGGATATTGATCAAGTTTGATGGAAATTGTGAAATCCACGCAAACAATTTTGGAACCGTAAAACTCTTTTTCCGTGGACTATAAACCCGTTTTACAGTTCACGAGTTTACGGGATTTGCTAGAGTTGCTCTTACACACTTGCAGTTCAAAAGGATAGTGTAAGGCCAAAAAAGATTGCAATTCAGAATGTACATAGATAATCGAGTTGTGTCCCTTTCTTTCACAAATCTTACACAAGTATTTCAGATCTCTATGATCATACTCCGTCCAGAATTAGGGTCCACGAGGAATTAGAGTCCCACGCCAGATAACTCCGTCCAGAACCTGGTGAACCGGAACATGGCAAAAGCTTGATTCGGTGGTCATTATATTCACATGACAAGATAAACAGAACACTGGACGAAAGAAAAGGTCGAATGAGGGCTCTGAACTCCTTTGTTTTTTAACATATGAGGACTCTTAACTCTAGCACTTGAAGCCCCTGCAAACCATCAGCCAGAGGATGAGGATCAAAAAAGCGACACCACCACCCACCATCAGCTTAAACCTCAGGTTCTGAAGCCACATCTTGCGCCTGAGCTCTCTGCCATGCCTATGGAAGTTGTCGGCCTGAAGAAAAATTAACAACACATCCCTTGGTCAAGTAGCTTGCACATACTTACATAAACAGATTCCCACAGAGGATACGGGTACACAACAAGACCTTGTTTTGTCCATACCTGGGACTGTAAGGTTTCGGTCTTGCCCACCAAAAGCTCAATCTTCTCACCACGATCCAATATCTAAGCAATGCACAGCACAGTCAAAGTAAACTCAATAACATGAAAGATAGAGAACACACACAAAAAAAGAGTACTGTTGAACTGATGAATTCAGTTAAATGACACAAATTTGTGGCTATTTTGCGTGTTGCGTTACTTGATTTCACAAAAAAAGGTGACTGCATAGGGCACTTTGGATCTCTGTGTTTCCACAGGTAATAAGATACGCCACATATATTACAATTGGCTTGCTATAATGGCAGAGTAAAGACTTACGAAATAAAAGTTAAGCAACCATCAGAGAAATACATAAGATTGGTACAAAGAAGAAAAGTACTGTTTAAGTGTTGAATTCAGATGGGCCTCTTTGTTTGGGCTGGCTGTGCAGGGAAAGCTGTTGTTCTGAGTTTTACTCTTTGGGAATTTAGTTGGCTGTCTAGCTGTAAACTAGGGAATGTCTGAAATACCCTCGGAGTCATGAGAACGTGTATTTTTGCGTATTTACATGTAATAAATAACATATGGATATCTAGAATTCAAAAAAATCACTATACAAGAATATGCACACCAAAATAATTCATCAAATACATATTCATTTGTATTTCTAGAGTTGGGAAGTAAAAGTTCAAACATTGTTGTTAGTTAGAACTTATAAGGATGCGACATGTAATCCACAAGGGTGGTGCCACGGGAGCAAAGTGGCTGTAATTCTTCATAATTTAGTTGGTTTGATTAGGCCTTTGGACTGATTATCGATCACATGTTGTTCTTGACTCCTCTCTCTATCTCTCTCAAAATGTAGCATGGTAGTCGATGTAACTCCATCTTTAAAATGCTGATTGGCAGTTAATTTGCTAACACATTAATTTAGTGTTTTGGTCTTACTAAAACAGCACACACGCGCACAACTCATCCAAACTTCATGCATATCTCTTATGCTAAATCGTAGACAAGTTCTGAACCTAATAGATAGCAGTTTCTGGCCGGAACACTCAACACTCAAACTGAAAAAATAACAGAGCATCAGCTGGCATATGCATGGACACGGCAAAAATTCATGCAGCTAGAGCGAATGGACACGGGATCAGTAGTGTCGGTTCAGCCCAGGAAAAAGGGGAAATGGTCCCGGTGGCATATGCATGGTAAACAAACCAAACGACATGGGCATGGAGATACAACGGTTGGATTTTGAGTGTGGAAGCCCAGGAAGCACCGCGGGATGTGCTTTGCTCGCCCTGTCTATTTGCAGCTTTGGCTTTGGAAAAGGTCAGCTACAAAGCCACCCCTTTATTCGATTTCCCAGCTTATTTTTATGGAAAGCAGGTAAAAGCCCACACAAAAGGGCACTAAATGACACAAATTTGTGGCTATTTTGCGTGTTGCATTACTTAATTTTCTGCATAGGCCACTAAGATTGGGATCTCTGTGTATCCACAGGTAATGTGCCGCAGATATTACAATTGGCTTGCCATAATGGCAGCGTAAAGACTTGCGAAATAAAAGTTAAGCAACCATCAGAGAAATAAAGAGAAAAAAGAAAAAGTATTGTTAGAGTGGTGAATTCAGCTAAGGGCCTCTTTGTTTGGGCTGGCTGTGCAGGGGCAGCTGCTGTTCTGAGTTTTACTCTTGAGAATTTAGTTGGCTGTCTAGCTGTAAACTATGGAATGTCTGAAATACCCTCGGAGTCATGAGAACATGTATTATTGCTTATTTATGTGTAATAAATAACATATGGATATCTAGAATTCAAAAAAAATCACTATATAATACCATGAGTACACAAGAATATGCACACCGAGAAAATTCATCAAATACATATCTGTCAACAAATAACCATAGTGGCTAAGTGGTAAGCATAATCCTCCATTAGTATGTCAATTTGATAAGGAGAGGGTTGTCTAACCAAACAAAAATTCTACTCCCTTTGAACGATTGGCAGTTAATTTGCTAACACATTAATTTAGTGCTTTGGCCTTATTAAAACAGCACACACGCGCACAACTCCTCCAAAATTTCATGTTATCTCACTTATGCTAAATCGTAGAGGAGTTCTGAACCTAATAGATATTAGTCTCTGGCTGGAACACTCAAACTAAAAAAAATAACAGAGGCATCAACTGGTATATGCATGGACACGGCAAAAATTCATGCAGCTAGAGCGAATGACATGGGGTCAATAGTGTCGGTTCGGCCCAGGACAAAAGGGAAATGGTCGCGGTGGCATATGCATGGTAAATAAACCAAACGACATGGCAGGGAGATACAACAGTTGGATTTTGAGCGTGGAAGCCCAGGAAGCACCCCAGGACGTGCTTTGCTCGCCCTGTCTATTTGCATCTTCGGCTTTGGAAAAAGCCAGCTATGAAACCACCTCTTTGTTTTGATTTGCCAGCTTATTTTTGTGGAAAGCAGGTAAAAGCCCAAACAAAAGGGCCCCAAACGACACAAATTTGTGGCTATTTTGCGTGTTGCTTTACTTGATTTCATGCAAAACGGTGACTGCATACTGCATAGGGCACTAAGATTGGGATCTCTGTGTATCCACAGGTAATGAGATGTGCCGCAGATATTACAATTGGCTTTATATTTCACTTAAACCATAAAAGGTAATTTACTGTGTATAGAATAATAGAACCGGAAATTTGAGAGGACCGAGAAACCTCATCCATAAATGCTTGCTTGTTTCTAAAAAGTGAAATACATGGAACAAAACATCTTTTGGGGGAAAACATGTTCAGTTAAACACATACCTTCTCAATGTTGTCCATCATGATTCCTTTAACCTCTGAAAGGTGTGATTTCACCTTAGAGAGCTTGCTGATTTCCTCTGGATGATTAATACAATACTGCATATGGTCCTTCAGCCTTGGCCTGAACCCAGAAGAAAGAGAAAATAATAATAATAAGCTTCCATGGTAACAAAACACCAAAGTACAACCAAAGCAGAGAGTACTATAACCCAACAAGGAACAGTTTCATACCCGAATTCTCTGTCGAGATTGTAGGCAATGCTGAACCTGTCTTCAAACAGAAAATCATCCTCATCCGCATCATCAGCGAGCGGGTGTTGCCCCTCCTCATCAATACTGGACCCGTAGCGCTGCATGAAGTCCTCCCTAACCCTCTCTAGGAACACAAATGGCACGCTCCTTCCCACCGTCTCTTCCGCCACCACAAGAAACACTGCACACATCATGGCGAGTACATCCAAAGTCAAACCAACAAGGTTCACATGCCAGTCACACCATGTATGCTTTTCAGGAACAGGCTCGCAAGAGAGGAAATCGTGTGCATACCGAAACCACGGTCGACGAGGAAGTTGAAGGTGTGGCCATCGCAGGAGTAGGTGGACCTGGTGCTGTTGGGGGGCAGCTTCTGGAGGCACTGCACGGCAATGGTGCTGAAGTTGCCGGAGAAGGCCGTGTGCTCGGCCAGCACCACGGAGCCCTTGGCCACGAAGCTGTATATCAGCGTTTGCTTGCTACCACCGTTCATGGCTCCTCTTCTTCTGCTTCCCGAATCACCCGCCGCGGATGCTGGCCACAGAAACCCTAATCCCGAACAGCGCTAATCAGCACACGGGTTGGAACGAACCAAAAATCATAAACCCGGAAACTAACCTAAATTGGTCCACGAATTCTTGATTCCAAACAAAGTACTAACGACAAAAGGTTAAATTATCGACACACGGGATTTAAGAAGCGTCAGGAATTCGGGATGGACTCAGAAACAATAGACGGTTCAGAACGCAATTTACAGTATCCGGAAATAAGCAGAGATACAATCGAATTAATCGGGTCAGATCTCGGGCGGGGGAGAGGTCAAACTCGATCAGGAGGCGGACAGGAAGCTTCGACCGGGATGGGGGCGAACCTTGTAGAAACGCAGGCTCCGTTTGGCTTCGTCTCGCAGCGGGGTGGCCTGGCCTTTCTTCTCCTCCTCGTGGCTATGACGCTGTGAATTTGTGAATTGATCGGAGGGGCCGGGCAGGAGGCGACGGTTGCGGGTCTATTCCTATTCGTGTTGTTGCGTTGCTTAGTTACGAGTTAATGTCAGCAAGTTACAGTTTTGCCCTTGGGGTGGAGTGAAAGACGGGCGCTGACACAGGGGCTCGCAGGATCTCCTTTGATTTGATTTTGACGGGTAGAGATGCGGGTATGAATGAATTATTCTCTCCGTTTAAAAATAAGTTACCTGAGTTTGTGTAGGATCTTCTTTAATTTTGACGGGTAGAGATGCGGGTATGAATGAATTACTCTCTCAGTTCAAAAATAAGTTACCTGAGTTTGTGTAAATTCGTATGTATCTAGATACTAAAATATATCTAGATAACGTTAAAAAAATGTCTAGATACATTTAAATTTAGACAAACTTAAATCACTAAAGGGAGTACTACAAACTTAAATCACTAAAGGGAGTACTAGTAGTTAAACTCACTAGAATTTGAATATATCTATGAGTATACAAATATAGTTTCTATCTACCATTGTTAGGAAAAAAAAGGTATGTACTGCATTAACATACCGACTAAGAGCAAAACTCTAGCGGGCACGCGGTTCGAAAAACACGTTTATAGGTTACGTAAAACATGTTTTCGGGACTGATTTTGATTTGCACGGAATAGACCCCACAAACCACACATAGGAAACATATTCAGCTAAAACCAAAAATTGCAATTTTACAGTTTTTCAAACATAAACGGTCAAAAGATGGCATAGTTCATAGTTTACATCACCGTTTGCAACGATCCTAACCACCAAAATATTATATCCACATCATGTCAAGCCATAGAACATGGCATCAAGCAACACTGGTGTCACCGAGACCACCGGAGGCACCATCAACGCCGCCACGACCACTAGCTGAAGCACCACCTAGAAGAGCTTGTTTCCTTCTCTCTAAGATCTCCATTCTTGTAAAAATCCACCATTCTAATTGATGTGAATCCATTTTGCTTGAATCTATCATCATTGTCTTGTTTTTTCGGCAATGAGCTCCCTCCTAGCTTTATCCTCCTCGATTTTGACTCTCCTCTCTTTCAACTCGGTCTTGCGTTTGGTATCTTCACGAATTGCTTGCCATTTGGAAACGTCAAAATTGGCTATTGAAAGCAAACACATCGGCGACGGAATAGTTTCACGCCTTGTGGTTGTTTCCACAAACACATCGTGGGTGGCGAGGTCGTTGGGGCACGGCGGGAGCACGTGGAGACATGGGCGGAGCACGCGGAGGCATGGCCGGAGCGCGGCGGCTGGTGACCGCCTTCTTCGGCGTGGGTACAACCTTCACGCCCGACAGCTTCCTCACCTTCTTTGGAGCGTGGATGACGCTTCTTTGTGTTGACACAAAGACAATCAACGAGGTTGTTGCTCCTCCTAGGATGACATGCTAGCCCGTGCACTTGCACTTCGTGTTGTTGGAGTTCGACTTGGGGATCCCAACACCGTGTGCTCGCATAGGAGGAGGCGGTCGCAGAGGGAAAGGGGTCGATTGGGCCGGTGCCGCATCTCTGGTGACCGGCGAGAGGTCGACATGGTCCATTGGGATTGGGGCCGAATCTGAACGCGGTGAGGCCGGACGGTGGCAAGGGAGTCGGATCTGCGGTAGTGGAAGACATGAGGCGGGAAACGACAGCGATGAAAAGTCCCCTCACCAAACCACCGACGTGTCTATGGGGCACCCTCGGGTCGGCCGCACAAACTGGGTATATGGGGATGCGGGGCACGAATTCTCGAGGCTCCGTAAATGTTTTTCAAGTTGGACGATTTTTTATGTGTCTATTCAGATCACTTTTTTGACGCGAAACCGAGAACGGGCGGTTATTTCCCAGTTTGCACAGGCCTATGGTGTCTGCTAGAGTTGCTCTAAGGACTAAGGGCATCGACAGTGGTGCGACCTAAGTTGTTTGAGACGGTATGATTCGGTCCATGCGGATAGGAGGACAAGTCGCGCACGCTCAAGCGGCGTGATCCAAATGGACCAACGCGTCAGGCTCGACCCATTTCCTCACCAAATTTAGTCCGTGAATGTGTCTAACCGGACGTGTCGCAGACCACGCGCGTATCCGGCATCAGCCGCTTAGGTCTCTTGTGGACGTTGAAAGGACACATATGTCGCCTAGAGCGAGGGGGTGAATAGGTGGTTTAAAACTTTTACAAGATGGGCTTAACAAAGGCGGAATAAAACTAGCGTTTACTTTGTCAAGCACAAAACCAATATAAATTACGGTTCACCTATGTGCACCAACAACTTATGCTAAGAAACACAAGCAACTATGGGATAACTATATAATATGACTTCAAGCACGAAGACTATCACAAAGTAAAATGCATAAGTAAATAGCTCGGGTATAGAGATAATAGAGGCATACGGAGATGACAATGTAGTATCGAGTTCCTCCCATAAAGGGAGTACGTCTCGTTGGAGGGGTGGGCAGTACTAAGACCACCACGCCACAAGATGCCTCACCCTATTCTCCTATGAACCTTGCCACAAAAGGCCTAATCAAATTCTTCACTATCGATACCCTTCGAGGCGGGAACCAACGCCTTTACAACAAGCTTGTGGCACACATCCACAACAGAATTGAAGGCTCCCAAGTATCACCACAATCTGCAAAATAACTAAACCATCTAGGGTTTCAAGAACCCAATAGTAAAAAGCTTCTCACCTTTCACCCAATCGAATCCTCACCGAGAACTCAAATCGATGCACCAAATGCAATGGTAAGAACATAAGAAGTTCTCAAGTCCTTCTGTCCCAAATTCCACCAAAACTACAAAAGCTATTGGGGGAATAAGAGAAGAAGAACACAAGAGGAAATCCACAAAACAAACTCCAAGATCTAGATCCCAAGATATTCCCCTCACATAGAGGAGAGCTGGATCGATGGAGTTGAAGGGTTCGCAACATAGAAAACAAAAAAAATCTACGATGGGAACTATACGCCAAGATCTATCTACTAGATACAAGCAACGAGTGGATATACATCCATGGAGAACTTACCCTCGAAGACAACAAAGTTTTGTTAACGAGTAGGAACTCATGGATGATGTAGTCATACGCTTGCCGATCTCGAGATCGTGTGGAAGTCCTAGCGCCGCAAACCAGCAGCGCATCCGCACTCGCATACACGTTCAGGCCACCGAACAACCTCCGCCTCCTCGCTCCAACGATGCAGCAAAAGCAGCAACTCCTTCCAGACGAAATGCCAACGGGAACATGTATCTCGCTAATCCGAGATCATGGGGGAATAATTCTATAGGAGGAGAGAGATCCTTCACGAGGAGGTGTAAGAAAGAAGGGTGAGAGGGGTGGCCTTTTTATAGGAGGAGGGGGTACCCCTCCCCATGGCCGGCGCCCCATGGGGGGTGACCCCTAACCTCCCCATTCATGTGGTGGTAACTCCCTCCACATTAAAATGCTCCTTCATATTCTCTTTTAAAGTATCCACTTTAAATGCATTAAATTTCTCCAAATTTAATGCTCTCTCATTTAATAAAACTCTTTTATTAATTTTATTCAGGATTTTGTTAATTACTTTAATTAACAAACATTCACATAAACCCCCCTACAATATTTCAATATTATATACAGAACCAATTTCAGCAATTTCACCCGAAACAGTTTCGATGTCTATTGAAATAATTCCAACGCTTTGCAATTCATTCATCTAAAACATATTTTCTCCAAATGGTGTTGGTATCCCTTAAGTGTGTCACTCTACGGTTCGTGAATAATGCAGACATGACCGAGACCCCTCTCAGATCAATAATCAGAAGCGGGACCTGGGGATCCATACTGACTCCTACACATTCTACGATGACTTTTGTGATCATGAGAACCTTTAACGCTAAGTAACTAAATCCCTTTGTCTCGCGATATATTACATGTCCGAGATTCGATCATCAGTATCTTCATACCTAGTTTGATCTCATTATCGACATGTACTCTTTTCTCGTTCCCGTGATGTAACATTCTAGTGATCTTATCACTTTCTTGCAAGCTAATCAATGTGATATCACCGAGAGGGCCCAGAGTATATCTATCCATCATCGGGATGGACAAATCCCACTCTTGATCCATGAGCCTCTACATAACACTTTCGTAGTACTGAACCCACCTTTATAATCACCCTTTCACGGTGTGACGTTTGATGTTATCAAGATACTCTTCCAGCGTGATTAACATGATCTCATGGTCTAAGGACTAGGATTACTTCGTTAGATGTTATAGCAATATAAACACAATGACTTTGATCGTAATGCTATACTTCGGATGAATGTTTATCACATCATTCCACTAATGTTGTGACCTTGTTATTAACAACATCCAATGTCCATGATTAGGAAACCTTGATCATCTTGTTAATCAACGAGCTAGTTTATAAGAGAGGCATAACTAGGAACTTTCCTTTTATTTATTAAACACACATGCATTACTGTTTCCAAATTAATACAATTATAGCATGCAAAATAAACATTTATCATAAACAAGGAATAAGATAATAACCACTTTATTATTGCCTCTCGGGCATATTCCCTTCAGGAGTTATAGATCTAGATATCCCCTTTAAAATCCCCCCAAAATATTCAAAAAATATGGGAGGGATTGAGAGTATTTGCAAGGTCTTGAAGGTAGAAACAATAGAGGAGAGAGAGGATGCAAGCAACCAACCCGAGGAGGAAGAAGGGGGCTTTTTATAAAAAAGCCCCCCAACAAATTATGACCGTTTGGGACCTCCAGGCCAGATTATCCGCCCCCACTAAGGCTGGAATATCCGCCCTTGCCAAAATATGGCTAAGGACTTCTCTACGCAGCTCATAGAACAGGGGTCGGATATTTGGGGCAGATAATCCACGCGCCCCTCCCCCAAAAACTAGCAGAAAAGTAAAAATAAAACAACCATAACTTTTGCATCCGGACTTCGATTTTGATGATAGTGGGCTCATTTCGAAGATAGTAACAAGCTCTACAATATAATGCAGGGATCCATCATAGTCTAGCAAGGGAGGGTAGGACCAAATGATGAAAGGTTTAACCTATCTATAAATGACAAACCGACAAAACCTCCAACAATGAAAACATAAAAGAGAATGCATATGAAATGCGTTTTCGATGAACTTGAGCTCGTCATGGAGATTAAAACAAGATTTAAATCCCCTCATGGATAAAAAACAAATAAGAACCAATAAAGATGATGCCAAGTATGCAAAAGTTTGAGCTCTCTCTGAAGGATATGATCAAGTTACTCACTCGAGAGCCCCTCTTGATACTACGACTATCTATCCTATAAACTGGTCTTCCCAACTGAAAGGGCATGTATGCCCCATGTGTGGTTTTGGTAATTAATGACAATCTCTATGGACTAATGTGTAAATTGAGTTTCACTTGTAGGTTTGTCCATTAGCATCGCTTGGACCATGTGTTGCTTTCAAGGTTGAAAAAGAAGAAGCAATGTCCAAGGGCTTTATGCCTATTGGAATCATGAAGAAGAAGAACAAAATCAAGTATGTCTTGAAGAAGAAGACGGAGTTCCTTATGGCTATCTTCAAGACATCATCAAGAAATGAAGGGAAAGCTCAAGGTGCGCCATCTCTATAAGATCTCATGCTTGAAGCTTGCCATCCTCAGTGATCATGGAGTGATGAAGACAAGTTCAATAAGAGGTTTCCCATGGAGTATGGGGAGCAAGTCACAAGTATTCATCAAGCAAAGTGCGAGCAAGAGCAATCAAGAAATTTGTTCTATCTTGAGGAGGACAATACGGTCTACATCAAGCTCAAGTGGAATGCTCAAGGCAAATGTATGATCTTGATAGGTTTTCTATTTTATCGGTATCTTGTAGTGTTGGGATACCGGGTTTAGAATAGATAGCCATACTATCAAGAGGACCTCTCGAGTGAGTAGCTCGATCGTATCCTTCAGAGAGAGCTCAAACCTTTGTATACATAGCATCATGTTTCTTGGTTGTTGTTTGTATCTTGTCCATGTGAGGATCTAGAGCTTATGGTTATCTCCATAACAACCTCTAGTTCATCAAAAACGGTTTTCCCTTGAATATCCTATTGTGTTTTTGATATTGCAGGTTTTCCGGCTCCACACCTTGGGAGATATCTCACATATATATTCATGGTATTTTCTACACGTCGTTATCTTTCCAACAAAAATGGCATCATATCATTTGGAGTTCGGAAGCGAAAGTTATTGCGGTTTTGGTTTCTGAAGTTTTTCTGACCAGAAGTTTCGGCTCTCCACCGGTAGTACCGCTAGGGCATGTTGAAAGGGAATTTCCTGCCCTAATCATGTTTTGATGTTTGGTGTCAACACAAGATAGTTTTTAGCGTGTGCTAAGCTTTGCAGGTACGTCCGTATAAATGCACAAGATAGTGTTCTTGTATTCAAAGGAGAAGGGTTCAAATTTTCATGAAGAAAAGGTGCATGTTGGAAGCTTGGGGTTCTGTCTCCCCTGGGTCTGGAGACTCCGGGGTCCAGGCCCGGAGACTCAGGCCAGGTCTTCGAGCAAGTCTCTGGACCCCTGGAAATCTCTCTGTGTCCAGGTCCGGAGCTGGACCCGGAGTCCTGCGTCCTCCCCGGAGATTCCGGCCGTGCCGGAGACTCCGACCCTTGTCATCGAAGACTCCGGGGCTAGAGCCCGGAGACTCCGGGGCTATCTCCAGCCTTGTCTCCGGGGTGGCTAATTTTGCTCCAAGTAACCCCCTCCAGAGTCCTGACCGGAGTCCAGCTTCCCACCCCAGAGACTCCGGGGTTAGTGTTGCTGCAACGACTATTTTTCTAGCGGGGTATATATACCCCCTTCTTCTCCAAGTGAAGGCTACGGCTTCAACTCTCTCTCCTCCATTAATGCTGAGCTCCAACCACCTATATCTCCCTCTCTAGCCACATAAACTTGTTGCCCCTTGGGGATTTGAGGGAGGAGACCTAGACCTAGCTTTCCACCAAAGGGATTTGTTTTTCCCCACCATTTGTGTAAGTTGTTATTGCTCTAGGGTTTGAGGAAACCCTAACTTGAAGAAGTCGCCCTCCATAGCTCATCCTCGTGTGTAAGAGCTTTGAGGTCGTCTTGGGAGCCTCCAATTCAGTTGTGGAGAAGTGCCTGAAGGTTTTGTATAAGGTTTCGGTCGCCACCTTCAAGGTCACCGCATAGTGGATCATGTGCTTGCCGCAAGGCGGGTGCTCGGGAGAATAGGGTGAGGCCTTAGTGATGCTGGTGGTCTTAGTACCTCCCACCCCTCCAATGGAGACTACTTCCCCTCAAAAGGAAGGAACTTCAGGAAAACATCTTCGTGTCCCCTCTCGGTGATTTTTATCCTTTACTCCTTATTATTATTATTTGCTTGCTTGCTTGTCACTTAGGTTTAATCACTTAGTTGCACATCTAGAGAACTTACTTTGTGTCAAGCCTCAAATTGAAAAGTAGTTAAAAATTGAGTAACGCCTATTCACCCCCTCTAGTCGCTTATACCGATCTTTCAATTGGTATCAAAGCAAGGTGCTCTTCTTTGGTTTAACCGCCTAAGAGAAGTATGAGTGACTCAAGGGGTAGTGAAACCACTCCTAATGTAAACCCCGTCACTAAGTGTGAGCTATCCGCTTCTATGGATACACTTTGACAAGAAATGAAAGACTTGCTTGAATTATATCTTGGTAAAAAGGAAGTTGTGGTTGCCGACGCCATTGATAATCCATCAAGTGGCTCCAAACCAATGGAAGATCCCCTCAAGGAATCTCCCATTGATGAGGATGGCAACAAGGCTAAAAGCAACCCCATGGGAAACATGCCCCCACCGTCTAGCTATAATAATGCACCTCTCCCAATGCCACATATAAATCATCGTGGTCCACCACCTAAGCTTGATGTATCTAATTTCGCCAATTGGCAATATCTCATGCACTCTCACTTTAGAAGTTCTAGTGTTCATCTTTGGAAGGTGGTGGAGTTCAGCTTTTATCCGCGCAACAGCTACAACATGACACCCACTAAGGAAATCAACAATCAACTCAATGCCACCACAATGGCCATTCTCCAATATGCATTGACTCCTGAGCAAATGACTCACATTCGTGCTTATGATGAAGGGAATATGCCCTAAGGCAATAATAAAGTTGTTACTATGTGTATTCCAAGTATATGATAGATGTTTATTTTGCATGCTATAATTGTATTAATATGGAAACGTTAATACATGTGTGTTTAATAAACAAATGGAAAGTTCCTAGTTATGCCTCACTTTAAACTAGCTCGTTGATTAACAAGATGATCAAAGTTTCCTGATCATGGACATTGGATGTCATTAATAACAAGGTCACAACATTTGTGAAATGGTGTGATGAACATTCATTCGAAGTATAACATTACGATCAAAGTCATTGAGTTTATATTGCTATAACATCATACGAAGTAATCCTAGTACTTAGACCATGAGATCATGTTAATCACTAACACCGGAAGAGTATCTTGATAACATCAAACATCACACTATAAAAGGGTGACTATAAAGGTGGGTTCAGTGCTACGAAGGTGTTATGTAGAGGCTCATGGATCAAGAGTGGGATTTGTCCATCCCGATGATGGATAGATATACTCTAGGCCCTCTCGGTGATATCACATTGAGAATAGCTTACAAGCAAGTGATGTGGTCACTAGAATGTTATATCACAGGAACGAGAAAAGAGTGCATGTCGGTAACGAGATCAAACTAGGTATTTGGATACCAATGATCGAATCTCGGACATGTAATATATCGCGAGACAAAGGGATTAAGTTACTAGCGTTAAAGGTTCAAACGATCATAGAAGTCATCGTTGAATGTGCAGGAGTCGGAATGGATCTCCAGGTCCCGCTTCTGATTATTGACCTGAGAGGAGTCCCGATCATGTCTGCATTATTCGTGAACCTTAGGTGACACACTTAAGGGTTGACAAACACCATTTGGAGCATATATGTTTCATATGAAATAATTGCAAAGCGCTAGAATTATTCCAATAGACACCGGAATTGTTTCGGGTGAAATTGCTAAAATTGTTCTGCATGTGATATTGAAATATTGTAGGGGGTTTTATTTGAATGTTTGTTAATTAAAGTAATTAACAAAATTATGGATAAAATAAATAAAAGAGTTTTATTAAATGAGAGTTGCATTAAATTTGGTGGAAATTTAATGCATGTGAGTGGATGTGTGAGTGGAGGCATGTTTTGTGAATGGAGCTTCCACCACATGAATGAGGAAGAGGTGGGGGCACCCCCCTTGGGCGCCGACCATGGGGAGGGGAGTAGCCCCCCTCTCCTCCCTCACAAAGCACACCTCCTCGTGAAGGATCTCTCTCCCCCTCTAGATATATTTCCCCATGGTCTCGGATTAGCGGGATACTTGTTCCTAGTGGCATTTCGTCTGGAAGGAGTTGTTGCTTCTGCTGATTTGCTAGAGCGAGGAGGTGGAGGTTGTTCGGTGGCATGAACGTGTGTTCCAGGATGGATGCGCTGCTGATTTGCAGCGCTAGGGCTTCCACACGATCTTGAGATCGGCAAGCGTTCGACTACATCATCCACGAGTTCCAACTTGTTAACAAAGCTTTGTTGTCTTCGAGGGTATGTTATTTATGGATGTATATCCACCCGTTGCTTGTATCTAGTAGATAGATCTTGGTGTATAGTTCCCACCGTAGGAATTTTTTGTTTTCTATGCTACGAACCCAACATATGACACCGCCAAGGAAGCTTGGAATGCTCTTCAACGAGTCTATCTTGGCAATGAAAGCATTCAAAACTCCAAGTTTGAAGAAATGCACTATGAAGCCAATTCCTTTGTTGGAAAGGAAGATGAGACTCCCAAAGACCTTTATCAAAGGTGAAAGAACATTTCATGTTTTCCTATGTTTTGCATGTTAGATAACAATACTATGGATACTTTTCATGTGCGCTAAGTGTGCAGGAAGTTTTGAGGGGGGCCGGATAATCCGCCCCACCAAGGGCCGGATAATCCGGCCTACCTCATCACTCAAAGGGAGCCAAGGCACGTCGCTCGGTGTCCAGTCAGATTTTCTCCCGGAAAATCCGAACTGGGGCGGTTTTTTTCCTCCCCAGGCCGGATAATCCGGCCCCCAGTTTTCGAGCAAAAGGGGCCAAGGCGCGTCGCACGGTATCCGGTCGGATTTTCTCCCAGAAAATCTGAACTAGGGCGTTTTTTCCTCCCCAGGCCGGATAATCCGGCCCTCGCATATGGCCGGATAATCCGGCCCCCAGAAGTTGATCAAGGGCAAGCTCGGCACGACGCTCTGATAGGGGGCAGACTATTTGCTGGATATTCTGAGTCTGGGGCGGTGTTTTCCCCAGGCCAGATAATCCGGCCCTCACTTGGGCCAGATAATCTGGCCCCCAAAGTGTGCAATCGCTGGTTTCTGAAGGGGGTATAAATACCCCTTCTTCCCTAACATTCAGAACTCTTGATTCATTCGAAATTGACCAGACATTGTGCAAGAGCTCTCATTCTCGATCTCCCACTTCAACCACCCGAAGGTCTTGATCTTTGGGGGAATTGAAGGAGGAGAAGTTCATCATCATCATCATCATCATCATCAAGAATCAAGTGCTTGAACTCCTCTCCATTCACTTGGAGAAATCCCTGATCTAGTATTCTTGTCAATACGTAGATCTTGTTCATTGTGTTTGATAACTTTGTTCTTGTGGCAGCTTGTTGTCATTCCGGGAGCCTCCAAGTTGTTGTGGAGTTGTTGCCCCGCTAGTTGTGTAAAGGCACCGGTGCCCGCCTCGAAGGGTACCTATAGTGGAAAGGTGGATCAGGCCTTTTGTGGCGAGATCCATCAGAGAACAGGGTGAGGCCTTTTGTGGCGTAGTGGTCTTAGTACCGCCCACCCCTCCAACGCAGACGTACTTCCCTTAACAAGGAAGGAACTGCGGTCAAACAAATCCTGTGTCTCCGCGTGCTTCACTTTGGTTTACCTGTTCCTCTTCCACTCGCTCTTTACTCTAGTAGATAGGGTTGCATATATGGAAATTCCACCTAATAGTTTATCTAGAGAATTTACCCTTTGTGGTAAGCCTAAAATTGAAAAAGAATTAAAAATTGGTGTAGCACCTATTCACCCCCTCTAGGTGCCCATACGATCCATTTCAATTGGTATTAGATCCCCGGCTCTTAATTCGGGCTTAACCGCCTAAGAGTAGTATGGGTACCAAGGATGATGGAAATGAGGTTGTGGATAAGGTCACAGTGGATGATCTCAAGTCGTTGGAAACAACCTTGTTGAAATCCTTTGAGGCCAAGATGGAGGAGATGAATCAAATGATTGCTCGCCTTACATCATCCATAGCCCCATCTCCATCCTCCTCTGAGGCTACCACGCCATCATCTAAGGAAAAGGGTAACGCCGGATCCAAGGATGATGATGTGGAAGGTGAAAAACTTAATGGTTCCACCTCCAAGAAGGGAAATGGTAAGGAGGAATATAGTGAGGTTCGCCACGTATATTCCCCCGACCCACCTATCCCTCATCCTCAAATAAACAATAGGGGTGATCCACCCAAGCTCACTTCATCCTCTTTTAATCAATGGCAATTCCTAATGAAATCTCATGTTTGCAGCTCCTCTATTGAATTGTGGAGGATTATTGAAGAGGGTCTTGATATTGGAGATCAAACCAATCTAACGAGAAGATAAGTTGTGGATAGCCAGTTGAATGCCACCGCTCTCCACATGATACAGCTGGGTGTGGGTCCCAAGGACATGCCACACATTGAACATCTCAACACAGCTAAAGATGCTTGGGATGCTCTTACGAATCTCTTCGTTGGAAATGAAAGCATGAGAAGAAACATGTATGATGCCCTTAGTAATGAAGCTGAGGGATTCTACATGTTGGATGGTGAAAACCATGAGGACATGTATAGAAGACTCAAGGGCATCGCAACAACATTTCGAAAGCATGGGGCCACTCACATTGATGATGCATGGATAAAAAGGAAATATGTGAGTGCCTTAATGCCTTTCGAGCCAACAGACTTGAAGAGCCTGCAAGGTAGACATAACTATCATCAAATGACATCCAACAAAGTCATGCAAGAAATGGTGTCATTCAAAGTGGCAACAAAGAATGCTGAAGATGCCCGTGCTCGGGCCATTGGAATGCAAAAGGGTGTCAATGTGGCTCTCAAAGCCAATGTTGTTGAGCAAGAGGAAGATGAAGGAGCTTTTGAGGGGGTATCCATGGACTGCCCCGATGAGGTCAAACGTGCTCATGGTTAGTACATGGCATTCTATGCAAGGAACTTTTGGAAGGACCCTGCCAAAGCCAAGTCTGAACTTGAGCGCAAGAACGGGTCAAATGGAAGAAGAGAAAGTGGCCCAAGATTGAGAACTTGCTTCAACTGTGGAGATAGAATGCACTTTGTAGCGAGTGTCCATATCAAAATAGAGAAGACAATGGTGGCAGGCTCATTCTTAAAGAGAAAACTAAAGCACCTAAGAAGAAGCCGTTTATTAAGAAGAGTGGCCCTTTCAAGAAGCAACCCAAGATTGTCCTGGTAGCTCAAGAGGAATACTCCTCCACAAGTGAAGATGAAGAGGATGATGATAGTTCCCGCGAGGTGGCTGCTATAGCCACCACATCGACTCCCTCATCACTCTTCGACTCGCCGAACAAGAACGCCATCAACAACAATGCCACTTGCCTAATGGCAAGAGGGTCCGAGGGCTATGCTTTCGGTGGTTATAAATGGGTACTCGATAGCGGTTACACGAGTCATATGACCGGGTGTAAGGAGATCATCATGGAGATGCGGCCAAACCTTGATCACATAACCATCTCCTATGGTGACAAGTCAAAATCTGAGGTATTGGGTCTCGACAAAGTTGTGGTGGCTCACGATATCTCTCTCGTGGACGTCATGCTTATTGAGACCCTCAGGTACAACTTACTTTCAGTTCGTGCCCTTGGTAAGATGGGCTTTGCAGTTTATATTGATGCTGATTTGGTGGTACTCTTGTGGAGCAAGTCTCTAAAAGTCGCTTTCGTGGGATATGTCGAAAACAACCTCTACGTGGTGGACTTTTCGGGGAAAACCACTACAGGCCCGATGTGTCTTTTCGGAAAGGCTGACGCGGGTTGGCTATGGCATCGCCGACTAGCCCACGTCAATATGAGAACTTTGCAAAGTCTCCACAAGGGTGGCCACATTCTTGGACTAAAAGAAAATGTCTCTTTTGCCAAAGATCGTGTTTGCAGGGCGTGTGTTGAAGGGAAAATGCATGACTCACCTCATCGAAGGAAAACCATTATCTCTTCAAAAAGGATTTTGGAGCTCCTTCATGTGGACCTCTTCGGACCTCCATCTCATGCAAGCCTCGGTGGGAAGTAGTATTGTCTAGTGATTGTTGATGATTACTCAAGATACACTTGGGTTTATTTCTTCAAGTTGAAGAGTGAAACTCAACAAACTGTCATCGACTTCGCCAACGAGGTTCAACATCAACACAACGTCCCCATTCTGGCTATAAGGAGTGATAACGGCTCTGAGTTCAAGGACTACACCTTAAATGAGTTCCTAAGTGAAGAGGGGATAAGACATCAATATTCCGCTGCGTACACCCCTCAACAGAATGGTGTAGCCGAGAGGAAGAATCAAACTCTAATGGATATGGCAAGATCAATGTTAGCCGAATTTAAATCTCCATATAACTTCTGGGCTGAAGCAATCTCTACTGCTTGTCATTCATCCAACCGTTTATACCTCCAAAAGATCTTGGACAAGACTCCGTATGAAATACTCACGGTAACAAGCCAAACATCTCATACTTACGGGTATTCGGGTGTAAGTGTTTCTTTCTAATTAAAGGAGTTCGTTTGTCTAAGTTTGAATCTAAGGCTTTAGAAGGTATTTTTGTTGGTTATGGTGCCGAATCCCACATTTATAGAGTCTACAATAAGCTCTCCGGAACTGTTGTAGAATCTTGTAGTGTGGTGTTTGAAGAAAATGACGGTTCCCTTGCGGAGCAAGTTGGTGTTTGTGATGTAGATGCTGAAATACCCCAAGATGCCATAAGAAGAATGGGCGTGGGATTTTTCCGCCCCATTGAGGAACCCCTTGTGGCGAACCGGGAAGGACAATGCTCTACTCATATAGAGCCCTCATCTACACAGACTCAACATGTTCCTACCACGGGGGCAACTTCTACACCATCTCCATCAACTGCTGAAGGTTAAGATGTTCCAGAAAGCTCCAGGCCGGATTTTCCGGTTGACACCGGATTATCCGGCCACTCCGCTCCAGCTGACCCTGCTGCTCCTGGTGGTGAAGATATCAACGCAAGCTCCAGGCCGGATTTTCCGGCTAGCCCCGGATTATCCGACTCCTCACCAGTTCAAGCAAGTCCTAGGCTTCCTGATGAAGCTGCTGCAAGTACTCCCAGGCCAGATTATCTGGCCTCTCCATCGGCTGGATTATCCGGCCCTGACTCTCCAGTTCTGCAGCCTTCTGTTACGGCTACGGACTCACCTCAAGGGCACGCGTCTCCACCACCTGCTACTGATGTTCCAGTTACTGATCAAGGTCGAGAAAATGCTTCCAATGAAGACTCAAGTGATGAATCTCCTCCTCCAAGAGACAACAAACTTATTGAACTTCGTCGCAAGGCTCGGGCTGATCAAAACCTTGAGTTGAGGGGTCACACTCTCGACAAGGTTGTTGGTGATCTTCGACGAAGGGTTTCTACAAGAAGAGAATTGGCCAGTTTTGGTGAGCATCAAGCTCATATCTCCATGGTGGAACCTAAAAAGGTCTTTGAAGCTCTTGAAGACCCAGACAGGGTTGTTGCTATGCATGAAAAATTGAATAATTTCGAGCGCAACAAAGTCTGGAAACTCGTGGAGAAACCCAAAGAGTGCCGCAATGTTATCGGCACCAAGTGGATTTTCAAGAACAAGCAAGATGAGAATGGCATTGTTGTGAGGAACAAGGCAAGACTTGTGGCACAAGGTTACTCCCAAGTTGAGGGCATCGACTTCGGCGATACCTATGCTCTAGTGGGTCGCCTTGAGTCCATCCGTATCCTTCTTGCTTATGCTGCACATAACAATTTTAAGTTGCAGCAAATGGACGTCAAGAGTGCCTTCCTTAACGGTCCTCTACATGAGTTGGTATACGTAAAGCAACCCCCGGGGTTTGAGGATCCTAACTTTCCGAACCATGTCTACAAACTCGATAAGGCACTCTATGGCCTTAAACAAGCCCCACGTGCGTGGTATGAGCATCTTAAAGAGCTTTTGTTAGATCGTGGCTTCGAAGTTGGGCAAATCGATCCCACTCTTTTTACTAAGAAGGTTAAGGGGGAGCTCTTCGTATGCCAACTATATGTAGACAATATCATTTTTGGTTCTACTAATAAAGCTTTTAATGATGAATTTTCAAAGCTTATGACTAACAAGTTTGAGATGTCTATGATGGGGGAATTACGGTTCTTTCTTGGATTCGAGATCAAGCAACTTAGAGAAGGAACCTTTATTAATCAAGCAAAGTACATCCAAGACATACTCAAGAGATTCAAGATGACGGATCTAAATGGTGTCGCCACTCCGATGCAAACAAAATGTCATCTTGAACTTAACCCTCATGGTAAAGATGTGGACCAAAAGGTATACCGGTCCATGATCGGCTCTCTTCTTTACCTCTACGCATCTAGACCCGATATTATGTTGAGTGTGGGAGTGTGTGCAAGGTATCAAGCAGCTCCTAAAGAAAGCCACTTAGTGGCGGTCAAGAGGATCTTTCGATATTTGGTTCATTCCCCTAACTTTGGTCTCTGGTATCCCAAAGGGCTCCAATTTCTCTTTATGTGGCTATACTGACTCAGATTGGGCTGGTGATAAGGATGATCGGAAATCCACTTCTGGAGCTTATCAATTCTTGGGAAGATCTCTTGTATGTTGGTCCTCTAAAAAGCAGAATTGTATATCTCTCTCCACCGCCGAAGCTGAATATGTTGCTGCTGCCAGTGCTTGCACTCAATTATTGTGGATGAGGCAAACTTTAAAGGAATATGGTGTCAATTGTGACAAAGTGCCTCTTTTATGTGATAATGAAAGTGCAATCAAAATTGCGTACAATCCTATTCAGCACACAAGGACGAAGCATATTGAGATTCAGAATCATTTTATTCGAGACCATGTTGCTCGCGGCAATATTGATCTATCCTTTGTGAGCACGAAGAACCAACTGGCGGATATTTTTACAAAGCCACTTGATGAAGCAAGATTCTGCTATTTGAGGAATGAGCTAAATATCATTGATTCCGGGAGCTTGTCTTGATTACCCATGTACTCACTCGTACATCTCAATTCTTCTTTGGTCTAGGTGTGGGCATGGATATAGGGGGAGTGTGGTCCTAACTCATTGGACTAACCCTCCCCCATAATGCCAAAAGCAAGATAAATCATTTCTCTTAATATCATTTTGTGATATGTGAGCTTATTGATGAGTAGTGGTCGTGAACCCAAGATATATCTTCGCGGTGTCACACCATACACTCCAACAAGGTGGCTTCGGCCACCGCCCTCTCCCTTGAGGAGAATTGGATCTTTTTGGCTGTTATTTGCTCTCTCATGTTCTTATGGGAATCACACTCAATCTTGGCTTTTATTTGATTTGGATTTTGCAATTTTGAGTGTCTAGTACCATCTCAGTTTGGCTCTCTTAATCCTAAGCCTTTCCCTACCCCTAGACCATCTAATCTAGCACACAAGTGCCTTGTATACCTTGAGGGGGTGTTGTTTGGGGACGCGCGGGCCTGGTTCTGTGTATAACAGAATCCCAGATTTTAGGCCGGATAATCCGGCCCAAGTGTAGGACGGATAATCCGGCCCTGGCGGACTTCATCTTAAAGGGCAGGGCTCGGGCGGAAGGGCTCATAACGAGCAACACTTCTCCCCTAGCCCTCTCCTCCTCCTCAGCCGCCGCCTGCCGCCCCTCACCCTCCTCGGAGCCTCTCCGACCACCAGATTTTCCGGGCCTCCCCGGATCTTCTTCTCCGCGCCTCCGGGTACCTTCTCCTCAATGTTCTTCCTCCAATGAGTGAGGGTAACTCCCTCTCTCCCCATCTTTGGCTAGATGTGTAACTTGTTGGGTGGAACGTTGTCTAGAAGGATGTGTTTTCGCATAGAAATCATAGTCTTACAGTTTCTAGGTCCGATCTACTTTTTTGCATTCAATCTAGGTGAAATCAAAAATTTCTGCCAGGGCCGGATTAACCTCCCCTGGCCAGGCCGAATAATCCAGCCTGACAGATTCGATTCTGGTTCAGTTTCACTATGGAGTATGCATTGAGTAGTTTTGTCCTATGAACTTTTTGACTACTTTTTCCATGCTCTCTCCTGGACTTGTGTGTATGCTTATCCCCTTGCTATCACCCTTATTCTCCTCACAGGTGGTTCCGGTGTTCCCAAGACCTACAAGCGCCATCCTCGCTCAAGATACTTTCGGGACGACGGACAGGGTAACTTAGTGGACGAAGTTGAATTGAGGAGAAGGGAGAACGAAGAGAAGCGCATGGCTGAACAAGCAAAGAGGACTAGGAAGGGGGTGTCCAAGAGGAAGGGCAAGGAGCGCAAGATCAACTACAGGACTTTGGATGCGGTCTCCTACTTCGTCATCCGTCACCTGCTTCCTGCTGAGGAGTTCCACATCGACTCGGTGCACAAGGCCAAGAAAATCTACAACAAAGTTCGGAAGACCTCTCACCCCTCCTCTGCTCCTGAGGGTCTCATGAGGGATGCTAGCAGGCCCCCTGTGCCTCCCATGGCTCGTGATATCAAGCAGCTGAACTGGTTCCAGCGTCACATTCTCTGCATGGGCGTGGACACGCGCAAGGGTCAGTACGAGGCTTACAAGCAGCACCATGAGTTGGCTCACTCCCAGCAGCTCATTCTCCACCACGTGTCCAGCGCTTCGGGTGCTCCTCCGGCTCCTACACCTTCCACTCCGTATGCTTGGTGGAACTCTTCCTCCGGGTTGAACTATGGTGAGCTGGAGCGTCACTTGTTCCCCTCTGCGCCTGCTGCTGATGATGAAGATGAGGATGGTGACACTGAGGAGCTTGAAGATGAGGATGAGGAAGATAATGAAGAAGAGGACGAGGACGAGGACTACGAGTGATCCCATGGGGCGCTAGCATCGCTCTTCTCCCTTTTTGGTGTCTCGATGCCCAAGGGGGAGAAGTAGTTCTATTAGGTTGTCCGTGGATTTGCATGGGTCGGGCATAAGCACTTGCACTTTTCTATTCGTCGTTTTCTTGCTTATGCCCATTTAGCGTTGAACTTTAAATTCGTGATTTGTGGTTGTTTGAGACTTTATGTGGCTGTCTGGATTTTGCCTATGGACTTCATATCATGTATTATGCTTATGGATCCTTCTATTCATATCCTATTGCTGGAGGTTTATCACGGAAGGCGCGCTCATAATGGTTATCCAGTAATAATTGTGACGTATGTCAAGGATGCCTACTCTCTACTTCGGTGGTATGTGTTTTTTTATGGAATAGATTCACCTATTTGTGTGCATTTGTATTCCAATGCAAAACTCTATTATGCACACATTGAGGGGGAGTCCCTTTCATAGTTATCACTGTTTGTCTTGTGTCTTTCTCCTGCAAATCCTGGTATTATCATCTAACACCAAAAAGGGGGTGATTGAAAGAACATTTCATGTTTTCCGATGTTTTGCGTGTTAGATAACAAACTATGGAGACTTTTCATGTGCGCTAAGTGTGGAGGAAGTTTTGAGGTGGGCCGGATAATCCGCCCCACCAAGGGTCAGATAATCCGGCCTACCTCATCGCTCAAAGGGAGCCAAGGCGCGTCGCTCGGTGTCCAGTCGGATTTTCTCCCGGAAAATCCAAACTGGGGCGATTTTTTTCCTCCCCAGGCCGGATAATCCGGGTGTCGCATGGGCCAGATAATTCGGCCCCCAGTTTTCGAGCAAAAGGGGCCAAGGCTTGTTGCACGATATCCGGTCGGATTTTCTCCCAGAAAATCCGAACAGGGGCGATTTTTCCTCCCCAGGCCGGATAATCCGGCCCCCAGAAGTTGATCAAGGGCAAGCTCGGCGCGACGCTCTGATAGGGGGCGGACTATCTGCCGGATATTCCGAGTCTGGGGCGGTGTTTTCCCCAGGCCGGATAATCCGGCCCTCACTTGGGCCGGATAATCCGGCCCCCAAAGTGTGCAACGGCTGGTTTCTGAAGGGGGTATAAATACCCCTTCTTCCCCAACGTTCAGAACTCTTGATTCATTCGAAATTGACCAGACATTGTGCAAGAGCTCTCATTCTCGATCTCCCACTTCAACCACCCGAAGGTCTTGATCTTTGGAGGAATTGAAGGAGGAGAAGTTCATCATCATCATCAAGAATCAAGTGCTTGAACTCCTCTCCATTCACTTGGATAAATCCCTGATCTAGTATTCTTGTCAATATGTAGATCTTGTTCATTGTGTTTGATAACTTTGTTCTTGTGGCAACTTGTTGTCATTCTGGGAGCCTCCAAGTTGTTGTGGAGTTGTTGCCCCGCTAGTTGTGTAAAGGCGTCGGTGCCCACCTGGAAGGGTACCTATAGTGGAAAGGTGGATCAGGCCTTTTGTGGCGAGATCCATCGGAGAACAGGGTGAGGCCTTTTGTGGCGTGGTGGTCTTAGTACCGCCCACCCCTCCAACGCAGACGTACTTCCCTTAACAAGGAAGGAACTGCGGTCAAACAAATCCTGTGTCTCCGCGTGCTTCATTCGGTTTACCCGTTCCTCTTCCACTCGCTCTTTACTCGCTAGTAGATAGGGTTGCATATAGGGAAATTCCACCTAATAGTTTATCTAGAGAATTTACCCTTTGTGGTAAGCCTAAAATTGAAAAAGAATTAAAAATTGGTGTAGCACCTATTCACCCCCCCTCTAGGTGCCCATATGATCCATTTCAAAAGGGTCACGTCCCTTTCAATTAGAATGATTGACCATGGTAATAAGGACGTGGATGACAAGTGGATCAAGCGCAAGTTCATGCAAGCCATCTTGCCCTTCCATAGGGAAATGGCCAACAATATTTGCTCAAGGGCGGACTTCTATGCCATGTCCTCCAATGAAGTGCTAAATGAGTTTGTGGCTCTTGGGATCATGAACAAGACCACCGATTATTCTCTCGCTCGTGCTCGGAGAAGGGATTCCCCCACTCTTGCTTTGAAGGCCAAGGCTCATGTCTATGAAGAAGAAGTTGATTCTTTTGGAATGATAGAAGGAGATGACGAAGATGTCAATTGTGCTATTCATGAGCAATTGGCATTAGTCTCTAGAAGGTTTTGGAAGAATCAAGGAAAGGGCAATCCATCAAGGACTACCACAACTAGTGCAAGACCCAAGTTGAGATCATGCTACAATTGTGGAGAATCCAACCACTTCGTCGCCGAATGCCCGTATGAGAAAAGAGAAGATCATGGAGTAATACTCATTTTGAAATCCAAGTTCAAGACCACTCCAAACAAGAACTTCATCAAGAAAGTCCCAAACAAGAACTTCAGAAACAAGAACTTCCCCAACATGAAGGAGCCACAAAAATATGTGTTGGTGGCTCGTGAAGAATATGAAGAGAACAATGAGAATGATAGTGATGATGAATATGATGGAGATATTGTGGGTGTGGCCGCCATTGCCACAATTGCCACCACCTCCACTACTACTACAACACCTCTTCGCCAACATCTCTCTTTGACTCTCCTAATGAGAACAAGCGTGCCACCAAGTCTACATGTCTAGTGGCCACTACTTCTTCAACCTCACCACCGACATAACTCTTTGACTCTCCAAATGAGGACAAGCTCGTCAGCAACCCCACATGTCTCATGGCTAAAGCCTCCACGGTAACTCCTCCACCCACTACTCCTCCTTCTATTGATGCATCATCATATGATGATGAAATGAGTCTCAAGATTAAGAAGGAAATAGTGGAATCCACTAGTTGCTTGGATAACTTGGTAGGAGAAGCCAAGGTATGTGTTGAGTCTCTCTTGAGTCAACTAGGTGAAGCACGTTATATCATTGACGAGAGAGATGACTCCATCTCGAAGGTATTTGGTCATGCTAGGGAGGCCGCCATGGAGGTAGCCTCCTTGAACGATGCTCTTGAGGAAGAGCAAAGTAAAATAATCTCCATAGAAGAGAAGTATATTGCCCATGAAGAATCCTTTAACTTGAATATCTATAAACTTGTTAAAGAATGTGACCATGCTCTTGCGTTAACTAATGTGCTTAACAAGTAAAATCTTGAGTTTGGGGTTGGTCATGATAGATTAAATGAAAGTTTTGAGCAGCTCAAAAAAGGAACATGAGTACTTGTTGAGAAAATTCTCTACTCTTTCAAAGTCCCATGAACAACGTCAAACTCAAGTAACTAAAGATGTTTCAACCATGCCAACTAGTATTGCTTCATGTTCTACTAACCCTTGTTGTGAGCATGGAAATCTTCTCAAAGAGAACAAGAAGTTGAAAGCTACAATTGAGAAAGGCCTTGTCTCATGCATTCATGGTGAGAAGAGTCTAAATGCCCTCTTGAGTAATAAAAGGGACAATGTGACTAAGAAAGGACTTGGATTTTCATCCAAGTCAAAGAAGAAGCCCCTTCCAAAATGATTACTTTTGTGAAGGACGGGGAGATGGCAAAAGAGAAGGAACCAAGTGTCACTAAGAATGGTGATAAACTATCTCATAATGATTTTGCGGGCTATAACCCATCCTATGTTCTTATGAAATCTTATGATGGTCATGTATATGCTAAATATGTAGGAACCTCTTATGGAGATGATTACCATTGGGCCATTTGGGTTCCCAAGATTCTTGTGACTAACAAACGAGGACCCATTCAATAATGGGTACCTAAAACCAAGCATTGATTTATTGTAGGGCTATGCTTCTGGTGGAAGAAAATGGGTGGTTGATAGTGGTGCCATAAGTCATATGACCGTAAGCAAAGAGATGCTTGACGAGACGAGACCTAATACTTCCAATATGTGTGTCACTTATGGAGATGGATCAACTTCTAAGGTATTGGGTTTGGGTAAGGTAGTGGTCACACCGGATATATCCATTATGGACATTGTGCTTGTCAAAACCCTTTCATATAATTTACTTTTTGTTCATCAACTCACTCTTATGGGATTTAATGCCTATTTACTCCTAAGGTTGTGGTTCTCATGTGGAGTAAGACTCTCTCTATAACCTTTGTTGGGTACGCCGAGAACGGTTTGTATGTGGTAGATTTCGATAAGAAACCACACCTACCACGACGTGCCTAATGGCTAAAGGTGATGTGGGATGGCTTTGGCATCGCCGTCTTGCCAACGTCAACATGAGGTCTTTGCAAAGCCTCCATACGGGAGGCCACATCCTTGGTTTAAAAGATAATGTACGTTTTGTCAAAGATCGTGTGTGTAGGGCATGCATTGAAGGGCTCCACGAGACGGCACACCCCCCAACTACCACCATCTATTCTGATGGGATCTTGGAGCTCCTTCACATGGATCTTTTTGGTCCTCCATCCTTTGATAGTCTTGGGGGGAAGAAGTATTGTTTGGTTATTGTTGATGACTACTCAAGCTACACATGGGTATATTTCTTCAAGAAGAAGAGTGAGACTCAACAAACCGTCATCAACTTTGCCAATGCAGTGCAACGTCAACACAACAAGAAGATCTTGGCCATTAGAAGTGACAATGGGACCAAGTTCAAGAACTACACCCTTGATGAGTTTCTTGGTGATGAGGGGATCAAGCATCAATATTCTGCTCCTTATACCCCTCAACAAAATGGTGTGGCGGAAAGGAAGAACTAGACTCTTATGGATATGGCAAGAACCATGATTGCGGAGTCAACTCCCCATATAAGTTTTGGGCTGAAGCTATCTCTACTGCTTGTCATATTGCCAACCGGGTTTATGTTCGCAAGCATTTGGATATGACTCCATATGAGATCCTCACCGGCAAGAAGCCTAGTATTTCCTACCTTCGGGTGTTTGGGTGCAAGTGCTATATTCTCAAGAAAGGTAACCGGTTGTCTA
Source organism: Avena eriantha (assembly GCA_910589775.1). Taxonomy (NCBI): domain Eukaryota; kingdom Viridiplantae; phylum Streptophyta; class Magnoliopsida; order Poales; family Poaceae; genus Avena; species Avena eriantha. Next base: position 202,125,086 of record OU342744.1, on the reverse strand, counting down.
AATTCGAGTCTCGCACTCTATTGAAGGTATCTTTGTTGGCTATGCATCAGACTCTCACGCTTATAGGATCTATAACAAGTCCATCGGGCAAGTTATAGTTTCCTCTAACATGAGATTCGATGAGCATAATGGCTCCCAAGTGGGGCAAATTGATCTTGGTGATGTAGGTGATGAAATTCCTCCTCAAGCCATAAGAAGAATGGGTGTGGGATTTTTCTGCCCCGTTGAGGAACCCCTTATGGTGGAAGGATAAGGAAAATGCTCTACACAAGTGGATCCCTCACCTTCACTAGATCTACATCAACCCCATAGCCATTAAGATGCCATTGTTGAAGAGATAGCTCGTGATCAAGGTCAAGCTCAAGCTCAAGTAAATGAAGGGTGTTCTTCACCCCATAATGACCAAGGTCAAGCTCACGTGGATGGTCAAAGTCAAAATGTCAAGCAAGCTCAAGTAGAGGAGCAAGCTCAATTTCAAGGTCAAGACGAGGATCAAAATAGTGGTGATTACCAAGTAGCTTCTCAAGAATCCATTGAGGAAGCTCATGCTCGTCGTGAAGCAAGGAGGATCACCAAGCTCATCTGAGAATGAAAATGTTGTTGGTGATCTTGAAAGGGGCATTTCTACTCGTAACCAAGTGGCTAACTTTGTTGGCCACACTAGTTTCATTTCTTGTGTAGAGCCCCAAAAGGTGTATGAAGCGCTTGAAGACCCGGATTGGATTGATTCCATGAATGAAGAACTTCACAACTTTGAGCGCAACAAATTTTGGTCATTGGTGGAGAGACCCAAGGAGTGCCATAATGTCATCAGAACAAAGTGGATCTTCAAGAACAAGAAAGATGCAAATGGGATGGTTATTTACAACAAGGAAAGATTGCTGGCTCAAGGCTTCTCCCAAGTCGAGGGTATCGACTACGGTGAAACTTTCACCCACGTTGCCCGTCTTGAATCCATTCATATCTTGCTTGCATATGCATCTCATCATAACTTTAAGCTACAACAAATGGATATTAGAAGTGCATTTCTTAATGGTCCCTTAAATGAGTTGATGTATGTCAAGCAACCTCTGAGTTTTTAGGATCCCAAGTTTCCAAACCATGTCTACAAACTTGATAAGGCACTCTATGTCCTCAAACAAGCCCCACGTGCATGGTATGAGCACCTTAGAATGTTGTTGGTAGACCGTGGTTTCGACGTTGGGCTAATCGACCCCACTCTTTTTACTAAGAGAGTTGGAGGAAACTTATTCATATGTCAAATTTATGTTGATGATATTATCTTTGGTTCTCCGAACAAAGCTTTCAATGATGTATTTGCTAAGCTAATGGCTGATGAGTTTGAAATGTCTATGATGGGAGAGTTGCAATTCTTTCTTGGTTTTGAAGTGAAGCAAGTTATTGGAGGTATCTTCATCAATCAATCCAAATACATTCAAGATATGCTCAAGAGGTTCAAGTTGACGGATTTAAATGGAGCCAAGACTCCCATGCCTCTCAAGTGTGATCTCACTCTTGATACTAAGGGTAAAGATGTGGATCAAAAGGTATATCGATCTATGATTGGTTCGTTGCTTTATCTTTGTGCATCTAGACCAGATATCATGTTGAGTGTACGTATTTGTGCATGGTTTCAAGCCGCCCCAAAAGAAGGCGACCTTGTGGCGGTCAAGCGAATCTTTTGATATTTAGTTGATACCCCAAACTTTGGCTATGGTATCTCAAAGGCTCTAGATTTGTTCTTCATGGTTTCACGGATTCGGATTGGGCGGGAGACAAAGTTGGAAGGAAATCAACCTCTAGGGCTTGCCAATTCCTTGGTAGGTCCTTGGTGTGTTGGTCATCAAAGAAACAAAATTGTGTCTCATTGTCTTCCGCCAAAGCCGAGTATATTGCGGCCGCTAGTTGTTGTGCACAATTGTTATGGATGAGGCAAACTTTAAAGTATTACGGTGTCACTTATGACAAAGTGCATCTTCTTTGTGATGATGAAAGTGCAATCAAGATTGCCTTCAACTCGGTGCAACACACAAGAACCAAGCATATTGATATTCGTCATCATTTCATATGGGAGCATGTGAATAATGGAGATATTGACCTCTCTTATGTTAGCACCGAGAAGAATCTTGCGGATTTATTCACCAAGCTCCTTGATGAGAAGAGATTCCAAGAGTTAAGTCATGAGCTAAATATGATTTATTCGAGCAATGTGGCTTGAGACCATGCACCCATATCCTTGCATTCATATGTTATCCTATCTAGATGTAGGCATGGACATAGGGGAAGTGTGGTCCTAATTGGTTGGGCCATCCCTCCCCCCATTATGCCCAAAGTAAGAAATTCATCCTTTTTATATCATTTTGTGATATGTGAGCTTCAATGACGAGTTTTGGTAATGGAACCAAGATACATCTTCGTGGTGCCAATCCAAGTATACTCAAACATGGTGGCCTCGGCCACCGACCCACACATTTGTGTGTGGTTTGGTGTTTTTGCATTCTTGATGGTTATTTTTCCATCTATGGTTATTTGTGTATTCCTTGTCTCTTCATCTAGTTGCCTTGCGTCTTTTTGTATGAGTTTTGCATCTACTCCCTTGTATCTGGCGTTTTCTAGCAGTGGAGGCCGAAGACTCCGGGGTCTGGACCCGGAGACTCCGGGGCCCCGGAGACTCCGGCCCTTTGGCCCTAGAGACTTCAGTCTAGCGGTTTCTTGCGTGGGCGTGAAGAAGAGAGTCGGGGTGGGGGTAACTCCAGTTACTCCCCTCCACCCCTGACCCCCTTTTTTCCTCCCCAACCTCCCGCCCCTCCCTGCCTGTCACCACCAGGGTTCCTCCGCCCCGGATCCGCCGCCGCCGGTACCCTCTTCCTCTCCATGCTGCCGACCCTCTCCACAGCCGGTTGGGAGCCTCTCCCATGGATCAAGGTGCTCCCACTTTCCCTTTTCTCCGCCTAGGGTTTCCCCTAGATATGATTGTGGTTTGGGACCTCTTTCTCCATGGTAGATAGCATTTTTCTGCGGCATTTTCGTTTTCTTCGAGTTTTGAGACCAAGATCCATGACTTGGTGCAGCTCCCCCGAGTCCCGTCTCACGCCAAGTTTCCAGGCTGGAGACTCTGGTCCCCATGACCAGAGACTCCGGTGGCCCGGAGACTCCGGCCCTGACCGGAAACTCCGGGGCGTGTGACTGGAGACTCCGGGGGTACTCCTCTGATTTGGATCCTATTCTCATTCCTCCTCCACCCTCACTCTCTAGGACTTGCAAAACTCATTTCTTGTTGGTTTTTCATGCCTTCTTGCGTATGTGTGAAGTTGGTTCCGGTAGCTCTCATCCTCTTCGTACCAAGTCCAAGACACCGAACTATGGGGGCAACCCCCACAATATGTCCAAGCAACACCCGTATGATAGCCATGAGGAGATTGCTGAAAAGGCCAACATAAAGGTTCTGTCACTGCAAAGGCATGAGGAAGAGCGCTTATGTCGTGAGGAACTTGCCAAGAAAAGGAGGTTTGACAGCATCACCACCCTCAAGAAGATGAGCACCGGTGATTTCCACATTATGAGGAGGCAGTCGTTCTATGATATGCCCTCCAATAGTCCCGATGCTCGTTTCTGGAGGCGTGAGTAGTATTTGATCATGCATGAGGTTTATGCGAATTTGTCAGCTAAGAAGCCCGTGTGCCCGCAACATCCTCTTGACTTTTCCTTCATGAACATCAAGTCTTATTTCTCTAACACCCTCTGGATCACCGAGAAGCTTGGGCTGCATCCTCTCATGGAGTTTTAGTAGGATTACAATGTCCAGATTGCGCATCAATTCTTTGCTACACTTGTGTTTGGTGAAGGGAATGAGATTCTCATGACATGGATGACTAGCGAGGTTTGTTGTCAGTCCAGCATCAGTGAGTTTGCCGAGGTCTTGGAGTATCCTTTTGAGGGAAGGAATGCCACGGTTGTTCTTCGCATTCATGAGACGTCCGGGCTTGAGTATTCAAAGAAGCCCCTTGCTCCTCTCTACAACAATCATGGTGTCCTTGGTGAAGCAAGGAACCTCAGGCCACCCTTCCACATTGTGATCCTCATGTTCCGAGAGAATATCTATCCTCAAGCAGGTAATCTTGACACAATTCGCTCTGCCTTGATTTGACTGATGGCTCTTGCTCATTCTGTGTTTCTTAAGGGCCCCAAGGCTCCTGCCACTCCACTCGGCGTCATGTATTTCATCTTCATGGAGCTACCCATCAACATCGCCGAGAAGAAGACCCCCACTTACTCTCATTATGTCATGAGGCTTGTGTTTGCCACCTTTGCAAAGATGGATTTGCCTTCCCCGCTTGAGGGCCTTCGTGTTGTTGATCATCTCCTGCTCCAGTTGCAGCGCAAGGCTCCCACTACCTCTATGGATCCTCATGGATCTTCTGCTCCCGTGCCAGATAATGAGATTAGAGAGGATGAGGAGGATAGTTCGCCTGCTGCCAGCCCGGTCTGTGCTAGGAGGAAGAATGCCAACAGTGCCCGTTTGCCTTCCTTCTCTCGTGAATATGTGAAGGGGCAAATGAAGAAGTCCTCCTTCTTGGAGAAGATGCTTCTGTGCATGAACATAAATATCCGCAAAGGTAAATATGAAGCATACAAGCAGGACAAGCAGATTCTAAAGAAGTTTCACCAATGGGAGCAAGATAGTGATGCCGAGGGTTCCAGTGATGCTCAGGATCAACTTCAGATCTCTCGCAGTCTCTCTTATGGCTCTTGGGCTCAAGGCTCCATTGGTTGGCGCATGTTTGAGGATGATGCTTCCTTTTCTCTTCGTGGCAAGGGCCCTTCTCCTAATGATGATCAAGATTCTGAGGTGAGCTCCGGTGATGACGAGGAGGACAAGGATGATGAGTGATCCGGTTGAGACGTGTAGTTTCGCTCTTGTCCCCTTTTGGTGTCTCAATGCCAAAGGGGGATATGTTTCTATTAGGTAGCGTGGTATTTGCATGGGAAGTCACAAGCTCGTTCTTCATTTGATGCTTTCACTTATGACTTGTTCTTATTTGCCTCGCTTTATTTGTGTACCTTTGTTACGTATCTTGTGTGGACCCATGTTGTGTGTTGATGTGTGTGAAGACTATGATGTATCTATCTTATCTATGGATTTATATATCATGTATGATGAAGTCCCCTCATATTGGATCCACTTATATATATATCTCTTCATCACATCTATTGGTACAAAGGTATGAGTATCACTTATCAATTCTTATCACTTTGTTGATGGGTAAGTTTGTAAATTCTAGGGGGAGTGTCCTTCCTTATTTTTTGTGCACTTATATTCATATGAAAATATTGTGTGTGCACACTTCAAGGGGATCCTCTCTATCTTTTCTACCTTATGCTTGTATATTATTGCGCAAATCCTTGTGTTATCATCAAACACCAAAAAGGGAGAGATTGAAAGGGCATTTCCTGCCCTAATCATGTTTTGATGTTTGGTGTGAACACAAGATAGTTTTTACCATGTGCTAAGCTTTGCAGGTACATCCGTATAAATGCACAAGACAATGTTCTAGTATTCGAAGGAGAAGGGTTCAAATGTTCATGAAGAAAAGCTGTCTGTTGGAAGCTTGGGGTTCTGCCTCTCCTTGGTCCAGAGACTCCAGGGTCTTGGACCGAAGACTCCAGCCAGGTCTCCGGGCAAGTCTCCGCCCCCTGGCAATCTATTTGTGTCAAGGTCTGGAGCTGGACCCGGAGTCCTGCGTCCTCCCCGGAGACTCTAGTCGTGCCGGAGACTCCGACCCTTGTCACTAAAGACTCCGGGGCTGGAGCCCAGAGACTCCGACCCTTGTCACCAAAGACTCTAGGGCTAGAGCCCAGAGACTCCGGGTGGCTCGTTTTGCTCCCAGTAACCCCCTCCGGAGTCCTGACCGGACTCCAGCTTCCCACCCCAGAGACTCCGCCCCCGGAGACTCCAGCCCTGAAGCCCGGAGACTCCAGGGTTAGTGTTGCTGCAACGACTATTTGGGGGGGGGGGGTATATATACCCCTTCTTCTCCAAGTGAAGGTTGCGGCTTCAACTCTCTCTCCTCCATTAATTCTGAACTCCAACAACCTAGATCTCCCTCTCTAGCCACACAAACATGTTTCCCCTTGGGGATTTGAGGGAGGAGACCTAGACCTAGCTTTCCACCAAAGGGATTTGTGTTTCCCCACCATTTGTGTAAGTTGTTGTTGCTCTAGGGTTTGAGGAAACCCTAACTTGAAGAAGTTGCCCTCCATAGCTCATCCTCATGTGTAAGAGCTTAGAGGTCGTCTTGGGAGCCTCCTATTCAGTTGTGGAGAAGTGCCCCAAGGTGTTGTATAAGGTTTCGGTCGCCACCTTCAAGGTCACCGCATAGTGGATCATGTGCTCACCGCAAGGCGGGTGCTCGGGCGAATAGGGTGAGGCCTTAGTGTCGCTGGTGGTCTTAGTACCGCCCACCCCTCCAATGAAGACATACTTGCCCCCAAAAGGAAGGAACTTCGAGAAAACATCTTCGTGTCCCCTCTCGGTGATTTCTATCCTTTACTCCTTATTATTGTTGTTTGCTTGCTTGCTTGCTTGTCACTTAGGTTCAATCACTTAGTTGCACATCTAGAGAACTTACTTTGTGTCAAGCCTCAAATTGAAAAGTAGTTAAAAATTGAGTAGCGCCTATTCACCCTCCCCTCTAGTCGCTTATACCAATCTTTCACATGTTTGTCGCCGGTAGTTTCGGTGGAAGTCCCAGCCTATGTTCCAATGCCCATGGGATGTGTTCAACAACTTCTCTATTTTGGTCGCGTATATTTGTCGGAACTTCGATCGGAATTCCAGGTGGAAGTTCCGGCCATGCTTTTTTCTCTTTCCACGTCACTGTTTCTGACCATTGAAAGGGTGTCGGTGGTAGTACCGCCCACCCAGCGGTACTATCGACCATGCACGAATCTATGCATATAGGGCAGATCGGGGAGTCCTTTAAAATGGGCTCCTCTTCTGCTTTGTGAAATTCTCGCTTTTCTTGGTTCTTGGCTTTTTCTCTCTCCTCCATTGTTGACCTTGAGGAGCTTGCCCTCTACCCTTCCCCTCCTATGATTCTTGCATCTTTTTGAGGGATTTGAGAGAGGAGATCTAGATATACAACCCCCACAAAACCAAATCCCTTCTTTGTGAAGGAATCCTTGGGATCTAGATCTTGGAGAGTTTTGTGTTCTCCTCTTGTGTTCTTCCTCTCTTAGTCCCCCAATAGCTTCTACAACTTTGGTGGAATTTGAGAGAGAAAGACTTGCCTCCTGCATTTGGTACACAGGTTTGAGTTCTCCTTGGAGATTCGATGAGTTCAAGCTCTTGATCTTGTTTCTCTTGGGTTCTTGGAACCCTAGACGGTTGTGTGAAGTTGTGGTGTATTATTGAGGCCTCCAGTTGAGTTGTGGAGATTCCTCAAGCTTGTGGCATGTTGTGGCATTGTTCTTGGGGGCTCCAATTGTTGTGGAGTTTCCTCAAGCTTGTAGCCTTTGTGGCGTTTCTTGGGTGCCCTCCAATTGAGTTGTGGAGTTACCCCAAGCCTTGTACGGGTTCGGTGACTGCCCTCAAGTGTCCCATAGTGGATCATGAGTAGGCCTTTGTGGCAAGCTCATGGGAGAATAGGGTGAGCCTTTTGTGGCGTCGGTGTGTTGCGTGCCATCACATCTTGGGTGATGCCGTGTGTGGTGTTGGGTGAGCATCGAACCATCACACGTCAAGGTGAGCCATTTGGGGTGTTCGGAGTACATTGCGCCATCGCACCTCTCCAACGGAGACGTAGCTTCTATGGAAGTGAACTTTGGGATAAAAATCATCGTCTCCGCGTCCATTGGTTTTCTCTCAACTGAGCCCTTTACTTATGCAGTTTACATTGTGATAGCCATCGTGCTTGAAGTATTTTATCTTGCTATCACCTCGTTGCTTGTATTGCTTAGCATAGGTTATCCATGCACTTAGTGAACCTAGTGGGTTTTTAGGTTTTGTTCTCTATAAATTAAACATTTGTTTTATTCCGTATTTATTAGAGCCTAAACTGTAATAATTTAAAAACCCCTATTCACCCCCTCTAGGCGACATCCGTTTCCCTCTCACCAACTAACACCACGATACCGGTAAGAAAGGAACCCTATCAAGAACATACATTTGCCTTGTGCATATTCCACCTGATCTTGATGATGACGATCTTGTCCACCTCAAGATGGAACACCTTGCTTGATTGCGCTAGCTTGGTGAAGACTTGCAAGTTGCTCCCCCATGTTCCACTATGGGAGAGCCTCTCTTTTAGGTATATCTTCACATATCCATGATCACCATAGGATGGCAAGCTTCAAGCATAAGATATATTTGAGATGGATAATCTTGAACTTGCACTTCTTTTATTTTTTATTTATCATGTTGGTGTCTTGAAAGTACATAAGAGATATCACTCCATCTTATTCTTCAAGACACACTTGTCATAGGCCCAACTCTCACATATCCAATCTTTGGATCACTCCTTGAACATCTTGGTCATCACTTGATCTTCTTCATTTTCTTCTTCTTAATTCAACCTTGACACCACCATATGGTTCAAGCATTGCCTATGGACAAATCCTTAAGTATAACTCAATGTAAACATTAGTCCATAGAGATTGTCAATAATTACCAAAACCACACATGGGGCACACATGCACTTTCAGACGTGACACATTGGATCCAAACTATTTAGAAAACTAACTCATTCACATATTAATCAATTTTTTCATAGTTTGAATGGAATTCAACAAACTAAACAACTATGCGTGAAAGCAGCGCTGTCGTGGTGGTTGAGTGGAAGATGCCATGTATAGGCTAAAGATGGGGCCAACATGCGCTAGAGGTATCCAGGGAGGGATGGTGTGGTGATTCCACACATGGAAGCTTTTATTCTCTCTTTCAATGGTGGATTACAAGTGCTCCTTGAGCTGTTTGAGGGGAGGAAGAGGATGAACTTCTCTACTACCCCACCTATCTCACTCTAGGGTTCTTCCCTTAGTAAAAAATGGCCCACCCTTGATACTTTTGATCCGGATTACGGATGTAGTGTAGCTTCTTTTTCCCTAGTAGACCTAGGTTATCGAATCCTCGAGAAGCGAATGCATAGTGAAGTTACTTTAACAGACCTTCGGGAGTTTTAGAATTCCTTTTGTGTTTTTACCGGAAAAATAGCTTGCGTCTTTTTATTGTTGTCTATGATGGAGAGAGGGCCTAGGGCGTTCGGTTTAGGGTTTAGGGAATAAAAGATGGAAATAAAGTATGCATGTACTTGTTAGATCAAGATAAATTATATGTGGGTAGTGCATCCATAATTGCTATTGCCTTCGCAACCGCTTATAGCAATGACCTACTAGTCTCATCCATAGAAGAAAGAGAACTAATGATATGCATAGTGATGTCACCGTTAATCCCAAGTAAATCCCTCACATACAGCCGTACTACCCCTTCTGTCACTGGGGTTCCCAACTTGTAGATCAGTCATTACTTATACTCCCTATACCTGGCTCAATCCTCAGGGTCTTGGGTACCTGACAAGTACTTAGATTGAGGCAAGAGAGGATACAATAATCCTCATGTCATACAAACTAATACATGATCCCATCTATGATAAATATCATGCACAAATGCTACATGGCTAGGCCGAAGCCCTTAGCCCAAGGAGAATTACTCACACATAGAGATGAGATCAACAATCACAAACATTGTATTTAAAATCATAATATTGATAGCAATGGTCTTACAATGTCGCTAATCGAAGAAGAGATCTACTATTACAAGTGGTGGAATATGGCTATGGAGATGGAGAAGGGTTTTGAGATCTAGAGGCGGCTGGAGATCTGTGGCAGAGACTTTTGGTGAGGGTCTGGCTTGTTTTCTTGTTGCCCGAGGCTTCTTTATATATAGGTCCCTTCACAAAAGTTGTTCTGTTTGACCTAACGGTGGTGGCGCCAACTATATGACTAGAGCTATATGGCCAGAATTTTGCTCCGGTCGTATAGTTGGTCGTTAAGCATATGCCTCCTCTTTATGGCTCCTGGTTTCTTTTGGTTGTTGGAAATCTCGTATCTTTGACTTTAATGTAGTGATTCCCATCTTCAAACGACATTATCTGCGTAGGAAAAATATAAAAGGAAAGGATTGCATACCCCTTTGAATATGAGGCATTAGTGGCAGGGTTTAGAGAGATATTTCATTAAAAATACGAATAATATCTGGTTTAAATATGGACGTAGATGGCTGTATTTTAGAGCCATCGACCTCCCCAAGCTTAAACTTGATCGTCCCCGAGCAATAAAACCAAAATCAAAAAGGAACTCAACATTTAAACTGAAATAACGAGATGGTGGTCTTACTCATGATTGGTAGTTTCATGTTTCCTCCACTTCATAAACCTGAAAAACTTCAGCATAGATAGAGTAATGGCAAGCATATCATACGGGCTTTATGCATCCTTAAAGTGCAGCGAAATTATTGTTAACATGGATGATTCAAATGAGTAAACTTTATTCTATGTCATGTAATCAACTCATAGGCTTGCCTTTGAAAAATAAAATATAATCATGTAAATTGAGAGTGTGAGAGTTTTCATGAAAAGCATATACACTAGAGTATCTCAATCCTCCCACATTAATAAATCAAGACTTTTCAAGCACTACTTTTCTATTCATTGTCCTTCAAGAATTTCAGTTCTTGAGTAATTGAGAGCATGCCAAAGATTTTTATTAGTTTATCGGGCTATGATAGACACTCGTGGAATCACTAAGGTTTTGTTCCTTTTGCATAATGATTACTCATAATAGCCAGAGGAGTGATTCCATCATGATTACAGCTACCCGGGAGTGCCAAGAATCTTACCCACTATAGCATTGCTTCTACAAGTGTTTAATCAACTCATAGACGAAATCTAGGAGTTTCCTCCATGAAGATCGTTCATAGGCCAGCGGAGTTGTTGGCATCCCATGAAGTTTGACACGCATAAAGCTATATCATTCTTATGATTAACAAGTCAAACTTTGGTATGCTTACAAAAACCGCTAAACATTAATTCAATCAAACAAATCCTTTTAAAGAGAGATATCGAGTCAATCAACATTTTCATTGGTGTTGAGTGTCTCTAGAAATAAACCTTCAAGACTAAGCACTACAACACCCAAGCCTTCAATTATGAGACTTTTTCTTATTACAATTGTTTAGCAATTTTTTAGGCAAGACTTGGTTAATTACAAGAGCTGGAACAAAACATACCCAACTAAATACCCATGCAAACCAAAATCTTACTACAATACAAAGACTCACTCCACCAATATAATATCTCAACATTGACTACTAACTAGCATGGATTTCTCAAACTTCAAAAGTAGGGAGTCATAAGGCATACCTCTCATGTTTGGTTCCACTTCTCTCTTCCTCTTTTATTTGTTTCTTGGAAACTCGAAGTTGATCACTCCCCTGCAAACATATGAACCTCGAGGCGGAAATAAAACAAAGAGGAAAAATAAGGAAAAATGGAGAAGTCTTTTTGTGGGTTTTAAGAGAGGGAATTTAAAGAATAGAAAATTGGCGGCAAAGCTCGACTAGAAAATCTTGAAAGCAAATAGAAAGAACTAGAAAATAAAGTGTTGGGGAAACCAACACGAGTTCTTATAAACTCAAATAAACACACAACCTCAAAATAAATAAAAGCAAATGAACACCAAGTAAAGATACATGAGGAAAATTCCCCAAGCTTAGGCTTTTGCAAGCCCTTCAAATCATTGTGGTGGCGGGAAAAAATCATTACTCCAGTTTGCAAATTGAGTTGAGAGGTTACTAGTTCATTCTCGGAGGTTCAAAGAGAGGCTATGCATCCTCTCCATAGTCCGTCCAAGTCCTTGGAAATCTTGATATGTGGCGAACCGGGTTTGTAGCTGCTCCTCTTGGTAAGGAACTTCTTGCTCCTCCTCTTGGTCCCCATCCTCCTCTAGAATCTCCTCCTCGGGGTGGTGTTACTCAACCTGCAAGTCATATAGCAAACGTCCCTCCTCGATAGAGAAAAGACCATTAGGCATAGGAGCGGGGTAGAGACGCCCAGCTCCAGCAATATGTAGGTAATAAACACCACCTCTCCTAGTGAGCATTCCACAAGCTTTCAAAGTGGAGAAACCAACACGTCGCTCACCTAGCACGGGTTGCAACTCACCTAGGTCGATGCCTAGGGCAGTGGCAAGCACGGTGATGACACCTCCACCTGTGATTGGTCCTTGGCTTTGGGAGGCTTGGTGCTCCAAGTAGCGCACAAGGATTGCGCCCAAGTTGAGTGACAAGCCGCAGTTGATGTAAGCAGCCTTTGCAAGGACTAAGATGTCCTCCTCATTGAGTCTCGTGAACTCATTACGTGCCTGTAAGGTGTTAGCAATAACATAGAACAAATAGTAAATTGCAGGATGTTGAATATTCTTCCCCTTGCTCACTCTAGTAGTGAAACTCATTTCATTATAGTATTGTTCAGGGGTAGGTTCTAAGCCAGTAAAGGATGCGCGTAAGGCATTAACATCATTGTTTGGCAAATTAAAACATTCACACCATTCATCTAATGTTTAAGTGTAGTTGTTGTTCAAAAGTCGGAAAGAAATAGTGTCCTCTCCTTGCCATTGTTTAACGGTGCTTTGCAACGAACTTAGGAATTCAATGGTTAAGCGGTGATAAGTAGGTACATCATTGTACACAAAGTTTTGCAGGCCAGCTCTATTGCAAAGTAAATTGAAGTCATCAGAAATACCGAGTTGGTTCAATATAATGGGGCAAGACCACTTGGTGGCCTTTACTTCGTGGTTCTTGATCTTGTTGAAACGATTATGTTGGGGCTCATCCCTGAACCGTATCCCCATGCGTTCTTGAGTGACAGCCCGAGAAGCGCTAGCGGTGGCACGAGCAGGAGTTTGGCTCCTTGTGTTCATCATCTAAAACATTGAAGAAAGACAAAAATAAAACTTTTTGATCCTGCAATAGTAAGTATAACATGTTCCTCATTATAGCACACTAAAGAATCTCCACAAAATAATAATCTAGGCAAGAAAAACATGGCAATTGGTTCATAGTATGTCTTACCCTAGATTGATAATGACAATAGATCGAAGATGAATTTGCAAAAAGTAATTGGAGGATCAGAAGAGAAACATACCGTAGATCACTAATGTGCGAGGAAATCGAACAAAATTGAGTAGAGATGAAGATCTCTAGAGGTTTTGAGAGAGTTTGGAGGTAGAAGAGAGAAAATGGATTGAAGTTTTGGAGTTGGAGGTACCTTCCCGTGTGATTTGTGGTCGGACACAACTAGATGGCCGGAACAATGTGTTCCCGCCATATAGTTGGCCTTCTATCAAAAATTTAGGGTTTCATCCTGGCGATGCAGCTATACGGGCGCAACTATACGACTAGAACAAATTGTTCACGCCGTATAGTTGGTCGTCAAACTGTCTGTCCCTGGAAAAGAAAATATACAAAGGCATAGATATCTATACGGTCGGAACTATATCGCCGGAATTTTTATTCCCGCCATATAGTTGGTCATTAAACTCTCAGTATATTAGAAAAGAATTTGTACAGAGGCACTGATATCTATACGACTAGAGCTATACAGCCAGAATTTTTATTCCCGCCATATAGTTGGTCGTTAAACTCTCAGTACATATGAAAGAAAAAAATTCGATGGAAAAGATATCTATACGACCGGAACTATACGTCCGGATTTTTTTCCCGCCGTATAGTTGGTCGTTAAACTCTCTGTATGCATAAAAAAAATCTGTTTCTTCAAAAATTATTTCCTTTCCTATAACTTAGTGATATACCTTATTTATGACAGAAAATTGACAGTTAAAATTATCGACCAACAACAACATGTATATAGCAGAATTTTAAGTATTACCGAACTTATTCTCCTCAAATGGAGTTTTCTCACACTCTTTATTAAACATAAACTTAAACTAAAAACTTAAAACTTAACTCAAACCTTTATTTAACATGGGTTGCCTCCCATGGAGCGCTCTTTTATGGTCAATAGCTTGACCTTGATTTTACTCACTTGGGCCATATGAGTGGAACACCCACTCCAAAGTAGTTGGCCTTCAAGTTGATTGCCTCCTTCTCGTCATGTTTGGCTTTATTTTTCCCGGTGAAATGGATATCAAAAAGATCCCGCGAAGGCAATTGCAGCTTCACATTCCCTTCATGGAGGTTAATTAAAGCCTTTATAGTTCTCAAGAAAGGACGACCTAGTATGATAGGAGCAATAGTATCTTCAGGCATGTCAACAATAACGAAGTCAATTAGAGCAGGGAAGCCTTTAATGTAAACAAAAGGTTTCTCCTTAATACCTACAACTTGTTTATAAGTGGAATCTACAAGATGTAGTTTTAGTTCAGTGATTTTGAAAGAGCCAATGTTTAGCTTGTTAAAAAGATTCTTTGGGATTGTTGAGACGCTTGCACCTAGATCACAAAGTGCAACTATCTCATTAGTCCAATCTTAATTTTAATCGTGGGCTCAAATATATCATCTAGTTTAACAGGTAACTCTTCAGCGATTTTCTTGTATTCCTCTTCAATCTCGCGTACCTTAATCACTACTTGCTCAACAAAGTGTTGATACATGGATTCATCGTTACCTTCACTCACCGGAATTTTGACATTGATCCTCTTTACGAGGTCTTCGATGGTGTAGCTTGGTGAAGGGGCGTTACTATAATCAAGCTCTTCCGGCTCCTCCCTTTGGATCCTCATCATCTTGAGTTCTTCAACAGGATTGGGCTCAACTTTACCTGAAAATTTAGCTAGAATGAGAGTTTGACTCTCGGTTATCTTACCTAGTTGTGCCTCAATGATCCTCGTTCTTTCTTGGAGGGCCTGCAAATCACTTCTCAAACTAATGGCTTGGTTAGACAATTTACCAAGCATAGCATCATGGTTCTCCGTTATTTTAACAAGAATATGTTTTGTTCATTTTGTGAGTCTATAAAAGACTTAAGTGTTTCTTGGAGACTACCATTACTAGTTCTCATATTATTATTAGAATTACCTACAGGACTAGAATAGTGTTTCTGAAAATTAGGATTATAATTCTTCTTCCAAGCAGGGTTATAATCATTACGAGCTATGAAGTCTATTTCTTCAATATTTGTTTTAGGGATAGCTCTTACCTAGGTTTCCTTACCTTTCACGGCTAGTATGAGCTCATCCAACTTAGCATTGAGTTCTTCATTTTCTTGTGGTGAGATGGAGTTCACCTTCTTCGTGTTTGATTTATCCACATGCCATTGAGCATGTTTGTCTTGCATATTGTCTAGCAGCTGCTTTTCTTCGGTAATCTATTTACCCATAAACGTTCCTCCAGCTGTAGTATCAAGCATAGACTTAGACACAGGATTAAGAGCATTATAAAATGAATGGAGGATTAACCAATCTTCCATCCCATGACTAGGACAGTTTCTTAAGCATTCTTTCATCCTCTCCCATGCAAGCACTACTGGCTCATGCTCTTCCTGTCTAAAGCCAGTAATATTATATTTGAGTTGCATAGTCTTTGCAGGTGGGAAAAATTTAGTCATAAATAAAGAAGTACATCCCACCATGATGTAATAGTATTTTTGGGCAAAGATAGCAACCATTCTTTTGCTCTTCCTCTAAGAGATAAAGGAAATAGATGTAATTTGACCGCATCGGAGTCAACGTCTTTTATACGCATCATATCACATATTTCAGTGAAAGTATTCAAGTGCATACCTGCGTCTTCAACAATAGAGCCCCCAACTTGATTATGTTGAACCAAGCTTAAATAATGGGGCTTAATTTCATAGTCATCAGCAGGAATTGAAGGCTGAGTAATAGGAGTACGCAAATAATCATTATTGGGAGTAGCAAACTCCCCAAGATTATTTTCAGCCATATTTCCTATGTTTTTCTTAAACAAAGAATTATAATAGTAAAAAGAAAGAATTCACAGACTAACTAATTATTTTGGTTTATCAAATAAGGACTGAAAGCGAACTAACAAAACTAGAAACAAGAATTAAAACTAGCAAGGTTCCTAATAATGTCACCAGTGTAGCTATTGCTTCCCTGGCAACGGTGCCAAAAAAAGGGTTAATACCTTCGATCCGGATTACGGATGTAGTGTAGATTCTTTTTCCCTAGTAGACCTAGGTTATCGAATCCTCGGGAAGCGAATGCGTAGTGAAGTTACTTTAACAGACCTTCGGGAGTTCTAGAATTCCTTTTGTGTTTTTATCGGACCAATAACTTGTGTCTTTTGTTGTTGTTGATGATGGAGAGAGAGGGCCTAGGGCGTTCGGTTTCACCTGTAGCCGTGCAAAACATATGATGGGAATAAAAGATAGAAATAAAGTATGCATGTAATTGTTAGAGCAAGATAAATTATATGTGGGCAGTGCATCCATAATTGATATTGCCTCCGCAACCGCTTATGGCAATAACCTACTAGTATCATCCATAGAAGAAAGAGAACTAATGATATGCATAGTGATGTCATCGTTAATCCCAAGTAAATTCCTCACAATACTACCCCTTCTGTCACTTGGGTTCCCAACCTGTAGATCAGTCATTACTCATACTCCCTATAACTGGCTCAATCCTCGGGGTCGTGGGTACCTGATAAGTCCTTAGATTGAGGCAAGACAGGATACAATAATCATCATTCCATACAAACTAATACATGATCCCATCTATGATAAATATCATGCACAAACGCTACATGGCTAGGCCGAAGCCCTTAGCCAAAGGAGAATTACTCACACATAGGGATGAGATCAACAATCACAAACATTGTATTGAAAATCATAAGATTGATAACAGTAGTATTACAATGTCATTAATCGAAGAAGAGATCTACTATTACAAGTGGTGTAATATGGCTATGGAGATGGAGAAGGGTTTTGAGATCTAGAGGCGGCTGGATATCTGTGGTAGAGACTTTTGGTGAGGGTCTGGCTTGTTTTCTCGTCGCTTGAGGCTTCTTTATATATGGGCCCCTTCACGAAAGTTGGTCTGTTTGACCTAACGATGGCGGCGCCAACTATACAACCAGAGCTATACGGCCGGAATTTTGCCCCGGTCGTATAGTTGGTCGTTAAAGTGTCTGCCTCCGCTTTACGGCTCCTGGTTTCTTCTAATTGTTAGAAATCTTGTATCTTTGACTTTAATGTAGTGATTCCCATCTTCAAATGATATTATATGCGCAGGAAAAATATAAAAGAAAGGATTGCATACCCCTTTCAATATTAGGCATTAGTGGCAGGTGATACATTGCAAATGAATCTATAATTTTTGATGTTCCAGGCCTGGTTTTATCTACTTTCTTGTGTTTTGTCCACACTTTGGAGTACTTTTCATATGATTTCTTGGACTAACCTATTAACAAGATGACACAGTGTCAGTTGCCTGTTTCTGCTGTTTTTGGTTCCAGAAAGTCAGAAAATGAATATTCTTGGAATTGGACAGGACAAAAGCCAAAGTTGATATTTTACCGGAAGACTCATGGAGCCAGAAGACGAGACGGAGAGGGGCCATAGGGCGGCCACGCCATGTGGTGGCGTGGGCTAGCCCTGACCGCGCCACTAGGTGGTGTGGGCCCCCTGGCCACCTAGCAACCTTGCCTCTTCGCCTATAAGAAGCCTCCCGATACCAAACCCCTAAATCGTCAAGCCTCTAGCCACGAAAAGTTTCGCAGCGCCGCCGCCACCGAAGGGGAGATTCGGGGGACAGAAAGTCTCTGTTCCGGCACCCTGCCGGGACGGGGAAGTGCCCCCGGAGCCATCTCCATCGATCTCCACCACCATCTCCATCACCATTGCTGATTCCCATGATGAGGAGGGAGTAGTTCTATCTTGAGGCTAAGGGTTCTACCGGTAGCTATGTGTTCATCTCTCTCTCTATGCATGATCATATTGTGATCATGAGCTTGTAATCTATAGATCTACCTTGCTACTCAAGTGCTTTAATAGATCTCTGCTCTCCCCATGTGTGTGAAAGTGACAGCGTGCGCACCATGGTGGCACTTAGGCTAGAGATTACAAATACTTTTTATGAGTTATATTTGGAATTGGATGTTTCTATGAAATTGTGGTGTTTGTTGGAACCATCTAGTGCTCAAGGTGACAGTGTGGAGTTTTCTAGATGGTGAAGGCTTACTTTGAGGTGTGCTGTTATAGCCCTACCAACGATTAGAGTGTCTAACCGGAGAGTAGTTCAGCGTAGTATCATAAAGAAGAATATATTTATATGCGAGTGTTCACTAGTGAAATTATGATCCCTAGGCCTTGTTTCTAAGCATTGAAACACCGCTTGCAATTAGATCTGTTACATGTTTGCTTGCTTCCATCTTTATTTCAGTTTTACTTTAGTCTTTTCCACGCCATCAAGCTATTTTCTATCACCGTTACCACTTATAATTATCCATACCACTTGTATTTCACTATCTGTTCGCCGAACTAGTGCACCTATACACCTGACAAGTGTATTGGGTGTGTTGGGGACACAAGAGACTTCTTGTATCTTGATTGCAGGGTTGATTGAGATGGAATACCTTTGACCACTTCCTCCCTGAGTTCAATAAACCTTGGGTGATCCACTTAAGGGAAAACTTGCTGCTGTTCTACAAACCTCTGCACTTGGAGGCCCAACAACTGTCTACAAGAATAGAAGTGCGTAGACATCAGCAGGGTTTAGAGAGGTATTTCATAAAAAATATGAATAATATCCAGTTTAAATGTGGACGTAGATGGCTATATTTTAGAGCCATCAACCCTCTCTTTGGAGGTCCTGGTGCTCCTTATATAGGGGAGCCCGGGTTACAAGCTAGGGAATACATGGAAGGCATATTCTCTGAATATGCCTCTCCCAAAATAGTAAAATGGTGCGCCTATTTTCTCCCTTGTAAGCCGCTCTAGACTCATGGCGTAAGCCTCTCTGTGCCCCTCTACGACGCGGTGTCACCCGACATAGGCAACGTCACCTGACATAGGCAACGTCACCTTTGTTAGCCCATACCCGATGGTCCTTCCCTCTGTCCTCTACGCTCATGCTACAGTGGAGAGAGAAACCTTTGACCAAGGAGATTCCTTCCTTATCTTGTAAGCCAAGTCGTAACCCGGCTCAGGCATGGTTAACTCGGCCTTGTGGGTACCTGCATACGAGTTACACCAGAGACTGCCAAGATATATTTTATGACGGTCGAGGTAATGTTGGATGAACTCCATTCGGGCTGGTCTGCTGTAAGTCGACCTGTCTCGAGGTAACTTGGCCAGCTTACACTTTGACTTTGCTGTACCTCAGCTATTATGGCCTTTATACCCCGACTTGACCCTACCCGGGGTTAGCCCCCAACATTAGTCCCCGAAGGTGGTGCGATCTTAGCAACTTCAGTTGATAAGGCCACAACAGGTTTAACCTACTAGATTCTTTTTCTTTCTTGCCAAGTTACTCTTATGTTGGCACACTTACTTTTGTGACTTGGTGTTCCTTTTGATTTCTATTGGCTCATTCCGAGGTATTCCTCGCTAGCCGGGTTATCTTCTTAGATCCGGGTTACCCACTTAGATCCCCTCCTTCTTGCGTACGCTTCCCCATGTCCTACGTGGAGCATATCATTATTTTGCCTCACTTTAAGGGCATGCGCTAGTTACTGTGCATGTTGTCAAGGATAACTATGCAAATGTCACGTCCTGGCGCCCCTTCGATAACTGCAACACCACTTCCTATCGTGCGATCCGCTACGCTATGTGCCCTTTCGTGTGGCTCGTTGTTCATTGGTCGATCCAGCAGATACATGGCCACACCATGTGGCACGCTATGCACCACAATCCCACTATCCCTCTAGGGGCGTGGTTAAATAGGGGAGAGGGGGCGGCCCCTTAGCCATTTCCCTGCTTGCTCCCTCTCTCTGCCTCTTCTCCTTCTTCTTCCTCTGCACAACAGCACCGCCACCGCCGCTGCCTGTACTTGAGCACTGCGCCTTGTCGTTGCCTGCTTCGTGGTAGCCACACCGCTGCTCGTATCCACCATAGGGCATCGCTAATCTAGACCCTTCTCCCCCGCTCAAGATTGATTCTACTTCTGCGAGCAGGAGGATCTAGAAATGTCCGAGTCCGAAGAAGTTGTCGTCGTTGAAGAACACAGAGAGGGTGGCGAGACCCATGAGGCCGGCGCCTAGGCCAGTTCCTGGGTCTGCCAAGATGATCTTGATTGGCTGATCTGGACCCAACGCATCCCGGTCGGGGTAAGTTGTCGCCTTCCCTGCCAAGAGATTTCTCCCTCTCCCAATCTGGGTGAGTTCGTCGTCTTCCTCTCTCATTTCCAGCGCGGGTTTGGCTTACCCGTTAGTGACTTCATCCATGAGTTCATCATCCAACCCCACCATCTTCCGACTAATGCCATCACATGTTTTCGCTTTCGCTTCCGGAGTTGAGGGGGTACCTCCACTAAAAGAAAAGTTGGCTTTTACAACGGACGATTTTCGTGGTTGAAGGCCCGTTTTTCGTGGCTAAAAAGTCTTCTACGATGGATGCCCATCGTGGTAAAAGCCCCGTCACAAAAGAATCTACCATGGTTTTTTACTGACCGTGGCAGATCACACCCTTCAGCCACAAAAACTTGTTCCGTCGTAGATCTATTTGCCAGCCACGTTGACTGCTGATGTCATGCAAAATTCCACGTGGCAAACACCTTTAACGACCAGTTACCGCTGTTAACAGCCACATAAACCGTGGTAGAAGCCAGGCCCAGCCAAGGCCTGCTCATAATTAAGTGGGTCGGCCCATCAAGGAAGCCCAACAAGATTACGACCCGTTACTGTTTTGTCTGACAATGTTTGAAATGGGCCCAAAGATGTGGCCAACAACAGCTCGCGAATGTCAGGCCCGTTCCTGTTTCGGCCTACAAAAGCCCACACTTTTCAAATACTGTGTGACCCGTTAATAGGCTCCATCAAGTAGGCCCGATACTGTTAAAGCCCATGGTCAGCCCGTCACTGTTCTCACAGCTCGTCATGGGCCACCTAGGAACGACCCACTTTTGAGAAGGTCCGCTACTATTCTGGCCTTTTACTATTCTGGCTCGTTACTGTTCTGTCCGTCTATTATTCATGTCCTTTACTGTTCTGGCCTGTTACTGTGCTGGTTGCCCCTGTTCTGGCCTGTTAGTACTATTCAGGCCTGTTACTGTTCTAGCCTATTAGTATTCTAGCCTATTACTATGTTGGATTGCCACTGTTCGGGTCTGCTGGTGTTTTGGCCTGCTACAATTTTGCCTATTACTGTTTTGGCATGTTACTGTTCTGGTCTGTTACTGTTCTGGTCCATTACTGTTCCGGTCTGTTACTGTTTTGGCATGTTGTTGTTTTAGCCAGTTACCATTGCTGTTTTGGTCTATCACTGTTTTGTCATGTTACTACTTTGGCCAGTTACTGCTATAGTTTCGGTAATTCTGAAACCTGATCGACCTGGCTGGTGCAGTTATGGTACCGCCATGGGTGGACGGTGTCAACATGGCCTATGCGAGTTATCTAGATATTACATCAGCTGCAAACTTCTTAAAAATATTACAAAATATGAACAAAAGGGAAAGAAAATTCAGCACTTCAGTTGCGAACCAAGTTTATAGTAGAGTCCTCAATTTGCTTTCTCAATCCATCAACTGCATCTCCCTTTGAGTGTGACAGCTACATTGGAAAACCACCTTGAGATGTGATCTTGCAGTCCCCTCTTTGGTGGCGATAATAATAATTGCAGTCTAAAACTAACTAATAACAAGTTAATACATCAAAGAAGACAAACTACTCATAGCTAAGAATGAACCAGATAGGAATTATAACTGCATAATACAAACTTGTAGAGAAGGAACGCAAACCATGAATGAACTATATAGTAGAGGATAGTTATGTCGTTGCCTAGGACGAACCAGAACTAGATACGAGTTATAATGGTGTGGCTTGTGAACCTTTAGAATAGGACAAACAAGCATTAGACAAGTATGCCAACAATGAAATGAGTAATCAAACAAAGTGTTTATTAGAATTTCAGTATAAACTAGCCAGGTCATTTCAGCAGATATATATGGAAGAAGTGGTATCTCCTAGAATGCAAGAGACATTGGGTGACTCGGAATTTGCAGTGAGATACACAATGGCAAGCAGTTACTGTCATAGCTAAGAATGAACCACATAGAAATTACAACCGCATCATCCCAGAACTTGTCGAGCAGGAATGCAAAATAAGAATGAACTATATAGTAAAGAATAATTATGCCATTGATTAGGACAAACCAGCACCAGATACAGAAAATATATAATGGCATCGCTGGTGGACCTGTAGGCTGTGCAAACCAACATGTTTAGTGTTGCCTTTTTGTGTTCTACGCAAAGAAAACGAAAATAGTCAGTGTTGCAGCTTTTGAAGAACCAGATGGCAACAACAAAATTATAATCGAACTAGTACGAAGAGTTTGAACGGGTACCATAGGATAGCAGAATGACGTCAGGAAGGAAATAATAGCAGGAACTTAGCTCAGGAATAACCAGATAGAGTCAGTAACTGTGTAGCAGGGAATCCACACTAATATTTTCCACTGACATTACATTTTGCAAGAACTACACAATAGTAGGCATTTACTGGTGTACGGAGTAGCTAAGATAAGAACATGTGCATGACAAAATAATAGACATGTGCATGACTTGATATTTCTAGAGCAGCGAATGCAAACCAACATGTCTAATGACCTTGTATGTACTAGCACGAAGAACAAGCATGCCCAGTGACTTGTATGTACTAGCAGGATTATAAAAATGCAGTTCACTATGATAGGCTTGAACCTACTATACCGCTGACAAAACAAAAACGGGTGGGAGATATGGTTACCTTGGTCGGAGAGGCGTCTAAGCATCGTCGGTAGCGTGCGAGTGACGTCCATGTCACTGAGGGTGTTGCGGTTGCGGTGGTTGTTGGCGTCGGGGAAGCAGATCTTGGGCGGTCGATGCCGGTGCAGTCAACGACGACGACTGTGTAGTTGGTCTGGAGCAGTGGACATGGAAATTGTTGAATTAGATCTCATCTGGTGGATAATGGTGAAGCTGCTCCGGTACGGTTGGGTAGCTTTCGGCGGCGGGGAAGCAGAGCGTGGGCGGTCGACAACACCATAGACGCGGTCAGTGATACCACAGCTCTGGTGGAGTGGTAGAGAGATCCGGTGAACTAGATCCGATGGGGTGGGCATCGATGAACCCGCTCCGGCACCGTGGAATTGCCGCCGGGCGGTGCACGTGGTGGTCATGGAGGTGAGGGCGTGGGAGAGAAGCCTGGGATTTTGGGAGGGCCAGCTGGAAAACTACACGTATCAGGTTTATGGAGGTGAACAGAAAAATAATTACGATTGTGCCCCCAAGCTACCGACTTTAGCGTGCCATAGGGCGTCGAAACAATGGGTAGAAAAGTAATTTTAACGTCAAAAGTTGTTGAAACAGAGAGGCGCGAAATTCTTCAAAGTCGGTCTCTGGTTTTGCCGCTCGACTGATATTTTGAATTTGGCTAATAATAGAAAAATGGTAATCCCCCGGTGGGAGATTTTGCCTCAAACTTTTTGAAATGGTGGGACAGGAAATGCTTCAAGGTCGGTCTGTGATTTTGCCGCTCGAACGAGATTTTGAATTTGGCTACCGGACAAATAATAATTATAGAAAAAGATTCTCCACAGTGGGAGATTTTTCCTCAAAGTTTTTGAAACGGCGGGGCGGGAAATGCTTCAAGGTCGGTGTGTGAATTTGCTGCCCGATTGAGATTTTGAATTTGGCTACCGGACAAATAATAATACTGTAATAGAAAAATGGTACTCCACGATGGGATATTTTGCCTCAAAGTTTTTGAAACGGTAGGGCGGGAAATTCTCAAGGTCGGTGTGTGTTTTTTCGCTCTTTAGAGATTTTTGATATGGCTACAGGACAAATAATAATAATTGAAAAATGGTACTCCCTGGTCAGAGATTTTTTTCAAAGTTTTTCAAACAGTGGGGCGGGAAATGCTTCAAGGTCGGTGTGTGATTTTTCCGCTCGATTGAGATTTTGAATTTGGAAAGAGTCCAAGTAATACTAGAAAATGGTACTCCATCGGTGGGAGATTTTGGCTGAAAATGTTTGAAACGGAGGGGTGCGAAATGCATATGAGTCAGTTGGGATTTTGCCGCTTGATTTTACGATTTTGAATTTGGCTAGCGGCGAAGTAATAATAGAAAAGGATAGTTGTAGACTAGTACATTATCTGGTCAGGAATTGAAGGCCGATAGTCACATCAACTGACCATCCATTACATAATTGCGCAGAACATTGGTAAATTTTGCCGCTCAACTAAGATTTTGAATTGGGCTAGAGTACAAGTAATAATTTGAAAAAATGCTACTCCCTATTTTTAGAAATAAAAAATATTCCCATAGAAAAAATAATGTTGACTCCATCTGCGAAATTGTTTGGGTTGTAGGTTTTTACCCTCGATTAAGATTTTGAATTTGGCTATAGTCCTAGTAACAAAAATTACGAGCGAACCCCACCACCCAACCCAGAAATTTCACAATCTCCATTGGTCATCAGTACGATAGGTCAAATGGAATTTCGCAGTATACGAAAGATTAAACATGGGGCCCAAATATTTCGTGTAGGTGGGAGATTTTGCCTCTCGATTCAGAATTTGAATTTGGTGACAGTCCAAGTAATAACTGCTAGTAGACCGTACTTCCCTCTGTTCACGAATCCAAGGCCTCGTCACATCAACTGATCATCCAGGACCTTGCTCAAAGTTGCCTTTTTTGGACGGAGGGGTAGAAAATTGGATACCATGATCTCGGATTCAAAAATATTATGGGGGACGGTGGCAGGATTTGCGGCTCCAGTATGGTTTTGAATGTGACTACTCCAAGTAACGGAATAGAAAAAATGTATAAGGTATTTTTTGCGGGTTGTACTCCATATGTTCATCAGTCCATTCAAATTTCAGTCCATCTGGCATCCCTCAAATTTCTCTAGCATAATCAACTATTTTTTTGGATCCCCATTAGACTTCGTCTGCATTTGGACAGGCGAAAATAAATTGCATCACATGGTGGAAACAGAGGTTAAAAGATAAGATGCATACAGATTCCACAACATCAATTACATACTTATTTAAAATATATACAGTATAGAACAACATGTCCTTACCAATTGGTAGAGGTGCCCAATTATGCTGCGGGATCTTGTGCGACTTAGTACTCGTACTTTATTACGGCTAGAACAGTTCCTTTGAGCGATGGCCTACAAAATGAGACTTGTAAAACACATGCATAAATACGAATTGACAATGCGATCTAGTCTTAGTCTTCTCAAAGCACACCTCATTCTTTTGATCAAGCTAGTGGTGGAAAGTCTTCTCAAAGATCACCCCACTGATCGTCAGTCATGTGATCCACAGGAGACGTTCTTGTAACATCCTTAAAACACTTGCCAGAGAGTGTTGCTTCTTTAGGCTGTGGTGCTGTTGGTGCAAACATGCAGAGAATATGCTTTTGAGAACAACCTTTACTTCCTCGCTATTCTCATCGAACATGAAAAATCTCTATAGACAACAATGAGGAGCATATATAATAAACGACAAGCTAAGAAGACAAGGGATAGAGCAATGGAGTATGTCCAAGAGACAGAGGACTTACATGTAACTTCTTCAGTAAACCTTCAAAATGCTCAGGGGTATTTCGGTGGTGTTTCCATGAGGGCAAGATGGGAATATCATTTCTCACGAAAACGCCTGTTATCGATGCAATATAAGTAGATTGATGTGGATCCAGTGGCCTTCTGAATCCTTCTATAGATGTAATCGGAAGTCTTGATTTAGTTATTTCGAGCATCAGCTCGAGATTTTTTCCCACCGTCGGCCCCCTTGTTAATCTTCGTCGTAGTGCAACTAAAAAAATTTACATCAAAATATCAATGTATACATATTACATATAAAAGGGCATGCTACTACTAGTCTCTGAACATATAACAAATTTGGTGTCAAGCTCATTTGCAAGGGAGTACTGTATATGTCTCTGTCAGTACTAAAGGTCGTTGGGAGATCATAACCAGTTCGTTGATGAGAACCTGCTGTTGAAACTGATTCTGCTGCCAATTCTTCCTGGGTAACCGGATGGGATACTGGCGGCTGTGGGATGTGTATTTTTCTATTTGCAGCCGCCAGTGCAACTGGACCAACTGGTGTGGGATTAGGACGAAACTTTTTATGCTGATGTTTTGCATTATTGTCTTTTTGGCCTAGTTGTCATTTTCAACTTGATTAAGTACAGTCTGAGACCTTGTTCTGACTTTGTTTCCTGCATTTGAAGCAAATAGCTTTTCAGATTTATCATGGAATCGTGTGAAAAAAGAAGAAATTATTAGGAGTTCTTGTAGAAGCAAATAGCAAGTAGATGTTTTACTCATATATGTACCTCTCTCCCCTCTTTATTAGATCCTATGTACTCCCTCTATTTCAAAATATAAGATGTTTTAGCTTTTGTGAAACGAATATATCTAGACACCTTTTAATGTGTAGGTCTCTCTCCTCATGAGAGAATTATCTCACCAGGTTGACACTATGCAGAATAAAGGCCATGTCTATAGCTAACGCATAATCCTACTCCCTTCGTATCAAAATAGATGTCACAAGTTAGTCAAAAATTGGAAGAATCTATATACTACTGCTAAATAACTAAATAGTGTTTTCTAATTATTGACCAAATAGCATACATCAAGTTAAAGGTCAAATTAATTTGAGAAAATCACCTGAAACTCTTTTAAATGGCTAGAAAGGTGGTTATCCCTTCAATGTATAAATTGTGGTGAGTGTACATATGTTCAGGAGGGATCCCCAGCAGTTACCTCTTACTTCCCCTGTAAGCATTGGCGCAATGATTATACTACACTGTAGGTGTACAGAGACAAAGTTGGGATCCTGATCTAAAGTCACCATCAATGGGATACCGCTGCCACTGCCATCAGTAGGACCAAAACCGAAGATGGCGGAAGAATGGAGGCTCTTTTTTTGGAGTAAAGAAGAATGGAGGCTTTGAGCAAGTGAGGTTGGTGAGATGCAGCATGACAAGGACGGAATTACCGCTCTGCAAGGAAGCGATAATAACTACTAATTACTACTATAGTACAGTAGGAAAGATAATCATACCCAAAATTGGCTCTGGCAACATTGTGGCTGGTGATGCTGATGCATATCACATTCACCAAATAACCAAATATTTTACCAGCAAGTACACGATCATACATTCATACTAGTAATAAAGGTTTTCCAATTTACTAGTGCAATATTGCAATCTATATATCCGATCATCAACTAGTCCCTCCGTTCCATAATATATAAGCCTTTTTTGTAAACTGTTTTAGCTCTGTAAATAGGCTTATAACAGATGGAGTACTAACTAAGGTCTTCCACGTGTCGGCTCAATGATGGAGATCGACAACAGTTTCACGCTTTAGCTTTGCCAGCTCGGCCAGGAGTTTGTCCCTCTGGTCCTCGAGGTTCTGGATTTGTTCGAAGCTTATGCCTAGCATCTCCATTATGCCGATGTTCCGCCGCTTCAGCTCGTCACGCTCAATCAAGTATTCCATGGCGAGATTCCTGAGGAGGCTAAGCCCGACCTTGTCAGCGGCGAGTTTGGAGTAAAGTCTACTGCACTCGTTGACGAGGGCGCTTCTGTCTGCTGTCTTGACGCAGAAAATCACCCATCACCTTTTTCACCATAAACTCGATCTCCAAGCCAATATTCTGTTAGATGAACAGGGAGCGTAAATTCAGAAGTGTACCTAAAGAAGTCTCAAGGAAGAGAGACACATAA
This sequence comes from Avena eriantha, assembly GCA_910589775.1. NCBI lineage: Eukaryota > Viridiplantae > Streptophyta > Magnoliopsida > Poales > Poaceae > Avena > Avena eriantha. Next base: position 202,097,159 of record OU342744.1, on the reverse strand, counting down.
TCACAATTCAAATGATTTCTTACCTTGCGGCTGTACCGATCGGCCTGCATTGGTGATGGTGAAGATGATTCTGCAGGCAAGAGTGCCGCGGGAATGCGAAGTCCGCCCAAGCTAAAACAACATTGAGAATAAATGTACTAATAGGGAAATGAGCGAATCAAGAAATGTTCAAAGACATGGAAAGTTGCCCAAGCACGGATATTTACCTGAAGGTATCAGTCTCCATCGGCGACGGTCAAGATGATTCTGCAGGCAGGAGTGCTGATGGAATTCGAAGACCGCCCGACCTAAAAACACCATTGAGGAAGAACGTGTTTTTTTAGGTAAACTAGAAATCAAGAAACGGTCAAAGACATGGAAAGTTGCACAAGAACGGAGATTTACCTAAAGGTATCTGTCCCTGGTTGCGGTGGCTTTGAAGAACCATGAGTTGAAGACCTCTCACCTGCAGCCGAGGGATTCGATTGGGACCCTTTGATCGTCGCATCGCCTTGTACCGGTAGCAACATAATGGCAGAATGACAAGCCGACTTCTTCTCTTCCGCCAGCTTTGCTGTCGCGACACGAGCCCTTCTGTGGCGGGACTTGTTCCCGGTCATGCGGGTGAAATATCACAGCAAAAAGGAATGAAAACGAGCAAAGCAATCTGGCAGAGAAGAGCTATAATCGTGAAGAGGAGGAGGAGGAAGGTCGAGTCCGTGAAAGGTGGCCTCCTGGTCTCCATGCGAGTAAAAAAACCATTTCCATTCAGATGCAGTACTTGACGCAGAAATCGAAGAGACAGCCGTAAGCAGTTGTCACCCCTAGCATGGTCTGGACATCCACTATAAAGTTGAACGTGCCTTGCTCGGGATAGGTGAAGCTCAAAAAATAATTTTAATTTCGAGCCACGTCCATAAAGTATCGGGTGTATATTTGGTTCTTCTACTTTGTACTGTATCATGTAGAAATCAACCTAGCTACTCCTACCTAATACTTCACGTGCTCTAGAGAAGATTCTAGAATTATTGAAAAGTGTGTTTTGAGATTTTTGCATAGAGTTCATTGTGCTGAAGACTAACAATAGAATCTTCTAGATGTTGCTCCCTCGTTCACAAGTATAAGACATTTTACCTTTGTAAAACGAATGTATCTAGATGTTGGCCTATAGACTAAAAGACATCTAGATACATTCGTTTCACAAAGCTAAAATGGCTTATATTTGTAGATGGAGGGAGTAGAATGGATAGAAGATCCAATGGTTAATCGGCAATGTTGGGATTACGAGTCTAGATCCAACGGTCAAAGTTCAAAGTTATTTGTATCGTACAATATACGGTGTTGCCTTGTTTTCTTCTACTACTATAATAGAGCAGTTTTAAATTGGATCCATAACACAAATCCTGACCATTGGGATGTTAGATCCAATGGTTCAGAGGAGCTGGATTCATGTTGAACAACTAGTACATACCTAGAGCAAACTCCACCATGTTCTAGAACCATCATGTCAACACCCCCTTCCTAAATTTCATAGCAGAGTAGGCTATATTCTGAATATGTGTAGATATTAATTATTAGTAGCACCAATCCTGACGACTGGGCTGTTAGATCCAATGGTTCAGAGCAGCTGGATTCGTGTTGAACAATACCCATAGAGCATACTCCACCATGTAACCCCCTTCCCCCCCCAAAAAAATCATAGCATAGTAGGATGTATTCTCAATGTGTGTAGATAGTTATTATTAATAGAATTAATGTATGCCCTTTTATCTAACAGGACTATTGGTTAATAATAATAACTTAATGTTTGCTAAATCACATTTCATTCAGCATATACATGTGCGGATCATGTCTTTTACTAGTAGACTTAATGTATGGCTTGTTTCTCTAACAAGACTATTGGTTAATAATAACATTTGATGTTTGCTAAATCACATTTCATACAGTATATACGTGTGTGGCTCATGCCTTTTATTATTAGACTTAATGTATACCTTTTTTCTCTAACAAGACTATTGGTTAATAATAACAGCTTAATGTTTGCTAAATCACATTTCATACAATATATACGTGTGTGGCACGTGCGTTTTACTAGTCCATTCTAGGTAGCATCTAAATAGAAGATACACTATGGATAGTACATTATTTTACCCACTATAGTGTACGAATAACTTAGAATTTTGACCGTTGGATCAAGACTTGCGAATCCCAACATTGCCAACCGGTTGGATCTTCTTTTCCATTCTGGCATCTAATAGATACAATTTATAGTCTTTCTTATCGTATCTTACCACTATATTTTTTGTGAATAACTTTTAATATTGATCGGTTGGATCAAAAGTCGCGAATCCCAACATTGCCAGCCGTCAGATCTACTGTTCCATTGTAGCATCATCTCTAGAAAGTACTATTGTTTATCTTATCTTATCTTATCTTACCACTATACAGTGTACGAATAACTTCGAATATATTGATCGTTGGATCAAGACTCGTGAATCCCAACATTTCTAGTCGTTGGATCTTCCTTTCCATTCTACTTGCTAGCTTCTCTACTAGAATATATTATGGATAGTATGTCTTTAGCACAATGAATGCAATGCACAAACCTCAAAAAACACTACTCCATCATTCTACTCCCTTCGATCCAAATTATTGTTCTCAGATTTGTCTAGATTTGGATGTATCTAACACTAAAACATGACTAGATACAACCGAATCTAGACAAATCTGAGAACAATAATTTGGATCAGAGGGAGTAGAATAATATTCTCAGGTGTATATTTCATTCTTGTAGTTTGCATATCATGTAGAAGTCAACGATTATTAGCTATCTAAAACTTCAAAATTTTGGTAACATGGTCTAGAGAATGATGGAGAAGTGTGTTTTGAGTTTTGTGCATAGCATTCATTGTGATGAAGATTATCAATAGAATCTTCTAGATGCTAGGATGGAAAAGAAGATCCAACGTCTAGAAATGTTGGGATTTGCTAGTCTTGATCCAACGGTCAATATTCAAAGTTGTCAATACACTATATAGTGGTAAGATCATGTAAAAAGTCAACGATTATTAGCTATCTACTAAAACATGAAATTTTTGGTAACACATGGTCTAGAGAAACGAGCTAGGGAGATGGAGAAGTGTGTTTTGAGTTTTGTGCATAGCATTCATTGTGATGAAGACTATCAATAGAATATTCTAGACCGTTTAAAAAAATAGAATCTTCTAGATTCTAGAATGGAAAAGAAGATCCAATGGCTAGAAATGTTGGGATTCGCAAGTCTTAATCCAATGGTCAATGTTCAAAGTTATTCGTACACTATATAGTGGTAAGATAAGATAAGAATAGAGCAGTTTTGAATTGGATCCGTAACACTAATCCTGACCATTGGGCTATTAGATCCAATGGTTCAAAGCAGCTGGATTCATGTTGAATAGTACCTAGAGAAAACTCCGACATGTTCTAGAACCATCATGTCACCACCCCCAAATTTTCATAGCAAAGTAGGTTGTATTCTCTCTACTACTACTAGTAAGTTGCACGTGTGGCTCAGATAATAGACGTCTGACATATCATTACTATATAAAATTATAATAGGTAAAGTGGAAAAAGTATAAATTTGATCAGCATCTATAAAGTATGGGTGTATATTTGGTTCTTCTACTTTGTATCATCATGTGTAGAAGTCAAAGATTATTAGCTACCTAACACTTGAAATTTTTGGTAACATGGTCTAGAGAAACGAGGGAGAGGATTCTAGTATGATGGAGGAGTGTGTTTTGAGAGGTTTATGCATAGTGCATTCATTGTGTTCAAGACTATCAATAGAATCTTCTAGATGCTAAAATGGAAAGAAGACCCAATAATGGCTAGAAATGTTCGGATTCGCGAGTCTCGATCCAACGGTCAATATTCAAAGTTACCCGTACACTATATAGTGGTAAGCTAAGATAAGATAGTGGAGCAGTTTTGAATGAATTGGATCCATAGCACCAATCCTGACCATTGGGATGTTAGATCCAATGGTTCAGAGCATCTAGATTCATGTTGAATAGTACCTATAGAGGAAACTCCACCACGTTCTAGAACCATCAGCATGTCACCACCCCCAAAATTTCGTAGCTTAGTAGGCTGTATTCTCAATATGTGTAGATAGTTATTATTAATATACTTAATGTATGAATTTTTTATCTAACAAGACTATTGGTTAACAACAACTCAATGTTTGTTAAATCAAATTTCATACAATAGAGAAAAAAATGCATAAAATAAGTCTATTAATAGTAACTATATACACATATTGAGACTACAACCTACTATGCTATGAAATTTTGGGGGTGATGACATGATGGTTCTAGAGAACATGGTGGAGTTTGCTCTAGGTACTATTCAACACGAATCCAACTGCTCCGAATCATTGGATCTAATAGCCCAATTGTCAGGATTGGTACTATGGATCCAATCAAAACTGCTCCACTATAGCAGTGGAGATCTAAAACATGAAATTTTTGGTAACACGGTCTTGAGAAACGAGGGAGAAGATTCTAGAATGATGGAGAAGTGTGTTTTGAGTTTTGTGCATAGCATTCATTGTGATGAAGACTATCAATAGAATCTTCTAGACTGTTCAAAACATAGAATCTTCTAGATGCTAGAATGGAAAAGAAGATCCAACGGCTAGAAATGTTGGGATTCGTGAATCTTGACCCAACGGTCAATACTCAAAGTTATTCGAACACTATATAGTGGTAAGATAAGATAAAATAAGAATAGAGCAGTTTTGAATTGGATCCATAGCACCATACCTGACCGTTGGGCTATTAGATCCAATGGATCAAAGTAGCTGGATTCGTGTTGAATAGTACCTAGAGCAAAGTCCTCCATGTTCTAGAACCATCATGCATGTCACCACCCCCAAAATTTCATAGCACAGTAGGTTGTATTCTCAATATGTGTAGATACCTATTATTAATATACTTAATTTATGCATTTTGGGGGTGGTGACATGCATGATGGTTCTAGAACATGGTGGAGTTTGCTCTAGGTCTGTACTATTTACAACCTACTGTGCTAAGAAATTTTGGGGTGGTGGCATGATGGTTCTAGAACATGCATGGTGAAGTTTGATCTAGGTACTATTCAACACGAATCCAGCTTCTCTGAACCATTGGATCTAACAGTCCAACGATTAGGATTGGTGCTATGGATCCAATTGAAAACTGCTTCATTGTAGTAGTAGAGATAGAGATATCTTATCTTACCTCTTACCACGATATAGTGTGTGAATAACTTTGAATATTGACCGTTGGATCAAAACTCACGAATCCCAACATTTTTAGCCGTTGGATCTTCTTTTCCATTCTAGCATCTAGAAGATTCTATTGATAGTCTTCAGCATAATGACATGCAAAGTACAAGGACCAAATATACACCCATACTTTATAGATGTCGATCAAATTTATAATTTATTGTGCTTTACCAATTATAATTTTATATAGTGATGATATGCCAGACTATAAATCGAAGACTATCAATTTTATATAGTAATTTTATAATTTATTGTGATGAAGACTATCAATCGAATCTTCTAGATGCTAGAATGGAAAATAAGATAGTTATTATTAATAGACTTAATGTATGCATTTTTCTCTAACAAGATTTAAAGTATGATGGTCCTAGAACATGGTGGAGTTTTCTCGAGGTATTGTTCAACACGAATCCAGCTACTCTGAACCATTGGATCTTATAGCCCAACAGTCAGGATTGGTGCTATGTATCCAATTCAAAACACGCTAGAGACTCTTGTCAAGAAAAAAAAGGAAAAAATAGGCCACACACACACACATAGCGCGGCTATACCAAGGCACACGTGTGCGGCGCGACGCAGTGGGACGAGGGAGAGATCAGCTAGTGCGCGCGGGGCGCTGCACAGGAGGGGGGAGAGGATGGATGGTGAGAGACAACGAAGGAGAGAGAAAACATAGTAGTACTAGTAGTAGTATTGTGCTACTAGTAGTAGGTACCTGTACCTCGTGTCACAAACCCGTCAAACTAGCTTTACTCGGACATCGCACCGCCTTCAACTCCTTCGCTACTCTCGTGCTGCCTCCCGTTAATAATCTCTTCTTGCTCTTTGTTTTTTCTTCCGTTTTTTTCTTTGGAAGCTTTGGGGTTAATTTTCTGGTGCCCCTGGTTCAGTAGAAGTACGGACTACTCAAGTTTTGCACAATAGTCCTTTTTTTTTCTGAAAATTGGGTCTGGGGCATTCAGATCCAAAATATTCGTGCGCAAAATAATTCCAGTCACTGGGAACTTTTTCTTTTTCTTTCTAACGAGGAATTTGCCCCTAAGTACCAAGAATGTGAGCGTTAAAATCCAATGGTGGGCATGAAAATTACATAGTGGTCCAAAAATAAAACCAAAATACATCTAGGACCTATACTTTTACAACACGGACCCTGAAGATACAACTCAAAAATTTGAACATGTTTTTCCTAATACTAGTTCGAAACTACCACCCCAGCATCATTGTATACCATGGCAAGGCACACCCATCTACCAAATATGGGAACATTATCATGAACTATGATGTAGATATGGCCATGACCTAATTGGTCGTTCCGCTTGAGAAACCCTCGAGTGTTCATGCCATATCTAATGTGACTACGAGTTTTTCGAATGTTTCAAATCTCATGTTTACCATTTTTTCCATGGATGGTATTGCAGACGAGAGGATGTCATGCATACCCTTTTCGTTTATTCATTTTCCTTTATATCCTTTCATTTTTTTAATTTGTGTAAGAGTTGCTAGCATGCAAATTCATATATATATCAAGATATTGAGTCATTCAGAAATCTCGGTGATTTTCAAGATATTGACCCACAGTGTACACCTTCAAAATAGTTTCATAATATAACCTCAAGAGCAATCTTTGTGAGTCTCTCTCTTTCTCTCTATATCTGTGTGTGTGTGTGCTTCTTCTTCTTCTTCTCAGGGTGTAACATGGAGCAAGAAGAGTAGTATATCTTACCACTATCTCATCTTTCCATTATCTTACCACTTTTTTATATAGTGTACAAATAACTTTGAATGTTGACCGTCGGATCAAGACTCGTGAATCCCAACATTTCCAGCCGTTGGATCTTCTTTTCCATTCTAAGCCATCATGTTTTATTCAAAGGATTTACATGGGAAATTTATAGGATTAAATCCCATACGAATTTTTTCTATAATTGATGGGGATATGCCGAAGGGGGTATGCCTAGCAGGACGTTCCAATTGGGCCAAAAGGCCTGCGAGTGTGTCTGAAAGACAACGACTGGACTATGAAGAAAGGAAAGGCCCATCGACTGGCGACTAGAAGCCCAGAAGCATAGCAGAATCCTAGTCGGACTAGGTCAAAAGTCTCCGGATCCTTATCTTGTTCGGAGACATCTTGTAAACCCTAGCGAGGTGCTTCATATATAAACCTCCCTAGGGTATCCTGGGACCTTACGTTCCATCATACACCCCCTCAAGCGACTCGCTGCCTAGCCACCGAGCTCTCCACCCTTGTAACTCGCTCTCTCATAATCTAATCTAGCAGTAGTAGGTCTTTACCCTCTGGGGGGCCGAACCTGGGTAAACCCATGTGCATCCGCCCCCGTCTCGCACCGCGGATGGCTGCCAACTCTTCCTCACGAAACACTCAATCGCTGCTAGTGGCAGCGACTGCCGTGGCCATTTCCACGACAGTGGCGCCCACCGTGGGGCATAGTGGGACTGTCCTGAGTTCTGCGGCGAGACCCTACTCGTTGATCGATCGGCCGTTCACCACCGGTCGCATGATCGCCATCGGTGGGATCTTACAGATCCTGCCCAGCAGTTACATCCCGGCATCACGTCTGGTCACCCACGCCGCGGTGATGCCGGTTGGCTCCATCAACCTCTTCGTCGGCTTCACCGGCGCGATTGACCCAGCCGCGACAGTGATCATCGGCGGATCGCTGCCACACCGCGATCTGCTTTCGGAGGAGCAGGTCCGCTCCATCAGGAGCCTCGTCACCGAGTATGACTCGGCCGCCAGCGACGCGGTCGAGACTAACGCCGCCACCAACGACGACGCCCTAAATGACGACGCCGACTCCGCGACCCCTGCATCGGTCAGCGGATCCATCACCGCCTCGTCATGGGAGGACTCCATCACGCGAGTCTCCAACCCCAAGGACTTCGAGGACCCCTCCATCCTGGGGATCTTCGACTCCAATTCTGGCTCAGAATCCCCTGAGGATTTTCACGCCAGATCCAATCGCTTCAACGCGATCTACATGGCGGGTAGCACGGCCGCACCGCCAGATCCGTTCTCCACGCCGATCCCGCCGACCGCGATAGCCACGGAGGTGGAGCAAGCATTCCTATGGCTCGTGGAGGTGCAACACAACGAACTCGCCGAGCGTGAGAAATACCGCCTCGAGCGAGAGACGGCGTGGGAGCTGTCACTCTATCACCAGCGCCGCATCAGGACCCGCCTGAACCCCGACGTTCAGGGCCGCGTCCTGAATTTCAACGACGAGGGCGACCCCACATGCGCCGCCGAGCGCGAATACTACGAGAACACGCTGCCAGGCGGGAGCAACCCTGCAAGACCACCACCTGGAGCGCCGGCGACTGGCCCCCCCACCACCCATGGGCCGCGCGCCCCCACCAGACCAACCGCGGATCATCATCTCGCCTCAGGCCCGTGACGCCAACGGGCTACCACTATACTCCACCCCGATGGACAATGTCGTCGCGGCCGATGCCACGATCGCCAACCTCGACGTCCAAGGCGACGACGCGCTACAGATCCAGTACGCCAAAGCCCTACTCGTTAGGGCCGTCGAGCAACAAGCCACGGGAGTCGACCCGCAGGGGCGGATGTACTCCCGCTCTTCAGCAAGCAGGGCGACATCAAGCAGCCACCCCACCGTGGCAAACACATTAGTTTGCCCACCACCCTAGCCCCTGGCAAACCAACCACAGGCCGCCAATCCTGCGTTGTCAACCAACGAGCCGCGACCGGCGAACAACACGGTCGCTGCCAACAGGCAGCCCCTCGATGCCCGAACGAACATCATCAACAATCAGACATGGCGGTCGCACCAGCCCTACGACCTGCGGCACAACCTCACAAACCACGGCGAACCGGAGCCAAGAGGCTCGCTCAGCCGAGTCGGGCCACAATGTTTTGGACCAATGATTCGCGGGGAAAAATACCCCGCCAACTTCAAGGCCCCTAAGGAAATTGAGAAGTATGACCCAACGTATGACCCCGCTGTCTGGTTGGACACATACCTCATGGCAATGGGGATTGCAGGCCACACCAACCTGCTCGCCGCTCGCTACCTCCCCCTGATGATGGAGGGTGCGACCTGGCAGTGGATCAACATGCTCCCTCCCGACAACATTGATTCCTGGGAAGAAATGCGGGACGCCTTCGTCAGACACTTCGAGGGCTCCTACACCTGCGCCACCACCATAGAGGACCTGGAGCAATGCATCCAGGGACAACGCGAGTCGACCCGCCGGTGGATCCAAAGGTGGCAAGAACTGTGGATAAACGCCTCTAGCATCCACCCAGACACGGTGATACACTGCTTCAAGAACGCGTGCTGGTATGAACCCCTGGTCGCCAAGATCAAGAGGGTCTACCGGACGCTCGATAACATCCCCGACCTCCTCAAGATTGCTAAGCGCTATGCGGAGGAGGACACCAACCAAGACTCCGATGACGAGTCGGGAGGAAGACGTTGCACTAGCATCCACGATAGTGGGCGCCTACGCGACATGCGCTACAGCAACACCCACATCACCGGCAAGCGCCAGATGGATGGGCGAGTCGATTTCATTGCCAACGCCGGCTACGGCCAACGTGACTCCAAGAACTACCGCCGTGACGGAGGAAACTACCGCGACATCGGGAACTACCGCGCCAACAACGCGACGAGGCCGAAATTCGACCCCGCCGCCCTGCTCAATCAGCCCTGCATCTACCATAGCAGGGAGAGAAAACCCGCCACCCACACCACCGCCGATTGCCACTCTCTCAAAGAGATTGAGAAGGCGAGACGTGCAAGGGAGGACCCCAACAACAACCTACCTCGAGACAACAGGAACGGTGGCGGCTTCAGAACCGCCGTCGGGTTGCTACATACCTTCACCGGACTCGGCACCAAGCGTGAGAAGAAGGTGCTCGCCCGTGCGGTCGCCGTCAATGCGGTGACGCAAGTCGACATCCCTCGCTTACTAAACTGGTCCGAGCAGAGCATCATCTCGAGTCGCCAGACCACGCGCCAAGAATCGAGTACCCAGGGCGAGTCGCCCTGGTAGTCAGGCCCAAGGTGGCCGACTACTGGCTGCCCAAGACGCTGATGGACGGTGGGAGCTCCATCAATATCTTGTACCTCGACACGTTCAAAAGGCTCCAGCTCCCAGAAACAGCCATCGAGCCAACACTGACGACCTTCCACGGCATCGTCCCTGGTCAGAAGGCGTACCCGATCAGGAAAGTGACGCTGCCAGTCACCTTTGGCACTCCAGCAAACTACCGCACGGAGAGGATCGTCTTCGAGCTGGTGAACTTCCACAGCCCCTACCACTGCGTCATGGGCCGCCAGGCATTCGCAAAGTTCATGGCGACCCCACACTACGCCTACAACATGATGAAGCTCCCCGGGCCAAGCGGCATCATCACCGTCCACGGCGACCCCGACATGGCCATGGAATGCGAGGAAAAAGGCGCCGAGCTCGCCGACACCGTCATCGCCGCGGAGACTGACCACGCGGAGGAGCTCGAGAAATACACGGGCAACATCAACAAGGACGACCCCACCATCCTGAAGAAACCGATCGCCGCGAACTCCACGTTCGAGGTGACCACACACACCCGCACCGTCGAGCTTGTCCCAGGACTCAAGCCAGACGGTCACCATCAGGGTGCACATGAGCCCCGCATAGGAAAGCGCTCTCATCGGGTTCCTCCGTGAGAACCGCTACATCTTCGCATGGAAGCCATCTGACATGCTAGGTGTCCCGAGGGAACTCGCTGAGCACAAACTAAATGCCGACCCCAAAGTGCGACCAGTAAAGCAGTTGCTACGGCCCTTCAATGAAGAGCGCCGCCGAGCAATCGCCGAGGAAGTCCAGCGCCTGCTAGCCGCATGCTTCATCCGACCAATCAAGTACTCCAAGTGGCTGGCAAACCCAGTCCTGGTTCTCAAAAAGAACAACACATGGAGAATGTGCATTGACTACACCAACCTCAACAGCGCCTGCCCAAAGGAGGAGTTCGTCCTACCGCGCATCGATCAGATCATCGACTCGACCGCGGGATCGGAGTCGCTGTGTTTTCTCGAGGCTTATTCTGGTTATAACCAGATCAAGATGGCGGTCGAAGACGAGGAGAAGACAACGTTCATCACACCATTCGGCGCATTCTGCTACACGGCCATGACGTTTGGCCTCAAGAACGTAGGCACCACATACCAGAGGTGCATGCAGGAGTGTCTAGCGAGCCAAATTGGCCACAACATTCACGTCTACATCGACGACATGGTGGTAAAATCCACCCGCCAGGACGATCTGCTCGCCGATCTAGCTGAAACCTTCGCAAACTTGCGGAGGTACAACATCAAGCTGAATCCTGGAAAATGCACCTTCGGCGTACCCACCAGACAGCTTCTGGGATACGTAGTCTCCAAGCGAGGCATTGAAGCCAAACCCACCAAGATCGACACCATCGCGTGACTCGGGAAACCCGAGTGCCTGCGTGACGTCCAAAAGTTGGCAGGGCGAGTCGCGGCCCTCAGTCGCTTCATCCCTCGACTAGGCGAGAAGGCAATGCCCCTCTACCGCCTGATGTGCAAGAACCCAACGTTCCAATGGAACGCAGAGGCCGACGACACACTCAAAGCGCTCAAATAAGTGCTACTCGCGGCACCACTACTCGCCGCGCCACTCGACAAAGAACCAATGCTCGTTTACGTCGCGACCTCCAATCGAGTCGTCAGCGTCGTGATGGTCATCGAACGACCAGAAGAGGGCAAGGAGCGCCCCATACAGCGCCCCGGATACTACACCAGCGAAGTCCTAACGGACTCATGACAGCGCTATCCGCAATACCAAAAACTGGTGTACGCGGTATTCCGAGCACAGCGGCGACTCCCACACTACTTCCAGGAGCACCCAATCACGGTGGTCTCCTCTGTGCCCCTGCAGGACATCATACGCAATCGTGAGGCAACCGGGCGAGTCGCCAAGTGGGCCGTCGAGATCGGCGTCCACAACATCAAGTACGAGCCCCGAAAAGCGATCAAGTCACAAGCCCTGGCTGATTTCCTTGCAGACTGGGAAGAAGCACAGCAGCCAGAGAAGCTCCCATACCTCCACTACTTGTCGCTCCACTTCGACGGCTCCAAGAACGTCGACGGCGTGGGGGCTGGGGTCATCCTGACCTCCCCCAAAGGAGACAAGCTCCGCTACGTGCTCCATCTCAACTTCAAGCCCTGCACCAACAACATGGCAGAATATGAGGCCCTCCTTCACGGCATGAGAGCTGCCAAGGAGATGAACGTCAACCGCCTACGATGCTATGGCGACTCCAACCTAGTCGCTGGCCAAGTCGCCGGTACGTGCGACGCTGTCTCCCCAACAATGATCGCGTACCGCCAAGCTGTCGACCAGTTTGGAGGACAATTTGACGGCTATTCCATCGAGTGGATCGACAGGCGCAAAAACGAGGAGGCAGACGCACTTTCCCGCATTGGATCGACCCGACAAGCGCCACCAGTAGGCGTTTTCCTCGACATCATCCACAAACCATCGGTCAGCCCACCAAAAGAGATCGATGTTGGGATACCACTGCAACCAGAACCAGCCTTAGTCGCCATGATTGTGGAGCCTAGCGACTGGACAACACCATACGTCGCCTTCTTGGAGCACAAAATCCTACCAAACAACGAGACGGAGGCGCGATCGTGCGCCGCTGCAAATCCTTCGTCATCATCAACAGCGAGCTCCACAAGCGCAGCGTGACCGGCGTGTTCCAGCGCTGCGTACAGCCAGAAGAAGGCCGCAAGATCCTCTAGGACATTCACGCCGGCGACTGAGGCCATCACGCCGGCGCGAAGTCGCTAGTCGCCAAGGCCATGCGGCACGGTTTCTACTGGCTCACCGCACACGCCGACGCCACCAACATCGTCCAACAATGCGTCGGGTGCCAGAAGTACGCCAACTAGACGCACCTCCCTGGCTCGGCACTCAAGACAATCCCCATCACGTGGCCATTCGCCGTATGGGGCATGGACATGGTAGGCCCATTCAAGAAGGCCCCGTCTGGTTTCACTCACCTCCTGGTCACAGTCGACAAGTTCACCAAATGGGTCGAGGCCAAGCCGATAAAAAAGTGCGATGGCAAGACGGCCACCAAGTTCCTACGCGAACTCATCTACCGGTATGGCTACCCGCACAACATCATAACAGACAATGGCACCAACTTCGCCAAGGGGCCATGGCGGAATTCTGTGAGGAACACGGCATCCGACTCGACCTCGCATCAGTCGTCCACCCGGAATCAAACGGCCAAGCAGAGCGCGCCAACCAGAGCGTCCTCCATGGGCTCAAGCCGTGACTGCAGGTGCCCCTCGAGCGCACCCTAGGATGCTGGGTCGACGAGCTCCCCTCTATGATATGGGGGATTCGCACCTCCATCAACCGATCAACCGGGTTCACGCCCTTCTTCATGGTGTATGGCGCCGAGGCCGTAATGCCAACCGACCTGGAGCATGATTCACCTCGCGTCGCCAACCGCCAAGACAGCATCGATCAACTCGACGAAGCACGCGACCTGGCTCGCTCCCGCACCACCATATACCAGCAAGGACTTCGCCGCTATCACAGCCGCCGAGTGCGAACTCGCACCTTCTAGGAAGGGGACCTGGTCCTACGACTGGTCCAAGACAAGAAGGGCATGCACAAGCTCTCCCCCCATGGGAGGGACCATTCGCCATAGGCCGAGTCCTTGGCAACGACGCCTACTACCTCATCGATATACGGGGTGATGGCCAATTGGAGGTCGGGAGGCCATGGAATGTAAACCTCCTCAGGAAGTTCTATACTTAGAACCTCACACTGTACTCCATCGGAATATATAATGAAATTTATTTGGATTGCACAACTTGTGTCCACTCACCATATTCTTGTGCCACTCGCACTCGTACATGCCAGCAATGAGCGATCGGCACAGCCAAGTAGTGCGGCACAAGGGCACCGGAAATATCTGGGCCTTGGGTCGTCCACGAAAAATGCCAACCCGGAGCCACCATTGGAGTCACCTAGCCCGACTGGCCCGCCGGGCCAAGACATTCGATACACGCTTCTCACAACGATCTGTCCCTCCCATCCTCGTGCAAAGCGACTCGAACGGTTAAGTACCACACACGGGGACTCCGCAAAACGGGAACCCCCACGTGGCTCGGGAACACACCAAGAGAGCTGCCTAGGGCTCGCCAAGCGGCTGGCTCTCCGGGCTAGGGGAGGAGACGCGTTACAAACAACGCATTCACAACCTGCAACAGGATCATGACCAATACGGTCGGACACCACACTCGGGGACTCGCTCATAAGTCAGTCCTACTCGCGCTCGGGGACTCGCCACTCAGAAGACGCGAGGGATAAAAACATTGCGTAAACAAAACAAATACACAAAAGTATACAATCGAGTTATACCCCATTAAAAGGCGGACGCGCCCGGGGACTCGCTCAATCAAAACAATGCATAAGCAAAACACAACATATATTACTCGTCAAAAACACGAGTCGATCGACCCCCCGTGGCATATATTACAAAAATATCTTACAGCATTCACCACTTGGCATTCATCACAACTTGGGAAATTACATTGTTTACTCTACATGCCCTGATGACGAAGCAGCACCACCCCCCTTGACGCGCATAAAAGGCTGCCACGGGTTCATCAGGTACGTCGTCAGCGACTTCGACAACGATGACCAAAAGGGCTGCTCCGACTTCATGTCGCGGTACTCCGGCTCGGGGTCGCCAGGCGCCAACACCGTCTCCTGATATGGCAGCAGATTCCCCATCGCCAAGACACGATCGGCGTAAGGAGTGGCCTTCGCGGTCAGCCTCAGCACCTCCGACATCTCCACCGTGCCGGTCGTCGACGGATAGCCACTCGTCACATCGTCAAGATCAAAGTCGTCAGGGAAATGGGAGAGACCCAAGCTCAACGCCGTGGCGGCCCCGCGCCTGAACGCCGAGCGCGTCATCCACTCCACAACGGCAGACACCTCTTCCAGATAGCGCCACACTTCTGTCAGCCCCCCAGGGATAACTTCGGTGGGAGACATGCCCTGGAGAGCCGGTTGGACGCACAACACCGAGGCTGTGGCTACATTCACCACGGCAGTCACGCACTGCGAGGCGTTGTAAGTCTGCACAACCGGGTTGCTTTGGCCTACCACAGCTGCAAAGTCAAGCGTCAGTGAAACTATGAAATCCCCAAAGCAGGGACTAGACGAAAAGGTCAAGTAAAGACAAAGACTCACCAAGGAGTTTGCAGCAGTTCTCCTTGACGTGCTTCTCCAAGGCAGTTTGCTCGTTGTGCAGCCCCACGGTGATGGAATCCGCGGCTTTGCGTTCTTCCTCAGCCGCGGCAACGGCAGCCTTCGCTCGCTCCTCTGAAGAAACCGAGGCCGCTCTCGCCTCCTCCAAATCCTTGACCAAAGAGGCTACTCGCCCATTCGCCGCGTCCAGCTCGGCGACCGGAACATACCCCTCACGGGCCTTGGAGATCTCAGCCGGGAAAGCATCTGCACGAGAATACATCAGAATGCTATACATGACCAGCTCACACCCGAAAGAGGAGAACAAAGACGAAACAGACACTCACCAATAGTTTCCTGAAGCCGCCGATTCACCTCCTGCGCTTCGCGCAAGTCACACTCCAAGCGCTCTCTCGCAGCCTGCCAATCAGTCGACTCCCTCTGTAATCCTTGCAAACAAAGAACTCACCTAAGCATTTGACAAAACAATACCCAGTTCCCAGCCGCTGAAATTCAGCGACTAGGAACTCGGGGACTGGAGAAGGAAGAAAAAGAAAACCAATTACTAGCCGCTAAAATTCAGCGACTATGAATATGGGGACTAGACATACCTGAATAGCAGCGCCGAGCATCTTGTGTAGTTCCTCGGCGTCAGTTGACGGGATCATGAAGGAGGTGCGCCCGTGGCGGGACCCAATGTCCGCATCCACAATTTCCGGACTCTACGGAGATTGCATGTCCGCCACACCTGGAAACCCCTTCGCCATAAAACGAGGGAACGTCGCCGACGCCCTAGCACGGGCACTGGTCGTCGGGATTGGCGCCTCTGGCTCGGATGCAGCCAAGGTTGGCTCCGATCACGTCGCCGCCACCTCTTTGGCGACTGGCGCAGCAGCTGGCTCCGCGGCGCTTTCCCTGGTCGCAGCATCGTCGGCGCCCCCTTCTGCTTCTTCACGACCTCGGCGGTCGCCACATCTTCGGAGGCCTTCCTCTTCTTGGGTAGGTCACCCTCTCCCATGTCAGTGGCCGGTGGAATCTTAGCCACTGAAGGGCGACCAATCTTTTTAGCCCCCGACCTGCACGAGCCCCTTCAATCAACACAACAACAACACAAAAGGAGCAAGGCGAATTGGGACGAGGAAGTGCTACTTACTTAGCGACCGGAAGGACGCGAAGCCCGGTGCTAATATGGGCGGGCTTGTCCAACTCAGGACCTAGCTTGCGGCTGAGCCCCCTCTCGAAGATGTCTGAAGCCCACGAAACCGAGGGCTTCCTTGACGATGAAGCTGTAGTCGCCGAGATCTCTGGCTCCGACGCGGCCGTCTTTGACGGCTGTGGCGACTTGGACGCCATCGCCTCAGCTGCTTCTTGGCTTGGAACCCCCAAGGTCATCGGTGCAGTCGCCGCCAGGGGAACCTCTACCACCACCTCCGTGTCCTCGCCCTCCAACCACTTCGTCGGGACTGCGTCCCTTGGGGCCTTGTGCGAGACTTCGGGAGATCCTTCGTCATCGGAATCATCATCTGACTCGAACACTACCGACGACCTGGCCGGTGACGCAGGCCTTTTTGCTGGCGACTTGGGCCGGCGTGGGGGCTTCAATGGCGTAGCGGTGCGCCGAGATGTTTGCTCCTGGGCGACCTCATCGCCTTCTTCGACCTCATCCAGGGTACGGATCGTTTCGACTTCTCGTTGTCTCTGCATCCGGGTCTTGCAAGCCACAGGCGTTGGGGGAGGGACCTCTTCTTCCTCCCCGTCGCTATCGAAAGGATTCCCCTCGGAGTCTTCCTCCAGTTCCTGGGGAACCTCTTCATCAAGCGAAGGGAGCCAGCCCTCCAATACCTGAAAAAGCTGAGAACCACCACGAGTCAAAAAACACCAAGCGAGAAGACTAAAATTGAGATACAGACGTAGCGATTGGAAAGAGAACTTACTGTGGGGGCTTCATTCTTCACAGGAGTGTACGGGGCGACCCTGACCGCCACGCCGGTGAACTCTGCGTCGGTGATCTTCTTCAGGGCGGCCTTGTAGTCCTCAGCCTCCCATGACTCCTTGCTGGTTCGAGATGGGTCATGCTTCCCGCTGTATTCATACATCTAGTGTGGTCGAGCCGCCAGCGGAACCAGGCGCCGCCCGAGCCAGCAGTTGTAGAGGTTGATCGGAATCAACCCCTGGTCCTTCAGCTTCTGGATCTGATCCATCATTTCTGCGACGACCATCCGCTGATCTTTGGGAAGCTTCTTCGGCGCCAACCGACGGGGCTCACTCCTCTCGGCGACGAATTCGGGAAGAGACACCTCGCCGGAGGGAGTGGCTTCCTTGACATAGAACCAGCTCTTCTTCCACTCGCTAGCGGCCTTCTTCGGCAGGAGGAGCTTGATGAAGTTGGCCTTCGGCTTCAGTTGAAAGGTGACCCCGCCTACGGCCAGCATCAAGCCGCTGGACGCCTCGCGCCCGACGAGGCCGTGGAAGAGCTCCATCCATAGCGGGAAATATGGCATGCAGCCAAGGTAGCATTCGCAGAAGGCGACGAAGATCGCCAGCTGCTCGATGCTGTGTGGACCAAGATCTGACGGCTTGATCGCGTAATACGCGCAGAAGCGGCAGAAGAAGAGTGAGGTGGGAAACCCCAAACCCCTCTCAAGATGACTGGGGAAGCAGATGAACTCGCCGGGTCGCGGCTTCGGCTCGGTCTCGGAGGAGGGGGGAACCCGCCAATTCCCCTTGCGGAGCACCCCGACATCCTCGAAAGATCTAAGTTGGGCCGTGGTGCACTTGGATTTCCCCCATGATCCCTTGGGAGGCGCCATCAGGTAAGATGTGGAATCGCACGATGCGGGAAGAACAAGTTGGGAGGACGCAGGAAGGAAGAAAAAACGAGGAAGAATGAAGAATGCGAAGAAGGACTGCGGAGCTGAGCCATCACTCCCCTTATATGGGAAACGCCACCCACCAAAATCGGGATAGCCTTTACTCGCGGTAATTGCACCGTAGTTACCGTTGGAAATTCCAATGGATAGTTTGACCAGGTTTGATGGTCCAACTCCTCCGGTCCACCCGCCACCCGCCAGTCTTTCCTCTCGCCAAAACGACGACTAGGCGGCAATGATATTCATTGAAGCGACAAATGGAAACATGGGGAAATTCTCCTCAGTTCTAATAGAGTCCATCGCCGACTCGACTGGACGTCCAAATTGGCCTCGTCTACTCCGAACGCCAAAGGGACGCCTGCGCCTGCCTCAACGATGGCCTCGGGGACTACTGATGGGGATATGCCGAAGGGGGTATGCCTAGCAGGACGTTCCGATTGGGCCGAAAGGCCTGCGAGTACGTCTGAAAGACAACGACTGGACTATGAAGAAAGGAAAGGCCCATCGACTGGCGACTAGAAGCCCAGAAGCATAGCAGAAGCCCAGTCGGACTAGGTCAAAAGTCTCCGAATCCTTATCTTGTTCGGAGACAGCCTATAAACCCTAGCGAGGTGCTTCATATATAAACCTCCCTAGGGTATCCTGGGACCTTACGTTCCATCATACACCCCCTCAAGCGACTCGCTGCCTAGCCGTCGAGCTCGCCACCCTTGTAACTCGCTCTCTCATAATCTAATCTAGCAGGAGTAGGTCTTTACCCTCTAGGGGGCCGAACCTGGGTAAACCCATGTGCATCCGCCCCCATCTCGCACCGCAGATGGCCGCCAACTCTTCCTCACGAAACACTCAATCGCTGCCAGTGGCAGCGACTGCCGTGGCCATTTGCACGACAATAATGGTTGTTTGATTTGTATGATTATTGATTCCTATAGGAAATTTTCTTAGGGAATCCTTTGCACTAGATTGGATAGGAAATATAACATCGATCCACGGCCAAACCACTTTCTTAGAATCCTTTTTTTCCTTCGATGGAATCAAACAAACTTTCTTGCATATATATATATATGTGTTTCTATAGGATTAAAGTGGGCATGACATTGTAATCCTATGTTTTTCCTATTCCTATGCTTTTCCTATACTATGAATCAAACAAGCCCCTAGCATCTAGAAGATTCTATTGATAGTCTTCAACATAATGAATGCTATGCACAAACATCAAAACACACTTCTCCATCATACTAGAATCTTCTCCCTCGTTTCTCTTGACCATGTTACCAAAAATTTCAAGTGTTAGGTAGCTAATAATCTTTGACTTCTACATGATGATACAAAGTACAAGAACCAAATATACACCCATACTTCTTATCTTATCTTACCACTATATAATTTACGAATAACTTTGAATATTGACCGTTAGATCAAGACTCACGAATCCCAACATTTCTAGCTGTTGGAGCTTCTTTTCCATTCTAGCATCTAGAAGATTCTATTGCGTGTGTGCTAACGGGTGGGGCAAGTATGTCATACATACAACACAATAGCACATACTCTAGATATATACGGATGTATCTAGCACTAAAACTTGACTAGATACATCCGTATCTAGATGAATCTAAACCAACAAATATGGGTCAGAGGGATTATATGTTTGTACCACAGCTCACTCTCATATATATACTCATACTAAAACATGTCATGTTTATGGAAATGTATATGTACACGCCTGCAGATACTTGGCCACTCACGTCACACACGCGCGCAAACAGCTACACGTATACATGTACATGGCCGCACACAACACACGCGTACACAGACACGTACAAATACATGTACACATGGCCACACATGTACACATGGCAAGACACATGTACAAAAATATAAGCCTTAATTAATAAGCTCTAGGGTGGAGGTAGTACAAAAATATAAGCCTTAATTAATAAGCTCTAGGGAAGAAGGAAAGTCAAGTGTCCTACGACTTCTCTAGCTTTTCTTCTACAGTATAAGTTAGAGGATATGTATAACTTGTTTCTTGCCAAATCGTGGTAAACATAGTTTTAGTCCCACTTCTCGCACTCAGGGTACAAATTAGTCCCATATCTTGCAGAGTGGACAAAATCAATCCCAAAGCATGCATCCCTGGTGCAAATCAGTCCATTTCAAACAAATTTGAGCATATTTGACCAAATTCATACACATTTAGCTATCCTGATCATGCCTTTTTGCGATTGAGACAGTAAAATAGTACTGGCCTAGAAGTGGTGTCCTTCCACGACTTCTATTGCTTTTGAAAGTTCATGTAATTTTTTTGCATAGATTGATGTCGTTTTAGCTTGGCTGAACACTATCCTCTGCAAATGCTCAAGTTAACTAAAACTACACATGTGTGCATTTCACTCAATATTTCATCGTTAGTTTCAAGTTAGCCGAAATCTAACCAAATTTGATTCTTTTCTTATACACTTCACAATGCATATGCATCAATTGTTTTATATGTGATGATTCAACTTGAGCATTGCAAAGTACGTTGGATGAGCACATGGACATATGTTGTTCGCATATCATGTCAAATTCCCAATATTTTAGCTTCATCACATGGGCTTTTCTGTAAACAACGATGCCTTGCGTGGGCCCATAAATTAGCCTCGCCTTGCTTTTCTTGTCTTATCTTACATCTTATAACTATATGGTGTATGGAGAACTTTGAACACTGGTCGTTGAATCAAGATTGTCAAATCCCAACATTGCTAGCGGTTGTATCTTCTTTTCCATTATGGGATCTAGAAGATTCTATTGATAGTGTTTAGCACAAAGAAATTTATGCACAAACCTCAAATACACTGTGAGGGTAGTTCCATATTTGCTTCATGTGTTGTTTTAGCTAGATGGTGGGACCCACGTTATAAATATTTGCAACTAGTACATTGTGGAGCTCTTGCTATATTTTATACCAAAGCCAAATTTACCTTTACGTCAGATTTGGCAATGGCAACATTGTGGGTGCCCTTGGACAAGCCACAAGCTTATGGGTCACCCTTAAGAAAATTTCCTTAAGGTGAAGCTCTACTATGTATATATATGTGGTCATCCATAAGGACTACCTTTTGCTTGTGGACACCCTTATGGACAACATAGTGGATGCCCTAGGTGAACTCTTGCCATAAGGTGGGTCCCACACAGCTTGTGGAAGTAGCTATAAACATCACCTATGCATAAGGTGAACTTTTGCCATAAGATGGGACCCACACAACTTATAGAAATAGCTAGTACAATGTGTAAGGTCGAGTTCACCTTAAGCTGGGACCCACATGTTTGTTAAAAATACACACATGCAAGAGAGAGAGAGAGGAGAAAGTAAAATAATTGTTTATTGCTTATGGACAACCCATAAGCTTGTAGGTCACCCTTAAGGAAATTCCACTAAAGTGAACCTCTACTATGTACTATATGGATAGGATTATGGACTACTTTTTGGCTTGTGGGTAGACAACATAGTGGATGCCCTGGGCACCCACAATGTAGAGCCAAATCTAGTTCCAAAATAGATATTTGGCTTTTGGAACTAGTTCCATACGTTGCAGGGTTAGTTCCAAATCTGAGAAACTAGGGAATCAGAGCAACTCCGAGCACCGAAGCCAAATTCCAAGTACTACTCTATCTGATCATGTGGCAGTGCGCTGCTTCTCTCTCGTGCGATGGGGAGAGAGAACACCCTTTACTATGTTGTTTTATTCTGTGTAAGGGCCCACTATGTAGATATTTGGCAAGACAAACGCTGTGGAGCTAATGCCAAATTTGCCTCCCATGCTAAATAGTGTTGTGTGTCAGATTTCGTAACATCAACGCCGTGGCTGATAAAGTGAACTTATAAGCTGGGACCCATATGTCTACAAAAATTATACATGTGCAAGAGAGAGAGGAGAGAGTAAATAATTTTATATTGCTTATGGTCAAGCCACAAGCTTAGGTGAATCTCTACTATGTATGTGGTCATCCATAAGGACTACTTTTTGCTTATGGACAACATAGTGGATACCCTAATACATATCTCGTTCCGTGAAAAAGGAAAAAAGTACTCGTCCATGCAAGTAAAATACTACAGAGCTCGTCCAGTACAACCCGTACCCTAGGCGTCTAGTAGAGTCAGGCCGGTCACAGTCTCCTCCAAATTAACTACTCTGACCGTATAGACGTCTACTGGTACTAGGGAGTAGGGAGTCGGCGGGTCACTGTCTCCTATAAATGCAGTTGAGGAGCTCACGCTCGTGTTGATTAATCCAGCTTTCCCCCTTGCCTATTCCCCCACCCCCTCCAGGGCGTCTTCCCCTTCTCTTCCCGGCGTCTTCCCCTTCTGCACCACGCACCGCCGCTGCCGCCATATGCCACTTTCGGATTCTCTTCCTCATCTCACTCGGGCAGTTGGCACCCTCGATTCCCCCTCTCTTCCGAAACCCCAATCAATGAAATACAGACACTGCCTTGTGATGGCATCAACAAGCAAGAATAGTGAGCATGATTCTGAGCTTTTTCACGACGTGTTTACCGAAGGCCCCTTTGAACAACTCATAACCCGATGCGACGTCATCACCGCCGCTAGCCTAATTGGTTCGTCCAAACTTTTTCTTGAATCTGTGAAAGCTAGTGCAACTTTGGATGCTTCAATGCCATTTGGCCACCCATGTGTTCTTCATTCCCCCCTGACGAAGGGACCGCTAGATTTCTTGCATTACTTCAAAATTGATAGCCTCTTGTGCAAGCTATCGCCGCTGGACAGGTTCTCCTCCGATGCTATGGTACCAGGCTATACTTCTGGGCAGTGGGTAGGCGCCAATGTAGATTGGATTGCCACGGCTAGCTCTAGAGGCAAGTTGGAGCTTTGCAACGTGTACACTCGTTGCAATATTCCTCTCCCAACATTATCGTTCCAAGCAACCGACCAACCAACCACGTTCTTGTTGGATAATGATCTTCCAGCTGTAATGCAGAAGAGTGCTATTTGCTAAGTTTCCACAGCTGCTGGGAGATATAAAGATTTCTCGCTTGTTGTAGTCTTCAAAGTCAGAATTGCCATCCTTCAAGGCGGTGATGATGGATGGACAGTTCTTCCACTTCCTCTTAACCACACCCTGAGCCCTTACAGTTACAATGATGGAATTACCCACGACGGACTGGTGTTCGCCACAACTCTATATGTCAACGTTCATGTTTGGGATCCTCTGCATCCTGGTAATTATTCCTTCATATGTAGTGTACTGGCTTAATTACTCATGCGCCCAAGCTATTGTACTGAATTGACATAGGGAGTGTTTCGTTTAAATGAAAATACAAGTAGTTATTTTAGACTCTATAAACTATACAAATCATAGTTTTTCTATAGGATTTTTTCTTATAGCAGTCGTTTGATTCATCAGATTGAATTATGCACAGTAGATTTTTCCGGATGTCTTTTAGTTCATTCGATAGGAATGTAAGATATACTTGAAGCTCCTGAAAAGAATCCGTTCAATGGTTTTTCCGTGCAATGTAATCCAACACAACCGCAATCCTGCAGGAGTATAAATGGACATGCAAATGTAAAATCCTGTGTCTTTCCTATCCTATGTTTTCTGCACTTGCACGGGTTTTCGGCAAGTTCCCCTGCAAATGAACCGGTCAATTATCTTTGCCTTTTTAGACAAAACGAGCCAAAAATTTCATGTCTTGTTCAAAAAAAAGATGAGTCCGTTCTCTAGGAAATTTCCCTATTATATAATGCTTTGTTTCCTTTGTACGATTCTAGGCCGTAGTTGTTTTTCCTATGCTAGAGCTACTTTGCATGCAGTTCAATTGGAAGGAAATATTTCAGTAGGATTCACTATATCATGCTACCGGAATCATAAGTTAACGCATTCTGCTACCTTTTCAAGGTCCTGCTCTGGTCTTGGCACGACCAGCTGCCGCGGACGAGTTGGTGGATTCATTTCTTAATGCTACTAGGGACGGGCATGACTACTTTTTTGGTTTTTGGTGGTTAGCAAGATCTGCAGATGGTTCTAGACTTCTTCATATATATACGCTTGGCGCTTCTTATGATCCCAGCAGTCTTACTTGTCATTGCCGCCATCGTACTGGTGTTGCTCATCCTCGTGTTGTACACTGCGCTCGCACTATCTCCACTTATACCTCCGGGTTTGGCTACTTGGTGTTCTCAATGAACACTGATCAGGTTGATCAAGCTAATCCATGGGAAAGGATTGCTAACCTTGGATCATATTCTCTTTTCCTTGGAGTGAACTATCCGATTATCATGCGCGTAGGCGGTGTAGATCTTACCTTAGGTTATCTGACGAGAAGCAACTGTGTCTACATCTTACCAAATGCAGCATGGCTTTCCAAAGAGGCGTAACCTGAATTATGCCGCTTTAGTCTTAGTGGTAAAGACTGCGGTGTTACTTCTGAAATCAATGTCCTTGAGGGAATTAGTAACCCTCGCTTCTGGACAGGAACGGTGAAGCATCCGCTTTGGTTCGTACCAACCTTCGTGAACACCGTCGATTGGAACCGGCCTCATTCTTAACTAAGAAACAAGACATGTTGCAACAGTACGTAATGATGCAATCCATATGTAATAGTTGATATTACAAGTAGAGAAATAGTTCTGGACCATGTTGAACTGTTTATTTTGTTTGATTGTCTGAAGTTGTCGGCTTTGAACTTGTTGGTCGCCTCTCTTTTAAAACATGTCCTTGTATCGGTACTATGTTTATTTACTCGTATGAACTTGACTATATTTTTTTGGGACCTTTAGCATAATGCACTTTAGTCCGCCGATTCTAGAGTTCTTTTGGAAATTATGGAAATTTTAGCATCAACAGGATGTTACGGACCACATGCCATACACTTGAACAATCACCTCAATGCTTGTGTAAGGGTCATACTCTATGAAAACAACCTTGGCTTGAACGATTAGCCTCATGCACTAGTCTTTGGTTAAGCTGATATGACGAGACCATATTTTTTAGAGATTTATCTTATCTTATCTTACCACTATATAGTGTACGGTTAACTTTCAACATTAACCATTGTATCAAGACTAGCAAATTCTAACATTGCTAACCCTCGAATCTTCTTTTCCATTCTAGCATCTACTCACTTCGTTCCATAATATAAAATGTTTTAACTTGTGCGAACCGAATGTATCTAGACAACTTTTAGTGTGTGGTCCACTCTGAACATACGCACTACTTTTAGTGTGTAGTAATAGATGTCTAGATACATTTTTCACAAAAGCTAAACCATCTTATATTTTGGAACGGAGGAAGTAGGATATTCTATTGATAATGTACTAGACTTTAGCACAATGAATGCTATGCACAAGTATAAGAACCAAATATACACTCGATACTTTATGGAAGCGGCTGAGCGGCTCGAAAATATAATTATTTTCTCAGCTTTACCTATTACTTTATGGAGTAGTACAATTTTATATTGTGATGATATGGCATTCATTCTATTAGACAGCGTTGGTGTGCTAGACTAGTACTACAGTTTCCTCGATGCTACTACAGTAGTACTAGACATCGTTGGCGTGCTACACTAGCTAGCTAATAATTAAAGTCTCCTCGGTGCAGTTGGGCCCTGCAGCAGAAGACCGATGAAGGAACACGCAAAAAACTCCTCGTTCAAAGAGCCATACCATCTTCCCCATCTCCAACAGTATTTGGTATTGTATCCAATGCGCGCATCACTCATTTTCCTCGCCATCTCGCCCGCAGCATCGGCCCTTCCAGGCCGCCACCCCTCTCCTCCAAAATCTCCCAACAGTCATAGATTGATCCGCCTCGCCCCTAAACCATCGAGACGTGATGACAGATTCGGGGCCCAACTGATGGTACAGCGGATGGAGCAATGTCGGCGCCGATGTGTTCGATGAGATTGCTATGCGTATGGACACTACCAGCGCCGTCCGGCTGGCCGCATGCTCCAAGGAGTTGAACCTCCGAGTCACCAGCGGAAAAGGTAGCAGATGCACCAACGACGGTTGCAGGACATTGGTCGTGTATCGTCAGGTCGATAACCACAAGATTGTGTGCGCGTACGGCCCTTGCAACTGCATGGAGGATGGCTGCATTTTCGCCGCCTCGCCAGCGGCGCTCCTCGCACACATCTGTGAAGCTCACTCCATGAGGGTGCGCAGTTTCCGCTACGGCAAAACACGCAGGTACTCCTGTGCCGGCAATAGGCCAGCGGACAGTAGATATCATCGGATACAGAGACGATGGTACTGTGTTCTTGGTGCGATTTTACACACGCCAAACGCTAAATGTCGTATCCGTCGTATGCGTCAGGTCGGCGGCGTGCTTGTCTCTGCGGTACATGGTGAAGTTTTGATCGTCGACTGTGATTGAGGGGAGAAGGATAAAAATTCCGGGCTATGCATGCTGGAGAGCACCGCGTCGCCCGACGGCGTCCCGTTTGAAGAGCTGCAGTGGCTCCTACCGGTGCTGATGTCGCACCTGGTCGCTCGTCAACCGTCGGTGTTCACCCTGGAATAGTGTCTTCGGATTAACAGGATTCATGAGTGAGATAAACACATCTTAATGTTCGTTGGAGTATTTGAACTCCTAGAAAGACTTACTACCTGTTCTTAGTAGTTGTTCTTAGGAGTATGTTTATGGAGTTCAAGTACTGCTAATGTATTTTATAGTAATACCTACTGTATGTACTGGTACTTATCATTTTGGGAACCTGGTTCCTAGCTTAAGGTAGTTCTGAGTATTTTCTATGGATTTCTTCCTCTACTTATCTATTTTGCAATAATAACTATGTACTGGTGCTTGTTCAGATCGACCGATAAAGTGCAGAATATGGTCTCGCTTTACTTTTGAATCAGGCATAGCTACATCTATTGAATTTCAATGTGTGCATTGCTGAATCTGTCAATTATTGTCTGTGTACTGCTAATTCGGTCAGTTTGAAATGTTGTTGAATCTGTCAAGTGCTGCTGAATATGAACTGGGAATCTGTCAAGTGCTGCTAAATATGAGCTGAGAATTTTTCGATATTTTTTCGGTCATATTCTGTACTGCTGAATCTTTTAAATGCTACTGAATTTATCAAATGTTCTGTTGTTACTATTAGTACGTAGAATACAATATTTTGTAGAACTAACTATGATGTACGTGTACTTGTTTAGATCAAGTGCAGCAGATTGTCTTGCTTTTCTTTTAGAACTTGGCATTTTATAGAACTAATATTGATGTACTGCTACTTGTTTAGACCAAGTGCAGTACATGGTCTTGCTTTTCTTTTGCAACTTGGCATTTTATAGAACTAATACTGATGTACTGCTACTTGTTTAGATCGAGTGCAGTAGATGGTCTTGCTTTTCTTTTGTAACTTGGCCTTGTCATAAACTCATAATCTTGACCAGGCTTTGCATTGATGTGAGAAGGAGGCTGATACGTTGCTAACGTATCTATAATTTTTGATGTTCCATGCTTATTTCATATCTACTTTCTTATGTTTTGTCCACACATTGGAGTACTTTTACACATTTTCTGGGACTAACCTATTAACAAGATGCCACAGTGATAGTTGCCTGTTTTCTGCAGTTTTTGGTTCCAGAAAAGTCAGAAAATGAATATTCTCGGAATTGGACGAGACAAAAGCCAAAGACTATATTTTACCGGAAGACACATGGAGTCCGAAGGAGAGACGGAGGGGGGCCACAGGGCGGCCATACCCTCTTGGTGCGGGCAGCCCTAGGCCGTGCCAGGGCATGGTGTGCCTCCCTGGCCGGCCACCGACCTTGCCTCTTCGCCTATAAGAAGCCTCCCAATCTAGAAACCCTAAATACGAGAGCCTCCAGCCACGAAAAGTTCCGCAGCACCGTCGCCACCGAAGGGGAGATTTGGGGGACAGAAAGTCGCTGTTCCAGCACCCTGTCGGGACGGGGAATTTCCCCCAGAGACATCTCCATCAATCTCCACCACCATCTCCATCACCGTTGTGGATTCCCATGATGAGGAGGGAGTAGTTCTCTCTTGAGCAGGGGCGGAGGCAAGGGGGCGAGCAGGGGCTAGACCCCCCCTATGGATCGGCCCCCCTCAATAATTTGTAGCGATGACCAGTACTAATGTGCAATATATAAAGGCAATGATTATCGTTAGTTTTCGGCCATTAGCGATAGATCAGCTACCTCATGGGCCAAGCCTAGAGGGCATGCTAATTTACGGGCCTAACTGCCACACTAGACACTCCCTTGGACGTATGACTGCTAGTAGGCAGCTACCTGAGGTCTCTCTCGTGTTTAGTCCTCCATGATTCAGTTGTAGTACGAGCTAGGGCATTGCCATCAGCCGCCGCTCCAGCGCTTCATTGAGGCGTCGACAGTCGATTTCAGCGACGATGTGTCTTCCGCCCATGTTGATCTCTCTTCTCCTACGCCGGCCACTAATAGTCTCAAGGTTCAGTTCAGGCACCAAGGGATGCCAGGGAGACCGAGCACTGTCAGCTTGATACCACCATTTAGTTCAGCAAACTAGGCAGCCACCATAAGATCAATTTTTCAAGGTACGTATACTATAATTGCCTTGCCAAGGTATGTATACTACCACTAATTGCCTTGCCTGCTATGATAATTCCCTAGATGTGTTCAGATAATAGTTATAGGTTTATTTCAGTTTAGGTATACTTCTCTAGTCTAACAATGATTTAGAGGAATAGGGCATACTGTTTTTCTACGCAAGCTTATTCAGCCTCTAAATATATTCTTGAATTTCATATTCAACTTTTGTAGGTCAGCTCCAACAAGATTGTTAACCCGCACACATCTTGTAGATTATCACAAAACTAAATTAAACCAGGGTTTGTCAAACATGCCTTATGCTCGTATGTCCTGGAGAAATTAGAACTTGCAGTATCATTGCAAAAAACAAATGATGCTATACATGTTATGTGAGGCTTGACAAGCAAATACGTTATAGTGTACCGAGTGTTATTTCCATCGCCCCCCTATGTCCAAATCCTGGCTCCGCCCCTGCTCTTGAGGCTAAGGGTTCTACTGGTAGCTATGTGTTCATCTCTCTCTATGCATGATCACATTCTGATCATGAGCTTTGTAATCAAGTAGATCTACCTTGCTACTCAAGTGCTTTAATAGATCTCTGCTCTCCCCATGTGTGTGAAAGTGACAGCGTGCACACCATGGTGGCACTTAGGCTAGATATTATAAATACTTGTTATGAGTTATATTTGGAGTTGGATGTTTCTATGAAATTGTGGTGTTTGTTGGAACCATCTAGAGCTCAAGGTGACAGTGTGGGGTTATCTAGATGGGGAAAGCGGACTTTGAGGTGTGTTGTTATAGCCCTACTTTGGATTAGAGTGTCCAACCAGAAAGTAGTTCACAGTAGTATCATGAAAGAGAGGATATTTATATGAGAGTGTTCACTAGCGAAAGTATGATCCATAGACCTTGTTTCCAAGCATTGTAACACCGTTTGCAACTAGATCTATTACATGTTTGCTTGCTTTCATCTTTATTTCAGTTTGCCTTTAATCTCTTCCACGCCATCAAGCTATTTTCTAGCACCGTTTTCTTATATCCATAGCACTTGTATTTCACTATCTCTTTGCCGAACTAGTGCACCTATACACTTGACAAGTGTATCGGGTGTGTTGGGGACACAAGAGACTTCTTGTATCTTGATTGCAGGGTTGCTTGAGAGGGATACCTTTGACCACTTCCTCCCTGAGTTCGATAAACCATGGGTGATCTACTTAAGGGAAACTTGCTGCTGTTGTACAAACCTCGGCACTTGGAGGCCCAACAACTGTCTACAAGAATAGAAGTGCGTAGACATCAAGCTATTTTCTGGCGCCGTTGCCGAGGAGTTAAGGTAAAAGGTACTCACATCCTCCGGTGTGAGTGCTCGAAGTTATTTCCTTTAGATTCTGCAATTTTGTCTTTTTGTTTCTTGTTTTCACTAGTTAGGCTTAATGGAAAACAACAACAAAATTAGAGAGCTTTATGGTATTTATCTTGAGTTAGGACATGAAGTGTTTGAAGAGAAAATTAAAAAACCTATGGAACTTTATTTGCATGCTAATAGCAATGTTATTAGTATGAATTCTTTGAACACCATTATTGCTAATTCTATGGAAAAGTCTAAGCTTGAAGAAGCTAGTTTTTCTGAAAATGATCTTTTTAGTCACCCACGCACGGATGAGAAAACTTACTTTGATGATACTATGCCTCCAATATATGATGATTACAATGATGAATATCATATTTTCAGTCCACCTACTATTGAGGAGAAAACTAATTATGATTATAATATGCCTCCTATATTTGATGATTATGGTGATGAGAATAATAATGATAGCTATTTTGTTGAATTTTCTCCTACTACCATTAATAAGAATGACTATGCTTATAGGGAGAGTAATAATTATTTTATGCATGTGGCTCATGATAAGAATGGTTTATGTGATAGTTATATTGTTAATTTTATTCATGATGCTACTGAAAGTTATTGTGAGAGAGGGAAACATGGTTTTGTGCATCTCAATAATATTAAGTTTCCCCTCTTTATGTTGAAAATTTTGAAGTTGCACTTGTTTTGCTTTCCTATGCTTGTTGCTTTGTGCTTTCATGGTTTGTTTCTTTACAAGATTATTTTTCATAGGAAGTGGGTTAGACTTAAACGTGCTTTGAATTTGCTTCTTGATGCTCTCTTTTACTTCAATTCATATTTCTTATGTGAGCATCTTCTCAAACTATCATGCCTAACTTAAAGGCGTTAAAGAAAAGTACTTATTGGGAGATAACCCAAAAGTTTTAGTTGAGTCTTGGAAGTTATTGCCTCTGTAATAACCTCTCCTTATCGTTTTTGTTTGGTTTTTGTGCCAAGAATAACCTCTAATGAGAGATAAGTAAGACATGGGAAAGTGCTGTCCCGAAACAGATTTTTGTGCTTCGCTGTAAAAATTCGTGAAAATCTCTTTATGTCTATTTGAGCTGTAATTGTTTGTGCTTCTGCCCCAGGTTGTTATCCAACTTTCGTTAGTTAAGAACTTTTTGATTTTAGCAACATAAGGTCTTCGAAAAAATTGGTTTTTACCTACTAGTCTGTTTTGAAAGATTTCTGCCATTATTTGCATTTGCCTCTTTATCAATTTCTCTTTGAGTTCTCTTTGATAACTTGAACTTCTTAAAGGAATTGCTACATTAAATTGTGTTTTAATGGAAGTTCTACTTGTGGTGAAACTAAACCCAAAGATTTATTATTGAATACACTAATGTTGCTAATAAAGATTGTGTGAAGTTTTGTATGAAGGAAATTTTCAAGTGTAGGAAAGAACATGTGATGAGATGAAGTATTGACAAAAGCTCAAGCTTGGGGATGCCACCCGTGTCACCCCAAGAAATATTCAAGAAGTACAAGCATCAAAGCTTGGGGATGCCCAAGGCATCCCCTTCTTCATCAATAGAAATCTTAGGTTTTCTTCCAAAACACTTCATTCTTATTGTTTCATGCACAATTGTGTTGTTCTTGGAGCATCTTTGTTTTTGTTTTTAGTTTTATTATGTTTGGTTTTCTTAAATAAGTTGGTTGGATCCCAACACACTTCTTTTGGAGAGAGACACACCCGTTATTCATTGCCTAGAACACTCTAGTTTTCATTCTTATTGTTTTGTGAGTGTTCTCTTTTGGTAGCACTGTGTTTAGCCTGAGTTTTGTTGAGCTTTTAGCTTAGAACTTTTTAGTTCTTCTTTTTGGATTTGTGATACAAGCTCACTGATCTTTATTTATTATTATCTTTGTGAGGTCTTTCAAATAAGTTGGTTTGGATTGGAAAAGAGTAGGAAAACTTCATGCTTAAGTGGTATAAAAGGAGTTTGTTTTTGATTGTGGCATATGCTTTGTCATGTCATGCTTGATATTGTTTTGGCTTTATGCTTAGTGATTTTTCCTGCAGCATGACATGTTATAAACAATTGAGATTGCTTAATGTGCCTTGAAAGAATCATGCTTTGTTTTAGCATATTAAAAGCATAATATTGTTGTATTCTCGTTTAAATGCTTTATTTGGGTTGACTTGGTGCATGCTCACACCATGTTAAGACTATACCAAGTCACCATAGCCTCTATGATCGTTTAGTTTTCGACTTGTAATATCACTTTATGCTTTAATTAATACTGTTTTGTCGCTTTGCATGATTATGGCCATTATTGCTCTCTTAGTTGGCCGCTCCTAGTCTTTTGCTAGCCTCCATAACCAAGTATGAGTTCCACTCATGCATCCAGCTCCAAATAAAACCAAGTTATTCCAAAGAGTCCACCATACCTACCTATTAGCATTTGCTACTTCAAGTATATTCATGTTTTTTATCTACCTTCTGAATTAAACTTGTTATGTGAAAATTAGTGATTAAAGCTCTCACGAACTTGATGGCACACTTTATTTTCTTACACTTAATAAACTTGAACCAGTGTGTCCATCTTTGTTGTGTATATACTTGCGCTTTATAAGTTGAAGTTAGCAGAACCATCTATCATGGGAACGCTTTCAACATTGCACTTATATTCTGTTGATATCATGATTCTTTTGCTTATGGATCCCGGGAGTGTGAAATAAAAGGGGAACTTGTAATATCATGGAGTTTGTATGTGTGTTAGAGAAACGCCTAGGCCGCTAGCCTAATCCATGCCTAATCATGGTGGAAACTTGCAGCATAACCATAATGAGCATTCTATGAAGCATCCTCAATAAAAACCTATGTAAATAGCAAATAAAAAGATCGCTGAGATGCTCATTCTCTGTTGCCTTGTCATTTTGATATGGGATAACTCCTGTGTCATGGGGCAAGGGGTACCCCGTTGGCGGTTCTGTCGTGGTGGTGGCACGCCAGATGCCATGGATAGGCTAAAGATGGGGCCAATGAGTGCTAGGGGAATCCAGGGAGGGAGAGCGTGGTGATTCCACGCACGGAAGTTCTTGTATATTCTCAATCAATGGTGTTTTCAAGTGCTCTTGAGGCTCTTAGCAAGAAGGAGACTATGTCTCTTACTCCCTACCAACTAGCCCTAAAGTACCTTAGACAGAGAGTGATTCCTCTATTTTCCGTCCCTCTCTATGGAGGCCCTGGTGCTCCTTATATAGGGGAGCCCGGGTTACAATTCTAGGGCACAGGTGGCAGCATTTCTACGAATATGCTCCTTTCCTAAAGCAGATGCTTCTTTATTCCCTTTAACGGCTCGTCCGAACTTTGGACGTAACCCTTGGCGTAAACCTCGTCTTTTGGCATCGCAGGCAGCGTCATCCGGCTTTGCCTACGTCACCTTTGTCGCTCCTGACCCGCTGGTCCTCTTCTTTACTTTACTTAGCTCAGGCTACAACTAATAAAGCCACCTTTTGACCAGCGGGGGATTCCTTCTCTTGGAAGCTATGATAACCCGACTAGCATATAGCTAACCCGACTTACTCATTTTACCTGCAAAACAGATAGACATGGCCGACATAAATCTTATTCCGGCCGAACCATTGTCAAGGAAATGCCCCATGGGCCGGGCCACACCGTGATTTGGCCTGCCTTGAGGTGACCCGATCAGCACTTTGCTTTGACCGCGTCGTACCTCGGCTAACTCGGCCCTTATACCCCGGTGTTACCCTACCCGGGGGTATCCCCCCAATAGGTTCTCTATGATACATATGTACTTGCAATGGCAAGAGCTTACTTGTGACTGAAGTTGAGTAGCATGAGGTTCGGTACTCGTAAGCAAGGGGCATGAGATTTAACCTTATAACTTGTCAAGCATATCCTCTTAGTTGTGTCACTTTAACCTTAATCACTTGAAGGTGCTTATGATAGGGCCAATGAGAGCTGAAATCTAATAAGTACCATAATTTTTGGAAGCTCTTTATGAGACTTGAATCCCTGCTTCCTTCTATGAAGGCCTTTCTTTTACTTTTATGTTGAGTCTCCATCTTCTATCTTTATGCACCTATTGAGAGAGCATAGTGGCCATTCTTAGTTTAATTTGCATTGTCCCAAGACTTGTTGATTGATTCATAACTTTGATATTGCTTGTCCTTAAACTATTTGTATCTACTCACCCTTATGAACTTTGAAGGTGTCCTATGCATTTATGTTTTGCTACACTATGAGGGACAAACTGAATGCCACTATGCTATGTTTTCTATATGTTAAACAAACAAACATCTTTCAATGCATTGTTATTCATGATATTTGTTTGTATCCTTTCATGTTGCATGCATAGTCACTATGTCTTATTGTCAGAACTTCATCTTTCATGCTATGTTAGAGTACTTTGATCCCAGCTATTAAATGTTTTAAATACTTTGATCAAGATTATGATGGTGCATGTCACCTCAAAAATTATTCTTTTTATCACTTACCTACTCGAGGACGAGCAGGAGTTAAGCTTGGGGATGTTGATACGTTGCTAACGTATCTATAATTTTTGATGTTCCATGCTTGTTTCATATCTACTTTCTTATGTTTTATCCACACTTTGGAGTACTTTTACACATTTTCTGGGACTAACCTATTAACAAGATGCCACAGTGCCAGATGCCTGTTTTCTGCTGTTTTTGGTTCCAGAAAAGTCAGAAAATGAATATTATCGGAATTGGATGGGACAAAAGCCAAAGTCGGTATTTTACCGGAAGACACATGGAGTCCAAAGGAGAGATGAAGGGGGGCACAGGGTGGCCACACCCCCCCTTGCCGCCGGTAGCCCTAGGCCAAGCCAGGGCATGGTGTGGGCCCCCTGGCTAGCCACCGACCTTGCCTCTTGTCCTATAAGAAACCTCCTGATCTAGAAACCCTAAATACGAGAGCCTCCAGCCACGAAAAGTTCCACAGCGCCGCCGCCACCGAAGGGGAGATTCGGGGGACAGAAAGTCTCTGTTCCGGCACCATGCCGGGACGGGAATTGCCCCTAGAGCCATCTCCATAAATCTCCACCACCATATCCATCACCGTTGCTGATTCCCATGATGAGGAGGGAGTAGTTCTCTCTCGAGGCTAAGGGTTCTACCGGTAGCTATGTGTTCATCTCTCTCTATGCATGATCATATTGTGATCATGAGCTTTGTAATCAAGTAGATCAACCTTGCTACTGAAGTGCTTTAATAGATCTCTGCTCTCCCCATGTGTGTGAAAGTGACAGCGTGCACACCATGCTGGCACTTAGGCTAGATATTACAAATACTTGTTATGAGTTATATTTGGAGTTGGATGTTTCTATGAAATTGTGGTGTTTGTTGGAACCATCTAGAGCTCAAGGTGGCAGTGTGGGGTTATCTAGATAGGGAAAGTGGAATTTGAGGTGTGTTGTTATAGCCCTACCATGGATTAGAGTGTCCAACCGGAGAGTAGTTCAGAGTAGTATCATGAAGAGAGGATATTTATATGAGAGTGTTCACTAGCGAAAGTATGATCCCTAGGCCTTGTTTCTAAGCATTGAAACACCGTTTGCAACTAGATCTATTACATATTTGCTTGCTTTCATCTTTATTCCAGTTTTCCTTTAGTCTCTTCATGCCATCAAGCTATTTTCTGGCACCGTTGTCTTATAACCATACCACTTGTATTTCACTATCTCTTTGCCGAACAAGTGCACCTATACACCTGACAAGTGTATTGGGTGTGTTGGGGACACAAGAGACTTATTGTATCTTGATTGTAGGGTTGCTTGAGAGGGATACCTTTGACCACTTCCTCCCTGAGTTCGATAAACCTTGGGTGATCCACTTAAGGGAAACTTGCTGCTGTTCTACAAACCTCTGCACTTGCAAGCCCAACAACTGTCTACAAGAATAGAAGTGCGTAGACATCAAGCTATTTTCTGGCGCCGTTGCCGGGGAGGTAAGGTAAAAGGTACTCACATCCTCTGGTGTGAGTGCTCGAAGTTATTTCCTTTAGATTCTGCAATTTTGTCTTTTTGTTTCTTGTTTTCACTAGTTAGGCTTAATGGAAAACAGCAACAAAATTAGAGAGCTTTATGGTATTTATCTTGAGTTAGGACATGAAGTGTTTGAAGAGAAAATTAATAAACCTATGGATTTTTTTTGCATGCTAATAGCAATGTTATCAGTATGAATTCTTTGAACACCATTATTGCTAATGCTATGGAAAGTCTAATCTTGGGGAAGCTAGTTTTTATGAAAATGATCTTTTTAGTCACCCAAACACGGATG
The DNA here is from genome assembly GCA_910589775.1 of Avena eriantha. NCBI lineage: Eukaryota > Viridiplantae > Streptophyta > Magnoliopsida > Poales > Poaceae > Avena > Avena eriantha. Next base: position 202,060,520 of record OU342744.1, on the reverse strand, counting down.
ACAAAACTTACTCTGATGATACTATGCCTCCAATATATGATGATTACAATGATGAATATCATATTTTCAGTCCACCTACTATTGAGGAGAAAAATTATTGTGATTATAATATGCCTCCTATGTTTGATGATTATGGTGATGAGAATAATAATGATAGCTATTTTGTTGAATTTTCTCCTACTACGATTAATAAGAATGACTATGCTTATAGGGAGAGTAATAATTATTTTATGCATGTGGCTCATGATAAGAATGGTTTATGTGATAGTTATATTGTTAATTTTATTCATGATGCTACTGAAAGTTATTATGAGAGAGGGAAACATGGTTTTATGCATCTCAATAATATTAAGTTTCCCCTCTTTATGTTGAAAATTTTGAAGTTGCACTTGTTTTGCTTTCCTATGCTTGTTGCTTTGTGCTTTCATGATTTGTTTCTTTACAAGGTTATTTTTCATAGGAAGTGGATTAGACTTAAACGTACTTTGAATTTGCTTCTTAATGCTCTCTTTTACTTCAATTCATATTTCTTATGTGAGCATCTTCTCAAACTATCATGCCTAACTTAAAGGCGTTAAAGAAAAGTACTTATTGGGAGATAACCCAAAAGTTTTAGTTGAGTCTTGGAAGTTATTGCCTCTATAATAACCTCTCCTTATCCTTTTTGTTCGGTTTTTGTGCCAAGAATAACCTCTAATGAGAGAGAAGTAAGACATGGGAAAGTGCTGTCCCGAAACAGATTTTTGTGCTTCGCTGTAAACATTCGTGAAAAATCTCTGTATGTCGGTTTGAGCTGTAATTATTTGTGCTTCTGCCCCAGGTTGTTATCCAACTTTCGTTAGTTAAGAACTTTTCAATTTGAACAACAGAAGGTCTTCGAAAAATTGGTTTTTACCTGCTGGTCTGTTTTGACAGATTTCTGCCATTATTTGCATTTGCCTCTTTATCAATTTCTCTTTAAGTTCTCTTTGATAACTTGAACTTCTTAAAGGAATTGCTACAGTAAATTGTTTTTTAATGGAAGTTTTACTTGTGTTGAAACTAAACCCAAAGATTTATTATCTTGAATACACTAATGTTGCTAATAAAGATTGTGTGAAGTTTTGTATGTAGGAAATTTTCAAGTGTAGGGAAGAACATGTGATGAGATGAAGTATGGACAAAAGATCAAGCTTGGGGATGCCACCCGTGTCACCCCAAGAAATATTCAAGAAGTACAAGCGTCAAAGCTTGGGGATGCCCAAGGCGTCCCCTTCTTCATCAATAAAAATCTCAGGTTTTCTTCCAAAACACTTCATTCTTATTGTTTCATGCACAATTGTGTTGTTCTTGGAGCGTCTTTGTTTTTGTTTTCAGTTTTATTTTGTTTGGTTTTCTTAAATAAGTTGGTTGGATCCCAACACACTTCTTTTGGAGAGAGACACACCCGTTATTCATTGCCTAGAACACTCTAGTTTTCATTCTTATTGTTTTGTGAGTGTTCGCTTTTGGTAGCACTGTGTTTAGCCTGAGTTTTGTTGTGCTTTCAGCTTAGAACTTTTTAGTACTTCTTTTTGGATTTGTGAGACAAGATCACTGATCTTTATTTATTATTATCTTTGTGAGGTCTTTCAAATAAGTTGGTTTGGATTGGAAAAGAGTAGGAAAAGTTCATGCTTAAGTGGTATAAAAGGGGTTTGTTTTTTACTGTGGCATATGCTTTGTCATGTCATGCTTGATATTGTTTTGGCTTTATGCTTAGTGATTTTTCCTGCAGCATGACATGTTATAAACAATTGAGATTGCTTAATGTGCCATGAAACAATCATGCGTTGTTTTAGCATATTAAAAGCATAATATTGTGGTATTCTCCTTTAAATGCTTTATTTAGGTTGACTTGGTGCATGCTCACACCATGTTAAGACTATACCAAGTCACCATAGCCTCTATGATCGTTTAGTTTTTGACTTGTAATATCACTTTATGCTTTAATTAATAATGTTTTGTCGCTTTGCATGATTATGGCCATTATTGCTCTCTTAGTTGGTCGCTCCCAGTCTTTTGCTAGCCTCCATAACCAAGTATGAGTTCCACTCATGCATCCAGCTCCAAATAAAACCAAGTTATTCCAAAGAGTCCACCATACCTACCTATTAGCATTTGCTACTTCAAGTATATTCATGTTTCTATCTACCTTCCAAATTAAACTTGTTATGTGAAAATTAGTGATTAAAGCTCTCATGGACTTGATGGCACACTTTACTTTCTTGCACTTAATAAACTTGAACCATTGTGTCCATCTTTGTTGCATATATACTTGCGCTTTATAAGTTGAAGTTAGCATAACCATCTATCATGGTGAACGCTTTCAACATTGCACTTATATTCCGTTGATATCATGACTCTTTTCCTTATGGATCTCGGCGAGAGTGAAATAAAAGGGGAACTTGTAATATGATGGAGTTTGTATGTGTGTTAGAGAATCGCCTGGGCCGCTAGCCTAAGCCATGCCTAATCATGGTGGACACTTGCAGCATAACCATAATGAGCATTTTATGAAGCATCCTCAATAAAAACCTATGCAAATAGCAAATAAAAAGATCGCTGAGATGCTCATTATCTGTTGCCGTGTCATTTTGATATGGGATAGCTCCTGTGTCATGGGGCAAGGGGTACCCCGTTGGCGGTTCTCTATGATACATATGTACTTACAATGACAAGAGCTTACTTGTGACTGAAGTTGAGTAGCATGAGGTTCGGTACTCGTATGCAAGGGGCATGAGATTTCAACTTATAACTTGTCAAGCATATACTCTTAGTTGTGTCACTTTAACCTTAATCACTTGAAGATGCTTATGATAGGGGCAATGAGAGCTGAAAGCTAATAAGTACCATAATTTTTGGAAGCTCTTTATGAGACTTGAATCCCTGCTTCCTTCTATGAAGGCATTTCTTTTACTTTTATGTTGAGTCTCCATCTTCTATCTTTATGCACCTATTGAGAGAGCATAGTGGCCATTCTTAGTTTAATTTGCATTGTACCAAGACTTGTTGATTGATTCATAACTTTGATATTGCTTGTTCTTAAACTATTTGTATCTACTCACCCTTATGGGCTTTCAGGGTGTCCTATGCATTTATGTTTTGCTACACTATGAGGGACAAGCTGAATGCCACTATGCTATGTTTTCTATATGTGAAACAAACAAACGTCTTTCAATGCATTGTTATTCATGATCTTTGTTTGTATCCTTTCATGTTGCATGCATAGTCACTATGTCTTATTGTTATAACTTCATCTTTCATGCTATGTTAGAGTACTTTGAGCCTAGCTATTAATGTTTTAAATACTTTGATCAAGATTATGATGGTGCATCTCACCTCAAAAATTATTTGTTTTTATCATTTACCTACTCGAGGACAAGCAGGAGTTAAGCTTGGGTATGTTGATACGTTGCTAACGTATCTATTATTTTTGATGTTCCATGCTTGTTCCATATCTACTTTCTTATGTTTTGTCCACACTTTGGAGTACTTTTACACATTTTCTAGGACTAACCTATTAAAAAGATGCCACAGTGCCAGATGCCTGTTTTCTGCTGTTTTTGGTTCCAGAAAGTCAGAAAATGAATATTCTCGGAATTGGACGGGACAAAAGCCAAAGTCGATATTTTACCGGAAGACACATGGAGTCCGAAGGAGAGAAAAAGGGGGGCCACAGGGTGGCCACACCCCCCTTGGCGCGGGCAGCCCTAGGTCGCGCCATGGCATGGTGTGGGCCCCCTGGCCGGCCACCGACCTTGCCTCTTCGTCTATAAGAAGCCTCCCGATCTAGAAACCCTAAATACAAGAGCCTCCAGCCACGAAAAGTTCCGCAGCCCCGCCCCCACCAAAGGGGAGATTCGGGGGACAGAAAGTCTCTGTTCCGGCACCCTGTCGGGACGGGGAATTTCCCCTGGAGCCATCTCTATCAATCTCCACCGCCATCTCCATCACCTTTGTTGATTCCCATGATGAGGGGGGAGTAGTTCTCTCTCGAGGCTAAGGGTTCTACCGGTAGCTATGTGTTCATCTCTCTCTCTATGCATGATCATATTGTGATCATGAGCTTTGTAATCAAGTAGATCTACCTTGCTACTGAAGTGCTTTAATAGATCTCTAGTCTCACCATGTGTGTGAAAGTGACAGCGTGCACACCATGGTGGCACTTAGGCTAGAGATTACAAATACTTGTTATGAGTTATATTTGGAGTTGGATGTTTCTATAAATTGTGGTGTTTGTTGGAACCATCTAGAGCTCAAGGTGACAGTGTGGGGTTATCTTGATGGGGAAAGCGGACTTTGAGGTGTGCTGTAATAGCCCTACGTGGATTAGAGTGTCCAACCGGAGAGTAGTTCAGAGTAGTATCATGAAGAGAGGATATTTATATGAGAGTCTTCACTAGCGAAAGTATGATCCCCAGGCCTTGTTTCTAAGCATTGAAACACCATTTGCAACTAGATCTATTACATGTTTGCTTGCTTGCATCTTTATTTTAGTTTGCCTTTAGTCTCTTCCACGCCATCAAGCTATTTTCTGGCACCATTGTCTTATATCCATACTACTTGTATTTCACTATCTCTTCCCCGAACTAGTGCACCTATACACCTGACAAGTGTATTGGGTGTGTTGGGGACACAAGAGACTTCTTGTATCTTGATTGCAGGGTTGCTTGAGAGGGATACCTTTGACCACTTCCTCCCTGAGTTTGATAAACCTTGGATGATCCACTTAAGGGAAAATTGTTGTTGTTCTACAAACCTCTGCACTTGGAGGCCCAACAATTGTCTACAAGAATAGAAGTGCGTAGACATCAGAGGCATGCACAGAAAAGCAAACTTGATCGTCAGTTTTGCTTGCTCCAATGATTGAGTGTATTAGGAGAACATGCCAAATTGATCGTGGGCCAAGGTTTTTTTAGCTAGAACAAGAACTGATTCTCTCTATACTGCTATTGAATTTCAAGCAGGAAAGCTATTGAATCTCTCAAATGTTCTGTTGTTGCTATTACTAAAGCATTTGTGCAACTAATAATGATGTACTGGTATTGTATTTTATTGTCTGTATTGCTGCATTGGTCACTTTTGAAATGCTGCTTAATTGGTCAAGTGCTCCCTAATATTAACTTTGAATCTGTTGATAATTTTTCTACCTTATTCTATACTACTGAATTATGACATGAATATCTGCCAAAAAGAATTATCACTTTTCCCCCGCCCTCGCTGAGGTCTTTGTTTCAAATCCGGCAGAGCACATCACAATGCAATTTTTATTAACCAGGAGAAGAAATCTAGTACTCCCTCCGATGCAAATTAATGTTCTTACATTTGTCTAGATTCTGACATATCTAGTCATGTTTTAGTGCTAGATATGTCCGAATCTAGCCAAATTGGAGAACATTAATTTGGATTGGAGGGTATCATTTGGCCCCTCTTTAGCCTAGAACATTTTAATTTAGTCTTTTAGGGGTCAGGTACTACTAACCACAGCCCAGCGAAATTTTAGAAAGGAGCCCATGGAGCATAGCCGAGAACATATTAGTTCGGCCTTTTACGAGTCAGTGGACTGCTGAGCACAGCCTAGTGAAATTTGAGAATGAAGCCCATGGAGCATATCCCATGGAATATAACCCACGTAGAGCAATAGCCAAACTCTTTATAATTCGGCCTTTTGGGCATTGCCCCCCACCTCTCATAATAATAAAAACTCTGCCTACCCATGTTTTTAAGAAAATACCCCATTATGTGGCATTTTACAAATTGAGATGCCAAGAGCGCTGCCCTTTTATATTTTAAAAGAGATAAACATAGACACACAAAATATTTTAAGAAGACTAATACAGAAGTTGTAGTACTAATAAAAGTTTAATGATATTTTTTCTATAAATATCTTTGTTGTATTTGGCACTCAGTTTACGTTTATTTGATTTAAAGGTCTTTTGTTCGAATCTCCTTTGTGTGTGTGTGTATCTTGGGTTTACATTTTTTTCTCCTAGCAATATCGCATTACGGAGAGGCTGACATCACGAACCAACCAGCATGCAGCGTCCCTGGAGTTTGTTTTGAGGGTGGGTTTGAAAAAAAAGTTTAAATACTTGTACAAAGAGGCTCGCATCAGGGACCCACCAGACAGAACATACAAGGCTGCACCGGGGACCCACAAGCCAGAACATGCCAGAGAGGCTGACGTAATGGCCCCAGCAGTAAGACCATACACGACTGCCACAATGAAAACAACGGACGCAGCCAAAAAAAGTCCATCATACACACGTTGCACTTACAAAGAAGCTGACATGTCGGACCCAGTAGGCCCAAGCATAGCCCATGAAATTAGCCTATCAGCCCCAAGCATGGCCCAATACCTTCTAATTCGGCCTTTTCGTGGTCTTGTGGCCACCGACCGTAGCCCATTCAATTTAGGAGTGAACCCATGGAATATAAGCCATCACGAACAGGGCATCCGCCCCGAGTTAGCCCATAAACTTTTTAATTCTGCCTTTCTGAGCATTTTTTGTACTCTGAGGCTAACATCTGGGACCCGAAAAATAGTCCAACATACACACGTTTCTTTCAAATAGAGGCTGTCAGCTGGGACCCAGCATAGACACATTTCCTGCACAAAGGTGGTTGACAACTGGGACCGAGCAAGTTGCCAAGGTCAAAACAGCGGACATGGCCAAAAAAAGTCCATCATACACATCTTTCATTTACAGAGAGGCTGACATGTGGGATCCAGCAGCGCGACCTTATACAGAAGCTGCATCGAGCAACGTAGCCAGTTCGAAACAGGGAGGCGCGACCGAGAAAAAAGTTCAGCATGTACACATTTAATGAGAGGCTGAAATGGGGGACCCAGCAGTGTGAGAAAACGACAGATTCGTCGAGCAACGCTATCTAGTTCGGAATAGGGTAGCGCTAGAGAAGAAAAAAATTCCATCATACCCAAGATTCTTATAATGTGAGGCTGACATAAGGGACCCACCAGCCTGAATAAACGGCTAATGCAGCGAGCAAAGCAAACAAGTTTGGAACACGAGGGCGCTACAGAGGGTAAAAAATCTATCATACACATGTTTCTTCTAATGAGAGGATGACATGTGGGGCTCAGCATCGTGATTAAATGGTTAGCGTGAGCGAAGGAAAAAATCCATCATCACACGTTTCTTCTAATGAGAGGATGACATGTGGGGCTCAGTGTAGCATCCCATCTGTCTAACATATGTAATGCTACATGGTCTAGTAATATAATTGGTACTTCCTACATATAATTGTTGCATCATAATTATATCATGCTCATGTCATCATGCCACCTTGCATTTGAGCATCATATAAAACCCTTTTCATTTGGTTCTTCTCTCATATGCATTAGTAATTGTATTTGGCTCTTGATATATTGTATTTGGTTCTTGATAAATGCTTGATGCCCAAGTTGAGTTGGGGGCATATCTTTTATTCAACTCCACCACCTTTTCCTTGTCATCACCTTATAATTCCACCATCCTAATTATCCATGAGCTTCGACACTTTTCCTTTGGCATTTAAATCTAGCTCATGTGGGTTGGGAGGGATCCACTTCTATTTTTCCACAGGCCCTCACACTAGCATCATGTTGTTTTCACATTATTGATATGTGGAGCCACCTTTGCATGCATTATGAGTGGTACCCCTTTTTCTAGTTTCCATATGGAGTGTTTTGGAATAGTAGCTCATGTTGGAATATTATTGTGGATATTATGCACCTAGTGGAACACACACACTAGCATGTCCCTAATTAGATTCAAATTTGAGCATCTCCATCTACTCCACTTGGAACACCTTTCTAATTCTTTTAGCTTGGCCTTACTCCACATTTTGGGATGCATGTGTATAAATGCCATGATTATTATTTTGTTTTCACAAGATTAGACATGGCATTTAATGCTCATGCATGGGCCATGCAACAATCACCACCATTCCATTCTTTTGGGTTTTCACTTGGTTTTTGAGTGGATCTTCTCTTTGAGCTCTTCTTCTCTCTAAGACCCTCACCATCTTGGTTGTTCTCCCCTTACCAGATGCTCACAAGATCATCACCCCTCGCTTGTGTATGATTCCATGCATGATCATGTGTGGTCATACCAAAACCCTAGACACACCTCCCCATATTGTTTTTCTTCTTCATTACCTTGGTCCAACCAAACCCACTCACCCCTCACCTCCATCTCACTCCATCCCTTTCTTGATCATGTGGGCATGTGGGAAAAACCCTAAACCCCAACCCCTTGCTTGATCTTTCACTTGTACATGTGAGATCAAAAGACCCTACCCTCTCTCCCTAATCCTCCTCTCTAACCTAACCATCTACCCCGCCACCCCAACCTGCCGAGCTACCCCCTCCAACCCTAACTCTAACCCTAGCCGAGCCCCAACCCTAGCTCCAAGCCGAGCACCTCCCTAGCTAACCCCTCTCTCTCTTTCTCTCTGCCGCCAGGCCCCATACCCGAGCCACCCTGCGCCCAGGCCCACCTGCAGCCACACCACCCCTCCCATGCCCTAGCCGAACCGGTCGAGCACATGGGGGTAGAGGAGAAAAGGTGGCTGAGCCACCTTTTCCACCACCACGCCTCCCACGGCCTCCCTCTCCCTCACCTTTATCTCCACCCTACCTCGCTGCCGTACCGACCACACCTACCCCAGGCAGCTACGCCGCAACTTCCTCCCTTTCTTCCCCTGCCACCGTTTCTTCTCCAACTCCGGCCACCACCTCGGCATCCACCACCATCATCTGGATCAGGCGACGAGCGCGGTTGTGGAGGTGTCGAGGAAGACCAATGCGGACATGATCCTCAACCCGCGCTCCAACCCGGACCCACCGGTCAACCGCCGTAAGAATTTTACGAAAAAGCACCCCAGGTTCCGGATCCTCAACCCGCGGTTCCCCTCCGCGCCGCGTGGCCCGCCCACACCCTCTCTCTGTCACGTGGGTTCCGTTTTCCCGTGGACCCACTAGTCAGACGCTGTGGTTGGGTATAGCCGCGGTAAGAAAAGCCTCGGTGCGCCGTTTCCGCCCAGTCAGCGCAGGCCCACCTGTCTGTGACTGGGGCTAGAGTAGCCTGGGTGTAAAAAGTCTTTCTGTTTATCTGTTTAAATAAAAACAATGTCAGAAATGTTTAAATTCAAATTTAAATCTGTTTTTAATAACTTTTGAATTATAATTCCAAATAATACTTATAACATATGTTTTGGAATCATAAAAATGTGAGGATTTCAAATATGCCATTCAAAATATCTTTTGGGCAAATTAAATTTTCGAAATTGTTTAAATGCAATAAAAATGCCTTTTCTTAATTAATTAATAACTTTAGTTCTACAACTCCAAATTCGACAAATAATATGTCTAAATCGATCAGCGCGACGAGCCCGTTCCAACTATGCATTCCATGTTATGAATTGAAGCATGCATCATGTCATTATTAAAAATCAGAACTGTTTAAGGCAATAAAACTTGACCACATACATAATAAAATGCTTTATTCTTGTACCCCACACCTCACCATGCCATGCTACATTATTGCCATGTAAACTGTGCATCATTCATCATGGCATGCTTGTTTGATTGTCGCATTTTAATTCGTATGATTGTGCACTTTATTTATGTTGGCCCTTGTTTGTTTGGTTCTTCTTCGAATAGACGCCCAGCAGGAGAATTATCAGGAATCACAGGAGTTCTACCCAGATCCATCTCTTGCTTCAACTGAGCTACCAGGCAAGCACTACCACATGCTTGCATACATATAGTACCTATTGCCTCTATCTTATTCTTGCATCATTGAGTCGCGATTGCATTAAATTGAATCCCAAGTACTGCATAGCCTTTACTTTTAAACCCCACCTAAGCTTGTTCCTCCATCCCATGAGCCATTACTACAGGAGTTGTTTGAGCCATGCGAGTCGTAGAACAACATGTGTAGGGTATGTGAGTGTCTGATGGATAACGAGGTACCTAAACAACTTAACCTGAGTAGTAATGGGATAACTAATGAAAGAGGCACCGGTGAGCAATATCTGCTATTTGGTTTTTCAGGCTCACTTGTGTCCCGTAGGACCTCGAGTACTTGATTCCTGTTCCTTGACTATTCGCACTATCCACATCCGGGAGGCCTTATGGACCCCCCTGAGCCAGAGCTTGATTCATTTCTATTTCTTGGGCCACAATTAGTTTGGCGCTTTATTACTATCCTGTACTTATGCCATGCTTTACTGTTTATTTACGATTGTGCGTGGATCACCTGTACTGTTTTGGATCGTGACACGTTTTCGCTGTATCGACAAGCCCAGTCACACTTTCGTGTTCCCAGTCGTTTACCGCCGTCCACACAAACCCTGGGTCCGTTCCGGAGCCGGCCAACTTCGTTGCGGGTAGCTTAGTGGGGTGGCCCCCTGAAATATTTCTGAATCCTGTGATTGCTTTGTCGTGAATGCCTCGTTGGGTTTTGAGTTGGTTTTTCTGAGGTTGATCGAGTGTGTGTTGCTATTCGTGCACCCCTGCAGGATAAATCTTTCTGAAAGCCGTGTCCGCGGTTATGGACGACTTGGAGCACAGTTTCTCGATCATAGACAAGTATAACTAAAGTATCGATTTTAATGTGACTAAGTAACTAACTAGTAAATAGTGCAATACTCATGGAATGGTTAATAAAACTGCCAACGGATGGGTTGTTCATCCGCTTTCTCGTTGGTAAGCGAGAAGGATGATGGATCTGTTAATTATACTGTTATAACTGTTGTTACTAATTAACGGACATCCGTCTATCATTGGTTAGGCGGATGGTTAGCGAGTATCTATAGACTTGTTAGTTATTATCTTTTGCTGCAATTGCGTCACCCCAGGTATATGTCCCCTTTAGAGGCATAAAGACTTGCTGAGTACCCCTAGGGTCTCACACGATAAATTGTTTGATTCAGATGAACAGGTATACTCGCAAGATGGATACTGGGTGGAGGAGACAGATGATGTTGGCAACGATCACTTGGTGTAGAGATTCCGGGGATGGGGATCCGCGAGATCTATGGGCGGGATGTGTTTATTTATGTGGCATCTAATGCCGATTTGCTTCTTATCCGTACTCGGATCTTGTTTTCCGCTTCCGCCTGATACTCTGATGTTTGGTGTATGAGGAGCTATCCTAAACTATTATCTCTATCTAGGATTATTTGGATCTTGCCGTATGGCGTTGCAATATTTCTATTTCTTTTAGATGGAATGTCTCTATGAACAGTTGTATGGTGGCTTGCATACATACTCACTTGTGTATGTAGTTGATCCCTTCGCCTGCCGACTACGCCACTCGTTCTTGTCCCGATGTTCTGAAAGTGGTTAGGACGGCCGACGGGTCTACCTGTGGGTGGCCCCTGGGCCCCCACCGTACTATTTTAACCACTTTCGTTTATCCAGGCATGCAACTAAGAGCGTAGTTTACCGAGGTAGTTACACTCAGGAGGTTGGTTAAACGGTAGATGCGTCGATCAGCGCTATCAACTCGGAACAGGGTAGCGCCAGCGAAGGAAAAAATCCATCATACACACGTTTCTTCTAATGAGAGGATGACATGTGGGGCCTAGCATTGTGATTAAACGGCAGATGCATCGAACATCGCTATCAAGTTCGGAACAGGGTAGCGCGAGCCAAGGAAAAAATCGATCATACACACGTTTCTTCTAATGAGAGGATGACATGTGGGGCTCAGGAGGTTGCTTAAACGGTAGATGCGTCGAGCAACGCTATCAACTCGGAACGGGGTAGCGCCAGCGAAGGAAAAAAATTTCATACACACGTTTCTTCTAGTGAGAGGATGACATGTGGGTCCCAGGAGGTTGATTAAACGGTAGATGCACGGAGCAGCGCTATCAACTTTGGAACAGGCTAGCGCGGGCGAAGGAAATAAATTCCATCATACACACGATTCTTCTAATGAGAGGCTGACATGTGGGACCTAGCTGCCTGACTAAATGGCAGACGCCTCGAGCTACGTTATCCAGTTCAAATCAGGGAGGCGCGACCGAAAAGTAGTCCGCTAGAGACACTGACGTCCGGGACCCACACGCCTCAAAAAACTTCGGCGAGTCAACATCGCGCGAGGAAACGAAAATCTTGCTTCTGCCACGCGCCAGCCGAGCTTCCTCCACGTTTTAGCAGATCTATCGTTGTAGAGGGCCACGAAACCTAAAAAAAAGTTTTCCATCAGCCACGGTCGAGCCGAGAATTTCATCACGGAAGACGCACCTTCTACAACGACCGTCAGGCCAATTTGTTGTGGAAGGAAACTTTTCTTGTAGTGCTCGCCCTCTAGCCCACAGTTCACATCTGGTAAAAATTCTTCGGCTTTAGGGCCAATGTCATCCCGGATCCAGATCTTTGCCCTGCCGACAAATCTTTGACTCAGTGTGGGGCGACTTCCATCTCTCCTCAGAAAAATTCTATCTTTCCTCGAGTCGTCAGCTTGGAGTCCTATAAGGGATGAGCCAAGACGTTTTTCTATGTGAAGAATGATACCTCGGAGGACAAGATTCGTCTGCCTCCTTTCTCTCCCGGCGTTCCTGACAGGTCCTTATCGGGTCGGATCCCGAGGAGATCCGGCACCTTGGTGAACATGGTGGAAAAACGGATTAAGGAGCTGAATCTGTTAGGGTGGTGTAGCGAGGATATACTAATCACTTTCATCTGCAGCTGAATCTCCCTGCTATACCAACATACGCACAAGCTTTGCCATATGAGCGGGCATCTCGACCTCAACCGAACTTCCTCCTTCGAGCTTAACAACACCCAGATCTTCTGCCGGATTAAGGCTATCTTCAAGATAACCCCGGACATGACTAAAGACTGAGAGTGGGGGTTTGAGCATTATAGCCAAGATAAGCTTCCTCCCGTAGTATATTTCTCATTCGACCCCTTTTCTGAGTTATGTTTGATGTCGGACCGTATCATTTACTTGATGTTTTTATAATATTCCTTTCAAACATTTCTTCGGTAGACGATTGAGGATGGTGCGGAGCCGCACCTCAAGTGGGAGAAGGACTGAGATACCTCGGATACAGAGGAGCCGGGTTCCGAGGCCTTTTGCCTAATCCGGACTTTGGCCCTAAACGATCCTCTAGTAAGGCTTCTATTTTACGGGATTGGCCGGATGATGATGAAGACCCTGATATTGAGATCTTGGAGGTATATGACCCTGTGCCTATCTCATATGCTTTTCCGCTTGATTCGACTCCAGCTAACCTGGCCGGTCAGGTCCACACCGATCCACCTCTTGCCATGGGCGAGCCAGCGCTTGTCCCGGCAAAGAAACAAGCAGCTACTTCAGCTCCTTATTCTAAGCGACCCCAGACTAGGAAAAGATAGAATAAATCTGGCGATAAGGCCGCCAGCAAGCCTCCGGCTAAGGCCACAGTCCGGAGAGCCCCGAAGCCCAAGGAACCATCTACTGCATCCGAGTAAGTTTTTCTTCCCTTTCTTGTTCTTCAAGCAGCTTATCTCCCTTTACATGTATTTCTTGTTTCTCTCTTTCTGTTCTAACTTGTATTTGTTTACTGTCTTATTCGGCAGGGCCCCTAGGGACATCTCCTAGAGTGGCTCCAGCATAGCCTCACCTATCCGAGGTGATCCACCATCCCCCCATCATGATGACACTCGCCCCCTAAGCCCCATCCAGGAGGGTTCTGCGGCTGCACCGAATCTTAGCCCACCTCGGCAAGAGGAGGGCAATGTCGGCATAGGGATAGGTGGTGCCTCCAAGGACGTGGCCATGCCGGATCAACCCAGCTCCTTTGAGCTCAGCAACAAGATGATGGTGGCGCCAACAACATCGGCGCTGAGAAAGCTCCCGGCGAGGTGCCGGTGACCCCGGTGCCGACACAAGTTCAACCTGAACCAACTCCAGCTCCAAGTTCATCTGCGCAAGAAACTCCTGCCTCATCCGGATCTACCAAGACTCGGCAACATGACCAAACTCGGCCTAGCCCGAATGCCAAATGCTCTATGCTAACTTCTTCAGCCGAAGACATATTTCGGCAGAAGCCTCAGACCAAACCTGGAGAGCAAACCACATCTTTGTAGCAGCAGTACAAATCAATCACCAAGGCCAAGAAAGGTGATGATGCTTCCAAGGGCTAGAAAGCTTTCGAGGCTGCCAAAGTCACGCCCAAAGGACCAATGGCCGGGTCTAGGTAGCGCACCCTTGCATCCATGATGCAACAAGGCAGTGCTGCTTCCGGCCCTACCACCTACAAGCAACTCACTCTGCACACCAGCCCATCCGCAGCTCAATTAACCCGGAAAGCTGCTCATGCCAAGGGCTTGGTCATGGACCGGACTCTCAGCCGGGAGAGCTATAGATCACTCTATGAGTATGCGGATAATTGGAATAATGCTGAATATGTCAATGTCAATTTCGACAATCCATCGAAGTTTGGTCCTGCCGAGATTGGCACGCAGATGAACACAACCACCAAAGCTATTAGCCTTGCCAGCAAGATGATGGAGGTAAATCCTTTCACCATGCCTTTACATATGCGCAAGTAGTTGTAGATATATCCTCCAGTCCCTGGGCCTCCGGGGGAGTAACATGTTACTCGACCGGATGCTCCCAAATCCGAAGTATTTTACTTGTGTTAAATTCCTTAGTAGTTTCAAGCTTTTAATTACTTAGAGCCAGGTTAAGTTCCATTTGGCTCGGATCTTGCTAGCTTCGAATATCCACTCACCTAGAGCCAGGTTAAGTTCCGCTTGGCCTAGATCTTGTATAGTTTCAAATATTCACTCACCTAGAGCCGGGTTAAGTTCCACTTGGCTCGGATCTTGAGCAACTTCAAATATTCACTCACCTAGAGCCAGGTTAAGTTCCACTTGGCCCGGATCTTCAGAAACTTCAAATATTCACTCACCTAGAGCTAGGTTAAGTTCCACTTGGCCCGGGTCTTGAGTAGTTTCAAATATTCACTCACCTAGAGCCGGGTTAAGTTCCACTTGGTCTGGGTCTTGAGTAGTTTCAAATATTCACTTACCTAGAGCCGGGTTAAGTTCCACTTTGCCCAGATCTAAGTAACTTCAAATATTCCCTCACCTAGAGCCGGGTTAAGTTCCACTTGGCCCGGATCTGAGTAACTTCAAATATTCACTCACCTAGAGACGGGTTAAGTTCCACTTGACCTGGGTCTGAGTAACTTCAAATATTCCTTATGATGCGCGAACTAACACTTTCCTTTTCAGATCACCACCAACCGCCGGACCATTAAGTTTCAGCGGCTCTTGGACTCTGATGTCTACGCACGCTTCTATTCTTGTAGACAGTGTTGGACCTCCAAGTGTAGAGATTTGTAGAACAGCAGCAAGTTTCCCTTAAGTGGATCACCAAAGGTTTATCGAACTCAGGGAGGAAGTGGTCAAAGGTATCCCTCTCAAGCAACCCTGCAATCAAGATACAAGAAGTCTTTTGTGTCCCCAACACACCCAATACATTTGTCAGGTGTCTAGGTGCACTAGTTCGGCGAAGAGATAGTGAAATACAAGTAATATGGATGATTATAAGTGGTAATTGCAATCTAAAATAATAGTGGAAGCAAGCAAACATGTAACATGACTGATTGTAAACGGTGTTTCAATGCTTAGAAACAAGGTCTAGGGATCATACTTTCACTAGTGGACACTCTCATATAAATATCTTCTCTTCATGATGCTACCCTGAACTACTCTCTGGTTGGACGATGTAGGGCTATAACATCACACCTTAAAGTTTGCATTCCCCATCTAGATAACCCCTCACTGCCCCCTTGAGTGCTAGATGGTTCCAACAAACACCACAATCTCATAGAGACATCCAACTCAAATTATACTCATGATAAGTATTTATGTAACCTTAGCCAAAGTGCCACACGGTGTTCACACTGTCAACTTCACACACGTGGGGATAAGTAGAGATTAATTAAAGTACTTGAGTAGCAGAACAGATCTATAGATTACAAATCTCATGATCTCATAAGATCACGCATAGAGAGAGGGGTGAACACATAGCTACCGGTAGAGCCCTTAGCCTCGAGAGAGAACTACTCCCTCCTCATCATGGGAGTCGGCAACAGTGATGGAGATGGCGGTGGAGTCGATGGAAATGGCTCTGGGGGCACTTCCCCGTCCTGGCAGGGTGTCGGAACAGAGACTTCTGTCCCCCGAATCTCCTCTTCGGTGGCGGTGGCGCTATGGAACTTTTTGTGGAATTCTGATCTTGTCTCTAGGGTTTTTTGTCCCGGGAGGCTTTTATAGGCGAAATGGCAAGGTCAGTGGAGGCCCGAGGGGCCCACACCACCTGGTGGCGCGGCCAGGGGGATACCTGCGCCACCATAGGGTCTGACCAGCCCCTGGCCCTCCTTCGGCTGCCCCCCGGACCCCGTGTTCCTTATGGTAAAATATTGACTTTGGCTTTTGTCATGTCTAATTCCGAGAATTATTTCCTTACTAGCTTTTCTGAAACAAAAAACAACAAAAAATAGGAAACTGGCACCGTGGCATCTTGTTAATAGGTTAGTTCCAGAAAATGTATAAAAATACCTCAAAGTATGAATAAAACATAAGAAAGTAGAGATAAAACAAGCATGGAACATCAAAAATTATAAATATGTTTATGATGTATCAGACTCCCACAAAGAGCTGTGCACGAAGCATAAGGTCGAGCTGCTTGAGGCAAAGAAGAAAGGTAAATTTCTATCTTTCATATTTCCCCATTTTTACTTCTTCATCTTTTGAATTTCCGAACTAACTCGTGATTTGGATTGTGCAGCCGAAGTGGAGGCTGAAAACAAGACACTAAAGAAGAAGTTGGCTGACGTGAAAGGTAATTTTCTTTTAGGCTCCTCATCCTTTGTCCTTTTTCATTTGATTCGGTAGGTGATTATACCTCAGCTCCATCGGGTCTAAAAATTGTTGTAGTGTCCCTTCAAGATAGTGTGCCTCTGCCTGATATGATGCTTCATTTTCTCAAACAAGCAAGATAATATCAGGCCAAGTTGAAGAAGAAAATGATGAAATTGCTCAACTCCGGAAGAAGGATGATGATATTACTCGGCTCAATGCCGAGATTGAAAACTTGAAAAATCTCTAGAAGGATGAGCTAGACAAAATTGATCAGACCTTCTCCAGGGAAAAGGAGCGGCTGAAGACCAATCTTGAGAAGACACAACACATGTTGAAGGACCCCGACATCAAATTTGATTCGGTGAACACTGAGTATGAGAATCTCAAGAAGAGGAGTGTTTCCTAGCTCATGGAGTTGACTCGGATCAACTGCTACATCTCTCGTGAGTTTCTCTTCTTGCGCCGACATTTCTTTTTCCAGGTCATGCGTTTCTATTGACTTATCTCATCTGTCTTATTTTCAGGCAATTTTCCGGAGACCAACGCCCTTGTTGCCACTGCCGTTGACAAGTTCCATCTAAAGAGAGGTACTCCGGTTGCTCCTTCTGCCGAGCCGATTCCATATGACATAGAGGATACTAGCCTCACAGCTTGGGTTGAGCCTACAAAGAGCTTCGGAGTGGATCTCATGACTGTTGCCGTCCGAATATTTAGTGCCCTTTGGCCTACTGAGCCCACTCCTGAAGGACCCGCTCCACTGATTGCAAAGTTGATGGAATTCGAGGCTCATCTCAATCTGTGGAGGGAATCCGCTGCGCATGCTGGTGCTGACACAACTTTAAGCTTTGTGTTATGCTGGTATGAAGGTCTTGACCTAAATATTCTCAGCCACATGCGCACCGGATCCACGTGGACTACTGACTCGGCCTGCATCGCCCAACACCAAGCTCGCGCCCACGAACTTATCCAATATGCCTATTGTCATCAATGAAATGATGGGTTGAGCTTCCTTGAAGTCGTCGACGATCAAGATGTTGAAGGAGATGATTTCGAGGAAGAGGAAGACTCGAATTTCACCGAAGAAGCTGAAGACGCCGAGGAAGCTAGAGCTAACCCGGATGATGAGGCTGAAACTGAAGTTCCCCCCACCGAGGCCGACTTGCCTCCTCCCGCTGCAGATACTTCGTATGTTGCTGCTCCTTGAGAGAAAAACACTTTGAAATTTGTTAAATCCCCGGTATGCCAGGCGCAGATGTATTATGCACAATGTGATATTTTGCTACCGCTAAGTTTTTAAAGTCAGATTAACTTGGGCGAAGTCCCCAAGTTTAATTTTCTTGTTCTCCCAATTTTATGACTCGGCTCGCGTCTACCTTGATTTGGCGTTTGACTTACGAGTCCAAGGTTCAAAAAAAATTGAATTAACAATACTTGAAACTTTAGGATTAGCTCAAAGTAATTCAACTTAACAAGAACAAAGTAAGTACAAGGGTTAGTCCGAAAAATAGACATTGGCTCGATTACGTTCCTTTCCTTAGTCGTTTTTCATGTGCTTAGTCATTCCAAATTTATTCTCTTGCTTGCCATGAAGCCAATTCTTGTTGGACAGCAGCAAGTCGAAGAGTTAGCTTTTGGTGCCTACACATTACTAATCCGGCTAAGGTGTAAGTGTTGGGGGGATACCCCCCGGGTAGGGTCACGCCGGGGTATAAAGGCTGAGTTAGCCGAGGTTCGGCAAGGTCAAAGCGGATGCTGGCCGGGCCACCTCAAGGCAGTCCGAATCACGGAGTAACCCGGACCAGGGGCGTCCACCTAACTAGGTCTCAAACGACTTAAGCCGTAAGTCGGAATGATGTATCTAACTTTCATGCAGGAACGGGTGTGGCCGGATCAACTACGATCCGGGTCATGTCAAAGCTTCTAGGAGAAGGAAGGAATCTCACTGGTCAAAAGTAGCCTCGGTACGCACGGCATGAGCGAAGCGGACAGAGGGAGGACCAGCGAGGCGTGGCCGACAAAGGTGACGAAGCCAATGTCGAGTGACGCAGGCGCCGCAGAGGCTCACATAGCCTCTGCATGGATGACGCGGGGGAAAAGTAACCCGGTCGGCTTACTATCTTGGGAGGAGGCATATTCCCTAGAATATGCCTCCACGTATGCCCTAGGTGGAGACCTAGCCACCTCTATATAAGGAGGTCTAGGGCCTCTGTAGAGAGGTGAGGTTCTACGGGTTGGTCTTGTACGGGTTAGCTAGTGGCGAGAGTAAGAGAGTCCCTTCTTCCTCCTCTCCCCAAGACAGCTCTAGGAGCACTTGTAAACCTTGGAAGTGAATCAAATATAACTTCTGTGTGAGGAATCACCTCACTATCCCTCCCTGGATTCCCCTAGTGCATATTAGTCCCCACCTTTAGCCTATCCATGGCATCTGCCGTGACACCACCACGACAGTTGGCGCCCACCGTGGGGCTAGCGGCGCTAGCAGGGGTCAAGATCCGGACGAGAAACCTCATCAGCACCGGCGAACGCGTCGTCTCCGGGTTTGTTCAGCGCTTTGGAGCGCTGGACTTTGTTAGCGACAATGCTGGCTGCTTCGGCACGCGCCCGCTTCCGCGCAACGGCCTCTTCGTCAAGCTCGGCGCGCACAAGGTCTACGTTGCTGTCGATGTGTTGTGCGTTCATCTGCGGCACGTCGTCGAGGCAGGGGAGCCACCCCTTAGTGTGGTTCACAGGGCGCGTATCACTCGCTCCCCAGACCATGCTGAGGTGATGATGACTGCGCCTGGTGCAGGCACAAGCAAGGATCTGGCACCAGATCCGGAGGTAACGCCTAAGGCACCGAGGAAGGGTAGAGGTCCTCCACTAGAGAGGCCTGAGAATGTGCTGCAGGAAGCGATGGATAGCTTGGCAAACCCTATAGTAGCAGCAGTAGATCCGGCTCAGGCACAGGCCGAGCTAGAGGAAACTAGGCAAAAAATACTAGAGGGTGCGAAAAAGATAGCCGTGGCTCAGCAGTCGTTGAACATGACGCTGCGTGAGTACGCAAAGGCAAACAAAGTTGATGCTGTAAAAGTAAAGGGGAGAAACCTCATAAGCGAAATGAACAAAGAGAGAGACACTAGGATTGAGGAGTCAGAGAATTGTTTGTCCGTGGGGTTGCCGAGGTATAGTACCCTAGCTAAGAACCTTAGGGCAGCAGACGCTGCTGCATCTGAGTTAGAGGGTCTAACGGGTGAGGCCCGTCAAAGACAGCAAGATAGGGTCAATGAGTTGGTTCGGATCGCGAATAGGCAAAATGAGGAATTGCTTAGGGCTAACCCGGAGAGAGATGGGGCCTCCAAGATCGTTTATTCGGCAGTGGGTAACCCGGAGAAATCCGCTGGAGCCGCATCGTCTCCTCATGGGGGTCCTAGGAGAGAAGAGGTAGTAACCTCGGCCAGAAGAAACAAGCAGATCGTCCCATACGACCCGACGAGGGAAGGGAAAGGAAAAGAAGTACAAAAAAATGATGATCGACGAAGTGTGAGCCAAGGTGAAGCTGGCCGAGGTAACCACGACCAAGGCAATGCCGGTCAAGGAAATGATGTAAACGGCAATGCCGGACAACAAAACTCGGCAGGAGTAGGACAACCGCAGTGGCGGAATATACCAAGGCAAGAGCAAAGTGCCGACCGAGGTATGCAACAGAGAGCTGATCCACGAGAGCAAGACCGGTATAACGATGGAGATTCGGAAATGGTGAACACAGGATACCCAAGGCCGGACTATCATGTGATAGGGTCAAGATTGTGAAGTAGGGATTTGATGCCTGATGATGCCAGGTTGAAACTGGATCGACTGTATAGGTCAGAACAGATCGAATGTCAAGGTCCACCGGGTCCTGCGTGTTTTGGGCCCCGGATCATGAAGGAGCCGCAAGTACCTAACTTTTTGTTACCTAGAGGCACAAAGACATATGACGGCAGTACTAAGACGGAGGATTGGTTGATAAACTATGCTACAGCTGTGAAAATTGCTATAGACAACTTGAGATGGTCTGTGAGATATGTACCCCAGATGTTGGAGGGGCCAGCAAGGGTATGGCTGAACAATTTGCCGCCCAGAAGTATTAACTGCTGGATCGATTTTGAGGAAATGTTTATCAGCAATTTCTCAAGTATGTATCAGAGGCCAAATAGGCCACAGACCCTAGCTATGTGTAAGCAGAGACCGAACGAGACAGACCGGGAGTTTTTAACCCGGTGGTGTACCGGGAGTTTTTAACCCGGTGGTGTACCGTGAGAAACTCGTGTGAGGGTGTGATAGAGTCACATGACATAGCGTGGTTTGCGCAAGGGTGCAGATATGCAAGCGAGCTGTGACAAAAGTTGCAAAGGAAAATGCCAACCACATTAGCAGAGATGATCCGGATTGCTGATTCGTATGCTTTGGGTGATCCGACTCAACCCAGGCTCGTGTCAAACGAGTCAAATGAGGAATACTACCAGAGAGATGGAGCCAGATCATCCCAGAGGAATGATTACAGAGGAAAAAGAAGAGATGACAGACCGGATCACCGGTACAGTTCGCAACAAGTTGCAGCTGTGAATCAAGATCAGCCTGGAGCAGGAGGCAATCAATGTTAGAAAACTGGAGGGGGACAATGGACACCGAGAAATGATGGCAAGAAAACTTGGACGCTAGAGCAGAAGAAATAGTGGCAAGAAAAGAAGGACCTTCCGAGGTACACTTATGAGTCGATGTTGGATCAGCCGTGTAAATTTCACACGCCAAATCCGAGTAACCCAGCGGGTCATACGACGAGGCAATGTGTGTGGATGCGTAAAATAGAACAAGTTGGTTCGGGGAATGCTCAGGCACCTCGGAATGATCAACTTCGGCAGGAGTTACCCCGGCAGCAATTGCTCTCTGGAGCGAACACGCAATAGCTAATGTTGCCTCCCCCTCCGCCGAGGTATGATAACCATGAGAGAAGGGATGTAGTGCATCAGGTAGAAAACCAGCATCAGCCGGATCAGAGGTACCCCGGAAATGAGGGGAGGGATGAGTACAGAGAGCATCATCAGAGTTACTGTGTGTTTACCACTGAGGAAACAGACAGAAAGAGCTCGCAGCGCCGACATATGGAGGTGAATGCGGTAATGCCAGCAATGACGAGGTATATGCCTTGGTCGGACCAGGAAATCACCTGGAGCATTAAAGATCATCCCAAGCTTATGCCAAGTCCTAGTTCGTATGCGTTAGTGCTGGATCCGACATTCATTGGGCCTAACATCAATGTAAGGTTCTCCAAGGTACTAATTAACAATGGTAGTAGCATTAACATCATGTATGCGGATACAATGCGCAAGTTGGGTATCTCGGAGAACATGCTCCAGGCTACAAGGACAACTTTCCATGGTATTGTGCCCGACATTTCTTGTGAGCCCATAGGCAAGGTCCGGGTTGACGTATTGTTCGGCACAAGAGATAACTGTCGAACTGAGAATTTAGAGTTTGAAGTGGTGAACTTGGAAAGTGCGTATCACGCGTTACTCGGAAGACCAGCACTGAACAAGTTCATGGCAAGTTGTCACATCAGTTACTTAAAGATGAAGTTGCCCGGGCCAAACGGAGAGATTACTATTGCTGGAGATTTCTGACGTTCCATTGAGTGTGCGTCGGCCGGGTCTAATCTAGCTGAGTCACTCGTGATCGCGCAAGAGAAAAGAAAAATTCAAGAGGTGGCGGCATTGGCTCAATCCGCGCAGCAGTATATGTCGGTGCTGAGTAACCCGCATGGGAGTGTCTCATTCCAAGCCACGAAAGATACCAAGAAGGTGCATGTTGATGATATGTTCCCAGAGCGCACCATAACAATTGGTGCCGGGTTAAATGACAAATAGGAAAGCGAGCTCGTCACTTTCCTCCGTGAGAATCAGGACATTTTTTCTTGGTCCACACAGGACTTGCAAGGTGTTCCGAGGGAGTTGGCCGAGCACTCTTTGAATGTGAGACCCAGAGCAAAGCCAGCGAAGCAACCTCTCCGCCGCTTCGCCGAAGATAGGAGGAAATTCATCGAAGATGAGATAGCTCGATTGCTGGCTGCAGGATTTATCATGGAAGTTCTTTATCCGGATTGGTTATCTAATCCGGTGCTGGTGGAGAAGAAGAAGGATGCTATGAATGTGGCAGTGGTTTGCCGTATGTGTATCGATTACACGAACCTGAACAAGGCGTGTCCAAAAGATCCATTTCCACTGCCAAGGATAGATCAGATCATAGACTCAACTGCTGGATGCGAACTATTGCCATTCATTGATGCATATTTTGGTTTCCACCAGATACCTCTGAATCCGGATGATCAAATAAAGACTGTGTTTATCACCCCGTATGGGGCTTATTGCTATCGCACCATGTTATCTGGTTTACGTAATGCAGGAGCAACGTACCAAAGATATATGCAGAAATGTTTGCACGACCAAATAGGTCAAAATGTACAAGTGTATGTGGATGATGTGGTTATCAAGACCAAGGAAAGCAAAACGCTCCTTAACGATATCAGGTAGACGTCCGCGAACTTAAGAAGGTTCCGGATGAAGCTTAACTTGGAAAAGTGTACCTTCGATGTCCCGGCTGGAAAATTACTCGGATTTCTTGTTTCCAGCCGATGTATCGAAGTTAATCCAACTAAAATCTGGGCCAATGAGCGAATAGAAGTTCACTGGTTGCCTGGCATCGTTAAGTCGGTTTGTATGTCGGTTGGGAGAAAAGGCATTTCCTCTCTATCAACTCATGAAAAAGTCGGATAAGTTCGTTTGGACGCCGCAGGCCAATGAAGCCTTTGCTCACTTAAAGAATGTGTTAGCCACTGCACCAGTGTTAGCCTCTCCACTATCAAAGGAGCCAATGCTGCTCTATATAGCCACAACCAACCGAGTTTTAAGTGTAGTAATTGTGGTAGAGCGCAACGAAGAGGGTAAGTCAGTGCAAAGGCCAGTATATTATCTGAGCGAGGTGTTGTCTGCCTCAAAGCAGAACTACCCACATTATCAGATAGTGGCATATGGTGTGTATATGGCAGCTACGAAGTTGAAGCATTACTTTGAGGAACATCCCATTAAGGTAATATGTGAGGCTCCCATATCCGAGATAATGAGTAACAAGGATGCAAGTGGTAGAATTGCAAAATGGGCAATTGAACTAGCTCCCTATGCACCACAATATGACAGAAGAGAAGTAATCAAGTCTCAGGCTGTGGTCGACTTTTTTGTGGACTGGGCCGAGGTAAAATACGAACCACCGCTACCAGATCCGAATTACTGGAGGATGCACTTTGACGGGTCTAAAACAAAAACCGGGCTAGGCGCCAGAATTGTACTTACCTCGCCAAAGAAGGACCAGCTGAAATATGTGCTACAGATCCATTTCACGGCATCAAACAATGTCGCTGAGTATGAAGCACTTGTGCATGGGCTCAAAGTGGCAAAATAAATTGGGATACGTCGGATCCTATGCTTTGGTGACTCAGATTTGGTAGTACAGCAAGTGTCGGGACTGTGGGACGCCCTTGATCCAAACATGGCGCTGTACAGATTTCATGTGCAGAAGATATCTGGTTATTTTGAGGGATGTGAATTTCACCATGTACCCCGGTTGGAAAATGAGGCTGCTGACGTACTGTCGAAGCTCGGATCAACCCGACAAGCGATTCCACCGGGAGTAGCATTGGAACACCTCAGAAAACCGTCTATCAGGCCGTCCCCAGAAACCGACTCAATTTACGTCCCGGAGGATACAGAATCCGGAGCCGTGACCATGGACATTGACACGGGAGGTGGTGCGCGAAACCCGAGGACTGCCTCAGCGAGCCCGGGGACTGCTTCGCGAGACCCGAGGACTGCTCCGTGAGATCCGGTTGAAGTTATGCCGGTGGATCAGATGGAAATTGACGAGGACGTGTTCCCTGTGCGAGCCATACCAGCTTGGGCACTGCCTATATTTCGATTCCTGAAAGATGGAACGTTTCCCACTGAGGAGGTGCTATCCAGGCAAACTCAGAGGAGAAGAAATGCGTACACAAACATCATCTCCGAGCTATACAAAAGGAGTGTGACCAATGTCATCCAGCGATGCGTTGACCCGGAAGAAGGGCTTGACATCCTCCGAGATATACATCAAGGGGAGTGCGGGCATCATGCCTCGTCCCAAGCCTTGGTGGCAAAAGCTTTCCGGCATGGGTTCTACTGGCCAAATGCCTTAGAACAAGCAGAAGATCTGGTGAGAAAGTGCAAAGGTTGTCAGAGGTATGCTACCAAGACACATATGCCAATGTCAGAGCTCAAGACCATACCAATCACCTGGCCATTTGCCGTGTGGTGTTTAGACATGGTGGGCCCGTTTAAACCAGCAAAGGGAAATATGACTCACATTTTGGTCATGGTGGGCAAATTTACAAAGTGTATCGAGGTGAAGCCAATAAGAAAATGTGATGGAGCTACGGCCGTGACGTTTCTCAAAGACATCATCTTGAGATACGGTTATCCTCACAGTATCATAACTGACAATGGCACAAACTTTGCGGAAGGAGCATTTGCGCGTTTCTACCGGGATAAGAAGATCTGGTTGGACGTTGCCTCGGTAGCCCACCCCGCTTCGAACGGATAAGTGGAAAGATCCAACGGATAAAACCCCGGCTCATTGAGCCGTTGCATAGATCAGTGGGGTGCTGGATAGAAGAACTACCAGCAGTACTATGGAGTTTAAGAACAACTCCGAATCGATCAACGGGCTATACGCCATTTTTTCTGGTATATGGGGCAGAAGCTGTATTACCAGCCGACATAGAGCATGATTCACCTAGGGTCACCCAATACACAGAAGCCGAAGTGCAAGAAGCTCGGCAAAATGATGTTGATCTGCTGGAAGAAGCGAGAGAATTGGCATTGTCCAGATCCGCCATATATCAGCAAAATCTCCGACGCTATCATAGCCAGAAAGTAAGCCCCCGAGTTTTCCGGGAAGGAAATCTGGTGCTCTGGTTGGTACAACTTTGTAGCAAAATATCACATGAATAATGGATACAATTCCACCCGGCATACCGGGGATTTGATAAACTTTAAAGTTCTTTCACTTAAGGAGCAGCAGGAGGAGGAAGTTCGGCGTCATCTTCACTGTATTCAATCTCCGAGGCGTCGCCCTCTTCGTCGTCGTCTGAGCCATCTTCAACGTTTTCAGCGTTTTCGTCGGCGACGGCTTCTAGGAAGCTCGGTCCCTCAGTCCATTCGTGAATGGGAGCATATTCGATGAGGCTGTGGGCGCAAGCCTTACGCCGAGCTACCTACTCTGGGTCACTGGTCCATTTGGATCCGGTGCGCATGCGCGTTAAGAGGTTGAGGTCGATCTTCTCGTACCACGTGAGTACGTAGTGGAGAACGGTCTCAGCTGCGGCGCATCCAGCAGATTCCCTCCAAAGGTCGAGCTGGGTCTCGCACTCCATCAATTTTTCAACAAGAAGTGCGGTTCCCTCCGGAGTGTCTTCTACAGGCCAAAACGTGTTGAAGACTCGGACTGCAGTGTCAAGGATATCCTTGCCATAGTCCTTGATGATTTCCACGCGAGATGAAAGGCTGACCAGCAGGTCCTCCATGTCATAGGGAATCTCTTCAGCGTCAGGACCAACGGGAGTACCCCTCTCTCGGCGGAAATCAGCAACAGCAGCGCTCGCGATGGCAGTGCCCTCTGGAAATTTGCGTGAAAACAAGATAAGAGAAGCAGATAAAGAAAAGACATGTGAAGTAACCCGGAGAAATATGCTAGACAAGGGAAAGTAACTCACATGAAATATGGCTGAGGACCCGAGTCAACTCCCTGGTACAGTCATCACGTCTTTTGCGAAGCTGCACAAGTTCAGCATTCGCTGACTCAAGCTTGACGTAGGACTCCTGGAGAAGTTCTCGGTCCTTGGCAATTTGGAGGTTAAGGCGTTCGCGCTCCTCGGTATAGTCTTGGCCAGCCTTTTGGAGCTCGGATTGATGTTGTGCCTTCAATTTTTCATCTCGGCTTTAAGCTTGGCGATCTCATCATCCTTGGTCCGGAGGAGGGCAAGCTCATCGTCTTTATTTTTAAGCTCGGCCTGATGCTGCCCCGCTTGTTCGAGAAAATGCAGCATCGTATCAGGCACGGGCACACTATCTTCCAGCGATACTGAAATAGTTTGTCAACCCGGCAAAGCTGAGGTATGAATGTTTGCCGAGCCAAGGAGGAATGGAGATAGAAAGCATAGCAAGGTTGAGTAGATATAACTTACCCTTGATCTGATCCAGATTCTTCCTCATAAGCTTGTTCTCAGCCTCCACCCCAACTGCGAAAACCAAATGAGGGATTAGTTCGGCAGGAGAAGATGAAGGAAAATGGAGAAGTTTCAAGGAAGAAACCTACCCCGTTTCTTGTGTTCAGCGAGGAGTGCATTATGCTTGGCACGCAGCATCTTATGAGTGTCCAAGAGACGCTGAAACTTAGCGCTCCGGTGGTTGGTGTCACCTGGAAAGAATACAAAAATACAACTTAGCTTTGTGCATATTCGAAGTGTACAAAATCCGGGCCAAGTGGAACTTACCCGGCTCTAAGTGTGTGTATATTCGAAGTGTACAAAATCCAGGCCAAGTGGAACTTAACCCGGCTCTAGGTGCGTGCATATTCGAAGTGTACAAAATCCGGGCCAAATGGAACTTAACTCGGCTCTAGGTGTGTGCATATTCGAAGTGTACAAAATCCGGGCCAAGTGGAACTTAATCCAGCTCTAGGTGTGTGCATATTCGAAGTGTACAAAATCCGGGCCAAGTGGAACTTAACCCGCTCTAGGTGTGTGCATATTCGAAGTTTACAAAATCCGGGCCAAGTGGAACTTAATCCGGCTCTAGGTGTGTGCATATTAGAAGTTATCAAAATCCGGGCCAAGTGGAACTTAACCTGGCTCTAGGTGTGTGCATATTCGAAGTTATCAAAATCCGGGCCAAGTGGATCTTAGCCCGGCTCTAGGTGTGTGCATATTCGAAGTTATCACGGAGCTACGTTAGTATTCTAAGGAGCATCCGGCCGAGTAACAAGTTAGTCCCTCGGAGGCTCGGGGACTAATGATTATGTCATCAATATCTACAACATGCTAAGGAAGTAACGTACCTCCATCATCCGACCTACGAGGTGGTTGCCTTAGCGGCTGTGTTCATTTGAGCAGAAAATTCAGCGAGACCGAACTTCTCCGGAAGATCGTCGTTGTGGACGAACTCCGCCTTGTTCCAATTCATGACGAATTCGATCAGGCTTGGAGGGTATTGCTCGCCGGTGGGCATATGGGGCGCCACCAAGCCCTTTGCATGCGCCTCCCTCCTCTCAACCAGGGAAAGGGTCGGGCTGGTGTGCAAAACCATCTGTTGTGCATCAGCTGGCTCGGCAGGGGTGTTCTTCAGTGCTAGAGGCTTCTTGGGAAGCATGGATGTGAGAGTGCGCTGTCCAGCCTCGATGAATGCTGTCCTGGTGGCTTCAGGGGCCTTTTTGCCCTTGGGCTGCTGGGAGGAGGAAGTGGTTGAAGCAGATTTTCCCTTGGGAGTTGTTTGGGTACTTTCTCGCCGAGACTGAGAAGCCTCGGACGAGGCGGAGGAGCTTGGCACTGGTGCTTTTACTGCTGGGCTTGGTGCTGCTGCTGGCGCTCTTGCTGCTGGAGTTGGTGCTGGTGCCGGAGTTGGCACTGGTGCTGGTGCTGAGGTAGTCTCGGTGGTAGCTGGTTGCGGCGGAGCCGAAGTTGTGGATGCCACCGCCTCGGCTGGGCTAGTCTCCCCCGCTTCAAGGTTGCCCCCCTCTTGACGAGGTGGAGCAGAACCCGGAGCAGCCGCAGAACCCTCTGGAATAGGGCTCAGTGGGCGTGGCTCGTAGCCATGAGGGGGAGAAGGGCTAGGTCGGAGCGGCAAAGCAATGCCAGACCCACTCTAGGGGACCTCCACCGCGGCACTGCCGAATCAAACAATGTCGGATGAGTAACTAAAATAGTACAAGAGCAAGTAAGTGGCTGAGGGAAAAGAGGCTTACACATCCGAGGTCAGGGGATCCTTAGGCTTCTGAGCCCTTCGTGCAGGGGCCTTGGTTGCAGGCTTGGAGGCGGTTTTGTCCTCGGACTTCTTTCGCCTTTTGGTAGGCTGAGAAGGTCCAGAGGAAGAAGTTGATTCAGCTCCCTGCTTCTTCTTCAGTGCAACCAGAACAGGGTCACCCATGGCAAGGGGAGGGTCCTCATGGATCTGCCCACTAGGGTTATCTGATGCCGAAAAATCATAAGAAAGGGGGACAACATCAAGAGCTTCCATCACCTCGACATCCGAGTCATCTTCATCATCGGGCCAATCTCTAATGGAAGAGAGTTAACTAGTGGGTCACTTCGTAGCGTCGGTCATTGGAAGGAACATCTCCTAATCCGGCTCTTCCTCGTCCGAGGTCTCCCGGTCAGGCGCCTACTTAAGGGTGGGATCGGTGCCATCTTCGAGGGTCTGCTGAAAGAATAGCTAAGGAAAAGAATAGACAACAGAGTTAAAAATACAACAACGACTGACATAAGGTTTAATTTGGAGAAAGTTTGCGGCACAAAACTTACCACGGGAGGAAGCCTATCACGGCAAAAGTGCTCAATTCCCCACGTCCACTCAGAGGAGAAGTCCTTGTGGGTGGTGAAGAGAGCCTTGACCCGGCAATAGATCTCCGTGTTGCTCAACTCGAAGGACGAGGTCCGGTTGGGGTCGCGGCCCTAGCTCATGTGACACACTTTGTGAGTGTGCTTCTGGAGCGGGGAGATCCGGTTGCGGACGAAGGTGATCATGGCGTCCTCGTTGCGCAACCCGAGCTTCTTCAGTTCTGCGAACCTTTTATTTACCTGGTTGGCCAAGGTCGTGGCTTCTTGGGGATGACGTCCCACAACTCCGGGTTAGGAGGACCCGGAGTATAGGGGCGCAGCCGGATCAAGTCTTCGGTGCTGGCGTTCCGGACATAAAAGAAAGTCCGGGCCCATCCCTTGCAGGACTCCAGCCCGGTGACTCGAGGGAAAACGGATAGCCTCCCGGGAGAGATGGACGCAGCCCCGAACTGCATAAGCTGCTTGTCCTCCGGGTCAAGCTGAATGTTCGGAATGACGTTGCGATGAAGGCCAAAAAACCGGATCCATAGCTCCTTCGTGGGCCATAATCCGGCATAGCCTTTGATCGTGGAGGCGAAAGCAGAGAGAGGTGATTGCGTTAGCAGGAAGGTGGTGCGGCTGGAGTTCATAGCTATTCAACCAATCGTGGAAAAAATCGCTGACCGACAAACCGAAACCCCGCTGAAAGTGTGACAAGAACACCACATACTCACCCGGATTGGGTGAGGGGGCAAGTTCGGCGGAGGCGAGGCGCGCGGTGACTCCGGCGGGGATGCGCCTGGTGCGGTAGAGCCAGTCCAGGTCATCCTAGCAGACCCAGGATCCAGCCCACGCACCACGGTCTGCCGTGGCGGCGTCTTCCTCCATCTCTTGCTCG
The DNA here is from genome assembly GCA_910589775.1 of Avena eriantha. Lineage (NCBI taxonomy): Eukaryota > Viridiplantae > Streptophyta > Magnoliopsida > Poales > Poaceae > Avena > Avena eriantha. The sequence goes on along the minus strand of OU342744.1, from coordinate 202,030,094 downwards.
GCGACGGCGAGCTCCTCCTCTGTCATACCGAGTTCGCTGCCCTCGCTGGCGCTAGCGACGGTGGGGGCAGCGGCCTAGACTGACAGCGACCCGTGGCGGAGGAGGTGCGCAACGGCGGCAGCGGCACAGAGGCGTGTGGAAGCAGTGCGGCGGCGGCGCTGCTACTTAGAAGAGGTGGCGGCGGCGCTGTCGCGGGAGAAGACGAAGAAGAGGAACTGGAGGCAGAGGGGCGCGGAAGGGGAAAAGACCTAAGGGGCGCGCCCCTCCCCTATTAAACCACTCCCTCGTGGGGGAAGTGGGATCGTGTTTTGCGGTTACACCACACGATGTGGCCGTGTACACACTGGATTGGCAAATCAGAATCAGGCCACATGGGAGGTCACAGGGCGCAGCAGATCCCATGACGTGACGCATTGATGCAGTTAACGAGGAGGCAGGCGTGATGTGACGTGCGCACAGTAACTCCTGACAGTAACTGCGACTGGCCCTTAAAATGAGGCGGTATGATGATTAGCCTCCACGTGGGGAAGCGTACGAGAGAAGGAAGAACAACCCGGATGAGAAGGTGGTAACCCGGCCAGCAAGGGAAAAACTTGGAATGTGCCAAGGGAAAGTAAATCCATAGAATTCGAGATAAGGAGGTAACTCGGAAATAAGATCCTAAGCTCAGTGAAATGGAACCTGATGTGGCCTTAGCGGCCAAGGCAGCTAAGACCGCACCAGCTTCGGGGACTAATGTTGGGGGGATACCCCCGGGTAGGGTCACGCCGGGGTATAAAGGCCGAGTTAGCCGAGGTTCGGCAAGGTCAAAGCGGATGCTAGCTGGGCCACCTCAAAGCAGGCCGAATCATGGAGTAACCCGGACCAGGGGGCATCCACCTAACTAGGTCTCAACCGACTTAAGCCGTAAGTCGGAACGATGTATCTAACTTTCATGCAGGAACGGGTGTGGCCGGATCAACTATGATCCGGGTCATGTCAAAGCTTCTAGGAGAAGGAAGGAATCTCGCTGGTCAAAAGTAGCCCCGGTACGCACGTCATGAGCGAAGCGGACAGAGGGAGGACCAGCGAGGCGTGGCCGACAAAGGTGACGAAGCCAATGTCGGGTGACGCAGGCGCCGCAGAGGCTCACGTAGCCTCTGCATGGATGACGCGGGGGAAAGGTAATCCGGTCGGCTTACTATCTTGGGAGGAGGCATATTCCCTGGAATATGCCTCCACGTATGCCCTAGGTGGAGACCTAGCCACCTCTATATAAGGAGGGCTATGGCCTCTGTAGAGAGGTTAGGTTCTATGGGTTGGTCTTGTACGGGTTAGCTAGTGGCGAGAGTAAGAGAGTCCCTTCTTCCTCCTCTCCCCAAGACAGCTCTAAGAGCACTTGTAAACCTTGGAAGTGAATCAAATATAACTTCTGTGTGAGGAATCACCTCACTATCGCTTCCTAGATTCCCCTAGTGCATATTAGTCCCCACCTTTAGCCTATCCATGGCATCTGTCGTGACACCACCACGACAGTAAGTAATTTAAGCCAGCCGATGTATAAAATTAAATATAGAAAATGACAATTTTTATTAAGGCAGTCCCTGAGTTTCTGCCCGGGGTGCCGAGGTTTCATTGATAAGATCATTACCGACATACAGGCCAACATATGAGAGTTCGAGATACATACACTTTTCGCTAAGTGTAAAAGGGACGAAGTAGAACTACATTCCATGGGCGTTTGGACTCCTTGCTGGACCTGTCCACCTTGTTCTTCTCCTGTGGCTGTGCATCAATAAGGTAATAGGCATCATTGTGCAGTGCCTTGCTTACAATGAATGTCCCTTCCCATGGGGGGATAGCTTATGCATGACGGCAGTGTGCTACACCAGCCGAAGTACCAGATCTCCTTCCCGAAAGACTCAGGGGTTCACTTTCCGTCTATGGTAGCGTCGAAGATTTTGCTGATATATGGCGAATCTGTACAAGGCCAGTTCTCTCGCTTCTTCCAGCAGATCAACATCATTTTGCTAGGCTTCCTGCACTTCGGCTTCTATGTATTGGGTGACCCTAGGCGATTCATGCTCTATGTCGGCTGGTAATACAGCTTCTGCCCCATATACTAGAAAGAATGGTGTATAGCCTATTGATCGATTCAGAGTTGTTCTTAAGCTCCACAATATTGCTGGTAGTTCTTCTATCCAGCACCCCACTGATCTTTGCAGCGGCTCAATGAGCCGGGGTTTTATCCCAGACAGAACTAGTCTGTTGGATCTTTCCACTTGTCCGTTCGATGCGGGGTGGGCTACTGATGCAACATCTAGCCGGATCTTCTTATCTCGGCAAAACCAGGCAAATGCTCTTTCGGTGAAAGTGGTGCCATTATCAGTTATGATACTGTGAGGATAGCCATATCTCAGAATATTATCTTTTAGGAAAGTCACAGCTGTAGCTCCATCACATTTTCTTATTAGCTTTACTTCAATCCATTTGGTAAACTTGTCCACATGACCAAGATGTGAGTCATGTTACCCTTGGCTGGCTTAAATGGTCCAACCATATCTACGCACCACACATCAAATGGCCAAGTGATTGGTATAGCCTTGAATTCCTACATTGACATGTGTGTCTTGGTAGTGTACCTCTGACAACCATTACATTTCCTCACTAGTTCCTTGGCTTGCTCCAAGGCACTTGGCCAGTCAAACCCATGCTGAAAAGCTTTTGCCACTAATGCTCTGGACGAGGCATGATGCCCACATTCCCCTTGATGTATATCTTGGAGGATGTCTAGCCCCTCATCCAGGTCAACACATTGTTGTAGAACACTTGTGACACTTCTCTTGTATAGTTTGGCATTGATGATGGTGTATGCCTTTGCTCTCCTCTGTAGTTTCCTTGAAAGTATCTCATCACTTGGCAAAGTGCCATCCTTCAAGAACTCGAAAATTGGTTATGCCCATGTTGGTACAGTGCGAACTGGGAAAGGTACTTCGTCAACCTCCATTGCATCCACCGACATAACCTCCGCTGGATTAAGCTGACCAGTTCTCGGGTTCTGCAAAGCAGTCCCAGGGTTTACCGAGGTAGTCCCCGAGTTTACCGAGGTATTCCCCCAGTCAATGTCCATAGGAGTAGCTTCTGATCCGGGGTTTGTCGGGATATAGATTGATTAAGATTCTGGTGAAGGTGTGATGGTTGGTTTTCTCAAGTGCTCCAAAGAAACTCCTGGTGGGATGGCCTGCTGAGATGAGCCCAGCTTAGACAGTATGTCGGCTACTTCATTTTCAAGCTGAGGTACATGATGGAATTCGCATCCCTCAAAGTACCCACATATCTTCTGGACATGAAATCTATAAAGGGCCATGTTTGCATCTAGGGCATCCCAATTACCAGATCTTGCTGCACCACTAAATCCGAATCACCGGAACACTGTATCCGACGTATCCCAACCTCTATTGCTACTTCAGTCCATGCACGAGTGCCTCATATTCGACCACATTATTTGATGCTCGAAAATGGATCTAGAGAACATATCTCAATTGATCTTTCTTGGGCGAGGTAAGTACTACCCTGGCCGCTAATCCTTCCTTCAGCTTTGATCCATCAAAATGCATCCTCCAATAGTTAGAGTTGGGCAAAGGTGGTTTGTACTGGATCTCGTCCCAATCCACGAAAAAATCATCCACTGCTTGAGACTTGATGGCATCCCTTCTGTCAAACTGTGGTGCATAAGGGGCTAACTCTATTGCCCATTTTGCTATTCGGCCACTTGCATCTTTGTTACTCATTATCTCGGATATGTGTGCTTCACATATCACTTTTATGGGGTGTTCCTTGAAGCAGTGCTTGAGCTTCTTAGCTGACATGTACACACCATACGCCATCTTCTGATAATGAGGATAGTTCTGCTTCGAAGTAGACAATACCTCGCTCAGGTAATATACTGGCCTCTACATCGACTTACCTTCCTCGTCACGCTCCAACACTACCACGACACTTACGACTCAGTTGGTCACTGCTATATAGAGCAACATCAGCTCTTTGGATAGTAATGAGCCTAACACTAGTGTAGAGGCTAGCATCTTTTTCAGTTCATGAAATGCGCTATTGGCTTGCGGTGTCCATACGAATTTATCTGAATTCTTCATTAGCTGATAGGGAGGCAATGCCTTTTCTCCCAGCCGACTTACAAACCGACTCAATGATGCAAGGCCACCAGTAAACTTCTGAACATCATTAAGGCACTTTGGTAGTTCCATTCTTTCTATAGATCGGATTTTAGTGGGGTTAGCTTCGATACCTCGGCTGGAGACAAGGAAACTAAGTAACTTCCCAGCCGGCACACCAAAGGTACATTTCTCCGGGTTAAGCTTCATTCGGAACCTCCTGAGGTTCTAAAATGTTTGTCGGATATCATCTAGGAGCGTTTTGCTTTCCTTCGTTTTTATCACAACATCATCTACATATACTTGGAAATTTTTCCCTATCTGATCATGTAAACATTTTTGCATACACCTCGATATGTTTTTCCTGCATTACGTAAGCCAAATGGCATGGTGCGATAGCAATAAGCCCATACGGGGTAATAAAAGTAGGCTTTATTTGATCATCTGGGTTCAGGGGTATCTGATGGAAACCAGAATATGCATCTACAAATGACAACAACTCACACCTAGCGGTCGAATCAACGACCTTATCTATCCTAGGCAATGGGAATGCATCTTTTGGACACGCCTTATTTAGGATCGTGTAATCGATACACATACGCCACACCACTGCCACATTCGGATCATCCTTCTTCTTCTCCACAAGCACCGGATTAGAGAGCCAATCCGGATAGAGTACTTCCATGATAAACCCGACTGCAAGGAGCCGAGCTATCTCATCACCAATCACCTTTCTCCTGTCTTCGGCGAAGCGGCGGTAAGGTTGCTTCACCGGCTTAGCTCAAGGTCTCACATGCAAAGAGTTGATACGTCCATTTTGCATCACTATTCTATATCATAATTTACTATGATACTTATGTTATTTCATATGTTTTTGCATTGTTGATGACTTTTGGAGGATGGACCACTAAAGTCAGGATTCTGATGGAAAAGGCACTGTTTGGAGGTGAAATTCGCGAAGATCAGAAAATCCCAGAAAATACATGGAAAATTCTATTTTTCCAAAAGACGAAGAATGCTAGAAGGGGGAGCGGAGTTGGGCCACAGGGGGGCCACACCACCCCCTAGCGTGGGCCACCCCTGGCCACGCCACCAAGTGGTGTGGCCACCCTAGGCCACCTCCAGCTCTCCTTTTTGGCGTATATTATCCCCATGAAACCCAAAGCCTCGGGGAGCAACCACAGAAAGATTTCGCCGCCTCTGTGGGGCAGAAAACTGTAGGGAGAAAGAGCTCTCCGGTAGGCAGAAATCTGCCGGGGAAATTCCTTCCTGGAGAGGGGAGATTGTCGCCATCAACACCACCATCAAGCTAGACTTCATCGGGATCATCATCATCATCATCATCATCTCCATCTTCATCTCCACCAGCGCCATCATCACCACTACATACCGCTGTAAAAATTGGGTTGAATCTTGCATAGTTCTTAGGGGAAACTTTCCTAGTGTTCATTACTTGTTGTAGTTGATGCTATTGAGTGGAACCATTGAATTATCGTTTATGTTCAGATTGTTACTTATCATTATTCCATCTCTGATCTTGATCCATATGATGTCTTGTGAGTAGTTCATTTAGTTATTGAGGACATGGGAGAAGTCATGTTGTTAGTAATGGAATTGTGTTGAGAAAGATTCAATAGTTTGTTATTTAAGTTGTGGTGTTATTCTTCTAGTGGTGTCATGTGAACGTCGACTACATGATACTTCACCTTTATGGGCCTAGGGGAATGCATTGTGTATTTGGCTACTAATCGTAGGGGTTACCGGAGTGACAGAAACCTAAACTCCCGTTAGGAAACCTTTGCACAAGGGAGTGTAGGATCTCAGAGTTTAAAGTTGTGGTTAGGTTTTTATCTTAATTACTTTCTTGTACTTGCGGATGCTTGCAAGGGGTATAATCACAAGTATGTATTAGTCCTAGGAAGGTTGGCACATTAGCACAGATTCACCCACACAACACTTATCAAACTAAAGAAGATTATTCAACTATATGCAGCGAAAGCACTTGACGATATTCCCGTGTGCCCTCGAGAATGTTTGGTCATCTTAAGTAATACAACTGGCTTGTCCTTTGCTGAAGAAAGGATTGGGCCACTTGCTGCATTCATTATTATTGTCTCTTATTCACTCGTACTTTATTTACCGGCATTATCAAAAAACCCTAAAAATCCGTTTGATAAGTATTTACAGAGAATTCCTGCTCCAAGCCACTCGTCAATACCTTATGCTCCACGTTGGGTTCGACACTCTTACTTATTGAAAATACTGCGATACACCCCCTATACTTGTGGGTCATCAAGACTATTTTCTGGCGCCGTTGCTAGGGAGTGAAGCGCTATTGGAGAGTGGAACTGGTAAAGGAAACTTCTACTATGAGTATTGTTTATTTCTGTTAGTTACTTTATTTCAATATGGATAATTCACTTAGTTTCTTATTTCGTAATGCTACTACCACTGCTAAGGTAGTAGATGAACCACCACCTACTGAAAATGATACTTTTAAAATACCTACAAGAATTATTGATTTTGTTATGGATAACCACTATTTTGGAGACGGAACTGTCCAGCCCGGTGATCATTTGCTCTTTATACACGAATTATGCGGGTTATTTAAGTGTGCAGGTATTACAATAGATCAAGTCAAGAAGAAGTATTATCATTATCACTGAAAGGAAGAGCTGAGGAATGGTATAAGATATTGAAGAATGGCCAATATCTTGAATGGGAGGAAGTAGTACCTCTCTTTTATTCAAAATTTTATCCTCCTAGTGAGATTCACAAAGATCGGAATCAAATATATAACTTTTGGCCTCTTGATGGAGAGAGTACAACTCAAGCTTGGGGGAGACTGAAGTTATTAATGCTCAAATGTCCTATTCATGAGCTCCCCAACAATATTATTATCAATAACTTTTATGTAAGACTTTCCCTTCATGATAAGGATCTATTGGATGCTTCTTGTGTTGGATCATTTACACGCATGGAAGAAGGAGCTAAATGGGATCTTCTAGACCGTATTCAAGACAATGCTGAAGCATGGGAGAATGATAAAGGAAGAAAGTTAGGTATAAATTATGATTATGAATGCATTGAATCTTTTATGGGAACTGATGACTTTCGTAATATTAGTAATGCTTATAGTCTAGACTCTCAAGTTATTGCAGACTATTTTAAGGCTTTTGCTTCTTATACTGAAATTCCAAAAAGAGAATGGAACAAGTATCACGCACCGTATAAGGATATTGGTTATTGTGCTCCTACTAGAAGTACTAAAGTTTGCACTACTGATCATATTTTACCTAAACCTTATATCGAGAAAATACCTTTCCCGGATAAAGTAAAGGAGCATTCTATGATAACTAGTGTAATTAATAAAAGTACAAAGAAAGCTGTAAAACATGATGAACAAATAAACATTGAACCTGCAATAGCAATTGTGAAAGACCTTGTCACTAAAAGTGTAGAAGATGGCCATACTATCTTCTATGAGGATGCTTCTAATATTGTCTCACATCCTAATAGAACTAGAAAAGCTAGTGTCCATGTGCTTTCTGTTAGAATTGGTGATCATTGTTATTATAGTTTATGTGATATTGGTGCAAGTTCAAGTGTTATTCATTACGAGCTTTACAAAGAAATTATGCATGAAATTAGTTTGTGCGAACTAGAAGAAATTGATGTGGTTATTCACCTTGCTAATAGAGAGACCATCTCTCCAATTGGTATTGTAAGAGATGTGGAAGTTTTTTGTGGTAAGATTAAGTATCCTGCTGATTTTCTAGTACTTGGTTCAGCTGCTAGTAAAACCTATCCTATTATTTTTGGTAGACCTTTCTTGAATATGTGTGGAGCTATTATAGACTATAAAAGGGAGAAAAAATTAACTAAATTTTATGGGGAATCTTATGAGTTCAATTTTTCGAAATTTGCTAAAGTTCCTATTGAAAATGAGACTCCTAATGAAGTTTTTAAAGTTGAACAGCTTGCTTCTATTTCTCTTGCTCCTAACAATGCTTTGCAGCAATTTATGGAAGACCACGAAAGTGAGATCTTCATGGAAGAAAGAAATGAGATTGACGAGATTCTCTGTCGTCAACCTAAGATGCTTAAGCATAACTTGCATGTGGAAGATTTGGGTACCACATTGCCACCTAAAAAGGATCTGGTTTTCGATCTCAAACCTTTACCTGACGATCTTAAATATGATTACATTGATGATAAGAAAATATATCCTGTTATTATTAGTTCTAAACTTTGAGGGAAGGAAGAGGAAATATTATTGGAAGTATTGAAGAAACACCGATGGGTTATGGGCTATACCCTTGATGATTTAAAGGGGATTTCTCCTACTATATGTCAGCACGCTATCAATATAGAACCCAACGCAACTAGTGGTAGAACATCAACGTCGCTTAAATCCTAAGATGAAGGAAGTGGTAAGAAACAAGGTATTAAAACTCCTTGATGCTGGTATTATTTACCCTATTGCTGATAGTGAATGGGTTAGTCCTGTTCATTGTGTCCCTAATAAAGGGGGAATTACCGTTGTGCCTAATGATAATGATGAGCTTATTCTCCAAAGAATATTAGTAGGTTATAGGATGTCCATCGACTTTAGACAGGTTAACAAAGTTACTAAGAAAGATCATTACCCACTGCCTTTTATCGATCAAATGTTAGAAAGGTTGTCTAAAAAGACCCTTTTTTTTCTTGATGGATACTCTTGGTTTTCTTAGATTGCTGTTAAACAACAAGATCAAGAAAAAACTACTTTTACGTTCCCTTATGGAACTTATGCTTATAGACATATGCCTTTTGGTTTGTGTAATGCTCCTGCTACTTTTCAAAGATGCATGTTTGCTATCTTTCATGGTTTTTATGAGGAAATTGTGGAAGTATTCCTGGACGATTTTTCCATCTATGGAACTTCTTTTGATAATTGTCTGCACAACCTTGATAAAGTTTTGCAGAGATGTGAAGAAACTAATATTGTTCTTAATTGGGAGAAGCGCCACTTCATGGTCAATGAAGGGATTGTCCTTGGACATAAATTTCCGAAAGAGGTATTGAAGTTGACAGAGCTAAAGTTGAAGCATTTGAGAAAATGCCCTTTCCAAGAGACGTCAATGGTATTCGTAGTATCCTTGGTCATGCTTGTTTCTATAGAAGGTTTATTAAATATTTCTCCAAGATATCAAAACCCCTTACCAATCTTCTCCAAAAAGATGTACCCTTTGGTTTTGATAATGATTATAAGGAAGCTTTTGAAACTCTAAATAAAGCTTTAACTACCTCTCCTATTGTTCAACCACCTGATTGGAACTTACCCTTTGAAATCATGTGTGACGCTAGTGATTTTGCTGTAGGTGATGTTCTTGGGCAACGAATAGATAAAAAGTTAAATGTTATGCATTATGCTAGTAAGACTCTTGACGCTGCTCAAAATAATTATGCTACTATCGAAAAAGAATTCTCAGTTGTTGTCTTTGCTTGTGATAAGTTTAGACCTTATATTGTTGATTACAGAGTTACTATTCATATTCATCATGCTGCTATTAAGTACCTTATGATGAAGAAAGATACTAAGCCTAGGCTTATTAGATGGGTGTTACTTTTACAAGAGTTTGACCTACATATTGTAGATAGGAAAGGTGCTGAAAATCCTGTTGCTAATAATTTATCTCTATTGGAAAACATCTCTTTTGATCCTATGCCTATTAATGATAGTTTCCCAAATGAACAATTGGCTGCAGTAGGGGTAAGCTCGCGAGGGAGCCCTTGGTATGCTGATTATGCTAACTTTCTTGTCTCCAAGAATTTGCCTCCAACTTTTATAGCCTAGCAAAGAAGGAAGTTCTTTTATGATTTGAGGCATTATTTTTGGGATGACCTACATTTATATAAAGAGGGAGTAGATGGTATTAGCGAAGATGTGTTCCAGAATTTGAACAAAACGAGATATTGCGGAAATTCATGGTAGTGCCTATGGAGGACATCATGCAGGAGATAGAACCGCACAAAAGGTTCTACAATCAGGTTTTTACTGGCCTACTGTTTTTAAAGATGCAAGAAAATTTGTCTTATCATGTGATGAGTGTCAAAGAGATGGAAATATTTCTAGACGCAATGAGATGTTGATGAATTACTCTCTTGTTATCAAACCATTTGATTGTTGGGGATTCGACTTTATGGGTCCTTTTCCCCCTTCAAAAGGTTATACTCATATTCTTGCTGCTGTTGACTATGTTACTAAGTGCGTAGAAGCCATACCTACAAAAAGTGCTGATGGTGAGACCTCTTTAAAAATGCTTAAGGATATTGTCTTTCCTAGGTTTGGAGTGCCTAGGTATCTTATGACCGATGGAGGTTCTCATTTCATTCATGGTGGTTTTAGAAAGATCCTTGCTAAATATGATGTTAATCATAGAATTGCTTCTGCTTATCATCCCCAAACTAGTGGGCAAGTAGAACTATCAAATAGAGAAATTAAATCCATCTTGCAAAAGACTATCAATAGATCTAGGAAAAATTGGGCTAAAAAGTTGAATGATGCTTTATGGGCTTATAGAACTGCTTATAAAAATCCTATGGGAATGTCTCCTTACAAAATGGTTTATGGGAAAGCTTGCCACCTGCCTCTAGAATTAGAACACAAAGCTTATTGGGCAGCGAAAGAACTTAATAGAGATTTCAAACTCGCTGGTGAGAAAAGATTGTTTGATTTAATTTCGTTAGATGAGTGGAGGAGTGAAGCATATGAAAATGCTAGACTCTTTAGAGAAAAAGTTAAAAGATGGCATGACAGGAGAATTCTTAAGAGAGAGTTCCATGTTGGTGAGAAGGTTCTAGTGTATAGGTCTCATCTCAGATTTTTTGTAGGAAAACTACTCTCAAAATGGGAGGGACCTTTTGTTATTGAAGAAGTGTATCATTCAGGTGCAATAAAAATTTCCTCCCTAAAAGATAACACTACACAAGTGGTGAATGGTCAGAGACTCAAGCACTATATTTCTGGAGATTCTTACAATGAAGATACGGATGTTATTCAAGTAGTGATTCCGGAAGAATTTATTAAATACCAAATTCAGAGACCTACAGAGTCCATTTTTGAATAGGTAATAGTTCTGGTAAGAAAAGGTCCGCAAAAAATCTGTCAATTTATATTTTTGTAGTTTTTATATAACGAGGAAAGCAACGAAGCGAAAGAGGGACATAAACGGAGCCAAGGTGGCTCACACCACCCCATGGTGCGGGCCCACCTGGTCGCGCCACCAAGGGATGTGGCCTCCCCGGAGCCCGTCTCTGACCTGTTTTCTCCCAGTACCTTCCTTTTGTTGTTAAACTTCGTCATATATAATCCCCCGGATCCCCCAAGGTTCGTATATCGTGTTTTTGTTTCGATCTGTTTCTGACAGGTAGAGTCTCAGTTTTGGAGCCATAATGTCTTCCTCTGGATCAGCCAAGGAAGATTCCTCCATGGACATCATCAATGTTGGGGGGATACCCCCGGATAGGGTCACGCCGGGGTATAAAGGCCGAGTTAGCCGAGGTACGGCAAGGCCAAAGCGAATGCTGGCCGAGTCGCCTCAAGGAAGGACGAATCTCGGGGTAACCCGGACCAGGGGATGTCCACCTAACTGGGTCTCAACCAACTTAAGCCGTAAGTCGGATGGATGAATCTAGCTTGTACGCAGGAACAGGTGTGGCCGGATCAACCACGATCCGGGTCATCTCAAGCTTCTAGGAGAAGGAAGGAATCTCGCGGGTCAAAAGTAACCCTGGTACGCACAGCATGAGCGAAGCGGACAGAGGCCGGACCACCAAGGCGTGTCCAAAAGATCCATTTCCACTGCCAAGAATAGATCAGGTCATAGACTCAACTGCTCGATGTGAACTGTTGTCATTCATTGATGCATATTCTGGTTTCCACCAGATACCTCTGAATTCGGATGATCAAATAAAGACTGCATTTATCACCCCATGTGGGGCTTATTGCTATCGCACCATGCCTTTTGGTTTACGTAATGCAGGGGCGACGTACCAAAGATGTATGCAAAAATGTTTGCACGACCAAATAGGTCAAAATGTACAAGTGTATGTGGATGATGTGGTTATCAAGACCAAGGAAAGCAAGACGCTCCTTGATGATATCAGGCAGACGTTCGCGAACTTAAGAACGTTCCGGATGAAGCTTAACCCGAAAAAATGTACCTTCAGTGTCCCGGCTGGAAAATTACTCGGATTTCTTGTTTCCAGCCGAGGTATCGAAGTTAATCCAACTAAAATCCGGGCCATTGAGCGAATGGAACTGCCGAAGAGTCTTAACGATGTCCAGAAGTTCACTGGTTGCCTGGCATCGTTAAGTCGGTTTGTGTGTCGATTGGGAGAAAAGGCATTGCCTCTCTATCAACTCATGAAAAAGTCGGACAAGTTCATTTGGACGCCGTAGGCCAATGAAGCCTTTATACAGTTAAAGAAAATGTTAGACACTGCGCCAGTGTTAGCCTCTCCACTATCAAAGGACCCAATGTTGCTCTATATATCCGCAACCAACCGAGTTGTAAGTGCAGTAATTGTGGTAGAGCGTGACGAAGAGGGTAAGTCAGTGCAAAGGCCAGTGTATTATCTGAGCGAGGTGCTGTCTGCCTCAAAGCAGAACTACCCACACTATCAGAAAGTGGCATATGGTGTGTATATGGCAGCTAAGAAGTTGAAGAATTACTTTGAGGAGCATCCCATCAGGGTAATATGTGAGGCTCCCATATCCGAGATAATGAGTAACAAGGATGCGAGTGGTAGGATTGCAAAATGGGCAATTGAACTAGCTCCCTATGCACACAATATGACAGAAGAGAAGCAATCAAGTCTCAGGCTGTGGCCGACTTTTTTGTGGACTAGGCCGAGGTACAATACGAACCACCGCTACCAGATCCGAATTACTGGAGGATGCATTTTGACGGGTCAAAAACAAAAACCGGGCTAGGCGCCGGAATTGTACTTACCTCGCCAAAGAAGGACCAGCTGAAATATGTGCTACAGATCCATTTCATGGCATCAAACAATGTCGCTGAGTATGAAGCACTTGTGCATGGGCTCAAAGTGGCAAAAGAAATTGGGATACGTCAGATCCTATGCTTTGGCGACTTAGATTTGGTAGTACAGCAAGTGTCGGGACTGTGGGACGCCCTTGATCCAAACATGGCGTTGTATAGATTTCATGTGCAGAAGATATCTTGTTACTTTGAGGGATGTGAATTTCACCATGTACCCCGGGTGGAAAATGAGGCTGCCGACATACCGTCGAAGCTCGGATCAACCTGACAAGCAATTCCACCGAGGGTAGCATTGGAACACCTCAGAAAACCGTCTATCAGGCCGTCCCCAGAAACCGACTCAATTTACATCCCGGAGGATACAGAATCCGGAGCTATGCCCATGGACATTGACATTGGAGATGGTGCGTGAAACCCGGGGACTGCCTCGGCAAACCCCGGGACTGTTTCGCAAGACCCGAGGACTGCTCAGCGTGATCGGGTTGAAGTTATGCCGGTGGACCAGATGGAAATTGATGAGGATGTGTTCCCTGTGCGAGCAATACCAGCTTGGGCACTGCCTATATTTTGATTCTTGAAAGATGGAACGTTACCCACCGAGGAGGTGTTATCCAGCCAAACTCAGAGGAGCACAAAGGAATACACAATCATCAATTCCGAGCTATACAAAAGGAGTGTGACCAATGTCCTCCAGCGATGCGTTGACCCAGAAGAAGGGCTTGACATCCTACGAGATATACATCAAGGGGAGTGCAGTCATCATGCCTCATCCCGAGCCTTGGTGGCAAAAGCTTTCTGGCATGAATTCTACTGGCCAAGTGCCTTAGAACAAGCAGAAGATCTAGTGAGAAAGTGCAATGGTTGTCAGAGGTATGCTACCAAGACACATATGCCAATGTCGGAGCTCAAGACCATACCAATCACCTGGCCATTTGTCGTGTGGTGTTTGGACATGGTTGGCCCGTTTAAACCAGCAAGGGGAAATATGACTCACATTTTGGTCATGGTGGACAAATTCACAAAGTGGATCGAGGTAAAGCCAATAAGAAAATGTGATGGAGCTACGACCGTGACGTTTCTCAAAGACATCATCTTGAGATACGGTTACCCTCACAGTATCATAACTGATAATGGCACAAACTTTGCGGAAGGAGCATTTGCGCGTTTCTGCCGGGATAAGAAGATCTGGTTGGACGTTGCCTCGGTAGCCCACCCCGTTTCAAACGGACAAGTGGAAAGATCCAACGGATTGGTATTATCCGGGATAAAACCCCGGCTCATTGAGCCGCTGCAAAGATCAGCGGGGTGCTAGATAGAAGAACTACCAGCGGTACTGTGGAGTTTAAGAACAACTCCGAATTGATCAACAGGCTATACGCCATTTTTTCTGGTATATGGGGTAGAAGCTGTATTACCAGCCGACATAGAGCATGATTCGCCTAGGGTCACCCAATACACAGAAGCCGAAGTGCAAAAAGCCTGGAAAAATGATGTTGATCTGCTAGAAGAAGCGAGAGAATTGGCACTGTCCAGATCCGCCATATATCAGCAAAATCTCCGACGCTATCATAGCCAGAAAGTAAGCCCCCGAATTTTCTGGGAAGGCAATCTGGTGCTCCGGTTGGTACAACATACTGCTGGCATGCATAAATTATCTCCTCCATGGGAAGGGCCATTCATTGTGATCAAAGCATTGCACAATGATTCTTATTATCTTATAGATGCAAAGCCACAGGAAAAGAACAAGGCGGACAGGTCCGGCGAGGAATCTAAGCGTCCATGGAATGTAGCTCTACTTCGTCCTTTCTACAGTTAGCAGAGAAGTGTATGTATCCAAGTCTTCTCAGATGTCGGTATGTATGCTGGCAATGAGCTTATCAATGAAATGTTGGCACCTCGAGCAGTAACTCGGGGACTGCCTTAATAATATTTGTTGTCTTTTGTTATTTGTACGTCAGCTGGAGTAAGTTGTTCTACTTAACTCGGATTAGTAGTGTGTGAGCACCAAAAACCCAACTCTTCGACTTGCTGCTGTCCAACAAGAATTGGCTTCATGGCAAGCAAGAGAACAAGTTTCGAATTGCGTAGCACATGAAAAACGACTAAGGAAAAGAACTTAATCGAGCCGACGTTTGTTTTTCGAACTAACCTTGTGTATTTTTAGTTTATTATGCTGATTTATTTTGAGCTAAGCCTAAAAGTTTCCAAGTATTGTTAAGAAAATTTTTGAAGCTCAGATTCATAAGTCGTAAAATCAAATCAAGGTAGACACGAGCCGAGCCAAAAGATTGGACGAACAAGAAAATGAAACTCGGGAACTACGCCCAAGTTAATCCGGCATAAAAACTTAGTAGCAAAATATCACATGTGTACTGGATACAATTCCACCCGGTATACCGGGGATCTGATAAAATTTAAATTTTTTTCACTTAAGGAGCAGCAGGAGGAGGAAGTTCGGCGTCATCTTCGCTGTCTTCAATGTCCGAGGCATCGCCCTCTTCGTCCTCATCCGAGCCATCTTCAACGTTTTCAGCGTTTTCGTCACCGGCGGCTTCCAAGAAGCTCGGTCCCTCAGTCCATTCGTGAATGGGAGCGTATTCGATAAGGCTATGGGCGCAAGACTTGCGCCGAGCTACCCACTCCGGGTCACTGGTCCATTTGGATCCGGTGCGCATGCGCGCTAAGAGGTTGAGGTCGATCTTCTCGTACCACGTAAGTACGTAGTGGAGAACGGTCTCAGCTGCGGCGCGTCCAGCGGATTCCCTCCAAAGGTCGAGCTGGGTCTCGCATTCCATCAATTTTTCAACAAGAAGTGCGGTTCCCTCCGGAGTGTCTTCTGCAGGCCAAAACGTGTTGAAGATTCGGACTACAACGTCAAGGATATCCTTGCCATAGTTCTTGATGATTTCCACGCGAGATGACAGGCAGACCAACAGGTCCTCCATGTCATAGGGAATCTCTTCAGCGTCAGGACCAATAGGAGTACCCCTCTCTCAGCGGAAATCAGCAACAGCGGCGCTCGCGATGGCAGTGCCCTCTGGAAATTTGCCTGAAAACGAGATAAGAGAAGCAGGTAAAGAAAAGACATGTGAAGTAACCCGGAGAAATGTGCCAGATAAGGGAAAGGAACTTACATGAAATATGGCTGAGGATCCGAGTCAACTCCCTGGTACAGTCATCACGTCTTTTGCGAAGCTGCACAAGTTCAGCGTTCGCCGATTCAAGCTTGACGTTGGCCTCCTGGAGAAGTTCTCGGTCCTTGGCAATTTGGAGGTTGAGGCGCTCGCGCTCCTCGGTGAAGTCTTGGCCAGCCTTTTGGAGCTCGGATTGATATTGTGCCTTCAATTTCTTCATCTCGGCCTTAAGCTTGGCGATCTCATCATCCTTGGTCCGGAGGAGGGCAAGCTCATCGTCTTTCTTTTTGAGCTCGGCCTGATGTTGCCCTGCTTGTTCGAGAAAATGCAGCATCATGTCAGGCATGGGCACACTATCTTCCAGCCATACTGAAATAGTTTGTCAACCCGGCAAAGCTGAGGTATGAATGTTTTCCGAGCCAAGGAGGAAAGGAGATGAAAAGCATAGCAAGGTTGAGCAGATATAACTTACCCTTGATCTGATCCAGATTCCTCCTCATAAGCGTGTTCTCAGCTTCCACCCCAGCTGCCAAAACCGAATGATGGATTAGTTCGGCAGAAGAAGATGAAGGAAAATGGAAAAATGCTGGGGAGAAACTTACCCCTCTTATCATGATCAGCCAGCAGTGAGTTATGCTTAGCGTGTAGCATCTTGTGAGTGTCCAGGAGATGCTGAAACTCAGCGCTCCGGCGGTTGGTGGTCACCTGAAAAGAATACAAAAATACAACTTAGCCTTGTACATATTCGAAGTGTACAAAATCCGGGCCAAGTGGAACTTAACCCGGCTCTAGGTGTGTGCATATTAGAAGTGTACAAAATCCGGGCCAAGTGGAACTTAACCTGGCTCTAGGTGTGTGCATATTCGAAGTGTAAAAAATCCGGGCCAAGTGGAACTTAACCCGGCTCTAGGTGTGTGCATATTCGAAGTGTACAAAATCCGAGCTAAGTGGAACTTAACCCGGTTCTAGGTGTGTGCATATTTGAAGTTCTCAAGGAGCTACGTTAGTTTTCTAAGGAGCATCCGGCCGAGTAACAAGTTACTCCCCCGGAGGCTTGGGGACTAATGGTTATATCATTAATATCTACAACATGCTAAGGAAAAGGGGAAGTAACGTACCTCCATCATCCAACCCGCGAGGTTGATTGCCTTAGCAGCTGTGTTCATTTGAGCAGAAAATTCAGCGGGGCCGAACTTCTCCTGAAGATCGTCGTTGTGGACGAACTCCGCCTTGTTCCAATTCATGACGAATTCAATCAGGGTCGGAGGGTATTGCTCGCCGCTGGGCATATGGGGCACCACCAAGCCCTTCGCATGCGCCTCCCTCCTCTCAACCAGGGCAAGAGCCAGGCTAGTGTGCGAAACCATCTGTTGCGCATCAGCTGGCTCGGCAGGGGCGTCCTTTGGTGCTAGAGGCTTCTTGGAAAGCATGGACACGAGAGTACGCTGTCCAGCCTCGACGGACGTTGCCCTGGTGGCGTCAGGGTCCTTTTTTCCCTTGGGCTGCTGAGAGGAGGAAGTGGTTACAGCAGATTTACCCTTGGGAGCTGCTTGGGTAGTTTCTCGCCGAGACTGGGAAGTCTCGGACGAGGCGGTGGAGCTTGGCGCTGCTGTTGTTGCTCTTAGTGTTGCTGTTGTTGGTGCTGGTGCTGGAGTTGGTGCTGGTACTGGTGCTGGAGTTGGTGCTGGTGCTGCTGGTGGTTTCTTCTTTGGTAGAGGTGCTGAGGTAGCCTCGATTGAAGCTGGTTGCGGCAAAGCCAAAGTGGTGGATGTCGCTGCCTCGGCTGGGCCTGTCTCCCCTGCTCCAAGGTTCCCCCTCTTGACGAGGTGGTGTGGAACCCGGAGTAGCCGCTGAACCCTCCGGAATAGGGCTCAGCGGGCGTGAATCGTTGCCACGAGGGGGAGAAGGGCTGAGCCGGAGCGGAGAAATGCTAGATCCGCTCTGGGGGACCTCCACCGCAGCCCTACCGAATCAAACAGTGTCGGATGAGAAACTATAACAATGCAAGAACAAGTAAATGGCAGAGGGAAAAGAGGCTTACGCATCCGAGGTCAGGGGATCCTTGGGCTTCCGAGCCCTTCGTGCCGGGGCCTTGGTTGCAGGCTTGGAGGCAGTTTTGTCCTCGGACTTCTTTCGCCTTTTGGCAGGCTGAGAAGGTCCAGAGGAAGAAGTTAATGCAGCGCTATCGCAGGAGAAAACGAGGAAGAAGAAAGGGCAGAGGGGCGCGGAAATGGGGAAAGGACCCAAGGGGCGCACCCCTCCCCTATTTAACCGCTCCCTTTGCGAGGAAGTGGGATCGCGTTTGCTGGCGGGCCACATCGTGTGGCCGTGTACACACCGGATTGACCAATCAGCATCAGGCCACACGGAAGGTCACAAGGCACGGCGGATCCCATGACGCGACGCATCGATGCAGTTAACGAGGAGGCAGGCATGACGTGACGCGCGCATAGTAACTCCTGACAATTACTGCGGCGGTTACTATGGCTGGCCCTTAAAATGAGGCAATGTGATGATTAGCCTCCACGTGGGGAAGCATACGAGAGAAGGAAGAACAACCCAGATGAAAGTGTGGTAACCCGGCCAGCAAGTGAAAACTTGGAATGTGCCAAGGGAAAGTAAATCCATAGAATCCGAGATAAGGAGGTAACTCGGAAATAAAACCTAGAGCTCAGTGAAGTTGAACCTGCTATGGCCTTAGCGGCCAAGGCAGCTAAGACCGCACCAGCTTCGGGGACTAATTTTGGGGGGATACCCCCGGATAGGGTCATGCTGGGGTATAAAGGCCGAGTTAGCCGAGGTACGGCAAGGCCAAAGCGAATGTTGGCCGAGTCGCCTCAAGGCAGGCCGAATCTCGGGGTAACCCGGACCAGGGGATGTCCACCTAACTGGGTCTCAACCGACTTAAGTCGTAAGTAGGATGGATGAATCTAGCTTGTACGCAGGAACAGGTGTGGCCGGATCAACCACGATCCAGGTCATCTCAAGCTTCTAGGAGAAGGAAGGTATCTCGCTGGTCAAAAGTAGCCCCGGTATGCACGGCATGAGCGAAGCAGACAGAGGCAGGACCACCAAGGTGTGGCCGACATAGGTACGACGCCAATGTCGACTGACGCAGGCGCCGCAAAGGCTCACGTAGCCTCTGCATGGGTGACGCGGGGAAAAGCGACCCGGTCAGCTTACTATTTTGGGAGGAGGCATATTCCCTGGAATATGCCTCCACGTATGCCCTAAGTAGAGACCTAGCCACCCCTATATAAGGAGGGCTAGGGCCTCTGTAGAAGGGGTTGGTCTGGAACGGGTCGAGTCTTACTAAGTTGATATCTATTGGCTAGTTTTTACTTGGTTCCTGAGGGCTATCTAGCAGTGAGAGTAAGAGAGTTCCTTCTTCCTCCTCTCTCCAATACAACTCTAGGAGCACTTGTAAACCTTGGAAGTGAATCAAATATAAACCATCTGCGTGTGGAATCACCTCACTATCCCTCCCTAGATTCCCCTAGTGCATTTAGTCCCCACCATTAGCCTATCCATGGCATCTGCCGTGACACCACCACGACAATCAACCCGCACATGTGTGAGTTGAAGATCCATCCCAAGGGGTTGTTGCTCGAAGATGGGGAGGTACAGATAAAAGAGGTTCGGGGCCCTAAAGGTGAAGGTAGTCTGGAGGATAGGATGGAAGCATTGGAGCAAGAAGTCTTTAGGTACAAGAAGATGGCAAAACATGAAGTGGATATCATCCATAAGATTAGTTCAGAACTCATCGCCAAGCACCAGAGGGAGACTACTCAGCTTCAGGATGAAATTCCCTCACTCCATCGAACAACCAACCAACTACAAGCACATCTCTACGACGTGCAAAATCAAAACTGTGAGTATGAGGTTAGGTTTAAACGCATAAGAGCTGCTGCTAGTTTCAGGATGTTGGAGACCAGGATGTCTTTTGTTGATGGGGATCCCTTACCTTGGAAGTCGGACGATGACGAGAGCACACCACCACCACCGAAGGAGTAATTTGTCATTAGGTTTTGGCATCCCCTTGGTTTGTTCCAAGCTTGGGGGAGTGCCGCGGTATCACATCATTATCTTCTATCTTTTTACCTTTTTTAGTAGGGTCATATCATGAATAGAGAAGTTATCCTGTAGGATGGTTTGTATTATGGAAGTGTCCCCCTCTCGTTATTTATCTATGTATCCCTTGGTATGAGTTGCCATTATGGAATATTAATGAGAAGTTCTATCATTTACTCTTTTGCATATCTTATTTTAGTTTTCAATTTCTGTTATATGATTGATCGTGTTGTTAGTATTGGTGTCACTTTGGGATCATAAAGTAAATTTAGTTGGTTTTGGCAAACCTGGCTCGGTCAGTAGCAACACTATTATGAGAATTGAATGAAAAGGATAAAAGTACTCTTAAGAAATATAATTTCATCATCATATTTCTTGATTTGCTCATAAGCTTAGTATTCTCTAGTTAAGATATTTTGTGCTTCCAAGGAAGATTGCATGTTTGTTTTTATCACATGTATGTTTGTTTGTTTCCTTTAACTCATATGCTTGCTACCCAGCCTTGCTAGCCTAAAAACCTGTACTAAGAGGGAATGCTTCTCGTGCATCCAATCCTTAAACCAAAACCTATGTCATTTGTGTCCACCTACCTATTAGAATTATTGTTATTCCAAGTAAATTCATGTTTTTATCTACCTTACGAATTAAAATTGTTATGTGAAAATTAGTGATTAAAGCTCTCATGAACTTGATGGCACACTTTACTTTTCTTGCCCCTAATAAACTTGAACCATTGTGTCATCTATGTTGTATATGCTTGCACTTATATGTTGGGATTAGCAGAACCATGCTATCATGGGGAACGCTTTCAACATTGCACTTGTACATTGTACCCAGTTGATATCATGCTCTTTTGTTTATGGATGTCGTCGGTGTGAAATGAAAGGGGAGCTTCTAAGTCCATGGAATTATGTATTTTTGTTAGAGAAACGCCTGGGCTGCTAGCCTAAGCCATGCCTAATCATGGTGGAAACTTGCAGCATCACCATAGTGAGCAATCTATGAAGCATTCTTTTTATAAAAAAGAGATAGAGATTGAGAAAAAAAGAGATGAGAAAAGAGGGAAGAGAGAAAAAAAGCACCATTTTCCCATGGTAAATAAGAAGATTGTTGAGATGCTCATTGTCTGCTTGCCTTGTGATTTTGATTATGGGATAGCTCCTGTATCATGTGCAAGGGGTACCCCGTTGGCAGTTCTCTATGATACACGTGTACTTACTATGACAAGAACTTACCGGTAACTAAACTTGAGTAGCATGAGGAGCGGCCCTCGTATTCAAGGGACATGAGATTGCCAACTTATACTTTGTCAAGCATATACTCCATAGTTTGTTCACTTTAGCCTTAATCACCTAAAGATGCTTATGATAGGGGCAATGAGAGCTGAAAGCTAATAAGTACCATAATTTTTGGAAGCTCTTTATGAAACTTGAAATCCCTGCTTCCCTCTGCGAAGGGCCTATCTTTTACTTTCTAGTTGAGTCAGTAAACCTATTCCCTTCTATCTCAACAAGTATTTTGAGTTGTTGTGTTTCATTCATTCATATGATGATTTATTCAATCATGTTTCTTATGTTCCTTGTTTTCCACATTGCTCTTATCTTAGTGAGTATTACTTTGAAAGCTATCATTGAAAACCCCTTTATGTTTGAACTCCTGCAAATTGTTAGCTATTCTTTGACCAAGAGCAAAGTTTTCCATTACCAATTATGATTTACCTTGTGTATCTTTGTTGTGTTCCCTTTACTTATTGCAAGTTAAATTGCATAATAGTGAGTTGTCTTTTATTATGATTTGTGTATTGATGAATGTGATGCTTGTTGTCTGTATTCTTATATCGACTCTTCACTCCATAAACCTGAGGTCATGTTTATTGAGCTCAGTTTTCGCTTGGGGACAAGCGAAGTCTAAGCTTGGGGGGAGTTGATACGTCCATTTTGCATCACTATTCTATATTATAATTTACTATTATTCATTGATATATTTCATATTAAGAGATGATACTTATGTTATTTCATTTTTTTTTGCATGGTTGATGACTTTTGGAGGATGGACCGCTGAAGTCAGGATTCTGATGGAAAAGGCACTGTTTGGAGGCGAAATTCGTGAAGATCAGAAAATACATGGAAAATTCTATTTTTCCAAAAGACGAAGGATGCTAGAAGGGGGAGCGGAGTTGGGCCATAGGGGGCCTACACCACCCCCTGGTGCAGGCCACCCCTGGTCGCACCACCAGGTGGTGTGGCCACCCTAGCCCACCTCCAGCTCTCCTCTTTGGTGTATATTATCCCCACGAAACCCTAAGCCTCGAGGAGCGACCACAGAAAGATTTCGCCGCCTCTGTGGGGCGGAAAACTACAGAGAGAGAAAGAGCTCTCCGGCAGGCAGAAATCTTTCGGGGAAATTCCTTCCTGGAGAGGGGAGATCGTCGCCATCAACACCACCATCAAGCTGGACTTTATCGGGATCATCATCTCCACCAGCACCAACATCACCACTCCATACCGCTATAACAATTGGGTTGAATCTTGCATAGTTCTTAGGGGAAACTTTCCCAGTTTTGATTACTTGTTGTAGTTGATGCTATTGAGTGGAACCATTAAATTATCTTTATGTTCAGATTGTTACTTATCATTATTCCATCTGTGATCTTGACCCATATGATGTCTTGTGAGTAGTTCGTTTAGTTCTTGAGGACATGGGAGAAGTAATGTTGTTAGTAGTGGAATTGTGTTGAGAAAGATTCAATAGTTTGTTATTTAAGTTGTGGTGTTATTCTTCTAGTGGTGTCATGTGAACGTCGACTACATGATACTTCACCTTTATGGGCCTAGGGGAATGCATTGTGTATTTGGCTACTAATCGTAGGGGTTGTCGGAGTGACAGAAACCTAAACCCCCGTTAGGAAACCTTTGGACAAGGGAGTGTAGGATCTCAGAGTTTAAAGCTATGGTTAGGTTTTATCTTAATTAATTTCTTGTACTTGTGGATGCTTGCAAGGGGTATAATCACAAGTATCTATTAGTCCTAGGAAGGTCGGTACATTAGCACAGGTTCACCCACACAACACTTACAAACTAAAGAAGATTAATCAACTATATGAAGCGAAAGCACTTAACGATATTCTCGTGTGTCCTCGAGAACGTTTGGTCATCTTAAGTAATATAACCGTCTTGTCCTTTGCTGAAGAAAGGATTGGGCCACTATCTGCATTCATTATTATTGTCTCTTATTCACTCGTACTTTATTACCTGCATTATCAAAAAACCCTAAAAATATGTTTGCTAAGTATTTACAGAGGATTCCTGCTCCAAGCCACTCATCAACACCTTCTGCTCCTCGTTGGGTTTGACACTCTTACTTATCGAAAATACTGCGATACACCCCCTATACTTGTGGGTTATCAAGATTGCTTAGCTAACTCCCTCGGCACACCTTGTAGATCCTGTGTGGACCAAGCAAAGATATCCCGATTCTCATGGAGGAAGTGGACGAGCTCGCTTTCCTATTTGTCGCCTAACCCAGCACCAATAGTTACGGTGTGCTCTGGGAACTAATCATCAATGGGCACTTTCTTGGTATCCTTAGTCGGCTAGAATGACACCCTTCCATGCGGGTTACTCAATGACAGCATGTTCAACTGTGCAGACTGAGCCAGTGCCAGAACCTCTTGCATATTTTTCTTTTCCTACGCCATCACGAGTGACTCGGCCAAATTTAATCCGGCTGAGGCACACTCCATGGAGCGAGTAAAGTCCCCGACTATGGTAATGACACTATTCGGGCCTAGCATTTTCATCTTCAGATAACCAATGTGATCACTAGCCATAAACTTAAACAGAGCTGGCCTGCCGAGTAACGCATGATAAGCGATGTCCAAGTCAACAACTTCAAACTCTAGAATTTCAGTTCGGTAGTTCTCCCTTGTGCCGAATAACACATCAATTTGGACATTGCCAATAGGCTCACAGGATATACCATGCACAATGCCGAGGAAAGTTTTCTTTGTTGCCTAGAGCATGTTCTCCGAGACTCCCAGCTTGTGCATTGTGTCCTTGTATAGAATGTTGATGCTACTCCCAT
Source organism: Avena eriantha (assembly GCA_910589775.1). Lineage (NCBI taxonomy): Eukaryota > Viridiplantae > Streptophyta > Magnoliopsida > Poales > Poaceae > Avena > Avena eriantha. Next base: position 202,005,608 of record OU342744.1, on the reverse strand, counting down.
TATCGATTAGTACCTTTGAGAACCGCATGTTGATATACGGCCCAATAAAAGTTGGGTCAAGCACAAGTATGTATGATCCAGGACTAGGCATGAGCCGGGGATGATCCTTGATATTCCATGCAATCTCCTGACAAGACCAACACATATACCTCGTCATGGCCGGCATAAATGCATTTACCTCCATATGTCGGCGCTGCACGCTTTTCCTATCGGTTTCCTCTGTGGTAAACACACACTAGCTCTAATGATGTTCTCAGTGTTCATTTCTCCCGTCATTGCCAGGGTACCTTTGGTTTTGCTAGTGTTGGTTATCCACCTGATGCACTGTGTCCCTTCTCTCATGGTTCTCATACCTCGGTGGAGGCGGTGGTAACACCATATGCTTCCCATTTTGCCCTAGTGAGCTACGGCTACCGAGGTGTGTCGTGCCGAGGTCCATCATGCCGAGGCGCATCATGCCGAGGTGCCTAAGCATTCCCCAAGCCACCTTGCTCTATTTTCCTCATCCATTCACATTGCTGAGTCATGTGATTCGCCGGGTTACTCGGATTTGGCATGTGAAACTTGCACGGTTGATCCAACATGGACTCATATGTATACCTCGGCCTATCCTTCTTTTCCTTCCACTGTTTCTTTTGCTCTGGCGTCCAAGTTTTCTTTCCATCATTTCTCGGAGTCCATTGTTACCCTCCAGTTTTCTGATGCTGGCTAGCATTGGCATTTGGTTGTCCTAATCTACTCCCGCAACTTGCTGTGAACTATATCTGTAGTCCGACCTGTCATCTCTCCTTTTACCTTGGAAGTCATTTTGTCGAGATGACCCGGTCCCATCTCGGTTGTAGTACTCTTTATTTGACTCGTTTGACACAAGTCGGGGTTGGGTCGGATCACCCAATGCATACGAGTCAGCAATTCGGATTGTCTCGGCCAACATAGTTGGCATATCCCTCTGCCACAACAAACTCACATACCTACATCCTTGCGCAAACTAAGCAATGGCTTGTGACTCCATCACCCCCTCACAGGAGTTACACACATTGCACCAGCGAGTTAAAAACTCCCCGTCAGTCTCATTTGGCCTTTGCTTGCACATTGCCAATGTATGTGGCATATTCGGCCTCTTATACGTGCTCGTGAAGTTGTTGATGAACATTTCCTCGAAATCTATCCAGCAGTTGATATTTCCTGCTGGCAAATTGTTTAACCAAACTCTTGCTGGCCCATCCAACATATGAGGTACATATCTCACTGCCCATCTCAAGTTGCCTCTGGCAATGTTCATAGCTGTTGCATAGTCAATGAGCCAATCCTCCGGCTTGGTGCTGCCGTCATACGTCTTTGTTCCTCTGGCTAGCTAAAAGTTCGGCACAGGTGGCTCTCTCATAATTCGAGGTCCAAAGCATGATGGACCCAGAGGACCTTGTCCCTCAATAATATCCGACCTATAAATTCGGTCCAACTTCAATCTAGCATCATGTGGCTGCAAGTTCCTGTTTCCCAGCCTTGATCCTATCATATGATGTTCTAGTCTATGAAACCCGATGTCAGCCATCACCGAGTAACCATCATTGTACCTATCTTGACCCTAACGAACATATTGATGCGGCATAGCTGGCTGGCACTTTGCTCTTGCCGAGGTATGTACTGTTGCTGCTGTTGTTGAGGTGGGTTTTGCCCTGCTCCCGCCGAGTTACACTGTCCGGCATTGCCGTTTCTAGTGTTTCCTTGGCCAACATTGCCTTGGTCGCGGTTACCTCGGCCAGCTTCACCTTGGCTAACACTATGGCGGTCCACATCAACTTGTACTGCTTTTGCTTTCCCTACCCTTGCCGGGTCATACGGGACTATCTACCTCTCCAGGCCTGTTGTTACTAGGGTAGCTGATTGCCCCGGCCTAGGTACATACTCCTTGTCTATCTCAGTGATCAAGTTTCTACCCCTAATCTTTACTCTGTCCATATGAGTTGGGATAATCCGGTTTTCTTTTGCGTACTCGCGTAGAGTAATGTTCAGTGACTGCTCCAACTCAGCTACTTTCTTTGTCTCTGCTAACATTTTCTGCCGGGTCTCCTCTAGCTCGGCCTGTGCCTGAGCCGGATCTACTACAGGTGCCATGGGAGTTGCTAAGCTATCTATTGCCTGCTGCAACACATTCTCTATCCTCTCTAGTGGAGGGAACCTTGACCTAGGTACCTTTAGGGTAGTGTCTGGATCTGGCGTCGGGTCCTTGCGTGTTCCTGCATCTGGCACTGTCATCATGACCTCAGCGCAGCTAGCGGGGCGAGTAATACGCAAGCTGCGAGCCGCGCTAAGAGGTGGTTTGCCTCCCTCGACAACATGCAGCGGGAGAGCGCAGGACACGTCGACAACAACATAGACCTTGTGGGCGCTGAGGTTGATGAAGAGGCCGTTGCACGGAGGAGGGTGTCGAGCTACGCGCGTTGTCGCTGACGTAGTCCAGCGCTCCAAAGAGCTGAACAAGCCCGGAGATGATGCATTCCTCGGTGGCGATGATGTTTCCTGTCCAGATCTTCGCTCCAGCTAGCGTCGTTGCTGGCCCCATGGTGGGCGCCAGCTGTCATGGTGGTGTCACGGCAGATTCCATGTATAGGGTAAAGATGGGACCAAAGTGCGCTAGAGGTATCCAGGGAGGGATGGTGTGGTGATTCCACACATGGAAGCTTTTATTCTCTCTTTCAATCGTGGATTACAAGTGCTCCTTGAGTTGTGTTGGCTCAAAATGCGTCGAGCTCGTTGGGAACCCCAAGAGGAAGGTATGATGAGCACAACAACAAGTTTCCCTCAGTTATGAAACCAATGTTATCGAACCAGTAGGAGCAAGGAAACAACTCAAAGGTGCTGCTAACAACTTGGAATCCTGCAAAACACAACCACAGAACTTTGCCCCAACTTATAGTGAGGTTGTCAATCTCATTGGTTTTGCTGAAAACAAAGGATTAAACATATAGTGTGGAAGACAGTAATTGCTTGCAGAAAGTAAATGGTAAACGGTAAATAGTAGATGGTATATCAATGGTAAAGGAATGGAATGGGGTCCATAGTTCACTAGAGGTGTTTCTCCTTAAGATAAATGTTGGGGATATACTTTCCGGGTATCCTCACAGTTCCTCACTAACCAGGGTGGCCCACTTCGGGTTAGAGCTTTGCTTCATAGGCGGCCCAGTTAGAGAGAGAAGACAGAGTCCAATCCGGCTACAGGAAGGCCCAGAAGACTTACCGACTTAGGCCCATAATGTTACTTGTAGTTCAAGATATACTCTATAACCAACTCTTAGTCGTAGCCGGATTGATCTCTCCTATAAAACCCTAGGCCGGATATCTATATAAGCCATCCTAGGGAGAGCCTTTAGGGCACCAGATAACACCCAATACTTTAGACCCTCAACTCGCACAGGCGATACCATTGTAACCCATATTCCGGCTCTGCCGTATTACTGGATTGCTAGCAGGAGTAGGGTCCGTCCAAAGCCGGCGGATTCGAACCTGGGTAAACTTGTGTGCTCACCGTCCCGGAACACCGTACGTCTCACACCCCTCCCTTCCGCACGCCTCGAGGACCCCCTCATGGCGTACTTGTCCTCAATCCAACGACAGTTGGCGCCCACCGTGGGGCAAGTGAGCTTCGGATCTGCGTTCCGAGCGGAATCTGCAAGAATCGGAATCGGCGAGACCATCACCGTCGGTCGCATCCTCTACGCCAGCGAAGTCCCTCTCATCGTTCTCGACGAGACTTGGATTCCGGCTAGGGAGTCTGTGACTGCCTATACTATCATGTCTTTTGGCGAGATTGATGTTTACATCAGTTCCGCTGAACCTGCCCAACCCACCCCAGCGGTGATGATAGAGGCAGAAGAATCTTCTGGGTCTCCTTTGTCCGCGGAGGCGGCAGAGTTCCAGATCTCAGAAAACCCTAATCCCACCCAGCCCGCACCAGTTGCGGAGATGGTGGAGAAATCCGAGCGTGAAGAAGACCTCACGGTCCAAGACGAATCTGGAGTGGATCTCTCTGGAGAAGGCGGATCCTAGATCGACCCACCCGTGGAAGTCGAAATCCAGGAGGAGCATATCAACGACTCTGATTCCGGCTCTGATGATGCCGGGACAGACATGCCTTTCCTCAGGTACACACTAAGATGTATGATACTGCAAGGCGCTAGCGCAGATGCAATCCTCGAAACCATTAAAAGTTTTGATATGGCTGATCAGGAAAGCCGCAGGTACCTCAGGAAGCATGCATCACACTTTGTCGGATATGTTGGATCCGGATCTGGCTCTGCCAATGCTGGAGAAAACACCGACTCGGTGCTAGAGGCAATTGGAACAAACGCCGACGTTCCCGCATCCTCGGATGAATCTATGAAGTCGGCAGATTTTCGAAAGTTCTCCACAGAATATGAAGAGGAGTACAACTCCAAAGCTGCAGAAGAAGGAGAAGCCATGGATGAAGGATCCGGGGAACACTCTCCCAAAGCGTAGGATGACATGGACATCGGAGATAATCCCGAGGTCTAGATGTCCGGAAGTACCGATCAGAGCTTGACTCTGGGAAACGGACCAAAAGCCGTCTGTGCTACCGGACCTGCCAAGAAGGCAAAGAAGAGGAACAAGAAGAACAATACCCTGGCAAAAGAACCCCTCACAGAGGAGGTAATCGCCGAGGAATACGAAGAAGACTCGGATGGAGCACTTATCCCAGACGAGCCGAAAAAAGAAGCATCGGTGGATGGACACATGATCACTGAAGGTGCGCGTAAACTCATCGATGCCGCATTAACCACACCTATCCCTACAACTGTAGAACTTACTGCAGATGAGTTGGATGAAAGGGCCCAGGCCCTAGAAGCGCGTCGTCAACAACTCCTTAATGAAGCCAAAAACATCGAGGTGGAGAAGAAGCGTATGTCAAACAAGGAGTACATGTCCCGTCTGCATCAGAAGACACGGAAGCGTCACATAGATGACAACCAATTCCCACGTGTTCGTGTCGTCCTTTTTGGAGATGAGATGGGGAAGCCACGGAAGGATAGCAACGGAGATTGGGTTTACCCAACACCAGTGCAAAATACCGTGGCAGCTCGCGAAATTCTATCGACTAATCCAGGACCAGAGGAGATACGTTTGGGTATCAAGCTACTCAATAAGGGACTAGAGCAGCAAAAGGTCGCCATGTCTGGAAGTCAAAAGCTGGTCTCGGATTCCGACCAATGTCGCACAGATCAGGCATGGGCCGACGTAAGATCCCACTACGTTCGGGCGCAGTATCGTCACCCCGAACGCAGGGAAGACAATTATTCAAGAACCGGATCGTCAGGGCAGCACCGCAGAGCTACACATAACTAGAGCAATGTCGCTCCAATAGCCAAGAAAGACGCGATCGCTGCACTGAATCCGAGGAATCCTCCCCAAAAGGGAGAAGATAAAGAGAAACGTCGGGAGGAGGATCGTCAGAGAATGCCACCTCCTAGACATGAAAACCGTCCGGCTGAGCCTCGCCATGGTGGGAATGACGGATGAAGGAACGACGGAAACCACGCTAGAACAAGCCAGCAGGGGGCCCGTCATAGTCAAGAACCTCCCCGGAGCTAGAATAATGATGCTCCGGATGGAGGCCGGCGATTAGCCGGAAACTATCCAGCTGCACCACCCTCTCCACCACACAGTTATCACAACGGCCCCCAAGGAGGTCAAGGAGGACGACATGGCGGAGGAGGTGGTGGCAGAAGCCGAAGTCTGGCTCCAAGGCACCGCAGCCACAGCCGACATTCGGGACGATCCCTATCCCCGAACGATGCAAGGCACAGGATCAACTCCAATATAGAGGCTCGGCGCTACGAAAATGATGATGTATACGTGGGCCCAAAATGCTTCGGACCACGCATCAGAGCTACAAAGTTCCCGGAAGGATTTGCTATCTCAAGACATATCCAAGCCTACGACAGCATTGCTCGGCCAGACACCTGGTTACAGGATTTCTTCCAAGCCTGCTGCATCGCCAAAGGCAGAAACAGCCTGGTCGCAACCCGATATCTCCCACTTATGTTGCGGAAGACGGCACGATCATGGCTCAATGAACTTCCGGCGAACACCATCCATAACTGGTATGATTTACAAAGTGCGTTCTTTCGGAACTTCGAAGGCACATATCGGAGGCCCTGTACGGTTGGAGACCTACAGCGTTGCACCCAGAAAGCCGGAGAAACTTGCCGGGTTTACCTCGGACGATGGATTGACACCAAGAACTCCTGCGAAGGAGTAAATGATCAAACTGCGATTGAAGCTTTCATCGCAGGTCTCCCAATTGGTTTACTGTGCCATCGCTTGAAGTGTGACAAGGTTACTGATCTGGGAGAGATGATAGAAACAACGAGAAAGTATGCAGATGCTGACGACGATGCAGAGGGATTACTCAATGTCCTGGTTGTACCTCAGTCAGCAAAACAACCAAAGCAACAAGCTCAGAAGCGCAAAAATACCTCGGAAGAAAAACCCAACGCAGAGACAACAGTAGTCACTACTGTTTCCGGGTCTGGAGGACGAGGAGGACGTGGCGGAGGCCGCGGGCGTGGCCGTGGGACATCAAGGGTCCAAGGTAGAGGAGAGCAACAACCAGGGAAAACCTACACTTGGGCCGACATCGCCAATAACCCATGTGTGCATCACTTGGACGCCAATGGGGGCTCGTCCCACACCAACGCTGAGTGTCGTTTTAACAACGACATCAAGAGAGATGATACCGCGGGCTACAAATCTAAGCGGAAGAAGGGAAAGAAAAATCCCGAAAAGGACAAAGAGACCAAGGAAGATTCCGACATGGAGGAAGCCGATGCTTCAAATCCCAAGTCGAAAGGGAAGAAAACTTTTCCCACCAAGAAGGACACTTACGTCACCTTCCTCAGATCTCAACCAGCAAAGGTCAAGAAAGCAGTTCTCCACGAGCTCAACGCAACAGTTCCGGCTGTCCCTCAAGGTCTGGACTGGTCAGAAGTGGCAATAATGTTTGACCGCGCTGACCATCCGCCTAAGCTACATAGGCGAGGAAAATACGCCTTAATCGTCAATCCACTTATTAACGGTTATGGTTTCTCCAAGACCCTCATGGACGGTGGTAGCAGTATCAATATTCTTTATGTCAAAACGCTACGCCGAATGAAGATCTCGGAAACACAGCTGAACCATAGCTCTGTGATCTTTCACGGAGTTTTCCCAGGAAGACAAGCTAATTCCCTGGGAGAGATCACTTTGGATGTTACTTTTGGAACTCCAAAGAATTATCGGACGGAGGCACTTTCCTTCGAAGTGGTCCCGTTCAAGAGCGCATACCATGCTATATTCGGACGTCCGGCTTACTGGGCTTTTATGGCTCGTCCGTGTTACATTTACAATATGATGAAAATTTCAGGTCCCAACGGCGTGATCACCATCAGGGGAGACCCGAAGAAGGCGCGAGAGTGCGAAGATGGAAATGTCGCCTTTACCGAAGCTGTGCTGCACGCCCAAGAGTACCAAGAGATCAAGAAGAGCATTGATCCGTCCGAGATGCCTGCAACAAAGAAGGAGGTCACAAAGCCAAATCCAGAGTTCAAGGCATCAGAAGAGACGAAGACGACGCCGTTGAAGGATGATGACCCCTCCAAGGTGACCCAGATAGGCGTAGGCCTAAGTAGCGCATAGGAAAGCGCGCTCGTCAAGTTCCTCCAAGAAAATCAAGATATCTTCGCATGGCAGCTATCTGACATGACCGGAGTACCTAGGGAACTTGCCGAGCACTCTCTAAATGTAAACCCGAACGCTAAACCCGTCAAACAGTCCTTACGACAGTTTGGTGATGAAAAGCGTAAGGCAATAGTTAAGGAACTAGCGCGGCTCGAGTTAGCCAGATTCATAGAAGAGGTCATCCATACTGATTGGTCGGCCAACCCTGTAATGGTCCCTAAAAAGGACACCACTGATTTAAGGATGTGTGTTGATTATACCGCCTTGAACAAGGCTTGTCCGAAAGATCCGTTCGCTCTGCCTAGAATTGATCAAGTTATCGATTCTACGGCAGGCTCGGAACTCCTCTGTTTTCTCGACGCATATTCCGGTTATCACCAAATCCGGATGAAGGAATCTGACAAAGTCAAAACTTCATTCATAACCCCCTTCGGAACCTTCTGTTTTGTTATGATGCCCTTTGGGCTGAAGAACGCAGGAGCTACGTACCAGCGCACGATGTAGCGTTGCCTCCATGATCAACTCGGACGCAATGTACATGCATAAGTGGATGATATCGCGGTCATGTCCAAAAAGAAGGAAACATTGATTTCCGACTTGGAGGAAACGTTCGCCAATCTACGAAAATACAACATCATGCTTAACCCAAAGAAATGCTTCTTTGGAATACCAGCCGGAAAATTGTTAGGTTTCATTGTGTCTCAAAGAGGCATAGAGGTAAACCGTGACAAAATCAAGGCTATTCTCAACATTTCCAAGCCAACTCGCCTGAAGGACGTACAAAGATTAACTGGTTGCATTGTTCCGGTCAGCCAATTTGTAAGCCGGCTTGGTGAAAGAGCCGCACCATTATACAAACTCCTGAAGAAGACCAAGTATTTTGTCTGGACTGACGAAGCTAAAGCTGCACTACAAGACCTGAAGAAAGTACTCTCATCTGCTCCTATCCTTGCAGCGCCGGAACCCCAGGAACCGATGTTGCTCTACATTGCTGCGACAAATAAGGTTGTCAGTATCGTTATGGTAGTGGAGAGACCAGAAGAAAATCAGGAACACCTGGTGCAGCGTCCGACGTACTTTGTCAGCGAGGTCCTGACAGAATCAAAACAGTGGTATCCGCACTATCAAAAGTTGGCTTACGGTGTTTTTCTAGCAACTCGTAAGTTACGACACTATTTTTAGGAGCACCCAATTACCGTGGTGAGCAAGGCTCCCATGAGAGATATAATCAACAATAGTGATGCCACAGGACGCGTCGCCAAATGGGGCATAGAGCTTGCAGCTTTCGATATTGAGTATAAACCCCGGACAACAATCAAATCCTAGATCCTTGCCGACTTTGTCGCTGATTGGATAGAGACCAAGGAGAACATGGTCCTCCCTAAGTCGGAATATTGGACCCTCTTTTTCGATGGGTCTAAGGCTCGAGGGGGCTTGGGGGCTGGCGTGGTGCTCAAATCACCCCAAGGAGATAAACTTTTATACGTGTTGCAGATCCACTTCATAGCGACAAACAACATTGCCGAGTATGAAGCACTGCTGCATGGAATCCCGATTGCTAAGGATATTGGCATCCGACGTTTGATGTGTTACGGAGATTCGGATCTTGTTGCTCAACAAGTCTCGGATATTTGTAATGCAAATAAACACATGGCAGCATATAAAGCTGTCGTGGATGATCTATCTAAATCGTTTGAAGGGTTTGAAGTTCAACACATCCCTCGAGCAGAAAATGAGGAAGCAGATGCATTATCTCAAATAGGCTCTGCGCAGAAAGAGGTCCCAGATGGCGCATTTTTAGAGCACCTCAAAGTTCCCTCGATAAAGGGAGTAGATGAGGAATATCCGACCAAATCCGACTCACCTTTGATAGCAGTTCTGGCTACAATTCCCAGCTGGACTCAACCCTACCTCGATTACTTGGTAGATGGCAAATTACCCAAAGACAAGGTGTTGAGCCGGCAGATTATCCGACGAGCAAAAGCCTATACTATTGTTAAAGGTGAGCTCCATAAACGGAGTGTTTCTAGGGTTTTTCAGCGTTGTGTATCTCCGGAAGAAGGAGTGGAAATCTTAAGGGAAATCCATGAAGCCAAGTGTGGTCACCACGCTGCAGCCAAATCTTTAGTGGCAAAAGCTTTTCGACATGGATTTTTTGGCTTACAGCTCAGGAAGATGCCGAACGATTAGTCAAGACATGCAAAGGCTGCCAAAAATACGCCAAGCAAGCTCATGTTCCGGCTGATCAGCTGCGAACAATACCTATAACATGGCCCTTTGAGGTCTGGGGGCTTGATATGGTAGGACCTTTTAAACGAGCCCCAAGTGGATTCACTCACCTCTTAGTGATGGTGGACAAATTCACAAAGTGGATCGAGGCTAAACCTGTCACTAGTTGTGATGGAGCAACAGCCAAAAGATTTTTCGAGGATGTTATAATCCGGTATGGTTATCCGCATAGTATTATCACGGACAATGGGAGTAACTTTTCCATGGGAGAACTGGCTGAATTCTGCGATGAGCAAAATATCCGGCTTTACATTGCGTCAGGCGCACATCCACAGGCTAACGGACAAGTCGAAAGAGCAAACGGTTTAATTCTACAAGGCATGAAACCAAGACTCTAAGCACCACTGAGACGTGATGTGGGGGCTTGGGCAGAGGAACTACCCTCTGTAATTTGGAGTTTATGAACAACTCCGAACAGGTCAACAGGATATACACCTTTCTTCTTGGTCTATGGCGCAGAAGCAGTTCTTCCTAGTGATTTAATTCATACTTCTCCTAGATTGGCCGCGTATATTGAAGAGGATGCCGAAATTTCTTGACAAAATGATCTTGACTTAGTCGAAGAAGTTCGCGTCGTTGCTGAAATGAGATCTACAACCTATCAGCAGAAGTTACACAAGTATCATAGCCAAAGAGTCCGAACTAGATATTTCAATAAAGGTGATTTGGTTCTCCGGCTTATGCAACAAAGAAAGCACAAACTTTCCCCATTATGGGAAGGGCCATTTTTAGTTAGTTGAGTATTGCACAGTGGATCGTACTACTTAACTGACATGAGGCCAGTCAAAGAAAGACCTGCTACTAAGAAGAGAAAGAGAGCTGGAGGCAGTACAAATCCAGATGAGTTAGACAGACCGTGGAATATTGCTCAGCTACGTCCCTTTTATTCTTAGTTTACCCTTCTTTGTAATCATAAATATGCACATGTTCTGTGAGAAATAAAAGTTTTGGTTACCTCAAGGTTTTTCTGAGAAGTTTGTACCATCTTATTTCCTAATGATCATGTCGTAGTCAAAAATCCCAGAATGCTTGAAAGTACTTTATGCTCATGTTCGTTCTGGTTTAGATTTCTGATTCTAAAACTGCTACCTTCGGGTATAACTCTAAAAATTCTAGTCTTTACTTTGGTTATTTGTCTGATTGCTGGATGCGGGTATTTTTCCGAGTAGTGAATTGTTGGTACTGGAAGCCGGCTTTGTTTCCGAGTTTAAACTGGTTTAGCAATTGAGCTCCGTTGCTCGGCAAAGTTTCCGGCTGAAGGTTTAGCCGGCTCACGAAAGGGACGAGGTGGAAAGCCAGATAAATGATAAGTAGAGACGGAAAAATTTCAAGTGCTTATGAAAACATTTCAGGCACGTAAAAATTCTAAGACAAAAGTGCTGAATAGATAAAAACTTAGCACTAGAAAAAGTCATAGTACTTAATATTTGCAAGCGCATCATGTTCTTTCACAGAATAATACATAAGTTTGTGGTCTATGATGCAGGAGGAGATGAAGGAGCTGCCGGCTCGTTGGTTACTCCGCCTTGATATCGTTTCGAGATGTCCGGATCCGAGGTGGTCCGTTCATCGTCGGAAGCTTCTTCGGTTTCTTCTGGAGGAGGTGGCGGGGTATCTACGCGGGTGAAGAAGGGGATCTCGTAGCTGGTCAGATCAGCTACATGGCACCCATATCCGACACAGGAGTGCATGATGGCTTGAAGGTCTTGCTCCTGGCCGTCTTCGTCTACCTTGCAGTACCCTCTGATCACTTGCCATATCTCCATGTTTCCATGGTGGCTCATGACCATGGTTAGAGTGTTCTGCGTAGCAGTCCGCGTGTAGGACATGTTCCAGTCCCAAACAAGCTGCGGCATCTCCTTGGCCTTGTCCCGCACCTGAAAATCCGACATGCTTGGCATGTCCGGAATTCTCAGGTACTCGCCAATGTCTTCAATAGACTGGCAGAAGTCATGCAGAAGATCACCAACTTGGGTAAGCCGGTGGGTGTGGGGCTCGGAGGAGGAAGAATCTGACAAGTTCAGTGGACCTAAACACAAAAACAAGTCAAGGAAAATCTTACATTAATGAAAGTTGAAGAAATAATAAAACAGACAGATGGAACGTACCAAGAATGATGTCGTTAATCTTGGTCTTCTCCTCCCGGAGACTCTGGATTGCAGCCCGGAGCGCTTCAGAGAGATCTTTCTCTCTGCCAAGCTCATTCTTGAGGTCCGAGATAACTTTATCTTGAGAGGAAATCTTGCGATCGCGCTCTTCAGTGGACATGGAGGAGGATTCAAGGACTTGAGCTATGCTCCTTTCATGATCCGCCTTGAGCTTATCCAACTCTTGGCGAAGTCCCTTGTTCTCCACCACTAGGTTCTTGAGGTTCTCGGCCTCTTCAATCATAGCGATGGATTATTTCACCAATGCTGTAAGTCAAAAAGAACAACAGTTCAGAAAAATTCGACATTGAAAAAGCAAAAGACAAGGTTTGAATCTCGGAATGTTTACCTTCGGCTTCATCCTTGGCTACCTTGAGCTCAGCATTTTTAAGCCGGAGAGCTTTGATCTCTCTCCGCTTATCACAGGCATTGGTTAATAATTCCTGGTTATAGGAACATACTTTCTGTAAGTCAGAATACCCAAGGTCAGAAGGCTACTTAAGACTCGGGCTAATATTTTTTGCTAAATATCAGCACGAGCCTTGGGGGCTACACTAGTTCGTTCTTTGGCATCCTAATGAAAGCATAAACCCGGATTTCTATATCCTACTTCATGCTTGGGGGCTAGAGGATATGATATAACATAATGTAAAAAACAAGAGTTGGAATTCCGACTTACATATTGCTCGCGGGTGAGTTTGTCTAACCCCGCATTCACTTCGGCTGCCACCTTCTCGGTGAGGGTAAGAGGAATTACTGGGGCTGTTGGAAGCTCGACAGTCCTGATTCTCTCGTCGCGAAGGCGGACTTGAGCAAGAAGGTCAGAGAACTTGACGTCCTCTACTTCTTGCACTTCCTCTTCGGGGGATAGATGGCTTTTGTCCAGGACTTGCCTAGCCAACCGCTGGATCTCCTCTGCAGATTTCTAGGATAGGCCAAACTTGGCAAGTCCGGGATTGCTGAGGAGGTTGTCAGCGAAGACTTCAGCCGAGGGATCATTACTCGAAGAGGGTTCACCCTTATCTTGAGCTGACGCACCCACGGTGACGTCAGTGTGTGACCCAAGGATCACAGGCGCCGTTGGAGGAGACGGATCTTCTACAACAACCGGAGAAGGAGTAATCGTCGGTGTTGTAGAAGGTTGAGGGGCAGGAGTCGGAGGAGCCATGGCAGGGGAAGCTATGGTAAGCTTCGTCTGTCGCAGGGGCTTCGCAGGAATCCCTTTCCCCTTACCCTTGATGAGAGGCTTTGCTCTGAGAATGTAGTAAAGTCGGAAACATTACATCTTAGAAAGAAATTCGAGAAAGGTACAAAGGCGGAAATTGTGAATGAAAGTTACCTCTTCACAACATGCCAACAGCCACTGTCGGACCTTTGCGCTTCTAGAGCGCAAGATCCGGCACTGGGACTACTTCGGTCTGCTGAGAAAACTCAGGAGGATATCCTTCAAGTGGAGCAAGCTCCGACTCGGGGAGGTCAGCAAGCTGAAAATAGGAAAGCATATCAGCATTGCAGTATATAATTTAAAGATTGAAACACATAAAAGGTGTACTGATGGAAGCTAACCAGCACCACAGGGTTTTCCACCATCTGCATATCCAGAGAAACCTCCGGAATTTTCCTCTCGATCCGCTCCTTGCTCAACCATTTGATCTGGCTTATGTAACCCTGGGCGGTGTAGGCTTTGGGGCTGATGCGGAGGGAATCTTTTTTGGAAGACGTGATGGAGTGCATCAGTCTGACCCGTGGTACTGAAGTGGTTGGATCCGATGTGAGACCCAGCATTGGACCAAGTCGGATCCCTTCAGACCCTTGTCAATCCGCCTCTTAGCGAGGATCAAATTGTCGGTGAGAGCCGGAGCATCCTCGTCCCAGGAAGGCTGGGCTGTGGCGGCTCAGTCGACAAAAGCTGGCAAAGCAGTAGCTTTTCCAGGAGCCGAAATATCCCTATGGTAGAAGAAAGTGGCTGGCCATTGTTTGCCCGAGTCACTGGCAGAAATTTTGGGATAGGCCCGGTCTCGTCTAACAGAAAAACTAATCGTAGCGGTGATATAAGGAACACCGGCAGTGATGGAATTTCTCCGGACATGGAAATAGTACCGAAAGAGAAGCAAGATCGGCCTAATGCCGAGAAATCCCTCGCAAAGCGTAGCATATGCGCTCATTTCTAGAAGAGAATTGGGAGGAAGATTGTGGAGTTGAACTCCATAGTGATCTATCACCTCGAAGAAGAACTCCGAGGGAGGAAAGGACAAACCTCGGTCCAGATGGGTGCAGAAGTGGACACGCTCGCCCTCGCGCGGATTGGGGACGGTTTCGCCGAGGCCGGTCCGCCAGTCGCCGGTGGTGAGAAGCCCCTCCTTCTCCATGTTCTTGAGGCCTACCTCGTCGAGGGCGCAGGGGATCCAGATTCCTCGGAAACTCTCCTTCTCCGCAGCTACTTCCGTCGACGCCGCCGCCGCTGCCACCGCTAAACCAGAGGAAGAAGAAGAGGAAGCCATTTTTCTCCGGTGGAAAAGGTGACCTTAAAGTGGCGGCGCTAGGAGCTCTATGGGAGGAGGACGAGGAGGCTCTGGGCGCGTAGGAGGATTGGGAAGGGAGGAACGGCAAAGGACTGGTGGAGAGGAGAAGAAGAAATCTAAACCCCTTATATCCACCTACCTGCGCCAAGATTCGTGCAAACGCTACAGTGTAACCGCCACGCGTCGTGGAAAGAACTGGGAAGGGCCCGCGCGATGATTGTATCGCCTCAATCTCCACGCACGCATTGAAACGGCGCCTCGGTTCCACGAACCACGGACCCACCAACGGTCGTGCTGACAGAACGTCTGTCAGATGACGTGACTTGACCATGCTTGTGTCAGGAGGCGTTAGAGACCAAGTTCCGGCTTAGTTTAAAAGCGACCTGGAAAATCTGAGTAACCAATTGAAAGGTCCGACTTACTTTTAAGACCCGGATCGTATTTTTTGTTGTGAAGTTTCAGGAACCCTTCAAGATTCTGCAAGCCGAAGATCAAGCTAGACGATGATAAAATCCGACTTTGGATCTTGGAGGCCTCCGGGGGCTGCTGTTGGATATATACTTTCTGGGTATCCTCACTGTTCCTCACTGACCAGGGTGGCCCACTTAGGGTTAGAGCTTTGCTTCACGGGCGGCCCAGTTAGAGAGAGAATACGGAGTACAATCGGGCTACAGGAAGGCCCAGAAGACTTACCGACTTAGGCCCATAATGTTACTTGTAGTTCAAGATGTACTCTGTAACCAACTCTTAGTCGTAGCCAGATTGATCTCTCCTGTAAAACCCTAGGCCGGATATCTATATAAGTCGTCCTAGGGAGAGCCTTTAGGGCACCAGATAACACCCAATACTTTAGACCCTCAACTCGCACATGCGATACCATTGTAACCCATATTCTGGCTCTGCCGTATTACTGGATTGCTAGCAGGAGTAGGGTCCGTCCAAAGCAGGCAGATTCGAACCCGGGTAAACTTGTGTGCTCACCGTCCCGGAACACCGTACGTCTCACACCCCTCTCCTCCGCACCCTCGAGGACCCCCTCATGGCGTACTTGTCCTCAATCCGACGACAATAAATAGCATGTTGGGTGAACAAATTACAGCAGGGCAATTAACAGATTGAGAAAGCATAACAATGCATATACTAGACAGCTTGACTCCTATGAGATTTGATTGGATATTACTATTGGGTCCGCAGCATAAAAAACAAAAAATTTCCTACGGTGTGAACTACACGCCAAGATGTATCTAGTAGGTACAAAGCAACGAGTGGACATACATCCAACGAGAACTTACCCTCGAAGACAACGAGTTTTGTTAACGAGTAGGAACTCGTGGTTGATGTAGTCGTACACTTGCCGATCTCAAGATCGTGAGGAAGTCCGAGCGCCGCAACTCAGCAGCGCATCCGCACTCGCACACACGTTCAAGCCACCAGACAACCTCCACCTCCTCGCTCTAGCGATCCAGCGGAAGTAGCAACTCCTTCCAGACGAAATGCCACCAGGAACATGTATCTCGCTAATCCGAGACCATGGGGGAATAATTCTAGAGGGGAGAGAGATCCTTCACAAGGAGGTGTGAGGATGAAGGAGGGAATGGGTGGCCTTTTATAGGAGGAGGGGGGTGCCCCCTCTCTCCATGGCCGGCGCATGGGGGGTGACCCCTCACCTCCCCCATTCATGTGGTGGTAACCCCTCCACATTAAAATGCCTCTTCACATTCCCTTTTAAAGTCTCCACTTTAAATGCATTAAATTTCTCCAAATTTAACGCTCTCTCATTTAATAAAACTCTTTTTATTAAATTTATTCAGAATTTTGTTAATTACTTTAATTAACAAACATTCACATATAGCCCCTTGCAATATTTCAATATCACATGCAGAACCACTTTCTGCAATTTCACCTGAAACAATTTCTGGTTTCTATTGAAACAATTCCTGCGCTTTGCAATTCTTTCGTCTGAAACATATGTGCTCCAAAATGGTGTCCGGTAACTCTTAAGTGTGCCACCCTACGGTTCGCGAATAATGCAGACATGATCGAGACCCTTCTCCGATCAATAATCAGCAGCGGGACCTGGAGATCCATACTGACTCCTACACATTCAACGATGACTTCTGTGATCGTGAGAACCTTTAACGCTTGTAACTAAATCCCTTTGTCTCTCGATATATTACATGTCTGAGATTCGATCATCGGTATCTCCATACCTAGTTTGATCTCGTTACCTACATGCACTCTTTTCTCGTTCCCGTGATATAACATTCTAGTGATCACATCACTTGCTTGCAAGCTATCTTAATGTGATATCACCGAGAGGGCCCAGAGTATATCTATCTGTCATCTGGATTGACAAATTCCACTCTTGATCCATGAGCCTCAACATAACACCTTCGTAGTACTGAACCCATCTTTATAGTCACCCTGTTACGGTGTGACGTTTGATGTTATCAAGATACTCTTCCGGTGTTAGCAATTAACATGATATCATGGTCTAAGGATAAAGATTACTTTGTATGATGTTATAGCAATATAAACATAATGACTTGATCGTAATGCTATACTTCGGGTGAATGTTCATCACATCATTCCACCAATGGTGTGACCTTGTTATTAACATCCAATGTCCATGATCAGGAAACCTTGATCATCTTGTTAATCAACAAGCTAGTCTATAAGAGAGGCATAACTAGGAACCCTTTTTGTTTATTAAACACACATGTATTGATGTTTCCGATCAATATAATTCTAGCATGTAAAATAAACATCTATCATATATAAGGAATATATAATAACAACTTTATTATTGCCTCTCAGTGCATATTTCCTCCAGTCTCCCACTTGCACTAGACACAATAATCTAGTTCACATAGTGATAAATCTAACACCCATGGAGTTCTGGTGTTGATCATGTTTTGCCCTAGGGAGAACTTTAGTCGACGGATCTGCTACATTTAGGTCCTTGTGTACTTTACAAATCTTTATATCTCCATCCTTGACATGCTCGCGGATGGAGTGAAACTGGCGCTTAATATGCTTGGAATTCTTGTGAGACCTCGGTTCCTTTGCGTTGGCTATGGCTCCATTATTGTCACAATAGATCACCATTGGGTCCAACGCACTGGGAACCACACCTAGTTTCGTAATGAACTCTTTCATCCAAACCGCCTCCTACGCCGCTTCTGAAGCAGCAACAAATTCCGCCTCCGTCGTTGAACCAGCCACCACAGGTTGTTTGGAACTCCTCCAACTAACTGTTGCTCCGTTCAAGAGAAATACGTATCCGGATTGAGACTTAGAGTTATCCGGATTGGTGTCAAAGCTAGCATAGACATAACACTTATCAACTAGCTCTTCTTCACCTCCGTATATAAGAAACATATCCTTAGTTCTTCTCAAGTACTTACCGCTATCCAGTGTTCCGAACCTGGATCAGATTGGTACCTACTAGTCAAACTAATAGCATGTGCCACATATGGTCTTGTACATAGCATGGCATACATAATAGAGCCTATGGCCGAGGCATAGGGGATCTTATCCATCATCTCTCTTTCTTCCGCCGTAGCCAGACTTTGAGTCTTACTCAATGTCTTGCCTTGCAACATAGGTAAGAATCCCTTCTTACTTTCGTCCATATTAAACTTCTTTAATATCTTATCAAGGTATGTACTCTGCGATAGCCCAATTAGGCGCCTTGATATATCTCTATAGATTTTAATGCCTAATATATATGATGCTTCACCAAGGTCTTTCATCGAAAATTTGCTGTGTAGATAACTTTTAACACTGTTTAAAAGATCTATATCATTTCCAATCAATAATATGTCATCCACATATAATATTAGAAATGCCACATTGCTCCCACTCACTTTCTTGTAAATACAAGCCTCTCCATAAGTTTGGACAAATCCAAACTCTTTGATCACCTCATCAAAGCGGAGATTCCAACTCCGGGATGCTTGCTTCAGTCCATAGATGGATCGCTGAAGTCTGCATACCTTATTAGCATCCTTAGGATTGACAAAACCCTTAGGTTGTATCATATACAACTCTTCTTAAATATTACCATTCAGGAACACAGTTTTGACATCCATCTGCCATATTTCATAATCGAAATATGCAGCAATTGCTAACATAATCCTAACCGACTTAAGCATCGCTACGGGAGAGAATGTCTCATCGTAGTCAACTCCTTGAATTTGTCGAAACCCCTTTGTGACAAGTCGAGCCTTATAGATGGTCACATTACCATCAGCATCAGTTTTTCTTTTGAAAATCCATTTATTCTCAACGGCCTTTCGGTCGTGAGGTAAGTCCACCAAGTTCCAAACTTGGTTCTCGTACATGGATTCCATCTCGGATTTCATGGCTTCTAGCCATTTGTTGGAATCCGGGCTCATCATCGCTTCTTCATATGTCGCAGGGTCATCCATTTCATCAACCATGAAATTCACAACAGGATTGCCGTACAGTTTAGGAGCTGCACGTGTCCTGCTTGACCTGCGAGGTTCGGTAGTGTCCTCTTTCGGAGTTTCATGATCATTATCATTAGCTCTCTCTTCATCAGGTGAAGTCAACTCCGAAACAACTTCCGGTGCTACGCCACTCGCCATTCCATGAAGAGAAGGTTTAATAACCTCTTCGAGTTCTACCTTCCAACTACTCACACCTTTCGCGAGAAACTCCTTCTCAAGAAAGGATCCATTCTTGCCAACAAAAACCTTGCCCTCGGATCTGTGATAGAAGGTATACCCAATTGTTTCCTTAGGGTATCCTATGAAGACGCATTTTTCTGCTTTGGGTTCGAGTTTATCCGGTTGAAGTTTCTTCACATAAACATCGCATCCCCAAACTTTAACAAATGACAGCTTAGGTTTGTTTCCAACCATAATTCATACGGTGTCGTTTCAACAGATTTAGATGGTGCCTGGTTTAAAGTGAATGCAGCTATTTCTAGTGCATAACCCCAAAATGACGGTGGCAAGTCAGTCAGAGACATCATAGATCGAACCATATCTAATAAGGTACGATTACGACGTTCCAACACACCATTACGTTGTGGTGTTCCGGCAGGCGTGAGTTGTGAAACTATTCCACACTCTTTCATGTGTGTGATAAACTCGTAACTTAGATACTCTCCTCCACGGTCAGACCGTAGAAATTTGATCTTTCTATTACGATGATTTTCCACTTCATTCTGAAATTCCTTGAACTTTTCAAAAGTTTCAGACTTGTGTTTCATCAAATAGATATACCCATATCTACTCAAATCATCCGTGAAAGTAACAAAATAACGATACCCACCTCGCGCCGACACACTCATTGGTCCACACACATCAGTATGTATGATTTCCAATAGATCTGTCGCCTCCATTGAACCGGAAAACGGCGTTCTAGTCATCTTGCTCATAAGGCATGGCTCACATGTATCAAATGATTCAAAATCAAGTGATTCCAAAAGTCCATCGAAATGGAGTTTCTTCATGCGTTTAACGCCAATATGACCTAGACGGCAGGGCCACATATATGTAGACATATCATCATCAAGTTTAATCTTTTTAGCATGAACATTATGAATGTGTGTAATATTACTATCGAGATCCAACAGAAATAAACCATTCAACCTAGGTGCATGACCATAAAAGATATCATTCTTATAAATCGAACAAACCATTGTTTTCAGATTTAAAGGAATGACCACTTTGCATCAAACACGATCCAGATACAATGTTCATGCTCAGTGCAGGCACTAAATAACAATTATTTAGGTTTATAACTAATCCCGATGGCAAATGGAGAGGTAGCGTCCCGACGGCGATCACATCAACTTTTGATCCATTCCCGACCCGCATTCTGACCTCATCCCTTGCTAGTTGTCGCTTGTTCCGTAGCCCCTGAACCGAGTTACATATATTAGCAACCGATCCCGTATCAAATACCCAGGTGCTACTGTGAGTACTAGTCAAGTACACATCAATAACATGTATATCACATATACCTTTGTTTGCCTTGCCGGACTTCTTGTCCGCCAAATACTTGGGGCAGTTGCGCTTCCAATGGCCAGTCCCCTTACAATAGTAGCACTCGGTGTCAGACTTAGGGCCAGCTCGGGGTTTCTTTTTAGGCGTGGCAACAGACTTGCCACCCTTCTTTCCCTTGTGCTTGCCTTTCTTGTCTTTCTTGAAACCGGTGGTCCTATTGATCATCAACACTTGATGTTCTTTCCTAATCTCCACTTCTGCAGTCTTAAGCATTGACAGAAGCTCGGGGAGAGACTTCTTCATGCCCTACATATTATAGTTCATCACGAAGCTCTTGTAGCTAGGTGGCAGAGATTGGAGAACACGATGTATGCCTAAGTCAATGGGAATCGTTATTCCCAAGGACACAAGCTTATCGGCGTACCCAGACATTTTGAGTACGTGCTCACTAACGGAGCTGTTTTCCTCCATCATGCAGCTAAAGAACTTTTCTGTAGCATTATAACTCTCTACGGCAGCATGGGTATCAAAAATCATTTTCAATTCTCCCATGGTATCAAAGGCATTGCCATTTTCGAAAAGCTTTCGAAGTTCTGGCTCTAGCCCATATAGTATGCCGCAATGAACTAAGTTGTCGTCCTCCTGACGAGTCACATATACATTCTTTTCCTCGTCAGGGGCATCAGGAGCTGGTGGGGGCCTAGCGGCGCATCTAGCACATATTACTTTTGTGCAGCAGTGAGGAGAATCCTCAAATTCATAGCCCAGTTGGTGAAGTTGCTACCATTCACAGCAAGTTTCTCTTTCTCCATGAACACATTGAAATTAAAAGTAGGTGGTGCCATCTACAACATAATTTGTAAAGTTTATTTAGACTAAGTTTATGATAGATTGAGTTCAACTAATCCAAATTACTATTGAACTCCCACTCAAAAATGACATCCCCTCATGTCTTTTTGGTGATTACATGAACCAAATCCACTACACCAAGTCCGATCATCACGAGAGTTGATGTAGCTTCGAAGGCGAGCATCTATATGTGCATCATATCAACTATATGACTCATGCTTAACCTTTCGGTCCGTGTTCCGAGGCCATGTCTGTACATGCAAGGCTCGCCAAGTAAGAACCTTAGTATTCGCGTGTGTAAAACTGTCTTACACCTGTTCCTATGAAAGCGTAGATTCGAGTACACCCGATAATCACGTGATGTCTCGAAACACGATCCACAGAACGGTGCATACTTAAGGAAGAACACATTTTTATCTTGATATCTAAATGAGGGATCATCTTATAATGCTACCAAAAGCGCCAAACTAGCAGTATAAGATGCTAACATCTAATGTGTAAAGTGAGATGATATGGTCCATGCATTTGATCTCTATCACTTGCATCGTGGTATGATCTCTATCATTCCTTTGTGTGTAAGGCCAAGGTCTATGGAACTTACACGTTGAGTGTGTTGTAAGAGTATCTATCATACATCTGCTTACAATAATACCATATCAATACACTAGCCCAACAACGATCTAAACTAGACGCCTCTAATTTATCAATTGCAAGTTTTACGTGGCTTAGGGCTTTCGGAGATAGAACCGTTCTCACCTACGAACATGAACCACAACGAGAATAACTAAGTTATTAGCAACTCATTGTAAATCAGATATTGACTATAGTAGGAGAGACAGACACCCGCCAGCCACTTATGCAAAACAAGTTGCATGTCAATCGTGGAACCGGTCTCATGTACGATGACATGTAAGGTTGGTCCGGGCCACTTCATCCCACTATGCCACCAATATCCAAAATACATAGAAGATGCAATAACATGATCATCATCGCCCACATATAAACATATGTGTACTACCCGTGCAAAGCACCTACGCATAGATCAGGCTCTTATACCACTGTTGGGTCCGCAGCATAGAAAACAAAAAAATTCCTATGGTGTGAACTACACGCCAAGATCTATCTACTAGGTACAAAGCAACGGCTGGACATACATCCAACGAGAACTTACCCTCGAAGACAACGAGTTTTGTTAACGAGTAGGAACTCGTGGTTGATGTAGTCATACACTTGCCGATCTCAAAATCGTGAGGAAGTCCGAGCGCCGCAACTCAGCAGCGCATCCGCACTCACACCCACGTTCAAGCCACCGGACAACCTCCACCTCCTCGCTCAAGCGATCCAGCGGAAGCAGCAATTCCTTTCAGACGAAATGCCACCGGGAACATGTATCTCGCTAATCCGAGACCATGGGGGAATAATTCTAGAGGGGGAGAGAGATCCTTCACAAGGAGGTGTGAGGATGAAGGAGGGAATGGGTGGCCTTTTATAGGAGGAGGGGGTGCCCCTCTCTCCATGCCCGGCGCATGGGGGGTGACCCCTCACCTCCCCCATTCATGTGGTGGTAACCCCTCCACATTAAAATGCCTCTTCACATTCCCTTTTAAAGTCTCCACTTTAAATGCATTAAATTTCTCCAAATTTAATGCTCTCTCATTTAATAAAACTCTTTTTATTAAATTTATTCAGAATTTTGTTAATTACTTTAATTAACAAACATTCACATATAGCCCCTTGCAATATTTCAATATCACATGCAGAACCACTTTCTGCAATTTCACCGGAAACAATTTCCGGTTTCTATTGAAACAATTCCTGCGCTTTGCAATTCTTTCGTCTGAAACATATGTGCTCCAAAATGGTGTCCGGTAACTCTTAAGTGTGCCACCCTACGGTTCGCGAATAATGCAGACATGATCGAGACCCTTCTCCGATCAATAATCAGCAGCGGGACCTAGAGATCCGTACTGACTCCTAAACATTCAACGATGACTTCTGTGATCATGAGAACCTTTAACGCTTGTAACTAAATCCCTTTGTCTCTCGATATATTACATGTCCAAGATTCGATCATCGGTATCTCCATACCTAGTTTGATCTCGTTACCGACATGCACTCTTTTCTCGTTCCCATGATATAACATTCTAGTGATCACATCACTTGCTTGCAAGCTATCTTAATGTGATATCACCGAGAGGGCCCAAAGTATATCTGTCCGTCATCTGGATTGACAAATTCCACTCTTGATCCATGAGCCTCAACATAACACCTTCGTAGTACTGAACCCATCTTTATAGTCACCCTGTTACGGTGTGACGTTTGATGTTATCAAGATACTCTTCCGGTGTTAGCAATTAACATGATCTCATGGTCTAAGGATAAAGATTACTTCATATGATGTTATAGCAATATAAACATAATGACTTGATCGTAATGCTATACTTCGGATGAATGTTCATCACATCATTCCACCAATGGTGTGACCTTGTTATTAACAACATCCAATGTCCATGATCAGGAACCCTTAATCATCTTGTTAATCAACAAGCTAGTCTATAAGAGAGGCATAACTAGGAACCCTTTTTGTTTATTAAACACACATGTATTGATGTTTCCGATCAATACAATTATAGCATGTAAAATAAACATCTATCATATATAAGGAATATATAATAACAACTTTATTATTGCCTCTCACGGCATATTTCCTTCAATTACAACATAATACATAGACCGTAATCCAACTACGTCTATGACTAATAATCCACCTTCAGGTTATCATCCAAACCCCTTCCAGTATTAAGTTACAAGCAACAGATAATTGCATTAAGCAAAGTGTGTAAAGTTAACAATATGATTGCCCCATGGACAAAGGATTGATGTTTTCTCCCTAGTAGCAACAACACATCTACAACCTTAGAGATTTCTGTCACTTCCACAGATTACTAGAGGCATGAACCCACTATCGAGCATAAAGACTCCCTCTTGGAGTTGCAAGCATCTACTTGGCCAAGATAGTTACTATTAACGGAGAGCATGCAAGATCACAAATAACATAGACATGATAGAATCAATAATCAACCTAAAATAGCATCTCGATATCCATCGGATCCCCACAAACACAACATGTAAGATTACAAATAGATGATCTTGATCATGAACGGAGCTCACAAGATCTAAACATGATAGCACAAAGGAGGAGAACCAACCATCTAGATACTATATGGACCCATAGTCCAAGGGTGAACTACTCACGCATCACACCGGAGGCAGGCATGGTGATGAAGAAGGCCTCCAGGGTGATATCTCCCCTCTGGCAAGGTTCCGGGAAGATCTTCGGATCCCCCCGATCTAGGGATGGAGATGGCGGCGGCTACATAATCTTTCGTGGATTTCTGATCGGGTACTTAGGGTTTTCATCTCGGGAGGCTTTTATAGGCGAAGGGGCAAGGTCGATGGAGTACAGGGGGCCCACACCCCCTGGTGGCGTGCCCTACCCTGGCCCCCTGGTGTGCCACTTCGTCTCCCTCCGGACTCCATGTTGCTTTGGGTAAAATATTGACTTGGGCTTTTGTCCTGTCCAATTCCGAGAATATTTCCTTACTAGCTTTTCTGAAACCAAAAACAGCAGAAAACAAGCAACTGGCAATGTGGCATCTAGTTAATAGGTTAGTTCTAGAAAATGTATAAAAATACCTCAAAGTGTGAACAAAACATAAGAAAGTAGATATAAAACAAGCATGGAACATCAAAATTTATAGATACGTTTACGACGTATCAAGCATCCCCAAGCTTAACTCCTGCTCATCCTCGAGTAGGTAAGTGATAAAAAGAATAATTTTTGAGGTGACATGCGCCATCATAATCTTGATCAAGGTATTTGTAAAACATTGATAGCTGGTATCATAGTACTCTAACATAGACATGAAAGATATAGTTCTAACAATAAGACATAGCAACTATGTTGTAACATGAAAAGGTACAAACAAAAGATCATGAATAACAATGCATTGAAAGACGTTTGTTTGTTTGTTTCACATATAGAAAACATAATAAGAATGGTATTCAGCTTGTCCCTCATGTTATAGCAAAACATAAATGCATAGGACACCTTCAAAGTTCATGAGGGTGACTAGATACAAATAATTTAAGAACAAGCAATATCAAAGTTATGAATTAATCAACAAGTTTTGGGACAATGCACATTAAACTAAGAATGACCACTATGCTCTCTCAATTAGTGCATAAAGGTAGAAGATGAAGACTCAACATAAAAGTAAATAGAAAGGCCCTTCACAAAGGGAAACAGGGATTCAAGTCTCATAAAGATCTTCCAAAAATTATGGTACTTATTAGATTTCAGCTCTCATTGCCCCTATCATAAGCATCTTGAGGTGATTAAGGTTAAAGTGACACAAATATGAGGATATGCTTGACAAGTTATAAGTTGAAAATCTCATGCACCTTGCTTACGAGTGCTGAACCTAATGCTACTCAACTTTAGTCACAAGTAAGTTCTTGTCATTGTAAGTACATGTGTATCATAGAGAACCGCCAACGGGGTACCCTTGCCCCATGATACAAGAGTTATCCCATATCAAAATGACAAGGCAACAGACAATGAGCATCTCACGATCTTTTTATTGGCTATTTGCATAGGTTTTTATTGAGGATTCTTCATAGAATGCTCACTATGGTTATGCTGCAAGTTTCCACCATGATTAGGCATGGCTTAGGCTAGCCGTCCAGGCGTTTCTCTAACACATATACAAACTCCATGAGCCTACAAGCTCCCCTTTTATTTCACATCGCTGAAATCCATAAACAAAAGAACATGATATCAACTGAATAATAAGTGCAATGTTGAAAGCGTTCCCCATGGTACATGGTTCTACTAATTCACAACTTATAAAGTGCAAGCATATAAGCAACATAGATGGACACAATGGTTCAAGTTTATTAAGTGCAAGAAAGTAAAGTGTGCCATCAAGTTTGTGAGAGCTTTAATCACTAATTTTCACATAACAAGTTTAATTTGGAAGGTAGATAAAAGCATGAATATGCTTGGAATGGTGTAACACACCATGCATAGGAATTTATAGTGGACTCTTTGGAATAACTTGGTTTCATTTAGAGTTGGATACATGCATGGAACTCATACTTGCTACATGTGGAGGCTTGCAAAAGACTGGGAGCGACCAACTAAGAGAGCAATAATGGCCATAATCATGCAAAGCGACAAAACATTATTAATTAAAGCATAAAGTGATATTACAAGTAAAAAACTAAGTGATCATAGAAGCTAAGGTGATTGGTTCATAGTCTTAACATGGTGTAAGCATGTGCCAAGTCAACCCAAATAAAGCATCAAAGGATAATACCACAATATTATGCTTTTGTATGCTAAAACAATGCATGATTCTTTCAAGGCACATTAAGCAATCTCAATTGTTTGGAGCAAGTCATGCTACAACAAAAATCACTAAGCATAAAGTCAAAGCAATATCAAACCTGACATGATAAAGTCTAGGCCACAGTCTAAACAAGCTCCTTATGTACCACTTATAAGCATGAAACTTCCTACTCTTTTCCAACACAAATCAACTTATTTGAAACAATGTATGAATGCGGGGGTCCAACTAATTTGTTTAATCAAACCAAACAAAAGAAAACTAAAAAAAAAACAAAGACACTCCAAGAACAACATAATTGTGCATGAAACAATCAAAATGAAGTGTTTAGAAGAAAACCTGAGATTTTTATTGATGAAGAAGGGGATGCCTTGGGCATCCCCAAGCTTTGACGCTTGTACTTCTTGAATATTTCTTGCGGTGACACGGGTGGCATCCCCAAGCTTGAGATTTTGTCCATTCTTCATCTCATCACATTATTCTTCCCTACACTTTAAAGTTTCCTTCATACAAAACTTCACACAATCTTCATTAGCAACATTAGTGTATTCAAGATAATAAGTCTTTGGGTTTAGTTTCAAAACAATTAAATCTTCCATTAAAACACAAGATACTATAGCAATTCCTTCTAAAAGCTCAAGTGATCAAGGAGAACTCAAAGAGAAAGAGATTAAAAGGCAAATGCAAATAATGGCGGAAACCTGTCAAAACAGACCAGCAGGTAAAAACCGATTTTTTCGAAGACCTTCTGTTGCTCAAATCAAAAAGTGATAAACTAACGAAAGTTATATAACAACTTGGGGCATCAGCACAAAAAGTTACAGCTCAATCCGACATACATGGATTTTTCACGATTGTTTACACTGAAGCACAAAAATCGGTTTCGGGACAGCAACTTTCCTAAGTCTTACTTCTCTCTCATTAGAGGTTATTCTTGGCACAAAAACCACACAAAAAGGATAAGGAGAAGTTATTACTGAGGCAATAACTTCCAATACGCAATAAAAGAAAAACTTACTAAATAAAAATTTGAGTTATCTCCCAATAGTGCCTTTCAGCTGATATCATGTTAGGCATAGGAGCCAAGATTCAAGTATTTTTGAATGAAGAAGCATTAAGATCAAATTTTGTTTTAATAGGAGAGGCAAAATGAATCTTCTCTCCCTTCTTAGGAAAGCGTTTTATACCTTTCTTAAGTGGGAACTTATATTTAACGGTGCCTTCTTTCATATCAATAATGGCACCAACAGTTCTAAGAAAAGGTCTTCAAAAAATAATACGACAAGAAGCATTGCATTCAACATCCAAAACATAGAAATCAACGGGGACATAGGTATTGTTAACCATAATAAGAACATCATTAATACTCCCCATAAGTTTCTTTTTAGCATTATCATCAAGTTGCACATCTAAATAACAATCTCCTAATGGTAGCAAATCAAGCATTTTATAAATCTTTCTAGGCATAATAGATACACTAGCATCAAGATCACATAAAGCTTTGAGATCAAAATCATTCACTTTCATATTAATGATGGGTTCCCAGCCATCTTCTAATTTCATAGGAATAGAAGCTTTATGTTTCAATTTTTCTTCTATAATTTTTATAAGAGCATATGTAATGTGTTTTGTAAAGGCCATATTCATAGCACTAGCATTATGACTTTTAGCAAGATTTTGTAGGAACATGATTACTTCAGAAATTTTGCAACCATCAAGATCAAAATCATAATTACCATCCAAGGTAGTAGAGATATTGTTTCCCATATTTCGAGAATTCCAGCATTTTTATTGGAAAAGGTTCCATTGGTTTTAGGCATTGTTGCAAAAGGAATGGGAACTTCATGTAGTTTGCTAGCATCAACATTGGTGGTGGTAATAGTACAAATACTACCATTTCTAGAAATTTCATCTTCTCTTTACTACTTAGCATGCAATTCAGCTAACAGTCTAACATTTTCATCAATTCTAACTTGTATGGCATTAGTACCAGCAAATGGATTTTCAATAGTTTCAGGTTTAGCAGCCATTTTATTAATCAAAGAGGATTGTTGTAGCACCCCCATGAAAGCACTACTAGAAAATTGTTGTGTTTTGTCTTTGTGCATCATCATGACCGCATGCTCAAGTCATCATGCCACATTGCATTTGAGCATCGTCATGTCATAATGTATGGTTTGCCTAAAACTATTTTTCTAAAAGCCCACCTTTTGTTTTCTAAACACCCCTTCTTTATTTCAAATGATAAGCCCAGCCTCTCGGATAATTTGTTTTATGTACAAACTATGTACAAAAGTTAATTAAAATAAAACTAATAAATAAAAACATGTTTATAAAACCTCGGGAGAGGCAGCCCAGCCAACTAGGCCAAAAAGCCCGGTGGGTCGAACCACCTACAACCCCAGGATCAAACCCTATCCCAACCTAACCCTAGACCTACCAAACCACCCAGCCACCTCCACACCACCTAACCTAGCTCTGCCGCCACACACACAGAGCACGCATGCATTCATATGCGCATAGCAGCCGCCGCGGGCGACCCAGCCCCGCTCGGTCTCGCTCGCTTCCAGCACCGCGCCTAGGCCCCAGCCTCCCCCCTGGCCCCCGCTACCGACACACCCTGTCCCCACCCCGCGGGATCCACTCCCTTATCTCTCTCCGCACGAGTCCCGCACGCGAACCTCCTGGTCGCCACCTACCACGAGGATCGATCCCCACCTCGCCAAGCGCCCGCAAACCGCATCCATCCCACGTCCCTGGGCCCACGATGCACGCGTCGGGATCTCCTCTCACACCTACCACGAGCCGCGCCTCCTCTGTTCGTGATTCCCCACCCCGTCTTCCTCCCCTGCCTTCTTGCTTCGCAGCCGCATCCTCTACTTCGATCCTGTTCCACCGGCAGCAAGCTCGCCTCAAGAGCCGCCACTGACGCCTTCTTCTACTCCTCACCCTGTGCGCCCATCCTCGACCGGAAAGCTCCCGCCGCCCGCCATGGCGCCGTCAGCCTTGGCCGCCCCTCACTGCGGAACTCCTCCGGCCGCCTTCCTCTCCTCTGCGCCGCCCTGCTGCCTAGCACGCCTGTGAGGCCTCACCAACCGTCGTCCCTAGCCTCGTCCTCTCCTCCGACCAGGACCCCTCCGCCCTAGCGTAGGCATCACCGTCGCCTGGATCACCATCACGCACCTCCTCTGCGACCCGCTCAAGCTCCTCGTGGCCCAGCTTGTCGTCATCTCCGCAAGCACTGGCTCACACTACTAGGAAAACGCACGTCTATGGCGCACCTACTTTCCCCTTCCGTGGCGCACTAGGGGTGCGCCACGACTTCTGCGCTACGGCTAAAAAGTGCCTGTAGCGCACTGCCAGGTGCGCTACAGGTATCTCGAGTTAGTGGTAGCGCACTGTGTTGTGCGCCACTACTGTTTTTCCTGTGGCGCATGACCTAGTGCGTTACTAGTATCTAGTTAGTAGTAGCGCACTGGCTGGTGCGCCACTACTGTTGTTCCTGTGGCGCATGACGTAGTGCGCTACTAGTATTTGACCAGGTGTGCCACCAACGTAGTGCGCCACTAACCACGTATATGTGCGCCACGGCTTAGCTTTTCAAAAAACAAAAAAAATACTCAATACAGATGATATTCAATACAGATTATATACAATACAGCTGATATACACAGATATACAGTACAGAAATAAATACACAGATATACAATACAGAAATAAATACACAAACAAGATAGAAACAAATACATATAGATAAGTCACATACATAAATACACAGTATAAGTTATATTATTTCGATCAAGTTACAAAGTAGCTAGTGATGACATGAATACATGTCTCAACCAAGTTAGAGCTCGCGGAAGCTCGCCTAGACATCTAAAGTAGGAACATGCAGGACAGACAACTAAGGACGATAACCATCACCGCGACGGAGGTATAGGTCTTCATCCGGTTCCTCGTCCTAACTCCCGCTAGATAGCACGCTTATCTAGCTTCCGCCTCCGCCATAGTAATATACACTTTGTAGTTATTGCCGCTGAAACGGTGCACCTGTCTCCGGCAGTCTTCCCAATCATCATAGACTCCAGGAACCCGTCCCTTGTACACGACATACCACGTCATCTAAAAGTTGGCAATAATAATTAAATGGTGGTGAAAAAACAAGTAAAAGTCGCATATAAAGATATACTTATCAAATAAGGTAACAAAGTAAGCAAAAAATACCAAGTAGTAGCATGTACATGTCGACACACACAAGTACACGTGGGGATAAAGAACTACAACTAGACCAACACATCAAGACTTCTGGCTCGGCTCAGGGAATGGGGGGACGCCTTGTTTCGTCATGAATGCCCTATAGTCACCCTGCATCTTTAGGCGATCTACTACGTCACGGTTATTCGGGGGATTGCCTCCGTAGAAGACCCCCCCTGAAGTCATGACATCACGGCTGATGATTGCCCCAAACTGTTGCTGCATGCGATACATCTCTTGTCTAATATCTGAATCATTGATCTTGGCCTTGACTTCGGCCCACCGTTTGAGATGTTCTGGCAGCGTAGAATTTTGTTGCTCTAGTAGGAACGCCCTCATGTGATGGAGTGCATAGTAGGCTTCCTTCTGACTGCCTGCCGGCTGCTTCACGCAGGGGAATTCCGTCACATGGGTGAAGACGTGCCTGCCAAACTTGAGCTTCTTACGCACGAAGGTGGCGCCTTCCGCTGAGGCATAGCCGGTGAGAGCATCATCCAGAACTTTCTTGATCTTGTCGTACTTTTTCTTCTTTTCTTGACTCCCTGAGTCGAAATACGTGGCTTGCGAATGTTACGGCGACAAGCAGATGAGTGTGTAGTGTTGATCTCTGCGTAAAACAATTCAAACGGAATGTGTTGGAAAAAGAATGATGAAAATCTAATAAAGCATGTTATGGTGGCGAGTCAATAATGACTTACTCGGGAAAGAAAGGCACTGATGACCCACAAGTATAGGGGGTGTATCGCAGTATTTTCGAGGGAAGTGAAACCCAATTTATTGATTCGACACAAGGGGAGCCAAAGAATATTTATAAGCCTTAACAACTGAGTTGTCAATTCAGCTGCACCTGGAAACAATCTTGCTCACAGCAGTTTATCAGTAGCAATAGTTTTGTAGTAGGAATAGTAAAGTAACAGCAGTAGTAAAGCAAAGACAGTAGTAACAAAAGCAGTAAACAGTGGGATTCGAGTGCGGTAGGCATAGGGATGGATGGACGGGTGTTGCATGGACAAGACAATTCACATAGCAATCAGAACATAGGGCAATTGCAGATAAATAAGATAAAGCACCCAAGTACTAGACGATCCTAGGCATGTGTTCCATATATAGTCATACGTGCTCGCAATGAGAACTTGCACAACATCTTTTGTCCTGCCAGCCCGTTTGCAGCGGGGCCTCTAGGGAACTACTGGCAATTAAGGTGCTCCTTTTAATAGAGCACCGGAGCAAAGCATTAACACTCTGTGAACACATGTGATCCTCACATCAAAGCCTTTCCCTTCCGGTTATCCCGATTTCTGTCACTTCGGGGCCATAGGTTCCGGACAACAACGTGTGTATACAACTTGTAGATAAGACCAAAAACAGTAGTATCATAATGAATCAATAATAAGTTCAAATCTGAAATCATGGCACTCGGGCCCTAGTGACAAGCATTAAGCACAACAAGTCGCAACAAAGTCATAAAGCACTAATAAAAGATACTAGGCACCATGCCCTAACAATATGATGCCATTACATGAACGATCTCATCCAATCCCTACCATCCCCATAGCCTACAGCGGGGGATTACTCGCTCATAGATGGGGGAAACATGGATGGTCGAAGGAGATGATGGTGAAGATCGATGGAGATGGCTCCGGGGGCACTTCCCTGTCCCGACAGGGTGCCGGAACAGAGACTTTCTGTCCCCCAAATCTGCCCTTCAGTGGCAGCGGTGCAGCGGAACTTTTCATGGAAAAACGTCGAACCCCCTCGAGTTTTGAGGTCAGAAGGCTCTTTATAGGCGAAGAGAGAGGCCGAGGGGGTGCCTGGGGGCCCACACCACCCCCTAGCGTGGCCTGGCCTAGCCCGCGCCACCAGGTGGTGTGGCCACCCCAGGGCTCTTCTCCGTCTCGTATTCTGACTCCTGGAGTCTTCGGGCGAAATAGGATTTTTGGCATATTTTCCGGGATTTTTCCTGATAGTTGATTTTCTGCACAAAAAGTAGACACCAAGGCAATTCTGCTGAAAACAGCGTCAGTTTGCATTAGTTGCATCCAAATCACACAAGTATAGAGGAGAAACAATAGCAAAAGTGTTCGGGAAAGTAGATACGTTTTGGATGTATCAACTCCCCCCAAGCTTAGCTTATTGCTTGTCCTCAAGAAATTCAGTTGAAAACTGAGTGCGATAAAAGAACTTTCACGAACACATTTGCTTCATATGATGTAAATATTCTCGGCAATGTGATCAACTACCTAGACAATTTATAATAAAGAGTATGCAACCAAGTCTACTTAATAGTCTTTGCAAGCTATGAAGATATTCCAACTCAAGAATAATAAGTAGCATGAGGCACAAACATAAGCAACATTACAATGCTCATAGAAAGGTATGATAGAGTGGTATCTCGCTTGCCTTTGATTATGAATGCCAAGGCACCTCTGAAGTTCAAGTGATGACTAGAAGTAAAGATATCAAGAATACAAGCATCAAAGTCATAACACAAATAATCAAGTAATGGAACAAACACAAAGAATGACAACTATGCTCTAAAGAAGGTGCTCAAAGAATATGTGGAGACTCAACAAGTAGAAGAAAAGGTCTTGAATAATTTTGAAAGGCTTCCAAATGCTGAAAGTAAGGTACTCATTAGCTTTGAGCTCTCATTGCCCCTATCATAAGCATCTTTAATGTGGTTAAGGTGAAAGTGACACAACTAAGAGGATATGCTTGACAAGTTATAAATCGAAGTCTCATGACCCTTACTTACGAAGACCAATCCTTATGCTACTCAACTTCAGTCACAAGTAAGCTCTTGTCATTGTAAGTATATACGTATCATAGAGAACCGCCAACGGGGTACCCCTTGCACATTACACGGGAGCTATCCCATAGTCAAAATACAAGGCAAGCAGACAATGAGCGACGATCTTTTTATTTACTATGTGCATAGATTTTTATTGAGGATGCTTCATAGAATGCTCATTATGGTTATGCTGCAAGTTTCCACCATGATTAGGCAAGGCTTAGGCTAGCGGCCCAGGCGTTTCTCTAACATACATACAAACTCCATGATCTTACAAGTTCCACTTTTATTTCACACCGCCGAGATCCATAAGCAAAAGAACATGATATCAACTAGGTACAAAATACCTATGAAGCGTTGAAAGCGGTCCCCATGATACATGGTTATGCTAACTTCAACTCATAAAGCGCAAGCATATGCACAACAAAGAAGGACGCAATGGTTCAGGTTTATTAAGTGCAAGAAAATAAAGTGTGCCATCAAGTTCGTGAGAGCTCTACTAACTAACTTTATCATAACAAGCAAACATTTTATTCGGAAGAAAACAAGGAATATTGAATATGCACGGAAGTAGCAAATGATGCTAATGGGTAGGTATGGTGGACACTTTGGAAATGTTTGGCTTAGGGAGTTGGGAACTTGAGTAAAAAATACTCAGTGAAAGTGAAGGCTAGAAATAGTAAGGGAGCGACAAACGAGAGAGCAATAGCTGTCATTATCATGCTTGCAACAAAACAGGACTACTCATGGCATGAAAGTGATTCAAGATCCTCAAGGCAAACTAATTCATCAAGGCTTAACTGATTATCACAGTCATGTGCATGTGTGAGCATGTGCCAAGTCAATCAAATGAAACATTCAGAGGAGGATACCACGGTGTCATACTAATTTATGAATAGAGCAATGCAAGCAAACATTCATAAGACATGCTACAAACTATTAGCGAGCTGGAGCTGATCATAAGAAAGCAAGAACTACTAAGCATCCAAAGAAAACATACACTCTACATGAACGGACTAAGCATGCCCACAGTGATGAGTATATGTACAAAAATGAAAACAAAATAGAGTCTGTTACCAGCCTCTTACCATGCCTCAAGTTGTCATTAATCCTCATTATTGCTCTTCACTTGTGTGGCTTGAATAATAATATGAAACCAATATCCACTAAGGACTGCCGAACCCTGTAGCAAACTCGCAAAAACCAAAGAAGAATGACAAATATTTTTGGTGTTTTTGATTTTTAAACAAGAACCAAAAGGGAAAAACAAACAAAGCAAAATCTTTTTGGGTTTTTAGAATAGTTAAAACAAAGCAAAAAGGGAAAAGCAAACCAAGGCAAAAAGGAGAAGCAAACCAAAGAGAAACAACAAAAATATTTTTGGTGTTTTTGTGTTTTTAGAAAGCAAAAGCAAAGAAGAATGAAAACTAAAAAGAGAATGAAAACATGAATATACAAAGTACCGACGCAACATGATATGGAGATGAGTGCGGTGTCGGCGTACCTCCCCCCAAGCTTAGGCTTTTGGCCTAAGTGGGTATCAATCCCAAGCTAGCCAGGATGAAGTGTCACCGTGGTATGACGAGGAAGTACCCTCGTCCTGGTGTGAGCTCGAGTACGTCCCTCCGTAGTGTGCGGAGTAATCATAGGAGGGCACATCCTCCTGGTGCTGCTCGTGGAAACCCAGCAAGCGAAGCTGCTCGTCCACCTCCTCCTTGGAGCGCGACCACAGTCTCCTGTGAACACTAAACAAAGCAGGCTGTGGCAAGAGTATCTCCCTTTCATCCCCGTCAGTGAAAAGCATCCTATATACTAGATTGTTCAAATCATAGGTAGCAGTGACAAAGTGATGAGTTTTCATGGCAACAAGCTCAAGCCTCTGTGGTGCCAGCATAGCATCATCAGGATCCACTGAAAGACCTAATTCCATGACCATGCACGATGCAATGACGCCGCCATAGATAGGCCCCCTAGCAGCTAGGCGGCGAGCAATAAGCGAGCCAAGATTGTACCGAGTATCATTATTAAGCGCAGCAGCAAGGAATGCTAAATGATAGTTGGAGATGTTACTAGTGTTCTCCCTACCCAACACACTAGTAGCAAGATAATATGCAAAGTATCTAAGAGCAGGGAGTTGGATATTTCTTATATTTCCACGCTGCGCCACACGGTCATCATCATTGGTCACCCCTCGGTATATAGCTCCAACAAATCAGTGGGTCGCCCTTGAATTTTCTTCACGGTCCATGTCATACGCACACCTACAATACTGCAAAATCTCTCCAAAGGCATGGTGAAGGGCATATCATAGATTTTAAAAGAGACAGTAGATTAATACGGTGTGTTAGTAAATGAGAAGCTCTCAACAAAAGTTTTGGTGAGCATAGCGTATTGTGCACTCTCATCTTGCATATAAGAGGTCAAACCAACCCTCTCAATCAATAGCAAGAAATCATCAAGAATACCTGCAGCTTGCAAGAAAGTAAAACAAGGAAAAGAAGATGGGTGAGCGTCTCCATCAACCCTTTCACTGCCAATGCTTGTTGCAATGAGGTCTTTATTGTATGATGGCCCAGCTTGAGAGGTTGTTCTTGAGGGCCTCGACCTCCTAGGTGCATCACTCTCAAATATCTCACCAAAAGTATGGTTGTTCATGCTTGGTATTCTGAAATTTAAACACCTATTAAACAAGTTATTGCAAAGTAAATATAATGAAGGATTCTACTCATAGGGACTTGCAAGAGGCGTAAACATGCATCAAAACTATATCTCTAAGTATCAAACAAGCTTACAAGCTCTCATAACCAGTCACCTACAGCAGCAAAATACTCAACATATAATCCACTAAACACAAATCTACTTGGACAAGGGGAGGAGTCACATACCAAGGAACAATTGCTCCAAATTTCAGCAAGAAAGACGGGATGAGCAAATAGATCGAAGAAATCGAGAGCAAGCACAGAAACAACGTGATTTTGAGCTATGAACTGGAGCTTACTCGGGAGAGAGAAGAAAGTGGCAGGGGAGAGAATTAGTGGAGGGCCAGGGGTGGCCCACACCAAGGCATGGCGCCACCCAGGGCTGGCCACGCCACCACATGGTGTGCCTGCCTGGTGAGCCCCCTCGGTACCTACCAGGTACTCCTCTGCCCCTTTTTTCACGTAAAAATTTAATATGAATTTTCTGGAATTTTTCGAGACACTTTATTTTTGAGCATTTTTCAGAAATAGAAGAATGATTTTTCTGACAGACAGATTTTTTTCTTTTTGAAACATGATGCAAGGACAAAACAAGGCTAGAACTACAAAAGTTCTAACATGCAGGCAACTAACAACATAAAGAAAACTAAATGAAAGCAAAAACTAAAATGCAAAGGATAGAAATAAACAGAGATAATCATAATGAAAACATTGTTTTGTTCAATGGAATCCTTTTGTTAGCAAGGTTGATCAAGTCTTGCTACCAAAACAATTGCATATGATACAAAACTTTGTACTCCACTAATGATTATGTTACCTCAACCTTGATAGAAATGGTCCCAATCATAATAGTTTCAAATTTTTCACTTGGTATGGGACAATATATTTCTCCAACCTGAATGCCTTCAACATGTTCAATTGAATTCAAGCCATAAGTTCTTTCAATCTTCTTGGGGAAATAGATAGATGTTCCTTGTCATTAACATTGAACGTCACCTTTCCTTGATTACAATTAATAACAACTCCTGCAGTATTAAGAAAAGGTCTCCCAAGAATAATAGACATATTATCATCTTTAGGCATTTCAAGCACAACAAAATCAGTTAATATCAAGCAATTGTGAGCCACCTGAACAGGTACATCCTCACATATACCCACAGGAATAGTGGTAGATTTATCAGCCATTTGCAAAGATATATCAGTTGGTATCAATTTTTCTAGTTGAAGCCTCTTATAGAAAGAGAAATGCATAACACTAACTCCAGCTCCCAAATCACACAAAGTAGTTCTAACATAACTGTTCTTAATAGAGCAAGGGATAGTTGGAATCCCTAGGTCTCCAAGTTTCTTTGGAACCTTACCATTAAAAGAATAATTAGCAAGCAAAGTAGAGATTTCTTCATTAGGGATCTTCCTTTTATTCGAGACAATATCCTTCATATACTTTGAGTAAGGAGGCAATTTAATAGCATCAGTCAAAGGAATTTGCAAGAATAAAGGCTTCATCCACTCACAAAACTTATTAGTGTTCATCTTCCTTAGACTTGTGTTTCTTATCAGGGAAAGGCATAGGTTTTTGGACCCAAGGTTCTCTTTCACTACCATGTTTCTTAGCAATAAAATCTTCTTTGGTGTATTTAGTAGTCTTAGTGTGGTTTTCAGGTTCTTCTTCAACTTTTTCTTCATTAGGAACTTCATTTTCTTCATTACCACTTTCAGTTTCAGCATCATAGATAGATATACTATTAGGATATATAGCAGGTTCAGAGGGTTCTACAATAGTTTTATGGTTCTTTTTCCTTTTCTTACGAGTAGAACCACTCTTTTTAGCTTGTTGAGAATCCTGCCCAATTCTTTTGGGATGCCCCTCAGGATATAGAGGATCCTGGGTAGCAGCACCACTTCTAGTTCTAATTTCATAAGCATGTTTTTCTTTAGCAGCATTAACTAGCAAGTCGTTTTGCACTTTAACGAGTTGATCTATTTGAGTTAGAACCATTTGAAAGTGTTTAAAGATCATTTTAACATCATTAGAGGTTCTTTCCACAATATATTTCAACTCAACAATAGCTCTAATGTTTTCCGTTAGATGATTTTGCACCCTTTTATTAAAGTTATCTTGCTTAACAATAAAGATATCAAATTCTTCTAAGCATTAATCAGGAGGTTTCAAGTAAGGGATATCACCTTCATCAAAGTGTTGGAGAGAGTGTACCTCAATAGTGGGTGAGTAGGGAATAGGCTTACATAATTCTTCTATAGGAGGTAAATTCTTGACATCTGCAGCTTTAATTCCCTTCTCCTTAAGACATTTCTTAGCTTCCTTCATCACTTCATCATTTAATTCAATAACTCCCCTCTTCTTTGATGTTGGAATAGGCACAGGAATAGATGGTTCAGGTACAATTACTTCAGGTGTAGCTTGTTTAGGAGGAGTCCAATCTTCATAATTCTTACTTATTTTGGCCATTAATTCCTCATCTTCCTTTGGAGTCCTATTCCTGAAAACACAATCAGCACAACAATCTAGGTATGTCCTAGATTCCTCGGTTAGTCCGTTATAAAATATATCAA
The DNA here is from genome assembly GCA_910589775.1 of Avena eriantha. NCBI lineage: Eukaryota > Viridiplantae > Streptophyta > Magnoliopsida > Poales > Poaceae > Avena > Avena eriantha. Next base: position 201,966,357 of record OU342744.1, on the reverse strand, counting down.
GAAGCTCATTCTTAGGTAATGGACTTCCAGCCTGTGCATGAATCAAAGCACAAACCTTGCCCAAGATTCGGGCAATACCTCTTTTTCTCCCTGTTTAAAATCAAAAAGTTCCTGCAAAATAGCATGTCTAGCACTAGGAGGAAAATATTTCTGCAGGAAAGTACTAATCAAGCACTCAGGGCTATCAATAGATCCGGGAGGTAAATTATTAAACCAAGTTTTAGCTTCTCCTTTCAGTGAAAAGGGGAAGATCTTAGCAACAAAGTAAGTACGCATCTTAATATCATCAGAAAACAAGCCACTCATAGTAGAGAGTTCATTCATATGTGTTACCGCACTTTCATTCTTAGCCCCACAAAAAGGTTCTTTCTCGACAATAGCTATGTAAGATAGATCGAGAGAGAAATCATAATCTTCATCTATAATGTTTATGGGAGAAGCAGCAAACTTAGCATCAAGAGATAATTTGGGTCTAATAGTACGCCTCTCAAGGAGACTCTTAGCAGCGCTCCTATCATGTGTGTTCTTACATTCTTCAATAAACTCATCGGTCATCTCAACATAATCTTCTTCAGTATCATAACTCTCACTAGACTCAGGTGAGCTAACAGGTGTGGTAGTGTCTTCATTAGGAGTTTTGGTATTTCCAGCCATAGTTCTAGCAATCGTAGCATCTAGGAAAGGACCTAATGAACCACTCTTATCAAGCACGGTAGAAGCAGCATCATAAGTATCAGAAGTTTTAGATTCAGCAGTAGTAGCAGTGTGTGTAGCATGTGTATGTGGTGGTGTAAGGAACTTACTCAAAACAGACGGTGAATCAAGAGCGGTAGAGGTGTTCAGGACCGTACCTCTTCTTGTAGTGGATGGTAAAATAGGAACCTTGCCATCACGAGACTTACCCATGATGGATGGATAGTAGCGAACAATAGAGAATCCAAGTGAACTTGATAAATAAAGCTATACTCCCCGGCAACGGCGCCAGAAAATAGTCTTGATGACCCACAAGTATAGGGGGTGTATCGCAGTATTTTAGAGGGAAGTGAAACCCAATTTATTGATTCGACACAAGGGGAGCCAAAGAATATTTATAAGCCTTAACAACTGAGTTGTCAATTCAGCTGCACCTGGAAACAATCTTGCTCACAGCAGTTTATCAGTAGCAACAGTTTTGTAGTAGGAATAGTAAAGTAACAGCAGTAGTAAAGCAAAGACAGTAGTAACAAAAGCAGTAAACAGTGGGATTCGAGTGCGATAGGCATAGGGATGGATGGACGGGTGTTGCATGGACAAGACAATTCACATAGCAATCAGAACATAGGGCGATTGCAGATAAATAAGATAAAGCACCCAAGTGCTAGACAATCCTAGGAATGTGTTCCATATATAGTCATACGTGCTCACAATGAGAACTTGTACAACATCTTTTGTCCTGCCAGCCCATTTGCAGCGGGGCCTCTAGGGAACTACTGGCAATTAAGGTGCTCCTTTTAATAGAGCACCGGAGCAAAGCATTAACACTCCATGAACACATGTGATCCTCACATCAAAGCCTTTCCCTTCCGGTTATCCCGATTTCTGTCACTTCGGGGCCATAGGTTCTGGACAACAACGTGTGTATACAACTTGTAGATAAGCCCCAAAACAAAATTATCATAATGAATCAATAATAAGTTCAGATCTGAAATCATGGCACTCGGGCCCTAGTGACAAGCATTAAGCACAACAAGTCGCAACAAAGTCATAAAGCACTAATAAAAGATACTAGGCACCATGTCCTAACAATCTGATGCCATTACATGAACGATCTCATCCAATCCCTACCATCCCCATAGCCTACAACGGGGGATTACTCACTCATAGATGGGGGAAACATGGATGGTCGATGGAGATGATGGTGAAGATCGATGGAGATGGCTCCGAGGGCACTTCCCCGTCCCGACAGGGTGCCGGAACAGACACTTTCTGTCCCTCGAATCTCCCCTTCGGTGGCGGCGGTGCAGTGGAAATTTTCGTGGAAAAACGTCGAACCCCCTCGAGTTTTTAGGCTAGAAGGCTCCTTATAGGCGAAGAGAGAGGCCAAGGGGGTGCCTGGGGGGCCCACACCACCCCCTGGCACGGCCTGGCCTGGCCCGCGCCACCAGGTGGTGCGGCCACCCCAGGGCTCTTCTCCGTCTCGTATTCTGGCTCCTAGAGTCTTCGGGCGAAATAGGATTTTTGGCATATTTTCCGAGATTTTTCCTGATAGTTGATTTTCTACACAAAAAGTAGACACCAAGGCAATTCTGCTGAAAACAGCGCCAGTTCGCATTAGTTGCATCCAAATCACACAAGTATAGAGGAGAAACAATAGCAAAAGTGTTCGGGAAAGTAGATACGTTTTGGACGTATCAGGCACGAGAATGTATTCCTTTGTCTTGTTCGCGACCAAGATGCCTTGGAGGTACGAGGCCACGAATCGCCATTCAATGGCGCTTCCCAAGCAGCCATCACGCATGTAGTAAGGGTCCACTATAGCGATGCCCGGGCTGTTCTCTCTAATGATCTGAATGGCCAGGCTGAGAGAAAACAGGCGTACCATGGTATAGTGCAGCGGATACAGGTGGAACATATTGAAGATGTCGTTAAACCGCAGGAAGAACAGATCCGCGGGACATTATCAATGAAGCCCAAGCCTCGTGGCACCTTAACCACGAATACCGGGTGCGAGGGATCTTTCTCTGCAAGAAGGCGTCTCTCTATCGTCAGCACAACGTCATGCACACTCCTCATTTCTGAAGTGGCGAGCCTGAGCAATTTCTTAGTTAGCATGGGCTCACCCGCCACATGCATCCTCCACATAATACCCTTTGGTCTTGGTGGCCCGTCCTGAAACCTGATTGGATTCGCAGTTGACGCCATCGGCTGGCTCGAGCTGCGAGATTTTCTTTTCCTGGTCTTCTTGCCTTTTGGGAAGTGGGTAGGCACCGCAATCTGAGCATCGATCGCCCTATGTAGTGTGTCAGGGCTTAGAACAAAGGGCCGGTTGGATGTATCCGCTGGCTCGGTGAAGGTGCAAGCTGGAGGCGTCTCCTGAGAACCAAAGAGACGTTTGTTGCAAGTGGCTTTCTCTGCGGGGCCACCAGCTGGGTCTTCGTTTAGGTCGCCGGGGAAAAGATTAGTGTTGATGAAATCATCGAAGTAATCTTCATCATCCTCATTCGGATCCTGCGCCATGGTCATGTCAATATGACCAGCCGAACAATCGCGTGGAGGTGACGGTGTGGGGGTCTTGCCATGGCTTGCCGCTGGCACGACAGGCAGTGTTCTTTTCTGTGGGGTGATGGCCCCGGCCGTCCCCAAACGAATCATGCTCTTTGGCCATAGCAGGAATAAGCCGAAGCAACTTCTGAGGACAGTCGGCTCTTCTTCATCCGCTCCTGGGGTTGAATGGGAGGTTCCAAGTCATCGCAGCCCCTTAGAACCCGTATAATTTTAACCCTATGCACGCTATCTGGCATCGGCTTTGAGTGGAACGTGCGGTGCAAGGGTTGAATGATGGTACCCTTGGCAACATCCGTCAACTCGTTGTTCACGAAGCTTAAGAGAGTGCATGGAACATCCGTTTGTGAAAAACATGTATGGCATTAAAAAGATGCCATAAGAGTAATAAATGGCAAGGCGGTAAAGTATTTGGTTTACCGTGATGGCGTCGAGCTCAGCTAATGTCGAGGCACCGCGTACAACAACGGGCGTGCAAAAGACGGAGGGGCTGCTTGATGGCATGGTGCCGGCCACCGACGTATTCTCCCTATCGGTTGCATTAAGCTCCGGCGCCACGGTGATGGCAGGGGGAGTCACCAATGCTTCCGGCGCCGTCGTGCTAGCGGGCGGAGTGACCAATGCTTCTGGTGTCGCCGTGCTAGCGGGCGGAGTCACGAACACATAATTCACCGGGATCGCCGGCGCCGCATTGTTTGAGTGGCTACTGACCATGCTTGGAATCGGGCACGGCCCTTGTCGACCACCCGCACTCCATTTCGCTATTGACTCCACCAAGGTAGGCAGGATGGAGGTGAGGGTGATTGCCAGGTTGTCTTGGACGATCTGCGGGATCTGTGCCACTTGTTCCTTAAGTTCCTGAACCTCGCGGTTTTCCTCGTCGCTCCTTCCCTCCACACACATCCTCGGGGGTGGACCAAAATGATCCACCCAATTCTTAGCCCCGAAGCCAGCCAGACGGCCAGCCGACGATGGCTTCTTTGTAACCGGCGTGATTTTCTTGGCCCAGTTCATCGCCCTGTTAAAAGGGTTATGCCACCGGGTGGCCACCGTCGACCCGTGGTATGAGGAACCATGGGATCCCTGACGAGCAATTTCCTGCTCCTGCAGAAGAAGTAACGTGAACCGTTTAGAATTCGACTTGATCGATTAGAATGTAATCGACTTGATCCACGGTAATTAAATTACTTACCGCAAGAACCGCGAAGTCCTTCACCTTAGTTTCCGCGGTGAGTTCTTTGGTTTGGGGGTCCACATGGTAACGAGCCCTGATGAAGTTTCGAAGCTGCTTGTTTTTGAAATTCGAAAAGGGGTTAGGTATCCCCTTAACTCTATACTCGTCGTCCTCCTTATCCCATTTGGGCTCCGCAGCTCTGTAACCACCAGATCCGAGATGGTGTTGACCTATATTCATCGCCTGCAATTCCTTTCCCCGCTTACTTGAGGCCTTGGCTGCTTCGGAGGTGCACTTGGCCTTGAACTCCTGGAATTGATCTTCGGTGATCTGTGGGTCAATCTTCTGGATCTCCTCGAGACTTTTCCCTTCTTTAAATATCTTCTTCTTTATCCGGGTTCTCCAGCTGGCCAGGGCGGTGCTCATCCTCGTGAGGGCGGATTTATTTACTTCATTCCCATGATAATCTGTGTTCCGATACTGAAGGGGGAACTTGTATCTTGCGTGCAGCTTCTCGAAGAGGAGTGTGCGCAAATGGCCATTATCTTTATGCCGGAGATTCTCGGTGTTGATCGAGATGGTGGTCCGGGTGATAGCCGCCACTTGCCCACCGTACCCTTTGACCACATGGTCGGGCGCCAAAGGAACCCCTGTTGGGCTCACTTCGGTAATTTCCTCTCTGACGGTGCCGACCGTGTTCGGGTGCCTTTCCTTCTTCTTCTTAGGCGGATTACTACCACTTGTTGTGCCCTCGCCGTCATCAGTGGTTTCATCATTCGCCGTTCCTTCGGCCGCTTCTTCTTCCTCCGCGTCTTCCATCACATCGGCGTCGCTCTCGGAAGGGTTGTATTCTTCATCACCCTCTGTCATTCTTTCTAGCCGCTCGACCTCCTCCCAGAATGATAAGGGTTTGTTTTGAGGTCTCACTTCTCCTTCAGCATTGATACGCTGAGAAGATCCAGCCTCGTCATTGTCACACATGTTTGCACTAATAAAAGGCAAATAATGGTTAGTAAAGTGCGCGGAAAAATCCGGCATGACCATTGCTCATTTTTGTTAAACTAGGAGTGCCCGATTTCTACCGAAACGGAAGTTAATCAACATTTCGGCGAAAATCAGGACTCATTTCATACAAGCACCTGCATACGAATACAACTAGGCAGGGTATTTTCCTGTATATAAGCCTAGCAGTAGACCTAGAGCACCTGCATATAAGCCTAACAGCAGACATGGAGCTACACAAAATAATGGTTAGAAATAATTTTCCTGTAGCTTTCATCTATAACAGCAGACCTGGAGCTACACAAAGCTAGAAAGCACTAGAGTATTTTTCTTCTAATTTTCCTGTAGCTTTCATCTATATCAGATACGGTACAACTAGCCCAAAAATTTCATCACTTCACCTCCAAAACAAGCAGTACCCTAGCTCTGAATGTGTATGCATCTATATTTGCTTCGCAAGCAAACAGGATTTCCTACCAATATTCATATGCTGAAGCAATTCTATGTTTCAGAAAAAGTTGTCTCACAAAAGAATGAACAGTCTAATTGCTAATAGTCACGCACATTATATCATTAGCAGGCAGGCTATGGTTTACTAGGTCTCAGTCCATTAATTGCTTCCAATTCCCTGAACTGCAAATAGAACTAGAAGGCATACCTTTATAATATTTGATCAAGCCTTACACTAGATGATGATAGTAGCCTCGCTAAAACACTACGCAAAAAGCTAAGCAAAAACATAGAGGGTAGCATTGTCAAGAAACAAGTAAAGAAAAGAAAACACTTCCAAATTTCCTTCACAAGATGTTGTTAGCGGAAGTAAGAAGGGGAGCCCCGACAACCATTCATTTCAGAATTGTAGGACTTCAAAATCAAAATCAAGAAATAACACTGCGATGTTGAATTGGACTTGACTCTCTGCCTAGAAGCAAGACCACAACGGGCATTGCACTGCATTGATGATGTTAAAAAAAGTAGTTAAAAATTATAAAATTATATAAATTTGATGTTTTGAATGCATTATTTCTTTTGTTATAAAGGGTCAAATATAGTAATGTTTGATTGGTAAAATACTAAAATGACCTACATTTGTTATCAGATATAGTAAGCTTCAAAGCTGTGAAGCTACAAGTTTAATTAGTATTCTCATATCAGATTCAATGAGTCGTCCACATACTGAAGCCCACTTCTAAAAATGCTCAAACTCGACAGCACTTGGAAGGACTGATATTCTATGGAACAGGGGAGAGGAGACCAAGATACAGGAGAAAGCTTACAGATTCCACAAAACAAGGCTTGAATCTAATCTTGTTGGCAAGGACTAACAAGCCATAACAAGATAAATCAGCTTTAGTGTGATGAGGTCACTTAAAACAATAGAACACATATACCCAGCTAAAAATACCTTTTTACAGCTATATGCATTCACAATCACTTGATCAACTAACTAGTAGAAGTAGTAAAAGGTTAACAAGTCAAAACTTGTGATTGCCAGCAAACATCTAACATAGGCCAAATCAGTGGTCTAACACAAACTGTTCAACAGTGAAGAAGTACTGGTTGGCAATCAGCTAAGTGCAACTATTGGTGGTGGAAGTTCGCAGCTCAGAGCTTGCAATGGTTCGATGCCCGGGGAGCAGGCCCGAAACCCTAGCTCGAGACGGCAACCACGGCCCCGGGGAGCGACAAAGACCAATCTCAGGGGAAGCGTAGAGGAAGAAGCTTAGGCTCACCGGTAGGAGCGGATGCGGGGGGCTTGAGCGCAGCTAGAGCCGGCGCGGGAGAGGGGCGCTTGCGGAACACCGTGGAGGAGAGCCACGCGGCGCCGCCCGCGATTAGGCATGACGCGGGGTCCACGAGCCTAGACACCCACCCGCCGCCCTCGCCTGCTCCCTCTCCACCGGCAGGGCCCTGGAAGACGGCGCTGGTACTAGCAGGGCCTCCTCTCCTCCTCCTCGGATGCGGCGGCGGTAGATAGATGGGAGATAGATGGGAGACGATGGGAGATGTGACTGTGCGCAGCACAGACTTGTCACAACACTTAGCCGTAGCGCACCCTTACCTAGTAGCCGTAGCGCACCCTTACCTAGTGCGCTTACCTAGTGCGCTACGGGTAACCGTAGCGCACTAGGTAAGGGTGCGCTACGGCTAAGCGTCGTGTCAAGTCAAACAAAAGGCTGCCGCCCCGTTAGTTGACACTAGCACTTGCATATCCCACTGGTTTCGCCCTAGCTATGTACACTCACTAAACCTGGAGCACCCAGGTTCAAACCCTGGTGCCCCCATTTTTTGTTTTTATTTTAAAACTACTTTAAAATATTAAAAAATATCCCAAAAATTATGTAAACTATACAAAATATATGTTATATGTTTTATATGAAAAAAAATGGTACATATATATCATCAAAAGTGGTACAAAAGTGATTCAAAGTAGAAAGAAATTAAATAATAATGTGTCCATTAATAATATGCCATCCATATGCATCAATACAAACTTTTTTGAGCTATCGTTTTACAATATTTTTTCCCTTCTTTGTCGCGGTTGAATAATTTAGCCCTGGCACTTTTATGTTTCTTCGCTCGAACGGGCTACCTTTTTTGGGTAAGGTTGTCCTTTTTCTTCTTGTGATGTATGTTTCTTCATCGTAGTCGTCGTCATCTTCAATCTTTGGATCACCGTACTGGTCGAAGTCTTGCTCGTTGGCGACTCCATCCATTCCGATGATGTTTCTTTTTCCTCTCATCATGACAACATGGCTAGGCTTTGTCGGGTCAGTAATAAAAAAACATTGGTCCACTTTGCTAGCCAGTACCCACAGTTCATTTTTCGCGGCGATGTGTGCACCGATGGCCTTGGATTTGGTTGCTTCGGGTATTAACATGGTTGTGAAATACCGGTCTTCTCTTTCGACGCTCTTGGCCCATCTGACACGGAACATCGACACCTTTTCTCCACAGTAGTTGAGCTCCCAGATCTCCTCGATCCTTCCATAAAATCTTTCCTTCACGTTATCATCAGTGTAGAATTCCGATGTTACGACTGAGTTCTGATAGTCACACTTGTTGTCCTTTTCCTCCGTGTAGAATGTGTAGCCGTTGATACCATACACCTGATAGGTCACCAGGTTGTGCATGGGTCCCTGCGACAAGGTGAATATGATGTTTTCCTCCGTAGAATGCGATTGCGGGGGATTATCTAGGAGCGTCTGCCTAAACCAACGTGTGAAATCTGAGTTGTGCTCTTTGATTATTTCTCCATGCGTCCTCTGTATGCCCCGGTCACTATACTTCTTCTCGATTGACCTTTTGTGCTTTTGTACCCAAGGATCGACCAGTTCTAAATGTTGTAGCATGACTAGGTTTGCTCTATCAAAGTCTGCGCGTCGACAATCGTAGTCTGCATGCAGTACGCGATGACCCTCTCGGTGACCTGATCCATCGAGCTTGCCAAGGTGCCTATTGACGGGAAGACCGACAGGGTTCTCGATGCCTAGATAATTCGTGCAGAAAGAGATGCACTCTTCGGCAAGAAAGCCCTTGGCTATGCTTCCATCTGTACGGGACCTGTTGCGAACGTATCCTTTGATGTGTCCGTTCATCCTTTCGAACGGCATCATGCTGTGGAGGAACATCGGCCCGAGTTGGATGATATCCTCCACAATATGGACCAGCATATGCACCATAATGTCGAAGAATGCGGGCGGGAAGTACATCTCGAGCTCGCATAGTATCACCATGATCTCCTCTTGTAGCCTCCCGAGCTGTTTCACGCCAATTGACTTTCGAGAGACGACGTCGAAAAACTTGCAGAGCCCAAACAATGTTTCTCGGACATGCTCATCCATTATACCTCGTAGTGCAACCGGAAGTATCTGCGTCATTAGCACGGCACAGTCGTGAGACTTCATCCCACTAAACCTCTGCTTAGCCTCATCTAGGTACCTGCTTATCTTGCCCGCGTAGCCGTAAGGAAATTTGACTCCTAGAAGGCACTTGAAAAACTGTTTGATCTCATCCTAGCTTAGTGTGAAGCATGAAGGGGGGCAGTAATATTCGTTCTTCTTGACCTTTTTACGCTTTTTACGACCTTTTGTCGCCTCCGACTGATGATCATCGTCATCTTCCTGATCATCAGGAGTAGGGCGTCCTCCATGAAGATCCTTCCGGATGCCCATGAATATCAAGTCGTTCCTTGCTTTAGGACCATCTTTCGTCCTATCTGGCATGTTGATTAGGGTGGCGACTAGACTCTCACACACGTTCTTTGTGATATGCATGATGTCAAGGCTATGAGGCGTGCGGAGAAACTTCCAGTATGGCAACTCCCAGAAAATAGACCTTGTTTTCCATACCTTCATCAACGGCTTGTCTTGCTGCCTCTTTTGCTTCTTTCCTGGTTTAGGACACTCTTTCCAGTTTTTCAGCAATTCATCCACTTCTTCACTGCTCCTCCGCTCTGGGATTCCTCGGGTCTCGGATTTTCCACTGAACAGACCTCCATGTTTTATCCATGCATCATTCTTTCCAAGCCACCTTTGGTGCCCCATGAACACAGTTTTCGAAGACCCTGGATCTTTCTCTAGTTGGAGATAGGTTGTGTTATCCATGCACCTAACGCATGCGTAGAATCCTTGGATAACCTGCCCCGAGAAATATCCGCAACCTGGATAGTCTTGCACCGTAGTGACCAACGCGGCTCTCATAGTGAAATAATCTTGTGCGACAGCGTCATACGTTATTGGCTCCGGATTCCCATAACATGGCTAGCTCCTCTTTCAACAGCCCGAGATATAGATTGATGTCGGTACCAGGTTGTTTTGTCCCTTGAATTAGCATACTCATTTGTATGTACTTCTTTTTCATGCACAACCAGGGAGGGAGGTTGTACATCCATATAAACATGGGCCAAGTGTTGTGCGTGCTGCTCTGGCTACCGAACGGATTGAGTCCATCGGTGCTTGCACCTAGACTGATGTTTCTCGAATCTCCACCGAATTCTAGGAATTCGAGGTCTAATGCTTTCCACTGGCTACCATCTGAAGGGTGCGTCAGCAGCTCGTCCTTTTCAGGGTCATCGTCATCTGCTGGCTTCTTTCTTTCCGCATGCCAGCACATGAGATTTGCTTCCTTAGGGTCTGCCAAATAGCGCTGCAGACGAGGAGTGGTAGGAAAGTACCATACCACTTTTCAAGGAGCTTTCTTCCCTTTCTTGTATCGACTAATGCGGCACACCGGGCATGTGGCTTTCTCCGCGTCCTCGCCCCGATAAATGATGCAATCGTTGATGCAGACTTGGTATCTAATGTGCGGTAGATCAAGAGGACACACGATTTTCTTGGCGTCCTCGATACTAGTTGGACACGTGTTCCCCTCTGGGAGACGATCGTGCCAGAATGCCATCATATCGTCGAAGCTTGCGTCGGTCCATTTGTGTTTTACCTTCATCTCCATAGCCTTGAGCATTAGATTCAACCGGGTATCATCGGGCTTGCATCCTTCATACAATGGAGTAACCGCGTCTTTCTCAAGTTGCACAAGCTTGGCTTTCTCTCTAGCGGCAGCCCTGGCGTTACTCGTCTGCTTGAGAAGTAGTTCTTGAACATAAGGGTCCTGCACCCAGCCTGACGTTGTTCCATCGTCTGCTCCGGCATCTAGATCATCATCATCCTGGTCTGCTTCCGCACCTTCACCAGCTCCAGGAGACTCTTCTTCATCTCGCCCGTCCTTGCCGTGATCATGATCATGTTGCCCGCCTTCCTCATTTTCTGCCGCCCCATTTACGGCCTCATCATCTTCGTCATCACTTATCCACCGAGTGTAGCCATCCATGAAACCATGGCGGAGCAGGTGCGCCTGCAGATTTCCGGAATCTGGGTCGATCAACCAATTGAGTTTGCATCTTCTGCACAAACATCTTATCTCCGTCATGTTATTTCGTATATGTCTGCCGTCGCGCATTTCAAAAATCTAGCCACAATGCCTTCACTCATTATGCGGACCATGGTTGCCTGCGCGGTGTACAAGGTAGAATTAGAAGTTTATTACAACCATAGAACCAATGCATGCATGCAATGGTCGATGGAAAATTTCGGCATGACCTATCCTAAAATTAGGACCTTTGCGAAATGCCAAAGTCTTGCCAAAATGGAAATGAATCAACATTTTGGCAAAACAATGCCAATATATGAGAGAGCATACAATGCATGCTCTCCAAACACATGAGAGCATCGATCCTCTCCATAGATATGTGACCATATCATCCATACACATAAACACATCCTCTTACATAGACAACTTACCGAGATGAGAGACCGAGAAGATCTCGAAGGAGAGATAAGAGACCGAGAGGATGGTGGCCGGAAGGAGGGCTTTCCTCTATTATGTATGTAGCATCCAAGGTAAGTTTTACATGCTACAAATGGTGAACGAGTGGAGAAATTGAGGTGGAAGGAGGAGGGGGGCGAGATCCAAGGAGGAAGAAGGAGGGGAAAGTGAAGTGGGAGATGGTGAGATCTAGTCAAATGTGCAAAGGTATCTGCCAAAAAGTAGTAGCAGAACGCACATCCATGGCGCACATGGAGGGGTGCGCCACAGGAGTAAAGAACATCCGTGGCGCACATACCAGCAGTGCGCCACAGACGTGTTTTCCCAGTTACAGAGTAGGGTGGCCCGATCTTGCCTGTAGCGCATGGTGCCCATGTGCGCCACGACTACCGGCCACACCTGTAGCGCACTTCACACGGGTGCGCTATGGCTATATGGTCTACGGCCGATAGTGCCCTGGCCCACACACGACCGTGGCGCACCATCCGCATGTGCGCCACTATTACGGTAGATAGCCGTAGGGCACCTGTGGCTAGTGCGCCACGCCTATTTTAGCCGTGGGGCACCACTAGCACGTGCGCCACGGATGTGCGGATTACCTATAGCCATTTTCCTGGTAGTGTCGAGCCCGCTCCTCCTCGCCTCTGTCGCTCCGCCGCATCGCCTGGCACCGGAGCCCCTGCCACGAGCTCCCTTCTCCGTTCCAGACTGCCACAGCCTCTCCCGCGGCCACCCTTGCGGCGCTCGTCCCGCCATCGAGCCCGGCTGCCTCGAGTCGTTTCCCCACTGCTGAGGGCCTCTTGAGTTCGTCCCGCTCGCACAACCGTCGCTCTCACGTGGGTGAGGCCATGCCCCTGCCCAACCCGGCCACTTGTTCTTGTGCTATCAAGAGGTGTGTGTTGCGCCTGGACTTTGGCCCAATAAGAAGTACCTCCAAAGATTGGAAATGTGAGATGGTGTGGAGCTGATGTATGTGGTTGTGAAGATGTTTTGGCAATGATACAGTGGTATGATGAGTTGGTGTTGATGTGCTTCCATGGACAAGGGCATCAATGTTGTTGACAAGATCTTCCGAAGACCTTCGGTGATTCATCGACACCGGAGCCGCGGTATCCACAAGATCTTCTCGGATCCGATGGCCGAGACACCGACCATGGACCCGAAGACCGCATCTGGCGTTCTTCACCCTCTCGGATCCGAAGACCGACCTTGGCGAACCTGAACCCCGTCGAACCCTCGGAACCCCAAGATCTTCGGACCTTGATGTATGCCCCTTTCCGAGACCCGTATTTTTATAATATATGATATCTACCTATTGCATGTAATTGTACATGCTTGCACTCATATGTTGTGGTTTGGGGGCATTATGTCGATTCGCTCATAATTAAATATGGAGATTAGATGTGGCTATTCTAGTCTTATATTGGCTCCATTTAAATTTGTGTAGCAAACCGATGCCATGTTTTGCCTTGTTAATACAATATTTAAATTGCGGGGTATCTAAACAACATGAACTATCTCATTAATTATCAGGACCCCGGTTCCGCTTAATATTTTCTAGTTGTATCGCATCCTTGACATGTCATGTATCATACATGTATCATGCCGATTCTTCTGCAGTAGTATTAAATAGTGCATCCGGTGTTTCTTGTAGTGCTTTGGTTCTTCGCGGATTAGGCCGTTGAGTTGATGCGAGTATCGACAAGTTCTTCGGATAATGAACCTTTGACAGTGTTTCCCAAGCGAGCAATCTCCCCCTTTCTACCTATTTTGCATTTATAGTCTTTACTTCCTTCCTGTTGATCTATTGTTATCCGTGTTGTGATGCTTTATTTTCTGTGATCCATTTATACCCCGTGCAGCATATATTGCCTTGGACACCTCCTATTACATGTTGTTTGATAGACAGTCGGCCTTGCGAGTGTAGTTGCTTGCTCAGGTGCTGCTTCGCGTCGTGTCGTTCCGCTGTTGACGGAAGGTTAGCACATGCTTAATGGTGGAGATGCTTAATGGTGGAGATGATCATGACTTTAATTACAACTTGATATTAAAATGCTGGGAATAGATATAACTAATGCAGAGGCACCGATGGGCAATAGATAATATTTGGTTTTTAACCGCTCACTTGTGTCCCGTAGGCCCCGAGTACTTGATACATGTTCCTTGACTATCGCACTATCCGCATGTGGGACCATGAATCCCCTTAGCCAGAGCTTGATTCATTTCTTATTTCTTGGGGCCACAAACTAGTTTGGGGTTTTATTACTATCATGTACCTATGCCATGCTTTACTGCTTTATTTACGATTGTGCGTGGAGCACCTGTACTGTTTTGGATCGTGACACATTTTCGCTGTATCGACAAGCTCAGTCACACTTTCGGGTTCCCAGTCGTTTACCGCCGTCTACACAAACCCTGGGTCCGTCTCGGAGCCAGCCAACTTTGTTGCGGGTAGCTTAGTGGGTGGCCCCCTGAAATCTTTTATGAATCCTGTGATTGCTTTGTCATGAAAGCCTCGTCAGGTTTTGATTTGGTTTTTCCGAGGTTGATCGTGTGTGTGTTGCTATTTGTGCACCCCTGCAGGGTAAATCTTTCTGAAAGCCGTGTCCGCAGTTATGGACGACTTGGAGCACAATATCTCGATCATAGACAACAATAACTAAAGTAGTGTTGTGAATTTGACTTAATATATGTGACTAGTAATCAGCTTCACTACAATGGAATGGATAATAAAAGTGCCAACAACTGGTGGAACTGGGGTGTATCATGTCATGCTATACCTGCCTAGTAAGTATTGCAACTACAACGGAATGGTTAACTAAAACTGCCCACTATGTATGCTATCAGGATGACTCATACTATTTATATATAACTAGTAAGTGCGGCAACTATAATGGAATGAATAAAATTGCCAACTGTGTGAGTTTCCTCGGTATGACTTCTTTGTTTGGTCTCGAAGGGGAATACTAGGATGGGTATGTTTGGTGTTAGTATCAGGTTGGTTCCGAATAGGTCTTTCTTATCCCTTTCTAATAGCCGATAGTTGTATCAAGTCTCTATAGGTTGTGTAGTGCATGCTTTGTTGCCGCTTCAGTCCATCATACCTATGTAGGCGAGAGCCCCCGAATTCTAGCCTCGCCGTGTACTGGCCTCAGTATTGACGCTCCTCTTTTTTTCTTTGCCCTTTGTCGGCACCCCTTTTGTTTTAGCAGGTTCGAGATCGACGTCGTTAGCAGGGTTACCCTTTCGGCTTGGCCTGGGCAGGGTTATGGACGCCATTGGTTATTCTTCAGGGATCTTAGCTCAATTTGCTTCTTATCCGTACTCATATGTTGTATCGTTTTCAAGGTGATTTGGATCGTTGTACTGTATATCTGTATTCTTGACTCAGTGAGTCATTGTTGTATATATATATATGTTTCGTGGGTTCCATCATGGACTATTGTGTAATGATATTACTTCGGTTTCCACCCGCACGCAAGTGCTTGGTGTTCATCTTTGAATTGTTTCTATGCGGGTTTGGCGGGAATCGCTGAAAACTTGTATAGGGCCGATTCGAGGGTGTTACAATTGTGTTTTAGACAAAGATGATTTTTTTTCAGCATTCAAAAGTTTTTCCTCAATAGTTTTATTGAAAGCAGTTTGTTTACTAATAAAATCCTTAAGCATGACTTCAAGTTCGGAGGGTGCACTTCTATTGTTTTTGTAGGAATTGCCATAAGCATTGCCATTATTGGGAGGATATGGCCTATAATTATTACTACCAAAATTATTCCTACAGGCATTGTTGCTAAAATTATTGTTTCTAATGAAGTTCACATCAACTTGCTCTTCTTGAGCAACAAAAGAGGCTAAGGGAACATGATTTGGATCAATATGAGTTTTTCCATTAACAAGCATAGATATAATAATATCAATTTTATCACTCAAGGAGGAGGTTTTTTCAACAGAATTTACCTTCTTACCTTGTGGAGCTCTCTCAGTGTGCCATTCAGAATAGTTAACCATCATATTATCAAGGAGCTTTGTTGCAGCACCCAAAGTAATGGCCATAAAGGTGCCTCTAACTGCAAAATCCAACGGATTTCTTGAAGAATGATTCGGCCTTGCATAAAAGGTTTGGATAATCATCCAAGCAGTCAGTCCATGAGTGGGGCAATTCTTTACCAAAGATTTCATTCTTTCCCAAACTTGAGAAACATGTTCATTATCAAATTGTTTAAATTTCATTATTTCACTTCTCATAGATATAATCTTAGTTGGAGGATAGTATTTTCCAATAAAAGCATCTTTGCATTTAGTCCAAGAATCAATACTATTTCTAGTTAGGGATAGCAACCATTCTTTAGCTTTTCCTCTCAAAGAGAAAGAAAACAATTTAAGTTTAATAATATCTCCATCTATATCCCTATGTTTTTGCATCTCACAAAGTTCAACAAAGTTATTAAGGTGAGCAGCAGCATCATCAGTACCAGCACCAGAGAATTGTTCTTTCATAACAAGATTGAGCAAAGCAGGTTTAATTTCAAAAAAGCAGCTTCAGGAACAGGTGGAGCAATAGGTGTGCACATGAAATCATTGTTGTTTGTGCTAGTGAAGACACACAACTTAGTGTTTTCAGGAGTATTCATTTTTTTGTAAGATTAAAGCAAGCCAACAGAAATAGAAACTGAAATAGGAAGTATTTTGTTGTGTGTTTTTTATAAAAGAAACAAACCAGTACAACTATTTTTGTGTGTTTTTGATAAAAATAAACAAGCAAACAAAGCAAAAATAAACTAAGCAAAACAAGAAAACAAGGTAAAGAGATTGGTTGTGAGGGACTCCCCTTGTGAAGCTGTCCTTAACTCCCCAGCAACGGCGCTAGAAAAAGGCTTGTTGGCTCAAAATACGTCGAGCTCGTTGGGAACCCCAAGAGGAAGGTATGATGAGCACAAGTTTCCCTCAGTTATGAAACCAAGGTTATCGAACCAGTAGGAGCAAGAAAACAACTCCAAGGTGTTGCTAACAACTTGGAATCCTGCACAACACAACCACAAAACTTTGCCCCAACTTATAGTGAGGTTGTCAATCTCACTGGTTTTGCTGAAAACAAAGGATTAAATGTATAGTGTGGAAGATAGTAATTGCTTGCAAGAAGTAAACAGTAAACGGTAAACGGTAGATGGTATCAATGGTAAAGGAATGGACTGGGGTCCATAGTTCACTAGAGGTGTTTCTCCTTAAGATAAATAGCATGTTGGGTGAACAAATTACAGCGGGGCAATTAACAGATTGAGAAAGCATAACAATGCATATACTAGACATCTTGACTCCTATGAGATTTGATTGGGCATTACAACATAATACATAGACCGTAATCCAACTACATCTATGACTAATAATCCACCTTCAGGTTATCATCTGAACCCCTTCCAGTATTAAGTTACAAGCAACAGATAATTGCATTAAGCAAAGTGTGTAAAGTAAACAATATGATTGCCCCATAGACAAAGGATTGATGTTTTCTCCCTAGTAGCAACAGCACATCTACAACCTTAGAGATTTCTGTCACTTCCCCAAATTACTAGAGGCATGAACCCACTATCAAGCATAAATACTCTCTCTTGGAGTTGCAAGCATCTATTTGGCCAAGATAGTTACTAACAACAGAGAGCATGCAATATCACAAATAACATAGACATGATAGAATCAATAATCAATCTGAAATAGCATCTCAATATCCATCGGATCCCCGCAAACACAACATGTAAGATTACAAATAAATGATCTTGATCATGAACGGAGCTCAGAAGATCTAAACATGATAGCACAAAGGAGGAGAACCAACCATCTAGCTACTATATGGACCCATAGTCCAAGGGTGAACTACTCACGCATCACACCAGAGACAGGCATGGTGATGAAGAAGGCCTCCAGGGTGATCTCTCCCCTCTGGCAGGGTGTCGGGAAGAGCTTCGGATCCCCCCGATCTAGGGATGGAGATGGCGGCGGCTATAGACTCTTTTGTGGATTTCTGATCGGGTACTTCGGGTTTTCGTCTTGGGAGGATTTAATAGGCGAAGGGGCAAGGTCGGTGGAGTACCAGGGGGCCCACACCCCCTGGTGTAGCGCCCTACCCTGGCCGCGCCGCCACCAGGTGTGGCCGCCCTGGTGCGCCACTTCGTCTCCCCTCCGGACTCTGTGTTCCTTCGGGTAAAATATTGACTTGGGCTTTTGTCCCGTCCAATTTCAAGAATATTTCCTTACTAGCTTTCCTGAAACCAAAAACAGCAGAAAACAGGCAACTGGCGCTATGGCATCTTGTTAATAGGTTAGTTTTAGAAAATGTATAAAAATACCTCAAAGTGTGAACAAAACATAAGAAAGTAGATATAAAATAAGCATGGAACATCAAAAATTATAGATACGTTTATGACGTATCAAGCTGTTCGTGGGGAGGAAGAGGATGAACTTCTCTACTATCCCACCTCTTTCACTCTAGGATTTTTCCCTTAGTAAAAAATGGCCCACCCTCTCTAGGGAGGTCCTGGTGCTCCTTATATAGGGGAGCCCAGGTTACAAGTTAGGGCATACGTGAACCGAATATGCCTCTCCCAAAATAGTAAAGCGGTACGCCTCTTTTCTCCCTCGTAAGCTACTCCGGACTCATGGTGTAAGCCTCTCTGAGCCCCTCTGCGGCGCGGTGTCACCCGACATAGCCAACGTCATCTTTGTCGGCCCGTACCCGCTAGTCCTTCCCTCTGTCCTCTGCGCTCACGCTACAGTGAAGAGAGAAAACCTTTGACCAAGGAGATTCCTTCCTTCTCTTGTAAGTCAAGTCGTAAGCCGGCTCAGGCCTGGTTAACTCGGCCTTGTGGGTACCTGCATACGAGTTACAAAGAGACTGCCGACATATATTTTATGTCGGCCGAGATAATGTTGGATGAACTCCGTCCGGGCCGGGTCTGCCGTAAGTCGACCTGTCTTGAGGTAACTCGGCCAGCTTACGCTTCGACCTTGCCGTACCTCGGCTATTATGGCCTTTATACCCCGGCTTGACCCTACCCGGGTTATCCCCCCAATAGGCGTTGCCTACACCCTCAGAGGCCGCGAGAGCGAAAGATTGCCTTGTTATTCGGGCGCGGCGGTTGAACGAGGCCCCATTCCTCTTCGAGAGAGAGGTAGATCGCCCTATGTGTATCAAGATCCGCCCAAGTGTGGTCGAGGCGGGCACGCACAGTCGCGTCGTCAGGGTTGGCGCGCACCACATCGAGGCACTACGAATGAGCCTCGATGAGTTCTTGTCGCTTAAGGTGCTCTAGCAGCATGACATTGTTGAGGACGTCCCACCTAAAACATTGGTCAGTGGTATGGTTGACTGACCCTTGATACGGCCATGCCGGCATCCGGGAGGGACCCTCCTCCGACCTCCGTGAACCCCGGTTCTCCAGCTTCTAGGAGCTCCCGTGCTGCTGCTCCCACCCGCTGGTCGATTGGCGGCTCCTGGTGGCTGAATGTGGCAGGAACTAGACAGGGGAAACATAGTGGCGAGACAGGAAATCATGGTGGCACAGCAGGAGCTCGCTAGAAACTCTAGTTTTGACGACAGTGGCCACACCGTCTAGCCAAAATGGCCATCTCAAACCATTTGGATCTAGCCGCTAGGCGCACTGCCAGACAGTGGCCCATTTCTCAAACAGAACATTCCGGACACATTATCCGTTGGAGATGCCCTAAAATTCATTCATCATACACTATTCCAGTCTTATCCACCAACCTCGTCTTAATATTCACTTAGGCACAACAAAGCAAGCGATCACGTCATACGATTCCATCTGTAGTTGACATGTGTACTATTGTAGCTGGTAAAAAAAGGTACGGTAGATCACAGATTTCCATTATACAGTACATCAAGCAAGAGTAGCATCCCAGACATGAAACATGCAAGTAAGGTACAGTGATTAATCGGAATCATGCCTCCTCTGCTTGTCCTTGCGGCGGCGCTTCTCCCTGTCCTCCGAGTCATGCCTACTGTCATGCTTGTCCCGCCTCCTCTCCTTGCCCCCAGAGTGTTTTTCATGCCTTCGTTCTTTCTCTCTATCCCCTCTCCTCTCGTCGTCGCGCCGCCTTTTCCCCTTCCTATCATCCTCAGAATCTTCCTGCTTTGCTGCGGGTGCAAACTCAACCTGCTCAGGCTTCATTTCAGGAGGGCCAGGGCTGCTTGGTTCTTCCTCAATGTGAGGACCCCTGGAGTCATAAAGATAACAAATGCGTTATTAAATTGGTGGAATGTCATGAAATATTATTAGCAAACCTTCTCAGACTGGACTGATTAACAGCCAATATCATATTATTAATAATAATGGCACAGTACTGTATTTCGAGGGATAATAAGAACATAAATAAAACTGTTCTCATGTGAACTTACTTGTATAGACCTAATCCTTGCACTTGTGCTGCTTCAGCATGCCCTGCTCCCAAATCCTCTGCGGTAGATCCTCTCTTTATGAGCTCAGCGTATTCATGCTTATCTAAACGATTGCCCTTGGGTCGACTACTACGCTTGGGAGCTAAGCCAAGTGCCTCACGCATGGCCTGTTCCTCCTCCTCCTTCACTCTCCTAATTTCTTCCTTCATAGCATCTTCTGCGTCAGATTTCTTATCTCTCGTATACCACAACAGGTCCTTCCCTGGCAGAGATAGCCATAGTATCAATATCAACATGCAGAAAATGTATGCGGCTAATCACAAGCATTGGAAAATCATCACAAGAAGCATTGCCATTTCAACCTACTTACAATGCAAGTCCATGAAGTCACTTTTGCAAGCCCAACGATAAGATACAAGCAGAAACTTTGCTACTCCCTCCGGTCCATATTAATGACCTCAACTTTGTCTAGATTTGTATGTATCTAGTTAAGAATTTAGACTAGATACATACGAATCTAGACAAAGTTGAGGCTATTAATATGGACCGGAGGGAGTACTAACAAAAGGCGATTATGGCCAAAGTAAGAGCTCATATATTACAATCACAAGACCATAGCAAATAATAACGGGATATCGCATGCTATTATGGAACTGGCACATCATACATGTCCACTGTTCACAAGAATACGCATTGCATATGACTCTAGGCTGAACTGTGTAATTGCTCAACCTAATTGTACCTGAAACGTATCCAATCAATAGAGATGCACTAGCGCCTAGCAGTTTTCTTGATGTAAGTAGCAGTCTAGCGGAGTAGGTACATAGATTTGCTTATATTATGCTGGACCCCATAATTGGTTGATCAGAATGCGCAGAGAGCCAGAGACTTATTGATGAGGAACAGTATAGAGAAAAAAAAACCAAATTAAAATCCAGTACTAGCTTCTACACACTTCTACTATATTCTAGGTAATATGGTCCTTTAGTCATATGTATTGTAGTAGTTTCTAGAGTGTTCTACTATGAGTTGTAATTAGGTTGTTTACACTTATCTCCTAGCTTTAAGTAGTGTTCTCTGGAACCTTCTAGCTATGAGTAGAGCTAAGTAGTGAAGGCTTATGCAGCCTATAAATAGAGGCCCTCACCTCTATCTATGTAACCAGGCTATGTATCCTCTACCTATTAATAAAGAGAACTTTGTGTTCTTGTTTTAGATGTTTGATTAGATCTAGTATGTTGAGAGTTCTGGACTGAACTCTTGACAGCCCCGCCCCTAGAGCGATCTAGCTCACACCCCTAGAGCGATATCTAGCTCACACCCCTAGAGCGATATCTAGCGCAGCACGTTGAAGTGGTCCCTTTAACATTTGTGCTGTCTTTATTATAGCAGCAAGGTGGAGTTGTTCCTCCACAATCTTTGTGCTGCATCACTTATTTCTCAATAGGATTTAATAATGACATCCTAGTTAATTGTAAAAGGAGATAGTAAGTTGGTAACAACTCAGACCGCCAGAGAAAATATTCGATTAGTAACTTTAGGGACATGAGTTACTAATGCAATGTGAATTATTCAATATTATGAAATTAATGTGCTCTTTGCTAGAAGAATACATACACATCAAGCACGGTGAGCTCATCGCAAATTGAAGTGGTTTACGCATGTGAACAGGGTTGAGCAGAAAAATATGTCAAGAGCCAAGAAGCATGAGGTTTTCTTTAATAAGATTACTGAACTATGAAAAAACAGCAACATATCCATAGTACTTCCAGAACGGAAGTACTTATTCACCAGGGTAGGGGTACGGGTAGGGGAGGGGGTATTTACCTTTCTGCCATCTACCAACAGGAGCCTTAACGCTATGCCCAAGGTAATTCTCCCGGTGCTTGTCAACCTTAACATCATCCCATTTGAATTCTGCAGGAATAAATAAGACGAGATGAGTATTGAGCTATCGATCCCCATTTTATGCAGCATGCCAGACAATAATAAAGTTACAATGTTAAGTACAATAAAAGGAAATAGAATGGAAATGCAGTGTGTCAATAACAAGCAAAGCACTTCCAGCAAACACAAGTGATCGAACCTTGCACATAAAGAAGTACTAAAAAGGTTGATTTGTGCAACCGATCCAATTGCATTTCTAGTCCAAAGGCTTTATTAAACAAAGTGCTAATGAAGAAACACAGGTGTGATCTGGGAACTGGACTTTTAGGTTCAGAATTTGTACTTTGGGTTATTTAAATAAGACAAAAAGGATTAAAAAATTGCACTGAAAGAAACTAAAGGCAATCATTTCAAGCACTCCATTTGAATACAGCAAGCAGCATAAGGTACAACTAATCAACAATGAAAGGAAAGATGTAAGTCATAATGATCTCCTGATTTGTGAAAAAACTAGAGTATACTGCATAACTGAAATAATTGTTCCAGGACATGAGCAGAAGGACAGATGCAATCGTAACTAGAATCTAATCTACTGCGATTTGCAGGACCTTGCACATTCATGTGATGTCAGAGACAGCTTAAAAGGCTAAAGCACAATGAACATAGGACATTCTCTGTTTCTGTGCAATCGTCCAGCTTGAAAAATTAACAGCAGGTGCATATCTATATTGTATACGGTGTTCAAAGGTATTTAAGAGCCTTATAGAGATTTATGAAAGTTCAGACAATCACTTGGTCGTATTTATTTGACGCCAAAACCAGAGAAATACTAAATGCGATAGGACATCCCATCTAATCCTGAAAAAATGGGTTTAAAACGATAAATGGATGTAGGACTGCCATCATAGATGCAGGCACTTTAGCATGGGAGCTTGTCATGTTCTCTATTGATTCGACATAGTCTTTGCAGACTATACTATGTTACCCTAACTCTCCGCACACTTAGTTTTTTTCTTGTTCATGTGAATAAGGCACAACCACTTGTCGATCGTGCTCAGTTTGACACGGAACTTGCACTAGACAGTGACTGATTCTTCAGTTAGACTAGGCTACAGTTAGTTGGCTAGTTTTCTGTTAGTTCTTTCAGTTCGTGGTGAGCAGCACTCTGAGGTCATGGGATGGCGCGGCGCTAGTTAGTTGCTTTGTAATCTTCTTATAAGCTGAATAACAGAACCAGAAAAGTCGCATGTTTCCGTGGCACAAAATCTGCTCTCGCACTCTGTTCTCGTTCCTCTGTCTTCGCAGTGTCAAAGTTCAGAGTTTGCAGGTTTAGCAACGACATACCATGACCCTTTTAACATGACACAATAGCCAGGACAACAACCGAAGAAATCATCTCATTGCCAATTATCATAGCAGAAAAGGAGACAGATCGGCTAGACGGTATGATCCAAAGAACTAAGAAGCTCGACCCGCAGACGCACAAACTAGCCTTGCCCCTGGCGGCGATTCCCGTCTACCAACGCAGTGCCGAGCGGAACAAACAGCCCAGACGCCGGAGAATGAACGACGGTATGCTAACAGGTCGTTCAGGGACTGGATAAAACATGACCGGTGCAGCAGAACGCTACCTACTGCGTCGAAACCCTAACGGTGGCCTCGGAACTGCGCTGTGCGACGGTTAATATGGGATTGAAGCACAGGTTGGATCGAAGGGGGAGGGGAGGGGGGAGAGCTTACGATCTCGCCCGCCGCGGACGCCGCCTCTCGTGGGATGGTACATCTCGACGACGATATGCGGGTGAGGGGAAGGTAGGAGGAGGATTTGGGGAATTTCCGGGAGGAAGAGGAGGACAGAGATTTTTTTTCTTTTTTGAGGGGAAGGAGGTCGGCTACTCGCACTCGGCACAGACGCAGGGGCTGTTGGCTGGGCCGAGAAATGGACGGTTAGCCAGGTGGGCATATTCTCCTGCACGTGGTCCGGCCTGAAACGAAAGCTCCACGCGTTTATTTAAACCAGTAAACGTGCACGTGCAAACTCACGTTTCTCAAGCATAACGTATTTGTTTTGAATCATATTTACTTTTATCTATATGTTTGTTTTTGGTCCACTTAAATAGGTACCATAGCCTAACGGTCTAACAATGCTTGTGCAATATACGATTCAAATACACGACACAGGCAAAAATCCACGAAGCACAAAATAAATATTTACCTCAAGAAACAATTAAATACAGTTTAATCCTTATTTGAAGCAACACTTAAGAAACAACTATTAAGCAACATTATTCACTATTTCTTAGTATATTTGATAAAGATTCACATCATTATTGGATCGATAATGTCCATTTTCCATCATTGAACTCTCGGAAAGTTCACTTTGATAATACAATGTTTAACATCTACAACCACATGATGACCTGCATGATTATAGAATTTTGATGTTGAAAATATCTTAAAAATCTTAAACTAAAACGTAAAGGAAAATGGATCTTTAAATTTTTCATATTATCCTATCAAAACCTATCAGCCCTTGCTATCGGAAAATGAGTTTAGAGGACGGGCTTGATGATGGGCCTATTTGAATTTCTCAAAAACTATCGAATATTTTCAAAAGTACCTATGTACAACCAACAATATGAAATACAAGTTTGCAATTTTTTAATGAAAAATAACCTACATTTCGAATGAAGAAAAAAAGACAAATATGACAAATTTTGAAAAATGGGGGCCCATTCAAAATTGCACTGTTCAACTCCCAAAAAATCGCACTATTCACATTCAGATCTGAATTTTTATCTTTTTTCTGAGGCCAAAATACAAAAAAAATCACATGATTTTTTCGCACGTGTCTCGGTATTTTTTGAATCATTAAATTTGAACATTTCAAAAAAAATTGAAGTCCTCTTCACTGAGGACGGGATCTAGATCGATGATCTCTACGCAGTACACACATCCACACACCCTGACTTGGTGAAAGAAGAGTCGTCAAAGACACACAGTCACACACACCGCCCCGACTCTCACTCTCAATCGCAACCTCCTCTCTCACCTGCACACACGATACAAGCAGCGTCACTGCCCTCTCCACTGCCTCCCAGCTGCTAGAACCTTCTCCCTTCTCTGCCGACGAGCGCTGTTCCGGCGAGTACCGCCACCACCCCTACCCCCTGCCACACCGTCGCTGCAGCGACGACCACCCTTCACATGCCTCCCCGCCGATAGAGGCAGAGGCGCATGCGCAGACCTCAAATCCACTGAATCCTAGATCGCGAGCTTCCTCGAGTATCCCAAGTACGGCATGCTCCCGGAGTTGATGGTCGACGCCCTCCCCACCTCGCTGACGGCTGGTATTTTATTGTCCACCCCTCCCACTGCTCGATTCGGCTCTGTTCGATGTCATTGCCCCACGCATTGAAGCTGCCACTGTAGCCACGGTTTCATGCCTCGCTGCGCCACCGTCACGGGCCTAGGCCTCGAGCGCTTTAGCTATTGTGCACAAGCTTCACTCTAATAATCACAAGTGTGTTTATCTAATGAATTGTTACTGCAATTATGTAGGCCGTGTAAACTGTTCTTACTTCATCAGATATAACATAGGTACACTTCTAGTATTGGTACCCAGTTTGTTCGCCATATATTTACAAACGAAATTTAGTTTGTAAAGTTAACTTAAATGGTAGCTGCTGCACATGCTTACTTGAATAGAAATTTAGTTTTACAATGTTTAGCATCGACATCTGCTGAAGTGTTTTTAAAATGTGAGATATGGACACAATGTCCAAATTGTGTTAGATAATGCGTGTATGTGCTCTAAGACACCCTCAGCTATGCTAATATCTGCTTCCAAAGGAGAATCACATGTATCATTACATTGCATTACATATGTCGCTGACTGCCCGAGCCACATACTTCATATTATCGTGTTGGTTTCTTTCCACAGAAACACCAATTGAGAATGGCGATTGCACTTAATCTTTTATGCTATTGAAGGAATCGAGGTAGTCCAGGCATGTTGGAGTAGACCGATCAAAAGGAACAAGTGACACAGTATTAAAAGGTAAGTCCATCCGTCAACAGTCATTAGAAGTATGTTTCAGTTTGAGTGGACCGTATTAGTTCTCAAGCAACACTACAGGTACAAACTAATTACATCCACTGATTTCCCATGTTGTGGATGTTCTTCAAGCTGCAATCGGAGCAGCTACGGACCGGGGCATCATCTAAATATAACAATATGTTGTGTTTCTTTCTACAACAAAGGAATGAAATAATAACACGTAGAACAACTTTTTGCGAGAATAAACAATCATCATTTTCCAGAAATAGGAACACTCAAAAACTTTTTTTTCACTGAAATAATTCGCGTGCAGTATGTTGTTTTTTGCTTGCTTGACTTTCATGATTGCTAGCTTGGTGAAATACTTCTTGCAGCTAGAGGTTTATTACTACCTGTGCCGCTTGCATTTGGAGAAATTTTTAAGATTGAAAATTGTTTGCCTTGTACTATACTATTGAATATGAAAAGTTGCCCCGAATCAACCTTTGATTTAATGATCTGAATATTTAGGTGTAAAATGGAAATATTGGCATGCCAACTACTGTCTGTTTTATTGTTGTGGAGTACCGTGTTGGAGGTGCAATATAATTTCACGTAGACATGAAGTTAAATGCCCACAAGGCACAATTCACATAAAAAAAGAACAAAACGAACTCTTACTTGACTAATGGTACCAACGAATCAGTTATATATTGTTTAGGGCGGAGTAGAGATTATCCACTCTAGACTCTAGCAATATGAATTCTGACAAATGTTCTTCACTCTGTTCAGACCAATTCTTTGGCACATGTGTACCAACCGAATTGCTTATATAATAGTAGGATTCATATTGTAGATGCAGCATCCTCAATTATGTTTGCAAAAACAATGTAGATTGTATTTCATCTAGAACTGAACATTGAAAGTGAACAAGAGGAAATATAGCTAATGTGCAGTATACAAAAGTAAAACATGAACTGTCTTATAAGATTTCCATATGCATGTAATATTTATCTGCTAGTTAATTATCTTTTTTTACATTGTAATCCATTTTATTTAAATCAAAGGTACATGATTGCAATCTGTATGGAGAATCCGAAGCAAGATTCCAGGTGTTATGTCGAAGCATAAAGAGTCTACGCTAAGTGCTTATTTTGCTAAAATATGAGTACCCTCCATCCTCACCTGCCAGCACCCTGCCAGAGGGTTATCAAAGAGGTACAATCCATCTGCAGTGCGACCCGGGGGATCTGACGATGAGCTGCCTCTTTCCAGTCGTTCTCTACATGCTAGAAGCTCACTGATGAAGGGGTCAATGATATATGAGTGTCACTTGCCGCCTCCTTCGTCAGCTTTCCTTCAGAGTCTCGAGTAACATAGCAGGAACCTACAAATTTATTGATGAGATCAACAGAACCATCAGTATTGACAATAACCCAATCATATCGGGGTGGGATCCATGAAACTATCAGTGGTACTGTAATCTTGGGATTTTGGCGGCAACTCCAGGCTTGGGACCAATTCATCTACCAGCATCATCAGCCAACTATCTTCATGTAGCACGGAAGCAATAAGTTTTTACTGAAAGATTGATCGTCACCGTTTTTACAGGATGGTGAAGGTGGAAGCGGTGCAGAGAGGTGACGGAGTGACGACAGTGAGGAGGTGACGAAGGAGCTGCCGCACACCCGTCGGTGCGATGCAGGAGGGCCAAGGTGCTTCCGAGCACCAAGTTGACCATCTAGGAAGGCACTTTTGCTAGTGGCAGCGAGGGCGCCGTCTAGGGAGGCGAGGTGCTGCCGGGCAGCGTCATGCGCAGCGGCGTCGCAAGGCCGGGGTTCAGGGGAAGGGAATCATGGGTGCGATCAGTTTCCTCTTTTTTTGGCGTCCGTTAAGCGATGGGTTGTTAATAAGGGATGGTAGACCATGGGTGCGATCAGTTTCCTTTTTTTAGGTTTCCCGTGCAGGATGAGTGCAGTCCGTTAAAGCTATTTGCTAAGTGCACCAAAGAAAAAAATTAGTCTTTTCCTAGCTGTTAGATTGTCTTCGGTTAGCCTGATCGTGGGGTTTTATTATGTCTGTATGGTTATGTGGGGTGCATGTAGAGAAGTTTACGTTCTCTTCTTTTATAAGTAGTAGAGATAGAGATAAAGATAGTACCTCGTATTAAAATTCGTAATGATTCATTTTTTAAGTAAGAACACAAAATATTAGGCAGCAAGCCGTCTCATTAAAATTCGTAATGATCCTAAGAATAATGATCGTTGAAAAATTAATCTGTATTTTTTAGACATACAAAAGCCAATTCTAAACTTATGTATCATTGAAAAGCACAGTGGTACGTTCGCTTTACCCTGCAATCAATAAGTCCGTTTCCACTACCGAACCGGTACTAGGCCGCCAGGGAGACGACAGGAGGAGAGAAATCCCATTTAGGTTCCGCACCTCTCGCCGGCGACGTCATCGATCCGCTCCGCCTCCGTTGGCCCTAGGACCTTGGAGGTGTGGCGGACCACGACCTCTCGCTGGCGGAAGGTTTTTCGTTCTTTATTTCGTCTGTTTTTTAGTGACTTCTTCAAGATTTTGAGGCGACGGCGACAGCTACGTCTTGAAGTCAGAATAAGGTCCCCCGCTCTATCCTCGCTCCGGTGGTGCATCTAGTGCTGACGGAGGACGCGTGGAGTCGTTTGTCCGGTGGATGTCCTAGGATTATGTCCGTTGTCGTATTCGTCGGTTTGTTTTCAAGTCAGTCTCCTCCGATCTACGGATGTCATCATTGGCGACGGTTGCTGCTCTAGTGCGCTGATCCTTTGTGTCCTTAGCACGACGACTTACAGTTTGTCTACTACAGCAAGCTCTACTACGAGAAGTTTTGCCCGGCTCTGGTGATGGAGGGGCGAGGACGGCGACGCGCCTTAGGCTCGCGCTAGTGTTTGTAGTCATCGCTAGGTAGTCTAGTGACCTATTTGTAATCTTTATTACTTTTAGGTTTCTTTGTACTATAGTTGATGATTATTAATAGATTGATGGACTTTCGCAAGAAAAACAATAAGTCTGTTTTTGCCCAATGAAACTGATGAAGCCATTGATGTCTTATGGATCATAGTAATGGCTCGTTTGATTCAAAGTAACTTTAAACGATTTGTGAAAGATTTTGTTCCATATAAAATAATTCTGCGTTGGTCATTTGATTCAAATGATTACAATCCTTAATAATTCCTTCAAATGATTATTTTTCTCTCTGTTTTGTAGGAAAGAATTGATCCACTCCAACCTCATGTTAGAATTCATCCGCTTTTCCCTGTGACTCAAACACATATTTGATCTAAATTCCTATAGTTTTCTATTCATGTAGGATATAAGAGGTCATGTCACTCAAATCCTATGATTTTCCTATTCTTATATTTTAAAAATCCTGTGAATCAAACAATTCTTAAAGACGCAACCCGATAACTACCAGAATACCCTCTATCCCATTTAGTACAAAAAAGATAAAATTTTACTAACCATCAATTTTTAATAAAACTAATTTATTTGTTTAAATTAGAATAAATGGAGATTACCCTTGACGAGGGGTTAACTCGTCAATGCCCATTGTTGATGAACTTAGATTCGAGGGATTGGGAGTGCTGGAGGCGTCGATCGGCTAGCAAACAAGCACATAGGGATACACACGGTTTACCTAGGTTCAGACCTCGAAGAGGACCCTACTCCTGCTTGTCTACTTTTTGATTATCAAAGAGTCGAAAGTTACAGGGAGTACGCAGATGCAATCTGGCAAGGTGTATGCTAGGGTTGTGGATGTCCTCCTCGCTGCCCTCTCCTAGCTTTTATATAGGGAGGCTAGGTCTCGGGATAGCAGGCGGAGTCGGTTACAAATTAGGATTTTACCCTTTTAAATTTCTATCTACTGTTTGTTGTGTCCTTCAAGGAGTTGTCTTCCTCCGGATGTGGGCCATCCGAATCCTTGCTGGGTTTTGATTACACAGTGGGGCTCCTCTTAGACTGGACCGTATAGGATAATCACGAGTACCCGTAGGGTATACCCATGTCAGTAGCCCCCGAGGGGCCAGCCAAATCATAGATTCAGGTGTAGACTATAAAGTCTTCGAGTGCGTGAAATGTGAAGTCATTTTAAAGTGTTTTGGGTGCCGCAATTTGTGTCATAGGGATTGTTGATATGTGTGCCTGATACATCCGACGGAACGGTATTAGTTAACTACCTTAGGTCAAAATAACGCTATCTACTCAAACTCGAGTCTCCGGACTCGAATTCGGAACATTGTTGGTGTAATTCGACTCCTGCCGAGGAGGTCTTATAGAGTCAAATTCCAATGTTTTGGTATGAGCACTCGACACATCCGTTAAGACTTTTTCATCGTGCCTGTAGGAACGGTTTATTTCTGGTAGAGTGCACCAGGTGCATTGCTAGGCCTTTCGCAAGTATTATCTTCACGTTGTAAACACGACATCCGAATGTTTAATCACCACGGAGGTGATTTGGGTGACCCAGGAGACGTTGTCTTTTTGTAGGGTATTTTCAGCAATTGTGAGGCGAAGTCGCCAAATGCTTCAAATGCTCATGGTGCGGACATGGTCACCGCTTTTTTCCATGGATAACTATTTTTTTCTTTTCATACGGTGCGCGACTAGCGCTCCCTATGGGAGTTGCCCCCGAGTGCCTATTCGAGTTACAGACTCGAGTATGGACTTTTGAGCTTTTGTCGACTGATGTCGTTATATGTACCTTGTCGATTGTGCTTCCAGCGCTCCCTATGGGAGTAGCCCCCGAGTCCATGATCGAATCGTTGATTTGTAGGAGGGGTTAAGATGTAATTTCTTGTATTTGTTAACATGTGACCTGTTCACTGGACCCAAAAAATACTCGGGTGCGTGACCAGCGCTCCTGTTAGGAGTAGCCCCCGAGTGTTTGGTCGAGTCGTAGACTCGTGCAAAAAATTTAACGAGTCGAATGAAAGTTAGGCTGATGTCGAGGCTGTGCAAATGACGCCATTGCTTTCGATTGGATGAGCTCAGCCGCCAGCGTGAGCAATGATGATGGTAGGTCCTAACATCTGACCGGAATTTGACTAGTCACGCGTAATTTTTGAGGTTTAACTGCGCACCCTCAATTTTCGTGCTAAGTGGGGAACGTGCAGCGACGATTCATTGTACGCGCTGCCACGTGTCTTTGTTGATGTGCGCCACGCGTGGAAGCGAAGAACTGTTGGCCGTCGAATGGGATTTTACCCTCGCTTAAGTAGAGAGTTTATGCAGCAACTTTTTCATCTTCCTCTTCCTCTACTTCACTGCTCCACAATTCATTCCTTGTTGTGCTAGACGTCCTCAAAGCTTTTCCTAGCTATTCTCTCCAGTCCCTCCACTGCCGAAGAAGGGGGAAGAAGAAACGCAACACTGTCGCGGGATCCGATGCCGTTGCCGTTGTGACGAAGAAGAAGGTCGCCGTCGCCACCGGGTTTGGCACTGTTGCCGTGGCCATGAATAAGAAAAGTGTCAGGACCCACGTGACCAACGATTCTTGGTGGCGCTCCACCTAGAAGTCTCATGAACTTCATCCGCATCGCCTGGCCGGTCTTATTCCGGCCGTTTGCCGTATGCCCAGGCCAGAGGTAATCCCCGACCCCCTGCTATGTTTCGTGTAATGTTCGTCGCTTTCCTTTTGTAGGGTCTTTCGCTTCCCCTCCATGACTTCGTTCGTAGATTACTCTGCTTTTATGGGATTCAGCTTCATCACCTGACTCCCAATTCCATCTTGCACATTGTGTGCTTCATTACTCTCTACAAGTGTTGGCTTGGAATCGCGCCGCACTTTGCCCTTTTCAAAAAGTTGTTCAAGCTAAAAAGGCAGTCAGGGTCTAGTTCTGTAGTCAACGATCTTGGCGGGGTGCGACAATACATGGATCCTCAGGTCCAGTATTTTAGCCTCGGCCTGCCTCACTCCACGCAAGGGTGGAGGGACAAGTGGTTTTACATCCGGGACAAAAAGGCGGAGGGGCAGTTATTCAGCCTCGCCCCATTTGACCTGAATGTGGAGCTGAAGAAGAGGAGGTCCTGGCAGAATGTTGTGATGCTAGGAGAGTCAAAAAATGTTGAGGTATTGTACAAGTGAGTGCTAGACCGTCAACTTGTTCGAGGGAAGGAGGTCACCGGTGTGGACTTGATCCGAACCTGGCTGAGGTGTCGAGTGCAGCCCGTGCAAGCCAGGGCTCACCTGATGTTTCTTTGGTCAAGCATGATGGACTTGACTCGCGTCTGTCAGGAGGACATGACCTTGGCAGAACTTGACAAGAAAATCATATCTTTGACCAAGATCACCTTGAAGGAGGTTCTGCCTGCCGAGTCAAGCACCCTTCCTTTTCGTGCTTCTTTTGCTCTGCCAGAGGTAGTTCTTGCTGATGTATGTTCCCCTTTATTTGTTTGTTTTATTTGAATGGTTGACTGATGGCTTTATCACTGTTGTTGCAGGATTGGATAGTTGCGCCCTTTATACCTCCATAGCTAGAAGGTGTCATTCCTCCGGAAGCTATAGATGCAGTCGACTCAGATTCGACTGTACATGTTGCCAAGGCGGAGGGAGCCCCCGAGTCGAGCAAAGGTGGCACTCGCAAGCGTTCCCAGAGCAAGGACTCGGATGCGTCCACGCCAGAGGCATCGAAGGATCCTTTGCATGAGGTAGGTACCACAGATCCAATTCCAGCGGTACCTGTTCGCAACATGGCTCCTCCACCACTTGAGAAGTCGAAGAAGCTGAAGGAGAAAATGGATGAGGATGTCGACCTCGACTATTTTGACGGGTGAGTCTTTGTTGCTTGCTTGATGTGTTTGAATATTGTTCTAGCTTGCAGTTTCTTTGTGTTGATCGTCTTCTTATGCTTGTTGAAGCACGAATGCATCATTGTCGTCCTGCACTTGCCGCGTCCTGGAGGACACAGGAGTCGTGGACTCGAGGGGTAAGGATGTGGAGGCATTTGAGCCCTCCGTGAAAATGGAGGCCACCTCTGGCGTGAGTTCCTTGAGTTCTCCCAATTTGGGGGAGCATAGGTTTCTTGCTTGGACGCCAGCCTAGAAAGATCCTTCAGAGTCTTCGGGTGACCATGTAAGTGTACATGAGTTCGTTACTCTAAAATTCTCTGGTGTCACCTTTGTTTTTGACGCATTTTCGAATGTAGCCTATCCTCCAGGACGATGTTCGTCTTGGCGAGCGGATTGTTAACCTTGGCCGACAGCATGCCTGGTTGGATACTGACCACGACCTGTGGCAAAGTGAGTTTTCTGTTCTTGTCATGATTTGCCAACTACAGGTTTCGATTGTGCCTAACAAGCCTACTTTTATCTACCAGAGGAAAACAATGACCTTCTTCATCGGCTGAGCTCCCTTGAAAAGGGGCTCAGCGTACGGGGATCAAGCGGGACGAAGCACTCGAAGCCCTCGAGCACTCCAGGCGATGGTCGGAGAAACACGAGGAAACCCTCAAGATTCTAAACTTGCATCCATAGATCATAGTCTATCTACTCCTCTTTACCAGATGTAAGATGTTTTACCAGATGTAAGATGTTTTAGCACACTATATCCATAGATCATAGTCTATCACCCCGGCAAAGCCAATGTGGTAGTGGATGCTCTTAGCAGATTACCGTGTAGATTAAACACCATGATCAAACAAGCCCAACCAAGTTTGCATGAAGAGTTGGAGCAGTTTAGAACTGAGCTAGTTAGCAAGGGATTTTTAGCAAGCATTGAACTTCAACCCACGTTGATCAGTCAGATCAAGGAATCCCAGAAAGGAAATGCAAGTATCGACGGAATCAAGCGTCGTATTGGTACAAGAAAGGTACCTGGATTCATCGAAGATGAAGAAGGAGTTTTGTGGTACAAATGACGTATCTGTGTGCCAAGAGATTCAGAGCTAAAGCAAGTTATCATGCAAGAAGCTCATGATACTCTTTATTATATCCACTCCGGAGGAACGAAGATGTATCAAGATTTGAAGGAGCAATTTCGGTGGCACAAGATGAAGAGAGAAATCGGAAGCTACATAGCCAAGTGTGATATCTATCAGAGAGTCAAAGTGGAATATCAAAGACCTGCGGGACAGTTGCAACCATTGCAGATTCCAGAATGGAAATGGGATTCTGTTGGAATGGACTTTATCACCGGGTTGCTTACATCTAGTAGGGGAAATGACTCTATTTGGGTCATAGTTGATAGATTTTCCAAGGTAGCCCATTTCATACCTATCAAGACCACTTACCAGAGTTCGAAGCTAGCAGAGTAGTACATTGCTAGAATAGTCAGTTTGCATGGAACCCCCAAGACCATAGTGTCAGATCGAGGAACCCAATTTACCTCGAGGTTTTGGGAGAAAGTTCAAGAAGGATTAGGAACCAAGTTGAATTTCAGCACAACTTATCATCCGCAAACCGATGGACGGACTAAAAGAGTCAACCAGATCATAGAAGATATGTTGAGAGATTGTGTTCTAGAATATGGATCAAAATGGGAAGATTGTCTGCCTTTCGCAGAATTCTCATACAACAACAATTATCAAGCCAGTTTGCAAATGGCCCCATTTGAGTTCTTATATGGAAGGAAGTGTTGTACCCCCTTGAATTGGTCGCAAGTAGGAGAGAGCCAGATTTTTGGACCCGACATCCTACGAGAAGCCGAAGATAAGGTTCACAAAGTCCGTGAGCACCTCAAGACCGCCCAATCCAGATAGAAGAGTTATGCTGACAAGAGACGTAGAGACCTGAATTTCAATGTCGAAGATTTTGTGTATCTCAAAGTGTCACCCTTGAAGGGAATGTAGCGCTTTTAGCTGAAAGGAAAGTTAGCCCCCAGATATATTGGACCCTTCAAGATTCTGAATCGCCGAGGAGAAGTATTGTATCAACTGGAACTGCTAGAGGAGATGTCAGCCATTTAAAGGACATTTGAAAATTGAATCAAGTGTATGTGTTAAGATCACACTTTTTCAAAAACCCACCAAATCAATTCCCTTGACCTATCCAAGCAAACCTAGTCTCTCAAGCTTAATATAAGATCACTCAAAAAAATTGAATCAAAAATTCAAAAATAAATTTCATGCGGCCATTAACACAAACACTTGGTATGCACAGAAAAAGCTCTAGCCTAACTTCACTGTTTGGTACAGTGATCATCAACCAAATGGTCCCCTAGTTACTTCCTTGTATCCCCTAAGCCTAACCCAGCCCCAGACAAGCTCCCCCTTCACCGCTTGAACAGTGGAGCGCCGCCTTTTGTGGTCATCATCGGCTGACCACGGCCAGCTCGCACCAGACCGCTCTACGCCTATCCAGCATGTCCACTAGCATCGTCGTGCCCTACCACCACCCCCTGTCCAGGCCACAACCCCAGCCGAGCCGTGGACCACCCTAGTCGTGCCGCGCACCGCCTCTCTGCGCCGTGTCTAGAGTGCGCCAGTGCGTCGTGCCCGACCAGCCCCGCCAGCTCGCGCCTTGCCCTCACCGCGCGCGCGCAGCCTCGCCATGATCACGCCACCCCGGCAGACACCCCCTTTCGTCGCCGCGCGACCCGCAGCTGCTGCACGCCGCCGCAAACACCACTGCCTATGCTTAGAGCGCCGCACGCGCCAGACCAAACCATGCCACCCCACGCCGCGCCATTAAGTCCGTGAGAACCGCTAGGGAGCACCGCACCGTCCTACGCCCTCGCCCATGCCATTAGTTGTCTGTAGCGACGCCATCGTCCAGCTCACCGCCGCACCGCTCAGTCCCCTCGTCGAGCTATAAAAGGATGCCACCCCTGCCTCCATTCTTCACACCACTCGGCTCCCCACTCCTCACTGACCCTCCCCCACTTCTCCCTGGAGCAAGGCGAGCCCCACCGTGCCGGAATTTCACCGGAGCCCGCAACTGCTGGAGGAGAAGGGCGCCATTGATTTCGACCACCCCAAGCCCTGTCGTGACCGCGCCGCGCCTCACCGTCGTCTACCACGCCGATTGCCCCTGTCGTCGAGCCTAGCTGGAGCCCAGGTGAGCCCTGTGAGACCTCCACCGCCGCGTTAGGTTTAGCTTATCGCCGGAGCTGTTCGTCGTTGACGATGACCCTCAGCCATCGATCTTGCTTCTAATCGTAGGGCTCAGGTTAAACGATACCTCTTCGCGTTAGATGAGTCACTGACTGGTGGACCCCCTCTGTCAGCCGCGCGCTGCGCTACGCTGTGCAGTTGGGCCGACCCGTTTAACGTTCCCGTCCGGGCCTGGAAATTCAAATGTGGATTTTCCAATTTAGTTGAAATCCTATTCTGTCCCTAGATTCAAAAATCAATTCAGAGAGTTTCACTTAACCAAATTGCATGATTCAAATTTTGTTAGAAAGATAATTAAAATATATATCCAAGCCTGTTGGATTTAAATCATTTGGAGTTATAGATAATCTTTAGCAAAAATAACAAGACAGGGACTTTTACTTCAAACATTTTTCAAAAATCAACCATAATAGCTTTTGAGTTGATTCTAACTCTCAAAAATCACATTTGATAATATCTATCTGAATAAGTAAAAATATTTAGGGTTGCATGCAGTGACATTGGACTAGTACCAAAATAATGCTATTAGGGCATTTCTAATCACTTCAAATCATTTAAATATTAATCTTAAACTTTATAAAATGTGATCAACCCTTTAAATAACATTCCCATGTATTAGAATATGTGGTGAGGAGATGTGTCCACATGAGTAGAAATTATTTTTCTCAAATCTTAATTGGAGAATATTAAATCTTAACTAATTTCAATGAGTAGAAATTACTTTTCTCAAATAAGATGAATAAAACTAGTTCTTTAAATCATGTGATGATTGTGATGATGCTAGATCATAAAGTGTGTGTGTGCCTTAGTGTGCTAAATAGACTTAGTTAAGTATTTTTTTTGGTGATTGTTTACCCCGTATTCATTTATAGACGATAGTACCGACCAAGGATATGAGGAGGAGGAGTTCTACCCCAAAGAAGACGAAGAAAACTTCAATCACTGCACCAATCAAGGCAAGATATTATTGGCAAGCCATCACTAGATACAAGTTAACCTAAGCAAGATGCATTAGGCATGCTTTGGTTATATACCTTTGCTTTATACCAATCCCAAGTTTTACTTGCAAACTTTATTCTTTTACTTTACCAAAGTTCTTTACTTTTAATATAGATACCATAAAGAGTATAAAACTAGGCCTATCTAGTTGTACTTAGATGTCATTATATGGCATGAAATTGAAGTTTAGCATCCCTCATTAGTGAACACTCTTAACTTAGTGGCTAGTGCTAAAGCATAAAAACGGATCACTTTAGATGGGAATACTTGGTGAAAATGCTTATGAAAACCTTGGAATGATGAGTCATTCTATTAAGATGTTTTGTCATGTGTTGAGAAACAAAAATGGATTTTGATGATGAAAATGTTGAGGCATGAGCCTTAGCCCTTTATAAAAACTGATGGTTGGGTTTGGATGCGATACCATTCCAATTTTACCGTACAACCACAATACCTGAATTGGGTAAGGCTTAGCCGGAAGTTTATATGCATTAGTATGGGTTCCCTCGCGGGAGAGGTTTGAGCTGAGGCTACCTCTTGATGATGTCCACCTATGCAGTGCCCAGGATGGTAGATGGCCATGGCTGGGAGGCCAAGCTCATAGGGGAGGTGCTTATACTAGAGTGTGTAAAGGAGAGGTTATGATTGTTTATTCGCATACTAAGTATGATGATTCAGGGTTATCCCTGACGGATGTATCGAATTATGTGGTGAAAGTGTACCACCTCTGTAGAGTGTTAAACTATTCGAATAGCCATGTCCGCGGTCATGGACAGTTGGAGTGGCCATACTGTTCCGTTGTCAGATGTTTTCAGAATGACTTGTGAAATGAATTGTGACCTTGAGTTGACCACAACAAGGTTGTGAATATGAAAATTAGGTTCCCAACTTAAAGTGATTTAGAACATTAACTCGGCTTTCTTTACTTCTGAACTCAGTTTAGATAAATGTGGCTTTTTGCAAATAAACTTAGAGCTTAGGATTCCTACTAGAACTACCTTACTTGTTAGTGATAGTTTGCGAGTACTTAAAGAGTACTCATGGCTTTGTCCCTGGCTATTCCCCTGGCCAGACTATGAGGAGGACTATCAGGAAGATGGATAGAAGGACGGCTACGACAACTAGGATCATCTCCCATCGTCAGCATTGCCTGTGACACTGAAGATGGAGCGCACTACTACGCTTTATTATTCCGCTGCTTGTTTGTATTAAGACTGGATCATGAGACCCTTTATTTGTGTAAGACCTTATTATGGTTTGTAATGGATGATGTACTGTGATATCCAATCTGTTATGTCTCGCAAAAATGGTAATCCTAGGATTGCGATGTATGGCATAACAGGCATCT
This sequence comes from Avena eriantha, assembly GCA_910589775.1. NCBI lineage: Eukaryota > Viridiplantae > Streptophyta > Magnoliopsida > Poales > Poaceae > Avena > Avena eriantha. Next base: position 201,927,819 of record OU342744.1, on the reverse strand, counting down.
GGGATTAAAAATCCGGGTGTTGACAAAGGTCCATGAAGCCCATGATGATTTGGGTGGTGTGAAGCCTACAAGAACACAGACTCCTGGCAGAAGAAGACAAGGAAAGTTCAAGACTAGACTACATACAAACTCTAACTTGTAACCAACTCCTATTGGTACCTGAGACCTAGCCTCCCCATATATAAAGGCTAGGAGGGTCCAACGAGAAGGGCATGCCACAATAGATCTAGACATCGCAAACCCTAGCACATACACCAACCATATTACATCTGCACACCATCTCCATCAAGGAACCATTATAAACCTTCGGTTCATTCATCAAGAGTAGACAATCAGGAGTAGGGTTTTTCCTCCGGGGGCCTGAACCTGGGTAAACCTTGTCTCCCCGTGTTGTTTGTCTGTTGGCCGACAAAGTCTTCAGCGTGTTATTGTTCCTCAAAACCCAAGTGCATAAACTATGGGCATTGAGGTGTTAACCCCACATCACTAACAATAGCGTATAGAGCTAGATATTGCTCTCGCAAGGTAGCATGGCCGAACCACTTATCCTCCCAAAAGCGTATCTGAGATCCATCCTTGATATTAACAGCACCAAAATGGAAAAGGCGTTTTTTCATTGCCATTAGACCCGTCCAAAAGTGAGAATCACCAGGTTTCCATAATACCTGTGACACCGCTTTTGAACCAACATACTTTCTCCACAGAATGGTTTGCCAAACACCTTCTTCTACGAGCATCTTAAAAACCATTTATCCATAAGTGTGGTGTTTTTGACTTGTAAATCATGTATGCCAAGACCACCCCGTTCCTTTGGTTGAAAAACATCCATTTTCCTAGTCGATATTTCTTTTTTCATTGTCCCCTTGCCAAAAGAATCTTGAGCGGAAATATCCAATATATTCAAGACCCCATTGGTAACTAGAGGAAACATATTATATACGGTACCATATTGGTAAGTACTGAATTTATGAGTACCAGTCTTCCTCCAAGGGATAGTAATTTACCCTTCCAACTACTAAGACGGTTTTGTAATCTTTCCTCAATGAGTTTCCATTCAGCAATCGTAAGACGTCGATAATGAATCGTAATTGCTAGTTAATTGATTGGAATAAGACCTTGTCCATAGCCAAAAAGCTGAGCATATAGATGGGCCTCGTTTTGAGCCTCGTCAAAACAATACAAATCAGTCTTATGAAAATTTATCTTCAATCTAGAAAGTTGTTCGAATACAGATAATATTAGTTTTAGATTATTTTCCTTCTCCAGACCATGTTCCATAAATAAGATTGTATCATCAACATATTGAAGAATAGAAAGGCCACCATCAACAAAATGAGGCATTTGGCCATCAGCATTTTCTTTTTCGATCAAGATTGCTAGTATATCTGCCACTATATTAAATAGTATCGGTAATAGAGTATCTGCTTTCTTTATATGGAAGTAGTTACCAATGTCATCATTGACATTAATGGCCACACTACCTCTAGACACAAAAGTTTGAACAAGAGCACACCACTCCTCCAAAAAACCTTTCGTACATAGTGTCTGCTAAAGGAAAGACCAATTAACTTTGTCATAAGCCTTCTCAAAATCTATTTTGAACATTACTCCATTCATCATTTTTGAGTGAAGTACATTAACCATTTCATGCAGAATTACTACACCATCCAAGATGTTTTGTCCCTGCATTAATGCCATTTGAGATAGGCGAACAACACGATCATCTACAAAATTTAGCCTAATTGTGGGAACTTTTATGAATAGTTTAAAACTAATGTTAAAGACAGATAGGACGATATTGTTGTATTTGTTCTGCATCATTAACCTTAGATAGTAAAATAATATTGCCAAAATTAAACCGAAACAAATCAAGTTGACCAACATGAAGAGCCCCAAACAACTCCAAAAGGTCCAATTTGATGACTTCCCAGAAATTTTGATAGAATCCCGCAGGGAAACCATTCGGACCTGGTGCATTGTTATGTTTCATTTGGAAAACAACTTTCCTAATCTCCTCCTATGAATAGGGAGCATTTAGAAAGTAGTTTTCCTCATGAAAAACCTGGAGAATATTCGTTGTTTGGTTCTCTTCCATAGAGAAAGAATTCTAAAGAGGAGGACCAAACAAACCTTTATAAAAATTTGTAGTATAGGACTTAAGATTTTCCCGGCTCTCATCATAACCTCATCCTATACCAGGGAATGGATAAGTTTCGTCTTGTGTTTTCCATTGGCCACACCATGAAAGTGAAGGGAATATGCCCGAGAGGCAATACTAAAGTGGTTATTATCTTATTCCATGTTTATGATAAATGTTTATTTTGCATGTTATAATTGTATTAATTGGAAACGTTAATACATGTGTGTTTAATAAATAAAATACAAAGTTCCTAATAATGCCTCTCATATAAACTAGCTCGTTGATTAACAAGATGATCAAGGTTTCCTGATCATGGACATTGGATGTTGTTAATAACGAGGTCACGACATTGGTGGAATGATGTGATGAACATTCATCCGAAGTATAGCACTATGATCAGAGTCATTATGTTTATATTGCTATAACATCATACGAAGTAATCTTAGTCCTTAGACCATGAGATCATGTTAATTGCTAACACCAGAAGAGTATCTTGATAACATCAAACATCACACCGTAACAGGGTGACTATAAAGGTGGGTTCAGTGCTACGAAGGTGTTATGTTGAGGCTCATGGATCAAGAGTGGGATTTGTCCATCCCGATGACAGATAGATATACTCTGGGCCCTCTCGGTGATATCACATTAAGATAGCTTGCAAGCAAGTGATGTGATCACTAGAATGTTATATCACAGGAACGAGAAAAGAGTGCATGTTGGTAACGAGATCAAACTAGGTATTTGGATACCGATGATCAAATCTCGGACATGTAGTATATCACGAGACAAAGGGATTTAGTTACGATGTTAAAGGTTCACACGATCACAAGAGTCATCGTTGAATATGTGGGAGTCAGTACGGATCTCCAGGTCCCGCTGCTGATTATTGATCGGAGAGGTGTCTCGATCATGTCTGCATTATTCGCAAATCGTAGGGTGACACACTTAAGGGATACCGACACCATTTAGGAGCAAATATGTGATATTGAAATGTTGTAGGGAGTTTTATGTGAATGTTTGTTAATTAAAGTAATTAACAAAATTCTGAATAAAATAAAAAAAGTGTTTTATTTAATGAGAGCTTGCATTAAATTTGGTGGAAATTTAATGCATGTGAGTGGACATGAGTGGAGGTGTGTGTTTATGTGAGTGGGAGCTCCACCCACATGAATGAGGGAGAGGTGGGGGCACCCACCATGGCCGGCGCCATGCCCCCTTGGGCTTCCCTCTCCCCTATATAAGGAACACCTCCTCCTCCTCTCCTCTTGCACCACCTCCTCGTGAAGGTTCTCTTATCCCTCTAGTTATTCCCCATGGTCTCGGATTAGCGAGATACATGTTCCCGGTGGCTTTATCTGGAAAGGAGTTGCTGCCTCTGCTGCATCGCTGGAGCGAGGAGGCAGATGTTGTTCGGTGGACCGAACGTGTGTGCGATCACGGATGCATCGCTACTTTGTGGTGCTGGACTTGATGGTGATGGACCTGATGGTGCTGGAACTGCTGGACCTGAAGGCTTCATCACGATCTTGAGATCGGCAAGTGTACGACTACATCATCCATGAGTTCCAACTCGTTAACAAAGCTCTGTTGTCTTCGAGGGTAAGTTCTCTATGGATGTATATCCACTCATTTCTTGTATCTAGTAGATAGATCTTGGCGTATAGTTCCCATCGTAGGAATTTTTTTGTTTTCTATGCTGCGAACCCAACAGAAAGTACCTTGTTTTGCATCTCCTTCGAGGATGAATTTCGACTTAGAACATTGATACCATTTGAGTTCCTCCTCTCGCAGCAGACGTGTTATTTCTACATTTTATTAGATTTTGAGCTCTGTGCAGATAAAGGCCCGACTTTGCAAGATCCTCTAAATCATTAATAATAGTTGTTAGACGTAGTTTTACTTTTTAGGATTCCAGCAGTATGTCTCGCCCAACCACGTAGGAACTTGCGTAAAGCACACAATTTGTTATTCCATCATTGTATATGCGTCTGACCATCTACTGGTCTATCTCAAATATCCTTCACCATATCATGAAAGCCATCCTAAAGCAACCAACCGAGTTCTAATTTGAAAACTTGTTTGTGCTTTGGAATAGGTGACCCGATAGGTAAAAGAACATGGCATGATCTAACAAAGCCTCGATATGTTCAGGAGCACGAACGGTTACCATAGGGAACTTGTCTTCCCAATCGGTATACATAAGTACTCTATCCAATTTCTTATAAGTAGGCCCTGGAAGACTATTAGCCCAACTAAACTGCCTACCAAGCATCGTAACCTCCCATAAATTCAAACTGTCAATGACACCATTGAAAAGGAAAGGTCAATGCTCATTGAAACGCCCACGACTTTTCTCGTGAGGAAATCTTAGCAAATTGAAATCTCCACCTATAAGAATAGGATACAGATCATCTTTTACTAGAGTCACCACTTCACGTATAAAGTCAGATTTATAAACATCTTGAGTAACACCATAGACAACTACTAGAAACCACATGAAGCCATCAACCTTGTTACGGATATGGAGTTTAATATTAAAATCTCCAGCTGAACTGGCTAATACTACAAGAAAAGTTTCCTTCCGCAATGACTTGGCCCGACGGTCGTTGTAGAAGGCGCGTCTTTCGCAACGAATTTCTCAGCTCGGCCGTGGCTAATGGAAAAGTTTTTTCCGGTTTCACGGCCCTCTACTACGACGGAATCGCTAAAAACATGGAGGAAGCTCGGCTGGCGCGTGACAGAAGCTAGATTTTCGGTTCCTCGTGCGATATTTACTCACCGAAGTCTTTTAAGGCATGTAGGTCCCAGACGTCAGTGTCTCTAGCGGACCATATTTTTCGTTCGCACCTCCCTGATTTGAACTCGATAATGTTGCTCGAGGCGTCTTTTGTTTAGTCAGGCTGCTGGATCCCACATGTTAGCCTCTCATTAGAAGAATCGTGTGTATGATGGATTTTTTTCCTTCGCTCGCGCTACCCTTTTCCGAAGTTGATAGCGTTACTTGATGCATCTACCGTTTAATCAGGTTGTTAGGACCCACATGGTATCGTCTTATTAGAAGAAACATGTGTATGATGGAATTTTTTCCTTCGCTCACGCTATCCTATTCCGAAGTTGATAGCCCCGCTCGATGCATCTACCGTTTAATCAACCTCTTCAGCCCCACATTTCATGTGTATGATGGATTTTTTGCCCTCGGTCATGCCTTCATGTTCTGAACTTGATAGCGTTGCTCGCTGCTTCGGCCGTTTATACAGGCTGGTGGGCCCCACATGTTAGCCTCTGTGCAGGAAACGTGTGCAGGCTAGACTTTTTTCTCTCGCGCCTCCCCGTTTGGAACTTGGCAACATTGCTCGATACAGCACCTGTATAATGTCTCCCTGCTGGGTCCACATGTCAGCCTCCAATGTATATGAAACGTGTGTATGTTGGACATTTTTTGGTCATGTCCGCCGGTTTGACCTTGGTAATGTTGTTCGATGCGGCAGTCGTGTATGGTCTTGCTGCTAGGGCCCACGTGTCAGCCTCTCTAGACAAGAAACGTGTCGATCTTGGTCTTATTTTTTCTGGTTGTGACTATTGTACAAGTACTTTTTAAACGCGTTTGTTAAACTTGATCTCTTGTATGGTAAGGTTGATGGGCGCTAGCTGCAGGCAGGTGGGTCAGCCATGTCAGCCTCTCAGTACAGCAATATTGCTACAGATGAACTGCATGCCTTGCCACTACACAAGAAAATTGTTATGCTTTTATAAAATGTGAAAATGTATACTAACATCATATATAACTGATGACTGCAAGTGCACAGATCGTTTGTAGCTAGTTTCGAAATAAAGATATCAATCCCATAGGGAGCAGTAGGCGAAAGACTAAAATGCTTTTAACTATAACTAAACGTAGTACTTAAGAAATAACTTTAAGATGCAAGTAAAGTAGAGTTGTTTTGGGTTTTTGGTTGAACAAGGTGATTTAAAGTAAAACAAAACTTAATGCAGAAAGTAAAAATCACGTGTGTAATAGAACTTTAGAACTACAATAGGGAAAAGGTGTTCTCAGGGAATAGTGGATGCACCGCTAGCAATTTAGACTAAGTAATCGAGAGTATTATAACGAATATTCTCATAATGTGTATGTATGTGGGAGGAGCTACATATATGGACGATTTGCCAGCAACCGCTACACACATCGTCCCCATAACCATAGCAGACAGTAACCAACAACCATCGCGTTACCACGCTATTAAGGGATTTCTCCCGCGGCATGGACATGGCTTGGTGAGTTCTCCTTGATTCCCCAAGTTAGTACGTAACAAATGACAACAGCTTTATAGTCACAGTAAGTGCTATCATCCCTCCGTCTACTAACAAGTAATCCCCTTCATCGAGTCCACTTGGCGCTTCATCTCTGGGTGACTTGGCATCTCCAATGACATTCCCATAGAATCACGCCTTGCGTAGTGAGCAAAGCGAGTTCCCTGGATCAGGTTGATGTTTTGCCCACACAGACGGGCAAGAGCTTCATGCATAGCCCTGGCTAATCCATCTAGCTAGTTGTTCTCTCGCACGGTGAATTGAATCTTCTCAGAAAGGGGTGCTTCCATCTTGCCTCGAAGATCTGCAACTATCAGCCATTGTAGATCTCCTCCTGGAAACTCCTTGAGTTGATCTCCGAAGAATTCCGGATGCGGGCGCTCAAGATACTCTGACAGTGCATCAAGATCCCTCTCAAAGATCAGTTGGCCTCCGTTGCCCAACTGGTAGAACTTGCAATACTTAACTTCCATCTATAAGAATTTAAGATGAGTAAGTTAGTGAGGTGCTCAAGTGTGTCAAATTTTTAGGTAGTAATGTAAGAATTTTTGAGGAACATGATTTTTTTGAAAGAATCAAGGATAAGAGTGGGAATAGGTTTTCATAAGTATTCACTTCTTTTGTTTTGAAACTAATTTTTTGTTCGGACGTCCATTCTAACTAGGGTCTCCTATGGTCAGGATGGCTCTGATACCAACTTGTCAACACCCGGATTTTTAATCCTAGATGCTTGTTATGCCATACCTCGCAATCCCAGGATTACCATTTTTGCGAGACATAATAGATTGGATATCACAGTACATCATCCATTCCAACCCATAATAAGGTTTTACACAAATAAAGGTTCTCATGATCCGGTCTTAATACAAACAAGCAGCGGAATAGTAAAGCGTAGTAGTGGGCTGCATCTTCAGTGTCACAGGCAATACTGACGATGGGAGATGATCCTAGTTGTCGTAGTCGTCCTACTGTCCGTCTTCCTGATAATCCTCCTCATAGTCTGGCCACGGGAATAGCCAGGGACAAATCCATGAGTACTCTTTAAGTACTCGCAAACTATCACTAACAAGTAAGGTAGTTCTAATAGGAATCCTAACTCTAGGTTTATTTGCAAAAAGCCAGGTTTATCGAAAGCGATTTCAGAAGCAAAGAAAGTTAAAATAATATTCTAAATCACCTAAGTGGGAACTTAGTTTTCATAATCACAACCTTGTTGTGGTCAAGTCAAAGTCATAATTCATTTCACAAGTCATTTTGAAAACATCTGACGACAGAACAATATGGCCACTCCAACTGTCCATGACCGCGGACGCGGCTATTCAAATAATTTGACACTCTACAGAGGTGGTACACTTTCACCACATAATTCGATACATCCGCCAGGGATAACCCTGAATCATCATACTTAGTATGCGGATAATCAATCATAGCTTTTCATTTACACACTCTAGTATAGGCACCTCCCCTATGAGATTGGCCTCCCAGCCATGGCCATCTGCCATCCTGGGCACTGCATAGGTGGACATCATCAAGAGGTAGCCTCAGCTCAAACCTCTCCCACGATGGAACCCATACTAATGCATATAAACTTCCGGCTAAGCCTTACCCACTTCAGGTATTGTGGTTGTACGGTAAAATTGGAATCGTATCACATCCGAACCCAACCATCAGTTTTTATAAAGGACTAAGGCTCATGCCTCAACATTTTCATCATCAAATCCATTTGTGTTTCTCAACACATGTCAAAACATTTCAATAGAATGACTCATCATTCCAAGGTTTTCATAATCATTTTCACCAAGTAGTCCCATCTATAGTGATCAAGTTTTATGCTTAGCACTAGCCACTAAGGTTAAGAGTGTTCACTAATGAGGGGTGCTAATCTTCAATTTCATGCCATAGAATGACATCTAAGTGTAACTAGATAGGCCTAGTTTTATACTATTTATGCTATCTATACTATCTTCCAAAACTCACAAGCATTAACTAAAAGTAAAGAACTTTGGTAAAGTAAAAGAGTAAAGCTTGCAAGTAAAACTTGGGATGGGTATAAATCAAAATATGTAACCAAAGCATGCCTAAGGCATTTGCTTAAGTTAACTTGCATCTAGTGATGGCTTGCATAGTTAAGAAACTTGCAAGTGTTAGCTTGTCTTGACTAGTGCAGTGATTGAAGTTTTCCTCGTCTTCTTCGGGGTAGAACTCCTCCTCCTCGTAGACTTGGTCGGTACTATCGTCTATAGATGAATACAGGGTACACAATCACCAAAAAATACTTAACTAAGTCTATTTATCACACTAAGGCACACACTTGATGATCTAGCATCATCACAATCATCACAAGATTTAAATAACTAGTTTCATTTATTTAATTTGAGAAAAGTATTTTTTACTCATTGAAATTAATTAAGATTTAATATTCTCTAAATGGAATATGGGATCATGTGGACACATGTCATCACCACATATTCTAATGCATGGGAATGTGATTTAAAGGGTTGGTCACATTTTATAAAGTTTAAGATTATTATTTAATAAATTTAAAGTGACTAGAAATTCCCTAGTAGAATTCTTTTGGTACTAGCCTAAACTCACTGCATGCAACCTAAATATTTTTACATATTCAGATGGATATTATCAAATGTATTTTTTGAGAGTTGGAATCAACTCAAAAGCTATTATGGTTAATTTTTGAAAAATGTTTGAGTGTAGAAAAGGCTTTGTCTTGTTATTTTTGCTAAAGATTATCTCTAACTCCAAATGATTTAAATCCAACGGTCTTGGATAGATAATTTAATTATCTTTCTAGCAAAATTTGAATCATGCCATTTGGTTAAGTAAAACTCTCTAAATTGATTTTGGAATAAGTGGATATAATAGGATTTCAACTTAAAAGGAAAATCAATTATTTGAATTTTTGGGCCAGCGCGGGAAAGCTAACGGGCCGGCCCAATGGCACTCTGCGGCGCAGCGGGCTGCTAACAGAGGGGGTCCATGGGTTAGTGACTTATCTAACGCGAAACGGTATCTTTCAATCTGGGCGCTATGATCTAATTCTAATCCAACGGCTAAGGGTCGTCGTCGACGGCGAATAGCGTCGGCGACGAGCTAAACCTAACACGGTGGTGGGGGTCTGACGGGGCTCACCTGGGCTCCAGCTAGGCTCGGCGATGGGGGAAAACAATGATGTAGATGACGACGAGGCGAGGCACACTCACGACAAGGCTTGGGGTGGCCGGAATCGACGACGCCCTTCTCCTCTAGCAGCGGCGGACTCCGGTGAAATTCCGGCACGTTGGTGCTCGCCTTGCTCCGGGGAGAAGTGGGGAAGGTCAGTGGTTAGTGGGGAGTCCAATGGTGTGAGGAATGGAGGCTGGGGTGGCCTCCTTTTATAGCTCGACGAGGGGACCGAGCGGTGCGGCGGTGAGCTCGACGGTGGCATCGCTACAGGCGGCTATCGGCGTGGCTGGGGTAGGTGGATGGTGCGGTGTCTCCTGGTGGTTCTCACAAACTTAAAGGTGTGGCGTGGGGCGGTTGGGTTTGGTCTGGTGCGTGCGGCGCTCTGAGCAGATGCAGAGGTGCTTGCGGCGGCGTGCAGCTGCTACGGGTCGCGCGGGAGCGAACGAGGGTGTCTGCCGGGGTGGCGTGATCATGGCGAGGCTACGCGTGCGTGGTGAGGGCAAGGTGCGAGCTGGCGGGGCTGGCTGGGCACGGTGCACTGGCGCGCTCTGGACACTGCGCAGAGAGGCGGTGCGCGGCGCGACTAGGGTGGTCCACGGCCGGGCTGCGATCATGGGCTAGACAGGGAGTGGCGGTAGGGTGCGGCGGCGCGGGGTGGTCTGGTGCGAGCTGGCCATGGTCGACCGGCGATGACCACAAAATGGTGGTGCTCTACTGTGCAAGCGGTGAAGGGGGAGCTGGTCTGGGGCTGGGTTAGGCTCAAAGGGAACAGGGGTTAAATTGGAGACCAAATGGTCGATGATCACTGTACCAAACAATAAAGTTAGGCTAGTGTTTATTCTGTGCATGAAATGGCCGCATGAAATTTATTTTTGAATTTTTGATTCAAATTTTTTGAGTGATCTTATATTAAGCTTGAGAGACTAGGTCTGCTTGGATAAGTCAAGGTGAATTCATTTGATGGGTTTTTTGGAAAAGTGTGATCTTAACACATACACTTGATTCAATTTTCAAATGTCCTTTAAATGGATTTGCTAGATGTTTTTGTAAGTTTGTGAAGTGGGCCTTGATACACTTTTACTTGGTCTAGCAAGGGGAAAAAGAGTTGGAAATGTTTCTGTTAGAAATCTACTCCTAGGAACACCTAAAGTGGCCTAGTGGTTTAAAATGGTCAAAATGACCATTTGCTTTATTTATGCTTATTTGATTTCTTTCTCTTTGGAAATTGTTTGTAATTGGTCTAGATGATGTGGTATTCGCCTTTAAACCATTTCACAACATTTAGAACAATCAATCATGGCATTTTCGATCAATTCTATACTAATGCAACACACACATGCATTCATATACATTTTCTTAATAAGAGTTTTTGTTAAGCCTAAATTGGGTGATTAGAACTTTGATAACCTTGATTATAAGATTTGGGATGTTACATTTCGTTACCTCGAACCTTACCTTTGATGAATTTTGAGGTTTCAAGGTCTAACATAACCACTTCATCTTCCACTATTTGTGCTTCCATAAGATCCTTCATTATTACATTATTTATGTTTGTAGCTTTGGAATTCCTTTCTGGTTTCTTTGGTCTCTTCTTCGTTTGTTCTTCCTCTCTTTGTCTTTTTTCAAAGATCCCATGTATAGGTATCGAAGAGAACTCTTCCATTAGCGCTTTTGCGCGCTTCTTTTCTTCGAGAGGTTTACATGGTTCCCATTCTATAGGTACCTTCAAATGCCCTGCATAATTCTCAATAATTTTCTTTAATGAGTAAGAATCAATACCGAGGGTTTTAATCATTGTATTTGTCCAATCATCTGCAAGGAAATCGTTAATGCAAGCATATTCAGAAAAATTATTTGTTATATTTTCCTTATCTTTAAAATTTTCAGTTGCTTCTCTCATTTTTATAATTAGATTCCAAGCCTCATCATAGGTATAAGATAGAAAACTGCCATTAGAAGTAGTGTCTAGATTCGTTCTATTTTCAATACTTAGCCTTCCATAAAAGGTATGGGTGATTAACCAATCAGGTAAACGATGATGGGCGCAATTATCTAGGTAGCTTTTATACCTTAGATATCCTTCATATAAGCCCTCACTAGGATTATTTTTGAAACTGATAATAATACCTCTCATTATGTTAGCTTTGCTTTCAAAAAAAAAATTGATAGGAACTTGGTTGTCAATTCCTCCCAAGTCCTTGGTGCTTCTGCACAAAAAGATCTATACCAATCGCAAACATTATTAGAGAGAGTTTGTCTAAACAACTAGACTTTAACCATATCTAGATTAGAGTCATCGAAAATAAAGGAACTAAGAATGTTTTCAAAGAATTGTAAGTGTCCATATGGACTTTCTGCATTGGTTCCTGCAAATTTCTTAGAATGTAATAACTCAAATAATAAAGGATGGATCTCGACTCCATCCGGATTTATGCTTTTGTTGACAGTTATAAAAGAGTCCATGGGCGAACCCATTTTCCTTACTGCCTCAAGCTGGTTTAAATGCTGAGTATTGTCCATTATTGTGGTCCTGCAACTCAAGTAAAAATTAGTACAACGAAAGTAAATAACTAAAAGTAAAGTGAGTTATAGCGCTAAGCTTCCTAGCAACGGCGCCAGAAAATAGCTTGATGACTGCAAGTGCACAGATCGTTTGTAGCTAGTTTCGAAATAAAGATATCGATCCCACAGGGAGCAGTAGGCGAAAGACTAAAATTCTTTTAACTATAACTAAACGTAGTACTTAAGAAATAACTTTAAGATGCAAGTAAAGTACAGTTGTTTTGGGGTTTTTGGTTGAACAAGGTGATTTAAAGTAAAACAAAACTTAATGCAGAAAGTAAGAGTCACGTGTGTAATAGAACTTTGGAACTACAATAGGTAAAAGGCATTCTCAGGGAATAATGGATACACCGCTAGAAATTTAGACTAAGTAATTGAGAGTATTATAACGAATATTCTCATAATGTGTATGTATGTGGGAGGAGCTCCATATTTGGACGATTTGCCAGCAACCGATGCACACATCATCCTCATAACCACAGCAGACAGTAACTGACAACCATCGCGTTACCACGCTATTAAGGGATTTCTCCCGCGACATGGACATGGCTTGGTGATTTCTCCTTGATTCTCCAAGTTAGTACGTAACGAATGATAACAACTTTATAGTCACAGTAAGTGCTATCATCCCTCCGTCTACTAACAAGTAATCCTCTTCATCGAGTACCCATAAGAGGCAAATATTAAGGAGGTGCGCAACTCCTAATATCAAGATGAAGAAAATTAACACGTACACATAATGATGTATAACATAATAATCTCTATCTCATCTTAGTCATATGCTAGGGTTTCTCCATATCCCCAAGAACTAGAGATCTACTCAAACATGGAGGCAATCAACATCATAGCAATGGTAATGGGAACAATCATAGATAAGTAGTACTTGTATAAATTCGTAATGGGTATGGGAATTACAACAAGATCTAGACAAGATGTAGATGGGATGGATAGTGATGGTGGTGATGCAGCGGTGGTTGATGAAGATCGATGCCTGAGCCTCCTGGATTTGTGCAGGATGAAGATGGATCCCTGGCGGATGAGTTCCCCCTCTAGATGCCTTCCGGAGGTGAGGTTTTCATGATTTCTTGGTGTCCTATATGTCGTCTCTCCGAACCAATTGCAGGCGGTGAAACTATTTGATGAGGCGGAGGCGGCGCCAACTATACGTCCAGAGCTATATGGCCGGAAAAGTTGCTCCGCCCGTATAGTTGCTCGTTGGGCTCTCTGCCTCCCTCTTCGCTTTTGGTTTTCTTATGGTATTATTGATATTTCTCAAATAAGCGATTTACATTGTTTTGGCTCGTCTCTCCTCAGTACAACTGCTCCAATAATTGTATCCATTGGATCCATCATCTGTCCCGATCCTAGTAAAAACAGACATAAAATGTGCGTGCGGACGCTGTAAAATACCAAAATCCTATATCTACAATGCAAAATAATAATGCAAAACATGATACAAATATGCACTCATCAATAACTTATTTATTTTTCTTCTTAAAAATTGCTTGTCCATCTGCTACATGTGATTGCTAGAAGCTCAACTAAAAATTGTTAAGTATAAATAATGTAGTAGGTAGTACTTAAAAACATGGATATGCGGAGTTTTTAGGGGTGGGTGGACAGTGCCTTAAAAAGGCAGAATTGAAGAAAAATGGGCCAAGCAAGGATTGATGGGCTATTATCCATGGGCTATTTTTCATGGGCTCTCACCCAATCTAACTAGGCTATTTGCGTGACCGAATTACCCAAGACATGGACTAATTAGAAGATCTTGGGCTATAATGAGGCCATATGGGCTAATTTCTTGGGATTGATAGTTAAAATCCCAAGGTACGTGCTAGGGCTCGGCCGGATTCAAAACAAAGATGTCAACAACGAAAACAAGGTATAAAATATGAGCGCCTAGATCCCAGGCGCCTGAGAACTATTTATGTTAAGGCCCTGAAGTCACCCTACTAATTGTGCTAATTCTCGGTTGTAACCTAGTAGTTGCAACTCATTAAATTTCCAATTACAAGCTAGTTGCAACAAATGTGTAACCCTCACATTCCACGAATCGCGAGATAAATCAAGTGGCAAGAGAGGTGACTCTTGAGAATTGGCAAATCTGATAAAATATTCATAGATATTTCTGTGAAAATTGTGGACAAACACCCCGCGCCCGCCAAAACTTTCCGCCGAGACCCCAAACTTACCTAAGCGCGCCCTCAATCGAGTGACCAACCCCTGTCTCTTCGAATTTTGTGCCATTCTTATGGGAGATGCACAGGATTAGAGCTAGGCCGCAAACTTCTCCACACCTTAAAAGAACTTCTCGACGCCTTTCTATCAATAGTGTCGGCCTATCACCATTGACCACGTCGTTCTTCACGAGACGCACCGGCCGATAGTCAGCTGGGCGATCCCCATGCTTTGCCTACTAGATTCAGGGATTGGGCATTCTTCTTGGCTTTGGTTTGTTCTCCACCTCTCCTAGAAATAGTTAAAGCTTGTGACCATCCAGATTTACAAGGTTCTTGCAGATTTGGGTAGGTACATTTTTTAGGTAAATCTATAGTAAAGCTCTTGACAGAAGAGTTGGAAAACATATTAAAAAGGACTTGGCAGAGATCCTGTGTAAGCTTTTGACCTGATATATTCCCCATCCTTCTTTGATACTATGGAGCATTTGGCTATTGATGTACCTGATGAGGAAGTACTTAGAGGTACAGTACAGTATAGATGGATGTACCCTATAGAACATTGACTTCACATTTCCAAGGAGAGGGAAGATATCCGTGGACATTTTGATAAGTGAGTGTTATGCAAAGATATCTTCACATATAATATAGACTGTAGAAAAGTTAGATATATTCAGATGTCTGACTTGGCCGTGTTTTGTAGGTTCTTCGCAGAAATAAAAGTACCAGCAAATTTCGTTCCACTAATAAAAAGATCGGATGGACTAAGATCTAAGAATCATGTAAGACGCTCAAATTGCAATGTGAATTGTCTATGAATTGTCTAGATGGGGTAACCTCTTGTCTATTTTGTAACGCTAGATTTCGAAGCTTGAATTTCTGGCTCTTATCTATGGTCCCGGTAGGAGTATAACAACAGCTTCAACTTGCATTTCCAACAATGTCTACCATAGCGCTAATGTACCTTCTGTGGAGACTGACGCAGCTGGAGGTTGTCTTGACGAACCTGCACTGGATTGCGTTTATACTCAAAATCCTACACTTGACATTGTCGTTCGAAGGAAAAGAAGGTTGTCGATCTGGTAATAACGCCTTCTGTAGAACAAGATGCTGGAGGTGATGATTTCCTATGGCAATCCCTACCATTCTATGACTTGTACGAGTAGTTATCATAATATAATTGAATTGCATGTCCCTCTCTATCAATGAAAATGGCATATCTTTTACCTTGTTTAAAATAAATAAATATTTGTTTTCAGTTTAGTCGATGCAAAGAAGATATTGTTTTCAGTTTAATTCATATGAATAAACATGTTTGTATGTAGAGACATAAATGTGGATTGGGTGACAAAATCAGCATAAAATTGCCAGATCAATAACACAAGCATAATGGCATTACAAGAAAAGGAACAAAACCATCTTTTCACTGTGCTTGTGAAAAGGAGATGAGCCAGGAACCACGCCTGCAAGTGGTAGAGGCCAATTCTCGTGCAGCTCAGCTAGCATTGGTTTATCATCGATAATACTTAAGCATCCGCATATGATTACATACTAGGAGTAGTTCTAGTTCCAAACTACAGTTTAACAGGCAAAAGTGTAAGAAATGTGTAAGGTAGCTCCATAATATAGGTTCCAAAGAAAAGCATACAAATCATAAGAAAGAAATCTCCGCATCACAGTTCACCACCTTCAGGTGCAACAGTCTCTATAGATTGTAAACTCAAATCACCACCTCCTTCAGGTGGCACGATGATTTCAGGAGCAGGATCAGCAGCACCAACAGCCTCAGCCAGCACCGGTAGCATGAGTCTCCACAATAGGTGAACTATCGAGCACCACAATGTCCTCTGAAGGCTCTTCACTGCCAGCTCCAGCCGCACAAGTCTCCGCCGATGGTAAAACCAATCCACCACCTCCATCATCTGGCACGATGATGGCAGGTGCAGGCTCATCAGTACCAGCTGCAGCTACATCAGTCTCCACATAAGGTAAACAAGGTGGTGTCTTAGGTGTAGCAATATGATATCCATTTTCTACTCCGTCATCAGGAAACTGAGAGTCTTCTTCAACTTTGTGCTTCTGTAGTTACAAGATAAACAGAGATTATAGCGAAAGCATCTACGCGGGACAACAAGAATATACATCATTCGATTGATTTCCCTTGTCATCTAGGATAGCAGAAGTCACAGGATTGGAACCTATTTCATCGAGAATCCTCTTTTTCGCTCCTTCCCCTATCTCCTTCTGCAGTAAGTTGTAATATTGATTACATGATATTGATTGTCAAATATATGCAAATGTTCAAAAGTTTGCGCTGTCGAACTACCAACTTTGAACGGATCCGCACGGTTCTTAGTTATGGGATCTAGCCCAGAAAACAAGCTTCTATGCAATCCTAGTCTACAAAAAAGGATGCATACCCGAGATAAGAACTACTCTACACATGATAATGATGCGCAATCGACTATAAAAATTTAACCGCATCATCAACTCTATCATGTAAGTTCGGAGTGAATCTAGATACACTCGTTTCACATAAGCTAAAATATCTTATATTATGAAATAGAGGGAATAGGTATGAGTGTTATAGTATTTCACAAACCGCCATTGCTGCCGCGGGACAGAGATGATGGATGCTCCACCGCCCTATAGAAGGTTGCCGCGTTGATCTCGCCGCCACCTGTAGAGGACGGAGCTGAGGAGCTGGTCGGCAACAATATGGAGCGAGAGGCAAGGGGCCGGTAGTGGATGGGAAGAAGGGACTGAGTAAAAGAGGTTGGGGGGAGGCCGGGGAGGAAGTTAAATCCACCTTTTCTCGGAAGGAACGCGCTGCTACGTGCACTAGCGTGTGCAAAACTCCCTCCCTCTCTCTTCTGTGGCATCTACTGACAGCAGTACTCTAGCTAGCTTCATTGAGTTCTCGGGTACTCCTACTAGTAGACCTTTACTACTACTACTAGGTAGACAAGCAGTACTTGTTCAGAAGAAGAAAAAACTAGACTAGCACACCGTCGTACAGTCTTGCCTTGTCAAATCACTGGTGATGCCATGATGAGCGACATGGTTTTACTGGTAAACCTGGAAACATCGTGTTCCTTCCACCGCATGCAGTTTCTGAGCAAAGTACCAACACGTCCAACTTAGGTAGTAGCTTGTTACAGGACCCAAACTACAGTGAAAAAGAAACAAAACTAAGGACATGCAAGGAGTAATACTAATAGTACTACTATTATACAACATTCTGGAAGAAATTATGTAGTAGTAGTAGTAGAGTACAATTGTACTCCTAATAAGGTTCTTTTACAAGCTTGGTGAATGATGATTGGATTCTTGCACCAACAACAGGGTTATTGTAGTACCCATAGTAGCAAATATTTAAGAGTTTGTCCCGATGGGAGATCGTCAAACGGAAACAACACGACCCCGCATCCAGGTTGTCAATGCGGCCATGTTTCACACTCAAACCGTGGTTTGGAAATAGCCTGTTCTATAAGTTACTAGAATAGTGATAATTGAGAGAGGTTTAAAGTATCTAATAACAAAGAACTTTTAACAAAAACAAAATAAACTAAGACGGAAAGTAAACAAGAATATGAACTAAATTAAAGAGATTGTAGTTGTAGGATTGGATGGAATGAGAGAGGGCTTCTAGGCTTCGGTCTCACTAGTACTAGATGGGAAAATATATGTGTGATCTATAAGAGATTTCTCAAACAAATAAACGTTCCCCAATTGATTACTGGGCTGTCACACTGTGTGCACTATGCATGGTTCTCGCGTGTCACCGCAAGGGAAAAGGCACTTCCGGACCAAAGGATCACATAAACTCATCTTAGATCACAATAAATTCTAACTTAGCACACTAGATCATACCTCAACCTAGAATTGAATCAATCACTCACACATGAATGAACAGCAAAACATATATAAATATATAATGATATCACAACCATGTTCAATCTTACAATTACTAAACACAAGAGAGAGAGACAGGGAGATGGAGATGATGATGGAGATGGAGATCGATGCGTGGTGGTGGTGATGTCTTCCTTCTCCTCCCCTTCTTCTTGCTTGGATGCCTTGATGGTAATGGTGTTGAGGGAGATCTAGATCTTGGAGGTGTGGTTGAGGCAGAGCTCCGCCGTAATGGAGATCAGATGGGTGGCGGCGGCAGCAGAGCTCCGCCCCTGAAGGGCGATGGCTTGGTGGCTCTCTCTTGGGTCCTCTCTCCTTTATATAGGCCTTGGGGGTGCCCTAGGGTTCCCCCAATACCGTCATATGACTTCGGGAAGGTTCTGGAGCTTTTCTAGGATCAAATCTCGTCGTTTGCAACCTTTTTGGCAGCTCCGGCCGTATAGTTGCTCGTTAAACCGTATGTCTCCTTTAGTATTTTGGCCGCCATTTCTCCATATGAACTCCATTTTGGCTGCTCTTGGGCTCGTTGAGCTTGTATCGTCAAGGGCTACAACCCTGTGGTCTTGGAACTTTATTTTGAGAAGTTGGAAAATCACTTTTTCAACCTCTCAAATGGCTTAGTCTGGTCCCTGCAGCTCCTCCATACTATGCTCTATTTGCTCCTTTTGCCTTTGTTTTATCTACAATCATCATAAACACCTTCACACATGTCATAGACAAGGAAAATTGATAAAATCTACCTAAAATACTAAATGTGCAAAGCTCATATGAAAGTAAATGAGAACTAGAAGTCATGCATATAAGGCATAGCTATAGCTGAAAGAAACATGATATGAGAGATAAATGAATCATTTTATATGGCTAGAAGAGGTGGTATTTCACATCCAGCAATGAAATATACATACTGGAGAAACTACCAAGTGTACAAAAGGGGTTTGGTCATACGGAGTATTTTACAAGCCGGACCGGGTGCGAAACTAAATGTTGAGTACTCGTACATCAGCTAAAAACCAGCCAAATGAAAGAGTTCAACAGAAGGCCAAGACCAAATGAGCTATCATTGAACAAGCTCATTCCACCATAAGGCGTTTGAGAAGCTTAGGATGAACCAAAATGGAGTGTCCGACCATATCCAGTGAGTGTTGGTGTGGAAACCAACATCTGCATCACCATTCAGACCGAAGCGGAAAATTTCAGTACATGGCATGTACTCGTAGACAATTTCTTGGTGTGATGTGTAAACATAGTTTCTTCTCATCAGATGTCCTAGCGGATCATTTGCATTGCCTACTTCAATGTTAATCAGATAGTTCACACCAAGGATAAGAGAATATGATCCAAGATCAGTAACCCTTTCCATGGGTTAGCTGCATCTAACTGGCTTGTGTCCATTGAGAACACCATGCACTCAAACCCAGAAGAATAGGTGCCAACGGTGCGACCATAGTGCACAACACTAGTATCATCAGCAATTGCATTGCCTGAGACACCATATGTATAGACCAGAAGAAGTCTTGAACCACCGGCAGATCTTGCTAACCACCACCTACAAGGATCATCCACATCATCGTCCTTAGCAAACCCATGTGTCAGGTAAAGCACATCGCGTGGCAACAGGATAAGGGAAGGACCTTCAAAGAGAAAGGAAATGTAACATGGAAATAATACTAATATTCATATGTGTGTGCATTTTAAATAGGAGTTGTTTTGAATTGCCATGATTAAGTGATCCATTGATTGTAAAATGATTCTTAGGTGAAATAAACATCATGTAGATCATTCCCAAACAAATACCAAAGAAAAACAAATCAAAATGAATAAAAGAAGCAAATGGTCATTTGTGCCATTTTAATCAACATGCCTACTTTGGCTATTCCTAGGACTCAATTCTTAACAGAAACAAATATGGATCTTTGCACCCCTTGCTAGTACAAGTAGTGATGTACCAAGGCTCACTTTGTGATCTACCAAAAACTTTCAAACACTGAATTTAAAAGGCATTTGCAAATTGAATCTAGTGTAGGTATCAAGATCACACTTATTCAAAAACCACTCAAATGAACTCCATTTTCAAATCCCAAGCAACCACGGATGCTTAAGCATGTGACAAACAACTCCACCAAAAATCATCTCAAAATTCAAAACTTGAATTCTTTCGGCCATTTCTACAAACACCTTGCAGACAGAATCAATTTAGCCTAACTATTATTGTTTTGCTCAATTCTTGTCCACCCCACGGCCACTGCCAGCCACTGGACCACTCCCCAGCACCGCTGCCCATTCTCTCTGCGCGCAACCAGAGTGCACTAGAGCACCCTCACCACCAGCACGCCACATACCGCCCCTCGACCCAATACCGTGCACGCCGCTCCGCCTCGACCCCAGCTACCCACCAGACACGGCCGTGCGCCGCCGCGCGACCCACAGTCGGAGAGCGCCGCGTCGAGCACCGCCTCTGTCTCCCAGAGCGCGGGACGCTCCCGACCAAACACCACCACCCCTAGCCGCGCATTTAAGCCATAGAGCACCGCCAGGAGGAAGGCCACTATCCCCTACCTCCAGCCATGACGATAGCACGCTATACAACCCTCGCCGGAGTCGCCAGCCCATCCCGTTCGGTTGCCTCGTCGAACTATAAAAGGAGGCCACCCCAGCACAAACTCCTCACACCATCTCACTCCCGTCTCTCCATTGATCCTTCCACCCCATCCTCGGAGCAAGGCGGGCCATCGTTCGCTAGAATTTTCCTGGAGCTTGCCACAGCAGAGGAGGAGAGGCGCCGTTGATTGTGACCACCCCGGGAGCCACCGCGACCACGCCTAGAACCGCCGTCGTCCACCAGCTCCATCCCCCCCATCGCCACGTCTAGCTGGAGCCGTGGTGAGCCCCCACGTACCCCCACCGAGCCACTAGGGTTAGCTCTCACCGGCGACCTGTTCGCCGGGGACAACTATCGTCAATCATTGATCCATCTTTTAATCGTAGCACTCAGAGTGCCCCGTACCGCTTCGCGTTTGATGTGTCGCTGACCTGCGGGACCCCCCTGTCAGTTGTCATCCGCACCGCGGAGCGTCACTGGGCCGGCCCATTAGTTTTCCCGCGCGACCTAGTTAGTTCAAATATGGATTTTTCTATTTTAGTTTGAACTCACTTCCGTCCCTTAGTTCAAAAATCCATTCAAGAAAATTTACTGAACCAAATTGAGTGATTCAAATTTTGTTAGAAATCTACTGAAAATATCTATCCAAGCCCATTTGATTTAATTCATTTAGAGTTAGAGCTCTCTCCTAGTAAAAATAACAAGACATAAGCTTTTGCACATTCAAACATTTTTATAAAATCAACCTTAATAGCTTTTGAGTTGATTCCAACTCTCAAAAATCACATTTAACCATACCTATCTGCATATGTAATAATATTAAGGTTTGCATGAAGTGACTTTGGACTAGTACCAAAATAATGCTATATAGGCATTTCTAGTCACTTTAAATCACTAATTATTAAACTTAAACTAATTAAAATGTGATCCAACCTTTAAGTCACATTCCCATATGTTAGAATATGTGGTGAGGACATGTGTCCACATGATCCCATATTTTAAGTGGAGAATATTAAATCTTAGTTATTTTTCAATGAGTAGAAATTACTTTTCTCAAATAAAAAGAATGAAGCTAGTTAATAAAACCTTGTGATGCTTGTGATGATAATAGATCATCAAATGTGTGCCTTAGTGTACTAAGTTGCCTAGTTAAGTATTGTTTGGTGATTGTGTATCTTGTATGTATTTATAGAAGATAGTACCGACCCAGCTTACGAGGAGGAGGAGTTCTACCCAGAGGAAGAGGAAGAAAACTTCAACCAATGCACTACCCAATGCAAGCCATCATTAACAATGCAAGCTAACCCTTGAAAACTAGATAATCTAAGCAAAGGCATTAGGCATGCTTTGGTTATACCATTTTGGCCTTATACCTACTCCAAGTTTTAATTCCAAGCTTTACTTTTCTTTATTTTACCAAAGTCCTTTACTTGTTGAAGGTAGCATAAAGAGTATAAAACTTGACCTATCTAGATAACCTTAGATTTTATTCTATGGCATGAGATTAAGATTAGCATCCCACCTTAGTGAACACTCTTAACTTAGTAGCTTAGAGCTAAATCCAAAACTTGAGTCACTTTAGATGGCAATACTTGGTGAAAATGAATTGTGAAAACCTTGGAATGATGAGTCATTCTATTGAAATGTTTTGACATGTGTTGAGAAACACAAATGGTTTATGATGGTGAAAGTGTTGAGCATGAGTATTAGTCAGAAATTGATGTAAGGCTTAGCCGGAAATTGAAATGGTTTACAAAAACTGATGGTTGGATTTAGATACGATACCATTCCAAATTTACGGTACAACCACAATACCTGAATTGGGTAAGGCTTAGCCGGAAATTTATATGCATTAGTATTAGTTCCCTCGGGGGAGAGGTTTGAGCTGAGGCTACCTCTCAATGTTGTCCACCTATGCAGTGCCCAAGATGACAGATGGTCATGGTTGGGAGGCCATGCTCATAGGAGAGGTGCTTATACTAGGGTGTGTAAAGGAAAGGTTATGTTTGATTATCTGCATACTAAGTATGATGATCCAGGGTTATCCCTGACAGATGTATCGAATCTTGTGGTGAAAGTGTACCACCTCTGCAGAGTGTCAAACTATTCAAATAGCCGCGTCCGTGGTTATGGGCAGTTGGAGTGGCCATACTGTTTCGTTGTCAGATATTTTCAAAATGACTTATGAAATGAATGATGAATCTTGACTTGACCACAACAGGGTTGTGACTATGACCCTAGCTTCCCAACTTAAGTGATTCTAGAATTTTATTTTATCTTTCTTTGTTTCTGAACTCAGCTTAGGTTTCAAACTTAACTTTATAGTTAAAACTTAGAGTTTAGCATTTCCCACTAGAACTATCTTACTTGTTAGTGGTAGTTTGCGAGTACTTAAAGAGTACTCATGGCTTTTGTCCCTGGCTATTCCTATGGCCAGACTATGAAGGAGACTACCAAGATGATGGGCAGGAGGACGACAATGATAACTAGGACTATCTGCCTTCATCAGCATTGCATGTGCCCCTGAAGATGGACCCCATCACTACGCTTATTATTTATTCCGCTACTTGATTGTACTAAGACTGGATCATGAGATCCTTTATATGTGTAAGACCTTATTTATGGTTTTGTAATGGATGATGTACTGTGATATCCAATCTGTTATGTCTCGCAAAAATGGTAATCCTGGGATTGCGATGTATGGCATAACAGGCATTTGGGATTAAAAATCCGGGTGTTGACAAGTTGGTATCAGAGCCATCCTAACCATAGGTGACCCTAGTTAGAATGGACGTCCGAACAAAAATTTAATTTCAAAACCAAAGTGAGTATTTATGAAAAACTATTTCCTCTCTTACCCTTGGGAATTCTTTCTTTCTCAAAAATTCATGTTCCTCAAATTCTTACATTACTACATAAAATTTGATACACTTGATCACTTCACTAACTTCCTGATCCTAAATTTTTGTAGATGGAGACTCAGTTCAGCAAGTTCTACCAGTTGGGCAACGAAGGCCAACTGATCTTCGAGAGGGATCTGGATTCACTGTCTGAGTTATTCGGACGCCCGCATCCAGAGTTTCTTGGAGCTCAACTTACAGGACCCCAGGAGGAGATTTACAGTGGCTAGTCACCGCTGATCTTCGAGAGAATCCAGTTCTCTGTCAGAGAAAACAACTGGCTAGATGGGTTAGCTTGGGCAATGCATGAAGCTCTCGCACGTCTATGTGCCCTCAGTGTCAACCAAATCCAAGGAACCCGTTTTGCTCACTATGCAAGACGTGACTTCATGGGAATGCCAATGAGATGCCAAGTCACCCGGAGTTGAAGCGTCAAATGGAGAACCTTGACTTCTTGTTGTACGACAGACAGAAGGAGTTGGACAATGCTAGAGAATTTTCCAACCACAACCGTGCCATTGTCGCCCAGAAGGCCCAGACTTTCTCACTGCTTGTCAAGGACCATCAGTCTCTTCGCCTCCAGCGCGGAAAGAAGGATCACACCATCGCCCGTCTTCGCAAGAAGGTGGCCGACCTCGAGAAGACCGTCAAGGAGCAAGAAGCTCAGCTTGCAGCAAAGGAGGAAGAAGAGGAGGGTGAAGACATCCAGGGAGACATGGATTCTTACCTCAGCGATGACAATGACTTTCTGGAGGAGGATGTTGTGGACTTCTACACTTACGATCAGGACTCTGACTTCATCGACGATGAGTAGATGCACTAGAGCACTGTTGTAGCATGAGATGTATCGGTCCCACTGTATCGTAGCTTACAGAATGGTTCTTCAAATCATCTATTTTCCTTTGTTGTTGTGGTGTGTGTGTGTGTTTGTATCGTGTGCTTGTTTGAAGGAATGAAATGAAGTTAGTTGCAAAACCTGAGTCGAACTCAAAGTTTTAGCTTTGAAACCAAAACCATGAACCTTAGAACTTTCCCTCTTACCCCTTTATCTACCTCAATCTTCAGATGACTCGTGGCAACCCAGGAGGGAGAAGCTCATCGCAGGACCCAATGTTGTAGATTATCAGATGTTAGTTGCAGACCATGAAGCAAGAAGGGCAGAGCGCCAGGCCAACTTAGCAACACTGCAGCAGATAGCCTAGATGGCCCAAAACAACCAATGGCATGGAAATCAGGATCATCAAGGATCCATGCTGAAAAACTTCCAAAATACCAATCCCCCAATCTTTAGCACTTCGGAGAACCCACTAGATGCTGATGACTGGTTGCAGATGATGGAGAACAATTTGGAAGTAGCCAGAGTTGATGGCAACGAGAAAGTTCTCTTTGCCACCCACTACCTGGCAGGAGATGCAAGAGCATGGTGGAAACATCCGCCTGATGAACCATGGTCAAGTGATGACATGGGAAGCCTTCAAGATCAAGTTCAGCTGCACCCACGTGCCGCAGGGTCTAGTCACCCGAATGAGGGATGAATTCAGAGATTTGAAGCAAGGCAGAATAAATGTGGTGGAGTATCGTGATAGATTCATGTCGCTGGCAAGGTATGCACCTGATGAGATCAACACGGAGGCCAAGAAGAAGGAGAGATTCCTGAACGGACCGCATGATGAGATGCAGACTGTCCTAGTCAACATCCGCTTCGAGGATCTCGAAGAGCTAGTTGACTCTGCAATTCAGATTGAAGGAAAGATTAACCAGGCAAACGACAACCACAAACATTGTATGATGCAGCAATCAGGATCCAACAATCACTAGAAGTACTGTCCCAACCCCTCACCAGGATATGCACCTAGAAACAACCGCCCCCAATGTCTCGCCCAAGCTACCCCGACCATAGCGGAGGCAATGTGAAGTCCGGAGGAAACAACAATCACTCCGGCAACACCAGCAATTTCAACCGTGCCCCTCCCAAGAGAAACAACAACAACAACACCGCACCCAGAACTTGCAGCAATGTTGTGCCTGTCGCAGCTAAAGACAAGTCCCAGATCACTTATTTCGAGTGTGGAGTAAAGGGTCACTATTCCAATGAGTGCCCCGAGAAGATTGTCGCCACTGCCAATGTGAATGCCCCAACTCAACAACAACGTCGTGTTCAACCAGGAAGAAGATTCGCCCCAGGGAACCCTCACAACCGCAACGGTCGTCTCTTCCACATGAACACCGAAGAAGCCCAAGAAGCGCCAGATGTAGTGATGGGTATGTTTTCTGTCAACTCAATTTTAGCAAGGGTGTTGTTTGATTCTAGAGCATCGCATTCATTTTTCACCGAAGAATTTGCATGCACTAGTAAGATTCACCCAACCAACTTGAAGCATGTCATGATAGTTCAAATCCCCGGTTCAACTACAAAAGCTAGAAAAATTTGCAAAGCTGTGCCTATCAGAATACATGGGATAGATTTTTATGCCAACCTAATAGTACTTTGAACCAAAGGATTGGAAGTAGTACTAGGAATGGACTGGATGTCAAGGCATAAAGGACTGATAGACTGTGCTAAGAAAGCCATCACCATGACCAGTAGCTCTGGAGTCATAGTAGAGCATATATCTGAAACCTTACCCCATCAATTCAAGTGCAACAAGAGTCTAGCCTTACCGACCATAAACCAAGTCAGAGTAGTCTATGAATACCCCGACGTATTCCCAGATGAATTGCCAGGTATGCCCCTGGATAGGGATATTGAGTTCATTATCGAACTAATCCCCGGAACCGGACCCATAGCCTAGAGACCCTATAGCATGAACCCCTCAGAGTTAGTGGAATTGAAGAAGCAGTTGGATGCTATGTTAGCAATAGGATTGATTCAACCAAGTGCATCGCCATGGAGATCACCAGTGTTATTCGTCGACAAGAAAGATGGAGGCAACCGTTTGTGCACAGATTACAGAAAGCTGAATGACGTCACCATCAAAAACACATACCCTTTGCCAAAAATAGAGGATCTATTTGATCAGTTGACTGGAGCCCAGGTATTCTCAAAGATTGATCTTATGACTGGTTATCACCAACTTAAGATTCGTGCAATGGATATTCCGAAGACTGCCTTTACTACTCGCTATGGTTTATACGAGTATACGGTCATGTCTTTTGGATTAACCAATGCCCATGCTTATTTCATGAATCTCATGAATAAGATATTTATGAATTTCCTAGATAAATTTGTCGTTGTGTTTATTGACGATATCCTTATCTACTCCAAGTCAGAAGAAGAGCATGAGCAACATCTGAGAATCGTCCTAGAAACCCTGAGAGAGCATCGGTTGTATGCCAAGTTCAGCAAGTGTGAGTTTTGGCTGAAAGAAGTAGGATTCCTAGGACATATTGTGTCTGCCGGAGGAGTCTCTGTTGATCCCGCCAAGATCAAAGATGTCGAAAAATGGGAAGCCCCAACCACTCAAACCCAAGTCCGTGCATTTCTCGGATTGGCGGGATATTACTGCAAGTTCGTAGAAGGATTTTCTAGCATCGCCAGACCCATGACCCAATTGCTAAAGAGGGACAAGAAGTTTGAATGGACTGACAAATGTGAAGCCAGTTTCCAAGAGCTGAAGAAAAGATTGATATCAGCCCCAATATTGATCATGCCAGATATCAAGAAGCCATTTGATGTATATTGTGATGCATCCAAGATTGGTCTCGAATGTGTATTAATGCAAGAAGGCAAAGTTATCGCCTATTTGTATCGACAACTGAAGCAGCATGAGCAGAACTATCCGACCCATGATCTTGAATTAGCAGCTATAGTTTTGGCCTTGAAGACATGGCGTCATTATCTTATGGGTAATCGCTGTGAGATTTACTCAGATCACAAAAGCTTGAAGTATATTTTCACTCAGAAGGAACTGAATATGAGGCAAAGAAGATGGATAGAGTTAAACAAGGATTATGCCCTTGACATTCACTATCGCCCCGGCCCAATGTGGTAGCGGATGCTCTTAGCAGATTGCCGTGTAGGCTAAACACCATGATCAAGGAGAAGCAACCAAGTTTGCATGAGGAGTTGGAGCAGTTTAGAACTGAGCTAGTTAGCAAAGGATTTTTAGCTAGCATTGAACTTCAACCCACCTTAATCAGCCAACTCAAGGAAGCCCAGAAGGGAAATGAAAGTATCGACGGAATCAAACGTCGTATTGGTACAGGAAAGGTACCTGGATTCACTGAAGACGAAGAAGGAGTTCTGTGGTACAAAGGACAAATCTGTGTGCCAGCAGATTCGGAACTGAAGCAGGTTATCATGCAGGAAGCTCATGATACTCTTTATTCTATCCACCCCGGAGGAACAAAGATGTATCAAGATTTGAAAGAGTAATTTTGG
Organism: Avena eriantha; assembly: GCA_910589775.1. Classification (NCBI taxonomy): domain Eukaryota; kingdom Viridiplantae; phylum Streptophyta; class Magnoliopsida; order Poales; family Poaceae; genus Avena; species Avena eriantha. The sequence continues at coordinate 201,899,654 of OU342744.1, read as the reverse complement.
TGGCACAAGATGAAGAGAGAAATCGGAAGCTACATCACCAAGTGTGACATCTGCCAAAGAGTCAAAGCAGAGCATCAGAGACCCGCAAAACTGTTGCAACCATTGCAGATTCTGGAATGGAAATGGGATTCCGTCAGAATGGACTTTATCACCGGATTGCCTACTTCTAGTAGGGGAAATGACTCAATCTGGGTCATCGTTGATAGACTGTCCAAGGTAGCTCACTTTATACCTGTTAAAACAACCTACCAGAGTTCGAAGCTAGCAGAACTGTATATTGCTAGAATTGTTAGTCTGCATGGAACCCCCAAGACTATAGTATTAGATCGAGGAACCCAATTTACCTCGAGATTTTGGCAGAAAGTCTAGGAAGGATTGGGAACCAAGTTGAATTTCAGCACCGCTTATCACCCGCAAACTGATGGACAGACTGAAAGAGCCAATCAAATCCTTGAGGATATGTTGAGAGCTTGTGTTTTGGAGTACGGATCAAAATGGGAAGACTGCCTGCCTTTCGCAGAATTCTCATATAACAACAGTTACCAAGCCAGTTTGCAAATGGCACCATTTGAGTTCCTATACAGAAGAAAATGCCGTACCCCTTTGAATTGGTCGCAAGTAGGAGAGAGTCAGATTTTCGGACCCGACATTCTCTGAGAAGCCAAAGAGAAGGTTCACAAAGTCCGTGAGCACCTGAAGACTGCCCAGTACAGACAGAAGAGTTATGCTGACAAGAGAAGGAGAGACCTGACTTTCAATGTCAGAGATTTTGTATATCTCAAGGTTTCGCCATTGAAGGGAACCCAACGCTTTCGTCTGAAAGGAAAGTTAGCTCCCAGATAGATCAGACCATTCAAGATTCTAAACCATCGAGGAGAAGTCTTGTATCAGCTAGAACTGCCAGAAGAAATGTCAGCCATCCATAATGTGTTCCATATCTCGTTACTTTGCAAATGCCTGGAAGTGCTAGAGAAGACTGAAGTTTTCAAGAACATCGATCACAGAGTTGTGGATATCAACAAAGACCTGACATATCGTGAAGTGCCCATCTGTATCTTAGAGGAAGCTTATAGAACCACCAGGACCAGAAGTATCAAATTTCTCAAGATTCAATGGAGCAACCATACTGAAGAGGAAGCCACTTGGGAGCGAGAATATTACATTAGGACAGAGTTCCGAGATCTCTTTAGTTCCTAGTTTTCTTCGTAAATCTCAGGACAAGATTTTTTTAGGAGGGAATGTTTGTAACATCCCAAAACTGTAATCCAAGTGATCAAGATCCAAATCATCAAATTTAGAGTTAACAAAAACTTTTACAATTAAAAATATTAAAGCATTCATATGTGTGTGCATTTTAAATAGGAGTTGTTTTGAATTGCCATGATTAAGTGATCCATTGATTGTAAAATGATTCTTAGGTGAAATAAACATCATGTAGATCATTCCCAAACAAATACCAAAGAAAAACAAATCAAAATGAATAAAAGAAGCAAATGGTCATTTGTGCCATTTTAATCAACATGCCTACTTTGGCTATTCCTAGGATTCAATTCTTAATAGAAACAAATATGGATCTTTGCACCCCTTGCTAGTACAAGTAGTGATGTACCAAGGCTCACTTTGTGATCTACCAAAAACTTTCAAACACTGAATTTAAAAGGCATTTGAAAATTGAATCTAGTGTAGGTATCAAGATCACACTTATTCAAAAACCACTCAAATGAACTCCATTTTCAAATCCCAAGCAACCACGGATGCTTAAGCATGTGACAAACAACTCCACCAAAAATCATCTCAAAATTCAAAACTTGAATTCTTTCGGCCATTTCTACAAACCCCTTGCAGACAAAATCAATTTAGCCTAACTATTACTGTTTTGATCAATTCTTGTCGAGCCATTTGGTTTGCATTGATCATTCTTGTCTCCCCTGAGCCCAACCAGACCAAAACCCACCCTAGTTCTAGCCCCTGGCACCAGTGCAACGCCGCCTCAACGCCATGCTCGCCGGTCAATGTTGCCAACGCAGCAGACCGCCAGCCCCTCTCCGCCGCTCTAGGAAGCTAGGCGGCACCCTACCACCGCCCACGGTCCACCCCACGGCCACTGCCGGCAACTGGACCACTCCCCAGCACCCCTGCCCATTCTCTCTGCGCGCAGCTAGAGCGCGCCAGAGCGCCCTCACCGCCAGCATGCCACAGACCGCCCCTCGATCCAATATCGTGCACGCCGCTCCGCCTCGACCGCAGCCACCTGCCAGACACGGCCGTGCGCTGCCGCGCGACCCATAGTCGCAGAGCGCCATGTCGAGCACCGCATCTGTCTCGCAGAGTGCGGGACGCTCCCGACCAAACGCCACCGCCCCTAGCCGCGCATTTAAGCCGTAGAGCACCGCCAGGAGGCAGGCCACCGTCCCCTACCTCCAGCCACGATGATAGCACGTTGTACAGCCCTCGCCGGAGTCGCCAGGCCATCCCGTTCGGTCGCCTCGTCGAACTATAAAAGGAGGACACCCTAGCACAAACTCCTCACACCATCTCACTCCCCTCACTCCACTGATCCTTCCACCCCATCCCCGGAGCAAGGCGGGCCGCCGTTCGCCAGAATTTTGCTAGAGCTTGCCGCGGCAGAGGAGGAGAGGCGCTGTTGATTGCGACCACCCCAGGAGCCATCGCGACCACGCCTAGAACCGCCGTCTTCCACCAGCTCGATCGCCCCCATCACCACATCTAGCTGGAGCCCTGGTAAGCCCCCACGTACCCCACCGAGCCACTAGGGTTAGCTCTCGCCGGCGACCTATTTGCCGGGGACGACAATCCTCAGCCATTGATCCATCTTTTAATCATAGCGCCGAGAGTGCCCCGTATCGCTTCGCGTTTGATGTGTCGCTGACCTGCGGGACCCCCCTGTCAGTTGTCATCCGTGCCGCGGAGCGTCACTGGGCCGGCCCATTAGTTTTCCCGCACGACCCAGTTAGTTCAAATATGGATTTTTCTATTTTAGTTTGAACTCACTTCTGTCCCTTAGTTCAAAAATCCATTTAAGAAGATTTACTGAACCAAATTGAGTGATTCAAATTTTGTTAGAAAGCTACTGAAAAGATCTATCCAAGCCCGTTGGATTTAATTCAGTTAGAGTTAGAGATCTCTCCTAGTAAAAATAACAAGACAGAAGCTTTTACACATTCAAACATTTTTATAAAATCAACCTTAATAGCTTTTGAGGGTTTGCATGCAGTGACTTTAGACTAGTACCAAAATAATGCTATATAGGCATTTCTAGTCAGTTTAAATCACTAATTATTAAACTTAAACTTATTAAAATGTGATCCAACCTTTAAATCACATTCCCATATGTTAGAATATGTGGTGAGGACATGTGTCCACATGATCCCATATTTTAAGTGGAGAATATTAAATCTTAGTTATTTTTCAATGAGTAGAAATTACTTTTCTCAAATAAAAAGAATGAAGCTAGTTAATAAAACCTTGTGATGCTTGTGATGATAATAGATCATCAAATGTGTGCCTTAGTGTAATAAGTAGCCTAGTTAAGTATTGTTTGGTGATTGTGTATCCCGTATTTATTTATAGAAGATAGTACCGACCCAGCTTACGAGGAGGAGTTCTACCCGGAGGAAGAGGAAGAAAACTTCAACCACTGCACTACCCAAGGCAAGCCATCATTAACAATGCAAGCTAACCCTTGCAAACTAGATAATCTAAGCAAAGGCATTAGGCATGCTTTGGTTATACCATTTTGGACTTATACCTACTCCAAGTTTTAATTCCAAGCTTTACTTTTCTTTATTTTACCAAAGTCCTTTACTTGTTGAAGGTAGCATAAAGAGTATAAAACTTGACCTATCTAGATAACCTTAGATGTCATTCTATGGCATGAGATTGAGATTAGCATCCCACCTTAGTGAACACTCTTAACTTAGTAGCTTAGAGCTAAATCCAAAACTTGAGTCACTTTAGATGGGAATACTTGGTGAAAATGAATTGTGCAAACCTTGGAATGATGAGTCATTCTATTGAAATGTTTTGAGAAACACAAATGGTTTATGATGGTTAAAATGTTGAGGCATGAGCCTTAGCCATTTTACAAAAACTGATGGTTGGATTCAGATGCGATACCATTCCAAATTTACGGTACAACCATAATACCTGAATTGGGTAAGGCTTAGCCAGAAATTTATATGCATTAGTATTAGTTCCCTCGCGGGAGAGGTTTAAGCTGAGGCTACCTCTCAATGTTGTCCACCTATGTAGTGCCCAAGATGACAGATGGTCATGGTTGGGAGGCCATGCTCATAGGAGAGGTGCTTATACTAGGGTGTGTAAAGGAAAGGTTATGTTTGATTATTTGCATACTAAGTATGATGATTTAGGGTTATCCCTGATAGATGTATCGAATCTTGTGGTGAAAGTGTACCACCTATGTAGAGTGTCAAACTATTTGAATAGCCGCGTCCACGGTTATGGACAGTTGGAGTGGCCATACTGTTTCGTTGTTAGATATTTTCAAAATGACTTATGAAATGAATGATGAATCTTGACTTGAACACAACAGGGTTGTGACTATGACCCTAGCTTCCCAACTTAATTGATTCTAGAATTTTATTTTATCTTTCTTTGTTTCAGAACTCAGCTTAGGTTTCAAACTTAACTTTATAGTTAAAACTTAGAGTTTAGCATTTCCCACTAGAATTATCTTACTTGTTAGTGGTAGTTTGCGAGTACTTAAAGAGTACTCATGGCTTTTGTCCCTGGCTATTCCTATGGCCAGACTATGAAGGAGACTACCAAGATGACGGACAACGGGATGGCTATGATAACTAGGACTATCTGCCTTCGTCAGCATTGCTTGTGCCCCTGAAGATGGACCCCATCGCTACGCTTATTATTTATTCCGCTACTTGATTGTACTAAGACTGGATCATGAGATCCTTTATATTTGTGTAAGACCTTATTTATGGTTTTGTAATGGATGATGTACTACGATATCCAATCTGTTATGTCTCGCAAAAATGGTAATCATGGGATTGCGATGTATGGCATAACAGGCATCTCGGATTAAAAATACGGGTGTTGACACGTAGTAAGGATTGCATTCCTCTGAAATTCCTAGGAATTCGTACGAATCAAAGAGGCTAAAATTCCTATGAAATTCCTACTAACCAACGAAAGTTCAGAAAAAAATAGCTTACATTGATTCAGGAATAATACCTGAGTCTCACAAAAGTACTACTAGTAGATACCATATTTACCATGGGATGTACTAGGAGACAAAGCAATACTATCAGCAGAACTCAATCATATGAAACAAACTACTTATATGTAGGGAAACATCCTAAAGATTACATTCCTCTAAAATTCCTAGGGAATTCCTTCGAATCAAAGAAACTAATTTTTTTATGGAATTCCTATTAACCAATGAAAGTTCAAAAAAATTAGCTAACATTGATTTAGGAATAAAGCTAATAAAATATGTAGGGAGGAGAATTTACCAAGTTCTAGAGACTTCCATGCATAAACACATCCATTGTCGGTCATGGCAAACACACGATCGTGTTGGATAATAGCATCGCAGTATCTGAAGTAGCCCTGCAACTCGTTCACACAAACTTACCATCCATGACTATCAGTCCCATTAAGCATAGCAATCTTGAATTCGAAAATGGTGACAAGAGAGAAATCTTTGTATCCCTAATACATTGCAAATGTATCTATAATTTTTGATGTTCCATGCTTGGTTTTATCCACTTTCTTGTGTTTTGCCGACACTTTGGAGTACTTTTCGTATGATTTCTTGGACTAACCTAGTAACAAGAGCCACAGTGCCAGCTACCTATTTTCTGCTGTTTTTGGCTCCAGGAAAGTCAAAAAATGAATATTCTTGGAATTGGACGGGACAAAAGCCAAAGTGCCTATTTTTCCGGAAGTCATCATATGCCAGAATACGAGATGGAGAGGGGCTAAAGGCCGGCCACACCACCTGGCCGCGCGGCCAGGCTTGGCCCACGCTAGGGGGTGGTGTGGTGGCCCCTGGCACCCCCTCGGCCTCCCCTTCCGGCTATAAGATGCCTTCGGGACGAAAACCCTAAGGACCCGATCAAAAATCCATGAAAGAGTCTGTTTCCACTGTCATCTCCATCTCTAAATCCGGAGGGATCTAAAGCTCTTCCCGGCACCCTGCCGGAGAGGGGAATTCACCCTGGAGTCCATCTTCATCACCATGCAAGCCTCCGATGTGATGCGTGAGTAGTTCATCCTTGGACTACAGATCCATGTAGTAGCTAGATGGTTGGTTCTCCTCCTTTGTGCTTTCATGTCTAGATCTTGTGAGCTCCGTTCATGATCAAGATCATCTATTTGTAATTCTGCATGTTGTGTTTGCGGGGATCCGATGGATATTGAGATGCTATTTCAGATTGATTATTGATTCTATAATGTCTTTGTTATTTGTGATCTTGCATGCTTTCCATTGTTAGTAGCTATCTTGGCCAAGTAGATGCTAGCAACTCCAAGAGTTAGTATTTATGCTCGATAGTGGGTTCATGCCTCTGGTAATCTGGGGAAGTGACAGAAATCTCTAAGGTACTAGATGTGCTGTTGCTACTAGGGAGAAAACAACAATCCTTTGTTCATAGAACAATCGTATTGTTTACTTTACACGCAGTTCGTAAAGCAATAATATGTTGCTTGCAACTTAATACTAGAGGGGGTTCGGATGATAACCTGAAGGTGGATTATTAGTCATAGATACAGTTGGATGGTGGTCTATGTATAATGTTGTAATGCCCAATCAAGTCTCAAAGGAGTCAAGATGATTAGTATATGCATGTATTGCTTTCTCGATGTTTGTCAATTGCCCCGCTGTAATTTGTTCACCCAACATGTTATCTATCTTAAGGAGAGCCACCTCTAGTGAACTATGGATCCCGGTCCTTGTCTTTTACATACAATCTATAAACTGTTTACTTCTTTGTGTTTACTTTCTGCAAACTATTACTTCTTTCCATTCGATACATTTAATCCTTTGTTTTCCGCAAAACACGATGAGATTGACAACCTCATCGCAAGTTGGGGACAAAGTTCTGTGGTTGTGTTGTGCAGGTCTCCACGTTTCTACTAGCACCGGTAGTGCGCCCTGCCAAGGCTCAGCTAGCAACACCTTTGGGGTGTTTCCTTGCTCCTACTGGTTCGATTAAACCTTGGTTTCATAACTGAGGGAAACTTGCTCCTGTGCTCATCATGCCTTCATCTTGGGGTTCCCAACGAGCTCTACATCATCATCGCTCCAGCATTTTCTTGGGTGCCATTACAGAGCCATCAAGCATTTTCTGGCGCCATTGCCGGGGAGTCAAGGACATCTTCACAAGGGGAGTCCCTCATAACCAATCTCTTTACTTTGTTGTTTTTGTTTTGCTTAGTTTCTTTTGCTTTGTTTGCTTGTTTCTTTATGAAAAACACACAAAAATTAGTTTTACTAGTTTGCTTTCTTATTTGAAAACACACAAAAATGACTACTCTTGAAAACACTAAGTTGTGTGACTTCACTAGCACCAACAACAATGATTTCATGAGCACACCTATTGCTCCACCTGTGCCTGAAGATACTTTCTTTGAGATAAAACCTGCTTTACTCAATCTTGTTATGAGAGAACAATTTACTGGTATTGATCTTAATGCTTCTTCATTTGAGAACACTTGATCCTTTTTCTTGCTTCTTATGCCTAACTTAAAGACGTTAAAGAAAAGTACTTATTGGGAGATAACCCAAAAGTTTTAGATGAGTCTTGGAAATTATTACTTCAGTAATAACCGCTCCTTATCCTTTTTATTTGCTTTTTGTGCCAAGAGTAACCTCTAATGAGAGAGAAGTAATGATTAGGAAAGTTGCTGTCCCGAAACAGATTTCTATGCTTCACCGTAAACATTCGTGTAAAATCTCTGAAGGTATTTTTGAGGCATGAATTTTTGTGCTTCTTCCTAGGTTGTTACCTAACTTTCGTTAGTTCAACACTTTTTGATTTGAGCAACAGAAGGTCTTCGAAAAAATTCGCCTTTACCTGCTGGTCTGTTTTGACAGATTTCTGCGATTTTCTGCATTTGCTTCTTGTTGGTTCCTTTTTGAGTTCTTTTGGGGAATTGAGATTTTTGAAGGAAGTGCTACAGTAGCTAGTGTTCTAATGGAAGTTTATTTGGTGTTGGAACTGAACTTTAAGATTTATTTATCTTAAGTGCACTAATGCTGCTAATAAAGATTGTGTGAAGTTTTGTATGAAAGAAAAATTTCAGGTTGATGGAAGGAATGAGTAATGAGATGAAGGATGCACTAAAGCTCAAGCTTGGGGATGCCACGCGTGTCACCCCAAGAAATATCCAAGAAGTACAAGCGTCAAAGCTTGGGGATGCCCAAGGCATCCCCTTCTTCATTAATAAAAATCTCAGGTTTCTTCCAAACGCTTCATTTTTATTGTTTCATGCACGGTGGTGTTGTTCTTGGAGCGTCTTCTTTTTCGTTTTCGTTTTGGTTTTTCATTTTATTTTGTTTTTCTTAGTTTGCTGAATAAATTGCTTGGACCCCCTCTTTCATACATTGGTTTGCAAATAGTTTGGTTTGGTTTGGAAAAGAGTAGGAAAGTTCATACTTATGTGGTAAAAAGAGCTTGATTTTGACTATGGCCTATGCTTTGTCATGCCATACTTGATATTGTTTTGGCTTTATGCTTAGTATTCTTTACTGTAGCATGACTTGTTATAAACAATTGAGATTGCTTACTGTGCCTTGGATGAATCATGCGTTGTTTTAGCATATTAAAGCATAGTATAGTGGTATTCTCCTTTGATGCTTTATTTGGGTTGACTTGGCGCATGCTCACACCATGTTATGACTATCTCAAGTCACCATAGCCTTTATGATCCTTTAGTTTTCAAATTTTAGTATCACTTTATGCTTTGATCAATGATGTTTTTTCGCTCTGCATGATTATGGCCATTATTGCTCTCTTAGTTTGTCACTCCCAGTCTTTTGCTAGCCTCCACAACCAAGTATGAGTTCCACTCATGCATCCAACTCCTTAAACCAAGTTATTCCAAAGAGTCCACCATACCTACCTACTAGCTTATGCTATTCCAAGTATATTCATGCTTTTGTTTATCTTCCAAATTAAACTTGTTATGAGAAAACTAGTGATTAAAGCTCTCACGAACTTGATGGCACACTTTACTTTTTTTGCATCTAATAAACTTGAACCATTGGGTCCTTCTTTGTTGCGTATATGCTTGCGCTTTATAAGTTTAAATTAGCAGAACCATGTATCATGGGGAACGCTTTCAACATTGCACTTGTACTTTGTACCTCGTTGATATCATGTTCTTTTGCTTACGGATCCCGGGGTGTGAAATAAAAGTGGAACTTGTAAGATCATGGAGTTTGTATGTGTGTTAGAGAAACGCATGGGCCGCTAGCCTAAGCCATGCCTAATCATGGTGGGAACTTGCAGCATAACCATAATGAGCACTCTATGAAGCATCCTCAACAAAAACCTATGCAAATAGCAAATAAAAAGATCGCTGAGATGCTCATTGTCTGCTTGCCTTGTCATTTTGATTATGTGAAAGCTCTCGTATCATGTGCAAGGGGTACCTCGTTGGCGGTTCTTAATGATACACATGTACTTACAATGACAAGAGCTTATTTGTGACTAAAATTGAGTAGCATCAGGATCGGTCTTCGTAAGTAAGGGGCATGAGATTTCGGTTTATAACTTGTCAAGCATATCCTCTTAGTTGTGTCACTTTAACCTTAATCACCTTAAAGATGCTTATGATAGGGGCAATGAGAGCTGAAAGCTATAAGTACCATAATTTTTGGAAGCTCTTTATGAGACTTGAATTCCTACTTCCTTTTATAAAAAGGCCTTTCTTCCACCATTATATTGAGTCTCCACCGTCTACCTTTATGCACCTACTTTGAGAGCATAGTGGCCATTCTTAGTCTATGTGCATTGTTCCAAGACTAGTTGATTGATGCATAACTTGATATTGCTTGTTTTAAACTATTTGTATCTAGTCACTCTTATGAACTTTGAAGGTTTCCTATGCAATTATATTTGCTACTCTATGAGGGACAAACTGAATACTATTATGCTATGTTTTCTTTATGTGAAACAAACTAACATCTTGCAAAGCATTGTTATTCATGAATCTTTTGTTTGTGCCTTTTCATGTTGCATCATAGTTTCTTTGTCTTATTGCTAGAACCTTGTCTTTCATGTTATGATTGAAGTACTATGATCCCAACTTTGAATGTTTTACAAATACTTTGATCAAGTCTTTGATGGTGCATGTCACCTCAAAAATTATTCTTTCTTTTTATCACTTACCTACTCGAGAACAAGCAAGACTTAAGCTTGGGGATGTTGATACATTGCAAATGTATCTATAATTTTTGATGTACCATGCTTGGTTTTATCCACTTTCTTGTGTTTTTTCCACACTTTGGAGTACTTTTCATATGATTTCTTGGACTAACCTATTAACAAGAGCCACAGTGAGCTGCCTGTTTTCTGCTATTTTTGGTTCCAGGAAAGTCAGAAATGAAAATTCTCGGAATTGGACGGGACAAAAGCCAAAGTGCCTATTTTTCCGGAAGTCATCATATGCCAGAATACGAGACAGAGAGGGGCTAGAGGCCGGCCACACCACCTGGCCACGCGGCCAGGCTTGGCCTTCGCCAGGGGGTGGTGTGGTGGCCCTTGGCACCCCCTCGGCCTCCCCTTCCGCCTATAAGATGCCCTCGAGACGGACCCTAAGGACCCGATCAAAAATCCACGAAAGAGTCCATAGCCGCCGTCATCTCCATCCCTAGATCGGGAGGGATCTAAAGCCCTTCCCGGCACCCTGCCGGAGAGGGGAATTCACCCTGGAGGCCTTCTTCATCACCATGCAAGCCTCCGATGTGATGCGTTAGTAGTTCATCCTTGGACTACGGATCCATGTAGTAGCTAGATGGTTGGTTCTCCTCCTTTGTGCTTTCATGTCTAGATCTTGTGAGCTCCGTTCATGATCAAGATCATCTATTTGTAATTCTGCATGTTGTGTTTGCGGGGATCCGATGGATATTGAGATGCTATTTCAGATTGATTATTGATTCTTTCATGTCTTTGTTATTTGTGATCTTGCATGCTTTCCGTTGTTAGTAGCTATCTTGGCCAAGTAGATGCTAGCAACTCGAAGAGTTAGTATTTATGCTCGATAGTGGGTTCATGCCTCTGGTAATCTGGGGAAGTGACAAAAATCTTTAAGGTACTAGATGTGCTGTTGCTACAAGGGAGAAAACAACAATCCTTTGTTCATAGAACAATCGTATTGTTTACTTTACACGCAGTTCGTAAAGCAATAATTTGTTGCTTGCAACTTAATACTAGAGGGGGGTCGGATGATAACCTGAAGATGGATTATTAGTCATAGATGCAGTTGGATGGCGGTCTATGTATAATGTTGTAATGCCCAATCAAGTCTCAAAGGAGTCAAGATGATTAGTTTATGCATGTATTGCTTTCTCGATGTTTGTCAATTGCCCCGCTATAATTTGTTCAGCCAACATGTTATCTATCTTAAGGAGAGCCACCTCTAGTGAACTATGGATCCCGGTCCTTGTCTTTTACATACAATCTATAAACTGTTTACTACTTTGTGTTTACTTTCTGCAAACTATTACATCTTTCCATTCGGTACATTTAATCCTTTGTTTTCCGCAAAACACGGTGAGATTGACAACCTCATCGCAAGTTGGGGACAAAGTTCTGTGGTTGTGTTGTGCAGGTCTCCACGTTGCTACTAGCACCGGTAGTGCGCCCTGCCAAGGCTCAGCTAGCAACACCTTTGGGGTGTTTCCTTGCTCCTACTGGTTCGATTAAACCTTGGTTTCATAACTGAGGGAAACTTGCTGCTGTGCTCATCATACCTTCCTCTTGGGGTTCCCAACAAGCTCTACATCATCATCGCTCTAGCATTTTCCTAGGCGCCATTACAGAGCCATCAACCCCCAGCAGCTGTTGGAACTTGGCAAACGACTATCTTCTGCAGTTTAGTACGTCGACCTTCATCAAAATCATACTGAAATGTAAGTGTAGAACCTTTGGTTGGTTCAAACCCCGGCACTTGCGGGATAACAATCTTGCGATGAGTGTACACACTGACAAGGTCCCATGTGAAATCGGGCCCAACTGTGACGATCCAATCTCCATTGCCGCCTACTCTCTACTCATAAAAACCATTTGGCATCACATCATCGGAGCAGAACCTGTCTAGCGGCGTCAGCTTGCACGGGCTACCCGCCACTTTGAAGCAGTCTTTGGATTCCCACGATCTCATCGTCGGGTGAGAATTAAGAACACATGGGAGGCAAAATGGATGAGAAGAAGGCGTAGTTCCGCTCTCTTTTGTTGATTGAAGAATATGTTTGGATGAACCGATGAGGCTCGCTGTGGTGGTAGCTGATACGTCCGTTTTGCATCACTATTCTATGTCTTAATTCACTATTATTCATTGATATATTTCGTATTGAGAGGTGATACTTATGTTATTTCATCTATTTTTTGCATGGTTGATGACTTTTGGAGCATGGACCGCTGCAGTCAGGATTCTGATGGAAAAGGTGCTGTTTGGAGGCAAAATTCGCGAAGATCAGAAAATCCGGGAAAATGTACGGAAAATCCTATTTTTCCAGAAGACTAAGGATGCCAGAAGATGAAGTGGAGGTGGACCACAGGGGGCCCACACCACCCCATGGCACGGGCAGGCCTAGGCCGCGCCTAGAGGTGGTGTGGCCGCCTTGGCCCACTCCAGCCTCTCCCCTCTGGCGTATATCATCCTCCCGAAATCCTAAGACTCGGGGAGCGACCACAGAAAGATTCCGCTGCCTCTGCGGGGCGGAAAACACCGAGAGAGAAAGATCTCTTCGGCAGACAGATTTCTGCCGGGGGAATTCCTTCCCGGAGAGGGGAGATCGTCGCCATAAACACCACCATCAAGCTGGACTTCATCGAGATCATCATCATCATCACCACCGTCATCACCATCTCCATATTGCTATAACAATTGGTTGAATCTTGCTATAGTTCATAGGGGAAACTTTCTCGGTGTTGATTACTCTTTGTAGTTGATGCTATTGAGTGAACCATTGAATTATTGTTTATGTTCAGATTGTTATACATCATTATTCCATCTCTGATCATGATCCATATGATGTCTTGTGAGTAGTTCATTTTGTTCTTGAGGACATGGGAGAAGTCTTGTTGTTAGTAGTGGAGTTGGATTGAGAAAGATTCAATAGATTGTTATTTAAGTTATGGTGTACTTCTTCTAGTGGTGTGATGTGAACGTCGACTACATGACACTTCACCTATATGGGCCTAGGGGAATGCATTGTGTATTTGGCTACTAATCGTAGGGGTTGCCGGAGTGACAGAAACCTGAACCCCCGTTAGGAAACCATTGCACAAGGGATGTAAGGGTCTTAGAGTTTAAAGGTGTGGTTAGGTTTCTACCTTAATTACTTTCTTGTACTTACGGATGTTTGCAAGGGGTATAATCACAAGTATGTATTAGTCTTGGATGGGGCTGTACATTAGCACAGGTTCACCCACACAACACTTAGGAAGCTAAAGAAGATTAATCGACTATATGAAGCGAAAGCACTTGACAGTCTTCCCATGTGTCCTCGAGAACGTTTGGTCATCTTAAGTAATACATCCGGCTTGTCCTTCGCTGCATAAAGGATTGGGCCACTTGCTGCATTTATTCCTACTGTCTTTTATTTACTCGTACTTTGTTTACTTGCTTTATCGAAAACCCCTAAAAATCCGTTTGCTAAGTATTTGCAGAGAATTCCTTATCCATACCTGACATGGGTATACCCTATAGGTATTCGAGCTTGGTATATATGGTCCAAATATGTACAGGCCCACGGTGTCGCCAAGGCCCAGATGAAAGGACTCGAGTAACCTGCGGACTCTCGATTGCTTGAAGGACAAGAAGAAGCTAAAGATAGAAAGTTTGAAGGGGAAAACCCTAACTTGTAACTTACTCGACTTGCTACCCGAGACCTAGTCTATCTATATAAAGGCTAGGAGGGGCGGCGAGGAGGACACACACGCAACCCTAGTTTCCACAACCCTCGCCAGATCGCATATGCACACCATTGTAACTTTCGACTCCTTCGATAATTCCGCGAGCAGACAAGCAGGAGTAGGGACCTCTACGAGGCCTGAACCTGGGTAAATCCTTTGTCCCCTGTGTGCTTGTTTGCTAGCCGATAGATGTCTCCAGCGCTCCCTCCTTCTCCAAAAGCCAAGTCCATAACAATGGGCATTGATGAGTTAAACCCTCGTCAATTGGCGCCGTCTGTGGGAATTGGTAGTGCTGATGTTGCGGCTTCTTCGGCCCCATCAACTGCGATCTACAACTCCGCAACAACGGAGATTCGCCAGCTCTTCGGCGCCTTCAACTTCACCGTCCACACGCCAGCCACCCGCCCAGCCTTCGAGTCCGTGGGCGACGGAATCAGCCTGGCGATTGGGAGCTTCCGCTTCCAAGTTGGTCAGATGGGCACGCTTCGCATGCCTGATCAACCGCCAGCACCGGCGATTGCCCCGGCATCATGGTTCCCTCCATCGATCGGCACCCTCAGCGAGCTCAATGCTCCGGTGGCAGTCGGGAACACGGTTAGCGACAGCAGTCACGACTCCGATCTGAGCGATCTGGCCACAGAAGATGGAACCTATGGTTACGAATCTGAAAGTTGTGGAAGCAACAGCTTCCCCAATCACGTCATGTGCGCCGTCATTAACGCAGGCGACACCTCCGCCAATCGCGGCAACAGCGGTAACACCGGCAATGGCACTGATCCACCCAACGGTGGCAATGGTGGCAACGGCGGTAACGGCGCCAACAGGGGAGCAGTCGAACCTCCTAGCATAATCAATGAGCAAACCAGCGAACGCGTCGTAATCAGGCTCAACGAGCAAGAGTGGGAGCGCTGCCGTGAAGCCCTACGAGGTGCACCTCTACCCCTTGGGTCCCTGCAGGAACTGCTGATGGGCTACCACTGGTTCCTAAAAGAAGAATTCAAGTGCGAAAAACAAGTAATCGCGCAACTTGAGGCATGTAAAAAGGCAGCGGACGAGTCAAGCCTTCGTCGCGCTGGGCTCTCCTCCTACGGAGGATCCTCCTCAAGAGGCAACGAGTACCTCGCCAAGAAGAGGCAGTCGCGGATGGCTCACCTCACCGAGCAAGAGCGTATAGAGGCCGCGAAAGTCCTCGACTTCGGCTCTATGACAGTCGACACGAGAGGCAACGTGGTTCCCA
The DNA here is from genome assembly GCA_910589775.1 of Avena eriantha. NCBI lineage: Eukaryota > Viridiplantae > Streptophyta > Magnoliopsida > Poales > Poaceae > Avena > Avena eriantha. The sequence continues at coordinate 201,884,273 of OU342744.1, read as the reverse complement.
GGACGCCGCAGGCTGCGGTGATAGCTGCCACCATGTACCTCCTCAATAAGCAGCCGCCAGCTGGAGATCCCCGAACTGCCATGCACCGATCTACGATCGCGGGTTTGGAGCTAATCAAGGCCGCCCTCGATAAGGAGCCGGTACCAGACCCCAAAAAGGGCAAAGCGCTAGCAAAGCGCTACTCCTCACCCTCATCTAGCGATGACAGTCACGACCTGTCTCGATGCCGTCGCTCACGGCGACATGATCGCAACTACGATGCGCGCAACGACCTCACGCAGCGCAAGATCGACAAGTCAAGGGCACGACGTGCTCGGTCGACTGACTCGGAAGAGGAAGATGGGGAGCTCTGCGGCACCAGATGCTTCATCAGATCCATTAGGCAGAAGCGAATGCCTAAAGGGTTTAAACTCCCGTCGGAAAATCCGAAATTCGACGGTCTACAGGACCCTAAAATCTGGCCGGAGGATCACATCTCCTCTGTCAGGCTCCACGGAGGCAGTCGAAGTACTGCCATGCAATGTTTGCAGCTACAGCTGCAGGGCGCCGCCCGAGCATGGCTCAATAACCTCCCACGCGGATCCATTCGCAGTTGGGATGAGCTGGTTTACAGCTTCGTGCGCAACTTTAAGGGCACGTACAAACGGCCCGCATCAATCGAAGAACTGAGATGCTGCCAGCAAAGATCTGGCGAATCGCTGCGCTCATACATCCAAAGGTGGTCCATCATCAAGAACTCCGCGGAAAACATCTCGGAAGACCGCGCGATTGATGCATTCAACGGTGGCGTCCGCCGCCTAGAGATCAGGGAGGAGTTGGGCCGCTCAAAGCCCCAGACCATCGACCACCTGATGGAGATCGCGAATCGGTGGGCTGATGGAGAAGATTCGGTGAAGAATCGTGCTCACTCCGACGAGGAGGCGGAACTCAAAAGTAGACGCGACCGCCGGGGTAAGCGTCGCATGCGCATCTACGACGATCGCGACGACGTCAACATGGTCGCAGCCGGCTACGCCGATAGACGCGACGATAACCGCAACAGCGGATACCGTGACTCTGGGAAAACCACGCAAGTGTGGCAACGCCGCGCTCGCGATGAGGCACCCGCGACCTCCATCGAGGACAAATTATCCGGGCCATGCACGGTACATTTCTACATCGACAAGCATGATGGCAAGAGAAAGTCCAGCCACCTCCTCAAGGACTGCCGCGAGTTCCTCAAACTACATGAGGGATTAGTTCGGATGAACCGCAATGCAGTCGAAAGAGGCTACGGAGCCGCTCCAGGCGCCGTGGCACATGGCACGCCACCACCACCACCCGGGCCACCCCCGAACGGAGCCGCACCGGACCAGCACAACGGGGGCGAACCGTACCCACGGGCCATGGGTACCATGATGATACAACAGGGGCGCCCCTCCAACAGGGTGCAGAAGGCCATCACTCGCCAAGTCAACCTAGCCATGCACTCGCCACCATCCACCACTGAGTACCTCAGTGGCAGTGAGTCGTGCATCACCTTCGACAAACGTGACCACCCACCTCAGGTACCTCGCCTAGGTCATTGCCCTCTCGTACTCGAGGCACAAATTGGAGGCTTCGACATGAGTCGCGTCTTCATGGATGGCGGAAGTGGCATCAACCTCATATTCGCGAGTACCTTGCGAGCAATGAGGATCCCTCTAACCTGCTTGGAGGCATCGGACACAACGTTCCACGGCCTCGTCCCAGGGAAAGGCGTATACCCCCTGGGCAAAATCAACCTCGACGTCATCTTTGGCATGCCGAAGAACTTCCGGCGTGAGCGCATCGACTTCGAAGTCATCGACTGGCCCTCACAATACCATTGCATCCTCGGGCGCGTCGCGTTCGCTAGGTTCATGGCGGTGCCCCACTACGCCTACCTGCAGATGAAAATGCCAGGACCCAACGGCGTCATAATGATCAACGGGAACTTTGAGCGATCTGATGCTTGCGACAGGGAATTCAACAGAATCTCCCAGTCCTTCGGCATGCAGGAGGAATTCGCAAGACTGAAAGAGACGACAGACAACAGTCTGCCTCCCTTGAGTAGGCCAAGCTCACCTGATCTCTCCTTCGACTCATCCGTGCACACAAAGAAGGTACAGGTCCATCCATCGGATCCCACCAAGACAGCCCTCATCGCCAACAACTTGAGTCCCGCATAGGAACTCGCGCTCGTCGAATTCCTCCGTGAGCACTGGGAAATTTTTGCCTGGTGTCCTGCGGACATGCCAGGAGTTCCCAGGGAATTCGCCGAGCACGCACTCAACGTCAACCCCGACGTAAGGCCAGTCAAACAAACAATCAGGCGACTGTCTGAGCCACAAGTGCAGGCAGTCGGAATGGAGATCAACAGACTCCTCGAGGCCAAGTTCATACACGAGATCAAGGAAAGCACTTAGCTCGCCAATACGGTGCTGGTACCAAAAAAGGACACGGATATCCTACGGATGTGCGTGGACTTCACTTCTTTAAACAAGCACTGCCTAAAGGATCACTTCCCGCTGCCACGGATCGACCAGATCATCGACTCCACCACGGGATGCGAGCGTCTCTGCTTCCTCGACGCCTACTCAGGCTATAATCAAATTCGAATGAAGGAGGAAGATCAAGAGAAAACAGCGTTTACAACGCCCTTTGGTGTGTTCTGCTACAACACAATGCCCTTCGTGCTAAAAACGCGGGAGCCACCTACCAACGGTGCATGCAGGCTTGCCTCAAGGAGCAACTGGGTTGCAACATCCAAGTCTATGTCGACGACATAGTAATCAAGACCAAGTAGGAAGCCTCTCTAATCGACGATTTGCGTGAAACCTTCGCCAACTACGATCGCTACCGGATTAAGCTAAATCCGAACAAATGTGCCTTCAGCGTACCATCTAGGCAGCTACTCGGGTATCTCATCTCCGCAAGAGGGATCAAGGCAAACCCGAAAAAGATAAAAGCCATACTGGCCATGGAGAAGCCCAAGAACATAAGAGGCGTCCAGCAACTAGCCGGACAAATCGCGGCACTCAGTCGATTCATCACTCGGATGGGTGAAAAAGCGTTGCCCTTCTACCAGCTCCTCCGCAAAGCTGAAAATTTTGAGTGGACCAATGAAGCACAAGAGGCATTCAAAGATCTCAAGCGCCTGCTATCCACTTCACTAGTGCTGGTGACTCCACGAGAAAGAGAACCACTATTGCTGTACATCTCCGCCACCAACCAGGTGGTCAGCACAGTGCTCGTCGTCGAGCGGGCTGAGGAAAACAAGGTCCATGGCGTACAACGCCTGGTATACTACCTCAGCGAGGTCCTCACGCCAACAAAACAGCGGTACCCGCACTACCAGAAGCTGGCGTACGGCGTCTTCATGACCGCCCGACGACTGCACCACTACTTCCAGGAACACCCAATCATGGTAGTCAGCAACGCCCCGTTGGGACATATCCTCAATAACCCCGATGCCACGGGGCGAGTCGCGCTTTGGGGAATAGAACTGTCTCCATGAGACATCACATATGATAAGCGCGACGCAATCAAGTCGCAAGTTCTCCTTGACTTCCTCGTGCACTGGATGGAAAACCAACTCCCAGATAAGCCAGATATGTCCTACCTCTAGACAATGCACTTCGATGGGTCCAAGCGGAAAGACGGAGCAGGCGCAGGTGTCATACTGACATCACCTCAAGGGGACAAGCTGAAATATATCCTGCGAATGCAGTTCACAGCCTCAAACAACAAGGCTGAATACGAGGCCCTGTTACACGGGATGAGGATGTCAAAAGCTTGCGGCGCCAAGAGGCTCATCATATATGGCGACTGCAAGCTGGTCGTCAACCAAACAATGCACGAGTGCGACGCACTGAACGACAACATGATCGTGTACCGCGACCTCTACGATACACTCGAGGGAGACTTCGATGGTTGCGAGTTGCAACACGTAGGTCGCGAAAGCAACGAGGAGGCGGACGCACTCGCCAACATAGGCTCTACCTGCGCCCCCATACCACCTAGGGTATTTCTCGAGCGCATCTGCGAACGCTCCATCAAGCCAAAGGCCACAGAGAAGAAAACAAGCGCAGCAACGGACTCGGGGGCTATGCCAACCAATGAGCCCATGGCACTCGATGACTTGGAGCTGGACACCGGACTCGAAGGACCAATGAGTGTCATGTTGATTGAGCAATCATGGACGCAGCCGTACATCACATACCTCCTCAGCAAGAGGCTACCGGACGATCTGACAGATGCACGGCACATCGCGCGGCGCTCCAAGGCATTCACCGTCATCAACGGCGAACTGTACAAACGCAGCATCACAGGAGTGCTATAGCGATGCCTCTCCATGGCCGATGGAAGAGCAGTTCTCCTCGACATCCATGAAGGGACCTGCGGGCACCACGCTGGCAGTCGCGCCCTCATTGCCAAAGCTCCACGAGCTGGATTCTACTGGCCTACGGCCATGCACGACGCCAAGGACATCGTCCAAAAATGCAACGCTTGCCAACGATTCACGGACAAGACGCACGCACCGGGCGCAGAGCTACGGCCAATCCCATTGGTCTGGCCCTTCGCGCAATGGGGGCTCAACATGGTCGGCAAGCTTCCAAGGTCCTCACGAGGAGGTTACGTCTACCTCTTGGTCGCAGTCGACAAATTCACCAAGTGGATTGAGGCCATGCCAGTAACCAACCAATCCGCGCACAACGCAGTCAAATTCTTTGAGTCCATCGTCTACTGCTTCGGGGTGCCACATAGCATCATTACTGACAACGGGACGAACTTCACATCCAAGGAGTTCCAAGAATTCTGCGAGAACCTAGGGATCAACATCAGCTATGCCTCAGTAGCGCATCCACAGACCAACGGTCAGGTGGAAAAGGCAAACGGCCTCGTCTGCAGCGGAATCAAGAAGCGACTCCTCCGACCACTCGAACAAGCCGCAGGCTGCTGGCCGGATGAACTGCAATCCGTACTCTGGAGCCTTCGTACAACTCCAAACAGCGCCACGGGCTACACGCCATTCTTTATGGTGCACGGAGCAGAGGCAGTGCTACCCGCCGAAGTATGGTACAAAGCGCCACGCGTGGTCGCCTACAGCAAACAGGAATCATCCCTCGCACTCGAAGACTCCGTTGACCTCCTTGACGAAGCAAGATAAATCGCCGCAGAAAGATCCACGATCTACCAGCAGAACCTGCGCAACTACCACAGAGGAGGCTTCGCCCCAGATTCTTCGTCGAAGGTGACATGGTCTTCCGACTAAAGCAGCAGGGGCATCTCAAGCTCGAGTCCCCCTGGGAAGGACCGTACGTGATTACAGAAGTAATCCCAGGTGGCGCCTATCGCCTTAAAGATTTAGAGACAGGAGTCACATACTCCAACCCCTGGAACGTCGCACAGCTGCGACGCTTCTACCCTTAGTCGTTTTACTTTTTACATCGCAAATAAGGCTACTCAGCCAAGGCTACTTAGCCACACATTGTACCTCGCACTGTTTCCATACCACTAGCCAGCACCTTCTGCTCCTCGTTGGGTTCGACACTCTTACTTATCGAAAAATACTGCGATACACCCCCTATACTTGTGGGTCATCAAGACTATTTTCTGGCATCGTTGCTGGGGAGTGAAGCGCTATTGGAGAGTGGAACTGGTAAAGGAAACTTCTACTGTGAGTATTGTTTACTTCTGCTAGTTGCTTTATTTTGTTATGGATAATTCGCTGAGTTTCTTATTTGGTAATGCTACTACCACTGCTAAGGTAGTAGATAAGCCACCACCTACTGAGAAAGATGTTTTCAAAATACCTACAAGAATTATTGATCGTGTTATGGATAACTACTATGTTGGGGATGGAACTGTCCTTCCCGGTGATCATTTACTCTTTATACACGAATTATGCGGGTTGTTCAAGTGTGTAGGTATTACTACAGATCAAGTTAAGAAGAAGTTATTCTCATTATTACTGAAAGGAAGAGTTGAGGACTGGTATAAGCTGCTGAAGAATGGTCAAGCTCTGGAATGGGAGGAAATAGTTCCTCTCTTTTATTCAAAGTTTTATCCTCCTAGTGAGATTCATAAAAATTGGAATCAAATTTACAACTTTTGGCCTCTTGATGGAGAGATTACAGCTCAAGCTTGGGGGAGATTGAAGTTACTAATGCTCAAATGTCCCATTCATGAGCTCCCCAACAATATTATTATCAACAACTTTTATGCAAGGCTCTCTCTACATGACAAGGATTTATTGGATGCTTCTTGTGCTAGATCATTCACTCGTATGGAAGAAGAAGCTAAATGGGACCTTCTAGACCGTATTCAAGACAATGCTGAAGCTTGGGAGAATGACAAAGGTAGAAAGTCAGGTACAAATTATGACTATGAATGCATTGAATCTTTTATGGGAACTGATGACTTTCAAAATATTAGTAATATTTATGGTCTTGATTTGCAAATTATTATGAATTGCTTTAGAGCTTTTGCTTCCTATATTGAAATTCCAAAAAGGGGATGGAACAAATACCATGCACCTTACAAAGATATTGTTGACTATGATCCTATTGGAAGTGCTGAGTATTGCATTATTGATCCCATCTTACCCGAACCTTATATCGAGAAGATTCCCTTTCCTGAAAAAGTAAAGGACCATCCTATGATAACTAATCTGATCACCAAAATTAAAAAACGAACTATAAAACCTGATGAACAAATAAACATTGAACCTGTGGTAGCAATTGTGAAAGACCTTGTCACTAAAAGCGTAGAAGATGGGAACATAGTCTTTTGTGAGGATGCTTCTAATATTGTTTCACAGCCCAATAGAACAAAAAAGGCTAGTGTTCCTGTGCTTTCTGTTAGAATTGGTGATCATTGCTATTATGGTTTATGTGATATTGGTGCAAGTTCTAGTGCTATTCCTTATGAGCTTTACAGAGAAATTATGCATGAAATCAGTCCTTGCGAGTTGGAAGAGATTGATGTGGTTATTCACCTTGCTAATAGAGAGATCATCTCTCCAATTGGTATTGTACGAGACGTGGAAGTTCTTTGTGGTAAGATTAAGTACCCTGCTGATTTTCTAGTACTTGGTTTGGCTGCTAGTAAAACCTACCCTATCATTTTTGGTAGACCTTTCTTAAGTACTTGTGGAGCTATTATTGATTGCAAGAGGGAGAAAATCTTGACTAAGTTCGATGGGGAATCTTATGAGTTTAATTTTTCGAAATTTGCTAAAGAACCTTGCTAAGAGGAAACCCATGATGACGATTTTAGGGTTGAACAACTTGCTTCTATTTCTCTTGCTCCTAACAATGCTTTGCAGCAATTTATGGAAGATCATGAAAGTGAAATCTTCATGGAAGAAAGGAATGAGATTGACAGGATTCTCCGTGATCAACCTATGATGCTTAAGCACGACTTGCGTGTAGAAGACTTGGGTACCACGATGCCACCTAAAAAGGATCCTGTTTTCGATCTAAAACCTCTCCCTGATGATCTTAAATATGCTTATATTGATGATAAAAAGATATATCCTGTTATTGTTAGCATTAAACTTTCAGGGAAGGAAGAAGAAAGGTTATTGGAAGTTTTGAGGAAACATCGAGGAGCTATGGGCTATACTCTGGATGACTTAAAAGGGATTTCACCTACTATATGTCAGCACTCTATCAACATAGAACCAGATGCGAAGCCGATAGTGGAGCACCAACGACGTTTAAATCCTAGGATGAAGGAAGTGGTAAGGAATGAGGTATTGAAACTCCTTGATGCTGGTATTATTTACCCTATTGCTGATAGTGAATGGATTAGTCATGTTCATTGTGTTCCTAAAAAGGGAGGTATTACCGTTGTCCCTAATGATAATGATGAGCTTATTCCTCAAAGAACAGTGGTAGCCTATAGGATGTGCATTGATTTTAGGAAAGTCAATAAAGTTACTAAGAAAGATCACTACCCGCTTCCTTTTATTGATCAAATGTTGGAAAGGTTGTCTAAAAAGACCCATCTTTGTTTTCTTGATGGTTATTCTGGTTTCTCTCAAATTGCTGTTAAACAACAAGATCAAGAAAAAACTACTTTTCTTTGCCCTTATGGAACTTATGCATATAGACATATACCTTTTGGTTTATGTAATGCTCCTGCTACTTTCCAAAGGTGCATGTCTGCTATCTTTCATGGTTTTTGTGAGGAGATTGTAGAAGTGTTCATGGATGACTTTTCTGTCTATGGAACTTCCTTTGATAATTGTCTGCACAACCTTGATAAAGTTTTGCAGAGATGTGAAGAAACTAATCTTGTTCTTAATTGGGAGAAATGCCACTTCATGGTTAATGAAGGGATTGTTCTTGGGCATAAAGTTTCTGAAAGAGGCATAGAAGTTGATAGAGCTAAGGTTGAGGCAATTGAGAAGATGCCATGTCCAAGAGACATCAAAGGTATTCGTAGTATCCTTGGTCATGCTGGTTTCTATAGGAGGTTTATTAAAGACTTCTCTAGGATATCAAAACCTCTCACTAATCTTCTTCAAAAGATGTACCTTTTGTTTTTGATGATGATTGTAGGGAAGCTTTTGAAACTCTTAAGAAGGCTTTAACTACAACCCCTATTGTTCAACCACTTGATTGGAGTTTACCCTTTGAAATAATGTGTGATGCTAGTGATTTTGCTGTGGGGGCTGTCCTTGGGAAACGTATTGATAAAAAGTTAAACGTTATTCATTATGCTAGTAAGACTCTAGACGCTGCTCAAAGGAATTATGCCACTACTGAAAATGAATTTCTAGCTGTTGTTTTTGCCTGTGATAAGTTTAGGCCCTATATTGTGGACTCAAAAGTAACCATTCATACTGATCATGCTGCTATTAAATATCTTATGACGAAGAAGGACGCTAAGCCTAGACTTATTAGATGGGTACTACTTTTACAAGAGTTTGATCTACACATAGTAGATAGGAAGGGTGCTGAAAACCCTGTAGCTGATAATTTATCTCGTTTGGAAAACATCTCTTTTGATCCTATGCCTATTAATGATAGTTTCCCAAATGAACAGTTAGCCACAGTAGGGGTGAGCTCGCGAGGAAGCCCTTGGTATGCTGATTATGCTAACTTTATTGTCTCCAAGTATCTGCCTCCAACTTTTACAGCTCAGCAAAGAAGAAAGTTCTTTTATGATTTGAGGCATTATTTTTGGGATGCCCCACACTTATACAAAGAAGGAGTTGATGGTATTATGCAAAGATGTGTTCCAGAATATAAACAAAAAGAGATATTGCGTAAATGTCATGGTAGCACCTATGGAGGACATCATGCAGGAGATAGAACTGCACAAAAGGTACTACAAATCAGGTTTCTACTGGCCTACCCTCTTCAAAGATGCAAGAAAATTTGTTTTACCTTGTGGTGAATGCCAGCGTGTTGGTAATATTTCTAGACGCAATGAAATGCCTATGAACTACTCTCTAGTTATTGAACCTTTTGATTGTTGGGGATTCGACTTTATGGGTCCTTTCCCTCCTTCGAAGGGTCACACTCATATTCTTGTTGCCGTTGATTATGTTACTAAGTGGGTAGAAGCCATTCCTACGAAAAGTGCTGATGGGGAAACCTCTCTAAAAATGCTTAAGGACGTTATATTTCCTCGGTTTGGAGTGCCTAGGTATCTCATGACTGATGGGGGTTCTCATTTCATTCATGGCGGTTTTAGGAAGACCCTCGCTAAGTATGATGTTAATCATAGAATTGCTTCAGCTTATCACCCCCAAACTAGCGGGCAAGTAGAGTTATCAAATAGAGAAATTAAATCTATCTTGCAAAAGACTGTTAATAGGTCTAGAAAAAACTGGGCTAAGAAGTTGAATGATGCTTTATGGGCTTATAGAACTGCTTACAAAAATCCTATGGGAATGTCTCCTTATAAAATGGTTTATGGGAAAGCTTGCCACCTACCCTTAGAATTAGAACACAAAGCTTACTGGGCAGTGAAAGAACTAAATAGAGATTGTAAGCTCGCTGGTGAGAAAAGATTATTTGACTTAAGTTCTTTAGATGAATGGAGGAGTGAAGCCTATGAGAATGCTAGGCTCTTTAAGGAAAAAGTTAAAAGATGGCATGACAAGCGAATACTTAAGAGAGAGTTTCATGTTGGTGAGAAAGTTTTATTGTATAGGTCTCGTCTCAGATTTTTTGCAGGTAAGCTACTATCAAAATGGGAAGGACCTTTTATCATTGAAGAAGTATACCGTTCAGGAGCAATAAAAATTTCTTCTCTAAAAGATAATACTACACAAGTAGTGAATGGACAACGACTCAAACACTATATTGCTGGAGATTCTTACAATGAAGATGTTGATGCCTTTCAAGTTATAACTCCAGAGAAATTCATTGAGGACCAAATTCAGAGACCTGCAGAGTCTGTTTTTATGTAGGTAACAGTTCTGGTAAGAAAAGTTCCGCGAAAATACAATCCAACTATATTTTGCAGTTTTCAGTTAATAAGGAAAGCTACGAAGCGAAAAAAGGGACGGAAACAGAGCCAGGGTGGCTCACACCACCTTGTGGCGCGGGCGCTCCCCTGGCCGCGCCACCAGGTGGTGAGTCCACCCAGGACTCCGCCTCCGACCCGTTTTCACCCAGTACCTTCCTTTTGATATGAAACTTCGTAATATATAACCCCCCGGATCCCCCGAGGTTCGTATATCGTGTTTTCGTCGTGTTTTTGTTTCGATCTGTTTCTGCCAGGACACACTCTTTGAAGGTTTAGAAGCACAATGATGTCCGCAAGGATAAATGGAAGGAGCCTATGGAGGAAGACCTCCAAGACCCCGAGAAGGAGAAGGAGATCAAGAGTGAAGGTGAAGAGGAGCAAGGCCAACATCCGCATACCGGCACCACCATTGCAAGCATTGGAGTGGTGGAAAATCCAGCCATTGGAGGGAAGCCTCCTCATCACCGTTCAGATCCCTGGTCACTTCCTCCACGCACCAAGAATCCTTTCCATACCCTTATCCATGAGCATCAATACTAGAATATGCCCAAGGGGAAATTACCCTCCAATTGGGATTTGCCTCATTCTAGCTATGCAGGAAAAAACGACTTCAAGGAGGAAGAGTGGGGAAAGAATAGCAAGAGCTAGAATTCTCAGCACGACATGATCATGAGCCGCATTGAGCAAAATTCACAGCTGATTCGTAATCTCACTTTCAAGATTGAGGACTTGGGGGAACTTATCAAAGAGCTCATCGAGAGGATACTGATATGTCCATTTTGCATCACTATTCTCTGTCTTAATTCACTATTATTCATTGATATATTTCGTATTGAGAGGTGATAATTATGTTATTTCATCTCTTTTTGCATGGTTGATGACTTTTAGAGCATGGACCGCTGCAGTCAGGATTCGGATGGAAAAGGTGCTGTTTGGAGGCAAAATTCGCGAAGATCAGAAAATCCGTGAAAATATACGAAAAATCCTATTTTTCCAGAAGACTAAGGATGACAGAAGATGAAGTGGAGGTGGGCCATAGGGGCCCACACCACCCCATGGCGCGGGCAGGCCCAGGCCACGCCTGGAGGTGGTGTGGCCGTCCTGGCCAACTCCAGCCTCTCTCCTCTGGCGTATATCATCCCCACGAAACCCTAAGACTCGGAGAGCGACCACAGAAAGATTTCGCCGCCTCTGCGGGCTAGAAAACACCGAGAGAGAAAGATCTCTCTGGTAGACAGATTTCTACCTGGGGAATTCCTTCCCGGAGAGGGGAGATCGTCGCCATCAACACCACCATCAATCTGGACTTCATCGGGATCATCATCATCATCACCACCACCATCATCACCATCAGCACCCTCATCACCATCTCCACATTGCTATAACAATTGCGTTGAATCTTGCATAGTTCATAGGGGAAACTTTCCCGGTGTTGATTACTCTTTGTAGTTGATGCTATTGAGTGAACCATTGAATTATTGTTTATGTTCAGATTGTTATACATCATTATTCCATCTCTGATCATGATCCATATGATGTCTTGTGAGTAGTTCGTTTTATTCTTGAGGACATGGGAGAAGTCTTGTTGTTAGTAGTGGAGTTGCGTTGAGAAAGATTCAATAGATTTTTATTTAAGTTGTGGTGTACTTCTTCTAGTGGTGTCATGTGAACGTCGACTACATGACACTTCACCAATATGGGCCTAGGGGAATGCATTGTGTATGTGGCTACTAATCGTAGGGGTTGCCGGAGTGACAGAAACCTGAACCCCCGTTAGGAAACCATTGCACAAGGGACGTAAGGGTCTTAGAGTTTAAAGTTGTGGTTAGGTTTCTACCTTAATTACTTTCTTGTACTTACGGATGTTTGCAAGGGGTATAATCACAAGTATGTATTAGTCTTGGATGGGGCGGTACATTAGCACAGGTTCACCCACACAACACTTAGCAAGCTAGAGAAGATTAATCGACTATATGAAGCGAAAGCACTTGACAGTCTTCCCATGTGTCCTCAAGAATGTTTGGTCATCTATAGAAATACAACCGGCTTGTCCTTTGCTGCATAAAGGATTGGGCCACTTGCTGCATTTATTCCTACTGTCTTTTATCTACTCGTACTTTGTTTACTTGCTTTATCGAAAACCCCTAAAAATCTGTTTGCTAAGTATTTGCAGAGAATTCCTGATCCATACCACTAGCCAGCACCTTCTGCTCCCCATTGGGTTCGACACTCTTACTTATCAAAAATACTGCGATACACCCCCTATACTTGTGGGTCATCAAGACTATTTTCTGGCGCCGTTGCCGGGGAGTGAAGCGCTATTGGAGAGTGGAACTGGTAAAGGAAACTTCTACTGTGAGTATTGTTTACTTCTGCTAGTTGCTTTATTTTCGTTATGGATAATTCGCTGAGTTTCTTATTTGGTAATGCTACTACCACTGCTAAGGTAGTAGATAAGCCACCACCTGCTGAGAAAGATGTTTTCAAAATACCCACAAGAATTATTGATCGTGTTATGGATAACTACTATGTTGGGGATGGAACTGTCCATCCCGGTGATCATTTACTCTTTATACATGAATTATGCGGGTTGTTCAAGTGTGCAGGTATTACTACAGATCAAGTTAAGAAGAAGTTATTCTCATTATCACTGAAAGGAAGAGCTGAGGAATGGTATAAGCTGATGAAGAATGGTCAAGCTCTGGAATGGGAGGAAATAGTGTCTCTCTTTTATTCAAAGTTTTATCCTCCTAGTGAGATTCATAAAGATCGGAATCAAATATACAACTTTTGGCCTCTTGATGGAGAGAGTACATCTCAAGATTGGGGGAGATTGAAGTTACTAATGCTCAAATGTCCCATTCATGAGCTCCCCAACAATATTATTATCAATAACTTTTATGCAAGGCTCCCTCTACATGACAAGGATTTATTGGATGCTTCTTGTGCTGGATCATTCACTCGTATGGAAGAAGAAGCTAAATGGGATCTTCTGGACCGCATTCAAGACAATGCTAAAGCTTGGGAGAATGACAAAGGTACAAAGTCAGGTATAAATTATGATTATGAATGCATTGAATCTTTTATGGGAACTGATGACTTTCAAAATATTAAAAATGCTTGTGGTCTAGACTCTCAAGCTATTGCTTCTTACTTTAAGACTTTTGCTTCTTACATTTAAGTGCCTAAAAAGAAGTGGAATAAGTATCATGAACCTTATAAAGATATTGCTAAGGGTGTTCCTGCAAGAAATACTGAAGTTTATACTGCTAATCATGTTTTACCTAAACCTTATATTGAGAAAATGCCTTTCCCCGTTAAGGTAAAGGAACATTCTATGATGGCTATTATGTTGGATGAAAGTATGAATAAAGCTATTGAACCTGATAAACAAATGGTTGATGAACCTATTTTAGCAAATGTGAAAGACTTTGTTGCTAAATATGAAAAAGAGGGACACACTATCCTTTGTAAGGATACCTCTAATATTGTTTCACATAGTAGTGTTATGAGAGCTAGTATTCCTGTGTTTTCTGTTAGAATAAGTGATCATTGCTATGATGGTACTTGTGATAGCTATATTGTTAAGTTTATGCATGATACTGAAAGTTACTATGAAAGAGGGAAAAGTGTTCTTATGCATCTCAATAGTATCAAGTTTCCTCGTTCTATGCTGAAAGTTTTTATGTTGCACTTCTTTTGCCTTCTTATGCAAGTTGCCTCTGGTTTCAATAACTTGTTTGCTTACAAAATCCCCTTGCATAGGAAGTGGGTTAGACTTAAATGTGTGTGTGTTTTTGCTTCTTATTGCTCTCTTTCACTTCAATTCATATCCCTATGAGAGCTTCTTCAAAATTATCATGCCCATCTTAATGGCTATAAAGAAAGAACTTTATGGGAGATAACCCAATTTGTTTTTGCTTTTAGTTTGTTTTTGTTTCTTTGAGTCTTGGAAGTTATTACTTCGGTAATAACCACTCCTTATCCGTTTTGTTTGGTTTTTGTGTCAAGATCAACCTCTAATGAGAGAGAAGTAATATTTGGGGAAGTTGTTGTCCCGAAACAGATTTTTGTGCTTCACCGTAAAAATTTGTGAGAGATCTTTGTATGTCGGATTGAGCTGTAATTTTTTTTGCTTCTGCCCTAGGTTGTTATTTAACTTTTGTTAGTTTTGCAGTTTTTGATTTCAGCAACATAAGATTTTCGAAAAAAATGATCTTTACCTACTGGTCTGTTTTGACAGATTTTGCCACTCTTGCATTTGCTTCTTTATTCGATTTCATTTTTGAATTCTTTTTGAGTTTTCGGAAGGAGTTGCTACAGTATCTTATATTTTGATGGTTTTCAGTTGGAGTTGGACTCAAAAGGTTTTATCACTTCACTTATACTAATGTTGCTAATAAGAACTGTGTGAAGTTTTGTATGAAAGAAATTTCCAGGAAGTGGAGATAATGGTGTAATAAGGAAGAGAAAGGTTTTATGACTCAAGTAATAAGTGTATGAAGATGAAGATATTGATGTTATTCAAGTGGTGACTCCGAAAGAATCTACTAGATACCAAATCCAGAGACCTGCAGAGTCCGTTTCCAACTAGGTAACAGTTTCGGTAAGAAAAGTTTCGCGAAAATACTATCCAACTATATTTTTGCAGTTTTCAGTCAATAAGGAAAGCTACGAAGCGAAAAAGGGACGGAGCGGAGCCAGGGTTGCTCACACCACCCTGTGGCACGGGCCCACCCCTGGCCGCGCCACCAGGTGGTGAGTCCACTCCGGACTCCGCCTCTGACTCGTTTTTCTCCCAGTACCTTCCTTTTGATATGAAACTTCGTAATATATAACCCCCCAGATCCCCCGAGGTCCGTATATTGTGTTTTCATCGTGTTTTTGTTTCGATCTGTTTCTGCCAGGGCATACTCTTTGAAAGCTTAGAATCACAATGGTGTCCGCCAAGGATAAAGGGAAGGAGCCCATGGAGGAAGACCTCCAAGACCCCAAGCAGGGGCTGGTACCTTTTGTTACTTGCCCTGCATCACCGGAAGCCCTACGAGTCACTAAGGAGTTCTGCGATAAGTACCGAGACTTGCAGAGGAAGGTGAATATGCTTCAATGGGAGAATAATAGGCTTCGCAAGATGCTGGAAGATTACCTCACGTCAACTAAGAAAATATTACCACCACCTCCGAAGGAGTAATTCGTCATCAGGTTTGGCATCCCCTTCGTTTGTTCCAAGCTTGGGGGAGTGCCGCGGTATCATATCACTATCTTCTATATTTTTACCTTATTAGTAGAGTCATATCATGAATAGAGGAGTTATTATGTAGGATGGTTTGCATTATGGAAGTGTCCCCTCTCTCGTTAGATTTGTATCCCTTGGTGTGAGTTTCCGTTATGGAATATGAATGAGAAGTTCTATCATTCACTCTTTTGCATAGCTTATATTAGTTTTCAATTCGTGGTTATATGATTGATCTTGTTGTTAGTATTGGTATCACTTTGGGATCATTGAGTTAATTTAGTTGGTTTTGGCAAACCTGGCTCGGTCAGTAGCAACACCTTTTTGAGAGTTGAAAAGAAAAAGAAAAAGATAGAAGTACTCTAGAGAAAAATAATTTCATCATCTTTCTTTCTCGATTTGCTCATAAGTCTAGTATTCTCTAGTTAAGATCTTTTGTGCTTCCAAGGAAGATTGCATGTTTGTCTTTATCACTTGTATGTTTGTTTGTTTCCTTCTACTCTTATACTTGCTACCTAGCCTTGCTACCCAAAAACCTGTACTGAGAGGGTATTCTTCTCGTGCATCCACTCCTTTAAACCAAAACCTTTGTCATTTGTGTCCACCATACCTACCTAGTAGCATTATTGCCATTCCAAGTAAATTCTTGTTTTATCTACCTCCCAAATTAAACTTTTTATGTGAAAATTAGTGATTAAAGCTCTCACGAACTTGATGGCACACTTTACTTTCTTGCATTTAATAAATTTACCATTGGGTCCTTCTTTGTTGCGTATATGCTTGCGCTTTATGAGTTGAAGTTAGCCGAACCATGTATCATGGGGACCGCTTTCAACACTTCATTTGGTACTTTGTACCTAGTTGATATCATGTTCTTTTGCTTATGGATCCTGGTGGTGTGAAATAAAAGTGGAACTTGTAAGATCATGGAGTTTATATGTGTGTTAGAGAAATGCCTGGGCCACTAGCCTAAGCCATGCCTAATCATGGTGGAAACTTGCAGCATGACTATAGTGAGCATTCTATGAAGCATCCTCAATAAAAACCTATGCAAATAGCAAATAAAAAGATCGTTGAGATGCTCGTTGTCTGCTTGCCTTGTCATTTTGATTATGGGATAGCTCCCGTGTCATGTGCAAGGGGTACCCTGTTGGCGGTTCTCAATGATACCCATATATTTACAATGACAAGAGCTTGCTCATGACTGAAGTTGAGTAGCATGAGGATCAATACTCATAAGTAAGGGGCATGAGATTTGAACTTATAACTTGTCAAGCATATCCTCTTAGTTGTGTCACTTTAACCTTAACCACCAAAAGATGCCTATGATAGGGGCAATGAGAGCTGAAAGCTAGTAAGTATCATAATTTTTGGGAGCTCTTTATCAGACTTGCAATCCCTGCTTCCCTCTACGAAGGGCCCTTTCTTTTACTTTGTAGTTGAGTTAGTAAACCTATTCCCTTCTATCTCAGCAAGTATTTTGAGTTGATGTGTTTCCTTCATTCATATGATGATTTATTCATTCATGTTTCTTATGTTCCTTTTTTTGCACATTGCTCTTATCTTGATGTTTACTACTTTGAAAGCTATCATTGAAAAACCAGCCATTTATAAACTCCAGCAAATTATCAACTATTCTTCGACCAAGAGCTAAGTTTTCCATTACCAATTATGATTCACTTTATGTATCTTTATTGTGTTTCCTTTACTCATTGCAAGTTGAGTTATATAATAGTGACTTGTCTTCTATTATGATCTATGTATTTGATGAATGTGATGCTTCTTGTCCGTATTCTTTTATCGACTCTTCACTCCATAAACTTGTCTTCTATTAAGACACTATTCTATGTCTTAATTCACTATTATTCATTGATATATTTCGTATGGAGAGATGATACTTATGTTATTTCATCTATTTTTGCATGGTTGATGACTTTTGGAGCATGGACCGCTACAGTCAGGATTCTGATGGAAAAAGGTGCTGTTTGGAGGCAAAATTCGCGAAGATCAGAAAATCTGGGAAAATATATGAAAAATCCTATTTTTCCAGAAGACTAAGGATGCCAGAAGATGAAGTGGAGGTGGGCCACAGGGGGCCCACACCACCCCATGGCGTGGGCAGGCCCAGGCCGCGCCTGGAGGTGGTCTGGCCACCCTGGCCCACTCTAGTCTCTCTCCTCTGGCATATATCGTCCCCATGAAACCCTAAGACTCGGGGAGAGACCACAGAAAGATTCCGTCGCCTCTGCGGGGCGGAAAACACCGAGAGAGAAAGATCTCTCCGGCAGATAGATTTCTGCCGGGGGAATTCCTTCCCGGAGAGGGGAGATCGTCGCCATCAACACCACAATCAAGTTGGACTTCATCAGGATCATCATCATATTCACCACCATCATCATCACCATCAGCACCCTCATCACCATCTCCATATTGCTGTAACAATTGGTTGAATCTTGCTATAGTTCATAGGGGAAACTTTCCTGGTGTTGATTACTCTTTATAGTTGATGCTATTGAGTGAACCATTGAATTATTGTTTATGTTCAGATTGTTATACATCATTATTCCATCTCTGATCATGATCCATATGATGTCTTGTGAGTAGTTCGTTTTGTTCTTGAGGACATGGGAGAAGTCTTGTTGTTAGTAGTGGAGTTGCGTTGAGAAAGATTCAATAGATTGTTATTTAAGTTGTGGTGTACTTCTTCTAGTGGTGTCATGTGAACATCGACTACATGACACTTCACCTATATGGGCCTAGGGGAATGCATTGTGTATTTGGCTACTAATCGTAGGGGTTGCTGGAGTGACAGAAACCTGAACCCCCGTTAGGAAACCATTGCACGAGGGGCGTAAGGGTCTTAGAGTTTAAAGTTGTGGTTAGGTTTCTACCTTAATTACTTTCTTGTACTTACGGATGTTTGCAAGGGGTATAATCACAAGTATGTATTAGTCTTGGATGGGGCGGTACATTAGCACAGGTTCACCCACACAACACTTAGCAAGCTAGAGAAGATTAATCGACTATATGAAGCGAAAGCACTTGACAGTCTTCCCATGTGTCCTCGCGAACGTTTGGTTATCTATAGAAATACAACCGGCTTGTCCTTTGCTGCATAAAGGATTGGGCCACTTGCTGCATTTATTCCTACTGTATTTTATCTACTCGTACTTTGTTTACTTGCTTTATCGAAAACCCCTAAAAATCCGTTTGCTAAGTATTTGCAGAGAATTCCTGATCCATACCACTAGCCAGCACCTTCTGCTCCTCGTTGGGTTCGACACTCTTACTTATCGAAAATATTGCGATACACCCCCTATACTTGTGGGTCATCAGATACCACCACCTCCGAAGGAGTAATTCGTCATCAGGTTTGGCATCCCCTTGGTTTGTTCCAAGCTTGGGGGAGTGCCGCGGTATCATATCACTATCTTCTAACTTTTTACCTTATTAGTAGAGATATATCATGAATAGAGGAGTTATTATGTAGTATGGTTTGCATTATGGAAGTGTCCCCTCTCTCGTGAGATATGTATCGCTTGGTGTGAGTTTCCGTTATGGAATATTAATGAGAAGTTATTTCATTCACTCTTTTGCATAGCTTATATTAGTTTTCAATTCGTGGTTATATGATTGATCTTGTTGTTAGTATTGGTAGCACTCTGGGATCATTGAGTTAATTTAGTGGGTTTTGGCAAACCTGGCTCGGTCAGTAGCAACACCTTTTTGAGAGTTCAAAAGAAAAAGATAGAAGTACTCTAGAGAAAAATAATTTCATCATCTTTCTTTCTTGATTGGCTCATAAGTCTAGTTTTCTCTAGTTAAGATCTTTTGTGCTTCCAAGGAAGATTGCATGTTTGTATTTATCACTTGTATGTTTGTTTGTTTCCTTCAACTCTTATACTTACTACCCAGCCTTGCTAGCCAAAAACCTATACTGAGAAGGTATTCTTCTCATGCATCCACCTCCTTTAAACCAAAACATTTGCCATTTGTGTCCACCATACCTACCTAGTAGCATTATTGCTATTCCAAGTAAATTCTTGTTTTATCTACCTCCCAAATTAAACTTGTTATGTGAAAATTAGTGATTAAAGCTCTCACGAACTTGATGGCACACTTTACTTTCTTGAATTTAATAAACTTGAACCATTGGGTCCTTCTTTGTTGCGTATATGCTTGCGCTTTATGAGTTGAAGTTAGCCGAACCATGTATCGTGGGGACCGCTTTCAACACTTCATTGGTACTTGTACCTAGTTGATATCATGTTCTTTTGCTTATGGATCCCGGCGGTGTGAAATAAAAGTGGAACTTGTAAGATCCTGGAGTTTATATGTGTGTTAGAGAAACGCCTGGGCCGCTAGCCTAAGCCATGCTTAATCATGGTGTAAACTTGCAACATAACTATAGTGGGCATTCTATGAAACATCCTCAATAAAAACCTATGCAAATAGCAAATAAAAAGATCGCTGAGATGGTCACTGTCTGCTTGCCTTGTCATTTTGATTATGGGATAGCTCCTGTGTCATGTGCAAGGGGTACCCCGTTGGCGGTTCTCAATGATACGCATGTATTTACAATGACAAGAGCTTGCTCGTGACTGAAGTTGAGTAGCATGAGGATCGGTACTCGTAAGTACGGGGCATGAGATTTCAACTTATAACTTGTTAAGCATATCCTCTTAGTTGTGTCACTTTAACCTTAATCACCAAAATATGCCTATGACAGGGGCAATGAGAGCTGAAAGCTAGTAAGTATCATAATTTTTGGGAGATCTTTATGAGACTTGCAATCCTTGCTTCCCTCTTTGAAGGTCCTTTCTTTTACTTTGTAGTTGAGTCAGTAAACCTACGCCCTACTTTGTAGTTGAGTCAGTAAACCTACTCCCTTCTATCTCAGCAAGTATTTTGAGTTGTTGTGTTTCATTCATTCATATGTTGATTTATTCAATCATGTTTCTTATGTTCCTTGTTTTGCACATTGCTCTTATCTTGATGTTTACTACTTTGAAAGCTATCATTGAAAAACCAGCTATTTGTGAACTCCAGCAAATTATCAACTATTCTTCGACCAAGAGCTAAGTTTGCCATTACCAATTATGATTCACTTTATGTATCTTTATTGTGTTTCCTTTACTCATTGCAAGTTGAGTTTTATAATAGTGAGTTGTCTTCTATTATGATCTATGTATTTGATGAATGTGATGCTTCTTGTCCGTATTCTTTTATCGACTCTTCACTCCATAAACCTGAGGTCATGTTTATTGAGCTCAGTTTCGCTTGGGGACAAGTGAAGTCTAAGCTTGGGGGGAGTTGATACGTCCATTTTGCATCACTATTCTATGTCTTAATTCACTATTATTCATTGATATATTTCGTATTGAGAGGTGATACTTATGTTATTTCATCTATTTTTGCATGGTTGATGACTTTTGGAGCATAGACCGCTGCAGTCAGGATTCTGATGGAAAAGGTGTTATTTGGAGGCAAAATTCGTGAAGATCAGAAAATCCGGGAAAATATACGGAAAATCCTATTTTCCAGAAGACTAAGGATGCCAGAAGATGAAGTGGAGGTGGACCACAGGGGGCCCACACCACCCCATGGCGCGGGCAGGCCTAGGCCACGCCTGGAGGTGGTGTGGCCGCCCTAGGCCCACTCTAGCCTCTCCCTCTGGCGTATATCATCCACCCGAAACCCTAAGACTCGAGGAGTGACCATAGAAAGATTCCGCCGCCTCTGCGGGGCGGAAAACACCGAGAGAGAAAGATCTCTCCGGCAGACAGATTTCTGCCGGGGGAATTCCTTCCCAGAGAGGGGAGATCGTCGCCATCAACACCACAATCAAGCTGGACTTCATCAGGATCATCATCATCATCACCACCATCATCACCATCAGCACCCTCATCACCATCTCCATATTGCTGTAACAATTGGTTGAATCTTGCTATAGTTCATAGGGGAAACTTTCCTGGTGTTGATTACTCTTTATAGTTGATGCTATTGAGTGAACCATTGAATTATTGTTTATGTTCAGATTGTTATACATCATTATTCCATCTCTGATCATGATCCATATGATGTCTTGTGAGTAGTTCGTTTTGTTCTTGAGGACATGGGAGAAGTCTTGTTGTTAGTAGTGGAGTTGCGTTGAGAAAGATTCAATAGATTGTTATTTAAGTTGTGGTGTACTTCTTCTAGTGGTGTCATGTGAACATCGACTACATGACACTTCACCTATATGGGCCTAGGGGAATGCATTGTGTATTTGGCTACTAATCGTAGGGGTTGCTGGAGTGACAGAAACCTGAACCCCCGTTAGGAAACCATTGCACGAGGGGCGTAAGGGTCTTAGAGTTTAAAGTTGTGGTTAGGTTTCTACCTTAATTACTTTCTTGTACTTACGGATGTTTGCAAGGGGTATAATCACAAGTATGTATTAGTCTTGGATGGGGCGGTACATTAGCACAGGTTCACCCACACAACACTTAGCAAGCTAGAGAAGATTAATCGACTATATGAAGCGAAAGCACTTGACAGTCTTCCCATGTGTCCTCGCGAACGTTTGGTTATCTATAGAAATACAACCGGCTTGTCCTTTGCTGCATAAAGGATTGGGCCACTTGCTGCATTTATTCCTACTGTATTTTATCTACTCGTACTTTGTTTACTTGCTTTATCGAAAACCCCTAAAAATCCGTTTGCTAAGTATTTGCAGAGAATTCCTGATCCATACCACTAGCCAGCACCTTCTGCTCCTCGTTGGGTTCGACACTCTTACTTATCGAAAATATTGCGATACACCCCCTATACTTGTGGGTCATCAGATACCACCACCTCCGAAGGAGTAATTCGTCATCAGGTTTGGCATCCCCTTGGTTTGTTCCAAGCTTGGGGGAGTGCCGCGGTATCATATCACTATCTTCTAACTTTTTACCTTATTAGTAGAGATATATCATGAATAGAGGAGTTATTATGTAGTATGGTTTGCATTATGGAAGTGTCCCCTCTCTCGTGAGATATGTATCGCTTGGTGTGAGTTTCCGTTATGGAATATTAATGAGAAGTTATTTCATTCACTCTTTTGCATAGCTTATATTAGTTTTCAATTCGTGGTTATATGATTGATCTTGTTGTTAGTATTGGTAGCACTCTGGGATCATTGAGTTAATTTAGTGGGTTTTGGCAAACCTGGCTCGGTCAGTAGCAACACCTTTTTGAGAGTTCAAAAGAAAAAGATAGAAGTACTCTAGAGAAAAATAATTTCATCATCTTTCTTTCTTGATTGGCTCATAAGTCTAGTTTTCTCTAGTTAAGATCTTTTGTGCTTCCAAGGAAGATTGCATGTTTGTATTTATCACTTGTATGTTTGTTTGTTTCCTTCAACTCTTATACTTACTACCCAGCCTTGCTAGCCAAAAACCTATACTGAGAAGGTATTCTTCTCATGCATCCACCTCCTTTAAACCAAAACATTTGCCATTTGTGTCCACCATACCTACCTAGTAGCATTATTGCTATTCCAAGTAAATTCTTGTTTTATCTACCTCCCAAATTAAACTTGTTATGTGAAAATTAGTGATTAAAGCTCTCACGAACTTGATGGCACACTTTACTTTCTTGAATTTAATAAACTTGAACCATTGGGTCCTTCTTTGTTGCGTATATGCTTGCGCTTTATGAGTTGAAGTTAGCCGAACCATGTATCGTGGGGACCGCTTTCAACACTTCATTGGTACTTGTACCTAGTTGATATCATGTTCTTTTGCTTATGGATCCCGGCGGTGTGAAATAAAAGTGGAACTTGTAAGATCCTGGAGTTTATATGTGTGTTAGAGAAACGCCTGGGCCGCTAGCCTAAGCCATGCTTAATCATGG
The DNA here is from genome assembly GCA_910589775.1 of Avena eriantha. Classification (NCBI taxonomy): domain Eukaryota; kingdom Viridiplantae; phylum Streptophyta; class Magnoliopsida; order Poales; family Poaceae; genus Avena; species Avena eriantha. Next base: position 201,860,671 of record OU342744.1, on the reverse strand, counting down.
TGTAAACTTGCAACATAACTATAGTGGGCATTCTATGAAACATCCTCAATAAAAACCTATGCAAATAGCAAATAAAAAGATCGCTGAGATGGTCACTGTCTGCTTGCCTTGTCATTTTGATTATGGGATAGCTCCTGTGTCATGTGCAAGGGGTACCCCGTTGGCGGTTCTCAATGATACGCATGTATTTACAATGACAAGAGCTTGCTCGTGACTGAAGTTGAGTAGCATGAGGATCGGTACTCGTAAGTACGGGGCATGAGATTTCAACTTATAACTTGTTAAGCATATCCTCTTAGTTGTGTCACTTTAACCTTAATCACCAAAATATGCCTATGACAGGGGCAATGAGAGCTGAAAGCTAGTAAGTATCATAATTTTTGGGAGATCTTTATGAGACTTGCAATCCTTGCTTCCCTCTTTGAAGGTCCTTTCTTTTACTTTGTAGTTGAGTCAGTAAACCTACGCCCTACTTTGTAGTTGAGTCAGTAAACCTACTCCCTTCTATCTCAGCAAGTATTTTGAGTTGTTGTGTTTCATTCATTCATATGTTGATTTATTCAATCATGTTTCTTATGTTCCTTGTTTTGCACATTGCTCTTATCTTGATGTTTACTACTTTGAAAGCTATCATTGAAAAACCAGCTATTTGTGAACTCCAGCAAATTATCAACTATTCTTCGACCAAGAGCTAAGTTTGCCATTACCAATTATGATTCACTTTATGTATCTTTATTGTGTTTCCTTTACTCATTGCAAGTTGAGTTTTATAATAGTGAGTTGTCTTCTATTATGATCTATGTATTTGATGAATGTGATGCTTCTTGTCCGTATTCTTTTATCGACTCTTCACTCCATAAACCTGAGGTCATGTTTATTGAGCTCAGTTTCGCTTGGGGACAAGTGAAGTCTAAGCTTGGGGGGAGTTGATACGTCCATTTTGCATCACTATTCTATGTCTTAATTCACTATTATTCATTGATATATTTCGTATTGAGAGGTGATACTTATGTTATTTCATCTATTTTTGCATGGTTGATGACTTTTGGAGCATAGACCGCTGCAGTCAGGATTCTGATGGAAAAGGTGTTATTTGGAGGCAAAATTCGTGAAGATCAGAAAATCCGGGAAAATATACGGAAAATCCTATTTTCCAGAAGACTAAGGATGCCAGAAGATGAAGTGGAGGTGGACCACAGGGGGCCCACACCACCCCATGGCGCGGGCAGGCCTAGGCCACGCCTGGAGGTGGTGTGGCCGCCCTAGCCCACTCTAGCCTCTCCCTCTGGCGTATATCATCCACCCGAAACCCTAAGACTCGAGGAGTGACCATAGAAAGATTCCGCCGCCTCTGCGGGGCGGAAAACACCGAGAGAGAAAGATCTCTCCGGCAGACAGATTTCTGCCGGGGGAATTCCTTCCCAGAGAGGGGAGATCGTCGCCATCAACACCACAATCAAGCTGGACTTCATCAGGATCATCATCATCATCACCACCATCATCACCATCAGCACCCTCATCACCATCTCCATATTGCTGTAACAATTGGTTGAATCTTGCTATAGTTCATAGGGGAAACTTTCCTGGTGTTGATTACTCTTTATAGTTGATGCTATTGAGTGAACCATTGAATTATTGTTTATGTTCAGATTGTTATACATCATTATTCCATCTCTGATCATGATCCATATGATGTCTTGTGAGTAGTTCGTTTTGTTCTTGAGGACATGGGAGAAGTCTTGTTGTTAGTAGTGGAGTTGCGTTGAGAAAGATTCAATAGATTGTTATTTAAGTTGTGGTGTACTTCTTCTAGTGGTGTCATGTGAACATCGACTACATGACACTTCACCTATATGGGCCTAGGGGAATGCATTGTGTATTTGGCTACTAATCGTAGGGGTTGCTGGAGTGACAGAAACCTGAACCCCCGTTAGGAAACCATTGCACGAGGGGCGTAAGGGTCTTAGAGTTTAAAGTTGTGGTTAGGTTTCTACCTTAATTACTTTCTTGTACTTACGGATGTTTGCAAGGGGTATAATCACAAGTATGTATTAGTCTTGGATGGGGCGGTACATTAGCACAGGTTCACCCACACAACACTTAGCAAGCTAGAGAAGATTAATCGACTATATGAAGCGAAAGCACTTGACAGTCTTCCCATGTGTCCTCGCGAACGTTTGGTTATCTATAGAAATACAACCGGCTTGTCCTTTGCTGCATAAAGGATTGGGCCACTTGCTGCATTTATTCCTACTGTATTTTATCTACTCGTACTTTGTTTACTTGCTTTATCGAAAACCCCTAAAAATCCGTTTGCTAAGTATTTGCAGAGAATTCCTGATCCATACCACTAGCCAGCACCTTCTGCTCCTCGTTGGGTTCGACACTCTTACTTATCGAAAATATTGCGATACACCCCCTATACTTGTGGGTCATCAGATACCACCACCTCCGAAGGAGTAATTCGTCATCAGGTTTGGCATCCCCTTGGTTTGTTCCAAGCTTGGGGGAGTGCCGCGGTATCATATCACTATCTTCTAACTTTTTACCTTATTAGTAGAGATATATCATGAATAGAGGAGTTATTATGTAGTATGGTTTGCATTATGGAAGTGTCCCCTCTCTCGTGAGATATGTATCGCTTGGTGTGAGTTTCCGTTATGGAATATTAATGAGAAGTTATTTCATTCACTCTTTTGCATAGCTTATATTAGTTTTCAATTCGTGGTTATATGATTGATCTTGTTGTTAGTATTGGTAGCACTCTGGGATCATTGAGTTAATTTAGTGGGTTTTGGCAAACCTGGCTCGGTCAGTAGCAACACCTTTTTGAGAGTTCAAAAGAAAAAGATAGAAGTACTCTAGAGAAAAATAATTTCATCATCTTTCTTTCTTGATTGGCTCATAAGTCTAGTTTTCTCTAGTTAAGATCTTTTGTGCTTCCAAGGAAGATTGCATGTTTGTATTTATCACTTGTATGTTTGTTTGTTTCCTTCAACTCTTATACTTACTACCCAGCCTTGCTAGCCAAAAACCTATACTGAGAAGGTATTCTTCTCATGCATCCACCTCCTTTAAACCAAAACATTTGCCATTTGTGTCCACCATACCTACCTAGTAGCATTATTGCTATTCCAAGTAAATTCTTGTTTTATCTACCTCCCAAATTAAACTTGTTATGTGAAAATTAGTGATTAAAGCTCTCACGAACTTGATGGCACACTTTACTTTCTTGAATTTAATAAACTTGAACCATTGGGTCCTTCTTTGTTGCGTATATGCTTGCGCTTTATGAGTTGAAGTTAGCCGAACCATGTATCGTGGGGACCGCTTTCAACACTTCATTGGTACTTGTACCTAGTTGATATCATGTTCTTTTGCTTATGGATCCCGGCGGTGTGAAATAAAAGTGGAACTTGTAAGATCCTGGAGTTTATATGTGTGTTAGAGAAACGCCTGGGCCGCTAGCCTAAGCCATGCTTAATCATGGTGTAAACTTGCAACATAACTATAGTGGGCATTCTATGAAACATCCTCAATAAAAACCTATGCAAATAGCAAATAAAAAGATCGCTGAGATGGTCACTGTCTGCTTGCCTTGTCATTTTGATTATGGGATAGCTCCTGTGTCATGTGCAAGGGGTACCCCGTTGGCGGTTCTCAATGATACGCATGTATTTACAATGACAAGAGCTTGCTCGTGACTGAAGTTGAGTAGCATGAGGATCGGTACTCGTAAGTACGGGGCATGAGATTTCAACTTATAACTTGTTAAGCATATCCTCTTAGTTGTGTCACTTTAACCTTAATCACCAAAATATGCCTATGACAGGGGCAATGAGAGCTGAAAGCTAGTAAGTATCATAATTTTTGGGAGATCTTTATGAGACTTGCAATCCTTGCTTCCCTCTTTGAAGGTCCTTTCTTTTACTTTGTAGTTGAGTCAGTAAACCTACGCCCTACTTTGTAGTTGAGTCAGTAAACCTACTCCCTTCTATCTCAGCAAGTATTTTGAGTTGTTGTGTTTCATTCATTCATATGTTGATTTATTCAATCATGTTTCTTATGTTCCTTGTTTTGCACATTGCTCTTATCTTGATGTTTACTACTTTGAAAGCTATCATTGAAAAACCAGCTATTTGTGAACTCCAGCAAATTATCAACTATTCTTCGACCAAGAGCTAAGTTTGCCATTACCAATTATGATTCACTTTATGTATCTTTATTGTGTTTCCTTTACTCATTGCAAGTTGAGTTTTATAATAGTGAGTTGTCTTCTATTATGATCTATGTATTTGATGAATGTGATGCTTCTTGTCCGTATTCTTTTATCGACTCTTCACTCCATAAACCTGAGGTCATGTTTATTGAGCTCAGTTTCGCTTGGGGACAAGTGAAGTCTAAGCTTGGGGGGAGTTGATACGTCCATTTTGCATCACTATTCTATGTCTTAATTCACTATTATTCATTGATATATTTCGTATTGAGAGGTGATACTTATGTTATTTCATCTATTTTTGCATGGTTGATGACTTTTGGAGCATAGACCGCTGCAGTCAGGATTCTGATGGAAAAGGTGTTGTTTGGAGGCAAAATTCGTGAAGATCAGAAAATCCGGGAAAATATACGGAAAATCCTATTTTCCAGAAGACTAAGGATGCCAGAAGATGAAGTGGAGGTGGACCACAGGGGGCCCACACCACCCCATGGCGCGGGCAGGCCTAGGCCACGCCTGGAGGTGGTGTGGCCGCCCTGGCCCACTCTAGCCTCTCCCTCTGGCGTATATCATCCACCCGAAACCCTAAGACTCGAGGAGTGACCATAGAAAGATTCCGCCGCCTCTGCGGGGCGGAAAACACCGAGAGAGAAAGATCTCTCCGGCAGACAGATTTCTGCCGGGGGAATTCCTTCCCAGAGAGGGGAGATCGTCGCCATCAACACCACAATCAAGCTGGACTTCATCAGGATCATCATCATCATCACCACCATCATCACCATCAGCACCCTCATCACCATCTCCATATTGCTGTAACAATTGGTTGAATCTTGCTATAGTTCATAGGGGAAACTTTCCTGGTGTTGATTACTCTTTATAGTTGATGCTATTGAGTGAACCATTGAATTATTGTTTATGTTCAGATTGTTATACATCATTATTCCATCTCTGATCATGATCCATATGATGTCTTGTGAGTAGTTCGTTTTGTTCTTGAGGACATGGGAGAAGTCTTGTTGTTAGTAGTGGAGTTGTGTTGAGAAAGATTCAATAGATTGTTATTTAAGTTGTGGTGTACTTATTCTAGTGGTGTCATGTGAACGTCGACTACATGACACTTCACCTATATGGGCCTAGGGGAATGTATTGTGTATTCGGCTACTAATCGTAGGGGTTGCCGGAGTGACAGAAACCTGAACCCCCGTTAGGAAACCATTGCACAAGGGACGTAAGGGTCTTAGAGTTTAAAGTTGTGGTTAGGTTTCTACCTTAATTACTTTCTTGTACTCACGGATGTTTGCAAGGGGTATAATCACAAGTATGTATTAGTCTTGGATGGGGTGGTACATTAGCACAAGTTCACCCACACAACACTTAGCAAGCTAAAGAAGATTAATCGACTATATGAAGCGAAAGCACTTGACTGTCTTCCCATGTGTCCTCGAGAACGTTTGGTCATCTTAAGTAATACATCCGGCTTGTCCTTTGCTGCATAAAGGATTGGGCCACTTGCTGCATTTATTCCTACTGTCTTTTATTTACTCGTACTTTGTTTACTTGCTTTATCGAAAACACCTAAAATCCGTTTGCTAAGTATTTGCAGAGAATTCCTGATCCATACCACTAGCCAGCACCTTCTGCTCCTCGTTGGGTTCGACACTCTTACTTATCGAAAATACTACGATACACCCCCTATACTTGTGGGTCATCAAGACTAAATAGTTTGATGTCTACGCACTTCTATTCTTGTAGACAGTTGTTGGGCCTCCAAGTGCAGAGGTTTGTAGAACGGTAGCAAGTTTTCCCTTAAGTGGATCACCCAAGGTTTATCGAACTCAGGGAGGAAGTGGTCAAAGGTATCCCCTCTCAAGCAACCCTGCAATCAAGATACAAGAAGTCTCTTGTGTCCCCAATACACCCAATACACTTGTCAGGTGTATAGGTGAACTAGTTCGGCGAAGAGATAGTAAAATACAAGTGGTAACGGTGATAGAAGATAACTTGATGGCGTGGAAGAGAATAAAAGCAAACTGAAATAAGGATAGTAGCAAGCAAACATGTAACAGATCTAGTAGCAGATGGTGTTTCAATGCTAAGAAACAAGGCCTAGGGATCATACTTTCACTAGTGAACACTCTCACATAAATATATCATCTTCATGATACTGCTCTTAACTAATCTCCGGTTGGACACTCTAATCCATGGTAGGGCTATAACAGCACACCTCAAAGTAAGCCTTTCCCATCTAGAAAACCCCACACTGTCACCTTGAGTACTAGATGAGTCCAACAAACACCACAATTTCATAGAAACATCCAACTCCAAATATAACTCATAACAAGTATTTGTAATCTCTAGCCTAAGTGCCACCATGGTGTACACACTGTCACTTTCACACACATGGGGAGAGCAGAGATCTATTAAAGCACTTGAGTAGCAAGGTAGATCTACTAGATTACAAAGCTCATGATCACAATATGATCATGCATAGAGAGAGAGATGAACACATAGCTACCGGTAGAAACCTTAGCCTCGAGAGAGAACTACTCCCTCCTCATCATGGGAATCAGCAATGGTGATGGAGATGGTGGTGGATATCGATGGAGATGGCTCTGGGGGAACTTCCCCGTCCGGCAGGGTGCCGGTACAGAGACTTTCTGTCCCCCGAATCTCCCCTTCGGTGGCGGCGGCGCTGCGGAACTTTTTGTCCATTTCTGATTGATCATTTAGGGTTTTCGCATCGGGAGGAATATATAGGCGAAAGGGCAAGGTCGGTGGAGTGCCAGGGGCCCCACACCACCTGGTGGCACGGCCAGGGCTAGCCCGCGCCACCATAAGCATCTTGAAGTGATTAAGGTTAAAGTGAACAAACTGTGGTGTACATGCTTGACGAAGTATAAGTCAGAAATCTCATGTCCCTTGTATACGAGGGCCGCTCCTCATGCTACTCAAGTTTAGTTACCGGTAAGTTCTTGTCATCGTAAGTACATGTGTATCATAGAGAACTGCCAACGGGGTACCCCTTGCCCGATGATACGGAAGAATCCCCATATCAAAATGACAAGGCAAGCAGACAACGAGCATCTCAGCATTCTTCTTATTTACCATGGGAATATGGTGCTTTTTTCTCTATTTCCTCTTTTCATAGTATCTCCTTTTTTTCTTTTCACTTTTTTCTCAGTATAGGACTCTTTTTTTTATAAGAAGAATGCTTCATAGACAGCTCATTATGGTTACGCTGCAGGTTTCCACCATGTCAGCATGGATTAGACCAGCGGCCTAGGCGTTTGATGACCCACAAGTATAGGGGTGTATCGCAGTATTTTCGAGGGAAGTGAAACCCAATTTATTGATTCGACACAAGGGGAGCCAAAGAATATTTATCAGCCTTAACAACTGAGTTATCAATTCCGCTGCACCTAGAAACAATCTTGCTCACAGCAATTTATCAGTAGCAACAGTTTTGTAGTAGGAATAGCAAAGTAACAACAGTAGCAAAGCAAAGACAGTATTAACGAAAGCAGTAAACAATGGGATTCGAGTGCAGTAGGCATAGGGATGGATGGACGGGCGTTGCATGGACAAGACAATTCACATAGCAATCAGAACATAAGGCAATTGCAGATAAATAAGATAAAACACCCAAGTACTAGACAATCCTAGGCATGTGTTCCATATATAGTCATACGTGCTTGCAATGAGAACTTGCACAACATCTTTTGTCCTGCCAGCCCGTTTGCAGCGGGGCCTCTAGGGAACTACTGGCAATTAAGGTGCTCCTTTTAATAGAGCACCGGAGCAAAGCATTAACACTCCACGAACACATGTGATCCTCACATCAAAGCCATTCCCTTCCGGTTATCCCGATTTCTGTCACTTCAGGCCCATAGGTTCCGGACAACAACGTGTGTATACAACTTGCAGATAAGACCAAAAACAATACTATCATAATGAATCAATAACAAGTTCAGATCTGAAATCATGGCACTCGGGCCCTAGTGACAAGCATTAAGCACAACAAGTCGGAACAAAGTCATAAAGCACTAATAAAAGATACTAGGCACCATGCCCTAACAATCTGATGCCATTACATGAACGATCTCATCCAATCCCTACCATCCCCATAGCCTACAGCGGGGGATTACTCACTCATAGATGGGGAAACATGGATGGTCGATGGAGAAGCGATGATGATGATGATGGCGATGGCGATGATCTCCTCCAATTCCCCGTCCCGACAGGGTGCCAGAACGGAGTTTCTGGTGCTGTTTCGTGCAATCTGGTGGTGGCGGCGGAGCGGAACTCCTTCTGGAAAAACGTCGAACCCCCCGAAGTTTTTAGGCCAGAAGGCTCCTTATAGGCGAAGAGAGAGGCCGAGGGGGTGCCTGGGGGGCCCACACCACCCCCTGGTGCGGCCTGGCCTGGCTCGCTCCACCAGGTGGTGTGGCCACCCCCTGGCTCTTCTCCGTCTCATATTCTGGCTCCTAGAGTCTTCGGGTGAAATAGGATTTTTGGCATATTTTCCAGGACTTTTCCTGATAATTGGTTTTCTGCACAAAAAGTAGATACCAAGGCAATTCTGCTAAAAACAGCGTTAGTCCGCATTAGTTGCATCCAAATCACACAAGTTTAGAGGAGAAACAATAGCAAAAGTGTTCGGGAAAGTAGATACGTTTTGGACGTATCAACTCCCCCCAAGCTTAGCTTATTGCTTGTCCTCAAGCAATTCAATTGAAAACTGAGTGCGATAAAAGAACTTTCACGAACACATTTGCTTCATATGATGTAAATATTCTCAGCAATGTGATCAACTACTTAGACAGTTCATAATAAAGAGTATGCAACTAAGTCTACTTAATAGTCATTGCAAGCTATGAAGAGATTCCAACTCAAGAATAATAAGTAGCATGAAGCACGAACATAAGCAACATTACAATGCTCATAGAAAGGTATGATAGAGTGGTATCCCGCTTGCCTTCGATTATGAATATCAAGGAACCTCTGAAGTTCAAGTGATGACTAGAAGTAACGATATCAAGGATACAAGCATCAAAGTCATAACACAAATAATCAAGTAATAGAACAAACACAAAGAATGACAACTATGCTCTCAAGAAGGTGCTCAAAGAATATGTGGAGACTCAACAAGTAGAAGAAAAGGTTTTGAATAATTTGAAAGGCTTCCAAATGCTGAAAGTATGGTACTCATTAGCTTTGAGCTCTCATTGCCCCTATCATAAGCATCTTTAATGTGGTTAAGGTGAAAGTGACACAACTAAGAGGATATGCTTGACAAGTTATAAATCGAAGTCTCATGCCCCTTACTTACGAAGACCGATCCTCATGCTACTCAACTTCAGTCACAAGTAAGCTCTTGTCATTGTAGGTATATACGTATCATAGAGAACCGCCAACGGGGTACCCCTTGCACATGACACGGGAGCTATCCCATAATCAAAATACAAGGCAAGCAGACAATGAGCATCTCGGCGATCTTTTTATTTACTATGTGCATATATTTTTATTGAGGATGCTTCATATAATGCTCATTATCGTTATGCTGCAAGTTTCACCATGATTAGGCATGGCTTAGGCTAGCGGCCCAGGCGTTTCTCTAACATACATACAAACTCCATGATCTTACAAGTTCCACTTTTATTTCACACCGCCGGGATCCATAAGCAAAAGAACATGATATCAACTAGGTACAAAATACCTATGAGGCGTTGAAAGCGGTCCCCATGATACATGGTTCTGCTAACTTCAACTCATAAAGCGCAAGCATATGCACAACAAAGAAGGACGCAATGGTTCAGGTTTATTAAGTGCAAGAAAATAAAGTGTGCCATCAAGTTTGTGAGAGCTTTACTAACTAACTTTCTCAAAACAAGCAAACATTTTATTCGGAAGAAAACAAGGCATATTGAATATGCACGGAAGTAGCAAATGATGCTAATGGGTAGGTATGGTGGACACTTTGGAAATATTTGGTTTAGGGAATTGGGAACTTGAGTAAAACATACTCGGTGAAAGTGAAGGCTAGCAATAGTAAGGGAGCGACAAACGAGAGAGCAATAGTTGCCATTATCATGCTTGCAACAAAACAGGACTACTCATGGCATGAAAGTGATCAAGATCCTCAAGGAAAAATAATTCATCAAGGCTTAACTGATTATTACAGTCATGTGCATGTGTGAGCATGTGCCAAGTCAATCAAATGAAACATTCAGAGGAGGATACCACGGTGTCATACCAATTTATGAATAGAGCAATGCAAGCAAACATTCATATGACATGCTACAAGCTATTAGCGAGATGGAGCTAATCATAAGAAAGCAAGAACTATTAAGCATCCAAAGAAAACATACACTCTACATGAACGGACTAAGCATGCCCACAGTGATGAGTATATGTACAAAAATGAAAACAAATAGAGTTCGTTACTAGCCTCTTACCATGCCTCAAGTTGTCATTGATCCTCATTATTGCTCTTCACTTGTGTGGCTTGAATAATAATATGAAACCAATATCCACTGAGGACTGCCGAACCCTGAAGCAAACTCACAAAAACCAAAGAAGAACGACAAATATTTTTGGTGTTTTTGATTTTTTAAACAAGAACCAAAAGGGAAAAACAAACAAAGCAAAATCTTTTTGGGTTTTTCGAATAGTTCAAACAAAGCAAAAAGGGAAAAGCAAACCAAGGCAAAAAGAAGAAGCAAACCAAAGAGAAACAACAGAAATATTTTTGGTCTTTGTGTGTTTTTAGAAAGCAAAAACAAAGAAGAACGAAAACTAAAAAGAGAAAAAAAACATGAATATACAAAGTACCGACGCAACATGATATGGAGATGAGTGCGGTGTTGGCGTACCTCCCCCCAAGCTTAGGCTTTTGGCCTAAGTGGGTATCAATCCATGTATGAATAGGGGTTCCAAGCGAGCGGATCTTGGTAAGAATGGTCGTAGCTGGGCCCATGAGAAGAGGAGGAAGCTCCCCAATCATAAGCGGGCTGCTGATATGAAGACTCTCCCTCATTCGAGGGCTGGACCGAATCATCCGTGACCTCCCTTCTAGTGTCCTGCTCCTGTTGGGAGAGCTCTCCCAAGTACGTGTCAAGCTCCTCCTCAGTGAGGGACCATCCTTCCATGTTATCAAGGTTAAACAAGACAGGTGCAGGCAAAAGAACAACACGCTCGGACTTGCTCTTTCTCCAACCAACTTTGAGAAAGGTTATTTCATAAGACAACTCACTCAAACTAGCCCACGAGGAAATAAATTTATGTTGTATCATGGAATTAAAATCAAGCCTCTCTATGGGAATTGTAGGTCTAGATGATGAGGCACTAAACCACGCAATGCTAGTAAACAAGAAGCAATGAGGCCTCCACATATTCCACCTTTCTCACGGTTAGCAGCAAGACGGAAAGCTATCAAAGCACCCAAGTTGTATGACCTATCTCGTCTAAGAGCAGCAGAGATAAATGCTAGATCAAACGAAGATAACTTATTAGCAGTTTTCCTAGCAAGAACACACTTGGCAATAAAGTAGGCAAAGTAGCGGATGGAGGGAAGATGAATATTACGGATTTTTCCATTCTCCTTCGAGAAGCTACTCCCTTGGAAAATTTCTGCATATAAATCCATGAGTGGTTCAGGTCTCTCCTTAATCTTTCTACATGATCCCCATTGAGGTACCTTAATAGCTGCACAAAAATCATCAAGAGGAAGGTCGACAGCTATATTGTAAATTTTGTAATGGACCATGGGGTTAGGCAAAGAGTGACTAAATTGGAAATCATGCACCACAGACATGGTTAGCTTCACGAATTGACAAGGTTCATCTTCCAAAAAGTGCTCTAACCCTGCATTAGAAACCAAAGTGTGGAAATCTTGTAGAATTCCTGCAGCTCTCATGAACTCAGAACATGAATAAATGGAGGGAAAAACTTCCTCCTCCCGGTGGACCTTCATGACATCAGGCACCCAAAGCTCATGTTGGTTTAGGTGGTGTTCACTCATCTTCTATCTGAAATTTAAACACCTATTAAACAAGTGATTGCAAAGCAAATATAATGAAGGATTCTACTCACAGGGACTAGCAAGAGGCCTAAACATGCATCAGAACTATATCTCTAAGCATCAAACAAGCTTATAAGCCCTCAAAACCAGTCACCTACAGCAGCAAAATACTCAACATACAATCCACTAAACACAAATCTACTTGGACAAGGGGAGGAGTCACATACCAAGGAACAATTGCTCCAAATTTCAGCAAGAAAGATGGGCTGAGCAAAGAGATCGAAGAAATCGAGGGCAAGCACAGAGAGAACGCGATTTCGAGCTATGAACTGGAGCTTACTCGGGAGAGAGAAGAAAGTGGCTAGAGAGAGAGGTAGTGGGGGCCAGGGGTGGCCCACACCAGGGCATGGCGCCACCCAGGTCTGGTCGCGCCACCATGAGGTGTGCCTGCCTGGTGGGCCCCCTGGTACCTACCATGTACTCAAATGTCCCTTTTTTCACGTAAAAATTTAATATGAATTTTCTAGAATTTTTCGAGACACTTTATTTTTGGGCATTTTTCAGAAATAGAAGAATGATTTTCTGACAGACATATTTGTTTTATTTTGGAAACAAGATGCAAGGACAAAACAAGGCTAGGACTACAGAAGTTCTAGCATGCAAGCAACTAACAACAAAAAGAAAACTAAACGAAAGCAAAAACTAAAATGCAAAGGATAGAAATAAATGGAGATAATCATAATGAAAACATTGTTTTGTTCAATGGAATCCTTTTGTTAACAAGGTTGATCAAGTCTTGCTACCAAAACAATAGCATATGAGACAAAACTTTGTACTCCACTAATGATTATGTTACCTCAACCTTGATAGCAATTGTCCCAATCATAAGAGTTTCAAATTTTTCTCTTGGTATGGGACAATATATTTCTCCAATTTGAATGCCTTCAACATGTTCAATTGAATTCAAACCATAAGTCCTTTCAATCTTCTTGGGGAAATAGACAGTATGTTCCTTGTCATTAACATTGAAGGTCACCTTTCCTTGATTACAATTAATAACAGCTCCTGTAGTATTAAGAAAAGGTCTCCCAAAAATAATAGACATATTATCATCTTCAGGCATTTCAAGTACAACAAAATCAGTTAATATCAAGCAATTGTGAGCCACCTGAACAGGTACATCCTCACATATACCCACAGGAATAGTGGTAGATTTATCAACCATTTGCAAAGATATATCAGTCGGTATCAATTTTTCAAGTTGAAGCCTCTTATAGAGAGAAAAAGGCATAACACTAACTCCATCTCCCAAATCACACAAAGCAGTTCTAACATAACTGTTCTTAAAAGAGCAAGGGATAGTTGGAATCCCTGGGTCTCCAAGTTTCTTAGGAACCTTACCATTGAAAGAATAATTAGCAAGCAAAGTAGAGATTTCTTCATTAGGGATCTTCCTTTTATTCGAGACAATGTCCTTCATATACTTTGAGTAAGGAGGCAATTTAATAGCATCAGTCAAAGGAATTTGCAAGAATAAAGGCTTCATCCACTCACAAAACTTATTATAGTGTTCATCTTCCTTTGACTTGTGTTTCTTATCAGGGAAAGGCATAGGTTTTTGGACCCAAGGTTCTCTTTCACTACCATGTTTCTTAGCAATAAAATCTTCTTTAGTGTATTTAGTATTCTTAGTGTGGTTTTCAGGTTCTTCTTCAACTTTTTCTTCATTAGGAATTTCATTTTCTTCATTACCACTTTCAGTTTCAGCATCAGAGATAGATATACTATTAGGATCTATAGCAGGTTCAGAGGGTTACAACAGTTTTATGTTTCTTTTTCCTTTTCTTACGACTAGAACCACTATTTTCAGCTTGTTGAGAATCCTGCTCAATTCTTTTGGGATGCCCCTCAGGATATAGAGGATCCTGGGTAGGAGCTCCACTTCTAGTTCAGATTTCATAAGCATGTTTTTCTTTAGCGGCATTAACTAGCAAGTCGTTTTGCACTTTAACGAGTTGATCTATTTGAGTTTGAACCATTTGAAAGTGTTTAACAATCATTTTAACATCATTAGAGGTTCTTTCCACAATATCTTTCAACTCAACAATAGCTCTAGTGTTTTCCATTAGATGATTTTGCACCCTTCTAAGCATTGATCAGGAGGTTTCAAGTAAGGGATATCACCTTCATCAAAGTGTTGGAGAGAGTGTACCTCAATAGTGGGTGAGTAGGGAACAGGCTTACATAATTCTTCTATAGGAGGTAAATTCTTGACATCTGCAGCTTTGATTCCCTTCTCCTTAAGACATTTCTTAGCTTCCTTCATCACTTCATCATTTAATTCAATAACTCCCCTTTTCTTTGATGTTGGAATAGGCACAGGAATACATGGTTCAGGTACAATTACTTTAGGTATAGCTTGTTTAGGAGGAGTCCAATCTTCATAATTCTTGCTTATTTTAGCCATTAATTCCTCAGCTTCCTTTGGAGTCCTATTCCTGAAAACACAATCAGCACAACTATCTAGGTATGTCCTATATTCCTCGGTTAGTCCATTACAAAATATATCAAGAAGCTCGTTCTTAGGTAATGGACTTCCAGCTTGTGCATGAATCAAAGCAAAAAACCTTGCCCAAGATTCAGGCAATACCTCTTTTTCTCCCTGTTTAAAATCAAAAAGTTCCTGCAAAATAGCATGTCTAGCACTGTGAGGAAAATATTTCTGTAGGAAAGTACTAATCAAGCACTCAGGGCTATCAATAGATCCAGGAGGTAAATTACTAAACCAAGTTTTAGCTTCTCCTTTCAGTGAAAAAGGAAAAATCTTAGCAACAAAGTAAGTACGCATCTTAATGTCATCAGAAAACAAGCCACTCATGGTAGAAAGTTCATTCATATGTGCTACTGCACTTTCATTCTTAGTCCCACAAAAAGGTCCTTTCTCGACAATAGCTATGTAAGATAGATCGAGAGAGAAATCATAATCTTCATCTATAATGTTTATGGGAGAAGCAGCAAACTTAGCAGCAGGAGATAATTTAGGTCTAATAGTACGCCTCTCAAGGAGACTCTTAGCAGCTCTCCTATCATGGGTGTTCTTACATTCTTCAATAAACTCATCGATCATCTCAACATAATCTTCTTTAGAATCATAACTCTCACTAGACTCAGGTGAGCTAACAGGTGTGGTAGTGTCTTCATTAGGAGTTTCGGTATTTCCAGCTAGCAATCGTAGCATCTAGGAAAGGACCTAATGAACCACTCTTATCAAGCACAGTAGAAGCAACATCATAAGCATCAGAAGTTTCAGATTCAGCAGTAGTAGCAGTGTGCCTAGCATGTGTATGTGGTGGTGTAACGAGCTTACTTATAATAGATGGTGAATCAAGAGCAGCAGAGGTGTTTAGAATTGTACCTCTTTTTGTAGTGGATGGTAAAATAGGAACCTTGCCATCACGAGACTTACCCATGATGGATGGATAGCAGTGAACAATAGAGAATCCAAGTGAACTTGATAAATAAAGCTATGCTCCCCGGCAATGGCGCTAGAAAATAGTCTTGATGACCCACAAGTATAGGGGGTGTATCGCAGTATTTTCGAGGGAAGTGAAACCCAATTTATTGATTCGACACAAGGGGAGCCAAATAATATTTATCAGCCTTAACAACTGAGTTGTCAATTCAGTTGCACCTGGAAACAATCTTGCTCACATCAGTTTATCAGTAGCAATAGTTTTGTAGTAGGAATAGCAAAGTAACAGTAGTAGCAAAGCAAAGACAGTAGTAACGAAAGCAGTAAACAATGGGATTCTAGTGCGGTAGGCATAGGGATGGATGGACGAGCGTTGCATGGACAAGAAAATTCACATAGCAATCAGAAGATAGGGCAATTGCAGATAAATAAGATAAAGCACCCAAGTACTAGACAATCCTAGGCATGTGTTCCATATATAGTCATACGTGCTCGTAATGAGAACTTGCACAACATCTTTTGTCCTGCCAGCCCGTTTGCAGTGGGGCCTCTAGGGAACTATTGGCAATTAAGGTGCTCCTTTTAATAGAGCACCGGAGCAAAGCATTAACACTCCATGAACACATGTGATCCTCACATCAAAGCCATTCCTTCCGGTTATCCCGATTTCTGTCACTTCGGGGCCATAGGTTCCGGACAACAACGTGTATATACAACTTGCAGATAAGACCAAAAACAATACTATCATAATGAATCAATAACAAGTTCAGATCTGAAATCATGGCACTCGGGCCCTAGTGACAAGCATTAAGCACAACAAGTCGCAACAAAGTCATAAAGCACTAATAAAAGATACTAGGCACCATGCCCTAACAATTTGATGCCATTACATGAACGATCTCATCCAATCCCTACCATCCCCATAGCCTACAGCAGGGGATTACTCACTCATAGATGGGGGAAACATGGATGGTCGATGGAGAAGCGATGGTGATGATGATGGCGATGATCTCCTCCAATTCCCCGTCCCGGCAGGGTGCCAGAACGGAGTTTCTGGTGCTGTTTCGTGGAATCTGGTGGTGGTGGCGGAGCGGAACTCCTTCTGGAAAAACGTCGAACCCCCCGAAGTTTTTACGTCAGAAGGCTCCTTATAGGCGAAGAGAGAGGCCGAGGGGGTGCCTGGGGGGCCCACACCACCCCCTAGTGCGGCCAGGCCTGGCCCGCGCCACCAGGTGGTGTGGCCGCCCCTGGCTCTTCTCCGTCTCGTATTCTGGCTCTTGGAGTCTTTGGGTGAAATAGGATTTTTGGCATATTTTCCGGCATTTTTCCTGATAGTTGGTTTTCTGCACAAAAAGTAGATACCAAGGCAATTCTGCTGAAAACAACGTTAGTCCGCATTAGTTGCATCCAAATCACATAAGTTTAGAGGAGAAACAATAGCAAAAGTGTTCGGGAAAGTAGATACGTTTTGGACGTATCAGCGTTTCTCTAACACATATACATAACTCCATGGACTTACAAGCTCCCCTTTCATTTCACACCGACGACATCCATATACAAAAGAGCATGATATCAACTAGGTACAAGTACCAAGTGCAATGTTGAAAGCGTTCCCCATGAAAGCATGGTTTTGCTAATTCCCAACAAATAAGTGCAAGCATATACAACATAGAAGACACAATGGTTCAAGTTTATTAGAGGCAAAAAGTAAAGTGTGCGATCAAGTTCGTGAGAGATTTAATCACTAGTTTTCTCATAACAAGTGGAAGGTAAACAAAAGCATGAATATACTTGGAATAGCATAAGATAGTAGGTAGGTATGGTGGACTCTTTGGAATAACTTGGTTTAGGGAGTTGGATGCATGAATGGAACTCATACTTTGTTGTGGAGGCTAGCAAAAGACTGGGAGCGACAAACTAAGAGAGCAATAATTGCCATAATCATGCAGAGCGACAAAATATCATGGATCAAAGCATAAAGTGATACTACAAGTTGAAAACTAAAGGATCATAAAGGCTCTGGTGACTTTGGATAGTCATAACATGGTGTGAGCATGTGCCAAGTCAACCCAAATAAAGCATCAACGGAGAATACCACTATACTATGCTTTCATATGCTAAAACAACGCATGATTCATCCAAGGCACATTAAGCAATCTCAATTGTTTATAACAAGTCATGCTACAGGAAATAATACTAAGCATAAAGCCAAAACAATATCAAGCATGGCATGACAAAGCATAGGCCATAGTCAAAAACGAGCTCTTTTTACCACAAAAGCATGAACTTTCCTACTCTTTTCCAAACCAAACTATTTGCAAACCAATGTATAAAAGAGAGGGTCCAACCAATTTATTTAGAAAACTAAGAAAACCAAAACGAAAATGAAAAATAATACGCTCCAAGAAAAACACAACTGTGCATGAAACAATAAAAAATGAAGCGTTTGGAAGGAACCTGGAATTTTCATTGATGAAGAAGGGGATGCCTTGGGCATCCCCAAGCTTTGACGCTTGTACTTCTTGGATATTTCTTGGGGTGACACGCGTGGCATCCCCAAGCTTGAGCTTTAGTCCATCCTTCATCATATTACTCATTCCTTCCATACACCTGAATTTTTTTCCTTCATACAAAACTTCACACAATCTTTATTAGCAACATTAGTGCACTCAAGATAAATAAGTCTTAAGGTTCAGTTCTAACACCAAATAAACTTCCATTAGAACACTAGCTACTGTAGTACTTCCCTCAAAAAGCTCAATTCCCCAAAAAAACTCAAAAAGAAACCAACAAGAAGCAAATGCAGAAAATGGTAGAAATCTGTCAAAACAGACCAACAGGTAAAGACGATTTTTTTCGAAAACCTTCTGTTGCTCAAATCAAAAAGTCTTGAACTAACTAAATTTATATAACAATCTGGGGCAAAATCACAAAATGTCACGCCTCAAAAAGACGTTCAGAGATTTTACACCAATTTTTACGGTGAAGCACAGAAATCTGTTTCGGGATAGCAACTTTCCCAATCATTACTTCTCTCTCATTAGAGGTTACTCTTGGCACAAAAAGCAAATAAAAAGGATAAGGAGCGGTTATTACAGAGGTAATAACTTCCAAGACTCATTTCTAAAACTTTTGGGTTATCTCCCAATAAGTACTTTCTTTAACGCCTTTAAGTTAGGCATGATAGTTTGAGAAGATGCTCACATAAGAAATATGAATTGAAGTAAAAGAGAGCATCAAGAAGCAAATTCAAAGAACATTTAAGTCTAACCCACTTCCTATGTATTGGAATCTTGCAAATAAACAAGTCATGAAAGCACAAAGCAACAAGCATAGGAAAGCAAAACAAGTGCACCTTCAAGACTTTCAACATAAAGAGGAGAAACCTAATATTATTGAGATGTATAAAACCATGTTTCCCTCTCTCATAATAACTTTCAGTAGCAACATGAATAAAATTAACAATATAACTATCACAAGAAACATTCTTATCATGAGCCACATGCATAAAAGAATTAATACTCTCCACATAAACATAGTCATTCTTATTGATTGTAGTGGGAGCAAATTCAACAAAATAGCTATCATTATTATTCTCATCACCATAATCATCAAATATAGGAGGCATATTTTAATCATAATTAATTTTCTCCTCAATAGTAGGTGGACAGAAAATAACATATTCATCATTGTAATCATCATATATTGGAGGCATATTATCATCAAAGTAAATTTTCTCCTCCGTGCTTGGGGGATTAAAAAGATCATTCTCATCGAAACTAGCTTCCCCAAGCTTAGACTTTTCCATAGCATTAGTAATAATGGTGTCCAAAGAATTCATACTAACAACATTGCTATTAGCACGCAAATAAAGTTCCATAGATTTTTTAATTTTCTCTTCAAACACTTCATGTCCTAACTCAAGATAAATACTATAAAGCTCTGTAATTTTTGTTGTTGTTTTCCATTAAGCCTAACTAGTGAAAACAAGAAACAAAAAGACAAAATTGCAGAATCTAAAGGAAATAACTTCGAGTACTCACACTAGAAAATAGGCGTTTACCGTGGGAGGTTCTTCTTCTTTAATCCTCCGATGTTAATACCTTTTACCTTTCCTCCCCGACAACGGCGCCAGAAAATAGCTTGATGTCTACGCACTTCTATTCTTGTAGATAGTTGTTGGGCCTCGAAGTGCAGAGGTTTGTAGAACAGTAGCAAGTTTTCCCTTAAGTGGATCACCCAAGGTTTATCGAACTCAGGGAGGAAGTGGTCAAAGGTATCCCCTCTCAAGCAACCCTGCAATCAAGATACAAGAAGTCTCTTGTGTCCCCAACACACCTAATACACTTGTCAGGTGTATAGGTGCACTAGTTCGGCGAAGAGATAGTAAAATACAAGTGGTAACGGTGATAGAAGATAACTTGATGGCGTGGAAGAGACTAAAAGCAAACTGAAATAAGGATAGTAGCAAGCAAACATGTAACAGATCTAGTAGCAAATGGCGTTTCAATGCTAAGAAACAAGGCCTACGGATCATACTTTCACTAGTGAACACTGTCACATAAATATATCATCTTCATGATACTACTCTTAACTACTCTCCGGTTGGACACTCTAATCCATGGTAGGGCTATAACAGCACACCTCAAAGTAAGCCTTTCCCATCTAGAAAACCCCACATTGTCACCTTGAGTACTAGATGAGTCCAACAAACACCACAATTTTATAGAAACATCCAACTCCAAATATAACTCATAACAAGTATTTGTAATCTCTAGCCTAAGTGCCACCATGGTGTGCATGCTGTCACTTTCACACACATGGGGAGAGCAGAGATCTATTAAAGCACTTGAATAGCAAGGTAGATCTACTAGATTACAAAGCTCATGATCACAATATGACCATGCATAGAGAGAGAGAGATGAACACATAGCTACCGGTAGAACCCTTAGCCTCGAGAGAGAACTCCTCCCTCCTCATCATGGGAATCAGCAATGGTGATGGAGATGGTGGTGGAGATCGATGGAGATGGCTCCGGGGGCACTTCCCCGTCCCGGCAGGGTGTCGGAACAGAGACTTTCTGTCCCCCGAATCTCCCCTTCAGTGGCGGCGGCGCTGTGGAACTTTTCATGGATTTCTGATTGATCATTTAGGGTTTTCGCATCGGGAGGAATATATAGGCAAAAGGGCAAGGTCGGTGGAGTGTCAGGGGCCCCACACCACCTGGTGGCGCGGCCAGGGCTAGCCCGCGCCACCATATGGTGTGGCCAGGCCCTAGCCCTCCTCCGTCTCTGCTTCAGGCTCCGTGAGTCTTCCGATAAAATAGGAACTTTGGCTTTTGTCCCGTCCAATTCCGAGAATATTGATTTTCTGACTTTCCTGGAACTAAAAACAGCAGAAAACAGGCAACTGGCACTGTGGCATCTTGTTAATAGGTTAGTCCAAGAAATTCTATGAAAAGTACTCCAAAGTTGGAACAAAACATAAGAAAGTAGATAAAACCAAGCATGGAACATCAAAAATTATAGATACATTTGCAATGTATCAGTAGCGTCGCAATGGTAGATGAGTACTTGAAGGGTGCCTTCGGTGAACACCTTCTGAAACTGCTCATGATCTTTACTGACCTTGCTAGATCTCACCATGGAAGGACGCTGAGATGGTGTTTTCGGGGCTTTCTTCGGGGTGGGGTGGGGTGGGGAGGGAGGGAAGATCGTTGGCGGGAGCTGGCGGCTGGGGTGGGAGAGTGGGGATGGGGCTCCAATTCAGGATAGTTGCACAAACCTCCAACAATTAGAGTCATAGTTGCAAAGAGCTCCAACTGTTTAGCCCCGGGTATGTAAGAAATAATGTTAAGGGCTAATCAAAAAAATTGTGCTATGTGCAGCATTTGTAACCAAAAGTAATTGTAGTAGTTTCTTGCAACTATAATATCCTAATTATCTGGAGTTCCTTGAAATTTCGAATCCAACTGTTGAAGGTTTGTGCAATTTCCTCCCTCCTCGTGTTTCGAGAAAGCTCTATGACCCTATGTTCAAACAAAAAAATGATCAAAGACAAACAAAAAAAGGAAGACCATCTCTCAGGGCTCGTTTGATTTGCAAGATTCTCAAAACATAGAAGAGGCAACTACAGGAATTTGGATCAAGTATGTGTTTGAATCACAGGGAAAGCAAAGCAATTATACTATGAGGTTGGAGTTGATGGAAATTTTCCTAAAAAATAGAGGGCAAAGGAATACTTTGAAGGAATCTCAATTCCCGTGTTTTTCCTATTTCTATATTTTTCTATCCTGCGTTCCAAGCAGGACATAATTCCTATATATTGGAATCCTTTGAATCAAAAAAAACAGTGTAGGATTATTTCCTAAGGGACAAAATGCTTCACAAATCCTTTAAATTTTATTTGAATCAAAGAATGAATAGAAAAAGGGTTCCTCTCTTAGAAAAAAAAGAAACTCCACCTCTTGGACAATTCAGTGTGACGAGAGTAGCTACTAGAGTCTATGTCTAGTACTAGCTATAAGGCCCAATCGTAGCACGTTATTACTAGTACTCGTACGTATCAGTCTTTGCAGGTGCCTCGAAGGAAACAAAATAAAGCTCTACGGGTAATAAATGACCATGGCAATTTCCAAAATACACAATCTTTTGCTTAGTCATTTTGATACACAAACTTACTGCACTACTTTACTGCGCGTCCGAAAAACTATGGAGTATAGTAGTACTACTACTACCATGTAGTATGTACTACAAAAAGTACTAGTACAGTAATGTTACACAAAGAGTTCCACATTCATATTGTATCACCAAAAGCAGAAGTTGTGCTAATATAGTATTGTAGTAGTCACGTTCAGGTTGCCTTACAAGGAAAAAATAGTACGATGAGCAACAAGATCTATCTATTTATGTACTCCTATTTGCGTATATTAGTAGTACTACTCAGGAACGGCACAAGCGTGTGCTCCAATAGTGCGTCTCCGCACCTAGGGTAATCTAGTACTATTAGTACGGAGTAGATTGCCACCTTATTATGCAATGGTCCATGCCCTAGTCATGGGCACGTGCCGTAGCAGTAAAAAAATTGTGAAAAATCGAATACTCATAAATAATTACTCTCTCCATCCTAAAATAGTAGTAACTGACTTGGCTTTGTCTAGATACGCATGCATTTTGACGCATTTTAGTACTTAGATGCTCCCTCATTTCTAAATTAGAAAGCGTACTAGGTTTTGTCAAAGTCAATATTTATAAAGTTTGACCAACTATATGTAAAAATATACTAACTTACATAATGTCAAATGTATATAATATGAAAATATGGTTCATGATGATTCTCATAAAATTGAGTTGATGTCGTAGATGTTCATATTATTTTTTAGATATTTAGTCAAAGTTTATTATGTTTTACTTTGACAAAAACTAATGCACGTCCTAATTTGGGAAGGAGGGACTACATATGAAGTCAGTTAATTTGGGATGGATGGGGTACTACTCCATACTAGTAGTAGTCAAAGTAACATAGTATGGAGTAGTAAGCAGTAAAACTCATTCTATGTCAAATACAACCTTTCTAATCCCAAAGAGACCTTGGCTCCAACTACTAGTAACTAATACATCATTTGATTCACGTTAGGACCATTAGATGAGAAGATGAAGATCAATTCTTCATGTCAATGAAACAAATAAGAGTATTACTCTGGTGTCCTCCCGTTCTTCCAAACTTAGAAAACCGAAAACAAGAATGGCTAGGATTGGCCGATAACCCTTCATGTCCTCCAAGCCGAAGAGGCATTGGTTAATCCTGACCCTCCTTGTGTTTTCAATTTATTACATTTGAGAAAATGGGGAGGAATAGAAGCAAGCATCAACACTGAAAAACACCTCTTTGTCATATTGGATGTTCCAACGGCAGTGGTATTGTAACGCAGGCAGCACGAGGAACGTGAGATCTCAGAGCGTGACCCTACCCTAGGATGTGTAGCTCGTAGGCACGATTAGCACATATGGGTGTTTGTCAAGAAGTCAGTCGGCGTACTACAACACGCAGAAGTTATACATATTTGTTTTACCAGACAAAAACTATGAGCAAAATCATCAATGTATTTATGGCACGTACTCACGAACGACATGAGATTGTGCTCGACGATCACATGAAACGCACAATATTCTCCACCATGATGTATCGTCATGTAGATCACAACCATGCATGGTCGTTTGATTATACATGGTCCATGGAGTTACGAACACAAACAATCCTTGTACTTGTGTGTGGGGCTCGATTAGCCCTCCAACTCGTGATTTGCTAAAGTTTACGCATAAACTTGTCAACGTGACTAAATTTAGTTGTAAGAGAGGTTTGTGGTCAAAATTGTGTTGGCCTAGATGACACGTGGATGTTGGTCATGCATGCAGGAGAGCATCTGCCCTATAACATTGCACCTAGTGCCTCTCATATAATAGCCAGTTAGGGTGAGCTAATCTCCTACAAGACTGATTTTGTGAAACTGACATGTCAGATAATTATAAGATATCTTCTGTTCCAAATATCGCACATACTTAACCCTAGTTCAAATGTTTTTCCCTTGGCTTGTGCCCTGATCTTCCTTCCCGAGCGCATCTCGTGGTTGGAGCTCGAGTATGGCGAATGGCGGCTCTAGTGGTTCGAGCTCGAGTCCGAAGGAGTATCGTATGCCCAACATAGAGCTGCTCATCGTTAAGTGTGACCAATGCAATCATCATTTTTGAAGAAGTACACTGCCCAGACCAATGTCCACGGGAATCCAAACGGTATTTCTTCAAGTGTGTCCTTGTCACAGGGTTAGTGAGGTGGACTGCTTTGGATTTGCCTCCAGTTTTCTCACGTGTTTGAGCTGAATTTTCTTCTTAATATGGATGTTGAGATAATTTTGTTTTTCATAATGTAACCCAATGGGTGTAATATGTTGAATTGGTCTAAGCAACACTTTGTTTTCTTCTCTCAAACAAAACAAAAATAAAGTGGCATGGAGGCGAAAACGTCGTGGTGTTGCTTACACGGAAGGATATGCGGGGAGGGGAAAGTGGTAGTTGATATGCAAATATTGGGCCTGTTGTTTATTGTTTGAGATGCGGGATGTGTTACGTGCAAAATTCCAGGGCAGCCTATCCTGCACGCTTGACCCACGTAGATGTGTCGTCCACACAAGCACAATTTTGACGACAATCCTGGTTCAAGACTTAAATCAAGTCAAATTGACAAGTTTGAGCATAAAATTTTGTAGACACTGAGTTAGATGATTAAATCAAAGCACCATAATGACGGTTAGTGTGCTTATCTCTGGTCCATGTCGTAGAAGTGAACAATTACATAAAAGTCATAATAAACCCCTAAATACTCTGTAATAATATTAGCAGCAAACTTAGTTTACATCCAAAATGCATCCTTCCTAAAAGAGAATCTACATGCGACTACTACTGGTAAACCGGAGTAGTAAAATAGTAGTACTATTTAGCTGCTAATACACCATTACAGTCTTGATCATTAGCCGTAGTTTAAGATCATTTTCATGTCGATACAAATCCAGAAAGATACATGGGTGGACTATCCAACCTTCATCAGGAACCGCGGCGGCACCCTGAGGTACGTCCTGAGCTTGTCGGACGGGAAGTTGACAGCGACGAGCTGCTCGTCAGCTCGATTACCGTATTAAGGCTCTTGACCATCGAGAAGCCCACCGACCCCGGTGGGCAAAGCGCACATAGTTTCACCATGTACCATGACCACAAGCACTTGTCCTGCTTGATGCACACCAAGGACACGACGGCGGCCGGGCCGAGCGCGCTGATGATCAGGCCGAACACGACACTGCCATCCTCGTAGAGGAAGCACGTGAATCACCCCGGGCTTATTGGTGACGGAATCGGGATGGGGCAAAAGAAGGCATTGCCGTAGATGGCCCTTGTTACTATGACCCCGTGTGCCTCCTTCATGTAGGGAATGAGCCCTTCCGACGAGGCAATAAAATCACATGCGGGATCCATGCAGGAGCACGGGCCGTGCGAGCACGTGATCTTATTCTTGTCGAGCTTGTCGAAGGCAACCAAGCTAAAGCAGCCATCATAGGGACACTCAATCATCACCTTAAACACGATAGCGTCCATAGCAGCTGGCTCACGGTCGTATCCACCAACGCGGTACAAGAACTTGTGGGAGCGCTTACAGAGGGAAGATTGGCTCGCCAACGTAGTGCCCGTCGGCCAGAAACCCAGGTTGGATGGGTATACTAAAGAGTATACTTATTGAGTTTCGTATCGTACTGGTATGATTGTACATGAATACGCTAGGCATCGGAGCACCAGTGGCGGCTGAGGCTCTGCACTTGGCCACTTTTTCCTTAGACAGTGTCCACATGCTGTACATGTTTCGTACTATACCACGTTGACAAGTAAGTAACGAAGGTATCACGTTGTATTGTACCAAACAGTACAGTACAAACAGAGGGAGAGAACGAGGCAAGAAGATCTACTCCTGGAGAGAGATGAAAAGCCTGCGGTCTGGTGTAGGGTGTACAGTGCTATAGGAGAGAGACCGAGAACAGCATGCATGTCTTCGACACCAACCTGTAATTAACTTTTTTGGTCTTATCAGGCCTTAATAATCCCAAACAGAGGGAGTACTAGTACTAGTACTAGTAGTACATCTTATAACAAATTAGATAAACTAGTACTATATTTATCAATGTTATTTTTTTGAGAAATTATTAGTAGTAGTAGTACTTAGATATGTGAACAACCAATTCTTGTTACTACTCCAATAGAGAGTATAATCACTCTATTTTATGGATTTTTGTTTACTATACGTACTAGTAGTAAAAGCTAGAATGTAGATTATTTCAGAATAAATTTTGGCTCTACAATATCTAGAATACGCACAAACCTCAAAAGACACTTCATTGCTTAGTTTTAGGGAGCTTGTGCTAAATGCATGGACTTGGATGTAGTTTTCATTTTTATGAAGTCCTTGATGGAACTTATACTTCCACCGACCGCGTGTTAACTAAAGCACCTCGCTCCTACGGGACCTACCACAATTAAAAGAAAATTACACTGCCCTGATTATCAGACAAAGTGGAACATGGTTTCTTATAATTCCAAAGTTTTTAGAAATATGATGTTTCAAGCTTCCCAGCTAACTTCGAACACTTTAGTGACTTTTTGCTGATTTAACGAAATTAGGTCAAACTTTTGCTACACAAGTAAGCGTAATTGATCGCTATTGAATTAAATGTATTTTCAGAGGTAGATGGGTGCATCTTCATGTAGTAAACAATGTTGTTGGTGTTAGTTTCCAACTATCACGAAAGAACATTTAATTCTCAATTTTTCGATTAACGACAAAATTGTTCTTTTACGTAAATAAACTCCGAAGAATATGGATCTGAATACCACAAGACAAGTTTTCATACATAAACAGTGGACCAACATGTTGTACTGAAGATACCCATGTTTTATGAGCTTTCAATCTTTCAAGCTAACTCCCCCAACTTGAACAACTTTATGCTAATTATTTATCGAAATTAGGTCAAATTTGAATTGCAAGTAAATTGTAGGTTACTTTGAAAGTTTTATGAAAATTCTTCTGGAGGTACCCATTTGAAGTTTAATTAATATATCATAAACCACCGAGAGTTTTGACGAGACGTTAAACATATTGCTAAGATTTTGCATCTTGACAGTTTAACAAAATTAGGTCAAACTTGAGCTACAAGTAAGCGCGAAAGATCGCTCTTGAATTAAATGTCTGTCGATATTTGAATGACTTTCTAGCTAACTCTTCCTATTTGAATGACTTTATGTTGATTTATCGAAATTAGGTCAAATTTGAAACTACAAGTAAATTGTAGGTTGCTTTGAAAGTTCTACAAAAAAGCTTTTGAGGGTACCCATCGAGGGGTCACAATCAATATGTCAGAAACCACCGAGAGTTTTGATGATAGGTTCAACTTCTTTCTAAGATTTTGTATCCTGACAATTTAACGGAATTAGGTCAAACTTGAGCTGCAAGCAAGTAAGCGCGATAGATTTCTCTTAAATTAAATGTCTTTTCGAAGGTAGATGGGTGCATCTTATTGTAGTAAACAATGTTATCGGTGTGAGTTTCCAACTACCGGGAAAAGAATATTCTCAATTTTCGAGTGATGTCGAGATTATTCTCTCATGTAAAGGAAGTCTGAAGAATATGGATCTGAATGCCACAAGGCAAGTTTTCACAAATATATAGTCAACCAACATATTGTAGTTACGATTTCCCGTATTTTATGAGTTCTCAAACTTCCTAGCTTATCACTCTGCCCACTTGAATGACTGTATGTCGATTAATCAAAATTAGGTCCAATTTGAACTATATACTACAACTAAATTGTAGGTTGCTCTGAAAGTTCTACAAAAACTTTTTGTAGGTACCGTACCGATCGGGGGTCATAATCAATATATTGGAAACAATTGAGAGTTTTGACAAAAGGTTTGCCTTCATACTAAGATTTTGCATCATGACACTATTTAACGAAATTGGGTCAAACTTGAGCTACAAGTAAGCGCGATGATTGCTCTTGAAATATATGAATTTTTAGAGGTAGATGGGTGCATTTTCTTGTAGTAAACAATGTCGTTGGTGTGATTTTCAAACTATCAAGAAAGAACATTCAATAGTCAATTTTTTGAGTGATGACGAGCGATGTTGTTCTTTTCCTAAAGAAATGTCCGAAGAATATTGGATCTAAATGCCAAAACCAAGTTTACCGACATATATAGTGTACCAACATGTTGTACCAATGATTCCCATGTTTTATGAGTTTTCAAACTTCCTAGCTAACTCTGCCCATTTGATCGAATGACTTTATGTCGATTTATCAAAATTAGTTCAAATTTGAAACTACAAGTAAATTGTAGGTTGCTTTGAAAGTTTTACGAAAAATCTTTTGGAGGTACCCGTCGACAGGTCATAATTAATATATCAGAAAACACCAAGAGTTTTGACGATAGGTTCAACTTCTTGCTAAGATTTTGCATCTTGACAATTTAACAAAATTAGGTCAAACTTGAGCTAGAAGTAAGCGCGATAGATTGCTCTTGAATTAAAATGTATTTTCTGTTGGGTTTGCAGCATAGAAAACAAAAAAAAATCTATGATGAGAACTACACGCCAAGATCTATCTACTAGGTACAAAGCAACGAGTGGACATACATCCTTCGAGAACTTACCCTCGAAGACAACGAGTTTTGTTAACGAGTAGGAACTCATGGTTGATGTAGTCGTACACTTGCCGATCTCAAGATCGTGTGGAAGTCCGAGCGCCGCAAATCAGCAGCGCATCCGTCCTCGTACACACGTTCAAGCCACCGAAAAACCTCCACCTCCTCGCTCCAACGATCCAGCGGAAGAAACAACTCCTTCCAAACGAAATGCCACCGGGAACATGTATCTTGCTAATCTGAGACCATGGGGGAATAATTCTAGAGGGGGAGAGAGATCCATCACAAGGAGGTGTGAGGAAGAAGGAGGGAGAGGGTGGCCTTTTATAGGAGTAGGAGGGGTACCCCCTCCATGGCCGGCACATGGGGTGACCCCTCACCTCCCCCATTCATGTGGTGGTAACCCCTCCACATTAAAATGCCTGTTCACATTCCCTTTTAAAGTCCCCACTTTAAATGCATTAAAATTCTCTAAGTTTAATGCTCTCTCATTTAATAAAACTCTTTTTTATTAAATTTATTAAGAATTTTGTTAATTACTTTAATTAACAAACATACACATATAACCCCTTGCAATATTACAATATCACATGCAGAACCACTTTCTGCAATTTCACCCGAAACAATTTCCTGTTTCTATCGAAACAATTCCTGTGCTTTGCAATTCTTTCGTCTGAAACATATGTGCTCCAAAATGGTGTCCGGTAACTCTTAAGTGTGTCACCCTACGGTTCGTGAATAATACAGACATGATTGAGACTCCTCTTAGATCAATAATCAAAAGCGGGACCTGGAGATCCATACTGACTCCTGCATATTCAACGATGACTTCTGTGATCGTGAGAACCTTTAACGCTTGTAATTTAATCCCTTTGTCTCATGATATAATACATGTCCGAGATTCGATCATTGGTATCCAAATACCTAGTTTTATCTTGTTACCGACATGCACTCTTTTCTCGTTCCCGTGATATAACATTCTAGTGATCACATCACTTGCTTGCAAGCTATCTTAATGTGATATCACCGAGAGGGCCCAGAGTATATCTATCCGTCATCGGGATTGAAAAATTCCACTCTTGATCCATGAGACTCAACATAACACCTTCGTAGTATTGAACCCGTCTTTATAGTCACCCTGTTACGGTGTGACGTTTGATGTTATCAAGATACTCTTCCGGTGTTAGCAATTAACATGATCTCATGGTCTAAGGATAAAGATTACTTCATATGATGTTATAGCAATGTAAACATAATGCTTGATCATAATGCTATACTTCGGATGAATGTTCATCACATCATTTCACAAATGTTGTGACCTTGTTATTAACAACATCCAATGTCCATGATCAGGAAACCTTGATCATCTTGTTAATCAACAAGATAGTGTATAAGAGAGGCATAACTAGGAACCCTTTTTGTTTATTAAACACACATGTATTGATGTTTCCGATCAATACAATTCTAGCATGCAAAATAAACATCTATCATATATAAGGAATACATAATAACAACTTTATTATTGCCTCTCAAGGCATATTTCCTTCAGTCTCCCACTTGCACTAGAGACAATAATCTAGTTCACATAGTGATAAATCTAACACCCATGGAGTTCTGGTGTTGATCATGTTTTGCCCTAGGGAGAGCTTTAGTCAATGGATCTGCTACATTTAGGTCCGTGTGTACTTTACAAATCTTTATATCTCCATCCTTGACATGCTCGTGGATGGAGTCAAACCGGCACTTAATATGCTTGGAATTCTTGTGAGACCTCGGATCCTTGGCGTTGGCTATGGCTCCATTGTTGTCACAATAGATCACCATTGGGTCCAATGCACTAGGAACCACACCTAGTTCCATAATGAACTCTTTCATCCAAACCGCTTCCTGCGCCGCTTCTGAAGCAGCAACATATTCCGCCCCCGTCGTTGATCCAGCCACCACAGGTTGTTTGGAACTCCTCCAACTAACTGTTGCTCCGTTCAAGAGAAATACGTATCCGGATTGAGACTTAGAGTCATCCGGATTGGTGTCAAAGCTAGCATCGACATAACACTAAGCGACTAGCTCTTCTTCACCTCCTTATATAAGAAACATATCCCTAGTTCTTCTCAAGTACTTGAGGACGTTCTTGACCGCTATCCAGTGTTCCGAACCCAGATCAGATTGGTACCTACTAGTCAAACTAATAGCATGTGCCACATCCGGTCTTGTACATAGCATGGCATACATAATAGAGCCTATGGTCGAGGCATAGGGGATCTTATCCATTATCTCTCTTTCTCCCGCTGTAGCCGCACTCATCTCTCTTTCTCCCGCCGTAGCCAGACTTTGAGTGTTGCTCAATGTCTTGCCTTGCAACATAGGTAAGAACCCCTTCTTACTTCCGTCCATATTAAACTTCTTTAATATCTTATCAAGGTATGTACTCTGCGATAGCCCAATTAGGTGCCTTGATCTATCTCTATAGATTTTAATGCCTAATATATATGACGCTTCACCAAGGTCTTTCATCGAATATTTGATGTTTAGATAACTTTTAACACTATTTAAAAGATCTATATCATTTCCAATCAATAATATGTCATCCACATATAATATCAGAAATGCCACATTGCTCCCACTCACTTTCTTGTAAATACAAGCCTCTCCATAAGTTTGGACAAATCCAAACTCTTTGATCACCTCATCAAAGCGGATATTCCAACTCCGGGATGCTTGCTTAAGTCCATAGATGGATCGCTGAAGTTTGCATCCCTTATTAGCATCCTTAGGATCGACAAAACCCTTAGGTTGTATCATATACAACTCTTCTTCAATATTACCATTGAGGAACGCAGTTTTGACATCCATCTGCCATATTTCATAATCGAAATATGCAGCAATTGCTAACATAATCCTAACCGACTTAAGCATCGCTATGGGAGAGAATGTCTCATCGTGGTCAACTCCTTGAATTTTTCAAAACCCCTTTGCGACAAGTCAAGCCTTATAGATGGTCACATTACCATCAGCATCAGTTTTTATTTTGAAAATCCATTTATTCTCAACGGCCTTTCGATCGTGAGGTAAGTCCACCAAGGTCCAAACCTGGTTCTCGTACATGGATTCCATCTCGGATTTCATGGCTTCTAGCCATTTGTTGGAATCCAGGCTCATCATCGCTTCTTCATACGTCGCAGGGTCATCCATTTCATCAACCATGAAATTCACAACAGGATTGCCGTACAGTTCAGGAGCTGCACGTGTCCTACTTGACCTGCGAGGTTTGGTAGTGTCCTCTTTCGGAGTTTCATGATCAATATCATTAGCTCTCTCTTCATTAGGTGAAGTTAACTCTGAAACAACTTCCGGTGCTGCGCTACTCGCCATTTCATGAAGAGAAGGTTCAGTAACCTCTTTGAGTTCTACCTTCTGACTACTCACACCTTTCGCAAGAAACTCCTTCTCAAGAAAGGATCCATTCTTGCCAACAAAAACCTTGCCCTCGGATCTGTGATAGAAGGTATACCCAAACGTTTCCTTAGGGTATCCTATGAAGACGCATTTTTCCGCTTTGGGTTCGAGTTTATCCGGCTAAAGTTTCTTCACATAAACATCGCATCCCAAAACTTTAGCTTAGGTTTGTTTCCAAACCATAATTCATATGGTGTCGTTTCAACGGATTTAGATGGTGCCCGATTTAAAGTAAATGCAGTTGTTTCTAGTGCATAACCGCAAAATGATAGTGGCAAGTCAGTCAGAGACATCATAGATCGAACCATATCCAATAAAGTATGATTATGATGTTCTGACACACCATTACGTTGTGGTGTGACGGCAGGCGTGAGTTGTGAAACTATTCCACACTCTTTCATGTGTGTGCTAAACTCGTAACTTAGATACTCACCTCCACGGTCAGACCGAAGAAATGTGATCTTTCTACTACGATGATTTTCCACTTCATTCTGAAATTCCTTGAACTTTTCAAAGGTTTCAGACTTGTGTTTCATCAAATAGATATATCCGTATCTACTTAAATCATCCATGAAAGTAATAAAATAACGATATCCACCTCGTGCCAACACACTCATTGGTCCACACACATCAGTATGTATGATTTCCAATAAATTTTTCGCCCATTCCATTGAACCGGAAAACGGCGTTCTAGTCATCTTGCCCATAAGGCATGGCTCACATGTATCAAATGATTCAAAATCAAGTGATTCCAAAAGTCCATCAGAATGGAGTTTCTTCATACGTTTAACGCCAATATGACCTAGACGTCAGTGCCACATATATGCAGATATATCATTATCAAGTTTAATCCTTTTAGGATCAACATTATGAATATGCGTAATACTACTATCGAGATCCAATAGAAATAAACCATTCAACATAGGTGCATGACCATAAAAGATATCATTCTTATAAATCGAACAACCATTGTTTTCAGATTTAAAGGAATAACCACTTTGCATCAAACATGATCTAGATACAAAGTTCATGCTCAGTGCAGGCACCAAATAACAATTATTTAGGTTTATAACTAATCCCTATGGCATATGGAGAGGTAGCGTCCTGACGGCGATCACATCAACTCTTGATCCATTGCTGACCCGCATCCTGACCTCATCCCTTGCTAGTTGTCGCTTGTTCTGCATCCCCTGAACCGAGTTACATACATTAGCAACTGATCCCGTATCAAATACCCAGGTGCTACTACGAGTACTAGTCAAGTACACATCAATAACATGTATATCATATATACCTTTGTTTGCCTTGCCGGACTTCTTGTCCACCAAATACTTGGGGCAATTGCGCTTCCAATGGCCAGTGCCCTTGCAATAGTAACACTCGGTGTCAGACTTAGGGCCAGCTCGGGGTTTCTTTTCAGGTGTGGCAACAGATTTGCCACCCTTCTTTTCCTTGTGCTTGCCTTTCTTGTCCTTCTTGAAACCGGTGGTCCTATTGATCATCAACACTTGATGTTCTTTCCTAATCTCCACTTCTGCAGTCTTAAGCATTGACAGAAGCTCGAGAAGAGACTTCTTCATGCCCTGCATATTATAGTTCATCACGAAGCTCTTGTAGCTAGGTGACAGAGATTAGAGAACACGATGTATGCCTAAGTCAATGGGAATCGTTATTCCCAAGGACACAAGCTTATCGGCGTACCCAGACATTTTGAGTACGTGCTCACTAACGGAGCTGTTCTCCTCCATCATGCAGCTAAAGAACTTTTCAGTAGCATTATAACTCTCTACGGCAGCATGGGTATCGAAAATCATTTTCAAGTCTCCCATGGTATCAAAGGCATTGCCATTTTCGAAACGCTTTCAAAGTTCTGGCTCTAGCCCATACAGTAGGCCGCAATGAACTAAGTTGTGGTCCTCCTGACGAGTCATATAGACATTCTTTTCCTCGTCAGGGGCATCAGGAGCTGGTGGGGGTCCTAGCGGCGCATCTAGCACATATTGCTTTTATGCAGCAGTGAGGAGAATCCTCAAATTCATAGCCTAGTTGGTGAAGTTGCTACCATTCGCAGCAAGTTTCTCTTTCTCCATGAACACATTGAAATTAAAAGCAGGTGGTGCCATCTACAACAGAATTTGTAAAGTTTATTTAGACTAAGTTTATGATAGAGTGAGTTCAACTAATCCAAATTACTAATGAACTCCCACTCAAAAACGACATCCCTCGTGTCCTTTTGGTGATTACATGAACCAAATCCACTACACCAAGTCCGATCATCACGTGAGTTGATGTAGCTTCAAAGGCGAGCATCTATATGGGCATCATATCAACTATATGACTCATGCTTAACCTTTCGGTCTGTGTTCCGACACCATGTCTGTACATGCTAGGCTCGCCAAGTAAGAACCTTAGTATTCGCGTGTGTAAAACTGTCTTACACCCGTTCCTATGAAAGCGTAGATTCGAGTACACCCGATCATCACGTGATGTCTCGAAACACGATCCACGGAATGGTGCATACTTAAGGAAGAACACATTTTTATCTTGATATCTAAATGAGGGATCATCTTACAATGCTACAAAAAACGCCAAACTAGCAGTATAAGATGCTAACATCTAATGTGTAAAGTGAGATGATTTGGTCCATGCATATGATCTCTATCATTTGCATCGTGGTATGATCTCTATCATTCCTTCGTGTGTAAGGCCAAGGTCTATGGAACTTACACGTTGAATGTGTTGTAAGAGTATCTATCATACATCTACTTACAACAATACCATATCAATACACTAGCCCAGCAACGATCTAAACTAGACGCCTCTAATTTATCAATTGCAAGTTTTACGTGGCTTAGGTCTTTCGGAGATAGAACCGTTCTTACCTACGAACATGAACCACAACGAGGATAACCAAGTTATTAGAAACTCGTTGTAAATAAGATATTGACTATAGTAGGAGAGACAGACACCCGCCAGCCACTTATGCAAAACAAGTTGCATGTCAGTCGTGGAACCGATCTCATGTACGATGACATGTAAGGTTGGTCCGGGCTGCTTCATCCCACTATGCCACCAATATCCAAAATACATAGAAGATGCAATAACATGATCATCATCGCCCACATATAAACATATGTGTACTACCCGTGCAAAACACCTACGCATAGATCAGGCTCTGATACCACTATTGGGTCCGCAGCATAGAAAACAAAAAGAATCCTACGATGATAACTACACGCCAAGATCTATCTACTAGGTACAGAGCAACGGGTGGACATACATCCATCGAGAACTTACCCTCGAAGACAACGAGTTTTGTTAACGAGTAGGAACTCCTGGTTGATATAGTCATACACTTGCCGATCTCAAGATCATGTGGAAGTCCGAGCGCCGCAAATCAGCAGCGCATCCAGCCTCGCACACACGTTCAAGCCACCGGACAACCTCCGCCTCCTCGCTCCAGCGATCCAGCGGAAGCAGCAACTCCTTCCAGATGAAATGCCACCGGGAACATGTATCTCGCTAATCTTAGACCATGGGGGAATAATTCTAGAGGGGAGAGAGATCCTTCACAAGGAGGTGTGAGGAAGAAGGAGGGAGAGGGTGGCCTTTTATAGGAGGAGGGGGTACCCCCTCCATGGCCGGCGCATGGGGTGACCCCTCACCTCCCCCATTCATGTGGTGGTAACCCCTCCACATTAAAATGCCTCTTCACATTCCCTTCTAAAGTCCCCACTTTAAATGCATTAAAATTCTCTAAGTTCAATGCTCTCTCATTTAATAAAACTCTTTTTTATTAAATTTATTAAGAATTTTTTTAATTATTTTAATGAACAAACATTCACATATAACCCCTTGCAATATTTCAATATCACATGCAGAACCACTTTCTGCAATTTCACCTGAAACAATTTCCGGTTTCTATCGAAACAATTCCTGCGCTTTGCAATTCTTTCGTCTGAAACATATGTGCCCCAAAATGGTGTCCGGTAACTCGTAAGTGTGTCACCCTATGGTTCGCGAATAATACAGACATGATTGAGACTCCTCTCAGATCAATAATCAGAAGCGGGACCTGGAGGTCCATACTTACTCCTGCATATTCAACGATGACTTCTGTGATCGTGAGAACCTTTAACGCTTGTAGTTTAATCCCTTTGTCTCATGATATAATACATGTCCGAGATTTGATCATCGGTATCCAAATACCTAGTTTGATCTCGTTACCGACATGCACTCTTTTCTCATTCCCGTGATATAACATTCTAGTGATCACATCACTTGCTTGCAAGCTATCTTAATGTGATATCACCGAGAGGGCCCAGAGTATATCTATCCGTCATCGGGATTGACAAATTCCACTCTTGATCCATGAGCCTCAATATAACACCTTCGTAGTACTGAACCCATCTTTATAGTCACTCCATTACGATGTGACGTTTGATGTTATCAAGATACTCTTCCGGTGTTAGCAATTAACATGATCTCATGGTCTAAGGATAAAGATTACTTCGTATGATGTTATAGCAATGTAAACATAATGACTTGATCTTAATGCTATACTTCGGATGAATGTTCATCACATCATTTCACAAATGATGTGACCTTGTTATTAACAACATCCAATGCCCATGATCAGGAAACCTTGATCATCTTGTTAATCAACAAGCTAGTCTATAAGAGAGGCATAAATAGGAACCCTTTTTGTTTATTAAACACACATGTATTGATGTTTCCAATCAATACAATTCTAGCATGCAAAATAAACATCTATCATATATAAGGAATACATAATAACAACTTTATTATTGCCTCTTAGGGCATATTTCCTTCATTTTTAGAGGTAGATCGGTGCATCTTATTGTAGTAAACAATGCCGTTAGTGTGAGTTTCCAACTATTACGAAAGAACATTCAATACCACATTTTCCAAGTGAAGACGAGCTTGGTTGTTCTTTTTCGTAAGAAGTCCAAAGAATATTGGATGTGAATGCCACGCCAAGTTTACAAACATATATAGTGGACCAACATGTTGTACCAACGATTCCCATGTTTTATGAGCTTTCAAACTTCCTAGCTAAGTCTGTCCATTTTAATGACTTTAAGTCGATTTATAGAAATTAGATCAAATTTCAAAACTACAAGTAAATTGTAGGTTTTGCTTTGAAAGTTTTACGAGAAAGCTTTTAATTTGGAGGTACCCATTGAGGGGTCACAATTAATATATCGGAAAACAACGAGAGTCTTGACGATAGGTTCAACTTCTTGCTAACATTTTGCATCTTGACAATTTAACAAAATTAGGTCAAACTTGAGCTACAAGTAAGCGTGATAGACTACTCTTGAATTAAATGTCATTTCAGAGGTAGATGGGTGCATTTTCTGGTAGTAAGCAGTGTCATGGGTGTGAGTGTCCAACTACCAGGAGAGAACATTCAATTCTACATTTTCTGAGTGAAGACGAGCAAGGTTAGTTGTTATTTTCTGTAAAGATAAGTCCAAAGAATATTAGATGTGGATGCCACAAGCCAAGTTGACAGACATATATAGTGTATCGACAACATGTTGTACTTGCAACTCCCATGTTTTATGAGTTTTCAAGCTTCTTAGTTAACCCCTCCCATTTGAATGACTTTATGTCGACATCTCGGAATTAGGTCAAATTTGAAACTACAAGTAAATTGTAGGTTTTGCTTTTATAGTTTTATGAAAAAGCTTTTGGAGGTACCCATCGAGGGGTCAAAATTAATATATTAGAAACCAGCGAGAGTTCTGACGATTGGTTCAACTTCTTGCTAAAACTTTGCATCTTGACAATTTAATGAAATTACGTAAAATTTGAGCTAGCTACAAGTAAACACCATAGACTGCTCTTGAATTAAATGTCTTTTCAGAGGTAGATCGATGCATCTTCTTGTAGTAAACAGTGTGATTGGTTTGAGTTTCCAACTATCAATAAAGAACATTCAACTCTACATTTTCCGAGTGAATACGAGCGAGGTTGTTCTTTTTCCTAAAGAAAAATCCGAAGAATATTGGATTTGAATGCCATAAGCCAAGTTTGCAAACATATATTGGATTAACATGTTGTACCAACGATTCCCATGTTTTATGAGTTTTCAAACTTCCCAGCAAGCTCTGCCCATTAGAATGACTTTATGTCGATTTATCAAAATTAGGTCAAATTTG
This sequence comes from Avena eriantha, assembly GCA_910589775.1. Lineage (NCBI taxonomy): Eukaryota > Viridiplantae > Streptophyta > Magnoliopsida > Poales > Poaceae > Avena > Avena eriantha. The sequence continues at coordinate 201,822,087 of OU342744.1, read as the reverse complement.
AAACTACAAGTACTAGTAAATTGCACGTGTCCTGCATGTGAGACTCAGATAATAAACGTCTAACATATCATCACTATATAAAATTATAATAGGTAAAGCAGAAAAAATATAAATTTGATCAACATATATAAAGTATGGGTGTATATTTGGTTCTTGTACTTTGTATATCATGTAGAAGTCAACGACTATTCGCTATCTAAAACTTGAAATTTTTGGTAACATGGTCTAGAGAAACGAGGGAGAATATTCTAGAATAATGGAGAAGTGTGTTTTGGAGTTTTGTGCATAACATTCATTGTGGTGAAGACTATTAATAGAATCTTCTAGATGCTAGAATGGAAAAGAAGATCCAACAGCAGGAAATGTTGGGATTCATGAGTCTTGATCCAACGATCAATATTCAAAGTTATTCGTACACTATGTCTCTACTACTATAATGGAGCAGTTTTGAATAGGATCCATAGCACCAATCCTGACCATTGGGCTATTCGATCCAATGGTTCAGAGCAGCTGGATTCGTGTTAAATAGTACCTAGAGCAAACTCCGCCATGTTCTAGAACCATCATGTCACCACCCCCAAAATTGTATAACACTATAGGTTGTATTCTCAATATGTGTAGATAGTTATTATTAATAGACTTAATGTATGCATTTTTTTCTCTAACAATACTATTGATTTAATGTTTGTTAAATCACATTTCATACAATATATACGTGTGTGGCACTTTGAATATTGACCGTTGGATCAAGACTCGGGAATCCCAACATTTCCAACTGTTGGATCTTCTTTTCCATTCTAGCATCTAGAAGATTCTATTGATAGTCTTCATCACAATGAATGCTATGCACAAAACTCAAAACACTTCTCCATCATTCTAGAATCTTCTCCCTCATTTCTCTAGACCATGTTACCAAATTTTCAAGTTTTAGATAGCTAATAATCGTTGACTTCTACATGATATACAAAGTACAAGAACCAAATATACACCCATACTTTATAGATGTTGATCAAATTTATATTTTTCTGTTTTACCTATTATAATTTCATATAGTGATGATATGTCAGACATCTATTATCTGAGTCTCACGTGCAGGACACGTGCAACTTACTAGTAGTGGTAAGATAAGAAATTGTAGGTTGCTTATACAAAAAATCTTTTGGGGGTACCCATCAGGAGGTCACAATAATATTAGAAAACACCAAGAATTTTGACGATAGTTTCAACTTCTTGCTAAGATTTTGCATCTTGACAATTTAACAAAATTAGGTCAAACTTGAGCTACAAGCAAGTAAGCACGATTGATTTATCTTGAATTAAATGTATTTTTGGAGGTAGATGGGTGCATCTTCTTGTAGTAAACAATGCCGTCAGTGTGAGTTTCCAACTATCAGGAAAGAACATTCTCAATTTTCCTAGTGATGATGAGATTGTTCTTTCAGGTAAAGAAAGTCTAAAGAATATGGATATGAATGCCATAAGCCAAGTTTTCACGCATATATGGTGGAGAAATATGCCATACTGACGATTTCCCATGTTTTATGAGTTCTGAAATTTCCTAGCTAACTTCACCCACTTGAATGACTTTATGCAGATTTATTGAAATTAGGTAAAATTTGAACTACTACAAATAAACTGTGTAGGTTGGATTGAAAGTTTTACGAAAAAGCTCTTGGAGGTACCCATCGGAGGGGGGTCAAGTAATATATCAGAAACCACAAAGATTTCTGACAATATGTTCATCTTCTTGCTAAGATTTTGCATCTTGATAGTTTAATGAAATTAGGTCAAACTTGAGCTACAAGTAAGCGCGATAGAGTGCTCTTGAATTTAATGAAATTAGGTCAAACTTGAAATACAAGTAATAAATTGTAGGTTGCTTTGAAAGTTTTATGAAAAAACTTTTGGAGGTACCCATCAAGCGGTTAATTAATATATCAGAAACCACAGAGAGTTTTTATGACTCGTTCATCTTCTAGCTAAGATTTTGCAGCATGAAAATTTTGAACACCCTTTGAAAACGATCACATGAAATAGGGAGAGAGGGGAAATGATTTTTCTATTCTGTATGGACAACCCACAAGCTTCAAATGCACCTTAGGCTTAAAGATACAAACTTTATTTTCTCCACAATGTATATGGTGAACCTTTGCGGATGCCACATACTAAGCCTTAAGGTGTGCTTTTGTACACATCGTTGATGCCCTTATTAGGGAAAAAGCAAATAGTATAGTACACTAGTAGTAGTACTCATTTCTTTGCTTAGACATATGCTCACCTCTGTCCACGCGCTATACATGCTGAGAGTATAAAATGTAGGCAATGTAAGAGGGCAGTAGCAAAGAGGAGTTGAAGGCGGTTCGATGTCAGAGGAAAGTTATGATGGGTTCCTCACACGAGGTACTCCTTCAGCCACTCTACTAGTAGTAAATTTCAGGACCTATGCATGCAAAACAAATTGTGTGTTTTCTCTCTCCTTTGCTGCCTCTCACCATCCATCCTCTCTCTCCCCTCCCCTTTCCCCTCACGCATCGGCCCAGCTGATCTCTCCCTCGTCCACAGCGTGGTGCTGTGCATGTGTGCCTTGGTATGGCGATTTTGTGTCTCTAGCGTGTTTGGCAGCCATGTTGGTGTGGAATAGGGACAAGGAGTACATAGGAAGGAAACCACTTTGGTCCTTGGCGACAAAAAAAATCATACTTCTCCGGTTTTTGAAATTTTCACTTGCTTCCCAAACATCGGGAGGGAAGGTTACTCAAAAGATTGGCCATTCGCAGTACTTCTTATCTTTATCTTGTCTTATCTCTTACAATACCATACCACTATATAGTGTATGGATAACTTCGAACATTGACCGTTGGATCAAGACAGGCAAATCCAAACATTGCTAAACGTTAGATCTTATTTTCCATTCTTAGCATCTACAAAGATTCTACTGATAGTCTTTAGCACGATGAATGCTAGTATGCGTAAACCTCAAAACACAAATTTCATTGCTCAATTTTAGGGTCCTTGTGCTAAATGCATGGACTTGGGTGCAATTTTCATTTTTATGAAGTCCTTGATGTAACTTGTACTTCCACCGACCATGTTAAATCTCAAGCACCTCGCTCCTACGAGACCTACCATAGTTAAAAGAAAATGCAACCTCCCCAATTATCATACAAACTGGACCACAATTTCTTATACGTAATACCCAAGTTTTTAGTACTAGGATTTTTCAAGCTTCCTAGCTAACTTAGCACACTTTAGTGGCTTCTTGTTGATTAACGAAATTAGGTCAAACTTGAGCTACAAGTGAGCGTGATATATTGCTCTTGAATTAAATGTATTTTTGGAGGTAGATGGGTGCATCTTCTTGTAGTAAACAATGTCATCGGTGTGAGTTTCCAACTATTTGGAAAGAAAATTCTCAATTTTCTGAGTAATGATGAGATGGTTCTTTTTTGTAAAGAAAGTCCAAAGGATATGGATCTCAATGCCATAAGCCAAGCTTCTAGACATATTAAGTAGACCAACGTGTTTTACTTACGATTCCCATATGTTTTGAGTTTTCAAACTCCCTAGCTAATTAACTGTCACATCCCAAAATTTTCCAAATTTTGAAATGTGAAAAATAAAATAACAAAAGAATTAAAGGATGAAATTTAGGGGGAAACTTTTTGTTTCTAATAGGAAATACCAAAACCTTATTTAAATAAAATTAATTTTAAATAAGGCAGTGACAAACAAATCAAATGCAATCATGCATGGAATGTATCTTGATCTTAAGCACTTGCATTTTAAACCAATGGAAAAAGAATAAACCAAAAACCTAAACCCTAATAAGAAAATCATCACATCAAGTTTCATTCAATTCTATGGCTATGTTCCATATAGAAATTTGAGAATAAGCATATCTAAGTGATCTATATTGGTAAACAACAGAATTATAAATCTACAAGAATTGGTTTCACTCTATTTGGAGTCATGGATAAAAAGTTATGATTTTTATAAGATAAAAGAGAGTACTCGGCCAATAAAGCTCATAGAAAAAAAATAAGTTAATTGCAAACAAAGTAATTTTAAATGTTATATAAAGCTAAATAATTATTAAATAGAATCATAAAAATTGGAACCACCTTTGGAACTATAAATCAAAAAAATCAAAACATGAGATTTATATAAGACAGGAAGAAAAAGAAATCAAAAATATATTGCAAAGCCAAGATAAGCCATATCTAAAATCCATGTCTAAATGGAACAAAAGTATATTTAAATAACATATAATGGTAAAGAATTGTTTTATAAAACTTTGTAAATTGGTTTGACCCATTTTGGAGTTTTAAATAAAAAGATATGAAGGAAAGTAAGTAAGTAAAAAAAAAGAGAACCATATAGGCCAAAGTAAATATTTATAAATGATATTGTTTGAATTGGATAATAAATAAGATAGATAATATCCTAAAATGATCTTGTTTATTTTACAAATTTTTGGAAATTTGAATGGATCCATTTAGAGCTCTAAATCAAAAGTTATTGAGGAAAACATAAAAACAAAAACAAAAACGAAAAAAGAAAAAAAAAGCCAACCCAGCCCAACTGCAACCACCTGAGAGCAGCCCAACCTGTCCCCATCCCACTCTTTTTTTTTCTCCCTTTACTTTTGTTTTGGGCCGCACTTCTTGGCCCATCTTGGCCGATCGAGTCGATCCCTCTTCTTCTTCCTCGTTGGGTTCACGTAGGCACTGCACCTATTACAGAGAGTCAATAGCCATGGACACCTTCTCTTCCTCTCCTAATTCCACTCAATCTAGTGAGCGTTTCGTTTCAATTTCAACACGAAATCTTCTCATAATTGCATGACCGTTTCATTCAAGGAATTACTTCTCCATTTTATTAGCTTAATTGCCCAAGTCAGATCGGTGCTCCGAATGCCACCTGTCGGCATATGTCTCTCGATCTCCCTTCCTAGAGCATATCAAGACGAACCGAGAAAAGCAGCGCGTTCCTCTGTTCCTCCTCCTTCACTTTCGTTTCTAAACTTTCTCGAGAGGATGTCTCTGTGATCCATACCATCGATGCCAAGATCAGCTAAAAACTGGAGTTCATCGTCAGATCTTGTCATCCACGGTGAGCAACTTGTCAATTCCTCGGACCAGAATACTCTCCTCATCTTTGCCTACCTCCAGGACATCATGGTTCACCTTCTTGTTACAGTTGACCGCGCCGCCCGACATCGTACGTCACTCCAGCCATGGATTTCCACCAACACTGGAGAGGAACGAGCTATTCATCACGTCTCCAAGCACCGCCTCGACGTCCTCTATGCCGTCCATGTCTTCTTCAACTCCGGATACGTTCCTAGTGACGAGAACGGCAATGCCAAGCTCGTGCCCGCTATTCCGGCGAGCTTTTCCGGTGAGCTAACCTGATCCGTTTGATCTTCATCTAAGGTCCATCAAAAGATCACTTACCGAAGGGGTATCCTCCAATAGAAATCTGCCAAGTGTCATGTCTACTTGTATTTTCGGATTTTTAGACATATGAACCTATAAACTTTAAAATTCAGAGATTAAGTTCTGCTTATCCAAATTTAGCAAATAATATGTCTATGGATTCAAAAAAATGAGTAGAACACATTAGAGCAACAATTCGGTATTTTTTTTATGTTTAAAATCACGTTTTATACAGAACCAATTGTGGAGTAATTTGGTTATAAAACATGTTCTAAAAATTATTTTTGAGTGAAACCTTTTGCAAATGGTTGTGTATTGAACCCTCTGACCATAAAAATAAACAAAAAAAATTAAACTTATAATTTTATGGCAGTAACAAATATCACATTGAATAAGCCTTATCCTGGTAAAAGAAAAATACTTTAATTAACCAAGTTGCACTAAAATGGTTCCAATTGGAATTTCAATTATATAAATGGACCAGTAGGTGTTTGTAGTGTTCAGAACCTTGTTGTAACAACTTGTTCAAAAAAAATATCTTGTTGTATGCTTGCATGTATTTCGTTGTATTCATGTGTTGTTTTGTGATGCTAGTTTTGAGAATGTGTTTTTTTTGCTTGATTGTATTGTTGTAGACTTTGAGGAGTGTAATCTTTGAAAGATCAAGAAGAGTACCTAAATATTCTACTACCAAGGCAAGTGGCACTATCATCAAGTCCTACTGTTTTCATTATACTTAGTGGATTTTTGTACTATATGCATGATAGACTATATTATTGTGCCATGTTATATCTCTTATGTAGAATAGGGAATGTTAGTTTCTACTTGGTAGGTGAAACATCGTAAGATTAGACATGCTTTGCCCTGCTATAGTTTTCGGGGTGGAATATCATATTATGATTATATGGAGTATTGGAAAATATATGTTCTCTATAACAAAACAAGTACTTAATGAAACACCTGGATGGAAATGGGACTTGCTTGGATTATGTTGAGTGGTTACTCAGGGGCCATATCTATGGTCGGCTGGTGTATCGCACTTGTGGACGGCCACCCAGGAACAAAGAGATTGGAGACGTTCTTGTCGCGAAGCTTCTAGTGCAGCCACATGGCATATGGGCTCTGCCTTGACCGACTAAGTTGCGAGAACTCAGCCAGATGGACAGAGGGTGGTAGTGATGATAGGATGGAACGCGTCAGTGGTGGTCTGAGGGATTTCTTCTGAAAAGTCTCGTCTCGATGCATGTCAAGTCTTGTGGGGAAAGTGCACCACCTCTCGAGAGGGTAAAACTAAGTACTTAGCCGTATCCCCGGTTATGGACAATTTTTGAGCATCAAGACAATGAAGCAGAATCAAGAATCTCATCATTCTAATTTCCTAAGTTAAAACTTGATGGGTGTACAAGGGTTGTTGGTTCATTGATTTCTATCAATGGAACCTAGGTTTACTGATTTCTATCAGTGGTACCACTATGTTGGGATTGGACATATTACCTGGAGGGTATCCAGTGTAACTTAGTTGAGAATAAGTGTTGCAAACTATTTATAAAAAGTTAGGAAAAAACTTTCTTGCTGCAAACTAGCCAAAGCTCTACCTGGCCAGATATGCATGTAGTAATAGGTTCCACTTTATATCCACATACTAGTGACACTGGCCAATACAATTCAAAATGTATTGACCCTTGTGGCTGTAACTTATCATGTTGCAGGATTACTTGATGATAGTGAAGTTTGATGAGTAGGGGTTACGAGTCTGCACCCCACATGTTTGCCTGTGGCACATGAAGATGAAGGACTCCAAGCTTTATAGTTATATCTGCTGCTTTGTAATGAGATAGCCATATGAGCTATGTAAGTTGTAATGAACTATTTTTATTCCTGGATATGCGATGTAATATGACCTTTGTTTCTTGATATTACATCTTAAACTGTGGGTGCTAGCTATTCGATCCAGGGACTAGCACTATAAACACAGGGACCTATACCTTATCGGGTTCGGGTCTTGACATTAACTCTACCCACTTGAATGGCTACATGCCAATTTATCGAAATTAGGTCAAACTTGAACTAAAACTAAATTATAGGTTGCTCTGAAAGTTTTACAAAAAAAACTTTTGGAGGTACCGTACCGATCAGGGGGTCACTATCAATATATGAGAAACAACCGAGAGTTTCGACAACAGGTTTGACTTCTTCCTAAGATTTTGCATCATGACACTATTTAACAAAATTGGGTCAAACTTGAGCTACAAGTAAGCGTGATAGATTTCTCTTGAAATATATGACTTTTCAGAGGTAGATGGGTGCATTTTCTTGTAGTAAACAGTTTCGTCGGTGTGATTTTCCGACTACCAGGAAAGAACATTCAATTCTCAATTTTCCGAGTGATGACGAGCGAGGTTGTTCTTTTCCATAAAGAAATGTCTAAATAATATTGGATTTGAATGCCAGAAGCCAAGTTTACCAACATATATAGTGGACCAACATGTTGTACCAATGATTCCCATGTTTTATGAGTTTTCAAACTTCCTAGCTAACTCTGCCCATTTGACTGAATGACTTTATGTCGATTTGTTGAAATTAGGTCAAATTTGAAACTACAAGTAAATTGTAGGTTGCTTTGAAAGTTTTACAAAAAATCTTTTGGAGGTACCCATCGACGGGTCACAAATAATATATCAGAAAACACCGAGAGTTTTGGCGATAGGTTAAACTTCTTGCTAAGATTTTGCATCTTGACAATTTAATGAAATTAGGTCAAACTTGAGAGACAAGTAAGTGCGATAGATTGCTCTTGAATTAAATGTATTTTCAGAGGTAGATCGCTACATCTTGTTGTAGTAAAAAATGTCGTGAGTGTGAGTTTCCAACTATCAGGAAAGAACATTTAATTCTACATTTTCCGAGTGAACACGAGCGAGGTTGTTCTTTTTTGTAAGAAGTCCGAAGAATATTGGATGTGAATGCCATGCCAAGTTTACAGACATTTATAATGGATCAACATGTTGTACCAACGATTCCCATGTTTTATGAGCTTTCAAACTTCCTATCTAACTCTCCCCATTTTAATGACTTTAAGTCGATTTATGGAAATTAGGTCAAATTTGAAACTACAAGTAAATTGTAGGTTTTTCTTTGAAAGTTTTACGAAAAAGCTTTTAATTTGGAGGTACCCATTGAGGGGTCGTAATTAATATATTGGAAAACAAAGAGAGTCTTGATGATAGGTTCAACATCTTGCTAAGCTTTTGCATCTTGACAATTTAACGAAATTAGGTCAAACTTGAGCTACAAGTTAGCGCGATAGATTTCTCTTGAATTAAATGTCATTTCAGAGGTAGATGGGTGCATTTTCTGGTAGTAAGCAGTGGCGTGGGTGTGAGTGTCTGATACATTGCAAATGTATCTATAATTTTGATGTTCCATGCTTGGTTTTATCTACTTTCTTGTGTTTTGTCCACACTTTGGAGTACTTTTCATATGATTTCTTGGACTAACCTATTAACAAAGAGCCACAGTGCCAGCTGCCTGTTTTCTGCTATTTTTGGTTCCAGGAAGTCAGAAAATGAATATTCTCGGAATTGGACGGGACAAAAGCCAAAGTCACTACTTTACCGAGGGACACACGGAGCCAGAGTACGAGACGAAGAGGGGCCAGGGGGCCGCCACACCACCTGGCCGCGTGGCCAGGCCTAGCCCGCGCCAAGGGGTGGTGTGGCCGCCTCTAGCACCCCCTCGGTCTCTCCTTCCGCCTATAAGATGCCTTCGATACCAAAACCCTAAGTACTCGATCAAAATTCCACGAAAGAGTCTGTAGCCGCTGTCATCTCTGTCCCTAGATCGGGAGGGATCTGAAGCTCTTCCTGGCAACCTGCCGGAGAGGGGAATTCACCCGAGAGGCCTTCTTCATCACCATGCAAGCCTCCGGTGTGATGCGTGAGTAGTTCATCTCTGGACTACAGGTCCATGTAGTAGCTAGATGGCTGGTTCTTCTCCTTTGTGATATCATGTCTAGATCTTGTGAGCTCCGTTCATGATCAAGATCATCTATTTGTAATTCTGCATGTTGTGTTTGCGGGGATCCGATGGATATTGAGATGCTATTTTAGATTGATTATTGATTTTATCACGTCTTTGTTATTTGTGATCTTGCATGCTTTTCGTTGTTAGTAGCTATCTTGGCCAAGTAGATGCTAGCAACTCCAAGAGTTAGTATTTATGCTCGATAGCGGGTTCATGCCTATGGTAATCTGGGTAAGTGACAGAAATCTCTAATGTACTAGATGTGTTGTTCCTACTAGGGAGAAAACACCAATCTTTTGTTCATAGAACAATCGTATTGTTTACTTTACACGCAATTCGTAATGCAATAATCTGTTGCTTGCAACTTAATACTGGAGGGGGTTCGGATGATAACCTGAAGGTCGATTATTAGTCATAGATGAAGTTGGATGGCGGTCTATGTATAATGTTGTAATGCCCAATCAAGTCTCAAAGGAGTCAAGATGATTAGTATATGCATGTATTGCTTTCTCGATGTTTGTCAATTGCCCCGCTGTAATTTGTTCACCCAGCATGTTTTCTATCTTAAGGAGAGCCACCTCTAGTGAACTATGGACCCCGGTCCTTTCTTTTACATTCAATCTACAAACTATTTACTGCTTTATGTTTACTTTCTGCAAACTATTACTTCCTTCCATTCGATACGTTTAATCCTTTGTTTTCAGCAAAACCGGTGAGATTGACAACCTCATCGCAAGTTGGGGGCAAAGTTATGTGGTTGTGTTGTGCAGGTCTCCACGTTGCTGCTGGCACCGGTAGTGCGCCCTGCCAACGTTCAGCTAGCTACACCTTTGGGGTGTTTCCTTGCTCCTACTGGATTGATAACCTTGGTTTCTTACTGAGGGAAACTTGCTGATGTGCTCATCATACCTTCCTCTTGGGGTTCCCCAACGAGCTCGATATATTTGGGCCATCAGTGTCCCACTACCAGGAAAGAACATTCAATTCTACATTTTTTGAGTGAAGACAAGCGAGGTTAGTTGTTCTTTTCTGTAAAGAGAAGTCCAAAGCATATTGGATGTGGATGCCACAAGCCAAGTTGATATACATATATAGTGGATCAACAACATGTTGTACTTGCGATTCCCATGTTTTATGAGTTTTCAAGCTTCCTAGCTAACCCCGCCCATTTGAATGACTTTATTTCGATATCTCGGAATTAGGTCAAATTTGAAACTACAAGTAAATTGTAGGTTTTGCTTTGATAGTTTTACAAAAAAGCTTTTGGAGTACCCATCGAGGGGTCAATATTAATATATCAGAAACCAGCGATAGTTTCGACTTTAGGTTCAACTTCTTACTAGGACTTTGCATCTTGACAATTTAATGAAATTAACTCAAACTTGAGCTAGCAACAAGTAAACGCCATAGATTGCTCTTGAATTAAATTTCTTTTCAGAGGTAGATCGGTGCATATTCTTGTAGTAAACAGTGTCATCGGTGTGAGTTTCCAACTATCAAGAAAGAACATTCAATTCTACATTTTCCGATGAATAGGAGCGACGTTGTTCTTTTTCCTAAAGAAAAGTCCAAAGAATATTAGATATGAATTTCACAAGCCAAGTTTAAGACATATATATTGGACCAACATGTCGTACCAACGATTCCCATGTTTTATGAGTTTTCAAACTTCCCGGCTAGCTTTGCCCATTAGAATGACTTTATGTCGATTTATCAAAATTAGGTCAAATTTGAAACTACAAGTACTAGTAAATTCACGTGTCCTGCATGTGAGACTCAGATAATAAACGTCTGACATATCATCACTATATAAAATTATAATAGGTAAAGCAAAAAATATATAAATTTGATCAACATCTATAAAGTATGGGTGTATATTTGGTTCTAGTACTTTGTATATCATGTAGAAGTCAACGATTATTAGCTATCTAAAACTTGAAAATTTTGGTAACATGGTCTAGAGAAAAGAGGGAGAAAATTCTAGAATGATGGAGAAGTATGTTTTGAGTTTTGTGCATAGCATTCATTGTGATGAAGACTATCAATAGAATATTCTAGATGCTAGAATGGAAAAGAAGATGCAACAGCTGGAAATGTTGGGATTCGCAATTTTGATTCAATGGTCTATATTCAAAGTTATTCGTACACTATATAGTGGTAAGAAATTGTAGGTTGCTTTGAAAGTTCTACAGAAAAGCTTTTGGGGGTACCCATCAGGGGGGTCACAATTGATATATCAGAAACCACCAAAAGTTTTGATTATAGTTTTAACTTCTTGCTAAGATTTTGCATCTTGACAATTTAACGAAATTAGGTCAAACTTGAGCTACAAGCAAGTAAGCGCGATTGATTTATCTCGAATTAAATGTCTTTTTGAAGGTAGATGGATGCATCTTCTTGTAGTAAACAATGCTGTCAGTGTGAGTTTCCAACTACAAGGAAAGTACATTCTCAATTTTCCTAGTGATGATGAGATTGTTCTTTCAAGTAAAGAAAGTCCAAAGCATACGGATTTGAATGCCACAAGCCAAGTTTTCACACATATATGGTGGAGCAATATGCTGTACTTACGATTTCCTATGTTTTACGAGTTCTCAAATTTCCTAGGTAACTTCGCCCACTTGAATGACTTTCGGACATATATAGGGGATCAACAACATGTTGTACCTTCGATTCCCGTGTTTTAGGAGTTTTCAAGCTTCCTAGCTATATAACTCCACTCACTTGAATGGCTTTATGTTGATGTATCGAAATAAGGTCAAATTTGAACTACAAGTAATAAATTGTAGGTTGCTTTGAAAGTTTTATGAAATAGCTTTTGGAGGTACACATGGAGAGGTCAGTTAATATAACAGAAACCATAGAGAGTTTTGACGACTGATTCGACTTCTAGCTAAGACTTAGAATCTTGAAAATTTTGAACCCCTTTTGAAAATGATCACATGAGAAATAAGGAGAGAGGGGAAATGATTTTTCTATTTTCTATGGGCAACCCATAAGCTTTTGAGGTGCACCTTAGGCTTAAAGATAACTTTATTTTCTCCACACTGTATAAGGTGAACCTTAATTAGAGGATGCCACATAGGCCTTAAGATGTGCATGTTTACACATTGTGGATGGCCTTAGGGCATCACCTATGTATGTAAAAAAACTTGTTGATAAGATCGCTCCCAACATGACCGTGAAATAAATATGAGTTAGAACTTGCAAATTTGCATGATTATATAACATCATCCTCCCAACATGATGTAATTTATCTCATAATTTTTTGAAACTCATAAGTATGATATCCATTCTTCTTCGAGATCCTGAGCATTGGGAGTATGGCCATGGATGATCAGTTGAGGTGTTGGATTGAGGGAGCACGACCTTGGATTCCTAAACATAGAGGGAGTACGGCCTACCAATTTTATATTATTACATGGACCATGACCAATTTCAAAACCAAAATAAAGCGGTAAAATATCCCGCGTATCTGGACATAGTTCGTGCCCCAAAATTTCAAATACTTCAAAATTCCCATTTGACACCTATTAAATTAGGTGGGTGGGGGACTTCACTCATATTTTTCCTAGTATAGTGCTAGCAGTACCTAAACCCTACCCCCCTCTCTCCTCCAGGAATACGTCACCCGGCTGGAACATCCCTACTTCACTTTAGCTGGCGTACCCGCCGCACCTGACCTGCTCAATGAACCCTCTTGTCCAGCATACTGAGCACATCATCGACCTCCTAGGATCTACTCTACGGATGTCGTGGTCTAGCGTTCTGCTTGTATCCTCACCCGCCCAAGATCTTCTTCCCCATCATCGACACCCACTATGACTGTAGCACCTTCGGCGACCTCGACGTGATCCGTGAGGATGCGGAGGAGGCCTAGACGCCACCCCGACCGAGGTAAAACCAGATCTCCCTCCGCGATTTGATTGTTGGCAATATACGGTATTCGTGCTAAATTTCCTAACTAACATGTTCTTTACGGTTACGCTTAAACTCCACGTGTTGAACTGTTTTTATGTACTATTTCTTTGTGAATTATTAGCCACTTAACATATTTGTTTGCATTCTCTGTTATACCTGTCCACATGAGATATGATTATATAATATCTCTCTCATTCGCCAATTTACGAATTATAGTATTTCCATCGTGCTATTGTCCTGTTATCCTACACTACACGTTTACACACATCATACTATTTGACCATTATGTATTGTCGATTTAATCCCTCTTAACCTGCGTCTCAAACTGTTTGTTGTTATTATGCAAGGAACAGCCTCACTTTGCAGAAAATATAATAGAGTGAATGGCTCCTATAATCTCGTAAGACCCCATCACTTTTGTTCACTTCATGCCAACCTATATCATGTTGGAACTTGTTTGTATTTACAGTTGGCCTTACCTTTATGCAAAGGAGCAACAATGGAGTACATACTACACCCGTCCACATGAGCCACCGTAGATCTCGTGTAACACCTACCGCAAGGCCCCCCACCCGAAGTTTGGTCCTTGCCACATTTTTTTGCTTAAATTTTCCATTTGTCTTTCGTGTTTTAATATTTTTTGTCAAACATTTTAGCCCCACTATGGTCCGCTTTTGTTACATGTGCTTAGTTAAATTTCCTAGATATGGAGAGGTCGGGTGTATTGCATCTGAGTTGTCTGATAATAAGAACAAGGCCACACTAGCGATAAGATCCACACATGTATCATAAGGAACTCTACGCACTTCATCTTATTCTTGTATCTATTGTGTATCATAATTACATGAACTGGTTATTTTAATACGGGGCACTTGATGGTTTAGTTCATTGTTCTGAGGCCGCCAAACCGTTGAAATTATCTAGGTATTCATGAATAACTCAATGTATGATTGCTTGATTCATTGTTGTCTGAAATTATCTGGCTACTATATTCGAGGCTCACAATTGATGTGTTTTTGTTGTCTGAGTTACTCTTTTTCCCCATGATTAAATCAGTGGCAGATTTTGTTGTGTAGTGCCTGGCTATTTTATATATGAGAAACATAATGGCTTAGTTTTCATATTCGTTTTATACATGTTCTGCACATTCTATTTTGAGCAGTCTGTATCAGGTACTTTGGTTGATTGCTCGCATTATTATTCGAAATGAACCTATAGTTTGTTTCCCAAGTTTGTTGTTTAAGTAACTTGTTTTGTCTTGGTCTTAGCCATCTTCAAGTAGATCAGTGATTTCATAGAGCAGCACATGCTCGCATCACTCCATGGCGCCAGCTGGTCCAGTTATTCAAGAAGAAATAGATGTATGAGGCACCACTGTTAATTGCTTCCTTCCTTATATATTACTACATTGACACATTTAAAATTCATGGTGATGTGATTGCATGGTAATGTTATTATAACTTGTTTTGTGTTTGTTTCAGGCTACAAATGACCCTCTCAATGCCGAACAAAGACCCGCTTCTCCAAGTTTAGATTTTGTTTCACACAGCAGCAGTGACAATACCTATTGCTCATAGCACACCGCTTCAACTGATCCTCTTTTTCCAGCCGAAAGATTATTTGAGGATGTCCTCCAAGATGCTCGTGATATTGTTGAGCAAGAAGCCAACAAAACATATTTAGTAATCACCATAGCACGCAAAGACTTACATGAATTGAAAAACAGGCAAGCTTTGACGAAGAACATACTTAATAATCTCATATGCAGCTCTCATGGGAAGCTAGTTGTTACATGTCTCGCGATGCAAGCTCCATAGAGACCTTTTCTGTAACACCACTTATGGTGTTTTTTTAGTTGTCTGGATTCTGATGCAACTTTTATGCTTCATTTTATTACTATCAAGTTTACTGAGGATTGTAATAATCTACTGTAATTCGCAGTTGTAAGTTGTTTGAGGATTGTTACAAACTAAGCATCTATCAGAATTACTACACGCACATGAAAAAATAGTGAAATTGTAAGAGGTACAACACACGATCTTCTGGAATAGGGAGAACATCCATTCTATTACACGGGCACCATATAACTTGCAAAATTCATAGTTGTTCACTCAACAAAGTGAACACATAAAGAGATGACCTGGAGAGAATACATCAAGAGTAAACCCACACAATCCATCAATCTGACGGATAGTCGTTCTAGTAATCATAGTGGGTGGTACCATCCTTGCCATAAGGCGGCACCATCTGCAGCTCAGAATGCTCGACGATTATGCAATACTCCACCAGCAATCGGTCGAGTTCGAAAGGACGCTCATTGATCCATAATCCTCCTACTCCATACCCATATACAACCCTTGGATCCTCTTCCCACGCAAGATCCTCAAAGTTGTAAGATCTAATCTTGGATAGGTCCACATAGTATATGCTGCTGGCCTACACCATGGGTACCCTGGCACTGTCGACGTGGACGCACCGATTATTAGCAACAAAGAGAGGACGACTTCCAATGCCTCTGACCGGATGAAGGACATGGTTATGGGTATCAACCTAGTAAACAACCGACATGTCGCCATGGACTAGTCCACTCACAACGAACAACAACTCCCCGTCGGACTCGAAGAGGTAAAAACGATTCTCTAGGAACTGGCAGCTCGGAACAAGGCCTGCAACAGTGGGATGCATCTCCATGGTTCGTGTGGAGCGCTGCAGCTGGACATCTCCATGAGCAATGATACGTCCAAAACGTATCTACTTTCCTGAACACTTTTGCTATTGTTTCTCCTGTAAACTTGTGTGATTTGGATGCAACTAATACGGACTGACGCTGTTTTCAGCAAAATTGCCTTGGTGTCTACTTTTTGTGCAGAAAATCAACTATCAGGAAAAATCCCGGAAAATATGCCAAAAATCCTATTTCACCCGAAGACTCTAGGAGCCAGAATATGAGACGGGGAAGAGCCCTGGGGTGGCCACACCACCTGGTGGCGCGGGCCAGGCCAGGCCACGCCAGGGGGTGGTGTGGGCCCATCAGGCACCCCCTCGGCCTCTCTCTTCGCCTATAAGGAACCTTCTGACCTAAAAACTCTAGGGGGTTCGACATTTTTCCAGAAGGAGTTCCGCTCCGCCGCCACCACCAGATTCCACGAAACAGCACCAGAAACTCCGTTCTGGCACCCTACCGGGACGGGGAATTGGAGGATATCATCGCCATCATCATCACCATCGCTTCTCCATCGACCATCCATGTTTCCCCTATCTATGAGTGAGTAATCCCCCGCTGTAGGCTATGGGGATGGTAGGGATTGGATGAGATCGTTCATGTAATGGCATCAGATTGTTAGGGCATAGTGCCTAGTATCTTTTATTAGTGCTTTATGACTTTGTTGCGACTTGTTGTGCTTAATGCTTGTCACTAGGGCCCGAGTGCCATGATTTCAGATCTGAACTTATTATTGATTCATTATGATAGTATTGTTCTTGGTCTTATCTGCAAGTTGTATACACACGTCGTTGTCCGGAACCTATGGCCCCGAAGTGACAGAAATCGGGATAACCGGAAGGGAAAGGCTTTGATGTGAGGATCACATGTGTTCACGGAGTGTTAATGCTTTGCTCCGGTGCTCTATTAAAAGGGGCACCTTAATTGCCAGTAGTTCCCTAGAGGCCCCGCTGCAAACGGGCTGGCAGGACAAAAGATGTTGTGCAAGTTCTCATTGCGAGCACGTATGACTATATATAGAACACATGCCTAGGATTGTCTAGTACTTGGGTGCTTTATCTTATTTATCTGCAATTGCCCTATGTTCTGATTGCTATGTGAATTGTCTTGTCCATGCAAAGCCCGTCCATCCATCCCTATGCCTACCGCACTCGAATCCCACTGTTTCCTGCTTTTGTTACTACTGTCTTTGCTTTACTACTGCTGTTACTATTCCTAC
Source organism: Avena eriantha (assembly GCA_910589775.1). Taxonomy (NCBI): domain Eukaryota; kingdom Viridiplantae; phylum Streptophyta; class Magnoliopsida; order Poales; family Poaceae; genus Avena; species Avena eriantha. The sequence continues at coordinate 201,804,764 of OU342744.1, read as the reverse complement.
TACAAAACTGTTGCTACTGATAAACTGCTGTGAGCAAGATTGTTTCCAGGTGCAGCTGAATTGACAACTCAGTTGTTAAGGCTTATAAATATTTTTTGGCTCCCCTTGTGTCGTATCAATAAATTGGGTTTCACTTCCCTCGAAAATACAGCTATACACCCCCTATACTTGTGGGTCATCAAGACTATTTTCTGGCGCCGTTGCCGGGGAGCATAGCTTTATTTATCAAGTTCACTTGGATTCTCTATTGTTCGCTGTATCCATCCATCATGGGTAAGTCTCGTGATGGCAAGGTTCCTATTTTACCATCCACTACAAGAAGAGGTACGGTTCTGAACACCTCTACTGCTCCTGATTCACCGTCTGTTTTGAGTAAGTTCCTTACACCACCACATACACATGCTACACACACTGCTACTACTGCTGAATCTGAAACTTCTGATACTTATGATGCTGCTTCTACTTTGCTTGATAAGAGTGATTCATTATGTCCTTTACTAGATGCTACGATTGCTAGAACTATAGCTGGAAATACCGAAACTCCTAATGAAGGCACTGCCACACCTGTTAGCTCACCTGAGTCTAGTAAGAGTTATGATGCTGAAGAAGATTATGTTGAGATGACTAATGAGTTTATTGAAGAATGTAGGAACACCCATGATAGGAGCGCTGCTAAGAGTCTCCTTGAGAGGCGTACTATTAGACCCAAATTATCTCTTGATGCTAAATTTGTTGCTTCTCCCATAAACATTATAGATGAAGATTATGATTTCTCTCTCGATCTATCTTACATAGCTATTGTCTAGAAAGAACCTTTTTGTGGGACTAAGAATGAAAGTGCGGTAGCACATATGAATGAACTTTCTACAATGAGTGGCTTGTTTTCTGATGATATTAAGATGCGTACTTACTTTGTTGCTAAGATTTTTCCCTTTTCACTGAAAGGAGAAGCTAAAACTTGGTTTAGTAATTTACCTCCTGGATCTATTGATAGCCCTGAGTGTTTGATTAGTACTTTCCTGCAGAAATATTTTCCTCCTAGTGCTAGACATGCTATTTTGCAGGAACTTTTTGATTTTAAACAGGGAGAAAAAGAGGTATTGCCCGAATCTTGGGCAAGGTTTTGTGCTTTGATTCATGCACAGGCTGGAAGTCCGTTACCTAAGAATGAGATTCTTGATATATTTTATAATGGACTAACCGAGGAATCTAGGACATACCTAGATAGTTGTGCTGATTGTGTTTTCAGGAATAGGACTCCAAAGGAAGCTGAGGAATTAATGGCTAAAATAAGCAAGAATTATGAAGACTGGACTCCTCCTAAACAAGCTATATCTGAATAGTTGTACCTGAACCATCTATTCCGATGTCTATTCCAACATCAAAGAAGAGGGGAGCTATTGAATTAAATGATGAAGTGATGAAGGAACCTAAGAAATGTCTTAAGGAGAAGGGAATTAAAGCTGCAGATGTCAAAAATTTACCTCCTATAGAAGAATTATGTAAGCATATTCCCTACTCATCCACTATTGAGGTACACTCTCTCCAACACTTTGATGAAGGTGATATCCCTTACTTGAAACCTCCTGATCAATGCTTAGAAGAATTTGATATCTTTATTGTTAAGCAATATAACTTTAATAAAAGGGTGCAAAATCATCTTATGGAAAACACTAGAGCTATTGTTCAGTTGAAAGATATTGTGGAAAGAACCTCTAATGATTTTAAAATGATTGTTAAACACTTTCAAATGGTTCAAACTCAAATAGATCAACTCGTTAAAATGCAAAATGACTTGCTAGTTAATGCTGCTAAAGAAAAACATACTTATGAAATTAGAACTAGAAGTGGAGCTGCTACCCAGGATCCTCTATATCCTGAGGGGCATCCCAAAAGAATTGAGCAGGATTCTCAACAAGCTGAAAATAGTGGTTCTACTCGTAAGAAAAGGAAAAAGAAACATAAAACTGTTGTAGAACCCTCTGAACCTGCTATAGATCCTAATAGTATATCTATTTCTGATGCTGAAACTGAAAGTGGTAATGAAGAAAATGAAGTTCCTAATGAAGAAAAGGTTGAAGAAGAACCTGAAAACCACACTAAGACTACTAAATACACTAAAGAAGATTTTATTGCTAAGAAACATGGTAGTGAAAGAGAACCTTGGGTCCAAAAACCTATGCCTTTCCCTGATAAGAAACACAAGTCAAAGGAAGATGAACACTATAATAAGTTTTGTGAGTGGATGAAGCCTTTATTCTTGCAAATTCCTTTGACTGATGCTATTAAATTGCCTCCTTACTCAAAGTATATGAAGGACATTGTCTCGAATAAAAGGAAGATCCCTAATGAAGAAATCTCTACTTTGCTTGCTAATTATTCTTTCAATGGTAAGGTTCCTAAGAAACTTGGAGACCCAGGGATTCCAACTATCCCTTGCTCTTTTAAGAACAGTTATGTTAGAACCGCTTTGTGTGATTTGGGAGATGGAGTTAGTGTTATGCCTTTTTCTCTCTATAAGAGGCTTCAACTTGAAAAATTGATACCGACTGATATATCTTTGCAAATGGTTGATAAATCTACCACTACTCCTGTGGGTATATGTGAGGATGTACATGTTCAGGTGGCTCACAATTGCTTGATATTAACTAATTTTGTTGTGCTTGAAATGCCTAAAGATGATAATATGTCTATTATTCTTGGGAGACCTTTTCTTAATACTGCAGGAGCTGTTATCAATTGTAATCAAGGAAAGGTGACCTTCAATGTTAATGAAAAGGAACATACCGTCTATTTCCCCAAGAAGATTGAAAGGACTTATGGCTTGAATTCAATTGAACATGTTGAATGCATTCAAGTTGGAGAAATATATTGTCCTATACCAAGAGAAAAATTTGAAACTATTATGATTGGGACCATTGCTATCAAGGTTGAGGTAACATAATCATTAGTGGAGTACAAAGTTTTGTCTCATTTGCAATTGTTTTGGTAGCAAGACTTGATCAACCTTGCTAACAAAAGGATTCCATTGAACAAAACAATGTTTTCATTATGTTTATCTCCGTTTATTTCTATCCTTTGCATTTTAGTTTTTGCTTTCGTTTAGTTTTATTTGTGTTGTTAGTTGCTTGCATGCTAGAACTTCTGTAGTTCTAGCCTTGTTTTGTCCTTGCATCATGTTTCCAAAAGAAAAGAAAAATCTTTCTGTCAGAAAAATCATTCTTCTATTTCTGAAAATTGCCCAAAAATAAAGTGTCTCGAGAAATTCCAGAAAATTCATATTAAATTTTTACGTGAAAAAAGGGGCAGAGGAGTACCTGGTAGGTACCAGGGGGGCTCACCAGGCAGGCACACCATGTGGTTGCGCGGCCAGCCTTGGGTAGCGCCATGCCCTGGTGTGGGCCACCCCTGGGCCCCCATGTTGGAGATATGCCCAAGAGGCAATAATAAAAGTGGTTATTATTATATCTTTGTGTTTATGATGAATGTTTACATCCCATGCTATAATTGTATTATTAGGAAACACTAATACATGTGTGTTTTGTAAACATAAAAGAGTCCCTAGTAAGCCTCTTGTTAAACTAGCTTGTTGATTAATTGATGATCATGGTTTCCTGATCATGGACATTGGATGTGATTAATAACAAGGTTATATCATTAGGAGAATGATGTGATGGACACACACCCATAGTAAGCGTAGCATAAGATCAAGTCATTAAGTTCGTATTGCTATAAGATTTTAAATGCATAGTAACCTAATCCTTCAACCATGAGGTTATGTTAATCACCATCACCGGATTGGTACTTTGATGACATCAAACACCGCTTCGTAATTGGGTGGTTATAAAGGTGTCATTGGGTATTCTGAAAGTATGTCTTGAAGCGCATGGACCAAGATTGGTATTTGTCCATCCATATGACGGATAGATATGCTCTGGGCCCTCTCGGTGGAATGTCATCTAGTTAGCTTGCAAGCATGTGACTGGGTCACAAGGGATGACATAACATGGAACGAGTAAAGAGTACTTATCAGTAACGAGGTAGAACTAGGTATGGAGATACCGACAATCAAACCTCGGATAAGTATAGTATCGCGTGACAAAGGGAATTGGTTTCGTATGTTAACGGTTCTGTCGATCACGAAGTCATCGTTGAGTATGTGGGAGCCGTTATGGATCTCCAGATCCTGCTGATGGTTATTGATCGGAGAGGTGTCTTCATCATGTCTGCATATTCACGAACCATAGGGTGACACACTTAAGGTTCGAAGTTGTTTTAAGTAGATATGGAATGTGCGTTGGAGACCGAATGTTGTTCGGAGTCTTGGATTGGATCCGGGACATCACGAGGAGATCCAGAATTGTCCGGAGAATAAGATTCATATATTGGGGATCATTTTCTGAGTTAGGAAATGTTCCGGAGTATTTGTATGAGGATTCTAGAAGGTTTCGGAATGTTCCGGAAGGTTCTGGAAGATTTCTTGGAGTTTGCTTGAAAACCAAGAAAGGATCAAGGAGTCCTTGTGGGGCAAGACAAGGAGTCATGGGGGAGGAGGACTCCTCCCCCCTCCCAATCCGCCGGCCAAGGGAGAGGGGAGTCCTACAAGGACTCCACCTCCCCATGGCGCCTCCCTCCTTTAAATAGAGGGGTGGAGGCGCCACCCCCTAGCCCCCTCCACTACTCCAAACCCTAGCCGCCTCTCTCCTCCTCCTTTCTTCTGCTCAGGCTTAGGCGAAGCCCTGCAGAATTCTCTACTCCACCACCACACCGCGCCGTCGTGCTGCTGGGATTCCGTGGAGAAGATCTACTACCTCCGATGCTCGCTGGAACGAGGAGAGGAAGGTCTACTTCGACTCCGCACGTGTGACCGACTGCGGAAGCGCTGCCAGAACGCGGCGCCGGAAGGATCGTCCACTCGAACTTGAGATCGGCAAGTGATCGACTACATCAACCACGAGATCCAATCTCGTAACGCTTTCGGATCTACAAGGGTTAGTACAGATCTATCTCGTTGCACATGTCTAATAGATTAGATCTTGGCTTTTATCTAGATTAGATCTGGGTTTTGTTCGTTCTTGCGGTAGAATTTTTTTGTTTTCCATGCTACGAACCCTTCAGTGGTATCAGAGTCGTGTCTATGCGTAGATCTGTTGCACGAGTAGAACACAATGGTGTTGTGGGCGTTGGTGCTCGTGCCGTCTTTTGCTGTGTGTACTTTGCATCTTGCGGTATGGTGGGATGAAGCGGCTCGGGCTAACCTTACATGTCATCGCACATGAGACTTGCTCCACGCTTGACGTGTAACTTGATTTGCACAAGTGGCTTTGCGGGTGTCTGTCTCTCCCACCATAGTATAGATCTAATTTACACTTTGCACTTGATAACACTTGTATCAACGTTGTGGTTCAGTTTCGTAGGTAAGATCCGTTCTTATTCGAAAGCCCCAAACCGCGTAAAACATGCAAAGAAAATTAGAGGCATCTAACTTGTTTTTCTAGGGGTTTTGTGATGTGATATGGCCATCATGTGATTGTGATTATATTTGATGTATGCAATGATCCTTGTTGTAATATGGCAACCGGCAGGAGCCTAATGGTTGTCTTTAATTCTGTTAAGACCTGCGTGTCTATTCATCTTGTAATAGCTTTATTCCAAGTAGTTGTAATAGTTGCTAGTGATGATGGACAACCATGAAGCGGCGCCACTGACCTTGACGCAATGCTGGTGATGATGGAGATCATGTCCGTGCTTTGGAGATGGAGATCAAAGGCGCAAGAAGAAAGGGCCATATCATATCACACTAATTATGAATTGCATGTGATGTTAATCCTTTATGCATCTTGTATTGATAGCATTATAAGATGATCCCTCTCACTAAATATCAAGTAATAAAGTGTTCACCCTTAGTTGGCACCGTTGCTAAGACTCGTCGTTTCGAAGCATCTCGTGATGATCGGATGTGATAGATTCTACGTGTGCATACAACGGGTGCAAGCCAGATTTGCACATGCGGAAACTAAGGTTATCTTGACGATCCTAGCATGTACAGACATGGTCTCGGAACACGGAATACCGAAAGGTAGAGCATGAGTCATATAAATGATATGATGAACATGAAGATTGTTCGCGATGAAACTACATCTTCTCTCATGAAGATCGGACTTGGTGTAGTGGACTTGGTTCGTGTAATCACTAAGACAATGTGAGGGATGTTGTTTTGAGTGGGAGTTCACCTAGTTAATTTAAGTATTAAATTTGAACTCAATTCATCATAAACTTAGTCTAAACTACTTGCAAATTTGTTGTAGATTATGGCGACCCCCTCCATCAATTTTAATGCGTTCCTAGAGAAAGAAAAGCTTAAGAACAATGGAAGCAATTTCACGGACTGGTTCCGTGGACTGAAGATCGTCCTCAGGGCTGGTCAGTTGACCTATGTGCTCGAAGCACCGCTAGGTGACCCACCTGCAGAAGATGCCACCGATGACGTAAAGAATGTTTACGCCCCTCGGAAAAAATCATTACTCCACAGTTCAGTGTGCCATCTTGTACGGTTTAGAAGCGGAGCTTCAGAAGCATTTTGAGCACCACGACCCGTTCGAGATCATTAAGGAGCTCAGGCTGATTTTTGAGACTCGCGCGGCCATGGAGAGCTATGAGGCCTCCGAAAAGTTTTTTAACTGTAAGATGGAAGAGGGTAGCTCCGTTAGCGAGCACGTGCTCACCATGTATGGGTACGCAAACAAGCTCCAAGAGTTGGGGATATCGATTCCTAATGAGTTAGGGATTCACCATCTCCTCCAATCACTGCCACCGAGTTATAAGAACTTTGTGATGAACTACAATATGCACTGCATGAACAAGACGTTGCCTGAACTATCGTCCATGCTGAAAACTGTTGAAGTGGAGATCAAGAAGGAGCACCAAGTGTTGATGGTCAATAAGACCACCAATTTCAAGAGACATGGTAAGCCTAAGAACAAGGGAAACTTCAAGAAGGACGGCAAGAAAGCTGCCGCACCTACAAAGAAGCCCAAGGCTGGTCCCAAGCCTGAAACTGAGTGCTTCTACTGCAAGGGTGCTGGTCACTGGAAGCGTAACTGCCCCAAGTACCTGGCGGATCTGAAGAATGGAAACATCAAGAAGAAAGGTATATTTGATATATATGTTATTGATGTGTATCTAACTAGTAATCGTAGTAGTGCCTGGGTATTTGATACTGGTTCGGTTGCTCATATTTGTAACTCGAAACAGGAGCTGCGGAATAAGCGAAGACTGGCGAGAGACGAGGTGACGATGCGCGTTGGAAATGGCTCCAAGGTTGATGTGATCGCCGTCGGCACGCTCCCTCTACATCTACCTTCCGGATTAGTTTTAAATTTAAATAATTGTTATTTGGTGCCTGCGTTAAGCATGAACATTATATCTGGATCTTGTTTATTGCGAGACGGTTACTCTTTTAAGTCCGAGAATAAAGGTTGTTCGATTTATATGAGTAATATCTTTTATGGTAATGCACCTGAGATGAATGGTTTATTCTTACTGAATCTCGATAGTAGTGATACACATGTTCACAACATAGATGCTAAACGAACAAAATTGAATGATAATTCTACATACATGTGGCACTGTCGTCTTGGTCACATTGGAGTGAAGCGTATGAAGAAACTCCATTCTGATGGACTTCTTGAATCACTTGATTTTGAATCACTTGAAAGATGCGGAGCATGGCTAATGGGAAAAATGACTAAGACTCCATTCTCTGGAATAACGGAGCGAGCTACAGACTTATTGGAAATAATACATACCGATGTGTGCGGTCCAATGAGTGTAGCATCGCGTGGTGGATATCGTTATGTTCTCACTTTCACGGATGACTTAAGTAGATATGGGTATGTCTACTTTATGAAACATAAGTCCGAAACTTTCGAGAAGTTTAAGGAATTTCAAAGTGAAGTGGAAAATCATCGTAACAAGAAGATTAAGTTTCTGCATTCTGACCGCAGAGGTGAATATCTAAGTTATGAGTTTAGCATGCATTTAAAGAAATGTGGAATACTTTCGTGGTTGACACCGCCGGGAACACCACAGCGTAATGGTGTGTCCGAACGTCGTAATCGAACTCTCTTAGATATGGTTCGGTCTATGATGTCTCTTACAGATTTACCACTATCGTTTTGGGGCTATGCATTAGAGACAGCCGCATTCACTTTAAATAGGGCACCATCTAAATCCGTTGAAACGACACCGTACGAATTGTGGTTTGGTAAGAAACCTAAGTTGTCGTTCCTTAAAGTTTGGGGTTGCGAAGCATATGTAAAGAAGTTACAACCTGATAAGCTAGAACCCAAAGCGGAGAAATGTGTCTTCATAGGATACCCTAAAGAAACAATTGGGTATACCTTCTATCATAGATCCGAAGGCAAAGTTTCCGTTGCCAAGAATGGATCCTTTCTTGAGAAGGAATTTCTCTCGAAGGAAGTGACTGGAAGGAAAGTAGAACTCGATGAGGTTATTGAACCTTCTCTCGAATTTGAGAGTAGCGTAGCACCGGAAGATGTTTTTGTGCCGCCTGCACCAATTGGAGAGGAAGCTAATGATGATGATCATGAAACTTCAAACGAAGTTACTGCTGAACCTCGCAGGTCAACGAGGGTTCGTACCACTCCTGATTGGTATGACTCTGCCTTGAACGTCATGTTGGTGGACAACGCTGATGACCCTGCGACGTATGAAGAAGCTATGGTGAGCCCAGATTCCGACAAATGGCTAGAAGCCATGAAATCCGAAATGGGATCCATGTACAAAAACCAAGTGTGGACTTTGGTGGACTTACCGGATGGCCGTAAGGCTGTCGAGAACAAATGGATTTTCAAGAGAAAAATAGATGCTGATGGTAATATTACCGTCTATAAAGCTCGACTTGTCGCGAAAGGGTTCCGACAAATTCAAGGAGTTGACTATGATGAGACATTCTCACCAGTAGCGAAGCTAAAGTCTGTGAGGATTTTGTTAGCAATTGCTGCACATTTCGATTATGAGATTTGGCAGATGGATGTCAAAACGGCGTTCCTTAATGGTGACATTGAGGAAGAGTTGTATATGGTACAACCCAAGGGTTTTATCGATCCTAAAGATGCTGACAAGGTATGCAAACTTCAGCGCTCCATTTATGGACTGAAGCAAGCATCCTGGAGTTGGAATCAACGTTTTGATAAAGTAATCAAAAACTTTGGATTTATACAAACTTATGGAGAAGCTTGTATTTACAAGAAAGTGAGTGGGAGCTCTGTAGCATTCCTAGTACTATATGTAGATGACATATTATTGATTGGGAATGATATAGAACTTCTTAATAGTGTCAAAGCCTATTTGAATAATAGTTTTTCAATGAAGGATCTTGGCGAAGCGGCATATATTCTAGGCATCAAGATTTATAGAGATAGATCAAGACGCCTAATAGCGCTTTCACAAAGTACATACTTAGACAAAGTTCTAAAGAAGTTTAGAATGGAAGATAGTAAGAAAGGGTTCGTGCCCATGTTATCAGGTAAGACCTTGAGTAAGACTCAAAGTCCAGCTACGGCAGAAGATAGAGAGAAAATGAATAATATTCCCTATGCCTCGGCCATAGGTTCTATCATGTATGCCATGCTGTGTACAAGACCAGATATAGCACATGCTGTTAGTTTGACTAGCAGATATCAAAGTGATCCTGGAATGGAACACTGGACAGCGGTCAAGAATATCCTGAAATACCTAAAGAGGACTAAGGATATGGTTCTTTCTTATGGAGGTGATGAACAGCTTGTTGTAAATGGTTACACCGATGCTAGTTGGAACACCGATCCGGATGACTCGAAGTCACAGTCGGGATACGTATTTATTTTGAATGGTGCTACAGTGAGCTGGAGGAGTGCCAAGCAAAGTGTTGTGGCGAAATCTTCAACTGAATCGGAATACATAGCTGCTTCGGAGGCTGCACAGGAAGCCATATGGATGAAGGAATTCATTACTGAACTCGGCGTGGTTCCCAGTGCGTTGGACCCGATGGCCATCTACTGTGACAACACAGGAGCCATAGCTAATGCACAGGAGCCAAGGTCACATAGCAAGCTGAAGCACATCAAGCTACGTTTCCATGTTATTCGCGAGTATGTCCAAGATGGCGACATAAAGATTTGCAAAGTACACACTGATCTGAATGTGGCAGATCCGTTGACTAAACCTCTCCCTAGGGCAAAGCATGACCAACACCAGAACGCCATGGGTGTTAGGTATATTACCATGTAATCAAGATTATTGACTCTAGTGCAAGTGGGAGACTGTTGGAGATATGCCCAAGAGGCAATAATAAAAGTGGTTATTATTATATCTTTGTGTTTATGATGAATGTTTACATCCCATGCTATAATTGTATTATTAGGAAACACTAATACATGTGTGTTTTGTAAACATAAAAGAGTCCCTAGTAAGCCTCTTGTTGAACTAGCTTGTTGATTAATTGATGATCATGGTTTCCTGATCATGGACATTGGATGTGATTAATAACAAGGTTATATCATTAGGAGAATGATGTGATGGACACACACCCATAGTAAGCGTAGCATAAGATCAAGTCATTAAGTTCGTATTGCTATAAGCTTTTAAATGCATAGTAACCTAATCCTTCGACCATGAGGTTGTGTTAATCACCATCACCGGATTGGTACTTTGATGACATCAAACGCCGCTTCATAACTGGGTGGTTATAAAGGTGTCATTGGGTATTCTGAAAGTATGTGTTGAAGTGCATGGACCAAGATTGGGATTTGTCCATCCATATGACGGATAGATATGCTCTAGGCCCTCTCGGTGGAATGTCATCTAGTTAGCTTGCAAGCATGTGACTGGGTCACAAGGGATGACATAACATGGAACGAGTAAAGAGTACTTATCAGTAACGAGGTAGAACTAGGTATGGAGATACCGACGATCAAACCTCGGATAAGTATAGTATCGCGTGACAAAGGGAATTGGTTCCGTATGTTAATGGTTCTATCGATCACGAAGTCATCGTTGAGTATGTGGGAGCCATTATGGATCTCCAGATCCCGCTGATGGTTATTGATCGGAGAGGTGTCTTCATCATGTCTGCATATTCACGAACCGTAGGGTGACACACTTAAGGTTCAAAGTTGTTTTAAGTAGATATGGAATGTGCGTTGGAGACCAAATGTTGTTCGGAGTCTCGGATTGGATCCGGGACATCACGAGGAGATCCGGAATTGTCCCGAGAATAAGATTCATATATTGGGGATCATTTTCTGAGTTAGGAAATGTTCCGGAGTATTTGTATGAGGATTGTAGAAGGTTTCGGAATGTTCCGGAAGGTTCTGGAAGATTTCTTGGAGTTTGCTTGAAAACCAAGAAAGGATCAAGGAGTCCTTGTGGGGCAAGACAAGGAGTCGTGGGGGAGGAGGACTCCTCCCCCCTCCCAATCCGCCGGCCAAGGGAGAGGGGAGTCCTACAAGGACTGCACCTCCCCATGGCGCCTCCCTCCTTTAAATAGAGGGGTGGAGGCGCCACCCCCTGGCCCCCTCCACTACTCCAAACCCTAGCCGCCTCTCTCCTCCTCCTTTCTTCTGCTCAGGCTTAGGCGAAGCCCTGCAGAATTCTCTACTCCACCACCACCACGCCGTCGTGCTGCTGGGATTCCGTGGAGAAGATCTACTACCTCCGCTGCTCGCTGGAACGAGGAGAGGAAGGTCTACTTCGACTCCGCACGTGTGACCGACTGCAGAAGCGCTGCCGGAACGCGGCGCCGGAAGGATCGTCCACTCGATCTTGAGATCGGCAAGTGATCGACTACATCAACCACGAGATCAAATCTCGTAACGCTTTCGGATCTACAAGGGTTAGTACAGATCTATCTCGTTGCACATGCCTAATAGATTAGATCTTGGCTTTTATCTAGATTAGATCTTGGCTTTTATCTAGATTAGATCTGGGATTTGTTCGTTCTTGCGGTAGAAATTTTTTGTTTTCCATGCTACGAACCCTTCACCCCACTACTTCTCTCACCTGCCACTTTCTTCTCTCTCCCGAGTAAGCTCCAGTTCATAGCTCAAAATCGTGTTCTTCCTGTGCTTGCTCTCGATTTATTCAATCTCTTTGCTCAGCCCATCTTTCTTGCTGAAATTTGGAGCAATTGTTCCATGGTATGTGACTCCTCCCCTTGTCCAAGTAGATTTGTGTTTAGTGGATTATATGTTGAGTATTTTGCTGATGTAGGTGACTGGTTATGAGAGCTTGCAAGCTTGTTTGATGCTTAGAGATATAGTTTTGATGCATGTTTAGGCCTCTTGCAAGTCCCTATGAGTAGAATCCTTTATTATATTTACTTTGCAATCACTTGTTTAATAGGTGTTTAAATTTCAGAATACCAAGCATGAACAATCATCCTTTTGGAGAGATATTTGAGAGTGATGCACCTAGGAGGTCGAGGCCCTCAAGAACGGAAGGATCGTCCACTCGATCTTGAGATCGGCAAGTGATCGACTACATCAACCACGAGATCAAATCTCGTAACGCTTTCGGATCTACAAGGGTTAGTACAGATCTATCTCGTTGCACATGCCTAATAGATTAGATCTTGGCTTTTATCTAGATTAGATCTTGGCTTTTATCTGATTAGATCTGGGTTTTGTTCGTTCTTGCGGTAGAAATTTTTTGTTTTCCATGCTACGAACCCTTCACCCCACTACTTCTCTCACCTGCCACTTTCTTCTCTCTCCCGAGTAAGCTCCAGTTCATAGCTCAAAATTGCGTTCTTCCTGTGCTTGCTCTCGATTTATTCAATCTCTTTGCTCAGCCCATCTTTCTTGCTGAAATTTGGAGCAATTGTTCCATGGTATGTGACTCCTCCCCTTGTCCAAGTAGATTTGTGTTTAGTGGATTATATGTTGAGTATTTTGCTGATGTAGGTGACTGGTTATGAGAGCTTGCAAGCTTGTTTGATGCTTAGAGATATAGTTTTGATGCATGTTTAGGCCTCTTGCAAGTCCCTGTGAGTAGAATCCTTTATTATATTTACTTTGCAATCACTTGTTTAATAGGTGTTTAAATTTCAGAATACCAAGCATGAACAATCATCCTTTTGGAGAGATATTTGAGAGTGATGCACCTAGGAGGTCGAGGCCCTCAAGAACGGAAGGATCGTCCACTCGATCTTGAGATCGGCAAGTGATCGACTACATCAACCACGAGATCAAATCTCGTAACGCTTTCGGATCTACAAGGGTTAGTACAGATCTATCTCGTTGCACATGCCTAATAGATTAGATCTTGGCTTTTATCTAGATTAGATCTTGGCTTTTATCTAGATTAGATCTGGGTTTTGTTCGTTCTTGCGGTAGAAATTTTTTGTTTTCCATGCTACGAACCCTTCACCCCACTACTTCTCTCACCTGCCACTTTCTTCTCTCTCCCGAGTAAGCTCCAGTTCATAGCTCAAAATCGCGTTCTTCCTGTGCTTGCTCTCGATTTATTCAATCTCTTTGCTCAGCCCATCTTTCTTGCTAAAATTTGGAGCAATTGTTCCATGGTATGTGACTCCTCCCCTTGTCCAAGTAGATTTGTGTTTAGTGGATTATATGTTGAGTATTTTGCTGATGTAGGTGACTGGTTATGAGAGCTTGCAAGCTTGTTTGATGCTTAGAGATATAGTTTTGATGCATGTTTAGGCCTCTTGCAAGTCCCTATGAGTAGAATCCTTTATTATATTTACTTTGCAATCACTTGTTTAATAGGTGTTTAAATTTCAGAATACCAAGCATGAACAATCATCCTTTTGGAGAGATATTTGAGAGTGATGCACCTAGGAGGTCGAGGCCCTCAAGAACAGCCTCTCCAGCTAGGCCATCATACAATGAAGACCTCATTGCAACATGCATTGGCAATGAAAGGGATGATGGAGATGCTCACCCATCCTCTTTTCCTTGTTTTACTTTCTTGCAAGCTGTAGGTATTCTTGATGATTTCTTGCTACTGATTGAGAGGGTTGGTTTAACCTCTTATATGCAAGACGAGAGTGCACAATACGCTATGCTCACCAAAACTTTTGTTGAGAGCTTCTCATTTACTAACACATCCTATCAATCCACTGTCTCTTTTAAAATCTATGATATGCCCTTCACCATGCCTTTGGAGAGATTTTGCAGTATTGTAGGTGTGCGTATGACAGGGACCATGAAGAAAATTCAAGGGCGGCCCGCTGATTTGTTGGAGCTTTACCGAGGGGTGACCAATGATGATGACCGCGTAGCACATCACGGAAAGATAAGAAATATCCAACTCCCTGCTCTTAGATACTTTGCATACTATCTTGCCACTAGTGTATTGGGTAGGGAGAACACTAGTAATATCTCCAACTACCACTTAGCTTTCCGTCTTGCTGCTAACCGTGAGAAAGGTGGAATTTGTGGAGGCCTCGTTGCTTCTCGTTTACTAGCATTGCATGGTTTAGTGCCTCATCATCTAGACCTATAGTTTCCCATAGAGAGGCTTGATTTTAATTCCATGATAAAACATAAATTTATTTCCTCGTGGGCTAGTTTGAGTGAGTTGTCTTATGAAATAACCTTTCACAAAGCTGGTTGGAGAAAGAGCAAGTCCGAGCGCGTTGTTCTTTTGCATGCACCTATTTTGTTTAACCTTGATAACAGGGAAGGATGGTCCCTCACTGAGGAGGAGCTTGACACGTACTTGGGAGAGCTCTCCCAACAGGAGCAGGACACTAGAAGGGAGGTCACGGATGATTCGGTCCAGCCCTCGAATGAGGGAGAGTCTTCATATCAGTAGCCCGCTTATGATTGGGGAGCTTCCTCTTCTTCTCATGGGCCCAGCTACGACCATTCTTACCAAGATCCGCTCGCTTGGAACCCCTATTCGTACATGGATTGATACCCACTTAGGCCAAAAGCCTAAGCTTGGGGGAGGTACGCCAACACCGCACTCATCTCCATATCATGTTGCGTCGGTGCTTTGTATATTCATGTTTTCGTTCTCTTTTTAGTTTTCGTTCTTCTTTACTTTTGCTTTCTAAAAACACAAAAGACCAAAAATATTTCTGTTGTTTCTCTTTGGTTTGCTTCTTCTTTTTGCCTTGGTTTGTTTTTCCCTTTTGCTTTGTTTGAACTATTCGAAAAATCCAAAAAGATTTTGCTTTGTTTGTTTTTCCCTTTTGGTTCTTGTTTAAAAATTGAAAACACCAAAAAAATGTCGTTCTTCTTTGGTTTTTGTGAGTTTGCTTCAGGGTTCGGCAGTCCTTAGTGGATATTGGTTTCATATTATTATTCAAGCCACACAAGTGAAGAGAAATAATGAGGATCAATAACAACTTGAGGCGTGGTAAGAGGCTGGTAATGAACTCTATTTGTTTTCATTTTTGTACATATACTCATCACTGTGGGCATGCTTAGTCCGTTCATGTAGAGTGTATGTTTTCTTTGGATGCTTAGTAGTTCTTGCTTTCTTATGATTAGCTCCAGCTCGCTAATAGTTTGTAGCATGTCTTATGAATGTTTGCTTGCATTACTCTATTCATAAATTGGTATGACACCGTGGTATCCTCCTCTGAATGTTTCATTTGATTGACTTGGCACATGCTCACGCATGCACATGACTGTAATAATCAGTTAAGCCTCGATGAATTATTTTGCTTTGAGGATCTTGAATCACTTTCATGCCATGAGCAGTCCTGTTTTGTTGCAAGCATGATAATGACAATTATTGCTCTCTCGTTTGTCGCTCCCTTACTATTGCTAGCCTTCATTCCCACTGAGTGTTTTACTCATGTTTCCAAACTCCCTAAACCAAATATTGCCAAAGTGTCCACCATACCTACCTATTAGCATCATTTGCTACTTCCGTGCATATTCAATGTGCCTTGTTTTCTTCCAAATAAATTTTTTGCTTGTTATGGGAAACTTAGTTAGTAAAGCTCTCACGAACTTGATGGCACACTTTATTTTCCGCACTTAATAAACCTGAACCATTGTGAACTCTCCATGAAAGTTATATGCTTGCAAATTATAGGCTGGGGATTAGCAGAACCGTGCTGTCACGGGGAACGCTTTCAACACTTGTAAATATATACCCAGTTGATACCTTGGTCTTTTGTTTGCGGATGTCGTCGGTGTGAAATAAAAGGGGAGCTTGTAAGTCCATGGAGTTATGTATGTGTATTAGAGAAACGCCTGGGCCGCTGGTCTAATCCATGCTGACATGGTGGAAACCTGCAGCGTAACCATAATGATATCTATGAAGCATTCTTCTTATAAAAAAGAGAGTTATAGCTATAGAGAAAAATAAAAAGAGTTTTATGAAAAGAGGAAAGAGAGAAAAAAAAGCACCATTTTCCCATGGTAAATAAGAAGATTGTTGAGATACTCATTGTCTGCTTGCCTTGTCATTTTGATATGGGGAATCTTCCGTATCATCGGGCAAGGGGTACCCCGTTGGCGGTTCTCAATGATACGCACGTACTTACGATGACAAGAACTTACCGGTAACTAAAGTTGAGTAGCATGAGGAGCGGCCCTCGTACTCAAGGGACTTGGGATTTCCAGTTTATAGTCTGTCAAGCATATAACTCAGATTGGACCTCACTTTCACCTTAACCACATTAAAGATGCTTATGATAGGGGAAATGAGAGCTCAAAGCTAACAAATGCCATACTTTCAGCATTTGGAAGCCTTTCAAATTACTCAAAACCTTTTTCTTCCACCTGTTGAGTCTCCACATATTCTTTGAGCACCTTCTTGAGAGCATAGTTGTCATTCTTTATGTTTGTCCCATTACTTGATTACTTGTGTTATGACTTTGATGCTTGTATTCTTGATATCTTTACTTCTAGTCATCACTTGAACTTCAGAGGTGCCTTGACATTCACAAAGGCAAGCGAGATACCACTCTATCATACCTTTTTATGAGCATTGTAATGTTGCTTATGTTTGTTCTTCATGCTACTTATTATTCTTGAGTTGGAATCTTTTCATAGCTTGCAATGACTATTAAGTAGACTCAGTTGCATATCCTTTATTATGAACTGTCTAAGTAGTTGATCACATTGCTGAGAATATTTACATCATATGAAGCAAATGTGTTCGTGAAAGTTCTTTTATCGCACTCAGTTTTCAACTGAATTGCTTGAGGACAAGCGATAAGCTAAGCTTGGGGGGAGTTGATACGTCCAAAACGTATCTACTTTCTCGAACACTTTTGCTATTGTTTCTCCTCTAAACTTGTGTGATTTGGATGCAACTAATATGGACTGACGCTGTTTTCAGCAGAATTGCCTTGGTGTCTACTTTTTGTGCAGAAAATCAACTATCAGGAAAAATCCCGGAAAATATGCCAAAAATCCTATTTCACCTGAAGACTCCAAGAGCCAGAATACGAGACGGAGAAGAGCCCTGGGGTGGCCACACCACCGGCTGGCGCGAGCCAGGCCAGGCCGCGCCAGGGGGTGGTGTGGGCCCCCCAGGCACCCCCTCGGCCTCTCTCTTCGCCTATAAGGAGCCTTCTGACCTAAAAACTCTAGGGGGGTCGACATTTTTCTAGAAGGAGTTCCGCTCCGCTGCCACCACCAGATTCCACAAAACAGCACCAGAAACTCCGTTCTGGCACCCTGCCGGGACGGGGAATTGGAGGAGATCATCGCCATCATCATCACCATCGCTTCTCCATCAACCATCCATTTTCCCCCTATCTATGAGTGAGTAATCCCCCGCCGTAGGCTATGGGGGTGGTAGGGATTGGATGAGATCGTTCATGTAATGGCACCAGATTGTTAGGGCATAGTGCCTAGTATCTTTTATTAGTGCTTTATGACTTTGTTGCGACTTGTTGTGCTTAATACTTGTCACTAGGGCCCGAGTGCCATGATTTCAGATCTGAACTTATTATTGATTCATTATGATAGTATTGTTCTTGGTCTTATCTGCAAGTTGTATACACACGTCGTTGTCCGGAACCTATGTCCCCGAAGTGACAGAAATCAGGATAACCGGAAGGGAAAGGCTTTGATGTGAGGATCACATGTGTTCACGGAGTGTTAATGCTTTGCTCCGGTGCTCTATTAAAAGGGGCACCTTAATTGCCAGTAGTTCCCTAGAGGCCCCGCTGCAAACGGGCTGGCAGGACAAAAGATGTTGTGCAAGTTCTCATTGCGAGCACGTATGACTATATATGGAACACATGCCTAGGATTGTCTAGTACTTGGGTGCTTTATCTTATTTATCTGCAATTGCCCTATGTTTTGATTGCTATGTGAATTGTCTTGTCCATGCAACGCCCGTCCATCCATCCCTATGCCTACCGCACTCGAATCCCACTGTTTACTGCTTTTGTTACTACTATCTTTGCTTTACTACTGCTGTTACTTTACTATTCCTACTACAAAACTGTTGCTACTGATAAACTGCTGTGAGCAAGATTGTTTCCAGGTGCAGCTGAATTGACAACTCAGTTGTTAAGGCTTATAAATATTCTTTGGCTCCCCATGTATCGAATCAATAAATTGGGTTTCACTTCCCTCGAGAATACTGCGATACACCCCCTATACTTGTGGGTCATCAAGCAACATCACACGTAGTTGAGAGGACAGACCCGTATCTGCTTACGACGAAAACATCACCGGCGTAAGAAGTCATGCTGTAGAGTTCCGTGAAATCATACGGCAAGTACCACCCTTCACCAAAGACTGGGCGACTCCCTTCCTCCGTGCCCTCATCCTCCCACTGAACGGTGGTGTTCTGATGGTTTGATGTAAACACCATCAACGACGGGAACATAGTCATAGCGATAGAAGCCACCTGCTCGGTTAGTATCTCCGTCCTCAGGCGCTTGATAGCGCCCGAGAAGGGATTGTACAACCGGGTCTTGTACGGCTGCACCCTCTGTCCAAGTACAAGGAGGCCACCGGTTGTGCTACCGACATAAAAGTACCTTCCACAGAGAGAGAGGAGAAACAGAGATTCAGTCAACATAAACAGACTGGAATTCAATCAAGGTAAACCATGGAGCAAAACCCTGGGCAACAAGTGGACAAAGAAACAGAACTTGAAAAACAAATAGTATAGGATGTGAATGCAAAACCGGTGGAACGTGATGGCGGAGTCGTCTCCCCGATACTCCTCCGACAAATTGTACTCTAGAACAATCTAGTTGGCTGGCATAAAGCGCTCCTTCGTGAAGCCGCACCAGGCGTTGCAGACTGCCTGGAAGGCGGCATAGTCATTGAAGTCGTCCGTCAAAAGGAAGATGTCACCTATCTTCTGGACGAGTCCCTCAGGGAGACCAGCCCATGGCGAGTCCTCCTGCTTCTTGCCGGCCATGGATGGTGGCGTTCGTGTGGTCTCGGTCCCGTCAACTGACACATGAACCGTCCAAAGACACATATTTAAACAAAGGCCTGGGAAAGCCAAGCGAAGCGTGTGGAAACGATATGACTGCATGCACACAGCAACCGCAAGCGCGTTTCATCAAACTGGCACTAGCATGCGCATGCACATGCGCACTAATTATAGGACAACGGTCATGCACACAAGCGTATGACTCCTGGGAGCACGCGAATGTGTAGGTGTAGGATGATACTAGTAGTAGTATCATAACTGTAACATCCCAAAACTTAATCTAAAGTTAATCGAGATCAAATCTACCCAATTTAGGGTTAACAAAAACTTTTCCATTTAAAATCATTAAGCATTCATGTGTGTGGGCATTTAAATTAGAATTGTTTTGAATTGCCATGTTTGAGTGATCCATTGGTTGTAAAATGATTCTAAGGTGAATTAAACATCATCTAGATCATCCCCAAGCAAATCCCAAAGAAAAACAAATCAAAAAGAATAAAATAAGCAAATAGTCACTTTTGCAATTTTAATCACCTAGCCTACTTTGGCTATTCCTAGAACTCAAATCTTAATAGAAACAATTGTGGTTCTTTGCACCCCTTGCTAGTACAAGTAGTGATGTGCCAAGGCCCACTTTGTTTCATCCCAAAAACTTTCAAACACTAAATTTAAATGACATTTGAAAATTGAATCTAGTGTATGTATCAAGATCACATTAATTCAAAAACCACTCAAATGAACTCCATTTTTAAATCCCAAGCAAACCTAGATGCTTAAGCATAAGTTACATCACTCCACCAAAAATCAGCTCAAAATTCAAATATTTTGTTCATGCGGCCATTTGATCGAACACCTTGTTAGCAGAATCATTATGGCCTAACTATTACTGTTTTGGAACAATCTTGTCGAGCCATTTGGATTGCATTGATCATCCTTGTCTCCCCCAGGCCCAACCAGACCAAACCCACCTCTATCCCTAGCGTCTAGCGCTAGTGCCATGCCGCCCCGACGCCATGCTCGTCGGCCAAGTGTGCACAAGGCGCAGGAGACCTCTATCCCCTCTCCGCCGCTCCAGGAAGTTAGGCGCCACCCTACCGCCGCCCACGGTCCACCCCTTGATCAACCCCAGCCCCTGGACCACTCCCCAGCCTATCCGCCCTTTCTCTCTATGCGCAGCCAGAGCGCGCCAGAGCGCGATTGCCGCCCGCACGCAGCAGACCGCGCCTCGGCACCAAATCCCACACGCTGCTCCGCCTCGACCCTAGCAACCCACCAGACACGGTCGTGCATCGCCGCGCGACCCACAGTCGCCGTGATCACCGTCGAGCACCGCCTTTGTCTCCGAGAGCGCGCGACGCTCCCGACCAAACGCCACTGCCCCTAGCTGCGCCATAAAGCCGTAGAGCACCACCAGGAGGCAAGCCACCGTCCGCCTACGACGCCCATGTCGATAGTGCCCTGTATCATCGTCACCGACGAGCTCGCCGTCGCCCCCTCGGTCCCCTCCTCAAGCCTATATAAGAAGGCCTTCCCCAGCCTAAATCGCCACACCATGCGACTCCCCTCTCACTCCCAATCCTTCCCCACCTCTCTTCGGAGCAGCTCGAGCAGCAGGCTGCCGGAATTTCACCTGAGGCAGCCGCAGCAGAGGAGGAGACGTTGCCGTCAATTATGTCCACCTCAGCCCCTGCCGCTACCTCGCCTGAGTCCACCGTCGCCGTCTAGTTCGATCGCCCCCCTCACCGCACTAGCTGGAGCCCTGATACGTCCCCAGTAGACCCCCACCATACGTTTAGGGTTCGGTCTCGCCGGCGACGAGTCTATCGTCGACGACAACTGTGAGTCGTTGATCCGCGTTCTAATCGTGTGGCCCAGATCGCTTGATGATGTTTCAGGTTTTAAGTCTCGCTGACAAGCGGGACCAACCTGTCAGCCACCCTCTGCGCCGCTGAGCGTCACTGGGCCGGCCCGTTAGCTTTCCCGTGCGACCCAGTTAATTCAAATATAGGTTTTTTATTTAAGTTTAAATTCAATTATGTTCCTTAGTTCAAATATCAATTCAGAGAGTTGTGCAAGTCCAAATTGAGTGATTCCAATTTTATTGGAAAGCTACTGAAATTAGCTATCCAAGCTCGTTGGATTTAATTCATTTAGAGTTAGAGATATCTCCTAGTAAAAATAACAAGACAGAAGCATTTGCACATTCAAACATTTTAATAAAATCAACCATAATAGCTTTTGAGTTGATTCCAACTCTCAAAAATCACATTTTAACCATACCTATCTGAATATGTAATAATATTAAGGTTTACATGCAGTGACTTTGAACTAGTACCAAAATAATGCTATATAGGCATTTCTAGTCACTTTAAATCATTAAATTTTAAACTTAAACTTATTAAAATGAGACCCAACCTTTAAATCACATTCCCATATGTTAGAATATGTGGTGATGACATGTGTCCATATGATCCCATATTTTAATTGGAGAATATTAAATCTTAGTTAATTTCAATGAGTAGAAATTACTTTTCTCAAATAAAAAGAATGAAGCTAGTGAATTAAACCTTGTGATGCTTGTGATGATAATAGATCATCAAATGTGTGCCTTAGTGTGATAAGTAGACTAGTTAAGTACTGTTTGGTGATTGTGTATCCCGTATGTATTTATAGAAGATAGTACCGACCAAGCTTTTGAGGAGGAGTTCTACCAAGAGGAGGAGGAAGAAAACTTCAACCACTGCACCAACCAAGGCAAGCCACCATTAACAATGCAAGCTAACCCTTGCAAGCTAGAGAACCTAAGCAAAGGCATTAGGCATGCTTTGGTTATACCATTTTGAACTTATACCTACTCCAAGTTTTATTTTCAAGCTTTTACTTTGTTTACTTTACCAAAGTCCCTTACTTGTTTGAAGGTAGCATAAAAAGTATAAACCTTGACCTTTATAGATAATCTTAGATGTCATTCTATGGCATGAGATTGAGATTAGCATCCCACCTTAGTGAACACTCTTAACTTAGTAGCTTAGAGCTAAATCAAAACTTGAGTCACTTTAGATGGGAACACTTGGTGAAAATGAATTGTGAAAACCTTGGAATGATGAGTCATTCTATTGAGATGTTTTGACATGTGTTGAGAAACACAAATGGTTTATGATGATGGAAATGTTGAGGCATGAGCCTTAACCCTTTTACAAAACTGATGGTTGGGTTTGGATGCGATACCATTCCAATTTCACCGTACAACCACACTACCTGAATTGGGTAAGGCTTAGCCGGAAGTTTATATGCATTAGTATTAGTTCCCTCGCGGGAGAGGTTTGAGCTGAGGCTACCTCTCAATGTTGTCCACATATGCAGTGCCCAAGATGACAGATGGTCATGGTTGGGAGGCCATACTCATAGGAGAGGTGCTTATACTAGGGTGTCTAAAGGAAAGGTTATGTTTGATTATCTGCATACTAAGTATGATGATTCAGGGTTATCCCTGACAGATGTATCGAATCTTGTGATGAAAGTATACCACCTCTGCAGAGTGTCAAACTATTTGAATAGCCACATCTGCGGTTATGGACAGTTGGAGTGGCCATACTATTCCGTTGTCGGAGGTTTTCAAAATAACTTATGATATGAATGATGAATCGTGGCTTGACCACAACAGGGTTGTGACTATGACACTAGCTTCCCAACTTAAGTGATTCTAGAACTTTATTTTATCTTTCTTTGTTTCTAAACTCAGCTTAGGTTTCAAACTTAACTTGACAAATAAACATAGAGTTAGCTTTTCCCACTAGCACTACCTTACTTGTTAGTGATAGTTTGCGAGTACTTAAAGAGTACTCATGGCTTTTCACCCTGGCTATTCCTATGGCCAGACTATGAAGGAGATTACCAAGATGAAGGACAGCAGGACGACTATGATAACTAGGACTATCTTCCATCGTCAGCATTGCCTGTGCCACTGAAGATGGACCCCACCGCTACGCTTATTATTTATTCCACTGCTTGTTGTATTAAGGCTGGATCAGGAGATCCTTTATTCATGTAAGACCTTATTACAGTTTGTAATGGATGAGGTACTATGATATCCAATCTGTTATGTCTCGCAAAAATGGTAATCCTAGGATTGCGATGTATGACATAACAAGCATCTGGGATTAAAAATCCGGGTATTGACAATAACCTCATTGTATTTAACTATCGCAAAATCTAAGGAGAAAATGTGCGCTCCCTGGTCCCTCAGGGCACACGCAAACGCAAGTCATTTTCCATTTTTTTCCATTTTTCAATTTCACTTTTTGGCTACTGATACATTGTAAATGTATCTATATTTTTGATGTTCCATGCTTGGTTTTATCTACTTTCTTGTGTTTTGTCCACACTTTGGAGTACTTTTCATATGATTTCTTGGACTAACCTATTAACAAGAGCCATAGTGCCAGCTGCCTGTTTTCTGCTATTTTTGGTTACAGGAAAGTCAGTAAATGAATATTCTCGGAATTGGACGGGACAAAAGCCAAAGTGCCTATTTTTCCGGAAGACATCAGATGCCAAAATACGAGACGGAGAAGGGTTGGGGGCCGGCCACAGCACCTGGCCGCGCGGCCAGGCCTGGCCCACGCTAGGGGGTGGTCTGGCTGACCCCAGCACCCCCTCGCCTCTCCTTCCGCCTATAAGATGCCCTCGGGATGAAAACCCTAAGTACCCGATCAAAAATCCACGAAAGAGTCTATAGCCGCCGTCGTCTCTGTCCCTAGATCGGGAGGGATATGAAGCTCTTCTCGGCACTCTGCCGGAGAGGGGAATTCACCCTGGAGGCCTTCTTCATCATCATCCAAGCCTCCGGTGTGATGCGTGAGTAGTTCATCTCTGGACCACGGGTCCATGTAGTAGCTATATGGCTGGTTCTCCTCCTTTGTGCTTTCATGTTTAGATCTTGTGAGCTCCGTTCATGATCAAGATCATCTATTTGTAATTCTGCATGTTGTGTTTGTGGGGATCCGATGGATATTGAGATGCTATTTTAGATTGCTTATTGATTTTATCATGTCTTTGTTATTTGTGATCTTGCATGCTTTCCGTTGTTAGTAGCTATCTTGGCCAAGTAGATGCTAGCAACTCCAAGAGTTAGTATTTATGCTCGATAGTGGGTTCATGCCTCTGGTAATCTGGGGAAGTGACAGAAATCTCTAAGGTACTAGATGTGTAGTTGCTACTAGGGAGAAAACAACAATCCTTTGTTCATAGAACAATTATATTGTTTACTTTACATGTAATTCGTAAAGCAATAATCTGTTGCTTGCAACTTAATACTGGAGGGGGTTTGGATGATAACCTGAAGGTGGATTATTAGTCATAGATGCAGTTGGATGGCGGTCTATGTATAATGTTGTAATGCCCAATCAAGTTCCAAAGGAGTAAGATGATTAGTATATGCATGTATTGCTTTCTCGATGTTTGTCAATTGCCCCGCTGTAATTTGTTCACCCAACATGTTATCTATCTTAAGGAGAGCCACCTCTAGTGAACTATGGATCCTGGTCCTTTCTTTTACATACAATCTACAAATTGTTTACTGCTTTGTGTTTACTTTCTGCAAACTATTACTTCCTTCCATTCGGTACGTTTAATCCTTTGTTTTCAGCAAAACCGGTGAGATTGACAACCTCATCGCAAGTTGGGGACAAAGTTTTGTGGTTGTGTTGTGCATATCTCCACGTTGCTATTAGCACCGGTAGTGCGCCTTGCCAAGGCTCAGCTAGCAACACCTTTGGGGTGTTTCCTTGCTCCTACTGGTTCGATTAAACCTTGGTTTCATAACTGAGGGAAACTTGCTAATGTGCTCATCATACCTTCCTCTTGGGGTTCCCCAACGAGATCTACATCAACACTGAGCCATCAAGCATGTTTATGGCGCCGTTGCCGGGGAGTCAAGGACATCTTCACAAGGGGAGTCCCTCATAACCAATCTCTTTACTTTGTTATTTTTGTTTTGATTAGTTTCTTTTTGTTTTGTTTGCTTGTTTCTTTATCAAAAAAAACAAAAAAATTAGTTCTACTAGTTTGCTTTCTTTATCAAAAACACACACAAAAATAAGTCTCCTTTAGTTGTTGCCTCTTCCTTAGCTCACCATGTTGATCCCTAAATTCACCATGAAAGACCTTTCAATTGGTAGTGGTTCTATAATTGGGAAGGATAATATTGAAGAATTATTTAATCATGTTAGTAAGCATGAAGATACTGAGGATAGATCCCTTGCAGAACTTGCTCCAAACTATGAGATTGCTGCAGCTTCTTTAATTCACATGTTAGAAGCTAGGTTTGTTAACCTCAACCTCTTAATGCAAGTAATGTTTCTTAAGCTTAAAGAAATTGAGGACCCTGAAAAGAGGGATTTTATTCTAGAAACTTTGTTTAAGGAGTTCTATGATGTTTCCAAGGAAGCTAGAAAAGTCTTTGAACATTTCAATATGCTAGGATAATGTGTAGATGTTGTTGGTACATGAGAAAAGATGAACAAAACTGAACCTAATGGGGAGGAACCTAAGATACCAATACCCTTTAAACTAGTAGCAATACATGAAGCCATAGAAAAGAATCTTGATTGGATTGTTCCTGAAAACCCTTTTGATGAAAATAGTGAACCTAAGAGCATTGAGAGAGGATCCTCTAGAACTTATTTGGATGATATACCTTGCCTTGTTGAAGATATTTCTGGTATTAATCTAAATGCTTCTTCATTTGAGAACACTTGATTCTTTCTTGTTTCTTATGCCTAACTTAAAGGCGTTAAAGAAAAGTACTTATTGGGAGATAACCCAAAAGTTTTAGATGAGTCTTGCAAGTTATTATCTCTGTAATAACTGCTCCTTATCCTTTCTATTTGCTTTTTGTGCCAAGAGTAACCTCTAATGAGAGAGAAGTAATGATTGGAAAAGTTGTTGTCCCGAAACAGATTTCTGTGCTTCACCATAAAAATTCATGTAAAATCTATGAACGTCTTCTTGAGGAATGAATTTTTTTTGCTTCTGCCCCAGGTTGTTATCTAACTTTTGTTAGTTCAACACTTTTCGATTTGAGCAACAGAAGGTCTTCAACAAAATTCGTATTTACCTGCTGGTCTGTTTTGACGGATTTCTGCTATTTTCTGCATTTGCTTCTTGTTGGTTCCTTTTTGAGTTCTTTTGGGGAATTAAGCTTTTTGAAGGAAGTTCTACAGTAGCTAGTGTTCTAATGGAAGTTTATTTGGTGTTGGAACTGAACCTTAAGACTTATTTATCTTAAGTGCACTAATGCTGCTAATAAAGATTGTGTGAAGTTTTGTATGAAGGAAAAATTTCAGGTGTATGGAAGGAATGAGTAATGAGATGAAGGATGGACTAAAGCTCAAGCTTGGGGATGCCACACGTGTCACCCCAAGAAATATTCAAGAAGTACAAGCGTCAAAGCTTGGGGATGCCCAAGGCATCCCCTTCTTCATCAATAAAAATCTCAGGTTTCTTCCAAACGCTTCATTTTTATTGTTTCATGCACGGTGGTGTTGTTCTTGGAGCGTCTTCTTTTTCGTTTTTGTTTTGGTTTTTCGTTTTCTTTTGTTTTGCTTAGTTTGCTGAATAAATTGGTTGGACCCCCTCTTTCATACACTGGTTTGCAAATAGTTTGGTTTGGTTTGGAAAAGAGTAGGAAAGTTCATACTTATGTGGTAAAAAGAGCTTGATTTTGACTGTGGCCTATGCTTTGTCATGCCATACTTGATATTGTTTTGGCTTTATGCTTAGTATTGTTTGATGTAGCATGACTTGTTATAAACAATTGAGATTGCTTATTGTTCCTTGAATGAATCATGCGTTGTTTTAGCATATTAAAGCATAGTATAGTGGTATTCTCCTTTGATGCTTTATTTGGGTTGACTTGGCGCATGCTCACACCATGTTATGACTATCTCCAGTCACCATAGCCTTTATGATCCTTTAGTTTTCAACTTGTAGTATCACTTTATGCTTTGATCAATGATGTTTTGTCGCTCTGCATGATTATGGCCATTATTGCTCTCTTAGTTTGTCGCTCCCAGTCTTTTGCTAGCCCCCACAACCAAGTATGAGTTCCACTCATGCATCCAACTCCCTAAACCAAGTTATTCCAAAGAGTCCACCATACCTACCTACTAGCATATGCTATTCCAAGTATATTCATGTTTTTGTTTACCTTCCAAATTAAACTTGTTATGAGAAAACTAGTGATTAAAGTTCTCACGAACTTGATGGCACACTTTACTTTTCTTGCCCTTAATAAACTTGAACCATTGGGTCCTTCTTTGTTGTGTATATGCTTGCGCTTTATAAGTTGAAATTAGCAGAACCATGTATCATAGGGAACGCTTTCAACATTGCACTTGTACTTTGTACCCCGTTGATATCATGTTCTTTTGCTTATGGATCCCGGCGATGTGAAATAAAAGTGGAACTTGTAAGATTATGGAGTTTGTATGTGTTTTAGAGAAACACCTGGGCCGCTAGCCTAAGCCATGCCTAATCATGGTGGAAACTTGCAGCATCACCATAATGAGCACTCTATGAAGCATCCTCAATAAAAACCTATACAAATAGCAAATAAAAAGATCGCTGAGATGCTCATTGTCTGCTTGCCTTGTCATTTTGATTATGGGATAGCTCCTGTGTCATGTGCAAGGGGTACCCCGTTGGCGGTTCTGTATGATACATATGTACTTATAATGACAAGAGCTTACTCGTGACTAAAGTTGAGTAGCATGAGGTTCGGTCTTTGTAAGTAAGGGGCATGAGATTTCGGTTTATAACTTGTCAAACATATCCTCTTATTTGTGTCACTTTAACCTTAATCACCTTAAATATGCTTATGATAGGGGCAATGAGAGCTGAAAGCTATAAGTACCATAATTTTTGGAAGCTCTTTATGAGACTTGAATCCCTACTTCCTTCTATGAAGGCCTTTCTTCCACCATTACATTGAGTCTCCACCTTCTACATTTATGCACCTACTTTGAGAGCATAGTGGCCATTCTTAGTTCTATGTGCATTGTCCCAAGACTTGTTAATTTATGCATAACTTGATATTGCTTGTTTTAAACTATTTGTATCTAGTCACTCTTATGAACCTTGAAGGTGTCCTATGCATTTATATTTGTTACTCTATGAGGGACAAGATGAATACTACTATGCTATGTTTTCTTTATGTGAAACAAACAAACGTCTTGCAAAGCATTGTTATTCATGAATCTTTTGTTTGTGCCTTTTCATGTTGCATCATAGTTTCTTTGTCTTATTGCTAGAACTTTGTCTTTCATGTTATGATTGAAGTACTATGATCCCAGCTTTGAATGTTTTACAAATACTTTGATCAAGTCTTTAATGGTGCATGTCACCTCAAAAATTATTCTTTCTTTTTATCACTTACCTACTTGAGGACGAGCAGGAGTTAAGCTTGGGGATGTTGATACATTGCAAATGTATCTATAATTTTTGATGTTCCATGCTTGGTTTTATCTACTTTCTTGTGTTTTGTCCACACTTTGGAGTACTTTTCATATGATTTCTTGGACTAACCTATTAACAAGAGCCACAGTGCCAGCTGCCTGCTTTCTGCTGTTTTTGGTTCCAGGAAAGTCAGTAAATGAATATTCTCGGAATTGCACGGGACAAAAGCCAAAGTGCCTATTTTTCCGGAAGACATCAGATGCCAGAATACGAGATGGAGAAGGGCTGGGGGCAGCCACACCACCTAGCCGCGCGGCCAGGCCTGGCCCGCGCCAGGGGGTGGTCTGGCCGACCCCAGCACCCCATCGGCCTCTCCTTCCACCTATAAGATGCCCTCGGGATGAAAACCCTAAGTACCCGATCAAAAATCCACGAAATAGTATGTCGCCGATGTCATCTCTGTCCCTAGATCGGGAGGGATCTGAAGCTCTTCCCGACACCCTGCCAGAGAGGGGAATTCACCCTGGAGGCCTTCTTCATCATCATGCAAGCCTCCGGTGTGATGTGTGAGTAGTTCATCTCTAGACCACGGGTCCATGTAGTATCTAGATGGTTGGTTCTCCTCCTTTGTGCTTTTATGTTTAGATCTTGTGAGCTCGATTCATGATCAAGATCATCTATTTGTAATTCTGCATGTTGTGTTTGCGGGGATCCAATGGATATTGAGATACTATTTCAGATTGATTATTGATTCTATCATGTCTTTGTTATTTGTGATCTTGCATGCTTTCCGTTGTTAGTAGCTATCTTGGCCAAGTAGATGATAGCAACTCCAAGAGTTAGTATTTAATGCTCGATAGTGGGTTCATGCCTCTGGTAATCTAGGTAAGTGACAGAAATCTCTAAGGTACTAGATGTGTTGTTGCTACTAGGGAGAAAACAACAATCCTTTGTTCATAGAACAATCGTATTGTTTACTTTACATGTAATTCGTAAAGCAATAATCTGTTGCTTGCAACTTAATACTGGAGGGGGTTTGGATGATAACCTGAAGGTGGATTATTAGTCATAGATGCAGTTGGATGGCGGTCTATGTATAATATTGTAATGCCCAATCAAGTTCCAAAGGAGTTAAGATGATTAGTATATGCATGTATTGATTTCTCGATGTTTATCAATTGCCCCGCTGTAATTTGTTCACCCAGCATGTTATCTATCTTAAGGAGGGCCACCTCTAGTGAACTATGGATCCTGGTCCTTTCTTTTACATACAATCTACAAATTGTTTACTGCTTTGTGTTTACTTTCTGCAAACTATTACTTCCTTCCATTCGATACGTTTAATCCTTTGTTTTCAGCAAAACCTGTGAGATTGACAACCTCATCCTAAGTTGGGGACAAAGTTCTGTGGTTGTGTTGTGCAGGTCTCCACGTTGCTACTAGCACCGGTAGTGCGTCCTGCCAAGGCTCAGCTAGCAACACCTTTGGGGTGTTTCCTTGCTCCTACTAGTTCAATTAAACCTTGGTTTCATAAGTGAGGGAAACTTGCTGCTGTGCTCATCATACCTTCCTCTTTGGGTTCCCTAACGATCTCTACATCAACACTGAGCCATCAGTTGTACCGTTGGATGC
The DNA here is from genome assembly GCA_910589775.1 of Avena eriantha. Classification (NCBI taxonomy): domain Eukaryota; kingdom Viridiplantae; phylum Streptophyta; class Magnoliopsida; order Poales; family Poaceae; genus Avena; species Avena eriantha. Next base: position 201,774,278 of record OU342744.1, on the reverse strand, counting down.
TCACCGTGTGGCCGGATGGGGTGCATGCTCCATGGAGCTAAAAAACTATGTTCGATCAATAGCAGGATTAATAATTATTGAGATATATACGTTTTTAGTCTCACAACTTGCATCGCGAGAGGGTTTTAGTCCCACATCTTGCAAAGTGAGCAACACTAGTCCCATAACTTGTAACCGAGAGCATTTTAGTCCAATTCAATCGAATTTCTATGATGTTGTCTGAATTCGTCGTAACTCATTCTAGAATTGATATGTGGCATCATAATTTTTGCAAAATGACCGCTATGGATTTTCTCCCTGCCAGTTGTGACCTTGGTATGACCTGACAGGCGTATTTGAATAAGAAAACAAATAAAAAGAACTACCAATGCATTATAGGGTATCGAACTGATTACCTACGCTACTGAAGAAATCAGCCTTGCCACTACAGCATGCACACGGAAGTGATTAACTGAAGAGCGTTCGAGTTGATGTGTTCTTTATTTTGGATATTCAAAAATACGTGTTCTGAAGATGTGAAAAAAACTAAAAAAATATGCAAATTCTCAATTCAAAATAATTTATGTTCTAGGCTGCAGTTACAACTCAAGTTTATTTCTTTTCATTTTTTTGAATAAGAAAAAATTTAAGTTTATTCTAGACACTACAGCTAGCTACTAGGTTAACGACTAAGCTATACAATAGATATTATGGACCGTGCCAATATGCACATGACAAAATGTTTCTGTACAGATGCACAATATTATACTGGCAGTAGACGTGAGCATTTTTTGTTCATGTGTGATTTTTTATTGTATAAATAATTACATCCTGCCTACTCCTCGTCTGGTATAATTACGTCCTCTCAAGTACTCCTCGTCTGACAAGAGTAACAACTAGCATCTACCAGCATAGTGGCTTGTGCCTATGTACCGTTGTATAAACGTGTTAAGTTCGAATCTATTCTTCTCTTAAAGATTTAACTATTTTATTTGTACGTCTACTAACAAGTGATCCATTTATCAGTCCGCATAGGGACACAAATGATATAGAAAAATATAGAGGGATCATTTAAAAAATCAGCGTCATTTATGGACAAATTAAGTCAAATTTATGGAAATTCGATTAAATTGGACTAAAATACTCTCGAGATACAAGATGTGGGACTAGTATTGCTCATTTTTCAATATGTGGGACTAAAACGCTCTCGTGGTGCAACATGTAGGACTAAAGGTGTATATACCTCTTAATTATTTGTACAATCTCAGGTCGGAGGTCCAATTAATGCTCATAGTTTTGCTCAATTACTCCTCTAGTTGACCAAAAAGTATGAACCACCATGTCCTATAATGCTCCTAACCGATCATGTTGTTAAAATGGGAGTGCATTCATTGGTTTGTATGTTTTCAATTAGATGCGGTGGCCACGTGCATTGGCTAGATTTTAGGTTTACTACTGCATGCAATAACTAGCGATAAAGCGAATATGTGAAGTTAATTCTCCGAACTAGTACTACTCTGGCCTAGTAATACCAAACACAGGGAGTACTTCAAGTGTAATTATATGGATGATTAGTTGATATGACTCTTGACCATAAATTCCTGACCAGATAGCCGTACGTTCTCCCACCTTTTTTTACTAATACTACTACTAGTACATGGACGCTAGCCAAATTTAAAATCTCAATTGAGCGGTAAAATCATACACACCGACTACGAAGTATTTCCCGCCTAACCGTTTCAAAAAAATTAAGCCAAAATCTCCCACTAGGGGACTGGCATTTTTATATTATTATTATTATTAGATGGACGCCAGCCAAATTCAAAATCTCAATCGAGCGGCAAAACAATACACCGACTTTGAAGCATTTCCCGCCCCTCTATTTCAAAATCTTTGATGCAAAATCTCCCACTATAGGAGTACCAGTTTTGTATTATTATTGGATGGGCGCTAGTCAAATTCAAAATCTCAGTCGAGTGGCAAAACCGCACACCGACTTTAAAGCATTTCCCATCCCTCCATTTCAAAAACTTTGAGGCAAAATCTCCCACCGGGGAGTACCATTTTTGTAATATTATTAGATGGGCGCTAGTCAAATTCAAAATATCAATCGAGTGGCTAAACCATACACTGACTTTGAATTATTTCCCGACCCTCAGTTTCAAAAACTTTGAGGTAAAATATCCCACCGGCGCAGTACCATTTTTATATTATTATTAGATGGACAGTTTCCAAATTCAAAATATCATTCAAGCAGCAAAATGACATATCGACCTTGAAGCATTTCGCGCCCCTCCGTTTTAAAAAAATGAATTCAAAATTCCCATTCTACCCATTGTTCTGACACCCTATGGGCAAGCTAAAGTCGGTAGCTTGGGGGCATGATCGTAATAATGTTTTTGTTCACCTCCTTAGTCCCGATTCACCTAGATTTTCCTGTTGGTCCTTCCAAAAATTCTATCCCCCTCTCTCCCACGCCCTCACCTCCACGACCACCACGCGCACCGGTCGGCGGCAATTCCACGATGGTCGGAGCCGCTTGATCCGCGGTCTCGTGCACCACCGCGGAGCCGCTTCACCGATGATCACCCACCGGATCTGGTTCACCGGGTCTCTTTGCCACTGCACCGGAGTTGCGGTGTCGTTCACCACACAGATGGCGTCATCGACCGCCCAAGCTCTGCTTCCCGGCCGTCGAAATCTACCCAACCATACCGGATCCTCTTTATCGGTCTACACCGGATGTGATCTAGTTCAAGAAGTTCCATGTCCACCGCTCTAGACCATCTGCTCGGCCATCGTTGTTCACTGCACTGGATCTGCCTCAACGACGCTCTCATCCACGGTGCTCAAGCTAGCATCGACCGCCCAAGATCTGCTTCCCCGACACCAACAACCACCGCAATCGCAGAACCCTCGGTGACTTGGACGTCACCCGCATGGTACCGATGATGCTTAGACGCCTCTTCGACCAAGGTTAACCAAATCTCCAACCCGTTTTTGTTTTGCCAGCAATATAGCAGGTTCAAGCCTATCACAGTGAACTGCATTTTTGTAATCGTGCCCGTACATACAAGTCATTGGGCATGCATGTTCTTTGTGCTAGTACATACAAGGTCATTAGACATGTTGGTTTGCATTCACTACTCTACAAATTTCAAGTCATGCACATGACTGTTATTTTTTCATGCACATGTTCTTAGCTACTCCATACAACAGTAATTGCCCGCTGCCGTGTAATTCTTGGAAAATATGAAGTCAATAGAAAATATTAGTGTGGATTCCCTGATCTACAATTGCTGAATCTATCTGGTTTGTCCTGAGATCAGTTCCTGCTATTGTTTCCTCTTTGGCATCACTGCTATCATGTAGTAGTTGTTTAAACTCTTTATACTAATTCGATTATAATTTTGTTGTTGCCATCTGGTTCTTATAAAGCTGCATCACTAACTATTTCCTTTTTCTTGCATAGAGCTCAAAATGGAACAATGAACATGTTGGTTTGCATAGCCTATTCTATAGGTTCACAAGGGATGCCATTACTTCCTTATGTGGTGTTGGTTCGTCCTGAGCAACGGTATAATTGTCCTCTACTATATAGTTCACTCGTGGTTTGCATTCCTGCTCTAGAAGTTCTCTTATGATGCCATTATAATTTCTATCTGGTTAATTCTTAGCTATGACAGTAACTACATGACATTGTGTAGCTCGCCGCAAATTCTGAGTCACCCAACGACTCTTTGCATTTGAGGAGATGCCACTGCTTCCATATAAATTTGCTGAAATGACCTCGCAAGTTTATATTTGCTGAAATTCTAAGAAACACTTTGTTTGATTGCTCATTTCATTCTAGGCACACTTGTCTAATGCTTGGTTGTCCTGTTCTATAGGTTCACGAGCGATGTCATTATATCTCACATCTGGTTCTGGTTCGTCCTAAGACACGACATAACTATCCTATATAATATATAGTTCATTCGTGGTTTGCATTCCTGCTCTACAAGTTCTCATATGATGCGGTTATAATTTCTATCTGGTTAATTCTTCGCTATGACAGTAACTGCATGCCATTTTGTGGCTCAGCGCAAATTCCAAGTCACCCAACGTCTCTTGCATTTTATGGTATACAACTACTTCCATATATATTTGTTGAAATGATCTGGCTAATTTATATTTGCTAAAATTCTAAGCCACACACACATTTTTTGATTGCTCGTTTCACGGTAGGCACACTTGTTTAATGTGTGCTTGCTTGTCCTGTTTATTTGACATGTTGGTGAATAATTGAACCATTGACCAGTTGTAAAATCCATTTCATAGCTCCTGTCATATCAATCAAATTAGTAGTTTGTCTTGTTTGATGTGTTAACTTGTTATTACTTACTTTCAGACTGCAATTACTGCTATCGCCACCAAAGAGGGGGCTACAAGATCATGTCTCCTCCAATGTAGCTGTCACACTCAAAGTAAGATGCATGTGATCGATTGAGAAAGCAAATTGGGGACTTTGCTATCAACTTGATTGTCAATTAAATGCCGATTTTTCTTTCCCTTGAGTTGATAATATGTAATAATTTTAAGAAGTTTGCAGCTGATGTAATATCTAGATAACTCGCATAGGCCATGTAGGCATTTAGTTGAGGCCATCCACACATGGCAGTAGTCGTTAGGGTAACTACGCTAGGCAGGTCGATTAGGGAACAATACCGTGCTTTGTTATTGACCCGTTTTGTATTCGATCGACGATGAACAGTAAAAGATCCTGGCTTGTAATACACGTTTTATGATATTGGTATGGGCTTCAGAAAGGCCAAAACTATAAAAGGCCGTAAACATAATAGGTAACCCGCATGTGGTAGCAGGCTATAACAGTAATAGACCATAACAGTAGCAGGCCAGAGCAGTAGCAGACCAGAACAGAAACAGTCCATTACAGTAACAAGCAAGAAACTGTAAAATGGCAGAATAGTAACAAGCCAAAATAGTAGCGGGCCTCAACAGTAAATGGTCGCAACAGTAAAAGGCCAGAACAGTGACGAGCCTACACAGTAACGGCCCGAGAAATTTCCAGACGAGGGAAGTACCAGGTCGATAGATTTACCAGGCTAGAACAGTAACATGCCGCTTGTGGGCCTGAACAGTTAACGAACGGAACAATAAAAGGCCCAGTAACGAACCATATCAAAGAAGGGCCGTTAGTAGGCGGCCCATGATGGGTTGCGATAATAGTGCTAGGATGACTGCAAGCGTTAAGTGTACAAGAGCGACTTGGCGCAGGCTGCTAATGGGCCGCACAGTGTTGGACCAACATGAGCCTTATGTAGGCCGAAAAAGAATCGGGCCTGAAAGTTCACGGGCCGCTGCTGGCTGCACTGTTGGACCCATTCAAGCAGTGTAGGACAAAACAGTAATAGGACATCTTCTTATTAGACTCTCCTCATGGGCTGGCCCAGTTAGTATTTAGCAGGCCTTGGCTGGGCCTAGTTTCTGCCATAGTTTTTGTGACCGTTAACGGTGGTAACTGGCCGCTAACGGTGACTACCATGTGGCAGTTTGCATGATGGCAGCAGTCAACGTGGCTGGCAAATAGATCTACGACGAAACAAGTTTTCATGGCTGAAGGGTGCGATCCGCCACGATCGAAAATAACGTGGTTAATTCATTTGTGATGGGGCTTTTACCACAAAGGCCATCCGTCGCAGAATACTTTGGTCACGAAAAATGGGCCTTCAACCACGAAAATCGTCCGTTGTAAAAGCCAACTTTTCTTGTAGTGTAATAATTCCATAGTCTCATCACAGACAACAACTAATATGCCACCAGATAAACTCTAGGCAGACGTGAAATCCACGAAAACTCCACTCCACAAGATAGGCGATTGAACAGGGTTTGTGAGAAATCACATCTACCAGTTCAGGTTTGTGAGAAATCACATCTACCAGTTCAGAGATACCCAGAAAATCCAACTTATAATCTCTTATGCAATCCGCAAAGAATACATGTTTAGCCAAGTCACGAAGACCTTTGTTATTTGAAAACATTCCATTCATTGAGAAACTATAGGAGATTTGGATACGCAGGATCTCTTATGAGGTTTCTGCACTTTGATTTTCAACCGGAGGCTTTAAGGTCATAAAATGAACCAAGCTCGGTCTCATCAAAGTCCACCTCCGACACTTCATCAATTAAGTGAGAGAGAAGTTGACCATCTACTACGGCATGCAACTCCTCCTCTACCATTGGTGAAGAATCAGGAACAAAGGAGACTTTAAGAGTAACTGTTAAACGGTAAAACTCCATATGTCTCAAAACATTAGAAGAAAACAATACTTCCTTAGCTGAATTACCCAAGCTAACACCAACAATGGCTAACTTAGATTACTAACAGGGGTAGAAAAAGATAGGAATGACTTACTATTATTATTATTTATACTAGGTGAATCAAGATTCCTTTCTACATTGATCCTCATTGCTTTGATCAAGGAATCTTCATCAGTGGTCGACGCACCAACAACATCAACCCCATGGCAAGAGCTCCTCTTGGACGGCGTACCACCACTGCCAAACCTGCAAGGGGTCCACCATCCACCACCGTGGCCTTTGCTGCATCGAGAGGTAGGCACGACCCCTCCTGGATCGGTCCACCTCCAAACCCTGGGAGCTCCACAGGAACCTCAACACAGTGATCGCCACCCTTGGCCGAGGTCTTGCCGAGCTCGCCCGGTTCCACCCCAACCTGTGCCAAGTCGGGATCTGACACCTTGACTACCTGCCCTGGTGCCCCGAAGGCTAGCCCACCACCAAACGGTGGCCCACCAAGTGTGTAGCCCTCCTATGGCCCAACCGACCGCGGCAGCTGATGGCAACAAACGTGGCCACTTTTCGTTGGGACTCCAAGTGCAGAGCTTATTTTCCCCACAAGGGTGACTCGAAGGTTTATATCAAACTCTCGGGGAATTGGTTATGGAAGGATGTTTGTCTTCTCCTCTTCAAGCAACCTGTAAAGTAAAATAATTTGTCTTGTGTCCCCAACTCCACCAAGTGGTTGTCAAGCATAAGATTTCGTATTAGTAATATGAAATAAAATATAAATTAAACTGAAATAAAAATAGTAAATAAAGTAAAGTAATGCAAACAAGATTATATGAAAGATAGTAGAGTTATGGTTTTTATGAGTGATTGCAAGTAAGGAAAGTATTTTTATATTTTCGAAATATTTAATTGCAGAAAATGTAAAGGATAGTAGATCCAATGGAAAGGTGTTTCTTATGATAAAAATTAGACCGGGGTTCATGGGTTCACTTGTCTACTCTCTTTTTAAGTTACAGTGATCACAAAATAATTCATCAATGATAAAGATTCATGGAAATTCTATATGTGCTTGATAAAAGGAATTAATATGGGCATCACATTCTAATATTGAGATGGAATACGTCTCTCTCTTATACTCCTCAATAAAAGGAAATCTACATGCAATCTTGATTTAAGAACAAATCAGAGTATAACTTTAAGCAATATTATATGATGTGTGAAATACAATTATGCTACCTTGATCTAACAAGGTCATCACACTGACACGTGATAACTATAGCACATGATTTCACTTTATCCCTAGTGAGACAGCAAAAGAAAGGTAAAAACTAAAGTAGATTTTGAATATTATGTGTCACAATTCAATCTCTATCACCATGCTACTCCATCTAACACATACTTCTCCCCATACAAGTTCTTGCATACAAGTTGGATCAAAACAAGCAATGAAGAACGGGGTGCATGATATTATCTATTAAAACATCTTAATCTCAAATATCAAATCATAGAACAAAGATCCACCACATAGGAATTACAAATATGACCATAATCATGTTGGGCAGCTCATATGGTACTAGATCTATGAAGAACAAGAGATAAATAGATCAATCTACTGCCACAAACCCATAGCCCGGAGGTGGACTACTCCCTCATCATCATGGTGATGATGTCGGAGATGTTGGAGAGGGTGGAGATCTCGCCGGAGGTGGCTCCGGCGGAGTTTCCCCCTCCAATCTTCGCTGGATCTGACTCTGTTTGGTGGTGTTTTCATCTCTGGTGGCTACTGTTTTGAGGACGCCCCAGAGGGTCCTTATAGGGATTTTTAGGTCAAGAGAACTCCGTGGGCGAAAGAATCAAGGCAATCGGATGACTGAGGAGGGAACAAGCATGGGTGGCGTGCCCACCTGGGCTCGTTTGGCCCTCCTGGTGGGATTCTTGTGCTCCAGATGCTTCCCGTGGATAAATATTGGCATTCCCAAAAGTGCAGGTCCATTTGACTTAGTATAGGTCCTGAAACATCAAAATGTTGAAAACGGGGTTTTTCTGCCCTGTCGGGTTATAGCCAAAATAAAGAGGATCATTGGTAAATCCCTAAAAATCAATATAAAACAGGGATATAACATTATATATGATGCAAATATGTGGGAAAACATGTTAACAAACTACAAAGTTCATGTATGCATTTTACATGCATCAACAGCCCGACCTGGGCCTGCATCGCGAGGTCAACAGCCGCACAGGCCAGCCCCCTAGGCCTGCACTTGCAGCGTCGTCCGCGCGCACCCTCTAACATTGTGGTCAGCCGACCCCTCATGGTCCAGATTCCATGAGGACACCACGGTATCGACCTCCTGGAGCACTGGTTGAGATCTATCACATGGAATCGAGCGACCCAAAACATTAGTCCTAGATCGCACAATATCAATCATCCTATATAGATCGGCCGATTTGGAAGCAGCCTGAAGAGCCTCAACTAGCTAAGATTGCGATACACGCGGAGAGGCCAAAGTGTCCCTCGCTTGAAGAGGTGAATCCACTGGTAGTGCTACCATGAGTTCCATTCCACGAGTAGTAGGATTAGCATTAAACAGAATGATCGCTATCACCAACTGTGACCCATGCCTAGAAGAGGATGGTGCCAAAGTCCCTTGCCCCTACGACATAGTAGACGAACCAGCCCCATCAAACTGAGTGCCATGACCATGTTCAGTTGTATCCGTAACATCCTCAAAGGACTTCCCATTAGCACCCTCTTCAGGATCTCATCACCCTTCTTCCACACAAAAGAAACAAACTCAGGGTCTAGAATCTAACCATTTGGTTCTAACCTGAAGAAAAATTCATACCCTTTCAACTTAACCACAACATCGGAAGAAATATAAAAACCCAACACATCTTGTTTCTTCAGGAATATTGTGGTATCAAACATCGCAACAAGAATATGAACAACTCCTCGTTTCCACATGCTAAGCAAATCAACATCCAACATAGTCCCCATGAGACCACCGACTGCCCACAAACCCCAAAAAGGAGCGCAAAGTATGAGGTGCCCCCTCAACATGTAACCAAATCGAATGGATCTAACATTATTGGGGAACCTCCTATGATCTATAAGTAGAAAAAGTGAGCTAAGTGTTGCTTAGTGGCACCAAAACCTGCACCCATCGACACTGTCTAGGTCCTCAAATTAGCTTACTAAGAAGGCATTGTCTCCATACGACAAGGCCTCCCACTTCCACTGATCATGAACATAAACTCTCCCACCTGGCAATCTACCTCTAGATCACGTCCGCAAATACAATCTGTCCAGAAACTTGCACAAGAGCAATAGGAGTCTAATTTGGCGCCAAATGATCACGAACTATACTATCAGGTAACCGAGTAAACAAAGTTGTGTCACTGCCAATACCAGCCATTCAAGGAGTAAGACACGGTTGCTTAAGAACATGGCAACGCAAGGTAGGGCGAGCTGAGTTATCACAAATATAACAGTAATGCACCACTTTGTAGTCTTTAGAGGCATGTGTATCCACCGCACACTTCCATCATCGTACCATCTTCTTAGACTTTTTGCTAGCAGCAATGGCCACATGTGTTGGCTTTACCTATGGAGTGACAACCGGCACCGTAGGCAACATACCTAAAGTGTGCTACTGACCTTGTGGATGAACATGGTCTGAATACGAAGAGACATACGAACCAGGCACCAGTTGTCATCATTGACGATGGTTGCTGCTCTGGTCCGCTGGTCTTCCTGTTTGTCTACCATAACAAGTTCTAGTACAATAAGTTTTGCATGACTTCGGGTTTGGAGGGGCGAGGACGATGGTGCGCCTTTGGCTCGCACTAGTGTCCGTATTTCTCGCTAGTTGGTCCATTGATTTATTTATAATTTTTATTACTTTTAGTGATTTTTTTACTGCCGTAGATGATTATTAATAGATCGGGTGATTTTTTGCAAAGAAAAAAAGTTGGCTATCAAGACAGTTCGTTTCTTCAGTTTCCAACTTGGATTAAATCTCAAAATATTCCCAAACTTTTGTCTTCAATCCACCCACTCTCCTGGAGTCCTGGTCGACTCCTCTTTACAAGTGCGAGCGACCAACCGAACAAGCCCTCTCAGCCCCTGTAGATCCCCCAAGGCCCCAACCCCCGACAGATTCGCGAGAGACCTAGAGAGAGTGCGGCCAAAATGGCGATGAGATGCGCGCTGACTTCCCTCCCCGCGCGCCTCCGGTCACCGGCGGCGGTCGCGAGCGGCGCCCGGCGCCTCCTGAGCGACGGGAAGGGCCGCATGCTCAGCGAGGAGGAGCGCGCCAAGGAGAGCGTCTACATCCAGGTCAGCCACTCGCATCCCCACCCAAAGCCCTAGCTATCTGACCCCATTAATCCTATGCTATCCGATCCAATGTTACTCATCTTTAACATTGGCGTTTTGATTTGATTTTGGTGTGGGGAGCAGAAGATGGAGAGGGAGAGGATGGAGAAACTCAAGAAGCAGCAGGAGAAGGAGAAGGCCGAGGCCGAGAAGGCCAAGTCCGGTGCCGATGGCAAGGTACACGATACTGCCCTCCTCTAGGTTACTGTTTGGTGTTTAGACTCAATGTAATAGGAATCATCAGGCCCATAATCCGGGCTCCAGAGTACTATTGTGTGCACTTCCATAAAAAAAGGAGTACTGAACTGTGCACTTCCTGGTAAACCGATGGATTCCGAGTCACTGCATGATGTGTGGTTATGTGCACTTCCTGGTATTGCAACTGTGTAGCAACAACTGCCAAGCGTCAAATCACTTCTTATCTGATTTGTAGACGTGTGTTCATCCATCCCTGAGAAAAGTGCAGGGATACTGCCATCTTTGGGCAAACATGGCATTTGCCAAGTTTTATTTTGGAGGGCATGCCCATTGTTTTTTATCATACGATATACATTCTAGGAAGGGAATGGCTTGTTTAATGAACAACTGTGTGGCAGGCGTGATGTATAGGTAAATTAAGGTTTTTTGAGCTGGGAGCCAGTGTGTGGTCAAGTGAGGGGAGATGATTACATAGTATCTGTTTAGATTCGTATGTCGCAGATTTGTCTAGATTCGTATGTATCTAGACACGTTTTAGTGTATACATACATGCGACTGTAGATGTAGATAATCCGCGACATCTTTTTGGGACAGAGGGAGTACATAATTTGATCCTACGAAAGCAACTTTTTCTTAATTTTTTGAGTACAAATCTTTCTAATTAATACTTGATGTGTTTGATATACCGTGAAATAATTTTTTTGTCATGGAATCAGATAGTATTGGTTCTCAGTGTCCATGTATATACACAGTTTGGAATCAAATTAGGTTGTGTTTATTTGGGAAAGGTTCACCCCGTTCACCAAAACAAACCCTTAGTTGTGTTCTAGCATAAGTTGTTTTCAGAACTACCTTTTACAATTTGTGTGGGTTCCTACACAGCACGGACCTACAGAGCATCGGTTGCAGCAGATTTTAGTGTCTACTTGGTAATTGGCGGTTTATATCTGCTTAATGAGCCACAACCTGCAGGACAATGTTCCATTTCAAGGAAATGGAGTAGGGCGTGGCCGTTATAACCTAAAGAAAAGCGCAATCCTCGGATATATGTTTTATGTATCAGTTGGGACATACTTATTGTAGCTATCCAGTTTATCAGTTTCTAAGTAATTGCTCCCATCTATTGAGATATACTAGTTCTCTGTTTTCTGCACTTCATACACTACAACATTTGTTTGTGCTCTGTACTAACACGTCTTATCTTGTTGCCAGAAGTGACTTTCCGATGTCTGAAGGTGACCTTGTTTCGGACGCATCCGGTGGACATTTGTAGTTTATACATGTCCAGATATGGAAGAATAAATTCTGTAAAACATTGACAGTGTTAGCTTTGCTGTGTTTTCGGTGTCCGAGGCTTTGTGATGATACAGTATAATCCATGGACCATACACCGAGAATTTGAGACTCATACCTTTGTTGGACCATATGAAATTGTCTCATTTCCGTATCTCTTTCCTTGGTCGTATGTCGTTGCCTCCTGGTTCTTTTTTTTGCTATTTCGGGGCAGCCCTGCAGGTTGTACTGTCGGCTCAAATATGTTTGGTGAACCAGTAAGCATGAACTGGTTTTCAAATCAACTATGCTTGCTGTTATTTATCGATGCTTCTAATTAGTTGTTACCAGGTCGAGAAACAAACATAAGCATGGGATGTCAAGATCTCCTAGCAAAAGAGCACATAATAAAAAGTTTGGTTGGATTAGTTACCATGAAATAATTGTCCAACAAAGAATCAAGGCTTCTTTGGATCAAAGAAATTTGATAAGATCATAAGAGGATTCGAATCTTAGAGTTTTGTGTCTTTGTAGGTCTTCTCATTTGCATGATTCAAATCCTTGTAGAAATGCGTGGTCAGTTTGTACTTTGGAGGGAATTTTCCATCAGCCAACCTTGTGATATAGTAGTACTCCCTTTGATCCAAATTAGTTGATTCGGATATGTCTAGATTTAGATATATCTAGTCATGTTTTATTGCTAGATATTTCTGAATTTAGAAAAAATCAAGGCAATTAATTTGGGTTGGAGGAAGTTATGTTTTTGGCTTTTACTATGGTGTGTGAAACATCTTCAACGTTTTTTTCTTTCAATTTCAATAGTTCTCCAATTCATAAGATTCAATAGTGTATGATACTTCAATCCTGCGTTGCGTTAATCATGAAAATAAAAATGTCCCTTAGATAAAACACAAATAATGGCTTGTTTTTTGTGTGGGACAAATAATGGCTTGTTTGGTTCATAGGTTTCCAGAAACACAAAAATAGGAGAAATGTAGGAATATGATATGAATGCATGTACAAACCAGAGGAAACCATATGAAATTTATAAGCTTGATTGTTTGGTTTATAGGAATACGAAAGACATATAAATCCAAATAAACATGGTCAGTCTGACAACATGAATAGTATAATTAGAATGTAATTATCCCCCAAAAGGCACTGGTCTCGTTTTTCATGCATATGATTTTTAAAAGGTGATTCAGGTGGATTTTAAAATTCCAATGTTTATGAACCTGAGATCATAGCCGGGCTCGTTTTGAGCCTACGGTCTAAAAAAAACCTAAGATCATATGAAATTTTATGTGTTATTTCTTTCAAACAAACGGATGAATGGCCTTACACATGAAATTTTTATGGTTCCTATATTACTCCTTTGAACTAAACATACCCCCAAAAGCGTGGTGCCTTCACGATCATATAAGATGTTCATTTGCACGTAGACGTGAGGAGTTCTAGTCCGTCTGATCAGGATCGTGTGGTCGGAATCAGCCTACAGCTGTCGATTGTTTATCCCTTTGCCTGTGATGCTCCCATCACCCTCCGATCTGATCTACGGTTGAGACGACACCTAGCATGCTATATATCTGCATCCCTTCCAGCCCTCCGAAAACCCTAGCGCCGCCACCGTCACAGCCTCCTCCTCCCCTGCTCCCTTCTGTTGCGCCGCCGGCCGCAGCCTCCGGACCCCCGCCGCTTCCGAGATGGTACGTTCTCTACCCTCTCGTATCCTTCCGTTGGATCTCTTGAGTTCACCGCGGCGCGCTAATCTGTTCGCATCTTCATCTGTCTGTCTTACCCTCAGGCCCCGAAGAAGGAGAAGGCCCCGCCGCCGTCGTCCAAGCCGGCCAAGTCTGGCGGTGGCAAGCAGAAGAAGAAGGTGACGCTGTCCCTCTTTCTGAAGTTTTGTTCACTTTCTGTTGGTTGATACCGGATCTGCGAGGTTTCTCATGGTGGATTTGCTTGGTTGCTGCAGAAGTGGAGCAAGGGAAAGCAAAAGGAGAAGGTGAACAACGCGGTGCTATTCGACCAGGCCACCTACGACAAGCTGCTGTCCGAGGCGCCCAAGTACAAGCAGATCACACCTTCCGTCCTCTCTGAGAGGCTCAGGGTAATTGCCCCCACGCTCCCTTTTGCTCTACTTGTCTGAACATCGGAAATTCTGTTTCAATCGTATGATTATATGATGTCAATTCGCTATGTGCGGTGAGCATTATTGTTCCTCGCCAGTATATAATGTTCGGATGTCGCACTGCTAATGTCGTGCATGCTTAGTTTAACTTTCTAATTGCTGAAGATTAGATGCGGGTCATTATTTCTGTCATGATATGATTTCTATTGATAAATAGTTGCTGTGAATCTGTGCATGAATTATTGTCAGCATTGCATCTGCTGTTTTTCACATGATTGCCCACTATCGTTATGTGTTCTTATCTGTGTAGAGTCACAAGCTAAATGTTTTAATTATGTTTTGTGGAATTATTAAATCGATCTTTAAAAATGCTTGTGTAAGTTTGGATGTCTGGTCATAATTAGTTTGCTAGCAGCAAATATGTTGCTTTTCTCCCTGTTGTTAGTAGTAACAGTGTTGATTCCTCATGGATTCAGCAGTTTGTAATTGTTTCCAGGACTACTGAGATGCTCAAATGCATCTGTAAACTGATCTTACTATAGGACTATTCTTTTAGAATGTTATTCGTAGGGCATTCTATACCTTAAGACTGCTTGGGTTGTCATTGGCATAGTTGCTATTTCTTGCTCAGTAGTTCTTCCAAAGTTCTGCTATTTGTACCATCTGCCAAGACGCTGAATTTTTTCGCCATTGCGTTGCAGATCAATGGTTCCCTGGCTCGTAGGGCTATCAAGGATCTTGAGGAGCGTGGCCTGATCCGCATGGTCTCGATTCACTCAAGCCAGCAGATCTACACCAGGGCGACCAACACCTAGGGGGTGTGGTGTTGTTACTCTTATCATCAATGCTCTGTGTCTGTGATCCAAGTCTACTTTAGAACAGTTATCTTCCATCGAGTTCGCTAATGTTTTGTTGAACAAGGCACTTCAGCATTTGAAAGATTTTGTTGTCAGTTTGAGTACCGTTCTGGATTGCCTTTTATATCCCTCACAATGTCTTTTTGGGTGATGGATTCATGGCATGTTTTGAGTTATCATATGTCGTGAAATGCTTCTGAGCCGTTTTCTGTTGATTTTCGACCTAACGTGCTTAGCTGTGACACTTGTTCACTGGAACCATCCTGATTTATCACTTAATCGTTTGACAGTTACTGTATTATTGAAGGGTTCCATTGTTAAAAGCATTACCGTCTTTGTTGAAGCCTTGCATGATCTGTTAGTTACTACTACTACTACCACCTCGGTTCAAAAATACTTTATGTGCTTTTAGTTAAAATGCTTCTTAACCGTTCTCTGTCGATTTTTGAGCCACATGCTTAGCTGTGACACTGGAACTAGTCTGATTACTGTACTAGCTGAATGCCCGTGTGTTGCCATGGCTTTAATTTTTTGTCATCACTAAACATAAAATGATCACTTTGTATAATTCAGTAATTGTAGAAATTATTTTATATTTTAGAAAATTATGTTAAAAGACATTTTAATTATTTTAGAAAGTAATATATATTTTTGACTCCAATGGCCTCTTTAATATTTCAACAATCTTTACTTTGTTGATTTTCTGTATCAGACAAATCTGTACAAGATAAAATAAAACTGCATGATAATTTATACAACAAAAATCACTATTTTTTTTAAATTTATTTGTTTTCAGTAGATCTTCAATTTTTTCCACATCTCTCTCCACCTCTATCTACCATGTCCTCCCAATTTTTCCCTCTTCTCCTCACCGAACTCCCCAGATGCAATGCATATGTGATAGGACAAAACAAACCAAGACGTCAAGCAATAGAATCCCCATCTGCACGTTGACCCTATAGTGAGGAGCTCGCCGTAGCATTGCTACTCTAAATCCTAGTACCACACCTTCACAATACGGGGATCTCAAAAATATTCTCTAAAATCTAATGTGTGCTGCTGGTATCACCAGAAGACTGTTCTCCCAATAGTATGCTCCATGTGATACTCTGAAATTGATGTTCAGATTAGTGCAAAGATTTGGGATTTTCCCTTGACCAGTCCGCTCCCCTGACTCCTCTTCACGACATGGTCCATGGAAGCTTGTGGCTTCCTCCTCGTGCCCCATGGTAGCACGACTCCTCTTCACGACATAGTCCATGGAAGTTTGTGGCTTCCTCCTCGTACCCGATGGTAGCACGTCCCCAGCTCGCGTCCTTCACACGTAGCGCCCCGTCCCCATGGGCTCCTTCATGGCCTCCATGGTCAACCCATCCATATTTTCTGTCAACAAATCCTCCACTCTGCTGAGGCCGCGTCCTGATGCACGACCACGCCGTCTCCTCTCACCTCGTCTGAATCCCGGGATGGTGAAGGCCACAACTGGCGAAGGTGCTCTCGTCCTTGCGGCTATGGCCCTTGGCCTAACTTCTCCAGCGGCGATGCCCGAAGAAGAAGACAACACATCCGTAAATTTCCACGGCAATCTGATTTTGCGCCGCTTATGGTGATTGGATTATAAACCAATCATTTTTTTTGGCAAGTCACCCGGACATGGATTCCTTCTCCTGCTTCTGGTGGAGAGTCGGCGTAGAGCGCCCAAGGGGTGCACGGCCGCGAAGGTAGTTCGGGCAAGCCCGACGGTAAGAAGGGCCAAGCCCTCGCCGTCCCGTTCCACCGGAAGGAGGGTCTGGAGGTCACCGGTGACGACGGGAGATTAAAATCATTACTATTTCTGTTGAAGCCTTCACGTGACGTGCACAAGAAAGCAAGAAAACATATCTACTGCTACCACCACTTCGTGCTACCGTGCTGCCACTCCTTAAAATTCAATTTTACAAGTTTCAATTTTTTTGAAAAACATTTTTAAGAGTTCACAATTTGTGTGGGTTTACATTTTATAAAATTTTGAGAACTAAATTCACAGTATAAAAAAACAAAAAAATACAAATCCAACATAAATAGTGTCACAAAAAGACAAAAATAGAAAATGAACATAGCAATTTGTCTTTTTTATTTCTTTTTTATACTTCAAATTTAGTTTTTGAAAATTTTACTCTCTTCGTTCCAAAAAAGAGTGTCACCTTGTAATTTTTGCAGGAATACCCTTAGCTTTTTTGTTCATCAACCCTCGGTCCACCCGTGTGACTTGCTCACAGTGTCACACCACACCCGCAACCTCTCTCTACTCTGCTCTCCATCTCTATGCCCCGCCGCCGAGCTCCCCTTGAATCGCCGTGGCGCTCCCCTCGCCGTCGTGCTCCCCTCCACCTTCCCTTGGCTCTCCAAGCTCCTAGCCACGAAAAGGATTGACCTTTTGGTCCAAGACGGCGACAAATCGCCGTATCAGTGGAGTGGGAGGAGGTCGGAGGACGGCACGCAGGGACATCGTAGTAGGATCCATGACGCACCATGCTCCTCGGCGCTGCCAAGATACTAAGGACTGTGACCACCTCCTCAAGGTAAGTACTCCTCAAGGTAAGTAACTGAAATTTCGTGAACTGAACTTTCATGGAAAAATCTATAGAGAGGCGCCGCACAGCACGCTCTCCCGAACGGCCCGCGAAGATTCAGAAATACGCATTGTGTTGTCCTAACAATCAGTCTTACATCCCTTATCCCGCTTCCACCTTATCCCCTCGCGAGTACTCTACATCACACAAAATCTCTCTCTTTGAAACCATCACGGAAGCAGCGCCGTGCCGGTGCACACAGCGGGAGAGGCCGCCGCGGAACATGGAGTGGCAAGGGAGGCCTCCACCACCGAGCACACAACAGCGGGGGAGGCCGCCGCCGCGGAGCACGGAATATGGAGGCGCGTGATGACCCACAAGTATAGGGGTTGTATCGCAGTATTTTCGATAAGTAAGAGTGTCGAATCCAACGAGGAGCAGAAGGTGCTGGTGAGTGGCTAGGAGCGGGAATTCTCTGTGAATACTTAGCAAACGGATTTTTAGGGGTTTTTGATAATGCAAGTAAATAAAGTACGAGTAAATAAAAGACAATAAGAATAAATGCAGCAAGTGGCCCAATCCTTTCTTTAGCAAAGGACAAGCCGGCTGTATTATTTAAGATGACCAAACGTTCTCGAGGACACATGGGAATATCATCAAGTGCTTTCGCTTCGTATAGTTGATTAATCTTCTTTAGTTTGCTAAGTGTTGTGTGGGTGAACCTGTGCTAATGTACCGACCTTCCTAGGACTAATACATACTTGTGATTATACCCCTTGCAAGCATCCACAAGTACAAGAAAGTAATCAAGGTAGAAACCTAACCACAACTTTAAACTCTACGACCCTAACGTCCCTTGTGCAATGGTTTCTTAACGGGGGTTCAGGTTTCTGTCACTCCGGCAACCCCTACGATTAGTAGCCAAATACACAATGCATTCCCCTAGGCCCATATAGGTGAAGTTGTTTGAAATATGCCCTAGAGACAAATAGTAGTAAGGACTATTATCATATTTCATATAGTTTATGATTAAGTTTTATATCATGCTATAACAGTATTGAGTGGAAACATCAATACACGTGTGATATACAAACAACCAGGGGTTCCCAGTGAAACTCTAGTCACTGGTTTATTGGTCAACATATGATCATGTTTCCTGATCATGTGACATTTATGCCAGTTGGAAATGAGGTCATCTCATTCTGAGAATGAGATGATGAACCAATACCCAACCTAAACATCGTGACCTAATCATGTCACGAAGTTCAAGTTATGATGATTAGAAATGGATCCTCGTAGACCATTTCTTAGACCGTGAGGCTATATCAATCACTGTCTCCCGAGAGTGCTTAGATAGCATCAAACGCCATATGGTAAAACGGTGGTTATAAAGGTGTGTTCAGGTACTCGGATGAAACCGTAGAGGCAATATATGTCAAGAGCGGGATTTGTCCGTCCATGTGACCGGAAGATACTCAAGGGCCCACTCGGAGAAGTTAAATCCAATAGCTGCGTAGTGTGTGTTTTGATCACGGAGATATCACTTGTCGGAACGAGTCAAGTAGCATTGTTCAGTAACGAGATTGAACACGACATGGTGATGTCATTGATCATATCTCGGGCTATGCAAGTATCGAGTGACAAAGGGAATAAGACATGCTTGTCCCGGTTCAAACGACGAAAGATCTTCGTGGAACGCACAGGGGTCACATGGCCATCCAGGTCCCTCTGTCGATCATTGGTGCAGGAATGTCCCGACCATGTCTGGAGTGTTCCCGAACCGTAGGGTATCACACTTAAGGGCTTGATGATGCTTAGAGAGTTTATAGGATCGGTGGAATCACTGAAGAAGAGTAGGGAGAAAATCGAAAGGGTTTCGGTAAGTCCGGAGGATGTCCGGAGTGGAGGTGGAAGGTGTTCCACAGCCATGGAGGTTGAATAATATGTGAATGAATGTTAAATATTGATTTAATCATTTATTCATAATTATTTAATAAAGAGAAAATCAATTAAAGGTCAAAAAAGCTTAATGGGCCAATTTCCGGAGGGAGAAGGCCCATTAGGGAAAGGGGAGAGGGAGAGGGGCCATGGGGGCTGCCCGGCTGGGCCTAGCCCCCCCATCACGTGGGGCCCACTAGGTGGCCGGCGGCCACCCCCTCCCCCTCCTCTCCTTTAGTCCCACCCCGGGACTTTGAGGGAGGGTGTACCCCCTCCTCCCCTTATATAAAGTGGGGTATTTGGCCAAGATAAATACACCAATAATCAATAAAGGTCTCCCCACTTTTGGGAGGACCTCTAATTGATATTTTCTCTCTCCCCCTCTCTCTCTCGTGACCGTGGTCCCAAGTCTGGACTGCGCGAGCGAGAGACATCTTCACCGCGGAGCGCCGTAGCGCTGTGGGATTCGGATCTGGGAGCTCTACTTCCGCAACTGATGCTGGATCGGGGAAGCGGGAGTCATCGTCAGGCACCGGACGTGTGTAACTCCCTGCGAGGTGTCGCACTTGAGGCACTCAAGTCGTTGGAGCCAAGGAGCGCAAGGACTTCATCACGACCTTGAGGTCGGCTTCGGCTCGTCTACATCAACCACGCTCTCCCGAGCGTTGACAATGCTTTTTGGTCTTCAAGGGTAAGTTCGCGAAAAGCCCCTCCCGTAACTGTATTACTAATAGATAGGTCCTGGCAGCTTCGGGGGTTCAGGGGCGTAGAGTAAAATTTATTGTTTTCATACGCGGAACCCCAACAGTGGTATCAGAGCTAGATCTATGCATAGTAATGCTAGTACGGGTAGAACACACGAGATGTAGCGTGTGGGCGTTGATCTTTTAATTGTTACCCTCCCACGTGTACTTGTGCATACCGCAGTAATGCTTGATGAGGCGGCCCCCAACCGACTTTACGCGTTCATTCGCGAGACTGGTCCACGCTTGACATATGGCTTGTACCGTATAAAGTGGCTTAGGGGGTGTCTATCTCTCTCACATTAGTTGGTATGCCATTTGCAACGGAGGGCCCCAAAAGGGGTGTTGAATTGCAGGGGGGCGTTGCTTTGTGATATGGTTGTGGCAAAGGTAAAGTGATTACCTTTTGTTACGTAGTAGTAGATAGTCATGGAGGTGACGGACTACCACGCCGGAATGACACCGGTACCCTAGTGTCTACGGCGCCGGAACCATGGCACCGAAACCCGGTGACGACGGATGGAGATCACGACATGAAGGACCATATCACATAGCATTTACATTCAATGTTATTGTTTGTATGTCTTATTATGTGCTAGTATTAGATACTCGACAGCAGCGTAATAAGATGATCCCAGTTAAAATTACCAATGATTGTGTTCCCCCTTAGTGTGCACCACCAAGAAAGTTCTTCGGTATGAGGCGATCCAGGGTTACAGGCCTGGGTGTCAGACATATCTATGTTCGCATACAGTGGGTGTAAGGCATGTTGCACAACGAATACACTAAGGTTGAGTTGGCGAGCCTAGCACGCCAGAGAAGCGTGGACTCGGAACACGGATGGTCGAAAGATCGAGCACGAGTCGCATGAATGATGTGACCTACGTTTAGCATCCACCTTTGAACCCACATCGATGGTCGTGATCAATCGGGGGAGATGTGGCTAATAGGGGTCATGTTATCACTAGGAACCCTTTTGGGGATAGGTGTTTCTGAGTGGAGTTATCATTAACTCATTTAACTATAAACTTAGTCTAAATTCCTTTTGCAAATTATAAATGTAGATGGCTCACCGTGAAGCTTACTTTGTCATTGAGGGTTGGGTAAAGGGTGAGAAACTTAGACTTGATGGATCCAACTTCCCTAGTTGGCTTGTGCGCCTAAATGATCTCCTTACTAGGAATCATGTGGTAGACTACATACGCCGCACGATGGATTTGACTGAGCCAGACTACTATGAGACCCCACAAGAGCTGGCAGACCGCTACTATCGTCAAGAGATGTCTACCTACATTCAGATAATAATGCGTTACGGGATGGTGGACGAACTACATCCGCTCATGGGTGATCTTGATCCATATTCGATGGTGGATCAGCTGAGAGCAGAGTTCATAGGCCATGTGCGCATGTGGAAGCACGAGCTGCTTGGAGATTTCCTTTCCATACAGATGGAGGAACATACATGTCTGAAGGGTCACTTGGAGCGCATGTTTGATGTACACACAAGATTGGTCCACTTCGTGGATTACTGGATGGCTGATCCATTTGTGATAGACGTACTGCTTCGTTCGTTACCTCCCAGCTACGAAGGACATGTCCGGAGTAGCATCATGAGTGGTGATACGGAAACATTGGATTTCCATGAGTTCATATTACGTTTCAGGAACGTAAAGGTTGAACCAATTACCAGAGAGGTCATCGATGACAAAGGTATATATTTGATATACTGTTTTATAAATGTTATAATCTTGCAAACACATTTGCAGTGTTAAGTATATCTGATACTTGTTCTGTTTTGCTGAAAACAGGTCCTTCTGCATGAGAGGTGCTTGCTGGAGAGGAGGTGACGTTGCGTGTTGATGACGAGCATGATGATGATGGCCGACGACACTCTCCCTTAACATTTATCTTTTAGTTTGTGTTTTAGGATGATTAATGTAATCAAGAGACTGTGAACTTCTTTAGTGTGTCTCACACTTCGTGAGACTGTTATTGACTATATATGGAACACATGCCTAAGATTGTCTAGTACTTGGATGCTTTATCTTATTTATCTGCTATTGCCCTATGTTCTGATTGCTATGTGAATTGTCTTGTCCATGCAACGCCCGTCCATCCATCCCTATGCCTACCGCACTCGAATCCCATTGTTTACTGCTTTTGTTACTACTGTCTTTGCTTTACTACTGCTGTTACTTTACTATTCTTACTACAATACTGTTGCTACTGATAAACTACTGTGAGCAAGATTGTTTCCAGGTGCAGCTGAATTGACAACTCAGTTGTTAAGGCTGATAAATATTCTTTGGCTCCCCTTGTGTCGAATCAATAAATTGGGTTTCACTTCCCTCGAAAATACTACGATACACCCCCTATACTTGTGGGTCATCAATGCTCATTATGGTTACGCCGCAGGTTTCCACCATGACAGCATGGATTAGACCGGCGGCCCAGGCGTTTCTCTAACACACATACATAACTCCATGGACTTACAAGCTCCCCTTTCATTTCACACCGACGACATCCATAGACAAAAGAACATGCTATCAACTAGGTACAAAGTACCGATGCAATGTTGAAAGTGTTCCCCATGATAACACAGTTCTGCTAATTCTCAACTTATAAAGCGCAAGCATATACGCAAAATAGATGGGCACAATGGTTCAAGTTTATTAAGTGCAAGAAAGTAAAGTGTGCCATCAAGTTCGTGAGAGCTTTAATCACTAGTTTTCACATAACAAGTTTAATTTGGAAGGTAGATAAAAACATAAATTTACTTGGAATAGCAATAGTGCTAATAGGTAGGTATGGTGGACACAAATGGCATAGGTTTTGTTTTAAGGATTGGATGCACGAGAAGTATTCCCTCTCAGTACAGGTTTTTGGCTAGCAAGGCTGGGTAGCAAGCATAAGAATTGAAGGAAACAAACAAACATACAAGTGATAAAAACAAACACGCAATCTTCCTTGGAAGCACAAAAGATCTTAACTAGAGAATACTAGACTTATGAGCAAATCAAGAAAGAAAGATGATAAAATTATATTTTTTAGAGTACTTTTATCTTTTCATTTAATTCTCAAAATAGTGTTGCTACTGACCGAGCCAGGTTTGCCAAAACCAACTAAATTAACTCAATGATCCCAAAGTGATACCAATACTAACGACAAGATGAATCATATAACCATGAATTGAAAACTAAAATAAGATATGCAAAAGAGTAATGATAGAACTTCTCATTAATATTCTATAACGTCAACTCACACCAAGGGATACATAGATATCTAACGAGAGAGGGGACACTTCCATAATGCAAACCATCCTACTTGATAACTTCTCTATTCATGATATGCCTCTACTAAAAAGGTAAAAAGATAGAAGATAGTGATATGATACCGCGGCACTCCCCCAAGCTTGGAAGAAACCAAGGGGATGCCAAAACCTGATGACGAATTACTCCTTCGACGGTGGTGGCATTCTCTCGATGAGCTCTTTGATTAGTTTCCCCAAGTCCTCGATCTCAAAGGTGAGGGTACGAATCAACTCCGAGTTGTGCTCGATGCGGTGCATGATCATGTCAGGTTGTGAATCCTAGGTCTTGCGATTCTTTTCCCACTCTTCCTCCTTGAAGTCTTCTTTTCCTGCATAGCTAGAACGAGGCAAATCCCAATTGGAGGGTAATTTCTCCTTGGGAATATTCTGGTATTGATGCTCATGGATAGGGGTATGGAAAGGATTCTTGATGCGTGGAGGAAGTGATCAGGGAGCCAAACAGTGACGTGGAGGTTTCCCTCCAGTTGACATCCGTGCAGTTCTCCTAACCCTGGCAGATCTTGCCAACACTCCAATGCTTGCAATGGTAGTGCCGGTGTGCTTTGACTCCTCTTCATCTTCACTCTTGATCTCCTTCTCCTGCCCGGGGTCTTGGAGGTCTTCCTCCATAGGCTCCTTCCCTTTATCCTCGACGGACACCATTGTGCTTCTAAACTTTCACGAATAGTTCCTGGAAGAAATAGATCAAAACGAAAACACGATGAGAACATGATGTACGAATCTCGGGGGATCCGGGGGATTATATATTATGAAGTTTTACAACAAAAGGAAGGTACTGGGAGAAAACGGGTCGGATACGGAGTCCGGGGCGGCCACACCACCTGGTGGCGCGGCTAGGGGTGGGCCCGCGCCACAGGGTGGTGTGAGCCACCCTGGCTCCGTTTTCGTCCCTCTTTCACTTCGTAGCTTTTCTTGTTGGATAAAAACTCCAAGAATATAATTGGACAGAATTTTCGCGGAACTTTTCTTACCAAAACTGTTACCTATTAGAAACGGACTCTACAGGTCTCTGAAGTTGGCGTTTAGTAGATTCTTCCGGAGTCACTACTTGAATAACATCAATAACTTCATCTTCATTCTCATATTTCTCGAGTCATGAAAACCTTTCACTTTCTTTACACCATTTTCTCCAATAACCTGGAAATTTCTTTCACACAAAACTTCACACAATTCTCATTAACAACATTAGTGTAAGCGAGATAATAAACCTTTTAGGTTCGAATTCAACTGAAATCCATCAAATCATAAGATACTTTAGCAACTCCTTCTGAAAACCCAAAAAGAATTCAAAAAGGAAATCGATTTAAGAAGCAAATGCAAGAGTGGCAAAATCTGTCAAAGCAGAGCATCAGGTAAAGATCAATTTTTTTGGAAATCTTTTGTTGCTCAAATCAAAAAGTGCAAAACTAACGAAAGTTAAATAATAACCTGGGGAAGAAACATAAAAAATTACAGCTCAATCCGATATACATAGATCTCTCACAAATTTTTACGGTGAAGCACAAAAATCTGTTTCGGGACAGAAACTTCCCCAAATCTTACTTCTCTCTCATTAGAGGTTGATCTTGACACAAAACCAAACAAAAAGGATAAGGAGAGGTTATTACAAAAGTAATAACTTCCAAGACTCAAATAAACAAAAACAAACTGAAAGCAAAAATAAATTGGGTTGTCTCCCAAAAAGCTCTTTCTTTATAGCCATTAAGATGGGCATGATAATTTCAATGATGCTCACATAAGAATATGAATTGAAGTGAAAAAGAGCATTAAGAAGCAAAAATACACATGTTTATGTCTAACCCACTTACTATGCAAGGGAATTTTGTAAACAAACAAGTTGTTGAAACCAGAGGCCACTAGCATAGGAAGGTAAAACTAGTGCAACATAAAAACTTTCAGCATAAAACGAGAAAATTTGATATTATTGAGATGCATAAGAATAGTCTTTCCTCTCTCATAATAACTTTCATTATCATGCATAAACTTAATATATATATCTATCACAAGAACCATTGTAGCATTGATCACTTATCCTAACAGAAAACACCGGGACACTAGCTCTCATAACACTACTTTGTGAAACAATATTAGGGATATCCTTACAGAGGATAGTGTGTCCCTCTTCTACATATTTAGTATTTTTTTTTTCACATTTGCTATTATAGGTTCATCATCCATTTGTTTATCAGGTTCAACATCTTTATTAGTACTTTCATTAACCATACTAGCTATCATAGAATGTTCCTTTATCTTAACCGGGAAAGGCATTTTCTCAATGTAAGGTTCAGGTAAAGCATGATTAGCAGTATAAACTTCAGTATTTCTTGCAGGAACACTCTTAGCAACATCTTTATAAGCTTCATGATACTTATTCCACTTCTCTTTAGGCACTTCAATATAGGAAGCAAAAGCCTTAAAATAAGTTGCAATAGCTTGAGAGTCTAGACCATAAGCATTTTTAATATTTTGAAAGTCATCAGTTTCCATAAAAGATTCAATGCATTCATAATCATAATTTATACCTGACTTTCTTCTATTTTCATTCTCCCATGCTTCAGGATTGTCTTGAATACGGTCCAGAAGATCCCATTTAGCTTCTTCTTCCATGCGAGTGAATGATCCAGCACAAGAGGCATCCAATAAATCCTTATCATATAGAGGGAGTCTTGCATAAAAGTTATTGATAATAATATTGTGAGGGAGCTCATGAATGGAACATTTGAGCATTAGTAACTTTAATCTCCCCCAAGCTTGAGTTGTACTCTCTCCATCAAGAGGTCAAAAATTGTATATTTGATTCCGATCTTTATGAATCTCACTAGGAGGATAAAACTTTGAATAAAAGAGATCTACTATTTCCTCCCATTCAAGAGCTTAACCATTCTTCAACAGTGTATACCATTCCTCAGCTCTCCCTTTTAGTGATAATGAGAATAACTTCTTCTTAACTTGATCTGTTGTAATACCTGCACACTTGAACAACCCGCATAATTCATGTATAAAGAGCAAATGATCACCGGGATGGACAGTTCCATCTCCAACATAATAGTTATCCATAACACGATCAAAAGTATCATTCTCAGCAGGTGGTGGTTTGTCTACTACCTTAGCAGTGGTAGTAGCATTACGAAATAAGAAACTCAGCGAATTATCCATATTGAAAATAAAGCAACTAACAGAAGTAAACAATACTCATAGTAGAGGTTTCCTTTACCAGTTCCACTCTCCAATAGCGCTTCACTCTCCGGCAACGGTGCCAGAAAATAGTCTTGATGACCCACAAGTATAGGGGGTGTATCGCAGTATTTTCGATAAGTAAGAGTATCGAACCCAACGAGGAGCAGAAGGTGCTGGCGAGTGGCTATGAGCAGGAATTCTCTGTAAATACTTAGCAAACGGATTTTTAGGGTTTTTTGATAATGCAAGTAAATAAAATACGAGGAAATAAAAGAAAATAAGAATAAATGCAGCAAGTGGCCCAATCCTTTCTTCAGCAAAGGACAAGCCGGTTGTATTACTTAAGATGACCAAACGTTCTCGAGGACACATGGGAATATCATCAAGTGCTTTCGCTTCATATAGTTGATTAATCTTTTTTAGTTTGCTAAGTGTTGTGTGGGTGAACCTGTGCTAATGTACCGACCTTCCTAGGACTAATACATACTTGTGATTATACCCCTTGCAAGCATCCACAAGTACAATAAAGTAA
Organism: Avena eriantha; assembly: GCA_910589775.1. NCBI lineage: Eukaryota > Viridiplantae > Streptophyta > Magnoliopsida > Poales > Poaceae > Avena > Avena eriantha. Next base: position 201,746,878 of record OU342744.1, on the reverse strand, counting down.
TTAAGATAGAAACCTAACCACGGCTTTAAACTCTAAGACCCTGACGTCCCTTATGCAATGGTTTCCTAACGGGGTTTCAGGTTTTTGTCACTCCGGCAACCACTACGATTAGTAGCCAAATATACAATGCATTCTCCTAGGACCATATAGGTGAAGTGTCATGTAGTCGATGTTCACATGACACCACTAGAAGAAGTACACCACAACTTAAATATTAAACTATTGAATCTTTCTCAACACAATTCCACTACTAACAACATGACTTCTCCCATGTCCTCAAGAACAAAATGAACCACTCACAAGACATCATATGGATCATGATCAGAGATGAAATAATGATGTGTAACAATCTAAACATAAACAATAATTCGATGGTTCACTCAATAGCATTCACTACAAAGAGTAATCAACACCGGGAAAGTTTCTCCTAAGGACTATGCAAGATTCAACCCAATTGTTACAGCGGTATGGAGATGGTAATGATGCTGCTGGTGGAGATGATGGTGGTGATGATGATGATGTTTCCGACGAAGTCCAGCTTGATGGCGGTATTGATGGCGACGATCTCCCCTCTCCGGGAAGGAATTCCCCCGGCAGAATTCTGTATGTCAGAGAGATCTTTCTCTCTCGGTGTTTTCCGCCCCGCAGAGGCGACGGAATCTTTCTGTGGTCGCTCCCCGAGTCTTAGGGTTTCAGGAGGATAATATACGCTAGAGGGGAGAGCTAGGGGTGGACCAGGGCGGCCACACCACCTGGTGGCGCGGCCTAGGGTGGCCCGTGCCAGGGGGTGGTGTGGGCCCTCTGTGGCCCATCTCCACTCCTCCTTCTGGCAGCCTTCATCTTCTAGAAAAATAGGATGTTTCATGTATTTTCCCGGATTTTCTGATCTTCGCGAATTTTGCCTCCAAACAGCACATTTTCCATCGGAATCCTGACTACAGCGGTTCATGCTCCAAAAATCATCAACCATGCAAAAACAGATGAAATAACATAAGTATCATCTCTTAATATGAAATATATCAATGAATAACAGTAAATTATGATATAGAATAGTGATGCAAAATGGACGTATCAGCGCATGCCGGTAAGCACATCGAGCCACGCTCGCCAGGAGTCCCGTTTTATGGTCGTGATCTGCGCCATGTGGGCGCCAGTACCGGCGATGAGGATGCGCGAGCCAGGGTGTCTCCACAAGTTACCTGGGCAGGGTCGCAGGCACACTCCGTCAATGGCGGCCAACAAGCATGATTAGTAGGGGAAGTCGATGCCGAGGCTTGGCAGCTTGGTAAGGAGGCCGCACAACAGCTCCAGAAAGCTCGAATGAGCTAGCTGCAGCACCGGTAAGCGATGGGTCGACGGCCCGACAGAGAATGCCATTGTCACACTCTACTTGAGCTCGGGACGGATGCGTGTTTGGTGTATGGCAGCAGGCGTGCCGGAGTGGCAAGCAGCAGTTGCGCGGCGTGCATTATGGCCTCCCTCCATGCACGATCTGCTCCTTTTGTGCTTGAGTGGACGTCAGTCGTTGCGGGCTAGCAGCGAGGCACTAGTCTCTTCCTGTTCCATTTCAATCGGATTCACGATGCAGCGGAAGGAGATTAGATAGAGCATCTCAAGAGGCAATTAGGCTTACTTAATCTCGCAATTCGATTAAATTAATCTGACAATTAGGCTAACTTAATCTGATAATTAGTACTATTGCAACTAGGACCTAATTAAGGTGGTCCTTATTCAAGCTTAATCCTGGCAACTAGAAGTAGTTAATCTTGCAGCTAGGAACTAATTATGTGGTAAGTAGTTAGTAACAATTCGACCTGATAAACTTGGCCTAATTATCCTCTCAATTGGTAATCTGTCAATCGTGCCTAATTAATTTGGTAACTAGGAGTAGTAGTTAATCTGGCAGCTAGGGACTAATTATGTGGTAGTTAGTAATAATTCAACTTGATAAACTGAGCCTAATTATCCTCTCAATTGTTAATCTGGAAACAGTACCTAATTAACCTGGCAATTATGCTGCCATATTACTACTAGCTGTAATTAATCCGGTAATTGGTAATACTGTAGACCGTCTGTGATATGAATGGTATATAGAGACATGCATGTAATGATTTTAGTCATCTTAATATACTAGCAGTACTACTGTAGTGACGTGACATGGACACAGCGAAAACTATGTGAAAGAACTTGACTGTTGTAAAGAAAATATGTTGATGCGATTTTTGGCTGGACACAGCTGCTTCGTACAAGCTGTCACATGCATATGCAGCTAACTTTCGACAGCACGAATGCATGTGGTGCCCTGCCACAGTCAGCGCGTGCAGGCGCCGCACGGCCGCGCCAATATGCAGAGCCGCGGTATAGCACTGTCCTTAACTTTCATTGCCATCGTCAGGTGTCGTCTGGGACAAACTTCTTTCTCTTCTTGAACGGAGTACTCAAGCTCGTTCGTGTGTGTGCCTTGGCTACTGATTAGTAGTGGTATGCTAGCATCTAGGACGTGATGCCTGAATGGAAGAATCGGTTCTCCTTGATTAAATTCCACGTTTATGAATACAATGCGATTAGTAGTGATACACCATTCCTTCAGTCTGGTTCACTGATTGTGATTTGCTGAATATCTGTCGAGTACCAATAGCGAAACTTGAAGTAAAATTAAGGCATAAATTTCTTGGAGGCACAAACTTGACTACCCTGTTGGAGTACATCTTGTAGGAAAATAGTGCATGTCCAACTGAATGAATATGCTGTCACAATCTACATGGTTACATTTCTGTGGATTTAACCGGGGAGCTCCGCTTCATGATAATCTGATTTATCCAATATTTATAGCTGTCGTAGATTCTAATTATGCATTGGATTATTCCTATACTCCCTTTGTTAAAAGTGAATAGGCCAAACAGTTCTTTCTCAGGTACTCCCTCCGTTTTAAAATATAAAATGTTTTAGCTTTATAAGGCAAATGTATCTAGACTTCTTTTAGTATGTAGGTTCACTCATGTTTGAAATAAATCTACACTAAAAAGTCTAGATATATCTCCTTCATAAACCTAAAACATCTTATATTTTCAAACGGAGGGAGTACTGGCTAAGTTAGTAAACTAGTTATTTCTTGTGTGCAGCACTATTTGTTGTGTGGGATTATTCATGTGCACTAATTTTTTCACTGTCGTGTTCTTTCTTGGAGTACTGGTCTTACTACTGATACGTTAGGAGTATTAGTTGGTGCTGTAGAATTGTTTGCAAATGAATAGAGATTGTACATGTATATAGAGATTATTGTATTGTTCGATGGAGTACATATAGTGCAGAACTTGTACAAATAGTGCAGGTACAGAGGGAAGGAGTACATATAGTGCAAGTACATACAGAACTGGTACTCCTAAACATACAATATTTGCAATCTGCTCTTTCTAAACAAGGATTACAACATGTAACCTGCTCTTTCTAACAAATTACTCCTTCTTTCCTTTTTTTTCTTGTGTGTTGCTCTATTGGACAAGGAATATTACTCCATTAGTGACCGGCTATAATTTCTAAGGCTTCACGATAGAGTTCACCATCAACTCGTAGATCCCTAGGTAAACTTTCTTCCCTCGGCATTTTATCTTTGTACATGTGGGGTATCTTATGTACCATGCCTCCTTCATTTTTCATAACTTCCACCAAGACTGACCGTAGAGTTATGAACACTTTGACTAGCTTAGCAACATCATAATGTTATATGCCTTTTCAACACATAGTATTAGTTCATGAATATTGTTTGGTTCACTCTCGCGTGCTAAGGATTGAATAGCCCCGAAGAAGCAAAGGTCCAACACATTCATATCCGGAGAATTCAGAGGTTGCTGCATGAGCTTGATATCTCGCCCTGTATCTGCTACAACTGCTAGAAAAGTTGGGTCAGTAGACAAAACATGTGTTCGGGCGTTATCTTGTTGGATATAGATCATCCCTTCATCATCTTCAGGCCATATCACTTCAATGGCTAGAAGCACCTAGTCACATAGATATTCTCTCATCACATCCCTAGTAACTACCACTGCTTTATTTCGATAGTGCCTTTGTCCCTGTTTTTGGAATTCTTTACTGCTGCAAATTCCTTCACAAATGCCCAGATCCCTATCTTCCCATCAAAAGTGAGCAGACCAGCAGTGTCATACCTTGGCTTGGTCACTGCGCAAAGAAACATTACTTTTCCTATGCAGTTTTTGTTCTGAACACTGCACTCAGGATCCGTTTATTCAGGCAAAAGGTAGTAGGTTCTTCTTTTTTTGGTCATGTCGAACCATTTTTCGCCAGTGCACTATGTTGTGCATTTCCTTGAAGGTGGGCATGGCATTTGATAGTGTAAATTCATCCAGCATTGAGACACAGAACTTGAGCCTGTCTATTTTGTTGGTTGGTCTTAGATATGGCTTTACACTGCTTGTGTGTCGCCAAATGTCGCCCAAAACAAACCTTCTCTGCAACGTTGTATAGGCAACATCCAAAGACCTCGCTAGTGCCCTCATGGTTGACTGTTGGTTGAAAGCGATTGTTGGCATCCTCTCGAGACCAAGGTCTATCCTCTTGCGACCAGATCTTCCTTTCTTTGTGTTAGACACATCAACTTTTTCCTGTCTTTCAATCTGCCCCATTGCCTTTTTCCATATTCTCTCGATGGTTATTACACTTGTTTTCAGTAGACCAGCTACTAGTTCTTTGTCCTTTGGTTGTACTTTAGTTCCGTGATCTTTACTGAGTGCTTCTAATGCCAAATATGCTCCAAACCTGTGATTATTTGGCAGTTTTTTTGTTCTTGACAGCTGATCAACTACAAAATGATGAAACTGTGTTAGTGTTGGGTTCACAGTATAGAAAACAAAAAAATTCCTACGATGAGACCTACGAAGCACCAAGATATATCTACTAGATACAAGCAACGGGTGGATATATATCCATAGAGATCATACCCTTGAAGACCGACAAAGTGTAACGAGATATGACTCGTGGATGATGTAGTCGATCGCTTTCCGATCTCAAGATCAAAAGGAAGTCCTAGCGCCACAAATCAGCAGCGCATCCATGCTCGCACACATGTCCGGTCCACAAAACAACCTCCGCCTCCTCGCTCCAGCGATGCAGCGGAAGCAGCAACTCCTTCCAGACGAAAAGCTATCGGAAACATGTATATCACTAATCCGAGACTATGGGGGAATAATTCTAGAGGGGAAGAGAGATCCTTCACAAGGAGGTGTGAGTGAGAAGGAGGGAGAGGGGGGCAGACCCTCCCCATGGCCGACGGCCATGGTGGGTGCCCCCACCTCTTCCTCATTCATGTGGTGGAAGAGCCACTCACATAAATTTGGCCTTCCATTTTCTCCACTCAAAATCCCACTCAAAATGTATTAAATTTTCACCAAATTTAATACAACTCTCATTTAATAAAACTCTTTTATTTATTTTATTCAGAATTTTGTTAATTACTTTAATTAACAAACATTCACATAAAACCACCTACAACATTTCAATATCACATGCAGAACCAATTTTAGCAATTTCACCCGAAACAATTTCGGTGTCCATTGAAATAATTCCAGCGCTTTGTCAATATTTTCTCTGGAACACATTTGCTCCAAATGGTGCCGGTATCCCTTAAGTGTGTCACCCTACGGTTTGCGAATAATGCAGACATGATTGAGACTCTGTCTCAGATCAATAATCAGAAGCGGGACCTGAAGATCCATACTGACTCCCACACATTCAACGATGAATTTTGTGATCATGAGAACCTTTAACGCTAGTAACTAAATTCCTTTGTCTCGCGATATATTACATGTCTGAGATTCGATAATCGGTATCTCAATACCTAGTTTGATCTTGTTATCGATATGCACTCTTTTCTCGTTCTCGTGATATAACATTCTAGTGATCACATCACTTGCTTGCAAGCTATCTCAATGTGATATCACCGAGATGGCCCAGAGTATATCTATCTGTCATCGGTATGAATAAATTCCACTCTTGATCTATGAGTCTCAATATAATACCTTCGGAGTATCTGAATCCACCTTTATAGTCACCCTATTATGGTGTGACGTTTGATGTTATCAAGTTGCTCTTTCAGTGTTAGCAATTAACATGATCTCATGGTCTAAGGACTAAGATTACTTCGTATGATGTTATAGCAAATAAACATAATGACTTTGATCGCAATGCTATAATTCGGATGAATGTTCATCACATCAATTCACCAATACTGTGACCTCGTTATTAACAACATCCAATGTCCATGATCAAGAAACCTTGATCATCTTGTTAATCAACGAGCTAGTTTAGAAGAGAGACATAACTAGAAACCTTTATTTGTTTATTAAACACACATATATTAACGTTTCCAATTAATACAATTATAGCATGAAAACTAAACATCTATCATACACTTGGAATACGACAATAACAACTTTATTATTGCTCTCAGGACATATTCCCTTCAGTTAGATGCAGCCATAACAATATGAAATTGTTAAAAAAATTGTAGTCAGATTTAAATGGCTGTTGGTACTACCATATTTTGTTTTAGGTTCATACATTAACTAAATCTTTAATTGGTGCTACAGTATTGTCTTTATGAGTCAGCTCTGAGTATTACTATTATGTCAATGGATCTTGCCTGCAGTTCCCAATCTCAGCAAGAATAACAAATTAACAGTGCTAAGCTGCATTTACACTATGGCCGGTTTTGTGATCTTCATGTGCTCGATGGTTGCGAATTGCAGTATGCTACAAATAACTATGGTTATTGTCTTTAATTCTTCTCTAGGAACTAGAAATGGTGCATATGTTGTTTCCCTCTTGTGTCTTTAATTCTTCTCTGGGAACTAGAAATGGAACTACAAATACTGCTCATATACTTCACTATCTAATGTACTTACTGCTCATGCATATACTGTTTGCAGTACCTGACGAAGATCCGAAGGAGGATAAAGATTCGGAGGCGAAGGAGGACGAAGATGCGGTGGCACTTGATGATGCATCCATCAGTGGCAGAGAGGCGCATAGGCATCGAGCAGGCCAGCGGTGATTTAGCAAGTAGGCTGGCCGAGGAGCGTAGGCAGGAAGAAGGCCATCGGCGATTCAGCGAGCAGGCTGGTCGGAGGTGCGGAGACAACGAGAAGACCGCCGGCGATTCAACGAGCCAGTGAGGTGCGAAAAAAACGAGAGGCCTGTCGATTCAGGGAGCCGCAGACACAGCGAGTAAGGCCACCGGCGATTCAGCGAGGCGTTGTGGCCGCGAGAAGGCCGGTGGCGATTCAGCGAGGCGCGGAGGAAGCGAGAAGGCCGGTGGTGATTCAACTGAGCGGGCCGGTAGCAAGGCGAGCACGCGCTGCACCACTGGAGCAAAGCTAGATCTACAGGGGAGCGAGGCGAGTGTGCACGGCCACGGACGGCGACGTGGACGCTTGCCCCCGCGGAGCAGCTAGCTAGCTGCCAGAGGAATTTGCGATTGTTGGAGAGCTATTTAGCTATGCGATCCAGCGCCCGCGCGTGGATATGGAGTTGCTAGTGTCGGAGGGGGTGCTGGCGATGGAAGGGGGTGTTGGCGAGCCGATGGAGGAGCTGGCCGGAGCTGGCCGGGGGATGGATCGACTCGATCAACGTAGGCGGATGGAGCGATTGATTTGATTGTGCACTTAGTTGTTAGAATTTGAATTGTAGTGGGTCTTGATGTAAAATGGAATAAGCCGGATCTATATGTTTCCTCCTGACACTTTTTTCGGATCGGAGGGAGTAATAAATGTTACCACATATTGTGAACCCTCTCAAATGTTTTTCATTTTTTTAAAAACTTGTAAAATTAAATTTTAAGGAGTGGTAGAAGGGATGGTAGCACTAGATATTCTCTCGGTACAAAGAAGTTAGGAACCGTTGGAGTTAATCTCGTACTACGTGTAAGAGCATCTCCACTCGTTTGGTGGTTCTCAAGGCCAAATTTAGGTTCGTATGAAGTGAAATAGGTTCGGATGGATATATTTTTTTGGCCTGGGAATGGCCTGGGAATGACGGTTCTCAGCCGCGTTCCCAGCGCCGAGCGGACCGGAGCGGCAAACTGGGCGGCGAAGGACGACAAGACACAGTCGACGACGGCCACTCGCCCGACACCGTTTCCTCGCCCAATGTCGGCAATCCCTGATGCGGTACTTGAAGCAGTCATCCCCCATCACGGCTGGCGCCAGCAGGTAGGAGAAGTGCAGCGTGGCAGGGTCCAGTACCAGCACGCGGCCGGAGCTGCAGATGTGCCAGTACATCTTCCCGGCAGCGTGTACGCAGCGGCTCTCGAACCACCAGGGATCGAAATCGACCGCGACCTCCTCGTCCCGCAGGAGCGCGCGCCAGTGGCCCTCGCCTTTGTCAACGGACGCGACCCAGGCGCATGGGTACCTTACGTCGATGGCGAAGCAGACGGCCTCGAAGCAGAGCTTGCTCAGGTGGACACGGGAGGGCAGTGTGAAGCCGACGTAGTACCTGGAGTTGCGCCGGCAGTGGTCACCGGGCACCGTGTCGCGCGGCGGCGACGGCAGGAGGAGCACGCGCCGACGGGTGGCCAGGTCGAGAACGAGGAGGCAGGGAGGAGGTCGGAGAGGAGGGCGGAGAGGATGAGCGGGAGGAGGTCGGAGAGGACGGGCGGGCGGAACGGAGGGCGGCGGCGGACTTGGCGATGGGGGAGAAAGGACAGAGAGGTGGGGGAGAGAGAGGGACACATGTTGGAGAGGGACTGGCTGCGGTTTCATCCGGGCGTTCCTAGCCCGTTCCCGGCTTCGTGGATCGGTCTGGGAACCCCGGACATATTTTCGACAAGAATCTGCCTGGGAACCTCTCCTAGGAACGCTACTGGGACGTTTTTTGTAAATCCGAATGAAAAACGTCATGAGAATAGCCTCTTAGGAATGCTAGCGGAGATGCAAAGAGAATTGATGGGTTTTTTAGTTCCTAGATTAAAAGGAAGTCCGGCTCCTGTACGAGAGGTGACGATCTCATACGGTGCTCCATACCCGAAGGCCTACTTCCTCGTCATGAAAGTTTCCGGTATCCACACGATGACACGAAGGCCTACTTGCTCGTCGAGCACATCATGGGCAGTGCCGGCGGCTTTCTGAAAGTTTTCTGTATACCTGGAAGGACCATTTTCTCATCTCCGTGATTCCGGTATCCACTGCTAGAAAGACCGCTCTCGTCGCCATTCGACACCCTGGTCTCCTAAAGGATTTTGGATCCGCTGCTAGAAGGACCGCTATATTTTGTTGTTGGGCTACGTCCATAGACGAGCAGGTGTTATTGGCTTCCCAAAACAATGGTTAGCCTCCTATATCTATTTCATATTAGGAGTTCATGTTTAGGCCAATTTTAAGTCATATAAATTAGTTTTTACAAGAGCTACTGAAAAAATCTGCCTGTCTGACTCACGGGGCAAATAAATGAACCCCTGGATCGCTATGATGCTAGCGACGTGTTTGTGCTCTTCTATTACTAGATGATACCCCGCGCGTTGCCGTGGGACATTTGGTAAAAAATGTCATTGATATGAGGAAATGTAAGAATGCCGATTATAATTAATTGCCATGTCAACCTTTTGTGTTACAACAACAGTGAAGTATTCTAAAAATCATTTCTTGAACTAACATATATATTATCTCAGCATAAACTTTAGTACCTTGCAATATGGTTGTACCAATAGACATTTAAACATTGTGAAAAAAACCACAAATAAGTTATATATGACTGTTTCATTATTATAATTTGTTTGAATGGGTATGTGAAGCAAATTTGCAATGAGTAGGTACACGATAAAAAAATCTTCTTTGAGAATCGGTAATTCTAAGCATATCCTCGACCTCATAATGTAATCCGAACCACGCTTTGATGTATTAACTGTGATGGTTGAGGCAATGGATAATACTCCTCTCACATTCACAGAGGGAATTTGTGGACCGATAAATGCATCTTGGATAAATGCATCTTTGATGTATTAGGAGAAGCTTTATCAATCCACTGGAAAATGAGAAAACAGAGAACACAGTGCTCAGTCAGTTCATTTTTTTTTTGGCCCGGGAAAAGAGATTTAATTGAGAAATGACAGTGTTACAATCATTCGTAATTGCTCGGGCAGTCCCCTGGGGATAGTTCGGGAGTGAATTCTACCAATCTTAGAGAGCTCGTGGCTGGCACGATTTGCCTGACGGTAGATTTGTTTAAACTAATCTCTCTCTCCCTTAACATGTCCTGAATGGCTCGGATTCTCTGCGCATGCATGGAAACATTCGGTGTTCCTTCTTTTATCAGCTCGACAGCTTCAGAGAAATCAGTCTCTACGGTGAAGCTTGTCGTCGTCCAGTTCAGAGCAAGCGCGACACCCTCTTCCATCGCGACCAGTTCCGCCTCCGGTGCATCCGAACAGTGAAATAATGTCTTGTTGCTGCAACGATGACTGATCCTTGATGATCTCTCAAGACCATACCTGCACCTGCCTCATCAGAGCTACCATCAGTATTAAGCTTCATCTACCTTCGATTTGGAGTAGTCCATTTAGCCCGTTCTCTTGTTTTCGTTTCTCTTCCGTCGGGCATGGTGGTAAAGCCATGGTTATAAGAGACCACCGTATTTCCTTTCACTAGATCTGCAAGAGGGTTTTGCTGCTTGATTGCTAGCGAGTCCAGGTAGATTGCAAGAAATCTTTTGGATCCCTCAACCGGCAGCATAGGTTTGTCATGCGTTATTTCATAACCATCAGCACTATGGCGCGTTGAGTTTCTGGTATCAGCCATAACAAATGAAGTGTCCATTCCCTACCATTGTGAGTCATTGTGTCATTAGGCAAGTCCCAGATCGAGATCTCATCATTCATTCCAACACTAAATACTGAAGCCTGTTAGCTTTGCGATAATCAAATAACGAAGAATGAAAATAAAATCGCAACAAAGAGGACACAGATTTAACGTGGAAAACCCTCTCCAACAAAGAGAGAGAAAAATCACGGGCGCCAACCAGCGAAACTTCACTATAACGGGGAGTGTTTACACAACGCCGGAGATTTCACAGATGCAACTTATCTCAACCGGGCGGTTTACAAGAAGTATATATAGCGGCGGTAACCTAGGTCATCAACGATCCCAACCGGCGGATTTCACAGATGCAACTTATCCCAACCGGCGACGGACCACACTCCGCTCCGTCAAAAGTTGGTCTTTACTTTATAGAATTTGGATCAACATATATAACAAAGCCAATATACGCACGTATACTCATGAGAAGGTTACAATATGCAAGCAAGTAGAAATCCTTGAATTGTCATGCCATGTTCCCCAATCATAGAAACAAAGTACTTTTTTCGCCTGTAAGAAGATTTCCTTTAGAAAAAGATAAAAAAATTAGTGAAAGAACGTCCAGGTCTTGGAAGAACTTCCCGCTGTACATGCAATTCCAACGGATGCAGGTCCTGCTCTCGGACGTTTATAACCAAAAAAAAACTATCGAACCCAAATCTCCTGTACAAGAAGCCAGTATAGTCGCACCTTGGACTGCCCATTGTTCAGCAGGAGAAGAAGTAACCACATACCTGATCCAAACCCCTAAATAACGACAGAAAAATCCTTGATCAAAGGTTTCAGTGTGGCTTGCCTTGAAAACAGTCTAAACGATGTGGCTCGCCAGCGGCAAACACTCACCGTACCGGAGGCCGGAAGCAATGCGAACAAAGAGGATTGAGATGGAGCACGGCATTTTAAACAGGGGATAATCTGCGTCAAACTCCTCGTATGCCTCCAACATTTTACCGTACAGTAATTTCTGGGGATACAGTGGGAAAGAGGAAGAGAACACGCCACCGCTGAGATCATGGTGAAGAGGAAGCGCCAATGGTCACGCACAGGCCAATGGACAAAATAATACAATATTTGTTGCGGTTTGGAGACCACCTAAGGTAATGGGCTGTATGTATTCTGGAGTAATGGGCTATTGCATGTGGGCTGGAATGTTGGATTGCGCGTGGACTTGAAAACAGTAGCACTAGTTGGAACGGGCAATGCTAGCTTACGGTCACCCGTGTTACGATTAAAATTCCGACAGCTACTATAGCACCGGGCCTGACGGAACGAGCCACACCGGAGAGAGGGAAGAAGAGAAGAGGGTGACTGCTGCCGCCTCTCGCCCCCTTAGCCACCGCCGGCCGAACCGCCTGCCCCCGCTTCTCCGCCCCCGCAGCCACCGCCGGCCGAACCTCCTGCCACCGCCTCGCCGCCCCGCCCTCCTCGAAGCTCCACCTCCGCCGGTCTGCCGCCGCCCCGGCCATCCATCTAAGCACCGACTCTATCACGTTTGTCTCCAGCACCGGTGACCCGCACCCCCACCCCCGTTAAGTTTCCTCCTCACCTACGATGGCGCCGCCGCTGGCGCGTCGTGTGTCGCTTCCGGCGAGGCCCTGGCTCGCCATCGCCGTCTCCGTCGTGGCCAGCCGCGACATCACCGGCTCTGGCGAGGTGGCCTTTCCTCCCCTCATCTCTGTTTCTCTTTTTCTGCAGGGAAGCACAAGCCGGAGGAAGAAGAAAGGAAGGAAAGTCGTGGAGGCGTCGAGAGATTAAGGGAGAGAGTGGTGGGCCCAGGATTTGCTCGCTCGGTTGGTTTCAACCGTGTCGACGATCAACCGAAAGGAAGCCGGTTCACGTTGGAACACCCTATAAAAAACTAAAACAAAAGCAGCGCTCGGAACGGAACGAAGTGCGCTTAAAAAGGAACGGAACGGAAGTAACAGAAGACATTTTTCCTGCTGAGGTGGCAGATTTTCTGAGGTGCTGAGATGGATAGGCTGCATGTTAAGAGAAATACTTCAGTGGGGATCATCTATTTAGTTATTATATAGATTACGCATCATTCACGTACATTCATATCACAATTTTTCATTTTTTTGGCGGCATCATGGTTTCATCTCATAGATCAACTTGCATATAAGTTTTCGAAAAATGAACATTTTTTTGTGTTCCGCATAAAAACAGAAAATTTCCAATGCTTGAGCATGACATATATATTTTTTGTCTATTTTATAGAGGGCACATAAAATGTTTTCTTTGTCAAAGTCTGTGTGAGAACCTAAAATGTCCGGATGTATATCTAGATTTTTCCCCTATTTTTTGAAATTTTCAAAATACATTTTCGTAATGGATACATCTAGTTCGTTAGCCTTCTTCATCGGAACCATATGAATCATCAGAATCACCACTTTCACCATCCATGTAATCCTCATCCTCCATCAAGTCCTGCATGTGCCCACCTTCCTCGTCTGCATCTACCTCTCCACTATTGTATCCTCCACCTACATCCTGACTGCTCTGTTCTGGTTTGTAACCACCACCTCTTCCTCCTATCTGACTGCTCTGCCCTGATTCATAACCACCACCTCTAGCATTGGACATAGAGTACATCCCACCACTAGATTCAGTACTATGACCAGGACCGTGTCCACCTTCCGATGCTTGCGGATCGATCTCCTTCAGAACAAGAAGCACTAGTGCAACAGGGTGTATGTGCCTATCTTGGCAACCTTTTAACCACTTAAACCAGTCTCTGTTATGATCTACATGCTTCAAAATCTAGAAAATGTTCTGGGTCGACTTTGTCCACAATGCTTGGACACTAACGGTGTATGTTTCGAGATTATATCATAAACAGTTTGTCAACCATTCATTCAATTGACTAACACTCCAGGTTTGAGGGGCAGTATAATCCAACTCCGTACAATAAACCTCACGCAAATCCGCCCCATAATCATAGTATTGGATATTACCAGGACCGTAGTAAAACACGAACTTCATTACATTCGACATCTCTGCTGACATAAAAAATCAAACTAAATAATTAATTATCGACGGTGTGTAAATACATGTACAACTATCCGCAAATATTCTAAATAATATACTAATTGCCTAATATTCCTACATCCGAGAACCAACCCATAGTTGGATGGTTAGGAGGACAGTGGTACTCCAGCCCACCAGAGTTCAAACCCCAGGTTTTACGCTTTGGTGTCTGATACATTGCAATGTATCTATAATTTTTGATGTTCCATGCTTGGTTTTATATACTTTATTATGTTTTGTCCACATTTTAGAATACTTTTACACATTTTCTGGAACTAACCTATTAACAAGATGCCACAGTGCGAGTTGCCCGTTTTCTGCTGTTTTTTGTTCCAGGAAAGTCAGAAAATCAATATTCTCGGAATTGGATCGGACAAAATCCAAAGTCGATATTTTTCGGAAGACTCACGGAGCCAGAAGACGAGACGGAGAGGGGCCACAGGGCGGCCACACCATGTGGTGGCGCGGGCTAGCCCTGGCCACGCCACCAGGTGGTGTGGACCCCCTGGCCGCCCACCGACCTTGCCTCTTCGCCTATAAGATGTATCCCGAGGCAGAAACCCTAAGTCATCAATCAGAAATCCACGAAAAGTTCCGCAGCGCCGCCGCACCGAAGAGGAGATTCAGGGGACAGAAAGTCTCTGTTCTGACACCCTGCCGGGACGGGGAAGTGCCCCTGGAGCCATCTCCATCGATCTCCACCACCATCTCTATCACCATTGCTGATTCCCATGATGAGGAGGGAGTAATTCTCTCTCGAGACTAAGGGTTCTATCGGTAGCTATGTGTTCATCTCTCTCTCTATGCATGATCATATTGTGATCATGAGCTTTGTAATCTATAGATCTACCTTGCTACTCAAGTGATTTAATAGATCTCTGCTCTCCCTATATATGTGAAAGTGACAGCGTGCACACCATGGTGGCACTTAGGATAGAGATTACAAATACTTGTTATGAGTTATATTTGGAGTTGGATGTCTTTATGAAATTGTAGTGTTTGTTGGACTCATCTAGTGCTCAAGGTGACAGTGTGAGTTTTTTTAGATGGGAAGGCTTACTTTGATGTGTGCTGTTATAGCCCTACCATCGATTAGAGTGTTCAACCAGAGAGTAGTTAAGAGTAGTATCATGAAGATAATATATTTATGAGAGAGTGTTCACTAGTGAAAGTATGATCCCTAGGCCTTGTTTCTAAGCATTGATACACCGTTTGCAACTAGATCTGTTACATATTTGCTTGCTTCTATCTTTATTTCAGTTTGCCTTTAGTCTCTTCCATGCCATCAAGCTATTTTCTAGCGCCATTACCACTTATAATTATCCATATCACTTGTATTTCACTATCTCTTCGCCGAACTAGTGCACCTATACACCTGACAAGTGTATTGGGTGTGTTGGGGATACAAGAGACTTCTTGTATCTTATTGCAGGGTTGCTTGAGAGGGGATACCTTTGACCACTTTCTCGCTGAGTTCGATAAACCTTGGGTGATCCACTTAAGGGAAAACTTGCTGCTGTTCTACAAACCTCTGCACTTGGAGACCCAACAACTGTCTACAAGAATAGAAGTGCGTAGACATCAGTGTCTCATAAAGGCGGAATATTCTTTCAGTGGGAGGCGACGTTCCCGTCGATAGCGAGGCGCCTGCGATGACTTCGTCAATCTCAAGACCCGCCGGCTCAGTCTCTCGGAGGTGCTCATAGGGGTAGGGTGTGCGTGTGCGTTCATAAGGGTGAGTATATGTACGCATTGTAAGCGTCTACGTTTGTACTATGTTTAAAAAAAACCTACATCCACAAGCCAAATCTTAGAATTTAAACACTAATCCACATCCCAATTATTCTAATAGCCTCCTAACCACAGCTCGAGTAGCCGCATAAGCATATACAATAACTGTGATTAACGAGGGATTCGAGTTATCCTTGAAGTGTGAGAAACCACTCGGTACAGCAGCCTTGGTTCACCAGACAAACAGCACGGCGCAGTTCATACAACCCCCAGCTCCAACCTCCACCGAATCACCACCATTGCCATTGCTCCGCCACAGCCACCACCATTCCTCAAAAAACCACACCAAATCGAGTCCCGAGCTAACCCATCAGTAGGTCAGGCTTCCTCTACCTCTCTAGTGATTTTATACAGAAGATTTGGTGGTTATCTGGACTAAATCGAAGAAATTTGGTGCAAGAAATGTGAGGTTCATCGGCTGAAGAGAGAGGAGGCAACGAACAACGCGAGAAAGAAGGAGCTATGCGGGACGGGCTCGCGCGGCGTGGTCCTCGTAGGCTCCTTTCAGTCAGGGCGTGGCCGAATGGGGCTATCGACCAGGGCGTCGCCGAGTGGGCAAATCAACTAGCGCGGGTCCCGCGGCCCCACGAAACCACATGCATTCGGTCACAACATCACCGAGTACCGATGAACCGGCCTGGCCCACGCCGATTAGGCTATTCGGTCAGGCGTGGCCAAATGGATTCGATTCGACGTGGCTGAAGAGTGGATTCGATTCGACGTGGCTGAGAGAGACAAAATCCTAGATCTGTAAAATCCTTACACCGTGAACACTTCTCAAATTAATTAAAAAAACGTACTCCCTCCAATCCATATTAGTTGATTTAGATTTATCTAGATATAAATTTATCTAGTCAAATTTTAGTATTAGATATATCCAATATCTAAGACAAATTTAAGTTGAAGAATATGGTCGGAGGAAGTATTATTCCTCTCCTCCGCGGATCTAGAGCTGCCGCCGTGCCATACCTCTCCACCCCCTTCTCTCTCGCCCCCCCTCTCTCCAACCCGTGCGCCGCAGCCGTCGCCGTACCCGGTAACAACCCAGCGCGCCCCTGCTGTCTCAACCCCATCCGCAGTTTGGGTCATCGGTTACCGAGGTATGAACATTTTGTCCTCCATTTAGCTGTCCTCAGAAATTTTGGTCTGCCGGGGCGTACCCGGCGCACCATCTAGGTCCTCCCCTGGATGGATGCGTATTTCACTCTGATCTCTGGCCGCAGATTGCGAGTTCCCTTTTATCATTTATGGCTTCTACGCAGTACGCACTTCTTTTTACTGTATGGGAAGCAAAAAGAGAGTTTTTCAGTGGGAGCTCAATCAAATTGCAATACCACGATGCTGTAATAATTTGCTCACTCATCAAGCTTATTCCACTTCAGGTGTGAGGAGGAGCGGCCTATGGAAGGCACTGCTGACCCTGCATCTGCCCAACCGCTGGAAGAACAGGGATTGGCCATCACTGCCAGATCCTCGTCCTCTCTGCAAGCAGAGGCAGTTACTCTTCACACTGCTGAGGCCTCACCAACATCAAGGCACTCTTCTACTGGGTCACCCTTCTGGGCCCGGCTAAGAAGTGAATGGGGCTTGAAATTTTACATCAGGGTTGATCATGAGGAATCTTTCCATACATACCCTGATGTGGGTGGGCCATTTCAGAGCTTGCAGGAAGCTGAGAATGCTATCGACCGCCACCTTCATCGCCGCCGGGTTCCTGAAATGTAAAGTTTATTGAAATCCTTCTTTTAGATTTCCATCGCCCGGGCTCATTTGTTTGCACACACGAAATAGCGAACCAGGCCGTGTAGCCACATGCTTCTATGATGCAGGCCACGAAAGATAATCATAGTTCTTTCAGCATGAATCAGGAAAATAATGATCGACCCTTAGTAAGCATATTGATAAACTGATAAAAGATTGTCTTGTACATTGAATCTGAAATTCCTGGTCTGGGCCAATTTAAGTTACAGGAACATATTTGATTTTTGTAACCATGCTGGTCAGAGAGTTTCTGAAATTAGAGCATAAACCACAAGCTTACCCAAAATCTGAGTATTTAACCTAGTATATATAGTCATATGGATGCTTGAAATCACTTTGTATGAAGGTATATTTGTATCTGAATTATAGCTTGTGGTAGGATTTTAGTCGGACATACCCACACAGTGGGTATAGCCAGAACAATAAGTTCCCTGAAGTGGTCAAAACAGTGCGGTGGGGATCTGAAAATGAAACACTGAATACCTTTAAATATATAGACCTTACAAGTTATAGGATGTAAGTAGTTCAGTTTTGTTGATTATTGTCTTATTGATACCTTGAGCTATGTTAGAGGTAACCTGGGAGCTGTTTAGTCCTTATTCAGTTACCTTCCACGGAAGCTAGTTCATCCAAATTCTTTCTCTGGCTGATAACCCTAGTATTACTCGGTATTCTTTTTTTTGTTGACTCCAATATACAACTTATATGGAATGCTCTAATATAAACTAGGTGCAAGGAACAAGCAGGGGTTTCTCAAGTGGAGATGGGTATACGAGCATGTCTTTACTGGCCTGATGGCATAAGGAAGAAGTCAAAATTGCATGTAATTGAGAGGAGACGTGATGGAATGCACCGATTTGTTCAAGCTTTGATTGACAATTATAACAAAGATCATAATCTTGTGGGGCCCTCTCTCTGTACCAGGGTTACACTATGTTTTATTTTCTTATTCGTGTAACTACTGCTGATCCAACACATGCTTATTATTATAGGATATCACATACGAACTCAGAGATGTTGTGCAGTACCAAATAATTTTTGAGAACCAAAAGTGGTACTATCATTTCAATTTCACTGCAAAGACTAAAGGAGCTAATGATTTGGATTCTGGCATCGACAATCTATTCTTTGCTGAAGTCAAAAGTTTGCGACAAGGAGAACATGAAGAATTAGTGGTCAGCTGTTTCTGCATGGTTAAGCCTGCTGATAATGGCATTACTCTTTATTTTAGATCAAGTATGGTTAAAATATAACTTCTTGGTCACACTAACTTGAACTTATCTATTAGATATAATCACAATTGTGTTTCTAACTGTAGGACTTTAGTATATGATGTTTAATACAGTACCATATTGACATGTTTGTTTGCTCATTGGGGGATATTTTCCCCTTATATCAACCACTATTGCTGAGTTAACATTTTCAACGTATATGACTGCACACCTTTTTTTTGGTTACCTTTGATTATCAATTTATTATGTGTGCCTGAATGGTTATATGGCAGTAGAATGACAAATTCCCTTCTCTTAATAAAGGTCACTGCTATGGTTGTACAAATAATGGCATTGTTGATATGAAGCACCCCAGCAAAGCTAGTGCATACACAGGTGGTCACTTGGACGTACGTATTCCATTGACGTGTAGTAGGAGGAGTTGAGCGACGAAGATGTATGTGTATTTATTTCCTGGCAATCAGTTGACATTTTCTGTTGCCTCACTGTTAATTGTACATGTGTTTCCCCCTCTTTTACAGGAGCATGCTGAGGAGACTAGGATAAGACGTTTGTACAAGGTAATTGATGGCATATCGTCGGCGGTGTTAGTGCCATTAGTAGTAACATGATATTGGCTACTTTATTGATTCCAATTCCTTCCTTGTGTGTTTGTCTTCTTTAGGGCCTTGAAAAACCAGGTTCTGTGAAGAAACTCCTCAGCAAGCTCCCTCCTGAGGTGAGACGAAGGTGCAAGAGTAGGAAGGGCCCCAAAGTGGAAGAATAAGGAGGGTGGCGGAGTGCAACGGCACAGCACCTTGCACTTTCTTGTGACTGAATATGTTCGACCATCTCTTTGCAAGTTGTGGACTTGGTCATTGAGTGAAATCACCCAATGAAACTACACATGTAGGAAATGGGAATGTTCAGAGTTGGCAACTATAAAGAACTACTTTCTGGTCCTAGCTGTTGTTTTAACTAGCTTATGCGTTTTCATCTCCCAAATTCCATTTATCAGAAATTATGAACGAAGTGGGCCAGCATTAGAACGCATGTAAGCAAGTATGTAGAAGCACGGAAGAGATCCAACTGTATGTGCATGTCACTGAATGGTTCTTGGTCACGCACACACACCATAGTTTGAAGTGTTACTGTAAATGTATGGTCACTGAATAGTTCTTGCTCCTGCTGACTCTGCTGTTATGATTAGGCATGCAATCGAAGAATGCTGTTATGATTAGTCATGCAATCGAAGAATGCAGGAAACATCCCCCCAAAAAAAAAAATACATGTAATCCATTGGGAATCATCTAATGCAACCTAATGGCCAATGTTGTTCAAACAAATTTTGTAGGACATAGGATTTTTTCTGTAGAGTCCATTTGGTCCAAATCTCCAAAAATTACTATGGGTTGCTTTTCCTAACGACAATCATACATTATTTCTAGCAAAGATGGCCCCTTGGAAAAAAATCAATGTGCCTATGACAGACAGACTTCTATTGAATCTCTATAGAGAATCATGTCCTATGGTGCAACCAAACAACTTTTTTTGAACACAAAGTACCTGTTTACCAATATATATAATCATGACTATATCATTGACTAGAAGAGGTAAATGTCAAAGGGTAGATTATCTATCCAAAAACCTGAACAAGAAAATTTTGTCATACTGAGTTGATTCATGAGCAACACAATTAGCTTCCCTATGCACATGATCATAATTAATCTAAGCTAGCTCCTTAGTCATATGATAGAGATCATCAATGATGGCAGCCGCAATTCTGCTTGAGCTCCTGCCTTCAATCATGATCATCACCAAGTCCTGATTATCTAAGCAAAAAAAAACAGGAACATATGCCATTTCTTCGGAAACAAAAAGGGCCCAGACCAAAAGCTCGCCCCTCTGATCATGTTTGAATTGATGGTGGATGCGCTCAACCAATAGGGCTTACCACATACTTGCCTTCATGCCACACCTGATTCGAAGGTGAATTAACCACATTCAGAATGTAGATGACACAATGATACGAGTTAACCTTGCAAATATCAAAATCCTTCTCCTCTACTTCTAATTTGTTGAGGGGTAACCTCGTGGGTGACCCGATCTTCATGGATCTCGTGGTCAAATCGATGGGAAAGCGAGGGGAAAGAGGGAAGGTAGCGAAAGCGGACTCACACCTCGCGAAGAACACGATGAACACACGCAAAACTCACACGATACAAGGCCGATTGCTCCCGCCGGTGGCCACCGGTCTGATAGAATCCTCACAAGGAAAGATCGGTCAACGTACTCCCTTCGATCCCAAGCGGAGAGGGAAGAATACCTTGGAGAGGGTCTTGACAACTACGCTCATGCACTCACAAACATAGGCCTTGTACAACGAGGGAGGCGCGATGCAAACTCCAACAAGATGGTGACCATAGTCAATCCCCTTTGGTAGAAGGGGATGAGGAAAAACTAGAGATTCCACAAAGGGGGTTGTCTTTAGTCTATCATCTACGCCTAAGCGATACAATGAGGAGTGGGGCACTATATATAGGCCATCCACAAGTTCAGGGGTACTTTAGGCAATAATACTAGGGTTTGGGGCAGAATAGAGAGGTACATGGGCCAAGGCCCAACTCAAGGCGCATAGGCCCATTCCACTTAGACCGGAGACTCCGGGGTCGACGTGGCTCTCCGGGGTGGACTTCGAGGTGGCATGCAGAGACTTCCAGGCGGTGTCCGGAGTCTTGGCTGGAGTCAAGGGGCGGAGACTCCGGTGTAGCCACAGATTTCGTGGTGGACATCGCTCTCCGGGCTTGTCTCTGGAGGGGTGTACTGAACGCTACAGAGGCGAGTCCGGAGTTAGGGCCAGAGTCTGGGCCGGAGACTCTGGTGTTGGAGGTCTGAGACTCCGGGCTTGAGGGCCGGAGACTCCAGTTCTGGAGTTGGCTTCTCCTTGACCATCTTCTTGGGTGACTTGGGGATGATCTTGGGGACTTCGCGTTGTAGATGTAGTAGCATCCGCAGAACAGGCTGCATCAGCTCTCCCCCTTCAAAAAGAGTCGTCCTTGAGTCTTCATGCTCATCACTAAGAAGAGGATGTCAAGAGACCTTCTTGATCCTGGGGTTCACCATATAGTTGTCCTTGAGAAGCTTGATGCGGCAACTCTTCAATATTCCTTCATCTTCCATAAAGCCTACAAAGCTCACAACAAAAGCTAAGCAACACTCAAAGAGTAGCCAATTCATGAAGATTATAGCATGAGTCCTCAAGTAGAAGGAAGTCATCTTATCGTGTATGAATAGCTCGATGAAGGGCAACCATAGGCAACTCTTTTCGACTCGTCTTGTCAACCCTTGGTTGGGAGAGGTTGTCGCGTAAGCCATTGTACCGTCACACAACAAAGACCAAGCAAAGGATTTTCATGTGTGATAGAGGAGCATGTCATTTGTGGCATGTCCATTCTTGTTCACAACACTATTAGCACAATACAAGGATAGCAAATGGAATGCATATGCAAGGTCAAAGTGCATGGAAATCTTTTGAACATCATCTAAAAGTGGGAACACAAAAACTCCATAAAACATTTTAGCGTGGCACTCAAAGCAATTGACTAAAGTATTGATCAACATCTTTGATGCAAAGCTAGGAGAATTCGACAAAAGCATAAGAGGAAGAATATCCAAAACAACATCATTATGTGTGCAAACCAACCATTGGAAAGAGAAATTGTTCGATATGTTGGATGCCACACACAAATCATCAAAAACTAATATCATGGGGGTATGAGTATCACAAGCAGAAGCAAAAAACAACATGTTTGCAAACAAACCATATGAAAGAGCAAGTGGTCCTTATGTTTGTTGCAACAACTATACGAGAGACTTGGAAGTTCTCATAACAATACATGCTCATAATGGCATTATGGTTGCACACAAAATATCGGAAAGAGAAATTGTTCAACATTTTTGTTGCAACACACAAAGCATCAATATCCAATAGCAACGAGACATAATTGTCACAAGGTGAAAGAATACCATCAACATGCTTGCAACCAAACCATTGGAAAGAGCAATTTGTCAACATGAAAGATGCAAAGAATGCAAAAAGTATTAGAGCTGGATACGATCTTGAACTCACTTTGGGGATGCTCTCTAGAGCTCTTTTTGTCAACTCGTGCTCAACCGAGGTTGACATTCTTGTGCGGGTACCTACACACATCATAGATAAAATGAAGAACGTGTGTGCATGGTAGAGAAACACATCATCCATCATGACGTATATCTTCTTGTGCACATCACCATGAGTGTCAATCAAGTGTAATTTATGTGCATGGTGAGTATGCAAGTGGGGAACATGCTTATCATGGTAATCATCAAAATATCCAAAATTTGAGAAAGCTATGGGGGCCATCTCAATAGAAACCATATGAGAATTTTTGTTGAAAGCAAAACAAGTGAAAGAGCAATCATCCATAGTATTGCAAGCAACGGGAGAAATTGTAAAATAGCCATGACAACGCAGTGTCCGAGGGTTATCATTTTCATCATCATTGCAAGAAAAACATTTGAAAGAGAAATTGTTCCACAAAGTGTAAGCAATGATATCTGTTGGGGATATGCTATATGGGTATCCTCATAGCATGTCACCAATCCGCCTAACCCGGGTGGCCCATACTTGGTAGCAAGGCTCGTGGCCTAGTAGGCGACCCAGTTAGACGGATCCTGAAGGGAGGCCCATGCCGGATAAAGGAAGGCTATGCAGGAGTCACCGACATACTCGGAGCCTTGGAGTACAAGACACGAAAGACTAGTTTGTATTAGTGTAGGACTCTTTACCTTGACCGGCAAGGACCTTTCCCTGTAAACCCTAGGTCTTGGTGTCTTTATAAGCCGGCTTGTGGGAGCCTTTAGGGCACAACCTCTTAGATTGCTGCGTACAACGCGCAACACCTCGCACAACAAACCTATCTCTGTAACTCGGAGCATTGCCATTATAATGATTTATAGCAGGAGTAGAGTTCTGCCACCGTTGTGGGACTTGAACCTGGGTAAGCTGTGTGACCTCATACCCGCCAACTCTCCGCCTTACCCCACGTTTCTAAACACGCACTGTGAGGACCCCTCCATGGTGTACTCGTCGGCAATACCACGACAGTTGGCACCCACCGTGGGGCAAGAGGCGCTTCAAGCTCTACACCAGGCGAGGTCCAATCTCTTCACAGGAAACGGCGACACAGTAGCCATTGGTCGCGTTCTCTTCTCCGGCAATGTCCTGATCATCCCTCGAGATGAAATCTGGGTGCCAGCAAAGACGAACCCCACGCGTTGTTCTGTCATCCCCTTCGGAGACATCCACATCTTCATCGATGAAACTGACTCGGGTCCTAGCTCCTAGGAAGTCGGAAACTCGTCAAGCCCCGCACGGACCGCCTATGAGCAGGATATGTTCGTGGAAGGATCTGGGCCATACATCTCCTTGGAGTATGGGCCATATCAATGTAATGTTTAGAGCATGGCATGTCTATCGCAACATCATCACAATCAAATAATTTCACATGCTCAACATTATTCAAAGGCAAAGTATTACATGGAAATACCAATGAATCATATGTGATATCACAAACATTATCCATAGCATGCCAATCATCACAAGTCATCATGTCCACTAGTGGGATCATGGCATCATCAACAACCTTATTTTTACCTTGTTCATACCTCTCATATGAAGTGGGCGTTGTGGTAGTAGTGGCCTCCATGTGGACGACTTCATCTTATTGATGTAGCCATGGTGTAGCATCATCTTCAAGCACCATGTACAACTTCTCGGTCGAAGGCATCATCATCTCGAGGCTTTGCGCCTCTTGATCCATGGAACCTAGCACATCATGAGAAAATACACTAGAGGTAGAGGGTAAGTTGTTAGAAATCAAAGTGGTCTCACATGACCTATCAACTACCACTCTCAACTCAATTGGTGGATCACTCATGCCCTCCAAGTGGAATCACTCAATCCCATGTATGGTGGAGTTGCTCATCTCACTCTTGTTTTCACTCAAGTGCGCTAAGTGGCTCTCATAATCACATGGGATTGGTACCACATCTTCACTCAAGCATATGGGCGTAGGCTCGGTTTCCTCAACTCCATGCGCCTCCTTTGGTGAAGAGAAAATCACATTCTCACCATTCTCGACCTTGTTGTCGCCATCTTGCACCTTGGATTGTGTAGTCCTCTTGACGTACTCGTCCAACTTGGCGAAGTAGAGGTGATGCAGCCTGTCCTACGGACGCTACTACATCTACAACGCCAAGTCCCCAAGATCGTCCCCAAGTCACCCAAGAAGATGGACCAGGAGCAGCCAACTCCAGAACCGGAGTCTCAGCCGTCACCGACCGGAGTCTCCGTCGTCATCGCCCCGAAGAGTCCGTCCGATTCTAGCCGGAATGTCCAGCGCAACCGGAGTGTCTGGCTCGACCACGCCAGAGTGTCCGGTCGGCCCCGGGCCCTTCCTGGCGCGGATAGTCTATATGCTATATCAGACTCTACCCGGACACTGCCCAGAGTGTCCGGCCACCCCGGACTATCCGGCCCACTCGACCCGGACTGTCCAACCTAAGTGATGGACCTGCGAGCCAACATCTGGGCCCTTGGCCCATGTACACCTCTATTCCGCACCAAACCCTAGTTTTATGCGCAAACTGCCCCTAAACTTGTGGTTGGCCTATAAATAGAGCCCCACCCCCTCATATATCCATTAGGCATAGATGATAGACTAAAGACAACCCCCTTTGTGAAATCTCTAGTTTTGCCTCATCCCCTTCTACCAAAGGGGATCGACTATCGTCACCACCTCGTTTGAGTTTGCATCGCGCCTCTCTTGTTGTACAAGGCCTTCGCACTGGTGTCCCTTTGCCAAGACATCAAGACCCTCTCCAAGGTGTTCTTCCCTCTCCGCATGGGATCGAGGGAGCACGTTCACCGATCTTTCCTTGCGAGGATTCTATCGGACCGGTGGCCACTGGTGAGAGCAATCAGCCTTGTATCGTGTGATTTTTGCGTGTGTTCATCGTGTTCTTCGCGAGGTGTGCGTATGCTTCAGCTACCTTCTCCCTTTCCCCTCGCTTTCCCATCGATTTGACCACGTGATCCGTGAAGATCGAGCCACCCACGGGGTTACCCCTTATCATATGGTATCAGCAGCTTTTGGTTGCCACTAATTTCTCATCGATTTGGTTGCATTGTACAATGAGGGAGGCGTGATGCAAACTCCAACAAGGTGGTGACGATAGTCGATCCCCTTTGGTAGAAGGGGATGAGGCAAAACTATGAGATTCCATAAAGGGTTGTCTTTAGTCTATCATCTATGCCTAAGTGATACAATGAGGGGTGGGGGCACTATATATAGGCCAACCACAAGTTCAGGGGTACTTTAGGCAATAATACTAGGGTTTGGGGCAGGATAGAGAGGTCCATGGGTCAAGGCCTAGCTCAAGGCGCACAAGCCCATTCCACTTAGAACAGAGACTCCGGGGTCGACGTGGCTCTCCGGGGTGGCATGCAGAGACTTCCAAGCGGCATCCGGAGTCTTGGCCGAAGTCGAGGGGCGGAGACTTTGGTGCAGAGGGCCGGAGACTCCGGTGTAGCCGGAGACTCCGTGGTGGACGTCGCTCTCCGGGCTTGTCTCCGGAGGGATGTACTGAACACTCCAGGGGCGAGTCCGGAGTCAGGGCCAGAGACTCCGGTGTTGGAGGCCAAAGACTTCGGGCTTGAGGGCCTGATGACCCACAAGTATAGGGGGTGTATCGTAGTATTTTCGATTAGTAACAGTGTCAAACCCAACAAGGAGCAGAAGGTGTTGACAAGTGGTATGGATCAGGAATTCTGTGTAAATACTTAGCAAACGGATTTTTAGAGGTTTTTGATAATGCATATTAATAAAGTACGAGTAAATAAAAGACAATAATAATAATTGCAGCAAGTGGCCCAATCCTTTCTTTAGCAAAGGACAAGCCGGTTGTATTACTTAAGATGACCAAACGTTCTCAAGGACACATGGGAATATCGTCAAGTGCTTTTGCTTCATATAGTTGATTAATCTTCTCTGGTTAGATACGTGTTGTGTGGGTGAACCTATGATAATGTACTGACCTTCCTAGGACTAATACATACTTGTGATTATACCCCTTGCAAGCATCCACAAATAAAAGAAAGTAATTAAGATAAAAACCTAACCACCGTCTTAAACTTTGAGATCCTACACTCCCTTATGCAAAGGTTTCCCAACGGGGGTTCAGGTTTCTGTCACTCCGGCAACCCCACGATTAGTAGCCAAATACACAATGCATTCCCCTAGGCCCATAAAGGTGAAATATCATGTAGTCGACGTTCACATGACACCACTAGAAGAATAACACCACAACTTAAATATCAAACCATTGAATCTTTCTCAACACAACTCCACTACTAACAACATGACTTCTCCCATGTCCTCAAGAACTAAACGAACTACTCACGAGACATCATATGGATCAAGATCAGAGATGAAATAATGATAAGTAACAATCTGAACATGAACAATAATTCAATGGTTCCACTCAATAGCATCAACTACAACAAGTAATCAACACCGGGAAAGTTTCCCCTAAGAACTATGGAAGATTCAACCCAATTGTTACAGCGGTACAGAGTGGTGATGATGGTGCTAGTCGAGATGATGATGGGGATGATGGGGATGATGATGATGATGATCGCGATGAAGTCTAGCTTGATGACGGTGTTGATGGAGACGATCTCCCCTCTCCGGGAAGGAATTTCCCCGGTAGATTTCTGCCTGCCGGAGAGATCTTTCTCTCTCTGTAGTTTCTGCCCCGTAGAGGCGGCAGAACCTTTCTATGGTTGCTCCCCGAGTCTTAGGGTTTCGAGGGGATTATATACACCAAAGGGCGATGTTGGAGGTGGGCCAGGGTGGCCACACCACCTGGTGGCGTGGCCAAGGGTGGCCCACACCAGGGGGTGGTGTGGGCCCCTTGTGTCCCATCTCCACTTCCCCTTCTGGCCTCCTTCGTCTTCTAGAAAAATAGAAATTTCCGTATATTTTCTGGGATTTTTTGATCTTCGCCAATTTTGCTCCTAGACAGTGCCTTTTCCATCAGAATCCTGACATCAATGGTTCATCCTCCAAAAGTCATCAACCATGCATAAATAGATGGAATAACATAAGTATCATCTCTTAATATGAAATATATCAATGAATAATAGTAAATTATGATATAGAATAGTGATGCAAAATGGACGTATCAACTCCCCCAAGCTTAGACCTCGCTTGTCCCCAAGCGAAAACTGAGCTCAATAAACATGACAATTGGTTTATGGAGTGAAGTGTCGATAAAAGGAATACGGACAAGACGCATCACATTCAATACACAAATCATAATAGAAACCAACTCACTATTACATAACTTAACTTGTAATGAGTAAAGGAAACACAATAAGGATACACAAAGTAAATCATAATTGGTGATGGCAAACTTTGTTCTTGGTCAAAGAACGGTTAACAATTTGCAGGAGTTCAAACATATTGGGGTTTTTTAATGATAGTTTTCAAAGTAATATCCATGCAGATAAGAGTAATGTGCAAAACAAGGAAAATAAGAAACATGATTGAATAAATCATCATATGAAAGGTTGAAACACAATAACTCAAATGCTTGCTTAAGATAGAAATGAATAGGTTTACTAACTCAACAAAAAGTAAAAGATAGGCCCTTCATAGAGGGAAGCAGGGATTTCAAGTTTCATAAAGAGCTTCAAAAAATTATGGTACTTATTAGCTTTCAACTCTCATTTCCCCTATCATAAGCATCTTTAGGTGATTAAGGTTAAAGTGAACAAATATGAGGATATGCTTGACAAGTTATGAGCCGAAAATCTCATGCCCCTTGCCCCAGAGTCCCAAACCTCATGCTACTCAACTTTAGTCATGAGTAAGTTCTTGTCATTGTAAGTACATGTGTATCATGGAGAACCACCAACAAGGTACCCCTTGCCCCATGATACAGTAGCTATCCCATATCAAAATGACAAGGCAACAGACAATGAGCATCTCAGCGATCTTTTTATTTGCTATTTGCATAGGTTTTTATTGAGGATGCTTCAGAGAATGCTCACTATGGTTATGCTGTAAGTTTCCACCGTGATTAGGAATGGCTTAGGCTAGTGGCCCAGGCGTTTCTCTAACACACATACAAACTCCATGAGCTTACAAGCTCCCCCTTTTATTTCACACCGCCGGGATCCATAAACAAAAGAACATGATATCAACTGGATAATAAGTGTAATGTTGAAAGTGTTCCCCATGACAGCATGGTTCTGCTAATCCTCAACTTATAAAGTGCAAGCATATACGCAACATAGATGGACGCAATGGTTCAAGTTTATTAAGTGCAAGAAAGTAAAGTGTGCCATCAAGTTCGTGAGAGCTTTAAGCACTAGTTTTCACATAACAAGTTTAATTTGGAAGGTAGATAAAAGCATGAATTTACTTGGAATAGCAAATGCTAATAGGTAGATATGGTGGACACAAATGGCACAAGTTTTAGTTTAAGGATTGGATGCACGAGAAATATTCCCTCTCAGTATAGGTTTTTGGCTAGCAAGGCTAGGTAGCAAGCATAAGAATTGAAGAAAACTACCAAACAAGTGGTAGAAACAATCATGCAATCTTCCTTGGAAACACAAAAGATCTTAACTAGAGAATACTAAGCTTATGAGCCAAACAAGAAAGAAAAATAATGAAATTATATCTCTAGAATTACTTTTCTTTTTCCATTCAATCCTCAAATAGTGTTACTACTGACCAGAGCTAGGTTTGCCCAAAACCAACTAAATTCACTTAATGATCCCAAAGTGATACCAATACTAACACCAAGATCAATCATATAACAGAAATTGCAAACTAAAATAAGATGTGCAAAAAGTAAATGATAGAACTTCTCATTAATATTCCATAACAGTACTCACACCAAGGGATACATAGATAACTAGCTAGAGGAGAGATACTTCCACAATGCAACCCATCCTATATGATAACTTCTATATTCATGATATGACTCTACTAAAAAGGTAAAATAAAGATGAAAGGTAATGATGTGATACCGTGACACTCCCCCAAGCTTGGAACAAACCAAGGGGATGCCAAAACCTGATGACGAATTACTCTTTCAATAGTGGTGGTGTTCTCTCGTCATCTTCCGACTTCCAAGGTAAAGGCTCCCTGTAAACAAAGGACATCTTGGTTTCCAACATCCTGAAACTAGCAGCAGAACTTATGTGTTTAAACCTAGCCTCATACTCATAGTTTTGATTTTTTATGTCATAGAGCTGTGCTTGTAGTTGGTTGGTTGTCCGATGCAGTGAGAGAATTTCATCCCTAAGGTCAGCAGTCTCCTTCTTGTGCTTGGAGATGAGTTCTGAACTAATCTTATGGATGATATCCACTTCGCGTTCCGCCATCTTCTTGTACCTAAAGACTTCTTGCTCTAGTGCTTCCATCCTGTCCTCCAGACTACCTTCTCCTTTAGGGCCCTGAACCTCTTTTATCTGTACTTCCCCATCTTTGAGAAACAACTTCTTGGGGTGAATATTCAATTCATACATGTACGAGTTGATGATGTCTGCGGAGGAATCCTCCTTGGGTGATTCAGAGGAAGACATTATGGATCTAAACTGGGAGTCTTTTGACCATTGACCATCTCATTACACCATTCTCTCCTAATACTTGAAAAATTCTTTCACACAATCTTCATTAGCAACATTAGTGCATATAAAATAATAAACCTTTGGGTTCAATTTCAACTGAAATCCATCAAAACATAAGCTACTGTAGCAACTCCTTTCGAAAGCCCAAAATAATTCAAAAAGGAAATCGATTTAAGAGGCAAATGCAAAATGACAGAAATCTGTTAAAACAGACCAGCAGGTAAAGATCATTTTTTTTTTGAAAATCTTATGTTTCTCAAATCAAAAAGTGCAGAACTAACGAAACTTAAATAATAACCTGGGGCATGCACACAAAAAATTACAGATTAGTACAACATTCTGGGATTTTTCACGATTTTTTAGAGTGAAGCACAGAAATCTATTTCGGGACAGCAACTTCCCCAAATTTTACTTCTCTCTCGTTAGAGGTTGATCTTGACACAAAAACCAAACAAAAATGATAAGGAGAGGTTGTTGCAGAAGCAATAACTTCCAAGACTCAAATAAACAAAAATAAACGGAAAGCAAAAATATATTGGGTTGTCTCCCAAAAAGCTCTTTCTTTATAGCCATTAAGATGGGCATGATAATTCAATGATGCTCACATAAGAATATGGATTAAAGTAAAAGAGAGCATCAAGAAGCAAAAAATACACATATTTAAGTCTAACCCACTTCCTATGCAAAGAAACTTTGTAAGAAAATAAATTATTGAGACTAGAGGCTACTAGCATAGGAAGGCAAAACAAGTGCAACATAAAGACTTTCAACATAAAGCGAGGAATCTTAATATTATTGAGATACATAAAAACACTTTTCCCTCTCTCATAATAACTTTCAGCATCATGAATAAATTTAATGATATAACTGTCACATGAACCATAGTAGAAATGATCACTTATTCTAATAGAAAACACAGGGACACTAGTTCTCCTAATACTACTTTGCAAAACAATATTAGAAGTGTCATTACAAAGGATAATGCGTCTATATTCTAAATGTTTAGTGACAAAGTCTTTCACATTTGCTATTGCAGGTTCAACATCTATTTGTTCATCAGGTTCCACTGTTTTATTTGTAATTTCATTAACCATACTAGCTATCATAGAATGTTCCTTTACCTTAATAGGGAAAGGTATTTTCTCGATGTAAGGTTCAGGTAAAATACGATTAGCAGTATAAAATTCAGTATTTCTAGCGGGAACACTTTTAACACTGTCTTTATATGGCTCATGATACTTGTTCCATTTCTTTTTAGGAATTTCAATATAAGAGGCAAAGGCCTTAAAACAATTTGCAATACTTTGAGAATCAAGACCATAAGCAACATTAATAGTATGAAAGTCATCAGTTCCCATAAAAGATTTAATGCATTCATAATCATAATTTATACCTGACTTTCTTCCTTGATCATTCTCCCATGCTTCAGCATTGTCTTGAATACGGTCTAGAAGATCCCATTTATCTTCTTCCATACGTGTAAATGTTGGAAATATGCCCTAGAGACAAATAGTAGTAAGGACTATTATCATATTTCATATTGTTTATGATTAAGTTTTATATCATGCTATAACTGTATTGAGTGGAAACATCAATACACGTGTGATATACAAACAACCAGGGGTTCCCAGTGAAACTCTAGTCACTGGTTCATTGGTCAATAGATGATCATGTTTCCTGATCATGTGGCATTTATGCCAGTTGGAAATGGAGTCATCTCATTCTGAGAATGATATGATGAACCAATACCCAACCTAAACATCGTGACCCGATCATTTCATGAAGTTCAGGTTACGATGATTAGATATGGATCCTCGTAGACTATTCCTTAGACCGTGAGGCTATATCAATCACTGTCTCCCGAGAGTGCTTAGATAGCATCAAACGCCATATGGTAAAATGGTGGTTATAAAGGTGTGTTCAGGTACTCAGAGGAAACCGTAGAGGCATATATGTTAAGAGCAGGATTTGTCCGTCCATGTGACGGGAAGATACTCGAGGGAAAACTTGCTGCTGTTCTACAAACCTCTGCACTTGGAGGCCCAACAACTGTCTACAAGAATAGAAGTGCGTAGACATCAGTCCCTCTGTCAATCATTGGTGCGAGAGTGTCCCGATCATGTATGGAGTGTTCCTGAACCGTGGGGTATCATGCTTAAGGGCTTGATGATGCTTAGAGAGTGTTTATAGGATCGGTAGAATCGCCGAAGATTTATAGGGAGAAAACTAGAAGGGTTTCCGTAAGTCTGGAGGATGTCCGTAGTGGAGGTGGAAGGTGTTCCATAGCCACGGATTTTGAATAATGTGTGAATGAATGTTAAATGTTGATTTAATCATTTATTCATAATTATTTAATAAAGAGAAAATCAATTTAAATGGTCAAAGGCTTAATGGGCCAATTTCCGGAGGGAGAGGGCCCATTAGGGGAAAGGAGAGAGGGAGAAGGGGCAACAGGGCTGGCCGGCTGGGCCTAG
Source organism: Avena eriantha (assembly GCA_910589775.1). Lineage (NCBI taxonomy): Eukaryota > Viridiplantae > Streptophyta > Magnoliopsida > Poales > Poaceae > Avena > Avena eriantha. The sequence continues at coordinate 201,714,006 of OU342744.1, read as the reverse complement.
CCCCTCCACGTGGGGCCCAATAGGTGGCCGGCGGCCACCCCTCCCCTCCTCTCCTTTAGTCCCACCCCGAGACTTTGAGGGAGGTAGTACCTCCCCTTCCCCTATATATAGTGGGGGTATTTGGCCAAATAAAACACAACAATAATCAATAAAGGTCTTCTCACTTTTGGGAGGACCTCTAGTTGATATTTTCTCTCTCCCCCTCTCTCTCTCGTGACCATGGTCCCAAGTCTGGATTGCACGAACGAGAGACATCTTCACCACGGAGCGCCGTCGTGCTACGGGATTCGAATCCGGGAGCTCTACTTCCGCAACTGCTGCTGGATCGGGAAAGCGGGAGTCATCGTCAGGCACTGGACGTGTGTAACTCCCTGCGAGGTGTCGCACTTGAGGCACTCAAGTCGTTGGATCCACGGAAGCGCAAGGAATTCATCACGACCTTGAGGTCGGCTTCGGCTCGTCTACATCAACCACGCTCTCCTGAGCGTTGAACAAAATTGGGTAGATTTGATCTTGATTAACTTTGGATTAAGTTTTGGGATGTTACAAACCTTTCCCCTTAAACAAAATCTCGTCCCGAGATTTATGAAAGAAAACTAGGAACTAAAGAGATATGGGAACTCTATCCTAATGTAATCTTCTCGCTCCCAAGTGGCTTCTTCTTCAGTATGGTTGCTCCATTGAATCTTGAGAAATTTGATACTCCTCTTCCTGGTGGTTCTGTAAGCTTCCTCCAAGATACGGACGGGAACTTCACGATACGTCAGATCCTTGTTGATATCAACAGCTCTGTGATCGATGTTCTTGAAAACTCCAGTCTTCTCTGGCACTTCCAAGCATTTGCGAAGTAACAAGATATGGAACACATTGTGGATGGCTGACATCTCTTCTAGCAGTTCCAGCTGATACGATACTTCTCCTCGACGGTTCAGAATCTTGAAGGGTCCGATATATTTGGGGGCTACCTTTCCTTTCAGACTAAAGCGCTGGGTTCCCTTCAATGGTGAAACCTTGGGATATACAAAATCTCCGACATTGAAAGTTAGGTCTCTCCTTCTCTTGTCAGCATAACTCTTCTGTCTAGATTGGGCGGTCTTGAGGTGCTCACGGACTTTGTGAACCTTCTCTTCGGCTTCTCGGAGAACGTTGGGTCCAAAGATCTGACTCTCTCCTACTTGTGACCAGTTCAAAGGGGTACGCCACTTTCTTCCGTATAAGAACTCAAATGGTGCCATTTGCAAACTGGCTTGATAACTGTTGTTGTATGAGAATTCTGCGAAAGGCGGGCAGTCTTCCCATTTTGATCCATTCTCTAACACACAGGCTCTCAACATATCTTCTAAGATTTGGTTGACTCTTTCAGTCTGTCCATCGGTTTGCGGGTGATAAGCGGTGCTGAAATTCAACTTGGTTCCTAATCCTTCTTGAACTTTCTGCCAAAATCTCGAGGTAAATTGGGTTCCTCGATCTGATACGATGGTCTTGGGGGTTCCATGCAGACTGACAATTCTGGCGATATACAACTCTGCTAGCTTCGAACTCTGGTAGGTTGTCTTGATAGGTATAAAGTGAACTACTTTGGACAGTCTATCAACAATGACCCAGATTGAGTCATTTCCCCTACTAGAAGTAGGCAAACCGGTGATAAAGTCCATTCCGACAGAATCCCATTTCCATTCCGGAATCTACAATGGTTGCAATAGTCCGGCGGGTCTCTGATGTTCCGCTTTGACTCTCTGACAGATATCACACTTGGCTATGTAGCTTCTGATTTCTCTTTTCATCTTGTGCCACCAAAATTGCTCTTTTAGATCCTGATACATCTTTGTTCCTCCGCGGTGGATAGAATAAAGAGTATCATGAGCTTATTGCATGATAACTTGCTTCAGTTCCAAATCTGCTGGCACACAGATACGGCCTTTGTACCATAGAACTCCTTCTTCATCTTCGGTGAATCCAGGTACCTTTCCCGTGCCAATACGACGTTTGTGGTTGTCGTTGGCTTGGTTAATCTTCCCTTCCATCTGAATGGCAGAGTCGACTAGCTCTTCGAGATCCTCGAAACAGATGTTGACGAGAACCATCTACATCTCATCATGCAACCCGTTCAGAAATCTCTCCTTCTTCTTGGCCTCTGTGTTGATCTCATCAGGTGCATACCTGGCTAGGGACAAGAATCTGTCATGGTACTCCACTACAATCATTCTGCCTTGTTTCAATTCTCTGAATTCATCCCTCATTCTGGTGACTAGATCCTATGGCACGTGGGTGTGGCTGAACTTGATTTTGAAGGCTTCCCATGTCATCACTTGACCATGGTTCATTGTGCGGATGCTGTTCCACCAGGCTCTTGCATCTCCTGCCAAGTAGTGGGTGGCAAAAAGAACTTTCTCGTTGTCATCAACTCTGGCTACTTCTAAATTGTTCTCCATTGTCTGTAACCAGTCATCAGCATCTATTGGGTTCTCCGAAGTGCTAAAGATTAGGGGATTGGTATTCTGGAAGTTTTTCAGCTTGGATCCTTGATGATCCTGATTTCCATGCCCTTGGTTGTTTTGGGCCATCTGAGCTATCTGCTGCAGTGTTGCTAGGTTGGCTTGGCGCTCTGCCCTGCTTACTTCACGGTCTGCAACTAGCATTTGCATAATTTGCAGCATCGGGTCCTGTGATGAGCTGCTCCCTCCTTGGTTTCCACGAGTCATCTGAAGATTGAGGTAGATAAAGGGGTAAGAGGGAAAGTTCTATGGTTCATGGTTTTGATTTCAAAGCTAAAAATTTGAGTTTGACTCAGGTTTTGCAACTAACTTCATCTCATCATTCAAACAAAGCACATGATACAAACACACACACACCACAACAACAAAGGGAAATAGATGGTTTTAAGAACCATTCTACAAGCTACGATACGATGGGACCGATACTCCTCATGCTACGATAGTGACCTAGTGCATCTACTCATCATCGATGAAGTCGGAGTCATCATCGTCGGTGTAGAAGTCCACGGCATCCTCCTCCAGAAAGTCATCATCATTGCTGAGGTAAGAGTCCATATCTCCCTGGATGTCTTAACCTTCCTCTTCTTCTTCCTTTGCTGCAAGCTGAGCTTCTTGCCCCTTGATGGTCTTCTCGAGGTTGGCCACCTTCTTGTGAAGACGGTTGATGGTGCGATCCTTCTTTTCACGCTGGCGGCGAAGAGACTTACGATCCTTGACAAGCAGTGTGAAAGTCTAGGCCTTCTGGGCGGCAATGGCGAGGTTGTGGTTGGCAAACTCCCGAGCATTGTCCAACTCCTTCTGTCTGTCGTACAGCAGGAAGTCGAGGTTCTCCACTTGACGCTTCAACTCCGGGTGACTTGGCATCTCCATGGGCATTCCCATAAAGTCATGCCTTGCATAGTCAGCAAAGCGGGTTCCTTGGGTTTGGTTGACACTCATGGCACACATACGTGCGAGAGCTTCATGCATTGCCCTGGCTAATCCATCTAGCCAGTTGTTCTCTCTCACGGAGAACTGGATTCTCCCGGACGTTGGTGCTTCTATCTTGCCTCGAAGATCAGCGGTGACTAGCCATTGTAAATCTCCTCATAGGGTTCCAGGAAGTTAAGCTCCAAGGAATTCCGGATGTGGGCGTCCCAAGTACTCTGATAGTGCATCAAGATCCCTCTCGAATATCAGCTGGCCTCCGTTGTCCAACTGGTAGAACTTGCTGAACTGAGTCTCCATCTATAAGAATTAAGGATGAGGAAGTTAGTGAAGTAATCAAGTGTGTCAAATTTTATGTAGTAATGTAAGAATTGGAGGAACATGAATTTTTTTTGAGAGAAAGAATTCCCAAGGGTAAGAGAGGAAATAGTTTTCATAAATACTCACTTTGGTTTTGAAACTAAGTTTTTGTTCGGACGTCCATTCTAACTAGGGTCTCCTATGGTCAGGATGGCTCTGATATCAACTTGTCAACACCCAGATTTTTAATCCCAGATGCCTGTTATGCCATACATCGCAATCCCAGGATTACCATTTTTGCGAGACATAACAGATTGGATATCACAGTACATCATCCATTACAAACCATAATAAGGTCTTACACGAATAAAGGATCTCATGATCCAGTCTTAATACAACAAGCAGCAGAATAAAATAATAAGCGAAGAGGTGGGGTCCATCTTCAGGGGCACAAGCAATGCTGACGATGGAAGATAGTCCTAGTTATCATAGCCGTCCTGATGTCCTTCATATTGGTAGTCTCCTTCATAGTCTGGCCATAGGAATAGCCAGGGACAAAAGCCATGAGTACTCTTTAAGTACTCGCAAACTACCACTAACAAGTAAGATAGTTCTAGTGGGAAATGCTAACTCTAAGTTTATTTGTAAAGTTAAGTTTGAAACCTAAGCTGAGTTCACAAACAAAGAAAGATAAAATAAAGTTCTAGAATCACTTAAGTTGGGGAGCTAGTGTCATAGTCACAACCCTGTTGTGGTCAAGTCAAGATTCATCATTCATTCATTAGTCATTTTGAAAACATCTGACAACGGAACAGTATGGCCACTCCAACTGTCCATAACCGCGGACGCGGCTATTCGAATAGTTTGACACTCTACAGAGGCGGTACACTTTCACCACAAGATTCGATACATATGTCAGGGATAACCCTGAATCATCATACTAAGTATGCAGATAATCAAACATAACCTTTCCTTTACACACCCTAGTATAAGCACCTCTCTATGAGCATGGCCTCCCAACCATGACCATCTGTCATCTTGGGCACTGCATAGGTGGACAACATTGAGAGGTAGCCTCAGCTCAAACCTCTCCCACGAGGGCACTAATACTAATGCATATAAACTTCCGGCTAAGCCTTACCCAATCTAGGTATTGTGGTTGTACGATAAAATTGGAATGGTATCGCATCCGAACCCAACCATCAGTTTTATAAAAGGGCTAAGGCTCATGCCTCAACATTTTCATCCTCATAAACCATTTGTGTTTCTCAACACATGTCAAAACATCTCAATAGAATGACTCATCATTCCAAGGTTTTCACAAGTCATTTTCACCACAGTATTCCCATCTAAACTAATCTAGTTTTGGTTTTGCTCTAAACTACTAAGTTAAGAGTGTTCACTAATGGGGGATGCTAATCTCAATCTCATGCCATAGAATGACATCTAAGTTTATCTAGATAGGTCAAGTTTTATACTTTTTATGCTACCTTCAAACAAGTAAAGGATTTTGGTAAAGTAAAGAAAGTAAAGCTTGGAAATAAAAACTTGGAGTAGGTATAAGTCAAGGGTATAACCAAAGCATGCCTAATGCATCTTGCTTAGGTTATCTAGCTTAATTTTAGCTTGCTAACAATAGCTTGCCTTGGTTGGTGCAGTGGTTGAAGTTTTCTTCCTCCTCCTCTTGGTAGAACTCCTCCTCCTCGAAAGCTTGGTTGGTACTATCTTCTATAAATACATACGAGATACACAGTCACCAAACAATACTTAACTAGTCTACTTAGCACACTAAGGCACACAGTTGATGATCTATTATCATCACAAGCACACAAGGTTTAATTAACTAGCTTCCTTCTTTTTATTTGAGAAAAGTAATTTCTACTCATTGAAATTAACTAAGATTTAATATTCTCCTATTAAAATATGGGATCATGTGGACACATGTCATCACCACATATTCTAACATATGGGATTTAAATGTTGGATCACATTTTAATAAGTTTAAGTTGAATATTTAATGATTTAAAGTGACTAGAAATGTCTATATAGCATTATTTTGGTACTAGTCCAAAGTCACTGCATGCAAACTTTAATATTATTACATATTCAGATAAGTATGATTAAATGTGATTTTTGAGAGTTGGAATCAACTCTATTATGGTTGATTTTAGAAAAATGTTTGAATGTGCAAAAGCTTCTGTCTTGTTATTTTTACTAGGAGAGATCTCTAACTCTAAATGATTTAAATCCAACGGGCTTGGATAGAGATTTTCATTACCTTTTCCAACAAAATTGGAATCACTCCATTTGGATTTGTAAAACTCTTTGAATTGATTTTTTAACTAAGGGACATAATTGATTTCAAGTCTAAATAGAAAAACCTAATTTAAATTAACTGGGTCAGCGCGGGAAACTAATTGGACCGGCCCAGTAACGCTCAGCGGCGTAGAGGGCGACTGACATGCTGGTCCCGCATGTCAGCGGCACTTAAAACCCGAAGCGGTACGGGGCAATCTGGGCGCTACGATTAGAACACAGATCAACGGTCCACGGTCATTGTCGATGACGGACTCGTCGCCGGCGAGACCGAACCCTAAGCGGCCGGCGGGGGTCTACTAGGGACGTACCAGGGCTCCAGCTAGTGCGGCAAGGCAGGCAAACAAACTGGTGGACGATGGCAGGCTCAGACGAGGTCGCAGCAGGGGTTGAGGTGGACGAAATCGACGAGGACTTCTCCTCCTCTGCAGTGGCTACCTCCGGCGGAATTCCGGCGAACGGCGGTTCGAGCGGCTCCGGCGAGAGAGGGGAAATGGTCAGTGGAGAGAGGGGAGTGAGATGGTGTGAAGAAATGGTGCTGGGGTGGCCTCCTTATATAGGCTCGACGAGGGGACCGACGGGTGTGGGATGGCATCTCCGGCGAGGGCGTTACAGAGGGCTGCCAGCATGGGCGAGGTAGGCGGACGGTGGGCGGTCTGCTGGCGGTCCTCTACGGCGTAAGGGCGACGCTAGGGGCAGTGGCATAAGGTCGGGAGCTTCACGCGCTCTAGGAGACATAGGCGGTGCTCGACGGTGATCATGGCGACTATGGGTCCCGCGGCGGTGCACGGCGGTGTCTGGCGGGTTGCTGGGTTCAAGGCGGAGTGGCGTGCACGATTTGGTGTCGAGGCGTGGTCTGCTGCGTGCTGGCGGTGATCGCGCTCTGGCGTGCGCTGCGCATGGCGTAGAGAGAAAGGGCGGTGCGGCGCTGAGGTGGTCCAGGGGATAGCAGCGATCAAGGGGTGGACAGGGAGAGGCGGTAGGGTTAGGCGGTGCCAGCAGGCAAGCTAGAATGGCGCGGCTTGGTCTCTAGCACGTTGCCCGCGTTTGGCCGGCGGTGACCATACTTGGGCAGCGCGGCACTAGCGCTGCGGGGAAGGGGGAGTGCTGGTCTGGGCTGGGTTAGATGCTAGGGGGACAGGGGAGTGCAGAGAGGGTCCAGAGGGGGACAAGAACTTAACTAGCAATAGTAATAGTTAGGCCAGCTGATTTTTGCTTGCCAGGTGTTTGACACAATGGCCGCATGAAGAAAATATTTGATTTTTTGGAAGATTTTTGGTGGAGTGGTGTAACTTATGCTTGAGCATCTATGTTTGCTTGGGATTTTGAATTGGAGTTCATTTGAGTGGTTTTTGAATTAGTGTGATCTTGATACATACACTAGATTCCATTTTCAAATGTCATTTAAAATTAGAGTTTGAATGTTTTTGGGAGATCATGAAGTGGGCCTTGGCACATCACTACTTGTACTAGCAAGGGGTGCAAAGAACCACAATTGTCTTTGTTAGCATTTAAGTCCTCGGAACACCCAAAGTGTCCTAGTTAGTTAAAATGGCACAAATGACCATTTCCTTATTTTATTCTTTTTGATTTCTTTTTCTTTCGGATTTGTTTAGGAATGATCTAGATGATGTGTAATTCACCTTAGAATCATTTTACAACCAATGGATCACTCAAACATGGCAATTCAAAACAACTCCTAAATTTAATGCACACCCATATGAATGCTTAAATATTTTTTTTAAAATAGAAAAAGTTTTTGTTAACCCCAAATTGGGTAGATTTGATCTTGATTAACTTTGGGTTAAGTTTTGGGATGTTACAGTGTCTGTCTCTCTCGCATTAGTTGGTATGCATTTGCAATGGAGGGCCCCGAAAGGGGTGTAGTAGAGACAACTACTTGATCAACGTTGTGCCAAAAGTCCGTAGGTAAGAACGGTTCTTGTGCGAAAGCCCATTCAGCCACGTAAAACATGCAAAGATAAAGTAGAGGCATCTAACTTTGTTTTGCAGGGGGGCGTTGATTTGTGATATGGTTGTGGCACAGGTAAAGTGATTACCTTATGTTACGTAGTAGTAGATAGTCACGGAGGTGACGAACTACCACGCCGAAATGACACCGGTACCCTGGTGTCTACGGCGCCGGAACCCTGGCACCGGAACCTGGTGACGGCGGATGGAGATCTCGACATGAAGGACCATATCACATAGCATTTACATTCAATGTTATTGTTTGTATATCTTATTGTGTGCTAGTATTAGATACTCGACGGTAGCCTAATAAGATGATCCCTGTTAAAATTACCAACGATTGTGTTCCCCCTTAGTGTGCACCACCAAGAAAGTTCTTCGGTATGAGGCGATCCAGGGTACAGGCCTGGGTGTCAGACATATCTACGTTCGCATACAGTGGGTGTAAGCCATGTTTCACATCGAATACACTAAGGTTGAGTTGGCAAGCCTAGCACACCATAGAAGCGTGGCCTCGAAACACGGATGGTCAAAAGATTGAGCACGACTCGCATGAATGATGTGATTGACATTTAGCGTCCACCCTTGAACCCACATCGATGGCCGTGACGATCGGGGGAGATGTGGCTGATAGGGGCCGTGTTATCACTAGGAAACCTTTTGGGGATAGGTGTTTCTGAGTGGAGTTATCATTAACTCATTTAACTATAAACTTAGTCTAAATTCCTTTTGCAAATTATAAATGTAGATGGCTCACCGTGAAGCTTACTTTCTAATTGAGGGTTGGGTAAAGGGTGAGAAACTTAGACTTGATGGATCCAACTTCCCTAGTTGGCTTGTGCGTCTGAATGATCTCCTTACTAGGAATCATGTGGTAGACTACATACGCCGCACGATGGATTTGACTGAGCCAGACTACTATGAGACCCCACAAGAGCTGGCAGACCGCTACTATCGTCAAGAGATGTCTACCTACATTCAGATAATAATGCGTTACGGGATGGTGGATGAACTCCATCCGCTGATGGGTGATCTTGATCCATATTCGATGGTGGATCAGCTGAGGTCAGAGTTCATAGGCCATGTGCGCATGTGGAAGCATGAGCTGCTTGGAGAGTTCCTTTCCATACAGATGGAGGAGCATACATGTCTGAAGGGTCACTTGGAGCGCATGCTTGATGCACACATGAGACTGGTTCTGTTTTGCTGAAAACACATTTGTAGTGTTAAGTATATTTGATACTTGTTCTGTTTTGCTGAAAACAGGTCCTTCTGCATAAGAGGTGCTTGCTAGAGTGGAGGTGACGTTGCATGTGGATGGCGAGCATGATGATGGCCGACGACACTCTCCCTCAACATTTATCACTTAGTTTATGTTCTAGGATGATTATTGTAATCAAAAGATTGTGAACCTCTTTAGTGTGTCTCACTCTTTGTGAGACGGTTATTCATATGAGTTTGTAACAAATAGTTGTTCCACTTTTATGAACGATTTCTATTCGTGTTCATATCTTGTTTGATTATATGTGAATTATCCTTGATGGTTTTAAACTAATTGATAATGCATGAACATTTGTAAAATATTCAAATGCCTTAAAATACCCAACTTAATGATATTTCATTAAAGAATCAAACCATTGTTTAAATTCAAAGTTATGTGATAATATGTGAAAGACATTCGATTTCTTATCACATATAAATCATAGTTCGGCAAAATAACTTGAACACCGTGTATTACTTGAATACAAAGTGTTTTAATGAATCGTTAAAAGTAAATACAGATTCGATGTATTGTGTTTTAACAAAATGGTAATTATCATTAAATGATTGTTTAACAGTGTAAAGTAGTTTACCAAAGGAAACATGAATTTGAAACTATTTGATATGATCAAAGTGTTTCCTCAACAAATGGTATAAATGTAAAAGAGAATCTAATTACTATGATTTGATCAATAGTAATAAAATTCGACTTTATAAGAATGGCATGAAGAAATTGTGGAATGCAAAGCATCTTGAAACGTCAAAATGCAAAGCATCACAATGTGATATTAGATATCAAAACGGGTAAATAGATGGCACCAATAAATCGTTGTAGTGTAGATGTAGATACCATAAGTTAGAAATAGTTAGCACTCAATTAGAAAATGTAGTGAACCATCTGGATTCGTAAAAGTTTTGGGGTTATTCTATATAACCAAAACAATAGCGAATTATTCCTTGTAGAGTATTCATTGGAAACTTTGAATACGAAACCCATAGCTAAAACCAAAAGGAAAGCAAAACTTGTATTGCTTGGATTTTGGTGCATTCTTGAGAAAGCTCACTTTCAGTGATATTTCTCAATTATGGAGCAAATGGAAGATAGTGAAAAACACGATGAGGATTCAAACCCTGCATCAGAGTGTTGAGAAGCGCAACGGAAAATGTTCCTGAACGATTTTCTTCACAAAGGAAAGAATCAATGATAATGATCATTGTGTTTTCCCCACTGGTATTTTCACTACATGAAGTAGGATTCAAAATGTAATCCATATCTTGTATGGAGACATCTGTGAATCATTTGTCATGATTCTTGGAATATGACATACCTACGAACTACTAAGGAAATAATGGTAAACTAGAATTATGAGAAATCCTAGAAGCAAAACTCCCTTGAGATTAGAAAGCAATTCGTTGCTGAATCTCACAAGTAAAAGGCGTTACTTGAATTTTCCCAAATGACTGCAAATCCATAGTGGAAAAAGGGGTAAATGACAAAAGCGCAATTTGTCAAGTATTGGACGAGTTCAAATGAATTTGATTCATGCGTGCTTGATGTCTAGTGGATTTAAAACTGGTAAAGTACTAGTATCTCATAGTAAAACTCCAAGTTTGATATTTGATCAAAGGATTTGAAGTTGTTCAAAATAGTGAGTGGATGTGCAATTTGCATGAAATTAAGTGGGAGCTATGAAATTCTTCCTAAAACAGTATGTTGGTAACATGTTTTTGAGTGGGAGCTTATATAGTGATTCTTAAGGGTGTTAAGAATAAAAGCGCAAGTACTTATAAATAATGATTTATAAGGTGTAGAAGTTGATAATAGGTGTATTATGATATTATGTAGTATTCCTTAAGGTATTATGAAAAGTGTTTTAGAATAGAAGTTAATTAAGGAACTAGTCCTTAATAACTCAAATTAGGAATAGTATTAAGTTTAACATCAATGGTTGAAAGAAAGTGATGTCTACGCACTTCTATTCTTGTAGACAGTTGCTGGGTCTTCAAGTGCAGAGGTTTGTAGAACAGCAACAAGTTTTCCCTTAAGTGGATCACCCAAGGTTTATCGAACTCAGGGAGGAAGTGGTCAAAGGTATCCCCTCTCAAGCAACCCTGCAATCAAGATACAAGAAGTCTCTTGTGTCCCCAACACACCCAATACACTTGTTAGGTGTATAGGTGCACTAGTTCGGCGAAGAGATAGTGAAATACAAGTGGTATGGACATAAGACAACGGTGCTAGAAAATAGCTTGATCGTGTGAAAGAGACTAAAGACAAACTGAAATAAAGATGGCAACAAGCAAACATGTAACAGGTCTAGTTGCAAACGGTATTTCAATGCTTAGAAACAAGGCCTAGGGATCATACTTTCACTAGTGAACACTCTCATATAAATATATCATCTTCATGATACTACGCTGAACTACTCTCCGGTTGGACACTCTAATCCATGGTAGGGCTATAACAGCACTCCTCAAAGTTCGCTTTCCACATATAGATAACCCCACACTGTCACCTTGAGCACTACATGGTTCCAACAAACACCACAATTTCATAAAGACATCCAACTCCAAATATAACTCATAACAAGTATTTGTAATCTCTAGCCTAAGTGCCACCATGGTGTGCACACTGTCAACTTCACACACATGGGGAGAGCAGAGATCTAATAAATCACTTGACTAGCAAGGTAGATCTACTTGATTACAAAGCTCATGATCACAATATGATCATGCATACAGAGAGAGATGAACACATAGCTACCGGTAGAACCCTTAGCCTCGAGGAAGAACTACTCCCTCATCATCATGGGAATCAGCAACGGTGATGGAGATGGTGGTGGAGATCGATGGAGATGGCTCCGGGGGCACTTCCCCGTCCCGGCAGGGTGCCGGAACAGAGACTTTCTGTCCCCCAAATCTCCCCTTCGGTGGCGGCAGCGCAGCAGAACTTTTCGTGGATTTCTGATTGACAATTTAGAGTTTTTGCATCGGGAGGCATCTTATAGGCGAAGAGGCAAGGTCGGTGGGTGGCCAGGGGGCCCACACCACCTGGTGGCGCGGCCAGGGCTAGCCCGCGCCACCACATGGTGTGGCCGCCCTGTGGCCCCTCTCCGTCTCGTCTTCTGGCTCCGTGAGTATTCTGGTAAAATATCGACTTTGGCTTTTGTTTGGTCCAAATCCGAGAATATTCATTTTCTGACTTTCCTAGAACCAAAAACAGCAGAAAACAGGCAACTAGCACTGTGACATCTTGTTAATAGGTTAGTCCAAGAAAGTGTATGTAAATACTCCAAAGTGTGGACAAAACATAGCAATGTAGATACTAAACAAGCATGGAACATAAAAAATTATAGATACGTTAGCAACATATCAACATCCCCAAGCTTAACTCCTGCTCGTCCTCGAGTAGGTAAGTGATAAAAAGAAAGAATAATTTTTTAGGTGACATGCACCATCATAAACTTGATCAAAGTATTTGTAAAACAATGAAGCTGGGATCATAGTATTTCAATCATAACATGAAAGACAAGGTTCTAACAATAAGACAAAGCAACTATGTTGCAACATGAAAAGGTACAAACAAAAGATTCATGAATAACAATGCTTTGCAAGACGTTTGTTTGTTTCACATAAATAAAACATAGCATAGTGGCATTCAGCTTGTCCCTCATAGAGTAGCAAACATAAATGCATAGGACACCTTCAAAGTTCATAAGAGTGACTAGATACAAATAGTTTAAACAAGCAATATCAAAGTTATGCATCAATCAACAAGTCTTGGGACAATGCACATTAAACTAAGAATGGCCACTATGCTCTCAAAGTAGGTGCATAAAGGTAGAAAGTGGAGACTCAACATAAAAGTAAAAGAAAGGCCTTCATAGAAGGAAGTAGAGATTCAAGTTTCATAAAGAGCTTCCAAAAATTATGGTACTTGTTAGATTTCAGCTCTAATTTCCCCTATCATAAGCATCTTTAAGTGATTAAGGTTAAAGTGACACAACTAAGAGATATGCTTGACAAGTTATAAGCCAAAATCTCATGTCCCTTACTTACAAAGACCGAACCTCATGCTACTCAACTTTAGTCACAAGTAAGCTCTTGTCATTGGAAGTACATATGTACCATAGAGAACCGCCAACGGGGTACCCCTTGCCCGATGATACGGAAGAATCCCCATATCAAAATGACAAGGCAAGCAGACAACGAGCATCTCAACGATCTTCTTATTTACCATGGGAAAATGGTGCTTTTTTCTCTCTTTCCTCTTTTCTCATATCTTTTTTTCTTTTTCTCTTTTTTCTCAATCTCTGACTTTCTTTTTTATAAGAAGAATGCTTCATAGACAGCTCATTATGGTTACGCTGCAGGTTTTCACCATGTCAGCATGGATTAGACCAGCGGCCCAGGCGTTTCTCTAACACACATACAAACTCCATGATCTTACAAGTTCCACTTTTATTTCACACCGCCGGGATCCGTAAGAAAAAGAACATGATATTTACGGGGTACAATGTACAAGTGCAATGTTAAAAGCGTTCCCCGTGATACATGGTTCTGCTAACTTCAACTTATAAAGCGCAAGCATATACGCAACAAAGATGGACACAATGGTTCAAGTTTATTAAATGCAAGAAAGTAAAGTGTGCCATCAAGTTCATGAGAGCTTTAATCACTAATTTTCACATAACAAGTTTAATTTGGAAGGTAGATAAAAACATGAATATACTTGGAATAGCAATTGCTAATAGGTAGGTATGGTGGACCCTTTGGAATAACTTGGTTTTAGGAGTTGGATGCATGAGTGGAACTCATACTTGGTTACGGAGGCTAGCAAAAGACTGGGAGCGACAAACTAAGAGAGCAATAATGGCCATAATCATGCAGAGCAGGAAAACATCATTAATCAAAGCATAAAGTGATACTACAAGTTGATAACTAAAGGATCATCAAGGCTATGGTGACTTGGGATAGTCAGCCCAAATAAAGCATCAAAGGAGAATACCATAATACTATGCTTTAATATGCTAAAACAACGCATGATCCTTCCAAGGCACATTAAGCAATCTCAATTGTTTATAACATGTCATGCTACAGCAAAGAATACTAAGCATAAAGCCAAAACAATATCAAGCATGGCATGACAAAGCATAGGCCACAGTCAAAAACAAGCTCTCTTACCACTTAAGTTCCTACTCTTTTCCAATCCAAACCAAACTATTTGAAAACCAATGCATGAAAGAGGGGGTCGAACCAATTTATTCAGCAAAATAAGAAAACAAAGCAAACGAAAAACCAAAACGAAAACGGAAAATAAGACGCTCCAAGTACTACACAACTGTGCATGAAATAATAAAAATGAAGTGTTTGGAAGGAACCTAGGATTTTTATTGATGAAGAAGGGGATGCCTTGGGCATCCCCAAGCATTGACGCTTGTACTTTTTGGATATTTATTGGGGGTGACACATGTGGCATTCCCAAGCTTGAGCTTCAGTTCATTCTTCATCTCATTACTCATTCCTTCCATACACCTGAAATTTTTCCTTCATACAAAACTTCACACAATCTTTATTAGCAACATTAGTGCATTCAAGATAAAAAGTATTTAGGTTCAGTTCCAACACTAATAAAAATTCCATTAAAACACAAACTACTGTAGCACTTCCCTCAAAAAGCTAAATTCCCCAAGAGAACTCAAAAAGGAACCAACAAGAAGCAAATGCAGAAAAAATGGCAGAAATTTGTCAAAACAGACCAGCAGGTAAAGACAATTCTTTCGAAGACCTTCTGTTGCTCAAATCGAAAAGTGTTGAACTAACAAAAGTTAGATGACAACCTAAGACAGAAGAAAAAAATTCACGCTTCAAAAGGACGTACATAGATTTTACACGAATTTTTACGGTGAAGCACAGAAATCTGTTTCAGGACAGCAACTTTCCCAATCATTACTTCTCTCTCATTAGAGGTTACTCTTGGCACAAAAAGCAAATAAAAAGGATAAGGAGCAGTTATTACAGAAGTAATAACTTCCAAGACTCATCTAAAACTTTTGGGTTATCTCCCAATAAGTACTTTTCTTTAATTCCTTTAAGTTAGGCTTGATAGTTTGAGAAGATGCTCACATAAGAAATATGAATTGAAGTAAAAGAGAGCATCAAGAAGCGAATTCAAAGCACATTTAAGTCTAACCCACTTCCTATGCATAGGAATCTTGTAAAGAAACAAGTCATGAAAGCACAAAGCAACAAGCATAGGAAAGCAAAACAAGTGTAACTTCAAAAATTTCAACATAAAGAGAGGAAACTTAATATTGTTGAGATACATAAAACCATGTTTCCCTCTCTCATAATTACTTTCAGTAGCATCATGAATAAAATAAACAATATAACTATCACAAGAAACATTCTTATCATGAGCCACATGCATAAAAGAATTAATACTCCCCACATAAACATAGTCATTCTTATTAATTGTAGTAGGAGCAAATTCAACAAAATAGCTATCATTATTATTTTAATCACCATAATCATCAAATATAGGAGGCATATTGTAATCATAATTAATTTCCTCCTCAATAGTAGGTGGACTGAAAATATCATATTCATCATTGTAATCATCATATATTGGAGGCATAGTATCATCATAAGCAATAGAATAGTTATCTTCCAAAGTGTGTTCATTTGTAAACATATCATCATTGAAAGGAATATGGATAGCACTAATAGTACAGAAATTATTAATATCATCATTTTCAGAATTGGTATCAAAGAGATTTTCAATATCAAAAGAAGTGTGATTTTCCCAATCATGATCACTACTATAGGTAACAGGCATAGGAACATCATCGAGTTCAGACTCATCAAAAACTATAATAGGAGCAACACGCTTAGGGGAAAATACCGGTTGCTCTCTCCTTTTACTCCTCATCTTCTTCTTTTTCTTCTTCTCTTTAGGAGGGAGAGGCTTGAAAGGAAGCTTCTCCATATACCCTGGTTCATTGTTAGAGACAATAGAAGAAACTTTGGAGGATTCCTCCTTTTCATTAATAAGAGCAAAACACATATTAGTCATGTCATATTTTGGTAAGATCTCATCTTTTAAGATATTTTGTATGTAAGTATTCGTGTGGCAATTATCAACACAATAAAGATGGCAACCATATAGGATGTTATTCATATCAAAAGCACGCATATCTACCAAAGAGGTTTTTCTTGATAACTCTTCACACCCCAAAAATAATGTAAGTTGATCATGCTAATTAGGAGTGATCATGTCATCACAATACAAACTTGCAGTACTCATTGGATTAGAAGGGCTATTATTATGGCCTGAGCATTGAAAATTGAAATGACCCACTTCAAAGCAAAGTTCACAAATAAAAGGATAGAGGGCACAAACTTTTTTACCAAGATCATTTAAAGCCCTATATCACATTCTAGTTTTTTCATTCCTGTGGGTGATACAGTATTCTTCTTCAATTTGATTATTCTCATAAGGTCTATGTATTCCACAAAAATTAATATGCTTATAAGAAATATTACTTTCAGAGGTTTGAGCATGTTTATTGCTATCATTAATAACAATTTCATTTTCCATGCAAGTGTCTTTAAAAGGCTCATGATACATGTCCCATTTTTCTTTAGGAGCATTAATATGAGAAGCAAAGGATCTAAAACAATCAATAAGAATTTGAGGATCAAGACCATATTTAGCACTAAGCTCTTGAAAATCAGCAGTTTCAGTGAAAGACTTAATGCAATCATACTCATAGTTTATACCTGGTTCTTTACCTTTGTTGTTATCCCAATCTTCAGTATTGCTTTGAATTGTTTCAAGAAGATCCCACTTAGCTTTGACATCCTTACTTGTGAAGGATCCCTCTAAACAAGTATCTAGATAGTTCTTGTAATGTCTTGAAAGCCTTGCATAAAAATTATTAATAACAATATTACCGGCGGGCTCATGAATGGGACATTTGAGCATTAGTGACTTCAATCTCCCCCATGCTTGGGAATGCTTTCTCCATCATGTGGATGAAAATTATAAATGTAATTCCTATCTTTATGACTTTCATGAGGAGGATAAAATTTAGAGTAAAAGAGAGATTCAAGTTCCTTCCACTCCAAATGATGAGGATCATCTAGTAGCTCATACCACTCCCTTGGTTTGCCCTTAAGTGATAAAGAGAATAGTTGCACACTTGAACAACCCGCATAATTCATGTATAAAGAGTAAATGATCACCAGGATGGACAGTTCCATCTCCAAAATAAGACTTATTCATAACACGTTCAACAATTTTTATAGGTATTTTAAAAGGGATGCTTTCAGTATGTGGATTTAAAATATCACAAGTATCATTAGAATTACCACATATGGGAGATAAAGTATCATCAGAGCAAATTTTCTTCCTTAAAACTGGGGAACTAAAAAGATCATTTTCATAAGAACCAACTTCCCCAAGCTTAGATGTTTCCATAGCATTAGTAACAAAGATGTTCAAAAGATTCATACTAATAACGTTGCTATTAGCATGCAAAGAAAGTTCCATGGGTGTTTTAATTTTATTTTCAGACAATTCATGTTCTAACTTATGAAAAATACTAAAAACCTCTCTAATTTTTTTTTCCATTAAGCCTAACTAGTGAAAACAAGAAACAAAAAGACAAAATTGTAGAATCTAAAGGAAATAACTTCGAGCACTCACACCGGAGGACGTGAGTACCTTTTACCTTACCTTCCCGGCAACGGCGCCAGAAAATAGCTTGATGTCTACGCACTTCTATTCTTCTAGATAGTTGTTGGGCCTCCAAGTGCAGAGGTTTGTAGAACAGCAGCAAGTTTTCCCTTAAGTGGATCACCCAAGGTTTATCGAACTCAGTGAGGAAGTGGTCAAAGGTATCCCCTCTCAAGGAACCCTGCAATCAAGATACAAGAAGTCTCTTGTGTCCCCAACACACCCAATACACTTGTCAGGTGTATAGGTGCACTAGTTCGGCGAAGAGATAGTGAAATACAAGTGGTATGGATATAAGACAACGATGCTAGAAAATAGCTTGATGGTGTGAAAGAGACTAAAGATAAACTTAAATAAAGATGGCAACAAGCAAACATGTAACAGATCTAGTTGCAAACGGTGTTTCAATGCTTAGAAACAAGGCCTAGGGATCATACTTTCACTAGTGAAAACTCTCATATAAATATATCATCTTCATGATACTACGCTGAACTACTCTCCGGTTGGACACTCTAATCCATGGTAGGGCTATAACAGCACTCCTCAAAGTTCGCTTTCCGCATCTAGATAACCCCACACTGTCACCTTGAGCACTAGATGGTTCCAACAAACACCACAATTTCATAAAGACATCCAACTCCAAATATAACGCATAACAAGTATTTGTAATCTCTAGCCTAAGTGCCACCATGGTGTGCACACTGTCAACTTCACACACATGGGGAGAGCAGAGATCTAATAAAGCACTTGAGTAGCAAGGTAGATCTACTTGATTACAAAGCTCATGATCACAATATGATCATGCATAGAGAGATGAAAACATAGCTACCGGTAGAACCCTTAGCCTTGAGGAAGAACTACTCCCCGTGATCACAATATCATCATGGGAATCAGCAACGGTGATGGAGATGGTGGTGGAGATCGATGGAGATGGCTCCGAGGGCACTTCCCCGTCCCGGTAGGGTGGCGGAACAGAGACTTTTTGTCCCCCAAATCTCCCCTTCGGTGGTGGCGGCACAGCGGAACTTTTCGTGGATTTCTGATTGACGATTTAGGGTTTTTGCATCGGGAGGCATCTTATAGGCGAAGAGGCAAGGTCGGTGGGCGGCCAGGGGGCCCACACCACCTGGTGGAGCGGCCAGGGCTAGCCTGTGCCACCACATGGTGTGGCCGCCCTGTGGCCCCTCTCCGTCTCGTCTTCTGGCTCCGTGAGTCTTTCGGTAAAATATCGAATTTTTCTTTTGTCCGGTCCAATTCCAAGAATATTCATTTTCTGACTTTCCTGGAACCAAAAATAGCAGAAAACAGGCAGCTGGCACTATGGCATCATGTTAATAGGTTATTCCAAGAAAGTGTATAGAAATACTCCAAAGTGTGGACAAAACATAGCAAAGTAGATACTAAACAAGCATGGAACAGCAAAAATTATAGATACGTTAGCAACGTATCAGAAAGAAAGGATGATCATCATCCACTATGTTGAGACATAGGTTCTATCATAGAAAACCATGATGATAACTTAACATAATATGTAATCCAATAAGGAACATTTGAAAGTGATTAAGTTCGAATCATAGAACATTGAGCTAAGTTTGTCTGTAGTGTCTGATAGAGAACTGTAGACATATTTTCCAAATCCGAAAAAGGATGACATATCTTAAATCATAAAGGGTTATGATATAAGGGAATATGTTGGAAACTCCCGTAATACCGATTAGAGTCAAGTAGGAAGCAAGGTGAACTAAAACATCAAAAGCTGCACAGAGTGCACTCATGTTTTGATGATTACATTTATAATAATAGATAAGGGTACCATCTAAAGTGATGTATAATGTTATAGCGGGGCTAGTTCGCTTTTAACGTAGAATGATGTTTCCCAGGGCACAGTGCCCATGAGAAAGCCCTCGAGGTTGATCTAATGTCACTATAGGCTCCTGGAATTCAGCCTCGTTCTGCTACCATAGCGACGATGCATACACAGATGTTATCATGTGATAATAAGGTATTAATGTCAATCAAGGTGACACTAGTAAGTTGTAAAGGATTTGGGACTGCAAAGTACAGACCCAAGACTCAACCTCTTCCATGAGCGAGCATGTTCAGGGTACCGGATATATGGTGCCAATGATTGAGACCAAATGCAGCTAGTGTATTTGTACTCTAGTGCAAGTGGGAGACTGTTGGAAATATGCCCTAGAGACAAATATTAGTAAAGATTATTATCATATTTCATATAGTTTATGATTAAGTTTTATATCATGCTATAACTGTATTGAGTGGAAACATCAATACACATGTGATATACAAACAACAAGGGTTCCCAGTGAAACTCTAGTCACTGGTTCATTTATCAACAGATGATCATGTTTCCTGATCATGTGGCATTTATGCCAGTTGGAAATGGAGTCATCTCATTCTGAGAATGAGATGATGAACCAATACCCAACCTAAACATCGTGACCCGATCATGTCACGAAGTTCAAGTTACGATGATTAGATATGGATCCTCGTAGACTATTCCTTAGACCGTGAGGCTATATCAATCACTGTCTCTCGAGAGTGCCTAGATAGCATCAAGCGCCACTTGGTAATACAGTGGTTATAAAGGTGTGTTCAGGTACTCGGAGGAAACCGTAGAGGCAATATATGTCAAGAGCGGGATTTTTCCGTCCATGTGACGGGAAGATACTCGAGGGCCCACTCGGAGAAGTAATATCCAATAGCTGCGCAGCGTGTGATTTGATCACAGGGATATCACTTGTCAAAACGAGTCAAGTAGCGTTGTTCAGTAACGAGATTGAACACGACATGGTGATGTCATTGATCAGATCTCGGGCAATGCAAGTATCGAGTGACAAAGGGAATAAGACACGACTGTCCCGGTTCAAAAGACGAAAGATCTTCGTGGAACGCACATGGGTCACATGGCCATCCAGGTCCCTCTGTCGATCATTGGTGTGGGAGTGTCCTGACCATGTCTAGACTGTTCCCAAACCGTGGGGTATCACGCTTAAGGGCTTGATGATGCTTAGAGAGTGTTTATAGGATCGGTAGAATCACCGAAGATTTATAGGGAGAAAACCGGAAGGGTTTCGGTAAGTCCGGAGGATGTCCGGAGTGGAGGTGGAAGGTGTTCCGTAGCCATGGAGATTGAATAATGTGTGAATGATTGTTAAATGCTGATTTAATCATTTAACCATAATTATTTAATAAAGAGAAAATCAATTTAAATGGTCAAAGGCTTAATTGGCCAATTTCCGGAGGGAGAGGGCCCATTAGGGGAAAGGAGAGAGGGAGAAGGGGAAAGGGGGTTGGCCGGCTGGGCCTAGCCCCCCGCGTGGGGCCCACTAGGTGGCTGGCAGCCACCCCTCCCCCCTCCTCTCCTTTAGTCCCACCCCGGGACTTTGAGGGAGGTAGTACCTCCCCTCCCCCTATATATAGTGGGGGTATTTGGCCAAATAAAACACACCAATAATCAATAAAGGTCTTCTCACTTTTGGGAGGACCTCCAGTTGATATTTTCTCTCTCCCTCTCTCTCTCTCTCGTGACTGTGGTCCCAAGTCTGGATTGCGCGAACGAGAGACATCTTCACCGCAGAGCGCCATCGCGCTGCGGGATTCGGATCCAGGAGCTCTACTTCCGCAACTGCTGCTGGATCGGGGAAGCGGGAGTCATCGTCAGGCACCGGACGTGTGTAACTCCCCGCGAGGTGTCGCACTTGAGGCACTCAAGTCGTTGGATCCACGGAAGCGCAAGGACTTCATCACGACCTTGAGGTCGGCTTCGGCTCGTCTACATCAACCACGCTCTCCTGAGCGTTGACAACGCTTTTCGGTCTTCAAGGGTAAGTTCGCAAAAAGCCCCTCCCGTTATTGTATTACTAATACATAGGTCCTGGCAGCTTCAGGGGTTCAGGGGCGTAGAGTAAAATTTATTGTTTTCATACGCGCAACCCCTATTGTAAATGATCTAGCATAAGAAGCATCCAATAAATCCTTATCATGAAGAGAAAGCCTTGCATAAAAGTTATTGATAATAATATTATTAGGGATTCATGAATAGGACATTTGAGCATTAGTAACTTCAATCTCCCCCAAGCTTGGGCGGTACTCTCTCCATCTTGAGGCCAAAAGTTATATATTTGATTCCGAACTTTATGAATCTCACTAGGAGGATAAAATTTGGAATAAAAGAGAGGTACAATTTCCTCCCATTCAAGAGATTGGCCATTCTTTAGCATCTTAAACCATTCCTAAGCTCTGCCTTTCAATGATAACGAGAATAACTTCCTCTTAACTTGATCTATTGTAATACCTGCACACTAAAACAATCCGCATAATTCGTGTATAAAGAGAAAATGGTCACCAGGATGGACAGTTCCATCTCCAAAATAGTAGTTATCCATAACACGATCAATAATTTTTGTAGGTATTTTAAAAGTATCATTCTCAGCAGGTGGTGGTCCATCTACTACCTTAGCAGTGGTATTAGCATTACGAAATAAAAAACTAAGTGAATTATCCATATTGAAATAAAGTAACTAACAGAAATAAACAATACTCGCAGTAGAAGTTTCCTTTACCAGTTCCACTCTTCAATAGCGCTTCACTCCCTAGCAACGGCGCTAGAAAATAATCTTTATAACCCACAAGTATAGGGGGTGTATCGCAGTATTTTCGATAAGTAAGAGTGTCGAACCCAACGAGGAGCAGACGGTGTTGACAAGTGGTATGGATCAGGAATTTTCTATAAATACTTAGCAAACGGATTTTTAGGGGGTTTTTGATAATGTAGATAAATAAAGTACGAGTAAATTAAAGATAATAATAATAATTGCAGCAAGTGGCCCAATCCTTTCTTTAGCAAAGGACAAGCCGGTTGTATTACTTAAGATGACCAAACGTTCTCAAGGACACATGGGAATATCGTCAAGTGCTTTCGCTTCATATAGTTGATTAATCTTCTCTGATTGGATAAGTGTTGTGTGGGTGAACCTATGCTAATGTACTAACCTTCCTAGGACTAATACATACTTGTGATTATACCCCTTGCAAGAATCCGCAACTACAAGAAAGTAATTAAGATAAAAACCTAACCATAGCCTTAAACTTTGAGATCCTACACTCCCTTATGCAAAGGTTTCCTAACGGGGGTTCAGGTTTCTGTCACTCCGGCAACCCCACGATTAGTAGCCAAATACACAATGTATTCCCCTAGGCCCATAAAGGTGAATTATCATGTAGTCGACATTCACATGACACCACTAGAAGAATAACACCACAACTTAAATATCAAACCATTGAATCTTTCTCAACACAACTCCACTACTAACAACATGACTTCTCACATGTCCTAAAGAACTAAACGAACTACTCACGAGACATATGGATCAAAATCAGAGATGAAATAAGATAAGTAACAATCTGAACATGAACAATAATTCAATGGTTCCACTCAATAGCATGAACTACAACAAGTAATCAACACCGGGAAAGTTTCCCCTCAGAACTATACAAGATTCGACCCAATTGTTACAGCGGTACGGAGTGGTGATGATGGTGCTAGTGGAGATGATGATGGGGATGATGATGATGATCCCGATGAATTCTATCTTGATGACGGTGTTGATGGCGATGATCTCCCCTCTCCGGGAAGAAATTTCCCCGGCAGATTTCTGCTTGCTGGAGAGCTCTTTCTCTCTCTGTAGTTTCCGCCCTACAGAGGCGGCGGAACCTTTCTGTGGTCGCTCCCCGAGTCTTAGGGTTTCAAGGGGATTATATACGCCAAAGGGCGATGCTGGAGGTGGGCCAGGGTGGCCACACCACCTGGTGGCACGGCCAGGGGTGGCCCGTGCTAGGTGGTGGTGTGGGCCCCCTGTGGCCCATCTCCACTTCCCCTTCTGGCCTCCTTTGTCTTCTGGAAAAATAGGAATTTCCGTATATTTTCTGGGATTTTTTGATCTTCGCCAATTTTGCTCCTGGACAGTGCCTTTTCCATCAGAATCCTGACTTCAGTGGTTCATCCTCCAAAATTCATCAGCCATGCATAAATAGATGAAATAACATAAGTATCATCTCTTAATATGAAATATATCAATGAATAACAGTAAATTATGATATAGAATAGTGATGCAAAATGGACGTATCTGGGCTGGAGACTCCGGTTTAGGAGGTGGCTTCTCCTAGACCATCTTCTTGGGTGACTTGGGGACGATCTTGGGGACTTTGCGTTGTAGATGTAGTAGCGTTCGCAGAACGGATTGCATCATAATTGGTGCTTGACATGAAGACAATTTTCACAAAGCCGAGGCAATTATGATGGGCACAACAACTGAAGAGCAATGTCGCATGGCTAGTTATCTTAATTGTAGCATCGATAAATTCCATTCTTGTACTTAGGCTTCCCATTTTAGCGACCCGAAGTTTTGTGTTGTTTTAGTGGGAGGGCCTATTTTACAAGGTGGGCCAAAGATTGGAACCATGGCAAGAGAAGTTTCTCTCCTAGGTGGAAATTTAATTCTCAAAATTGTGTCCATTTTTTGCCTTACAATGTTCACACTGAGTGTGTTGATGTTGCGCTCTCGGTTCTTTAGAGAGGGTGATGGGCACAACAGAATGTACCATCATGTCAATTGGTCTTCCATCTACCTCTGCAAAGACCAAGCATGTGGTCATCACCTACTCCCAACTTATGAATATTTCGTTAATGGCCAAATGGATTTGGAGACTATTCACTAAGGAAGATGTTGAACTTCATCAAAGAGTACACTAGGCATCATGTGCGGAAGAAGGAGGATTCTAGTTCTGGTGCGATATTCAATGTATTAAACTATTATTCAAGTTGGGTGCAAAATGGATTCTTAGAAACGGGCGTCATAATTTGTTATGTTCAGATTTGTGGCAAGGGAAAGGGACCCTTCTAAAAACCACTTCATGTGACTTTTGAGATCTCCATTGTCTCTAATATTGGTTTCGTCCATCACGGCTATGCGTGTTAAGGACATTTGGTCAGCATGTGCTACCAATTGAAGATCTTGATCTTCAATGGCCATGTTTTGAAACATCATTGATCATCCAACAGTCGGCGTTCCCTATGTGGTCAACCACGCATCCTTTAATCTTATGCTCTTGCACAATTTTGGTGTTGTGGGGTGCACTGCGTGAGATGTTTTGTTGCCCGTGAACCATGTGTCATTTGCTGAGTTCGTTGCCATTCTTCAGGGTTTTTTAGCAAAGCTAGAAATTTTCTTTGGGTTTATTTCACTTCTCGATGTTGGGCGTTGTGGAATATTAGAAAGAAACTCATGATTAAATAAAATTTCCCTCGATCGGATAAGAAGGTTCAATGGGTGTGCTTGTGCAAATTTGCAAGGGTTCTCCGCTACAAATGGTCTCTCTCCCGGTGGCCTGCGCGGCTGCGCCCCTCACGAACCAAACCCACTCACTTCACCACGCCGAAAGAAGAGTTAAATCCATCGTTAGTCATTGAACTTGCTTAGCGAAGTCAATACGGTCATCGTACATTGGAAATACGAGTTTACGGTCACTAAAGACGTGTCGGAGTGTCACTCGCGTTCACCGCTCGCGCCGTAGAGAAGTATTTGATCATGTGGCGAGCTGAGGACCCACTTCCGGGTAACTTAATATATACATAAAGAATAACCACTTATAGGAGGACTTTTTTTGCAAAACGGTCGTCTCTTCCCTGGATCCTGTCTCTGCTCCCACCCCGACTACAACCCCGCTGATGGAACACACCGGTGTGTGCCATGCTCCCCCGCCTCCACACGCCGGCACAAGCTTCCCCGTCTCCCTGCCAACGGTGGTGCAAGAATTTTGAGCTCAACAAGTAAAGACAGTAATGGACTAGCTAGCTAGCCGACCGTCGGATCTCATCTCATAACAGAGGTGGCAGCAGTACTAGATACAACAACGCGCTATACACGACCACCCAACTGTGGTTGCCACCGCCGATGACGACAGCAACGCTGTGGTGTAGATCCCAGGCGGCGCCGACAGCTTCATCGGGAGCGACTGGAGCCGGTCCCCCACGGGCACGCTCGCGAAGGCATCGTCGGTGGGGACGAACACCGCCCGCGCTGCGCTGGTCCCTCTCGAACTCCTCCGCCATGCCCGACCGGGTGATGTTGACCGTGGTGGTGGGGGAAGGGCGGGAGTCGGAGGCGGCTAGGTCAAACCCGGACAACACGATGAGGTCGTTCACGGCGAGCACGCTCAGGTTGTACGACACGGACATGACGGAGCTGAGCACGGTGGCGTTGGAGGCCGGGAACAGCGTCGGCGAGCGGACGACACCCAGGCTAGGGCCCGCGGCCGTGACTTTGACGGCACAGAGGTCCGCGGAGGCGCGACCCCTGGTCTGGAACAGCGTGGTGACCCGCTTCCCGACGACCAGGAGGCGGCGGAGGTCGGCTTGGGAGATTTACTCGAGGAGGACGTGGTAGCAAAGCACGTCGGCGAGGTCGGCACGACGACTGCGGGAGGTCGAAGTTCGGCACGGCGAGCAGCATCAGCGAGGACCGGCCTGCGCGCTCCCCCACGGGCTGGACGCGAGCAGCCGCGAGAAGCCGGCGAGGTCCGAGAACGGCGCGAGCACCGCCTCCACGTCCACCACGGCGGCCGGCGGCGAGGACACGAGCAGCCCGGCCACTACCGCGAGGAGGACAAGGAGGGAGATCTGCCTCCGTATCTCGCCGTGAGATTTCTTTGGGGTCAGGATTGGTCAGTGGAAGGGACGATAGTTTTGCAAAAAGCCCCTCCTATACGTGGGTTTTGTTACTTACTCTTAAGTGACGTGACAGTGGATCATTTAACTTGCCATGTCAGAAAATACAACACGCCAACAGCTCCAGTAACCGTCTGTGAACCTTTATATCGTATTCAGTGACCGTAAATTTGTATTTCCGATGTACACCGTATTGATTTTGCTAAGCAAGTTCAATGACTAAATATGGATTTAGCTCCCGAAAGAAACCCTCGATCGGATTCTGCCGTCGTCCGCTCCTTCTGCCCCAACTCCGGTAGGTAATGTCTCCTTCTCCTCTCCTATCTCTGCATCTTTATTTCTTCCCACCTTAATCTGGCCATAGTAATCCGCCCCGCCTTCTCTATTACTTGGCTGGACTAGCGGGGAGCATGAGAACGTACGGAAAGTTTCCTCCGATTTGATTCACACGCATATAGCACGTCCATCTTGTACCCGTGAGACACCGATCGAATTCATGTGCGCCAGGTAGCAAGAAAGTTGCCACCTTCATCGATTTCCTCTCGCCATGGACGATGTAGCTAGGAACCAAGAAAGGTACCGCCTTTGTTCTTGCTCTGCGTTGTCCCCTGTTGTGCTGTTCTCGCCTGACGGCGCGGCTGCCGGGAGAGGCTACCCAGCGGCTGGGATATGCACCGCCTTTTTTCTGCTCCATCCGCCGTCGCCCGGTTAGCTCGCTGGTGACGGAGAAGGCAAATAAATCCACCATCTTTGTTCCCTTTCCCCCATTGCGCTTTACCTGACGGCATGGCCGAGGGGGAAACCCTGTTTGGGGACAACGAGTAGAGAGCAGGTCGGGGTTAGGGGATTTGGTCTGCAGATTCGAGGGGGGGGGATGATGACGAAGAGGAGGAGAAAGGAGGAGGAAGAGAAGGAGGAGGAGGAGAAGAAGGGGATGGTGATGATGATTTCGAGATCTGGTTGGGTGAAGAGGAAGCTGAAGATTGCATGCCCCCTATCCACCACCAAGAGGGCGATAGATACCTGTGCTTTCCATGCCATTAGTTTTGTGGCGGAGGTGGAAATCAGGTGGGCAGCCGCGAGGAGGGTGTCGGGAGCCACGGCCGACATCACCTTCGTCGTCAACTCCTCTGTGGCCGATTACGAGAGAGAGATCGGGATGAAGCTGGGCGAGGATGAGGGTAACTTCTCTGTATACCACCACCGCGAGACGACGGGGCTGCTCCGATCCTGTTGAGGCGCGACGGGTTTGTTGCAAGGTCTGCTGCGTGGCCTGACGACGAACCCCGCCTCCAACTATGAGGATACAGAGTGCACCGAGACTTGGAGTTTCATCAAGTAGCTGCTCTGATCATGGCAGGGAGGCCAGTGATCGGAATAATTCGGATTTGCGAAGAGTTTCTTTCACTTGGACGAGGGCATATATATGAGCATCAGCCGGAGCTGGAAGGCAGTCGGTTGTTCATGCACGCAGTCTGCTTCGTCGGATTTGGTATGCGGATGGGGAGAGGTTACCTCATCATCGCCAACAGCCATGGAACTGGTTTTGGCGACGAAGGTTTCGGGAGGGTGTATTTCGACTCAGTCTACAATGATCGGTTGTACTACACGCTTAGGCTGAATCCTCTTCCTCCTCCTTCTCCTGCTGCTACCGATCAAGGCCCAACCTCAAGCTCGACCGTTGTCGCGACTTCGAGCTCCTCTGCCGCCGCCGAGACACTAGTAGAAAACAGCCTTTGGTCCAGGGGTATTAGCCTCGGTTTTGCTACAAACCGGGACTAATGCCCGGTCCAACGACTAGAACTGGCCCTAAGGGATGGCAGACACTAGCCCCGGTTCGAACGGGACCTTTAGCCCCGGGTCGTATAACAAACCGGGGCTAAAGGGTTTCAGGCAGGCCAGATCGAACGCCAGACCCTTTAGCCCCGGTTTGTTATACGACCCGGGGCTATCCACCTTTAGTCTCGGTTTTAGACACGAACCGGGGCTAAAGGTCTGGTTATATCTTCTTCTCCTATCCGAGCCACCATTCAAGCTGGTGGCTCTCCCCTCTCTCTCTCTTTCTTGCCTCAAGCTCGAGTTCATGCTCTTTTTTTTCTCAAGATTTGTCTATATTTTGTGGTGCCCCATCTATCCAAAGGTTCTAAAAGGTGAGCAACTTTATCCTTTGAACTCTTATTGCTATATTAGCTCATTTTATGCTCTATCTTATAGATGGATTTGTGGATTTAGTTTGGTAGTAATTTTTGTAATGATAGCATGAGATCGATGTTTAGATTCTATCTATCTTGTATTAATGTAAGAAACTCTAAGGTAAATATCACAATATGTGGATTCTATCTATATATATCTTGTTTTAGCACATAGTCTCGAAATTTGATTTTAGAAGCACACACATGCGTGAGTTCATCATTCTAACTAGCTAGCTGGGCAAAATATCCTTCTTCGTCTACCTGCGTTCAACAAACTGAAAAATTGTAACAAAGATAGGGTTAATTCATAAAACCTTGATAAGAAGACATCACAATTCACATATTAGGGAGTGCCTCTATGGCGAGCTCCTCGAAGATGTCTGAGGACGGGATCCTAAGACATCTTCGAGAAGCTCTGCCCTAGTGGTGTCCCTGCTCTCCCACACCATCTTTCGGTTTATATCTTCTCTAGCTAAATCAGTATGCTGGTGGAGCTAACTAATTTCATATATTAGAGACTGCCTCTATGGCGAGCTCCTCGAAGATGTCTGAGGACGAGGTCATAAGACATCTTCGAGAAGCTCCGCCATAGTGGTGTTCCTGGTCTCGCACACCATCTTGCAGTTCTTCACAACAATGCATACATATTTATAGATTAAGTAGCACAACATAGTGTCGGGCACTGATGACATAATGTCGGCACACTCACCCTGGCATAGTGCTGCCACCCATCCAAAATAGTGTCGGCATTTAATTTACTGGCTTAGTGCTGCCCACTGAGGACATAGTGTCAACATGTTGTCTCCACCTCCAACCGGGACTAAAGGTTCATCATATCTTTAGTCCCGGTTGCTGATTTTAGATTAGTACTAATTAATTATGATTATGTTTGATGTACTTAATTAATTATATATTGCAGATGAGCCGGCAATGGATGTACGCTGACCGACTCTCTAACGAGTTCATTAAAGGCGTGCATTCTTTTCTTCTTGTGGCCGAGGCAAACAAGCGGAATAGTTTTATGTCTTGTTCATGTGGTGTCTGTCGAAATCATAAAGAATACTCTTCCTCAAGAGTCCTTCACAGCCACCTGTTTCGGTCCGGTTTCATGACCGGCTATAATTGTTGGACCAAACACGGAGAAAGTGGGGTTATGATGGAAGACAACGAAGAAGAAGAGAATGATAACGACTACCCTGAATAGGATGGTACTACAATGGAAGATATTGATGAAGAAAAAGATGAAGAACGGGCATCAGATCTGCCCAATGATGATCTTAGTCGGGCCATTGCTGATGCCCAGAAAGAATGTGTAAATGAAAGGGAGAGGTTGAAGTTCAAGAAGATGTTAGAGGATCACAACAAATTGTTATACCCAAATTGTGAAGATGGGCACAAAAAAATGGGTAGCACACTAGAATTGCTACAATGGAAGGCAGAGAACGGTGTGACTGACAAAGGATTTGAAAAGTTGCTGAAAATAATGAAGAAGTTGCTTCCAAAGGATAACAAACTGCCCGCTAGTACCTACGAAGCAAAGAAGGTTGTCTGTCCTCTAGGATTAGAGGTGTAGAAGATACATGCATGCATTAATGACTGCATCCTCTACCGCGGCGAGGAGTACGAGAATTTGGATGCATGCCCAGTATGCACTTCATTGCGGTATAAGATAAGACAAGATGACCCTGGTGATGTTGAGGGCGAGCGCCGCATGAAGAGGGTTCCTGCCAAGGTGATGTGGTATGCTCCTATAATACCACGGTTGAAACGTTTATTCAGGAACAAAGAGCATGCCAAGTTGTTGCGATGGCACATGGAAGACCGTAAGAAAGACGACATGTTGAGACACCCCGCTGATGGGTCGCAGTGGAGAAAAATCGAGAGAGAGTTTCCAGACTTTGCAGGTGATGCGAGGAACTAATGGTTTGGTCTAAGTACAGATGGCATGAATCCTTTTGGGGAGCAGAGCTGCAGTCATAGCACCTCGCCTGTGACTCTGTGTATCTATAACCTTCCTCCTTGGTTGTGCATGAAGCGGGAGTTCATTATGATGCTAGTGCTCATCCAAGGCCCGAAGCAACCCGGCAACGACATTGATGTGTACCTAAGGCCATTAGTTGAAGAACTCTTACAGTTGTGGCACGGACAAGGTGTACGTGTGTGGGATGAGAACAAGCAGGAGGAATTTGACCTACGAGCGTTGTTGTTCATAACAATCAATGATTGGCCTGCTCTTAGTAACATTTCAAGACAGACAAACAAGGGATACAATGTATGCACACACTGTTTAAATGATACTGAAAGTATATATTTGGATAAATGTAAAAAGAATGTGTACCCGGGGAATCGTCGGTTTCTTCTGCCCTCGCACATCCTAAGAAAGAAAGGTAAGCATTTCAATGGTGAGGCAGACAGCCGGTGTAAGCCTATCCGCCGTACTGGTGATGATGTATTTGACATGGTGAAGGATTTAAAAGTAATATTTGGAAAGGGTCCTGGTAGACAATCTGTTCCGAAGAACGATGTCGGACACGCACCCATGTGGAAAAAGAAATCTATATTTTGGGAGCTACCCTATTGGAAAGTCCTAGAGGTCCGCTCTGCAATTGACGTGATGCACCTGACGAAGAATCTTTGCGTGACGCTGCTAGGCTTCTTGGGCGTGTATGGGAAGAGCAAAGATACACCTGAAGCACGGCAGGACCAACAACGTATAAAATACTGAGACGGCATGCATCCAGAGCTGTTTGAAGGTACTTCTAGCTACGCTCTTACCAAAGAAGAGAAGGAAATCTTTTTTGAAGTCCTTTACAATATCAAGGTCCCGTCTAGTTTCTTGTCGAACATAAAGGGAATAATAAATATGGCAGAGAAAAAATTTCAAAACCTAAAGTCTCATGACTGCCACGTGCTTATGACCCAGCTGCTTCCGATTGCATTGAGGGGACTCCTGCCGAAAAATGTTCGAGTACCCATTGTGAAGCTATGTGCGTTTCTCAATGCAATTTCTCAGAAGGTAATCAGTCTAGATAGTCTACTAAGGTTACAGAAAGATGTGGTCCAATGTCTTGTCAGCTTCGAGATGGTGTTCCCACCATCCTTCTTCAATATTATGACTCACCTCCTAGTTCACCTAGTCGATGAGATTAACATTCTTGGTCCTGTATTTCTACACAATATGTTCCCCTTTGAGAGGTTCATGGGAGTGTTAAAGAAATATGTTCATAACCGTGCTAGGCCAGAAGGAAGGATTTCTAAGGGATATGGAACATAGGAGGTCATTGAGTTTTGTGTTGACTTTATTCCTGACCTTAAGCCCATCGGTGTTCCTGAATCACGGCATGAGGGTAGAATTAGTGGAAAAAGCACGCTAGGAAAGAAAGCAAGGATATGTATGGACGGACATTCTCTCACTAAAGCACACTACACGGTTCTGCAAAGTTCCACCTTGGTGGCTTCGTATATCGAGGAACACAAGAATATTGTACACTCCAACAACCCGGGGAAGCCTGGCTCCTGGATTAGAGATGAACATATGAGGACTTTCGACGGTTGGTTGCAGACACATCTCATGAATCACATAAATGTTGGAGAGCAGTTGTACTTGTTGGCCAGGTCACCATCTTCGACTATATTGACTTTCCAAGGGTACGAGATAAATGGGAATGCATTTTACACGATCGCCCAAGATAAAAAGAGCACTAATCAAAACAGTGGTGTCTGATTTGATGCAACAGACGAGAATGGACAAAAGGATACATATTATGGTTACATATAGGAGATATGGGAACTTGACTATGGACCTTTTTTTAAGGTTCCTTTGTTTCGGTGCAAATAGGTCAAGCTGACAGGAGGCGGGGTTGAGGTAGACAAGAAATACGAAATGACAACAGTGGATCTCAACAACCTTGCGTATAGAGATGATGAACCATTTGTCCTAGCCAATGATGTGGCTCGGGTTTTTTATGTGAAGGACATGTCTACCAAACCGAGAAAAAGGAAAGATAAGCAAAAGAATACAGCATCTGATGAGCCAAAGCGCCACATAGTTCTTTCAAGAAAAAGAAACATCGTGGGGGTGGAGGATAAGACAGACATGTCAGACGATTATGATAAGTTTCATGAAATTCCGCCCTTCGTTGTGAAGGATGACCCAAGCATCCCGTTAAGTAAGGAAGATGCTCCATGGTTATGGATTAGAAGAAAACTCTAACATGTGTGGATGTTGGTGATGTACAATATTATTAAACCTTTATTTTTAATGATCTTCTTATATGTATATGGATATGAACTATCTCGATCTCAATAGGTAGTATTGCAACTTGTTGTGGCCAAACATTTATTAATATTAAAACGTAAAAATTAGTCATAATCATATCTAGCTCTGTAGTACACAGCTTCTGGGTCGTCTTCGGAATCGTCATCGTGATCATCGTCGCTCGTAGCACGCGGATGGATCCTCGACCCTTCCTCATAGCACGCGGATGGATCCTCCGGCCTTGGATTCACGACGCGCGGGGGAGGGGGCTCCCGGATGACAACCCCAGTACGCCCTAGGCCTTCACCACCACCACCATTCTTGTGGCTATGCTGCTGGTGAAAGTGCGGGTACCTCAGGCGAGGATGGTCTCCCATGGCGATGTAGCGCATCACACCGGCGATAGTCCGGTTCGCCCACCATAGGCGGCGACCAGCCTCGTTGTGGTTCACTGGGGGCGGGTCGTCACCCTCGTACCTGGCGAGCTCCCTTTCCTGCCGGTTTGCGAAGAAGGCATTCCAGGTGTCGAGGTTGTCGGGATCCCAATGGGGATCCATCCGCTGCTCCGGCATGAGCTCGAGGTAGAAGTGGTTCGTGATGGCCGCCTGGCAGGCCGAACCTTGAGGCACAGGAGGAACATGAACCCCTCCAGCGCTCAGCATCCAGCCAGCGGGCAGCCAGTACCCCCGGCGGGCATGGGTAGCTGGAGGCGCACAGCGCCTCGGTCTCCTCGAGCATCAGAAAAGCCCAGTAAGCGGTGTCCATTGTTGTGAGAGAGAAGGTGTGGATGGACATGGCGGTCGGCCTAGATATAGAGGGACATGGCGGGAGAACATGGCGGGAAGCGGGGGAAATGGCGGGAAGCGAGGGAAAAACTATATTTTAATTATTTTTTGTGAATATTTCTACTAAATATAATACTTGTTAAACAATAGATAATGTCATTTAAGTTGTATAATAAAGTATGATAATAGATTGAAATTATAGATCTTCTTTTTTGAAATTTTTAATATATAATACATAATTTTCTGAAAACTATAAACCATTTTTGGTTTTGGTGCCAAAAAAAAACCTTTAGCCCCGGTTTATAATACAAGCCGGGGCTACCTTTAGCCCCGGTTTATAATACAAGCCGGGGCTAAGGTAGCCCCGGCTTGTATTATAAACTGGGGCTAAAGGGTTGTGGCGCACGGAAAGTGCGGCGGGCCGAAAACACCTTTAGCCCCGAGTTGTAATACGAACTGGGCTAAAGGGGGACCTTTAGCCCCGGTTCGTATTACAACCCGGGGCTAAAGGGGGGGTGGTATAAATACCCCACTCCCGCCCCGGGTCGTGGCACGACCCGGAGAGCCAGATCGCCATTTCCAGAGAGCTCACGCGCCACCCGTTCCGCCGTCCGTGCCGCCGCCGCCCGCGTCGTCCGTCCCGTCTCCGCGCCGTTCGTCCCGCCACCGCCACGCCTGCACCATCTCCGCGCCGCCCCGCGCCTCACCGTCTCCGCCCCGCGCGCCGCCCCGACCCGGTTAGTATTTAGTATTAGTATTAGTATTAGTATTAGTATTTAGTATTTAGTATTAGTATTAGTATTTAGTATTAGTATTAGTAGTTAGTATTAGTATTTAGTTTAGTTAGTATTAGTATTTAGTATTAGTATTTTGTATTAGTATTAGTATTTTGTATTTAGTATTTAGTTAATTAGGTTTAGTTTAGTTAGTGATAGTTTAGGGTTATTGTTATTAGGACAATATATACTTAGTGATTCAGTTACTGTTTGTGTTTTATGATTGTTTATTGCTATTATTTAGTTATGCCGTGTCCACCTTGTCCGAGCCTACTGGACTCCGTCGGGGATGTCCGAGTCTGGGCTCCGCCGGGTTGGCACTGGGAGGTGCTACCTGTCGGGACTCGTACCTTGGTGAGGAATCCGGGTATCATCGTCGACCCAGAGATTCTTTGGTGGCGTCCACGAGGTTCAGGAGCGGTGCAGAGGGAGCCAGCCCCCGAGGAGGTGGTACGTCGTCGTATCAGGGAGGAGGACGAGCATGTACGACGATACATGTATCTTTTGGAGACTAGGTTCTACAATATCTGGCAGGTTCACGGATCTCACCCGAGGTATTCTCCGATGATGGTTCCCCTTCTGTGGCTGCAGAGCTCCCGTAGCACAGAACGCGGCAGCCGCGTTCGCTAGTTTGATATGTATTAATAATGTATTTTATCTTAATAATGTACTTTATCTTATACTTTATCCTATAATGCACCCGAGCTATTCTCCGGTGATGTATTAATAATGTACTTTATCTTATATTATTGTACTTTATCTTAATCACTAAGTATTGTATCCGAGTTGTCGCAGTTGTAATATTCATTTACTTAATGCAATATTTTTTTCTGTATTAGTTAAGCTATGGACGGTAGACAGAATGAAGAGGAGCTTCTCAACATTATAGATGAGGGTATCAGGGGGTCTTATTATGATGGCTCTGAATATCTTAATTTGTTTGGAGGAGACGATGGTGGAGAAATTAGTGGAGACGATGGTGCTGACCATGGTGAAGACACCATAATAATGACAAACTCCGTCGAGGTATATAAAGCGTCTATCGATCGGTCACTAGTATAGATGCACTAATTGATTCGTATATATGTACTGACGAATGTTTCTTCTCTTAGACCTTCGCTTCCGGCCAATCTTCTACAAATACAAGAGGCCCGACACACAAGTTGCCCGCTGATGTCCGTTTCAGCATTGACTTAGTCTCTCCGCAGGGTCAACCGCTGGAGCCCAAAGAAGCTGCGAATGCATTTACAAGTCAATGCGGAGTGATTGTTAAAGACAAAGTCCCGATCATCACGCGAAATTGGAATAAGCCAGGAAATAAAAAGGATCCAGCTGGGGCTTGTTTTGTAGATGACAGAGCGAAAGATACGATGTGGAATTCTCCCATGACACATTTCACCCTACCAGTCTTGGAGACTGATGAGTTCACACAGCAAATGACGAGGAAATTCAAGCACTTTGCTCTTAAGAAGATGGCCGAACTATTCAAGGAATAGAAAAAAATATTATACCACAAGTATGTCTTGAAGAAAATAACTCCTCCATTCGTTGGCCCACTAGAGTTGCAGCAGGATAACTGGGCCGCATTTGTGGAATACAAGACCTCGGAACCAGTGATAAAAAAGGTTGAAGAGGGAACGTTTGTTCCCAACAGAGAGAACGATGAGCTGACAAAGGCTCTCGGGAATCCTGAAAAGGCTGGACGAACAAGAGGGTTCGGACCTTCTTATCCATGGGTTATCGGGTTTCCCGAGCACCGTGACACGTACAGAAGCCGATCGAGAAGAACAAAGCGGCAAAAAGAGGAGGATACGGAGCGGTTCGCGAGGTTTGAAGCCATGCCGCAGGAGCATCGCCAGGAGCTTAATAAACTTAAAGGACTCTGACTGCAAGATCCTACACCGGACAGTACGGTCGGCCCATCGCAACGGAAAAGCAGTGTGGCTTCCACGGAGGGCCACGGCAATGATGCAACGATGGATGTGTACCCCGTGGATGCAATTAAGGAGAAGACTGGTGGTGAGCTGCATGTTGAACTGAAGAATATTTCCATGAAGGTGGCGGTCGGCTTTGCTTTACCTTCTGCACCGGGAGCGACCTACCATTGCAATCCGATTCCAGCTGGCTATGCTCGTGTCGGTGTGGATGAAATTCTACCTATGTGTCAATCACTACAGCTTGACATCCCTGGAGGTGAAGGGGAGACGACACTGGGAGAAGTCACGAGTGGCTTCATTCTTTGGAAAAAAGAATACATCAAGTTTCCAGACTCGACACCAAGGCCACCTTCTCCACCGAGAAACAATCCATCACCTCCAAGGCAACCGTCTCCTCCCAGTGCACCGTCTCCTCCAAGTCCACCTCCAAGTGCACCGTCTCCTTCCAGTAATAGTCCAATCCATGACCCCAACACGAGTCCATCTCAATCTACGCAGCCGCCTCCACCCACTAAGGGCCAAAAGCGGAAGAATACCACTGCTCCATTGAGCGATAACCGACGCCCAAAGCGACAGTTGTCGCCCCTCCCAAGAGTACCGCCGGTTCCTCCCAAGAGAGCTTATGACCTGACCGATGAGGAGACCGATGCGGTCGTACAGGCCAAAGTGGATGCTCATTTTAAAAAGAAACAACCTGAGCCAGAGGTCCAAATAAAACCGGAAACCAAGGAGCACTTTAGGAAATTACTGATGCAGCCATCCCAAGCTCAGTTAAATGCGCCATATGACTATACACGATGTCTTCAGAAGACACTGAAATAGAAGAGATCAAGCGGTATAGGAAGCATCACAAAAGAGGTTCCCCAGCAGGGGAACAAGCAAAACAATCGAGTGGTAGCGGAAGCATCAGAACAGACGTCCCCCAGCTGGGGAAACAAGCAAAACAATCGAGTGGTAGCCGAAGAACCAAAAGAGATGTTCCCCAGCTGGGGAAACAAGCAAACCAATCGCTCCCCCCACTCCAGGTGAACATACCCGAACCTCAACTATATGAGGAACCTATGGATCCGGAAACGGCTAGGATATTGGCCGAGCAATGTGGTATGCCTATTCATGAAATTATTCACGGCGATATGCCCAAGGCTGAGGTAGCACCCAAATTTGTTAACGGGGAGCCTCTGGTCAGTTCTGAGAGGCTTCGGGATATGCCAACACAAATGCGACGATTCCATAAATGGTACATGAAAGCATCAAAAGAACAGCGAAATTGGCTCTTACTGAAAGTTCAAAAATCGCATTACTTCACTGAAGACGAGGTCCCTATTGAATTTACAGAATTATTTTAGTTATTCAATCTAAAAGAACTCGACAAAACTATCCTCAATTCGAATTGTCTGTAAGTGATTACTTTATTTATGTAATTAGGTCTCTATCTCAGCTTGTTCAATTCATTATCGGTAAGTATACTCACTATATTATTTTGTACGCTATATATAATGATGCAGAATGAAGATGCTCGATTGTAAAAGAAAGGCTATCAATGGATTTGGGTTCATTGACCCACATCGAGTTCATGGAGCTATACTAAAGGATAAACCACTGAAGGTCGAGCGTAACTTGTTGCGGTTTCTCACGAAACAGCATTTCTGTAATGAAATATTATTTCCTTACCACGACGGCAAGTGAGTTTTTGTACACATTAACTTTTTCTTACTCGATGTTCAGTGTAAATAATAAGTTACTGACATATGTAAACCTTGCGTAGGTACCACTGGATTCTTCTAAGCATTTCACTTGACTTGGGAAGAGTTCACATCATGGACTCACTAAACAAAGACATTGAAAATTACCGCAGCATTCTCGATGCGCTCCAGAGGTAATTTCAACCATCATCGCACTATATCGGTTTTTTTCGTTCATTTTCTGGGATATCAAGCAGTTATTAACTCATACATTAATTTTCTTTGTCGGGTAGGGTTTGGACACAGTTCAAGAACCATGTCCGCGGTCAATGGCGTGATGAGCTATTTTTTAAATCACTCTCGGTAAGTAGTACGATAAGTCCGGGCATCTATTTAATTCTAGTTTATGTACATTTATCATGCTAGCGTTATTATTTGATTGAATTATATTCTTGTAAAGTGCGCGAGGCAGCCACAAGGAACTAATCTATGTGGATTCTACATGTGCGAGTTCATTCGCATCAGTATTGAGAAGCCTTCGGAAAATGTTCGAGTAAGTAAACAATATATTCACCCTTTATTTTTATTAAAAAAGTTGTGTTGAGTCTAATTTATACGATCTCATTTTTATATAGTTGGACGCGATATGGGCAAGCTCCTACCAGAGGACCGTCTAATAGCAATCCAAGAGGAATTTGCTGCATTTTTTGTCGACGAGGTCATAGACCTACGCGGAAAATACTCTATACGTAGACCCTAAAGCATCCATGTAATGATCTCCATGTAATCAAATAGACACGCTCTGGTCCCGGTTGGGACTCCATGTATGCTTGTAAGAGAAATTATATTATATATTGCGTCAATGTGTACAAGTAATGTGTAGTAGCGTTCTGTATGTATACGAAAACTTGTTTCTAATGAAAACACAAAATGAAAAATAATTGAACACAAAACAAACACAAAATAAAAAGAAAAACACAAAACCCAAAAACCCCATCCCCTGCCGCGGCAGCCAAATGCCCAAAATGCTGCCGCGGCAGGGAACCTTTAGTCCCGGATCGTAACACGACCCGGGGCTAAATGTCCTGCCGCCCAGCGTGCCTAGCAGGCCACGTGGTTGGACCTCTAGCCCCGGTTCGTAAAGCTTGGACCTTTAGTCCCGCTTTCGCAGTCCCGGTTCGCAATCCGGGGCTAAAGGCCCTTACGAACCGGGGCAAATGGCCTGGTTTCTACTAGTGAGAGCTCCTTCCAAGTTGGATCGACCTCTACAGCTCCGAGTTCATGGGGATCCTTCCACTTGGGTTCGGCGGCCTTCTCTACCGCTCCAAGCTCCTTGGCCCGCCAGAGTTTCTTTGAGGTGGGCTCGACCTCTTCCTCAGCCCCGTCCCCGGGCACATCAGCTCGACAGAGCTTCTTTGAGGTTGGCTCAACCTCCTCTTCGCCACCCATGAGCCCTTTTGCCTACGAGAGATTCTTCGACGACTTCTCTACCTCCTACAGCAGCTCCCTGAGCTTCTCCGCCACCTAGAGCATTTTCGATGTCGGCTCGACCTCCTCTTCCCTTGCCACCCAAAGCTTTTCCAATGTCGGCCCGATCCCCTCTTCTGCCACCGATCGAGAGCTCATTCGTCCCTGAGACAGTCTTGTCCGGACCATCGAGCCCCTTGGACTTCGATGACATCTTTACCTCCTACAGCCCGCTGAGCTTCTCCACCATCCGGAGCTTTTTTGATATTGGCTCGACCTCCTCCTCCGCCACCCACAGCTCTTTCGTCATCGACCCATTGGCGCCCTCGACTGGCTCCAGCACCTCGTCCTCGATGGCCCCCAGCTCCTTGGCCGACCCGACCACCACGTCCTCGACGGCTCCGAGCTCCTCTATCGATCCAACCATGTCGTCCAACGCCCCGAGCTCCTGCGACGGCTCTCACGACGATCGAGTAGATTGATTGATTAGCATGTGCAGCTGTGACATGCATGCGAGCACCTACATTCCTCGTTGATTTGTTCCTGATGTTTGCTTTTTGAGCGACGACGACTAGTAAGTACTAGTTAATTAGCCTAACGTGTGCATTCTTGCATGATATTTACAATTTTGTGGTGTTGCATGGAATCATCTGTGTGTGTTTCTAGAGCAGATTAAAATGCATTTGCTGTCCGTCCCTTTCCGGACCAAATTGTGCCTTGATCGTCGTTGTTTGGTGGAAGACGCTGCTGTGAAGGTGTAGCTGAAGCCTCTGCATGCGTTACGTTGCATGACAGCCAGCCAGAAGAAGCTGCCTTGAACGCGTATTTTTCCGTCAACACATAAATTCAGCACCAGCCATATGACTCCATTCAATCATTGGACAAAAAACAAAGAAAGCAGCTCACAGTTTCACATAAATTTGGACACGTCTCAACTACAGATTACAGAGGAGAAACTCTAAGCTGTCTAATTCTCCACCACACCGACAACACTAGATTATTATTCTTCGCCACTTCCCTTCAGCATTGCTTCATTAAGCCACTGGAAACTGGCATCTTATTTGTCCCGCCTCTACCATTACAAAAAAAAAACTCTCTTACAGGAAAAAATGCTGCTCATCAGCCAATCCACTTCCGCCCCAAGCGACACAAACTTTGCTCAACCTAGCACAACATAGGATGGACCCTACTCGTCGGTGACGCACCCGCTTGAGGCTGAAGACACCAGCTTTATGTACTGCAAGAATGAAAACAAAATGAGATATGTTCAGAAAAAGTCAACACTGCACCATCAGGAATTGTGTTGGTGCTTGCGCTTCATGGTACCTTCCAAAGTGCTCCGCCAGTGACCTTGTGTGGCGGTGGGCTCCATTTCCTTCGCCTTTCTTCAAGCTGGTCTTCCGTCAAGTCCACGTCAATTACTTTCTTGCTGACATCGATCGTGATTGTATCACCGTTCTCAACAAGACCAATTGGGCCTCCTTCCTGAAAACAGTTACTTTGTGAAGAACAACAAACCAAAAAAGATATTTTCAGCGATTTTTTTTTTCGAATAGCAGGAGACTGGGATGTTCATTGCATTAGGAGACGTGTATTTCTCGATTCCTCTAGCTTGCACTGTACTAATAAAAGTTGAGCTGCTCCAACCACGAGAGAAAAACTGAAAAACACACGGTATAGGTTAACCTTGTAGCCCAACAGGAGTAAGTACAACGCAGTACCTGTGATTCAGGACATATGTGGCCCACAACAAATCCATGTGATCCCCCAGAAAATCTACCATCGGTCAGCAGGGCACACTCCTGCAATCAACATGGAGCAATATCTAAATATTGATCAACTGTCACGAAGAAGAACTACCAGGTTATCTGAAGATAGCAAGATAATTAACTTCATGGCATGAGTGCTGCACAGCATTGGAAATAAAAAAGAGGTTACAGGAAGCACTAGCACATCCAAATGTAAAGACCAAATCAATGTCAAGATGTTGAAAAGAATGGTAATTGGTAATATGTTTAAGGAAGCTCAAGATTTGTTTGCCTTGACGTTTCGACTTTTTCAGGAGTTGTGAAGAAGAATACTGGAAAGAACATAAGGAGCTGTCCTACTGGATAAAGTATGTCACTAACTAGAAGAGAAATAAAATAGCAGCGTTTTATGCTATTGCAATTGTTAAGAGCAGATAAAAACTAAATGTACAATTCTGACAATGTCATGCCATGAGATAAGCATTACCTTCCCAAGACCAGCCCCCATTATTGCACTTGTTGGTGTCAACATTTCAGGCATCCCAGGCCCACCTTTTGGTCCTTCTCCTCGGATCACTACAACCTTTCCCTGTTTTAACCAGCATGGAAATGGTATACTTCATCAGAATATGTACGAGACATGCCCTATTGAACTACTATACTCAAGTATCATCTGCACAAATAGCAATCTGGGCTACTAGCATAACTGGATTGATAAACCAAAACAGCTATTCCATGGAAATGGAAAAACAAATTATGCACTGAACCTAAGCTACATAATTGGCAGATGAAACCTCCAACACACTAACAAATATGAAAATAATAGTCGCTACAAATAATGTAAGCACTACTTTACTGGCGACATCATAGCGTTCTTCGTATGAAGATATGCAAGCCTTATGCGTTCTAGGGAAAAAATAATGACTGCATTCTTAAGAGCATGGGAGTAGATTCTTCATGTGTATATGCACCAACACTTGCTTTACAGTTTTCTGTTTTTGTTCAGTGCCATAGCATGTACTTTTAGCAAAGGATCAGATATTGAATAGTCAAATGGTAGTCTTAAATTTTTGTACTTGGGATTTGAAATTGCAAAATGGTGTCCAAACCAAATCACATCTTCTGATTATGATCCTAGAAAGTTACACGCATTACCTTAAAATCTGATGGGTTTTCTGATATAGCTGTAATCATCGATTCTTCGCCGTCAAAAACTAGTGCAGGGCCTGTAATTTGGTAAATAACAGTTCAAAGCTGCACATTATATAAAGGCTTCCTAGGATTGGAAATGGAGGAAGCAAAAATCACCTGAGAAAAACAATCCCTCTTTGCCAGTTATTTTTGCTACAGAACCTTCTGGTGCAAGATTGCCATAAAGTATTTGTATGTGCCCAGTTGATTTGATAGGATTGTCAAGTGGTCGTATTATTTGCTGTGTCAAGTAACATGTGAAACATTAGTAGTCAAGGAGTTGGAGAAGGCTGATGAACCTATAATTGAGATTTACCTGTCCTTCCGATAAAGGTGGGAATATTTTAGCATTATCAGCTAGAGTTTTCCCAGTGACTGAAGGGCAAGAAGAAAAAATGTCATTATCCAATGAAAAGGAGTTCCTACACTGCATGATGAATTATCATTGGCTGTACTCACCAGTCAAACAATCCCCATCAAGAAGACCTTGCTCCAAGAGATAATGAATTACTGCAGGCGTTCCACCAATCTACAATGTCAATACAAAGATAAATTATTTGCATAGTTATGTATGAACATGATTCCAACAAGAGTGTATAACAAACGTGTGGAATAATCTTCTATTTTCAGAACTTTAGTGATAAAACCTAGCATTAGATTTCCTCAATTTGTTGGTTTAAGTCCCTCAATATTAAACTAGACACATTTGTGGACAAACCAGAACGAAGTGAAATCAAGTATAGCACTAAATGCGTACCTTATGTAGATCCTCCATGACATACTTTCCGCTAGGCTTAAGGTCTGCAAGGAACGGAACTTGATCGCTGACCTTCTGGAAATCATCAAGAGTTAATTGCAAACCTACAGACCTGAAAGGAAGAGGCAATGAGCATTTATATAATTAAGCAATTAAAAATGGATAAGAAGTTGATAACCCACCGGGCAATAGCAATCAAATGTAGTACAGCATTAGTAGATCCACCAAGTGCCATGATAATAACCATTGCATTCCGCAATGACTTCTCAGTTATAATGTCTCTAGGCTTCAAATCCATCTTTAACAATTCTAAGAGATACTTCCCGGCAAGACGACATTCATCTAGCTTTAATGGATCTTCGGCAGGGGTTGAAGAGCTTTGATAAATAAAACAGAGCCGAAATGATAATAATTTTAGTCAGTCCACGAAGTCAAATCAAAGTGAAATAATTTAAGAGGAACACAATGTTTTTCCTAGGAGCAACAAGTTTCAAGATATTATTTGCACCTGTATGGAAGGCTCATGCCCATTGTCTCAATAGCGGATGCCATTGTGTTTGCTGTGTACATACCACCACATGCACCTGCCCCTGGGCATGAGTTGCGGAGCACATTCTTTCTTTCCTCGTCGCTGATTGATCCACTAACAAATTCTCCATAGCTCTGCATATCCATCAAGATAAGTAAGCATAAGCAGTACATCGGTGCATACACAGCTACAACTAAACAAGGAAAAGAGTTGATGAACGGTTCAAAGGTGATACACGCACCTGGAAAGCAGATACTATGTCATATGAATTGCCCTGAAAGTGCCCAGGCTGCATTAACAAAATCTCAAAGTCAGAAAATCATCAGTAAAACGTAAAAACGACACTGAACCAACACACGTTGAACAGATTATGAAACTGGTCAGCAACTCCAAATTTCAAACCCACAATTGAATTAACAAGCCTGTCAACACACATGGTCAACTACACTGAACCTAGTTTTCCTCCATAAACAGCTCAATATAATTGTTATTTATGCACAGAACCATTTATAAGTCCCAGAAACAGTTAAGTTTCATCATAGCTCTGAGTCACGTCTGCGAACTAATCAGACATATTATTGGAACAAAGCACACTGCTGCAGTAGTCAGTACATTTAACAGCAAGAAAACAGGGGTAACGTTACCTTAATAGTTCCACCATAAACCATGATACTTGGTCGATTAAGCCGCCCCATTGCCATTATTGTACCTGGCATCTGCAAAGCGAAGAGCCACTAAATTCAGATGCAACAAACGTCCAGATGTCATAGTTATCCTATTTGTGTAAGAGGCAAGACATCAG
This sequence comes from Avena eriantha, assembly GCA_910589775.1. Lineage (NCBI taxonomy): Eukaryota > Viridiplantae > Streptophyta > Magnoliopsida > Poales > Poaceae > Avena > Avena eriantha. The sequence goes on along the minus strand of OU342744.1, from coordinate 201,669,127 downwards.
CAAAATTAAAGTACTGGAAAGGTGCAGAACATGAGTGCTTTCTCATTCTTACACATTGCACCGCTGCTTTTGTTCATGGTGAGATGAAACATAAAGAAAAGCCGGGATAGAGCTCCTAACTTCTTTGAACCACCAGGACACCAGATAGTCATTCTCAAGAGAGGTGGGTAATAGTAATACACCCATTCCAGAGCAAAATGGTGATACTGTATCTATGTTCTTCAGCAAGGCTTGTGATGTTATCACATCTAGGAACCAAAACAATAGGACGCGTATAGACCTCAATGACATTTATGGACAATTGAGCTTTGTAATACATGAGAACTGCAGTTTGATTCTCTACTGTCAGAAGTAGTTCAAGCAGTAAGACAGCAACATACTGCAGATTTTCAGAACACCCAAATTGCTCTTGATTGAGGTAAAAATAAGATAGCAATGGGCTCACTCACGTTCTTGTCGCATCCAGGGATAGAGATGTTGGCGTCGTAGTGCTGCGCGCCCATGACGGTCTCGATGCTGTCTGCGATGAGGTCACGCGACTGGAGGCTGTAGCACATTCCCCGTGTCCCCATGGAGATGGCGTCGCTGACACCGACGGTGTTGAACCGGAAGGCGACCATGCCTGCGTCGCGGACCCCTTCGCGGACGGCCTCGGCGAGCTGGAGTAGGTGCATGTTGCAGGTGTTCCCCTCGTACCAGACGGAGGAGACTCCGACCTGCGGCTTGCGAAGGTCGGCGTCGGTTAGGCCGACGCCGTAGAGCACGGCCTGCGACGCCCCCTGCGACTTGGGCTCCGTGATGCGCGCGCTGTACTTGTTGAGCTTGGGCTCGTCGGAGACGGGGACGGCGGCGGCGGCGCGGACGCGCGTGGCGAGGCGGCGGCTGGCGGTGGTGGTGGGGGCGGCGGCGGGGAGGGAGGGGGAGGTGAGCGCCATGGACTGCATGGCGGCGGCGGCGGCGGCGGCGCCGAGGATTGGTGTGGGGTTTAGGGTTTTGGAGTGGGGCGGCGACGAGCTAGGGAGGAGGGAAAGAGGTGGAGATGGATATAGATGGGGACAAGTGGATGGCGGCGTTTGGCTGCGGCGAGAGGACGACGACGACAGAACCAGCACGAGCCCGGGCAGGTCGGATTTTGTTTAACTCGGGGAGCTAGATTTGTCTGATTTGATGTTTGCTTCTGTAAACACACTGACACAAACGGAAAGTTCAACAGACACACATAGAAAAATTAACATAGCCGTTCTCCCCCTTGGTCTTCCGTCATCCAAGAAATCCCCACCATCTTCCATGCCAATATCCTCCTCCACATCATCTTGAGATGGTGTTTCATACTTTTGAGATTGTGTTTCATACTCTGTCCAATCCAACATTCACACCATGCAAGAAAGTGTCATCAGAACCCTCTCCCGTAACCCTCCAGTGGCGACCCCCAGGCGCCGGCGGAGGGGCCCCAGATTTCGTCGTCGCCGACCTCCCTCCTCTGGATCCCATCCCTCTGCCGCTGCCACCGGCGTCGGCCGCGGTGGCGGCGGCCCCCTAGTACCTAAGGTGCTAGGGGTGGCGGTTGCGGCGGTCTTCTTCGGATGGGCGGATGGGGCGGTGCCGACGGAGCGGATCGAGGGCGGCGACCTCGGCCAGGCGGTGGCGGATGCTCCTACATCTGCTTCAGGCGGCGGCATCACGCCGTGGGCCTAGGGCGTTCGCCTAGGCCCGTCGTCTTCCGAGCGGCGCGGATCGAGGGCTTGGGGAGGAGGAGGTGTCGTGGTGGCAGCATTGGAGGCGATCTTGCGAGGACTTCCACGGCGGCACTGACGTACGGCCGCCATGGCGGGTGGCGGTTGCATCGGGTCTGTCCGGATCCGATCTGGACCTCTGGCTGCGGAAGTAGCTACACGCTGGGTTCTGGCGAGCCGCTTCGGTGGCATGTTGGACTGTCTTCTCCTCTACCTCCGTCTGGTGGCGAGGGGGTTGCTGGCTCGAATTGAATAAAGGGGTGGTCCTATGGTTCATCTCATGCCAAGATGAAGACCCGCTTGATGTTTGTCTTCATTGATCTGGTTGCAGTGTCGGGTTCCAGAAGGCTCCGCTGGCAAACTTCATAGTGCGCATATGCCAAGAGATCGCTGGATCGGGTGGGATTCGGTCGTGCGCACCAATGTTTTTAATTTGTCTGTTTGGGTTCAGAGGGAGTGCTTCAAAGCTCTATTGGCTATTAATATCATGGGGCATGTTCTTGTTCCATGGTGCCGACGGAGAATGTCATGAAGACCGAGATCTAAGGACTGACAATGGTGGTTCGAGTCCGGGTGGTGATGAGAAATTGGCTTGGTGACTCGTGACTTGGTGTAGTGGTATGCAAGCGGGGGCGACAGTACATGTGAAGATCATGGTCCTATCTTTCAGGGTGAAAACCCAGGGTCTGGCCTTAATTGGTTGTGTCTGGCAATGACCTTGTTGAATGTATTGTTTTGAGAGCACGGGCTTTCTTCATGGTGAAAACCTAGATCTTTGATCGGGCGATGACGGTGTTTGTGCACTGTTCCCTTCTTGGAGGCATCGTTTTTGGAGAAGATGGACTTCTGGTGCTGTCTTGGTGGTGGTAGTACTGCTCTTTCAATGAATGAGGAACTGTAGCGGGACTTTTCTTTTTTGTAATTCTTCTTTCTTTTTTGAATGTGTGCATCTGTATGGCTGCTAGGACAATGCGTTGTTGCAGAGGCTAGGTGTAATTGGTATCCTCTGATATTAATATTTGCTCCTTTCCAAAAAAAGGGTCATCCACACTACAAACACCAACATTTGCAATCAACAATCTACAACCAATGAATCTAATAATTGCAACTTACAGAATTGTTGTCAAAATCAAAAAAAGAAAAATTATGTACCTTTGATACATTCCATCAAGCACATGGTGCTCGACCGGCGGCGGGAAGGGGGTTATCGGCTCCTAGACAACGAGCGGTTGTGGCTGGGGTGGCAGCGAGAAAACAAACTACCCAGTGTTGGCTGGGTCGTCGCATGATGTGTCCCGTGGTTGATGGTCCTCTTCTTCCTCAATTTCGGTGGGGCGGACGCGACTGCGGCAGGCGTCGAATACGCTGGGCTTTTCTCCATGGCTCCCTTGGCCTTGGCCACAGCCCACGGTGCCTTCGACTTTGTTGGCGCCGCGACGGTGGAGTTCGGCGTGGTGATTATCCACAACGCGTGAAAATTGTGCAGCAGAGTGGGGCGGTGCTAGGGATTGCCATGGCGGCGGTGGTGCTCGTTTATGGCAATGCTCTCTTCCTTTCCATAACCCTTTTCATGAGTGGGCGTGACTCGATGAAATCCCAATATCAACCATTCCCGAGGAAGACTTCATGCAGAAGCTTCTAAGTGGAAGAAGTCCATAGGTTTAGTAAAGAAGAAGGAAGAAATATGAGATTCTCAAAACAAGGAAGGCTACGGATACACATGGGACTAGGCTAACAAGTATCTTCGTTATACCGTGGATTCATTGTTTCATGCAGAGGCAAGCTTTACTGATCGGCCTGTCCTACTAATATCTACTAGTTTAGAGGAAAGACAAAAAAATCTCTGGTTTAGAATATCTCTATTCAAATCAAAAATCAAATGTATCAAAATGAAAAGAGATTATTGATTGCTAAGATATCGAAATTCCATACCAAGAAACTCGTAAAGAAAGTCCACTTTGAAAAAGAGCAGTATGTGAATAGGCTCCCTACCTGTTTTACTTATATTTTCCTGCTATAAGCTTTGTATTAAGCAAGTAGGTCCCATTTGTTGGTAATTTCAAGGAAGTCAACTTGTTTCTCTAGCCAAAAAATCCGATTCAATTGAATATCTGGTTCTGACGTTCGACGAAATTAGGATAGTGTGTTTTTGCCTTGAGATCCTCTTCCCACTCTTCTGCATGCGCGATCTCTCCTACCAAATTATTATTTTGATTCTAACTTGCAAAATAGGGAGGTTACTTCTCAACATGCTAGGAAGAAAATTAACCTAACGTGTCTACCACTCTCCTTTTGATGACACACTATGCCTAAATGCCTTTCGAGGGTTACTTCATCAGGTTTAACGTGTGATTTTATTATAAGTGAACATGCCTCATCAGCCAGTCGTGTTGAGTTGGAATTAGAGGAGATAGATCGAATGGATAGGTTTAGTGAGGCTGTCGAAACCAATTCACTTGGGTGAGACGGAGGAGAGTGGAGCGGTCTACCAAATAATGTTGTGTCCTTTGATGAGGTTCAACACGATGATGACATGCTGCAGCCCATGGAACATGAAGCTAACGAACCAGGTTAGTCCGAGAAGTGCATTGTTGGACCTTATTGGAATGCCTGTATTATTTTCCTACCACCCCTGAACTAGCTATAATCGGGGTTCTATGGTATGGGTCTTCTACCCTTGGCCTAATTCCACGATGGAGAGTCGGCGTGGCATAAAGTGAAGATTAGGCTTCGAGATTTCTTATGGGCACATGCATCACAAATCATTCAGTATTATGGTTCCTCATTATCTAGACTAGGGAAGGATTGAGAGAAGCTTTCACCATGGAAAATGGAAAAAAGGATTCTGATTTTGATAGTGAGAAAGCCATGTGTAAGGCTACCTAATTATCCATTTCCTTGGCTCCGTCGCTTTTCAAAGCTCTTAGTTTTAGACTAGGTATTTCTTGGCTCTCTTCTGACTTTTGGGACTCAAGTGACTAAACTCATGAACTACACCAACCACATTTCTTACCTTAAACCTCTCGCTCTCGCTTGACTCTTCTAATGAGCAAGAAAACTGACCGGGGAACATGGTTGGATCAAATTAAGTAGTGGGAATATCACTCACTCATTGAAGGTAAGCCAGAAACCTACGACACATGTGGTTTGGCCGTTTACGAACTCGTGATGTCTAGAAGTGCTCTCGCTTAACTCTTCTAGTGATCAAGCAAACTGGTCGGGGAACAGGGTCAGATCAAAGTAAGGAATGAGAATAACACTCACTCGTTGAAGGTAAGCCAGAATCTTACGACACATGTTGTTGAAAGACCTCCGATGTTTCTATACTTCACGCATGCCACATCAATGAACTTCTCTCGACAATATCTAATGTTGGGCCCATTTATTATGTGCATGGTCATGAAAACAATACCACCAACAATACATGAGCTAGTACAGAGGTATGACTATGTATTTGAAGGGAATATGCCCGAGAGGCAATAATAAAGTTGTTATTATCTTATTCCAAGTATTATATTATAGCTTAAGCCTAAGCAAAAGCGAGCATCTGCCCGCGCACGTGTTTCTGGCCGTCTGATTTTCACTCTGAGTCATCTCAACTGTGTAGTTTCAGGTGTTGACTGAAGTCTTACAAGGTGGTCCCTCTCATCCTCGCCCCACCCCATCTTGATCATGTTCCCCTCTGAAAGATCACGGATGTCGCCTAGAGGGGGTGAATAGGCGGTTTAAAACTTTTACGAGATGGGTTTCATAATGGCGGAATAAAACTAGCATTTTATTTTGTCAAGCACAAAGCCTAGGATAACCGAGGCACGCGGGGACGACAATATTTGACCGAGTTCCTTCCAACAAGGGAGTACGTCTTGTTGGAGGGATGGGCGGTACTCAAACCACCAACGCCATAAGAGGCCTCACCCTATTCTCCTGAGCACCTACCACGTAGCAAGCACCCGTTCCACTATGGGATACTTGAGGCGGTCACCAAATCCATACAAGATTGGGGCGATCTCCACAAGTTAATTGGAGGCTCCCAATAATCGCCACCAAGGCCTCAATCTTGGGGAGAGCTTCACAACTTAATTAAAGTCCCCAAGAACACACCACAAAGGCCACACAACCGTCTAGGGTTCCAAGAACCCAAGAGGGACAAGCTTCTTGATTTCACTAAGCAAATCCTCCCGGGAGAACACAAACCGATGCACCTAATGCAAAAGGCAAGAACACCACAAAGATGCTCCAATCCTTCACTCTCAAATTCCAACAAATCTACTAAAGCAACTAGGGGGATAAGAGAGAAAGAATCAAAGGGAGAGCACAGAATCCCCCCAAGATCTAGATCCCAAAGATTCACTCACAAAGAGGTGATTTGGTTTGGTCAAAATGTAGATCTAGATCTCCTCTATCTTCCCCTCAAATATTGGCAAGAATCATTGGAGGGGAGAAAGAAATCAAGCTCAAAGAGGTGTTAAATAGTTGGGCAAAGCTTGAGAAAGAAATGAGGAAGAACCACTTTAAAAAAAGAGAGAGGGGAGGCTTAAAAAGGGAGGGCTAAATCTGCCCGTTGGGGCCTTTTTCCTGACTGGGCCGGTAGTACTGGATATTGGCCTGTTACTATCGCTCCCGCAACTGGCGAGCGAAGCAGGCAGCCGAGCAAGCAGAAGGGGATCGAGGCCAGCAACACGCGGAAGCTAGCGAGTGGCGGGCGCGTGCGCGAGCATGCAGGGGATCGGAGGCGTGATGCGGGAGCCAGGCGAGCAAGCTCGGGAGAGCGACCCAGATGCGAAGCGGCAGCGCAGGGAACTGTGAAGCAGCTGGGACAACCCGGTAGTACCGGCCTGGCCGGGCAGTACTACCGCGATGGGCCGGTACCAGCGGCCAAGACTACCGGGTAGACTAGAAGGTGGAGGACGCACGCAGGGCAGCCGGTAGCGGCAACGGTACTACCGCCCGACCCAGAAACTTTCCCTTTTTCCTTTTAGTTTAAAATCAAACAAAAATGCAAATTCAAATGGCAATATCTTGAGCTAGGAAACTCTAATCAACCCGAAACCAATTTTGTTGGAAAGAGGAAATATTGAATACCACCAATATTATAATGTGAGATACCTCATTTCGTGAGGATCCGGAAAACCTCCAAGATCAAAAACACAATAAGATATAAAGGAGATATCTGTTTTTTAAGAACTAGAGCTTGTATTGAGCACAATCTCTAGAACCAAACATGGATAAGATCCAACCAACAACCAAGAAAGATGATGCCAAGAATGCAATGGTTTGATCTCTCTCCGAAAGATATGATCGAGCTACTCACTCGAGAGCCCCTCTTGATAGTACAATTATCTATCCTAAACCTGGTCTCCCAACTACCAACATGAGACCGGCAAAAGGGAAAACCTATCAAGATTATACCTTTGCCTTGAGCAATCCACTTGAGCTAGATGTAGACGAACTTGTCCTTCTCAAGGTGCAAGACCTTTCTTGATTCCTCTTCCTTGCGCTTTCTAGATGAAGACTTGCACTTTGCTCCCCCATACACCATGGGGAAACCTTTACTTTGACCTTGTATTCATATGAGTCCAAAAGGCCCAAAGCCCTTGGTCAAAGCTTCTTCTTCTTAATATCATCTACCTTGGATCCAAGCAAAGCCAATGGACAAATCCTACAAGTGCAACTCAATGCAAACATTAGTCCATATAGATTGTCATTAATTACCAAAACCACACATGGGGGCCCACGTGCTCTTTCACCCTCTAGTGAGTCCAAAATTGAAGCATATTTACCTTTTATTTTTTTGCATAAATAGAGTAGGGATTTTTGTATTTCACTGCATCTACGCGTGTTATTTTGTTCTTGTTTCAACAAGATGCCAAATCATGGAGTCATATATGAACATATCAATTAGAGATGTCATATTGTGTAATTATATGATATTTCTAAGTGAGAAAAGTCATTTTATGAATTTACCTTTGCACCTGGAAGAATACTAATCAAGGAGGAGGCACCAGTATGGTTAACGACCAATGGTACGGGCGGAGCCCACCTGTACCGTCCGCCCGTACCAGGCGCCATCGCGACCTCTTTGTCAAATACTTCTCCCCAGCAAAGATGAGAGGGACATCCGACATTCATAGCCACCAGAAACCACCAAAAACCACATCCAAAAGGGATCTGAAGGAGGAACTTGGATGGGGCAAAATCCCAGTTGCTTCACGGATCATTGGAGGACAACGCATCATCCCCTTCATCTTCAACCGCTGCATCTCCATTACCACCATTACTCCTATCTTTCATCTATTAGATATCTTTGTAATTCCATATCCAATTGTAGTTTGCATTAGATCTACCGCCATACTTTTATCCATTCATTTGATTATGATGGTGTTGTTGATTGCTTCCATGAGTGAGTAGTTCCTTTGTTCTTAGGGAGATGGAGAAACCCTAGCACCATTATGAACTTGTAATAAATATGATCTATTCTTTTGTCTATATGACTTGCTTGTCTATGATATAATTATGATTTGTGTTTGATCTCTCTCTTTAGATGGTATGCGTAGTCGGCCGCATATCATTTGCCTTCAGGACTAAAGGGAGGGAGAAATACTTTGGACGTGTTTTGGAAGCGTACCCAGAATGCCCCGTGACAGATTGGCGCTGGCTCATAACCTACACGGTCAAAGGAGGATTAAAGAGGGACTCCCTAAGCTAATTACGATATCCACGGGGAAACCCTTAATTGCGGTGGTTTGTATGGTGACTGCTCTTAGACATCGCAGTGGTTATTTAGAGGTGACCTCACTCTTGTCTCAACAAAGTGGCTTCCTATGAGCCTTGTAGTGAACATCTTATTATGGGGCCCTCTCTATTGGGTTTGCATCATAGAAAACAAAAAAATCCTATGATGGGAACTACTGAGCACCAAGATCTATCTACTAGATACAAGCTATGGGTGGATATACATCCATATAGAACATACCCTTTGTAGACCGACAAAGTGTAATGAGGTTGAACTCGTGGATGATGTAGTTGAACGCTTGCTGATCTCAGGATCGAGAAGAAGTCCAACACCGCAACTCAGCAGCGCATCCATGATCGCACACACGTTCATGTCACCGAACAACCTCCACCTCCTTACTCTAGTGATGAAGTGGAAGCAACAACTCCTTCCAGACGAAAGGCCAGCAGGAAAATGCATCTCACGAATCCAAGACCATGGGGAAATAATTCTAGAGGGGGAGAGAGATCCTTCACAAGGAGGTGTGAGTGAGAAGGAGTGAGAGGGGGGATTTTATAGGAGAGGGGGCAGCCCCTCCCCATGGCTGGCGCCCATGGAGGCTGCCCCCACCTCTTCCTCATTTATGTGGTGGAAGCTCCACTCACATAAATTTGGCCCTCCATTTTCTCCACTTAAAATCCCACTCAAAATGCATTAAATTTCCACCAAATTGAATATAACTCTCATTTAATAAAAATATTTTATTTATTTTATTCAGAATTTTCTTAATTACTTTAATTAACAAACATTCACATAAAACCCCCTACACTATTTCAATATCACATGTAGAACCAATTTCAGCAATTTCACCTAGAACAATTCCAGTGTCCATTGAAATAATTCTAGCGCTTTGCAATTGTTTCGTCTAGAACATATTTGCTCCAAATGGTGTTGGTATCCCTTAAGTGTGTCACCCTACGGTTCGCGAATAATGCAGACATAATTGAGACCCCTCTCGTATCAATAATCAGAAGCGGGACCTGGAGATCCATACTTACTCCCACACATTCAACGATGACTTCTGTGATCGTTAGAACCTTTAACGCTAGTAACTAAATCCTTTTGTCTCACAATATATTACATGTCCGGGATTCGATCATTGGTATCTCTATACCTAGTTTGATCCTGTTACTGGCATGCACTCTTTTCTCGTTCCTGTGATATAACATTCTAGTGATCATATCACTTCTTTGCAAGCTATCTTAATGTGATATCACCGAGAGGGCCCAGAGTATATCTATCCGTCATCGGGATGGAAAAATCCCACTCTTGATCCATGAGCCTCTACATAACACCTTCGTAGCACCGAACCCACCTTTATAGTCACCCTTTCACAGTGTGACGTTTGATGTTATCAAGATACTCTTATAGTGTTAGTGATTGACATGATCTCATGGTCTAAGGACTAGGAATACTTTATATGATGTTATAGCAGTATAAACACAATGACTTTGATTGTAATGCTATACTTCGGATGAATATTCATCACATCGTTTCACCAATGTTGTGACCTTGTTATTAACAACATCCAATGTCCATGATCAGGAAACCTTGATCATCTTGTTAATAAACGAGCTAGTTTATAAGAGAGGCATAACTAGAAACTTTCTTTTGTTTATTAAGCACACATGTATTAACGTTTCCAATCAACAAAATTACAGCATGCAAAATAAACATCTATCATATACTTGGAATACATATAATAACAACTTTATTATTGCCTCTCAGAACATATTCCCTTCAGTCTCCCACTTGCACTAGAGACAATAATCTAGTTACATAGTGATAAATCTAACACCCATGGAGTTGTGGTGTTGATCATGTTTTTCCCTAGGGAGAACTTTAGTCAAAGGATCTGCTACATTGAGATCCGTGTGTTTTTACAAATCTTTATATCTCCATCCTTGACATGCTCGCGGATGGAGTGAAAACGACGCTTAATATGCTTGGAATTCTTGTGATACCTTGGTTCCTTGGTGTTGCCTATGGCTCCATTGTTGTCACAATAGATCACCATTGGGTCCAACACAGTAGGAACCACACCTAGTTCAGTTATGAACTCCTTCCTCCAAACCGCTTCATGCACTGCTTCTGAAGGAGCAATATATTCCGCCTCCATTGTCGATATTGTCACCACAGGTTATTTGGAGCTCCTCCAACTAACTGTTGCCCCGTTCATGAGAAATACGTATCCGGATTGACACTTTGGAGTCATCCGGATCAGTGTCAAAGCTAGCGTCAACATAACAATTAGCAACCAGCTCTTCTTCACCTCCAAATACAAGAAAATTTTCCTTAGTTATTCTTAAGTACTTAAGCATATTCTTAACCATTATCCAGTGTTCCGAACCTGGATCAGATTGGTACCTACTAGTCAAACTAATATCATGTGCCACATCCGGTCTTGTACATAGCATGGCGTACATTATAGAGCCTATGGATGAATCATAGGGGGTCTTATCCATTGTCTCTCTTTCTTCCGCCATAGCCAGACTTTGAGTCTTAATGTGTTGCCTTGCAACATAGCTAAGAACCCCTTCTTACTTTCGTCCATTTTAAACTTTTTTAAAATCTTATCAAGGTATGTACTCTGTGATAGCACTATTATGTGTCTTGGTCTATCTCTATAGATCTTTATGCCTAATATGTATGACGCTTCACTAAGGTCCTTCATCAAAAATTTGCTGTTTAGATAACTTTTAACACTATTTAAAAAATCTATATCATTTCCAATTAGTAATATGTCATCCACATATAATATCAGAAATGCCACATTGCTCCCACTCACTTTCTTGTAAATACAAGCCTCTCTATAAGTTTGGACAAATCGAAACTCTTTTATCACCTCATCAAAGCGGAGATTCCAACTCTGGGATGCTTGCTTCAGTCCATAGATGGATCGCTGAAGCTTGCATACCTTGTCAGCACCCTTAGGATCAACAAAACCCTTTGGTTGTATCATATACAACTCTTCTTCAATATTACCATTGAGGAACACAGTTTTGACATCCATCTGCCATATCTCATAATCGAAATATGCAACAATTGCTAACATAATCCTAACCGACTTTAGCATCGCTACAGGAGAGAATGTCTCATCGTAGTCAACTCCTTGAATTTGTCGAAACCCCTTTACGACAAGTCAAGCTTTATAGATGGTCACATTACCATCAGCATTAGTTTTTCTTTTGAAAAATCATTTATTCTCAATGGCCTTTCGGTCGTGAGGTAAGTCCACCAAGGTCCAAACCTGGTTTTCGTACATGGATTCCATCTCGGATTTCATGTCTTCTAGCCATTTGTTGGAATCCAAGCTCACCATCGCTTCTTCATATGTTGCAGGGTAGTCTATTTCATCAACCATGAAATTCATAACAGGATTTCCGTACAGTTCAGGAGTTGCACATGTCCGCCTTGACATGCGAGGTTTCGTAGTATCCTCTTTCGGAGTTTCATGATCATTATCATTAGTTCCTTCTTCATTCGGTGAAGTCAACTGCGGAACAATTTCTAGTGCTGCGCCACTCGCCGTTTTATGAAGAGAAGGTTCAGTAACCTCTTCGAGTTCTACCTTCTGACTACTCACACCTTTCGTGAGAAACTCCTTCTCAAGAAAGGATCCATTCTGGGCAACAAAAACCTTGCCCTTGGATGTGTGATAGAAGGAATACCCAATTGTTTCTTTAGGGTATCCTATGAAGACACATTTTTCTGCTTTGGGTTCGAGTATCCTATGTCTTCATAGGGTATCCTATGAAGATGCATTTTTCCCAATTGTTTCTTTATCAGGTTGAAGTTTCTTCACACAAACATCAGATCCCCAAACTTTAAGAAATGACAGCTTAGGTTTGTTTCCAAACCACAATTCACACGGTGTCGTTACAACGGATTTAGATGGTGCCCGATTTAAAGTGAATGCATCGGTTTCCAGTGCATAACCCAAAAATGACAGTGCCAAGTCAGCCAGAGACATCATAGATCGAACCATATCCAATAAAGTACGATTACGACATCCCGGCACACCATTATGTTGTGGTGTTCCGGCAGGCGTGAGTTGCAAAACTATTCCACAATCTTTCATATGTGTGCTAAACTCGTAACTAAGATACTCTCCTCCACGGTCGGACCGTAGAAATTTGATCTTTCTATTATGATGATTTTCCACTTCATTTTGAAATTCCTTGAACTTTTCAAAGGTTTCAGAGTTGTGTTTTATCAAATAGATATAACCGTATCTACTCAAATCATCCATGAAAGTAACAAAATAACGATATCCACCACGTGCCGACACACTCATTGGACCACATACATCAGTATGTATGATTTCCAATAAATCTATCGCCCATTCCATTGAACCGGAAAACGGCATTCTAGTCATCTTTCCCATAAGGCATGCCTCACATGTATCAAATGATTCGAAATCAAGTGATTCCAAAAGTCCATCAGGATGGAGTTTCTTCATGCGTTTAACGCCAATATTACCTAGACGGCAGTGCCACATATATGCAGATATATCATCATCAAGTTTAATCCTTTTAGCATCAACATTATGAATATGCATAATATTATTATCGAGATCCAACAGAAATAAACCATTCATCATAGGTGCATGACCATAAAAGATAGCATTCATATAAATTGAACAACCATTGTTTTCAGACTTAAATGGATAACCACTTTGCATCAAACATGATCCGGATACAATGTTCATGCTCAGTGCAGGCACCAAATAACAGTTATTTAGATTTATCACTAATTGATACGTCCATTTTGCATCACTATTCTATATCATAATTTATTGTTATTCATTGATATATTCATATTAAGAGGTGATACTTATGTATTTTCATCTGTTTTTGCATGGTTGATGACTTTTAGAGCATGGACCGCTGCAGTCAGGATTCTGATGGAAAAGGTGTTGTTTGGAGGGAAAATTCGCGAAGATCACAAAATCTAGGAAAATATATGGAAAATCCTATTTTTTCAGAAGATGAAGGAAGCCAAAAGGAGGAGTGGAGATGGACCATAGGGGGCCCACACCACCCCCTGGCGCGGGCAAGCCTAAGCCGCGCCACCAGGTGGTGTGGCCGCCATGGCCCACCTCTAGCTCTCCCCTCTGGCGTATATAATCCTTTCGAAACCCTAATACTCGGGGATCAACCACAGAAAGACTCCGCCGCCTATGCGGGGCGGAAAACATCGAGAGAGAAAGATCTCTCCGACAGACAGATTTCTGCCGAGGGAATTCCTTCCCGGAGAGGGGAGATCATCGCCATCAACACCACCATCAAGCTGTACTTCATCAGGATCATCATCATCATCACCACCATCAGCACCCTCATCACCATCTCCATATTGCTGTAACTATCGGGTTGAATCTTACATAGTTCTTAGGGGAAACTTTCCCGGTGTTGATTACTCTTTGTAGTTGATGCTATTGAGTGGAACCATTGAATTATTGTTATACATCATTATTCCATCTCTGATCATGATCCATATGATGTCTTGTGAGTAGTTCGTTTTGTTCTTGAGGACATGGGGGAAGTCATGTTGTTAGTAGTGGAATTGTGTTGAGAAAGATTCAATAGTTTGATATTTAAGTTGTGGTGTACTTCTTCTAGTGGTGTCATGTGAACGTCGACTACATGACACTTCACCTATATGGGCCTAGGGGAATGCATTGTGTATTTGGCTACTAATCGTAGGGGTTGCCGGAGTGACAGAAACCTGAACCCCCGTTAGGAAACCATTGCACAAGGGACGTAAGGGTCTTAGAGTTTAAAGCTGTGGTTAGGTTTCTACCTTAATTACTTTCTTGTACTTACGAATGTTTGCAAGGGGTATAATCACAAGTATGTATTAGTCCTAGGAAGGTCGGTACGTTAGCACAGGTTCACCACACAACACTTAGGAAGCTTAAGAAGATTAATCAACTATATGAAGCGAAAGCACTTGACAGTCTTCCCGTGTGTCCTCGAGAACGTTTGGTCATCTTAAGTAGTACAACCGGCTTGTCCTTTGCTGAATAAAGGATTGGGTCACTTGCTGCATTTATTCCTACTATCTTTTATTTACTCGTACTTTATTTACTTGCTTTATCAAAAACCCCTAAACATCCGTTTGCTAAGTATTTGTAGAGAATTCCTGATCCATACCACTAGCCAGCACCTTCTGCTCCTCGTTGGGTTCGACATTCTTACTTATCGAAAATACTGCGATAGACCCCCTATACTTGTGGGTCATCAAGACTATTTCCTAGCGCCGTTGCCGGGGAGTGAAGCGCTATTGGAGAGTGGAACTGGTAAAGGAAACTTCTACTGTGAGTATTGGTTACTTCTGTTAGTTGCTTTATTTTCGTTATGGATAATTCGCAGAGTTTCTTGTTTCGTAATGCTACTACCACTGCTAAGGTAGTAGATGAACCACCACCTGCTGAGAATGATACTTTTAAAATACCTATGAGAATTATTGATCGTGTTGTGGATAACTACTATGTTGGGGATGGAACTGTACATCCCGGTGATCATTTACTCTTTATACACAAATTATGCGGGTTGTTCAAGTGTGCAGGTATTACTACAGATCAAGTTGAGAAGAAGTTATTCTTATTATCACTGAAAGGAAGAGCTGAGGAATGGTATAAGCTGCTGAAGAATGGTCAAGCTCTTGAATGGGAGGAAATAGTGCCTCTCTTTTATTCAAAGTTTTATCCTCCTAGTGAGATTCATAAAGATCGGAATCAAATATACAACTTTTGGCCTCTTGATGGAGATAGTACAGCTCAAGCTTGGGGTAGATTGTAGTTACTAATGCTCAAATGTCCCATTCATGAGCTCCCCAACAATATTATTATCAATAACTTTTATGCGAGGCTTTCTCTTCATGATAAGGATTTATTGGATGCTTCTTGTGCTGGATCATTCACTCGCATGGAAGAAGAATCTAAATAGGATCTTCTGGACCGTATTCAAGACAATGCTAAAGCATGGGAGAATGACAAAGGAAGAAAGTTAGGTATAAATTATGATTATGAATGCATTTAATCTTTTATGGGAACTAATGACTTTCAAAATATTAAAAATGCTTATGGTCTAAACTCTCGAGCTATTGCAACTTATTTTAAGGCTTTTGCTTCCTACATTGAAGTGCCTAAAAAGAAGTGGAATAAGTATCATGAACCTTATAAAGATGTTGCTAAGAGTGTTCCTGCAAGAAATACTGAAGTTTATACTGCTAATCATGTTTTACCTGAACCTTACATTGAGAAAATGCCTTTCCCAGTTAAGATAAAGGAACATTCTATGATAGCTAGTATGGTTAATGAAAGTACAAATAAAGTTATTGAACCTGATAAACAAATGGATGATGAACCTATTATAGCAAATGTGAAAGACTTTGTTACTAAATATGTAGAAGAGGGACACACTATCCTTTGTAAGGATATCCCTAATATTGTTTCACAAAGTAGTATCATAAGAACTAGTATTCATGTGTTTTCTGTTAGAATAAGTGATCATTGTTACTGTAACACCCTCGAATCGGCCTTATGCAAGTTTTAGCCCTTTTTCGCCAAACTCGCATAGAAACGATTCAAGGACGCCCACCAGGCACTTTCGTGCGGGTGGAAAATGAAGTAATACCATTACACAACAGTCCTCGATGGGACCCACAAAACAGATATATATATATACAACACGACTTCATGAGTCAAGAATACCGATATACAGTACAAAGATCCAAATCACCTTGAAATCGCTACAGCGTCCGAGTGCGGACAAGATGCAAATGGGGCTAAGAGCCCTGAAGAATAATCAACGGCATCCATAACCCTACCCAGGCCAATCCAGAAGGGTAACCCTGCTAACGACATTGATCGCAAACCTGCTAAAACAAAAGGGGGTGCCGACAAAGGGCAAAGGAAAAAGAGGAGCGTCAGTACTGAGGCCAGTACACAGCGAGGCTATAATTCGGCGGCTCTCGCCTACATAGGCATGGTGGACTGAAGCGGCAGCAAAGCATGCACTAAACAACCTATAGAGACTCAATATAACTATCGGCTATTAGAGAGGGTTAAGAAAGACCTATCTGGATCCAACCTGATACTAACACCAAACATACCCATCCTGGAATTCCCCCTCGAGACCAAACGAGGAAGTCAATACCGAGGGACTCACACGGTTGGCAGTTTTATGCATTCCATTATAGTTGCAGCACTTACTAGTCAGATATAGATAGCATGAGTCATCCTGATAGCATAAGTAGTGGGCAGTTTTAATCACCATTCCGTTGTAGTTGGAACATTTACTAGGCAGATATAATTGTCCTGAGGAATCCCAAAACCCAGCAATTGTTGGCACTTTTATCACATTCCATTGGAGTTGCAATACTTACTAGGTAGGTATAGCATGACACAGAACAACCCCAGATCCACCAGTTGTTGGCATTTTAATATCCATTCCGTGATAGTTGAATCTGATTACTAGTCATATATTAGGTCAAGTTTATAGCACTACTTTAGTTATGCTTGTCTATGATCAAGATACTGTGCTCCAAGTCGTCCATAACCGCGGACACGGCTTTCAGAAAGATTTGCCCTGCAGGGGTGCACAAATAGCAACACACACACGATCAACCTCGGAAAAACCAAATCAAAACCCAACGAGGCTTTCACGACAAAGCAATCACAGGATTCATAAAATATTTCAGGGGGCTAACCCATTAAGCTACCCACAACGAAGTTGGACGGTTCCGAGACGGACCCAAGGTTTGCGCCAATGGATTTAAACGACCGGGAACCCGAAAGTGTGACTGCGCTTGTCGATACCGCAAAAACACTCCGCAATCCTAAACAGTACAGGTACTGCACGCACAATCATAAATAAACAGTAAAGCATGGCATAAGTACAGAATAGTAATAAAGCCCCAAACTAGTTTGTGGCCCCAAGAAATAAGAAATGAATCAAGCTCTTGCTAAGGGGGATTCATAGAGTCTCCCGTATGTGGATAGTGGGAATAGTCAAGGAACAGGTATCAAGTACTCGGGGTCCTACGGGACACAAGTGAGCGTGGAAGAACCAAATAACATCTATTGCCCACGGATGCCTCTGCATTAGTTATATCTAGCAATTTAATAGTTGTATTTAAAGTCATGACCATCTCCACCATTAAGCATATCCACCATTTATCATGTGCCAACTTGCCGTCAACGGTGGAATGACAACAACACGAAGCAACACATAAGCAAGCAACTACGACTCGCAAGGCCGACTAT
This sequence comes from Avena eriantha, assembly GCA_910589775.1. Classification (NCBI taxonomy): domain Eukaryota; kingdom Viridiplantae; phylum Streptophyta; class Magnoliopsida; order Poales; family Poaceae; genus Avena; species Avena eriantha. The sequence continues at coordinate 201,651,351 of OU342744.1, read as the reverse complement.
CTATCAAACAACAGAAAATAGGATGTGTCCATGGCAATATAGAGGTTGCACGGGATATAACTGGTGCACGGAAACTAAAGCATCGTGACACGGATAGCAATAGATCAACATGAGGAAATAAAGACTATAAATGCAAAATAGGTAGAAGGGGGAGAGATGCTCGCTGGGAAACACTGCCGGCGGATCATATCTGGAGAACTTGTCGATACTCGCATCAACTCATCGGCCTAATCCGCGAAGAAGCAAACACTAGAAGAAACACCGGATGCAATATTTAATACCACAGCAGAAGATCCGGCATGCTTATGATATGATGCATGGCATGGCACAGATGCGGTGCAATTAGGCAATATTAAGCGGAACCGGGGCCCCGATAACTAATTAGATGGTTCATGTTGTTTAGCTACCTCGCAATTTAAATGTTGTCTTAACAGGGCAAAACATGGCATCGATTCGCTACACAAATTTAAATGGAGTCCGGCATAAGACAAAGATATCCCGCATAGGTACTCCATATTTAATTTAGGTGAATCGACTATTTAACCCAACCCACCAGATGACATGTATGCAAGCATGATGATTTAATTATGCGACAAGTATATGTCATATTATAAAAATAGAGGCTTAGGGTCACACATCTGGGTTCGGAAGATCTTGGTTCCGGGGTTCGGGGTTGGCTTCAGGGTTCGACGGGGACAGCGAGGTTCATATACAAGATGGAGAGCTTGGTGTGTCGTGACAGAGAACTTGGGTTCCAAGCGGTCGACCTTGTCGTCGATGGCGAACTTGAATGGATCGGGTACTGGTGGTCTTCGGGTCCGTGTAGACGGTCATGGCGTCCAGGATGAAGAACTTGGCGTTCCGTGTCGGCGACCTTGGCGTCCGGGTTCTCGGGCATCGCAGCCGGGAAGGAGAACTTGTCGCATCCGTGGAGATCTTGGTTCGGCCTCGGTCAACGTGTTCGGGAGCAGGTCTTGGTGTTCCGGGCATCTTCCGGTCGAGGTCTCGGCGTCCATGAATAAGATCATGATATTCTAGGAAGGATATCTTGTCGGTTCCATGTCGAAGGCCTTGGCGCTCCGGATCGGTCTTCGGGTCCATGAAGGCGATATTCGGTACATGTCGTCGACACCTCTTGGTCCTTCGGTTTCGGACTTCGATGGCCACATGAACATAGCCGGAGTAGCCGAGCCGTGTCTTAATTTCATCTATCTTGGCCATCTCGAGATCGCGAACAAACGCTCCTAACATCACCAGATTGACATCCACCTGACAACACCGGGTAGCCCAACTTGTAGCACTTGAGGTTGTAGCGGGGGTGACTATTCTCAAGCATCAGCAACACAAACAGCAGGGCACACTTGGTGTTGGGCATCAACACTGTACGGGAGCATCAACAACGCTTCACGCGGACAGGACCAGAGGAGGCATCAGGGCCTAGGAGGAGCGGGGGGGGGGTGTGGGGCGCCTCGACGACATGCGGTCGCGGGTCCTGTAGGGGTGGAGATGACGCCGCCGGGGTTAAGAAGACGGCGGCCGGGCCTGCGCGGGAGCGGGGCGGATGCGTGACTAGCGGCAGGAAGGTGGCCGGCGCAGACTGGAGAGGGCGGCCGGCGAGGTTGAGCAGTGGAGGCGGTATGGGAGACGGTGGTGACCAGCCGCGGAGGGGAAGGGAAGGACGGCGCGGCGGCTGGCGCGCAGACGGGGATGGCGACCGACGGTGGCCGAAGGTCGAGCTCGATGCGGCGGGGAAGGCCGGCGCGGCGGGGCGAACTCGACGGCAACGAGGCGCTCGCGGCCGAGGGAGGCGGGGCGAGAGGAACGCGAGGGTAGGGGGAATGGCGGCGAGGGGGCCTCGCGAGGCGGCGACAGGGAGAGGGATCTCGGCCAAGGCACGCAGGGAGGACGCCGGATCGGGGTCGGTGAGAGAGAGAGGAGCGGGGGTTGGTGGGCGAGAACGGGAAGGATGCGCGGGATGCGGGCGACGGTGGTGGGCCACATGACAGAGGGACAGGCGGGGAAAAGGTAGTGGAGGCGTGCGTGGATGTGGACGGGAGCGAGCGGGAGATGTGCGGGAGAAGCGGCGCGTGGTGGCTGGGCGCACGCGGGATGGGGCCATGCAGGCGCGGTTCGCGAGGTGGTCGGGGAGGAATGGTGGGGAGCGGGGTCAGCGAGAGCGAGCGGTCGGTGAGGGGCGATGGTTGGTGGCGATGTGTGGGCCAGGCGGCGACCAGGTGGTGTGGGGAAGCGTGCAGGAGGCGGGAGGATGGGTTGGCGGGAGGCGTGGCGCTGGGTGTGAGGTGGCAGGCGGCTGGATGGTGGAAGGGAGAGAGGGAGGGAGTTGGTAGGATAGACTGGGGTGTTTAGGGTAGGGTTGGATCTGGGTAGGATTAGATAGGGTTTTGGTTAGTTTGGACCGGGTAGTAGGCTGCTAGCTTGCTGGGCTTTTGGCCTGGCAGGCTGGCGGCCTCCCCGGTAAAACATTTTTATTTAACTTTTATTTAAAAAAATACTTTTGCAAATAATTTTTAGGCAAATAAAAGACCCGAGCGAGAGACAGGGGTTTTGATTTGAAATAAAGAGGGGGAATATGTAGAAATCGAAGTAGGCTTTTAGCAAATGGTTTTAGACAAACAGATGCATGATGATGACGATGCTCAAATGAAATGTGGCATGATGACATGAGCATGCGGTCATGATGATGCAATGCACAAAAACATAGCGATTTTTTAGTAGTGGTTTTAGCGGGATGCCACAATTCGACACCACTAACAAGGGATCTCGCCCTCGAGATCCGCCTCATGGTACCGAGAAGAAGGTCGGTGATCTAAATCTTCTCGCTTCGTGTAGATCCTCGCGACACCACTAACAAAGATCCTTGTCCACCTTGCAATTGGCGACACCACCAACAAGCGGTTGTTGTCCATGATCGTCGATAGGACACTCCGGAGAAACAAAGACAAAGTTAAAGGTCACAAGGCTACCTCTAACTTCAGTGGAACGAGTAAATTGCATTGATCCACCAATTCAATATACAAAAGCGAATGATAATAGTAGTGGTATGGTCGCGACTCCATCCGGCACTCATATCATTACTCCGTACATGAATAGCAGAATTTATGCCACCAACTCTCGGAATCAGACTGAAGATCTCGACAATCGAGGTTCGGAACAAAGGAATGATGCAGGCTCTGCATCGGATCTGGTGTAGATGATGTCGTCGCATTGGGTACCACCGGAAGATACAAAGAAACATCGTACGAAAAGACACAATGATTGGGTTTTGCGATGGTTCCATTGGCATGAACAACACGTGCTCAAGGTATACTCCAACTTCACCAATGCTCATCCTTCTCATATGCTTTTCAACAATACATATATCTGTCAAGGGGCACATGCGGATAAAGAGTTCAAGGACAGAAAATTGGATGAAGGTACAACAGCCGAGAAGTAGATTGATGATTGTAGAACCACCGTTAGAAAGGGAGGAAGTGAAACCCTGAAGGTATGACAGAACCCCAACCACGGGAAATCCTGGACTCAAAGAAAAGATAAGAGAGTAGAATCAAAACACGCAGAGGTAAGAGGAGAAAAGTAGAGGGGTAAGGAGTAAAAGCAGACCTAATCAGATCTATCCAACTGATTTTCGCAAAATAGTTTTAACACTCTACTTCGGCAGTTAGCTAGGTTATCCTACAGGCTGGACCAGTGGGGTATCGCAACTGTTGAGCTCTGATACCACTCTGTAACACCCTCGAATCGACCCTATGCAAGTTTTAGCCATTTTCCGCCAAACCCGCATAGAAATGATTCAAGGACGCCCACCAGGCACTTTCGTGCGGGTGGAAAACGAAGTAATACCATTACACAACAGTCCTCGATGGGACCCACAGAACAGATATAAATATATATACAACACGACTTCATGAGTCAAGAATACCGATATACAGTACAAAGATCCAAATCACCTTGAAATCGCTACAGCGTCCGAGTACGGACAAGATGCAAATGGGGCTAAGAGCCCTGAAGAATAACCAATGGCATCGATAACCCTGCCCAGGCCATGCCGGAAGGGTAACCCTGCTAACGACGTCGATCGCAGACCTGCTAAAACAAAAGGGGGTGCCGACAAAGGGCAAAGGAAAAAGAGGAGCGTCAATACTGAGGCCAGTACACGACGAGGCTAGAATTCGGCGGCTCTCGCCTACATAGGTTTGGTGGACTGAAGCGGCAGCGAAGCATGCACTAAACAACCTATAGAGACTCAATACAACTATCGGCTATTAGAGAGGGATAAGAAAGACCTATCCGTATCCAACCTGATACTAACACCAAACATACCCATCCTGGCATTCCCCCTCGAGACCAAACGAGGAAGTCAAAACCGAGGGACTCACACGGTTGGCAGTTTTATTCATTCTACTATAGTTGCAGCACTTACTAGTCAGATATAGATAGCATGAGTCATCCTGATAGCATAAGTAGTGGGAAGTTTTAATCACCATTCCGTTGTAGTTGGAACATTTACTAGGTAGATATAATTGTCCCGAGGAATCCCAAAACCCAGCAGTTGTTGGCACTTTTATCACATTCCATTGGAGTTGCAATACTTACTAGGCAGGTATAGCATGACACAGAACAACCCCAGATCCACCAGTTGTTGGCATTTCAATATCCATTCCGTGATAGTTGAATCTGATTACTAGTCATATATTAGGTCAAGTTTATAGCACTACTTTAGTTATGCTTGTCTATGATCGAGATATTGTGCTCCAAGTCGTCCATAACCGCGGACACGGCTTTCAGAAAGATTTGCCCTGCAGGGGTGCACAAATAGCAACACACACACAATCAACCTCGGAAAAACCAAATCAAAACCCAACCAGGCTTTCACGACAAAGCAATCACAGGATTCATAAAATATTTCAGGGGGCCACCCCATTAAGCTACCCGCAACAAAGTTGGCCAGCTCCGAGAAGGACCCAAGGTTTGCGCCAATGGCTGTAAACGACTAGGAACCCGAAAGTGTGACTGGGCTTGTCGATACCGTGAAAACACTCCGCAATCCTAAACAGTACAGGTGCTCCACGCACAATCGTAAATAAACAGTAAGCATGGCATAAGTACAGAATAGTAATAAAGCCCCAAACTAGTTTGTGGCCCCAAGAAATAAGAAATGAATCAAGCTCGGGCTAAGGGGGATTCATAGAGTCTCCCGTATGTGGATAGTGCGAATAGTCAAGGAACAGGTATCAAGTACTCGGGGTCCTACGGGACACAAGTGAGCGTGGAAGAACCAAATAACATCTATTGCCCACCGATGCCTCTGCATTAATTATATCTAGCAATTTAATAGTTGTATTTAAAGTCATGACCATCTCCACCATTTATCATGTGCCAACTTGCCGTCAACGGTGGAACAACAACAACGCGAAGCAACACATAAGCAAGCAACTACGACTCGCAAGGCCGACTATCTATCAAACAACAGGCAATAGATGTGTCCATGGCAATATAGAGGCTGCACGGGATATAACTGGTGCACGGAAACTAAAGCATCACGACACGGATAGCAATAGATCAACAGGAGGAAATAAAGACTATAAATGCAAAATAGGTAGAAGGGGGAGAGATGCTCGCTTGGGAAACACTGCCAACGGATCATATCCGGAGAACTTGTCGATACTCGCATCAACTCATCGGCCTAATCCGCGAAGAAGCAAACACTAGAAGAAACACCGGATGCAATATTTAATACTACGGCAGAAGATCCGGCATTCTTATGATATGATGCATGGCATGGCACAGATGCGGTGCAATTAGGCAATATTAAGCGGAACCGGGGCCCCGATAATTAATTAGATGGTTCATGTTGTTTAGCTACCTCACAATTTAAATGTTGTCTTAACAGGGCAAAACATGGCATCGGTTCGCTACACAAATTTAAATGGAGTCCGGAATAAGACAAAGATATCCCGCATAGGTACTCCATATTTAATTTAGGTGAATCGACTATTTAACCCAACCCACCAGATGAAATGTATGCAAGCATGATGATTTAATTATGCGACAGGTATATGTCATATTATAAAAATAGAGGCTTAGGGTCACACATCTAGGTTCGGAAGATCTTGGTTCCGGGGTTCGGGGTTGGTCTCAGGGTTCGACGGGGACGGCGAGGTTCAGATACAAGATGGAGAGCTTGGCGTGTCATGACGAAGAACTTGGGTTCCAAGCGGTCGACCTTGTCGTCGATGGCGAACTTGAATGGATCGGGTACCGGTGGTCTTTGGGTCCGTGTAGACGGTCATGGCGTCCGGGATGAAGAACTTGGCGTTCCGTGTCGGCGACCTTGGCATCCGGGTTCTCGGGCATCACAGCCGGGAAGGAGAACTTGTCGCATCCGTGGAGATCTTGGTTCGGCCTCGGTCAATGTGTTCGGGAGCAGGTCTTGGTGTTCTGGGCATCTTCCAGTCGGGGTCTCGGCGTCCATGAAGAAGATCATGATATTCTAGGAAGGAGATCTTGTCGGTTCCATGTCGAAGGCCTTGGTGCTCCGGATCTGTCTTCGGGTCCATGAAGGCGATGTTCGGTACATGTCGTCGATACCTCTTGGTCCTTCGGTTTCGGACTTCGACAGCCACACGAACATAGTCGGGTAGCCGAGCCGTGTCTTCATTTCATCTATCTTGGCCATCTCGAGGTCTCGAACAAACGCTCCTAACATCACCAGATTGACATCCACCTGACAACACCGGGTAGCCCAACTTGTAACACTTGAGGTTGTAGCGGAGGTGACTATTCTCAAGCATCAGCAACACAAACAGCAGGGCACACTTGGTGTTGGGCATCAACACTGTACGGGAGCATAAACAGCGCTTCACGCAGACAGGACCAGAGGAGGCATCAGGGCCTAGGAGGAGCGGGGGGAGGGGGGGCGTCGACGACGTGTGGTCGCGGGTCCTGCAGGGGCAGGGATGACGTCGGCGGGGTCAAGCAGACGGTGGTCGGGCCTGCGCGGGATCGGGGCGGACGCGCGACTAGCGGCAGGAAGGTGGCCGGCACAGACGGGAGAGGGCGGCTGGCGATGTCGAGCGGTGGAGGCGGTGTGGAGACGGCGGTGACCAGCCGCGGAGGGGAAGGGGAGTACGGCGTGGCGGCCAGCGCACAAACGGGGATGGCGGCCGACGACGGCCGGAGGTCGAGCTCGGTGCGGCGGGGAAGGCCGGTGCGGCGGGGCAAACTGACGGCGACGAGGCGCTCGCAGCCGAAAGAGGCGGGGCGAGAGGAACGCGAGGGTAGGGGGAAACGGCGGCGAGGAGGCCTCACGAGGCGGCGGCAGGGAGAGGGATCCCGACCGAGGCGCGCAGGGAGGACACCGGATTGTTTTTTCCCGCATTAATTCGTTATGGGAGAATCTTTGCTTCCTCAATGCTCTTGCCTTCGCGGTCCTATTAAAAGAGACACAAGAGGTTTTAGCACCGGCATCTTTGGATCAAAAGATCATTCCATCCTAGAACCAACACGACGACTTCTCCTTGCCCGTGGTGATGAATATGAAATTCGGAATATATATGGGCAGATGAATTATGCGTCATGGAATCCGGATCATTAAAGAGGTAGTGTAGACAGTTGTCTAAGTGTGATCTTCTTATATCCCCACGAACTGTTCAGCTTGATAGACCCAAGGGGAAATAGAATCTCGAAAGGACCTTTCTTGTCCGTAGCCCCGTTGGAATCGAGGGCTTGATATCTCATTGGCATGACTAATTGATGAGGCCGACTGCCTAAGTAGTACTCACGAGGTCCTTGATTTCTTGTTAGTCTGTCTCTTTCTCTTTAGTAGTATGGTATGCAGGTTCACCTATTTTTTTCCGTTGTTGCTCTTCAGAAAACGCGTATAGTAGTCTCATTGGCCCTCGTCGATGGGACCTCCAGTGTATGAAACTAGCATTTTGTCATGGAAGTTCGATCAACTAACGATATTGTTTTTCGTTGGAAAAACCAACGCCATCGGTCAAGAGAAATGGAATCCGTTGTTAAGGGGATACCGGACCCGGTAGAATTGGCATCACTTCCTTCACTCCACAGAGGACTCGGGATAAGATCGTTCCCAAGCAGAAGGAAAAGCTTTCGATTCGAACTAGGTTGCTATTCGAACTCATGAACTAAGAGCGCTTTCAGAGAGAGAGAATAGGTCGTACGAAAGGGGAGCCACCTTGAGAAGGGTGTCCCATTGCGGAGTAGTGAAACGAGTATTTTGGTATACCACTTGTGCACCTAAACCTATGCTTAAGCATAGGTACCTCAAGTTCATTAACATCAATGCGTCTCATCTTCTTGCACCTATTCTATGGATAAATGGGCACCATCTGTCTCCTAAGGGCAACTATCCCTTTTTCTTTCAAGAAGTTCAGCAATGTCCCAATCCTGTTTAGCCTAAAACTTTCTGTTTCTTTCTATTAAGATGGAAAAGGAGAATAAAGTGGATTTCTAGTCACAGGCTGCAAAATTCAGAACGAATTGGAACCGTTAACTAGAATTCTCTCTCTTTTTTTTTCAATAGTGAACGACTCTTAAATAGGTATTGTCTCCCCCCTTCTTTTTAATGGCATAATAAAATATTATGGCTTTATGCCTAATCCGTGTATAGGTAAACTGCAGGTCCGAACAGCATTATTATCCAAAGATCCTCCTTATGTACATATCTCTATGGGGAATCGTGCTTAAAATTTTCAAAGCATTAAATATCTTGAATAAAAAAGGGACTTACTTTATTTTGAATTTAACAGTGAAATCCTAAATTTTCTAGCAATTCTACTACTCGGAAATAAAAAAGAACCCTCACTTTTTTTTATTAAAGTAAGCGCGCTATTCTAAATCGAAGTAAAGTCAAACTTTCTAGTGTATTTATTATATTATGGCTTTATTACATTAATAATAGAAAGGAGATAAAATGAGAAATCTTTGCCATCCAATCTGATTAGAATATCATGAAAGTATAAGTAGCAGAATTTTTTTCTAGGAATGTTTTATCAATTCATTTTCATTCCATTTGTACCCCTCCCCTGGAAAACGGGAACTTTCGTCAAAATAGTCTCTATTCATATGTATGAAATACATATATGAAATACGTGTGTGGAGTTCCCTAGAATTTCATGTGATTCAGTAAACAGAATATAGATTCCATGATTGCTAGATCAATCCATAGGGATTGATTAAGAGTGAGTTGATAATGGAATTTTTCTTTGATAAACAGGAAACTTAAGTCGGTGAGAGAGAGAGAGAGAGAGGAGCATGGGTTGGTGGGCGAGAACGGGAAGGAGGCGCAGGATGCGGGCGACGATGGTGGGCCACAGGACAGAGGGACAGGCGGGGAAAAGGTAGTGGAGGCGTGCGTGGATGTGGACGGGAGCGAGCGGGAGATGTGCGGGAGAAGCGGCGCGGGATTGACGTGTGGTGGCTGGGCGCACGTGGGATGGGGCCACGCAGGCGCGGTTCGCGAGGTGGTCGGGGAGGAATGGTGGGGAGCGGGGTCAGCGAGAGCGAGCGGTCGGTGATGGGCGATGGTTGGTGGCGATGTGTGGGCCAAGCGACGACCAAGTGGTGTGGGAAAGCGTGCAGGAGGCGGGAGGATGGGCTGGCGGGAGGCGTGGCGCTGGGTGTGAGGTGGTAGGCGACTGGATGGTGGAAGGGAGAGAGGGAGGGAGTTGATAGGATAGACTGGGGTGTTTAGGGTAGGGTTAGATCTAGGTAGGATTAGGTAGGGTTTTGGTTAGTTTGGACCAGGTAGTAGGCTGCTGGCTTGCTGGGCTTTTAGCCTGGCAGGCTGGCGGCCTCCCTGGTAAAACATTTTTATTTAACTTTTATTTAAAAAAATACTTTTGCAAATAATTTTTAGGCAAATAAAAGACCCGAGCGAGAGACAGGGGTTTTGATTTGAAATAAAGAGGGGGGAATATGTAGAAATCGAAGTAGGCTTTTAGAAAATGGTTTTAGACAAACAGATGCATGATGATGACAATGCTCAAATGCAATGTGGCATGATGACATGAGCATGCGGTCATGATGATGCAATGCACAAAAACACAGCGATTTTTTAGTAGTGGTTTTAGCGGGATGCCACAATTCGACAGCACTAACAAGGGATCTCGCCCTCGAGATCCGCCTCATGGTACCGAGAAGAAGGTCGGTGATCTGAATCTTCTCGCTTCGTGTAGATCCTCGCGACACCACTAACAAAGATCCTTGTCCATCTTGAAATCAGCGAAACCAACAACAAGGGGTTGTTGTCCATGATCGTCGAGAGGACACTCCGGAGAAACAAAGACAAAGTTAAAGGTCACAAGGCTACCTCTAACTTCAGTGGAACGAGTAAATTGCATTGATCCACCAATTCAATATACAAAAGCGAATGATAAGAGTAGTGGTATGGTCGTGACTCCATCGCGCACTCATATCATTACTCCGTACATGAATAGCAGAATTTATGCCACCAACTCTCGGAATCAGACTGAAGATCTCGACGATCGAGGTTCGGAACAAAGGAGTGATACAGGCTCTGCATCGGATCTGGCGTAGATGATGTCATCGCATTGGGTACCACCGGAAGATACAAATAAACATCGGACGAAAAGACACAATGATCAGGTTTTGCGATGGTTCCATTGGCATGAACAACACATGCTCAAGGTATACTCCAACTTCACCAATGCTCATCCTTCTCATATGCTTTTGAATAATACAAATATCTGTCAAGGGGCACATACAGATAAAGAGTTCAAGGATAGAATATTGGATGAAGGTACACCAGCCGAGAAGCAAATTGATGATTGTAGAACCACCGTTAGAAAGGGAGGAAGCGAAATCCTGAAGGTATGACAGAAACCCAACCACGGGAAATGCTGGACTCCATCAGCCGTCGCGAGCTCCATCACAATCTTGAGCGCGAAGACATGGATCGGAACGGCAAGGAGGAAGTAAAGGACATGACAATAGGCATGAAGGGGTTGATACCTCTGACTCTAGATCTCAATTGTTGCCCTGTAGAAGTGCAAGCTCTATGAGTCACTGATGAGTTCTGCAACAAGTACCGAGTCTTGAGGAGGAAGGTTGATATGCTTCAAGAGGAGAATAACAGGCTTTGGAAGATGCTGGAAGATTTCCTCACGCCAACCGAGAGGATACCACCACCACCGAAGGAGTAATTCGTCATCAGGTTTGGCATCCCCTTGGTTTGTTCCAAGCTTGGGGGAGTGCCGCGGTATCACATCACTATCTTCTATCTTTTTACCTTTTTAGTAGAGTCATATCTTATCATGTAGGATGGTTTGCATTATGGAAGTGTCCCCTCTCTCGTTAGATATGTATCCCTTGGTGTGAGTTGCCATTATGGAATATTAATGAGAAGTTCTATCATTTACTCTTTTGCATATCTTATTTTAGTTTTCAATTCATGGTTATATGATTGATCTTGTCGTTAGTATTGCTATCACTTTTGGATCATTGAGTTAATTTAGTTGGTTTTGGAAAACCTGGCTCGGTCACTAGCAACACTATTTTTGAGAATTGAATGAAAAAGATAAAAGTACTCTAAAGAAATATAATTTCATCATCTTTATTTCTTGATTTGCTCATAAGTTTAGTATTCTCTGGTTAAGATCTTTTGTGCTTCCAAGGAAGATTGCATGTTTGTTTTTATCACTTGTATGTTTGTTTGTTTCCTTCAACTCTTATGCTTTCTACCTAGCCTTGCTAGCCAAAAACCTGTACTGAGAGGGAATTCTTCTCGTGCATCCATTCCTTAAACCAAAACCTATGCCATTTGTGTCCACCATACCTACCTATTAGCACTATTGCTATTCTAAGTAAATTCTTGTTTTTATCCACCTTCCAAATTAAACTTGTTATGTGAAAATTAGTGATTAAAGCTCTCGCGAACTTGATGGCACACTTTAGTTTCTTGCATCTAATAAACTTGAACCATTGTGCCCGACTATGTTGTGTATATGCTTGCGCTTTGTAAGTTGTGAATTAGTAGAACCATGTTGTTATGGGGAATGCTTTCAACATTGCACTGGTACTTTGTACCTAGTTGATATCATGTTCTTTTGTCTATGGATGTCGTTGGTGTGAAATGAAAGGGGAGCTTGTAAGTCCATGGAGTTATGCATGTGTGTTAGAGAAACGCCTGGGCCGCCGGTCTAATCCATGCTGTCATGGTGGAAACATGCAGCGTAACCATAATGAGCATCTATGAAGCATTCTTCTTATAAAAAAAGAGTTAGATATTGAGAAAAAGAGAAAAAGAAAAAAAGAGATGAGAAAAGAGGAAACAGAGAAAAAAGCACCATATTCCCATGGTAAATAAGAAGATTGCGGAGATGCTTGTTGTCTGCTTGCCTTGTCATTTTATTATGGGGATTCTTCCGCATCATCGGGCAAGGGGTACCCCGTTGGCGGTTCTCCATGATACACATGTGCTTACTATGACAAGAACTTACCGGTGACTAAACTTGAGTAGCATGAGGAGCGGCCCTCGTATTCAAGGGACATGAGATTTTCAACTTACAACTTGTCAAGCATATCCTCGTATTTGATCACTTTAACCTTAATCACCTAAAGAGTCCTATGATAGGGGCAATGAGAGCTGAAAGCTAATAAGTACCATAATTTTTGGGAGCTCTTTATGAAACTTGAAATCCTGCTTCCCTCTGCGAAGGGCCTTTCTTTTACTTTTCAGTGAGTCAGTAAACCTATTCCCTTCTATCTCAGCAAGTATTTTGAGTTGTTGTGTTTCATTCATTCATATGATGATTTATTCAATCATGTCTCTTATGTTCCTTGTTTTGCACATTGCTCTTATCTTGGTGTCTACTATTTTGAAAGCTATCATTGAAAATCAGTTATTTATGAACTTCAACAAATTATCTACTATTCTTCGAGCAAGAGCTAAGTTTGCCATTACCAATTATGATTCACTTTATGTATCTTTATTGTGTTTCCTTTACTTGTTACAAGTTAGGTTAATAGTGAGTTGTCTTCTATTATGATCTATGTATTGATGAATGTGATGCTTCTTGTCCGTATTCTTTTATCGACTCTTCACTCCATAAACCTGAGGTCATGTTTATTGAGTTCAGTTTTGCTTGGGGACAAGCGAAGTCTAAGCTTGGGGGGAGTTGATACATCCATTTTGCATCACTATTTTATATCATAATTTACTGTTAATCATTGATATATTTCATATTAAGAGGTGGTACTTATGCATTTTCATCTGTTTTTGCATGGTTGATGACTTTTGGAGCATGGACTGCTGCAGTCGGGATTCTGATGGAAAAGGTGCAGTTTGGAGGAAAAATTCACGAATATCAGAAAATCTGGGAAAATATATGGAAAATCCTATTTTTCCAGAAGACGAAGGAATCCAGAAGTAGGAGTGGAGATGGGCCACAGGGGGCCCACACCACCCCCTGGCGTGGGCAAGCCTAGGCTACGCCGCCAGGTGGTGTGGCCGCCCTGGCCCACCTCTGGCTCTCCCCTCTGGCGTATATAATCCTCCTGAAACCCTAATACTCGAGGAGCGACCACAGAAAGATTCCGCCGCCTATGCGGGGTGGAAAACACCGAGAAAGAAAGATCTCTCCGGTAGATAGATTTCTGCCGGGGGAATTCCTTCCCGGAGAGGGGAGATCGTCGCCATCAACACCACCATCAAGCTGGACTTCATCAGGATCATCATCATCATCATCATCACCACCATCATCACCATCAGCACCCTCATCACCATCTCCATATTGCTGTAACAATCGGGTTGAATCTTGCATAGTTCTCAGGGGAAACTTTCCCGGTGTTGATTACTCTTTGTAGTTGATGCTATTGAGTGGAACCATTGAATTATTGTTTATGTTCAGATTGTTTAACATCATTATTCCATCTCTGATCATGATCCATATGATGTCTTGTGAGTAGTTCGTTTTGTTCTTGAGGACATGGGAGAAGTCATGTTGTTAGTAGTGGAATTGTGTTGAGAAAGATTCAATAGTTTGATATTTAAGTTGTGGTGTACTTCTTCTAGTGGTGTCATGTGAACGTCGATTACATGACACATCACCTATATGGGCCTAGGGGAATGCATTGTGTATTTGGCTACTAATCGTAGGGGTTGCTGGAGTGACAGAAACCTAAACCCCCATTAGGAAACCATTACACAAGTGACGTCAGGGTCTTAGAGTTTAAAGCTGTGGTTAGGTTTCTACCTTAATTACTTTCTTGTACTTATGGATGTTTGCAAGGGGTATAATCACTTGGGTTCACAACATAGAAAACAGAAAAATCCTACGATGAGAACTATACGCCAAGATCTATCTACTAGATATAGAGCAACAGGTGGATATACATCCATGGAGAACTTACCCTCGAAGACAACAGAGTTTTGTTAACGAGTTGGAACTCGTGGATGATGTAGTCGTACGCTTGCCGATCTCAAGATCGTGTTGAAGTCCGAGCGCTGCAAACCAGTAGCGCATCCGTCCTCGCACACACGGTCAAGCCACTGGGCAACCTCCACCTCCTCGCTCCAGCGAATCAGCGGAAGCAGCAACTCCTTCCAGACGCAATGCCACCGAGAACATGTATCTCGCTAATCCGAGACCATGGGGGAATATCTAGAGGGGGAGACAGATGCTTCATGAGGAGGTGTGCTTTGTGAGGGAGGAGAGGGGGGCCTTTTATAGGAGAGGGGGGCTACTCCTCTCCCATGGCCGGCGGCCAAGGGGGGTGCCCCCACCTCTTCCTCATTCATGTGGTGGAAGCTCCACTCACATCAATTTTGACTCCACACAAAATACCACTCACATGCATTAAATTTCCACCAAATTTAATGCAACTCTCAATTAATAAAACTCTTTTATTTATTTTATTCAGAATTTTTTTAATTACTTTAATTAACAAACATTCACATAAAACCCTTGCAACATTTCAATATCACATGCAGAACCACTTTCTGCAATTTCACCTGAAACAATTCCGATTTCTATCGAAACAATTCCTATGCTTTGCAATCCTTTCGTCTGAAACATATGTGCTCCAAAATGGTGTCCGACAACCCTTAAGTGTGTCACCCTACGGTTCGCGAATAATGTAGACATGTTTGAGACTCCTCTTAGATCAATAATCAGAAGCGGGACCTGGAGATCCATACTGACTTTTGCACATTCAACGATGACTTTTGTGATCGTGAGAACCTTTAACGCTAGTAACTTAATCCCTTTGTCTCATGATATAATACATGTCCGAGATTCGATCATCGGTATCCAAATACCTAGTTTGATCTCGTTACCGACATGCACTCTTTTCTCGTTCCCGTGATATAACATTCTAGTGATCACATCACTTGCTTGCAAGCTATCTTAATGTGATATCACCGAGAGGGCCTAGAGTATATCTATCCGTCATCGGGATTGACAAATTCAACTCTTGATCCATGAGCCTCAACATAACACCTTCGTAGCACTGAACCCACCTTTATAGTCACCCTGTTACGGTGTGATGTTTGATGTTATCAAGATACTCTTTCGGTGTTAGCAATTAACATGATCTTATGGTCTAAGGACTAAGATTACTTCGTATGATGTTATAGCAATGTAAACATAATGACTTTGATCGTAATGCTATACTTCGGATGAATGTTCATCACACCATTTCACAAATGGTGTGTCCTCGTTATTAACAACATCCAATGTCCATGATCAGGAAACTTTGATCATCTTGTTAATCAACGAGCTAGTTTGGAAGAGAGGCATAACTAGGAACTCTTTTTGTTTATTAAACACACATGTATTGACGTTCCTTTCAATACAATTATAGCATGCAAAATAAACATCTATCATATACAAGGAATACATAATAACAACTTTATTATTGCCTCTCAGGGCATATTTCCTTCAGTCTCCCACTTGCTCTAGAGACAATAATCTAGTTTACATAGTGATAAATCTGACACCCACGGAGTTCTGGTGTTGATCATGTTTTGCCCTAGGGATAACTTTAGTCAACGGATCTGCTACATTTAGGTCCGTGTGTACTTTACAAATCTTTATATCTCCATCCTTGACATCCTCGCGGATGGAGTGAAATCGGAGCTTAATATGCTTCGAATTCTTGTGAGACCTTGGTTCCTTGGCATTGGCTATGGCTCCATTGTTGTCACAATAGATCACCATTGGGTCCAATGCACTAGGAACCACACCTAGTTCCGTTATGAACTCCTTCATCCAAACCACTTCCCGTGCCGCTTCTGAAGCAGCAACATATTCCACCTCCGTCATTGATCTAGCCACCATAGGTTGTTTGGAACTCCTCCAACTAACTGCTGCTCTGTTCAAGAGAAATACGTATCCGGATTGAGACTTAGAGTCATCCGGATTGGTGTCAAAGCTAGCATCGACATAACACTTAGCGACTAGCTCTTCTTCACCTCCGAAATACAAGAAACATATCCTTAGTTCTTCTTAAGTACTTAAGGATATTCTTGACCGCTATCCAGTGTTCCGAACCTGGATCAGATTGGTACCTACTAGTCAAACTAATAGCATGTGCCACATCCGGTCTTGTACATAGCATGGCGTACATTATAGAGCCTATGGCTGAGGTATAGAGGATCTTATCCATTATCTCTCTTTCTTCCGCCGTAGCCGTACTTTGAGTCTTACTCAATGTCTTGCCTTGCAACATAGGTAAGAACCCCTTCTTACTTCCGTCCATATTAAACTTCTTTAATATCTTATCAAGGTATGTACTCTGTGATAGCCCAATTAGGCGTCTTGATCTATCTCTATAGATTTTAATGCCTAATATATATGAAGCTTCACCAAGGTCTTTCATCGAAAATTTGCTGTTTAGATAACTTTTAACACTATTTAAAAGATCTATATCATTTCCAATCAATAATATGTCATCCACATATAATATCAGGAATGCCACATTGCTCCCACTCACTTTCTTGTAAATACAAGCCTCTCCATAAGTTTGGACAAATCCAAACTCTTTGATCACCTCATCAAAGCAGAGATTCCAACTCCAGGATTCTTGCTTCAGTCCATAGATGGATCGCTGAAGTTTGCATACCTTGTCAGCATCCTTCGGATCGACAAAACCCTTAGGTTGTATCATATACAACTCTTCTTCAATATTACCATTGCGGAATGCAGTTTTGACATCCATCTGCCATATTTCATAATCGAAATATGCAGCAATTGCTAACATAATCCTAACCGACTTAAGCATCGCTACGGGAGAGAATGTCTCATTGTAGTCAACTCCTTGAATTTGTCGAAACCCCTTTGCAACAAGTCGAGCTTTATAGATGGTGACATTACCATTAGCATCAGTTTTTCTTTTGAAAATCCATTTATTCTCAACGGCCTTTCGATCGTGAGGTAAGTCCACCAAGGTCCAAACCTGGTTTTCGTACATGGATTCCATCTCGGATTTCATGGCTTCTAGCCATTTGTTGGAATCCAGGCTCATCATCGCTTCTTCATACATCGCAGGGTCATCTATTTCATCAACCATGAAATTCATAACAGGATTGCCGTACAGTTCAGGAGCTGCATGTGTCCTGCTTGACATGCGAGGTTCGGTAGTGTCCTCTTTCGGAGTTTCATGATCAATATCATTAGTTCTCTCTTCATTAGGTGAAGTCAACTCCGAAACAACTTCCGGTGCTGCGCTACTCGCCATTTCATGAAGAGAAGGTTCAATAACCTCTTTGAGTTCTACCTTCCGACTACTCACACCTTTCGCGAGAAACTCCTTCTCAAGAAAGGATCCATTCTTGGCAACAAATACCTTGCCCTCGGATCTATGATAGAAGGTATACCCAATTGTTTCCTTAGGGTATCCTATGAAGACGCATTTTTCCGCTTTGGGTTCAAGTTTATTCGGCTGAAGTTTCTTCACATAAACATCGCCTCCCCAAACTTTAAGAAATGACAGCTTAGGCTTGTCTCGAAACCATAATTCATACAATGTCATTTCAACAGATTTAGATGGTGCCCGATTTAAAGTGAATGTAGCGGTTTCCAGTGCATAACCCCAAAATGACAGTGGAAAGTCAGTCAGAGACATCATAGATCAAACCATATCCAATAAAGTATGATTACGACGTTCCGACACACCATTACGTTGTGGTGTTCCGGCAGGCGTGAGTTGTGAAACTATTCCACAATTTTTCATATGTGTGCTAAACTCGTAACTAAGATACTCTCCTCCACGGTCGGACCGCGGAAATTTGATCTTTCTGTTACGATGATTTTCCACTTCATTCTGAAATTCCTTGAACTTTTCAAAAGTTTCAGACTTATGTTTCATCAAATACATATACCCGTATCTACTCAAATCATTCGTGAAAGTAACAAAATAACGATATCTACCTCCCGTCGACACACTCATTGGTCCACACACATCAGTATGTATGATTTCCAATAAATCTGTCGCCCGTTCCATTGAACCGGAAAACGGTGTTCTAGTCATCTTGCCCATAAGGCATGGCTCACATGTATCAAATGATTCAAAATCAAGTGATTCCAAAAGTCCATAAGAATGGAGTTTCTTCATGCGTTTAACGCCAACATGACCTAGACGACAGTGCCACATATATGTAGATATATCATTATCAAGTTTAACCCTTTTATCATCAACACAATGAATATGCATAATACTACTATCGAGATCCAATAGAAATAAACCATTCAACATAGGTGCATGACCATGAAAGATATTATCCATATAAATCAAACAATCATTGTTTTCAGATTTAAAGGAATAACCACTTCGCATCAAACACGATCCGGATATAGTGTTCATGCTCAGTGCAGGCACAAAATAACAATTATTTAGATTTATCACTAATCCCGATGGCCTATGGAGAGGCAGCGTTCCGATGGCGATCACATCAACTCTTGATCCATTGCCGACCTGCATCGTGACCTCATCCCTTGCTAGCTATCGCTTGTTCCACAGCCCCTGAATCGAGTTACATATATTAGCAACCGATCCCGTATCAAATACCTAGGTGCTACTACGAGTACTAGTCATGTACACATCAATAACATGTATATCACATATACCTTTGTTTGCCTTGCCGACCTTCTTGTCCACCAAATACTTGGGGTAGTTGCGCTTCCAATGGCCAGTCCCCTTGCAATAGTAGCACTCGGTATCAGACTTAGGGCCAGCTCGGGGTTTCTTTTCAGGTGCGGCAACAGATTTGCCGCCCTTCTTTCCCTTCTACTTGCCTTTCTTGTCCTTCTTGAAACCGGTGGTCTTATTGATCATCAACACTTGATGTTCTTTCCTAATCTCCACTTCTGCAGTCTTAAGCATTGACAGAAGCTCGGGAAGAGACTTCTTCATGCCCTGCATGTTATATTTCATCACGAAGCTCTTGTAGCTAGGTGGCAGAGATTGGAGAACATGATGTATGCCTAAGTCAATGGGAATTGTTATTCCCAAGGACACAAGCTTATTGGCGTACCCAGACATTTTGAGTACGTGCTCACTAACGGAGCTGTTCTCCTCCATCATGCAGCTAAAGAACTTTTCAGAAGCATTATAACTCTCTACGGCAGCATGGGTATCGAAAATCATTTTCAATTCTCCCATGGTATCAAAGGCATTGCCATTTTCCAAACACTTTCGAAGTTCTGGCTCTAGCCCATACAGTATGCCGCAATGAACTAAGTTGTGGTCCTCCTGACGAGTTATATAGACATTCGTTTCCTCGTCAGGGGCATCAGGAGCTGGTGGGGGGCCTAGCGGCGCCTCTAGCACATATTGCTTTTGTGCAGCAGTGAGGAGAATCCTCAAATTCATAGCCCAGTTGGTGAAGTTGCTACCATTCGCAGCAAGTTTCTCTTTCTCCATGAACACATTGAAATTAAAAGCAGGTGGTGCCATCTACAACAAAATTTGTAAAGTTTATTTAGACTAAGTTTATGATAGATTGAGTTAAACTAATCCAAATTACTAATGAACTCCCACTCAAAAACGACATCCCTCATGTCTTTTTGGTGATTACATGAACCAAATCCACTACACCAAGTCCGATCATCACGTGAGTCGGTGTAGCTTCAAAGGCAAGCATCTATATGGGCATCATATCAACTATATGACTCATGCTTAACCTTTCGGTCTGTGTTCCGAGGCCATGTCTGTACATGCTAGGCTCGTCAAGTAAGAACCTTAGTACCCGCGTGTGTAAAACTGTCTTACACCCGTTGTATGAAAGCGCGGAGTCGAGTACACCCGATCATCATGTGATGTCTCGAAACACGATCTATAGAATGGTGCATACTGAAGGAAGAACACATTTTATCTTGATATCTAAATGAGGGATCATCTTACAATGCTACCAAAAGTGCCAAACTAGCAGTATAAGATGCTAACATCTAATGTGTAAAGTGAGATGATATGGTCCATGCATTTGATCTCTATCATTTGCATCGTGATATGATCTCTATCATACCTTTGTGTGTAAGGCCAAGGTCTATGGAACTTACACGTTGAGTGTGTTGTAAGAGTATCTATCATACATCTACTTACAACAATACCATATCAAGACACTATCCCACCAACGATCTAAACTAGACGCCTCTAATTTATCAATTGCAAGTTTTACGTGCCTTAGGACTTTTGGAGATAGAACCGGTCTTACCTACGAGCATGAACCACAACGAGGATAATCAAGTTATTAGCAACTCGTTGTAAATCAGATATTGACTATAGTAGGAGAGATAGACACCCGCTAGCCACTTATGCAAAACTAGTTGCATGTCAGTCATGGAACCGGTCTCATGTACGATGACATGTAAGGTTGGTCCGGGCCGCTTCATCCCACTATGCCACCAATATCCAAAATACATGAAAGAAGCAATAACATGATCATCATCGCCCACATATAAACATATGTGTACTACCCGTGCAAAGCACCTACGCATAGATCAGGCTCTGATACCACTGTTGGGTTCGCAGCATAGAAAACAAAAAAATTCCTACGATGAGAACTATACGCCAAGATCTATGTACTAGATACAGAGCAACGGGTGGATATACATCCATGGAGAACTTACCCTCGAAGACAACAGAGTTTTGTTAATGAGTTGGAACTCGTGGATGATGTAGTCGTACGCTTGCCGATCTCAAGGTCGTGTGGAAGTCCGAGCACCACAAATTAGCAGTGCATCCGTCCTTGCACACACGTTCAAGCCACCGGGCAACCTCCACCTCCTTGCTCCAGCGAATCAGCGGAAGCAGCAACTCCTTCCAGACTCAAGGCCACCGGGAACATGTATCTCGCTAATCCGAGACCATGGGGAAATATCCAGAGCGAGAGAGAGATCCTTCACGAGGAGGTGTGCTTTGTGAGGGAGGAGTGGGGGGCCTTTTATAGGAGAGGGGGATCCTCCCCTCCCATGGCCGGCGGCCAAGGGGGGTGCCCCCACCTCTTCCTCATTCATGTGGTGGAAGCTCCACTCACATCAATTTTGACTCCACCCAAAATTCCACTCACATGCATTAAATTTCCACCAAGTTTAATGCAACTCTCAATTAATAAAACTCTTTTATTTATTTTATTCAGAATTTTGTTAATTACTTTAACTAACAAACATTCACATAAAACCCCTTGCAACATTTCAATATCACATGCAGAACCACTTTCTGCAATTTCACCGGGAACAATTCTAGTTTTTATCGAAACAATTCCTGTGCTTTGTAATCCTTTTGTCTGAAACATATGTGCTCCAAAATGGTGTTTGGCAACCCTTAAGTGTGTCACCCTACGGCTCGCGAATAATGCAGACATGATTGAGACTCCTCTCAGATCAATAATCAAAAGCGGGACCTGGAGATCCATACTGACTCCTACACATTCAATGATGACTTCTGTGATCGTGAGAACCTTTAACGCTAGTAACTTAATCCCTTTGTCTCATGATATAATACATGTCCGAGATTCGATCATCGGTATCCAAATACGTAGTTTGATCTCGTTAACGACATGCACTCTTTTCTCGTTCCCATGATATAACTTTCTAGTGATCACATCACTTGCTTGCAAGCTATCTTAATGTGATATCACCGAGAGGGCACAGAGTACATCTATCCGTCATCAGGATTGACAAATTCCACTCTTGATCCATGAGCCTCAACATAACACCTTCGTAGCACTGAACCCATCTTTATAGTCACCCTGCTATGGTGTGACGTTTGATGTTATCAATATACTCTTCCTGTGTTAGCAATTAACATGATCTCATGGTCTAAGGACTAAGATTAATTCGTATGATGTTATAGAAATGTAAACATAATGACTTTGATCATAATGCTATACTTCATATGAATGTTCATCACACCATTTCACAAATGTTGTGACCTCGTTATTAACAACATCCAATGTCCATGATCAGGAAACCTTGATCATCTTGTTAATCAACGGGCTAGTTTGGAAGAGAGGCATAACTAGGAACCCTTTTTGTTTATTAAACACACATGTATTTGTGTTTACTTTCAATACAATTATAGCATGCAAAATAAACATCTATCATATACAAGGAATACATAATAACAACTTTATTATTGCCTCTCAGGGCATATTTCCTTCATAATCTCAAGTATGTATTAGTCCTAGGAAGGTCGGTACATTAGCACAGGTTCACCCACACAATACTTAGCAAGCTAAAGAAGATTAATCAACTATATGAAGCGAAAGAACTTGATAGTCTTCCCGTGTGTCCTCGAGAACGTTTGGTCATCTTAAGTAATACAACCGGCTTGTCCTTTTCTGAATAAAGGATTGGGCCACTTGCTGCATTTATTCCTACTGTCATTTATTTACTCGTACTTTATCAAAAACCCCTAAAAATCCGTTTGCTAAGTATTTGCAGAGAATTCATGATCCATAGCACTAGCCAGCACCTTCTGCTCCTCGTTGGGTTCGACACTCTTACTCATCGAAAATACTGCGATACACCCCCTATACTTGTGGGTCATCACTATTCCCAATGACATATGGAGAGGCAGCAGTCTGACGGCGATCACATCAACTCTTGATCCATTGTCGACACGCATCGTGACCTCATACCTTGCTAGCTATCGCTTGTTTCATAGCCCCTGAATCGAGCTACATATATTAGCAACCGATCCAGTATCAAATAACCAGGTGCTACTGCGAGTACTAGTCAAGTACACATCAATAACATGTATATCAAATATACCTTTGTTTTTCTTGCCGGCCTTCTTATCCGCCAAATACTTGGGGTAGTTGCACTTCCAATGGCCAGGCCCCTTACAATAATAGTACTCGGTATCAGACTTAGGGCCAGCTCAGAATTTCTTTTCAGGCGCGACAACAAATTTGTCGCCCTTCTTTCCCTTCTGTTTACCCTTCTTGCCTTTCTTGAAACTGGTGGTCTTATTGATCATTAACACTTGATGCTCTTTCCTGATCTCCACTTCTACAGTCTTAAGAATTGACAAAAGCTCGCAGAGAGACTTATTCATGCCTTGCATGTTATAGTTCTTCATGAAGATCTTATAGCTAGGTGGCAGAGATTGGAGAACACGATGTATGCCTAAGTCAATGGGAATCATTATTCCCAAGGACACAAGCCTATCGGCGTACCTAGAAATTTTGAGTACGTGCTCACTAACGAAGTTGTTCTCTTCCATCATGCAGGTAAAGAACTTTTCAGAAGCATTATAACTCTCTATGGCAGCATGGGTATCGAAAATCATTTTCAATTAACCCATGGTATCAAAGGTATTGCCATTTTCAAAACGTTTTTGAAGTTCTGGCTCTAGCCCATACAATATGCCCCAATGAACTAAGTTGTGGTCCTCCTAACGAGTCAAATAGACGTTCTTTTCCTCGTTAGGGGTATAAGGAGCTGGTGGGGGCCTAGTGGCGATTCTAGCACATACTAGATCATGATGGCGCATGTTGCCGCGCCCGTCTTTTTTGACAATAAGATGGTAGTAATATTATGTAGGAAAAAACAAAAATTAAATTTCCATGTATTAATTTATATATTTGTTAACATATACAATTTAAAATTACATGGATTAATCCATATAGAGCACAGTATTTGTTAGTGGTGGAAGGACCAAGCTGAATAACATATGGAATGAGGGGATTTATGTCCAATAGACTGAGAATGGTGGATGTATGGTCAAGTATTAATGATCCAATATCTTCTCCGGATATGATAGGCAACCTACATTATTTCATAGGAAACATCAGATTAGCTAACTACTAATTTTAAGAAACTCTGTAGATATAGTCATACAACCATATATTGATAAAATAAATAGGATGCAACAATATTATTATCACATAATGCAACATTACTAAGTGTCGGGTACATTAGTTGAACGACATCATCTTGGAAGCAATGCAACATTATTAAGTGACAAGTACATTAGTTGAACATCATCTTCTTTGAAAGCAACTGGAGATAATATGACATGCCAAAATGGATTAACTCAAGTACTCTGATTAAGTGACACTTCCTGACAGAGAGAAATCACTAACATGAGTAAAATTACATGTGGAAATCACTCATCATGGTATGGGGAATCAAGTAAGAGGTGAGGGAGCAATAAAGGGTACCCATTTGGTTCTCAAGAGCCTTGATTCATAAAATGAATATGGAATAGTAACAATATGATTAGATTATAGGCAATATGACAAAGAAAGTAAATCTAACTGTACAAATGTTGTATTACTTCTTGACAATAATCAGTGGCAACGAAATAGCTAAGAAAAGTAAGCCATAAGTTCATTCTTTCATCTTGAGTAGATCATATTCTAAGTTTTTGGAAGAACTGGCTATAAAAAATACTACAATGTAAAACTATCAAAGCAAGAAATTTACCTTCCAAGTGCTGAATCAAGGACCGATGTATGTTATCTCAGATGGAGTGAAAGGAGCTGAAAAGTAGTTCAGTATCTAGCAATGGTGATGGATGAGATTGATGGACGGTAAATAGATACATGCGAGTGCATGTGATGTCACTAAGTTGGGAAAGTGTCTGCTAGTTTGTGGCTTCGCAAAACAAAATCAAACAAAGGATGTACACGTATCTTAGGAGTGAAAAATAATTTTAGCCTACTAAGCATGCAAATATCAGTGATGATGGTGAGTTTGGTTTGATTGCTTTAACAAACTTGCCATGCCAACAACATACAGATAGATGAGATGAACCAAGCTCGTACAGATAAAGAAATCCCTGTAGAATTTAATTAGCTACTAATCTAATAGAAGCTAACATGCTCATTGAGTTCACCTGACAGAGTAGGGCAAGAGTAGAAACAGAAACACCAGAATATGACGAAACAGAGCAGAGCTGCACCGTCGTTCCCATATGCTCGTATCTTGTTAGCGGCAACCTCAAAATCATCACCACAAATCAAACACAGAACCAACATCCTGAAAAGTAGCATATGGATCTGCATCATTATTGAGCATTTGTTGAGACTGTTAATATAATAGAGGTTCGCAACATTAGTTGACCATGGAAGCCACAAAATCAAAAGGCATGTTAGTACCTTGATGACAGATCGGTGTGGCTGAAGCGCGGGTCAACCCTCCATGGGTGGGTCGGGTCCCTCCAGGCGGGTTCTATTGATGATTAACGAGCAGAGGAGCAGCACGTCCACACCGCCTCCGAGCACCTACAGCTTCTTGTAGATCACCGGATCCACCATTTTATAGTCTGGTTGTTGAATTAGAGAAGGATAGGAGGGGAAGGGGTTGAGTACCAGGGCATTAGATGAGGTCGGAGGAGGGCTCGCGGTTGGGGAAGAAGAGCAAGAGCTTCATGACCTTGTCAGCGACGGCTTTGGTGATAAACACGCAGGCCATGAATGCGACGGGGTGCGAACGGGACTTCTGCTGCAGTTTTTTCTCTCTCTCTCTCCCTCCACTCTCTCTCTTTCTCTTTGTGTAGCGCTAATATCTGCCGCGACGGCGCACGAAGGCTCGGACCTAGCCGATGCAGGATGGCAGGAGTAGTTCTTTTCCATAGCGAAACTACGCGTCAAGTGAGTGCGCCTTCGGTGAGTTTTTGGGCCCAATTAGCCAGAGTGCTTGGATTTGTTCCGCAGAGTAGCTGCTCCAGGGACAACCAGTCGGGGGGCTCAGTGGACGGTTCGAGAATAGCCATGGAAAGCCATCCGACGGCTCCGGATGCTGATGGCCTGAGAGGACTCCTTTTTGACTCGGTTTTAATATCCCTAATTGCTTTTGTACAGCAGTGAGGATAATCCTCAAATTCATGGCCCACTTGGTAAAGTTGCTACCATTTGTTGCAAGTTTCTCTTTCTCCATGAACACATTGAAATTAAAAGCAGGTGGTGCCATCTACAATCGAATTTCTAAAGTTTACACTAAGTTTATGATATATTAATTTCAAATAATCCAAATTAAAAATGAACTCCCACTCAAAAACAACATCCCTCATGTCTTTTTGGTGATTACATGAGCCAGATCCACTACACCAAGTCCGATCATCACGTGAGTCAATGTAGTCTCAAAGGCGAGCATCAATATGGGCATCATATCAACTATATGACTCATGCTTAACCTTTTGGTCCATGTTCCGAGGCCATGTCTATACATGCTAGGCTTGCCAAGTAAGTACCTTAGTATTCGTGTGTGTAAGACTGTCTTACACCTATTGTATGAAAGCGTAGAGTTGAGTACACCCGATCATCATGTGATGCCTCGAAACACGATCCATAGAACGGTGCATACTTAAGGAAGAACACATTTTTATCTTGATATCTAAATGAGGGATCACCTTATAATGCTACTAAAACGCCAAACAAGCAATATAAGATGCAAACTTCCTATGCATAAAATGAAATGATATGGTTCTTGCACTTGATCACTATCATGTGCATCGTGGTATGATCTTTGTCATTCCTTTGTGTGTAAGGCAAAGGTCTATGGAACTTACATGTTAGGTGTGTTGTAAGAGTATTAACTATACATCAACTTACAACATTACCATATCATGACACCAGCCCAACAATAATCTAAACTAGACGCTTCTAACTTATCCATTGCAAGTTTTACGTGGCTTAGGGATTTCGAAGATAGAACCGGTCTTACCTACGAACATGGAACCACAAAGATGATAACCAAATTATTAGCAACTCGTTGTAAATCAAATATTAACTATAGCAAGAGAGATAGACACCCACTAGCCACTTATCCAAAACTAGTTGCATGTCAGTCGTGGAACAAGTCTCATGTACGAGGACATGTAAAGTTAGTCCAGGCAGCTTCATCCCACTATGCCACCAATATCCAAAATACATATAAGATGCAATAACATGATCATCATCGCCCATATACTCATATGTGTACTACCCATGCAAAGCATCTACGCATAGATAAGGCTCTGATACCATTGTTGGGTTCGCAACATAGAAAACAAAAAAATTACTACGATGGGAACTACTAAACACCAAGATCTATCTACTAGATAGAAGCTACGGGTGGATATACATCCATAGAGAACATACCGTTGTAGACTAACAAAGTGTAACGAGGTTGAACTCGAGGATGATGTAGTCGAACGCTTGCCAATCTCAGGATCGAGAAGAAGTCCAACACCGCAACTCAGCAGCGCATCCGTGATCACACACACGTTTAGGCCACTGAACAACCTCCACCTCCTCGCTCTAGTGATGCAGTGGAAGTAGCAACTCCTTCTAGACGAAATGCCACCGGGAACATGTATCTCACTAATCTGAGACCATGGGGAAATAATTCTAGAGGGGGAGAGAGATCCTTCACGAGGAGGTGTGAGTGATAAGGAGTGAGAGAGGGGCCTTTTATAGGAGAGGGGCAACCCCTCTGTCAACACTCGGGTTTTTAATCCTAGATGCCTGTTATGCCATACATCACAATCCCATGATTACCATTTTGCGAGACATAACAGATTTGATATCACAATACATCATCCATTACAAACCATAATAAGGTATTACACAAATAAAGGATCTCATGATCCAGTCTTAGTACTAACAAGTAGCGAAATAAATAGCATAGCGGTGGGCTCCATCTTCAGTGTCACAGGCAATGCTGACGATGGGAGATGATCCTAGTTATCGTAGCCGTCCTGCTATCCTTCTTCCGGATAGTTCTCCTCATAGTCTAGCCACGGGAATAGCCAGGGACAAAGCCATGAGTACTCTTTAAGTACTCGCAAACTATCACTAAGAAGTAAAGTAGTTCTAATAGGAATGCTAAGTTCTAAGTTTATTTGTAAAGTTAAGTTTGAAACCTAAGCTGAGTTCAGAAACAAAGAAAGATAAAGTAAAGTTCTAAATCACCTAAGTGGGAACTTAGTTGTCATAGTCACAACCATGTTGTGGTCGAGTCATGTCACAATTCATTTCTTAAGTCATTTTGAAAACATCTGACAATAGAACAGTATGGCCACTCCAACTGTCCATAACCATGGACACGGCTATTCGAATAGTTTGACACTCTGCAGAGGTGGTACACTTTCACCACAAAATTCGATACATCTGGTAGCGATAACCCTAAATCATCATACTTAGTATGCAGATAATCAAACATAACCTTTCCTTTACACACTCTAGTATAAGCACCTCTCCTATGAGCTTGGCCTCCCAGCCATGGCCATCTGCCATCCTGTGCACTGCATAGGTGGACAACATTGAGAGGTATCCTCAGCTCCAACCTCTCCCGTGAGGGAACTCATACTAATGCATATAAACTTCCGGCTAAGCCTTACCCAATTCAGGTATTGTGGTTGTACAGTTTAATTAGAATGGTATCGCATCCGAACCCAACCATCAGTTTTTATAAGAGGGCTAAGGCTCATGCCTCAACATTTTCATCATCATCATAAACCATTTGTGTTTCTCAACACATGTCAAAACATTTCAATAGAATGACTCATCATTCCAAGGTTTTCACAAGTCATTTTCACCAAGTATTCCCATCTAAAGTGATCAAGTTTTTGGTTTAGCTCTAAACTACTAAGTTAAGAGTGTTCACTAATGTGGGATGCTAATCTCAATCTCATGCCATAAAATGACATCTAAGTCTAACTAGATAGGCCAGGTTTTATACTCTTTATGCTATCTATAAACAAAGTAAAGAACTTTGGTAAAGTAAAAGAAAGTAAAGCTTGTAAGTAAAACTTGGGATGGGTATAAATCAAAGAGGTATAACCAAAGCATGCTTAAGGCATTTGCTCAAGTTAAGTGGGCAAGTGTTAACTTGCTTAGTTCTAGCTTGCAAGGGTTGAAATTCTCCTCGTCTTCTTTGGGGTAGAACTCCTCCTCCTCGTAGACTTGGTCGATACTATCGTCTATAACTATATACGGGATACACAATCACCAAACAATACTTAACTAGTCTATTTAGCACACTAAGACACACATTTTATGATCTAGTACCATCACATTCATCACAAGATTTAATGAACTAGTTTCATTTATTTTATTTGAGAAAAGTAATTTCTACTCATTGAAAATAACTAAGATTTAATATTCTCCAATTAAAATACGGGATCATTTGGACACATGTCATCACCACATATTCTAATGCATGGAAATGTGATTTAAATGTTGGATCCTATTTTAATAAGTTTTAAGATTAATATTCGATTGATTTAAAGTGACTAGAAATGCCTATATAGCATTATTTTGGTACTAGTCCAAAGTCACTTCATGCAAACCTAAATATTATTACATATTTAGATAGGTATTGTCAAATGTGATTTTTGAGAGTTGGAAACAACTCAAAACCTATTATGATTGATTTTTGAAAAATGTTTGAATGTAGAAAAGTCTGTTTTGTTATTTTTGCTATAGGTGATCTATAACTCTAAATGATTTAAATCCAACGGGCTTGGATAGATATTTAAATTATCTTTCCAACAAAATTGGAATCATGTCATTTGGTTAAGTAAATCTTTCTGAAATGATTTTTAAACTTGTGGACAGAAACTAGATTAAGTCTAAATGGAAAAATCATTATTTGAATTCTAGGGCCAGCGCGGGAACACTAACGGGCCGGCCCAGTTACACTCCGCAGCACAGAGGGAAGCTGACAAGCAGGGTCCACATATCAGCGGCGCAACTCAAAGCGAAGCGGTACGGGGCGATGTGGACCATGCGATTAGAACCTAGATCGACGGTGGTGGTTCATCGTTGATGACGAACTGGTTGCCGACGAGACGGAACCCTAGCGGCTCGGTGGTGGTGCAATGGGGGCTTACGAGGGCTCCAGCTAACGTGGCGATGGGGGCGATCGAACAAGGAGACGACAACAGGCTCAGGTGAGGTCGCGGCGGCTCCTGGGGTGGACGAAATTGACGGGGCTCTTCCTCCTCTGTTGCGGCGACTCCGGTGGAAATTCCGGCGAACGGCTGCTCGAGTGGCTCCGGCGAGAGGTAGGGAAGGATCAGTGGTAAGAGGGGAGGTGAGTGTTGTGAGGAATTGGTCCTGGGGAGGGCTCCTTATATAGGGTCGACGAAGGGGCAGAACGGCATGGGCGTGGCTCGTCGGAGACGATGGTACAGGGCGCTAGAGGCATGCGCGGTGTAGGCGGATGGTGGCTTGCCTCCTGGCGGTCAGCTACGACGTAAAGGCGACACTAGGGGCAGTGGCGTTTGGTCGGGCAAGGGCGATGCTCTACGCGGCAGAGGCGATGCTCAACGCGGTTCAAGGTGGCTTCTGGTCACGCAGCGGGAAAAGGGCGTGTCTAGGGTGTGCTGGGGTTAAGGCGGAGCGACGCGTGCAAGCTAGGGTCGAGGCGCGACTCATGCTGGCCTGTCGGGGACGTCGCTCTGCCGTGCTCCGTGCATAGTGCAAAGGCGGTGGGCGCGAGCTGTCTACGGTGGTCTAGGGGCTAGCTGCGTCCGTGGGATGGACAAGGGATCGCGGTAGGGTGTAGCGGAGCTAAGGGGCAAGCTGGTTTGGCACGGCGCTGTCTCTGGCGCGTTGCCCACACTCGGCTGGTGGTAACCAAGAACGGGTGGCGCGTTACTGGCACTGCGGGGTAGGAGGGGGGTTGTCTGGTGGTTAGTTAGGCTAAGAGGGGACAGAGGAGAGATGTGAGGTTTAAATGGGGGACAAGAATTCAATTAACAGTAGTATTAGTTAGGCCACAATTTCTCTGTCTGCCAACTATTCGACACAATGGCCGCAAGAAATTTTAATTGAATTTTGAAAAGATTTTTGGTGGATGTGTTAGTCATATGCTTAAGCATCTTTGGTTGCTTGGGATTGTCAAGGTGAACTCATTTGAGTGGTTTTTGCAAAAGTGGGATCTATGCATATGAAATGGATTCCATTTTCAAATGCCATTTAAATTTAGAGTTCAAATGTTTTTGTAAGATTTCAAAGTGGGCCTTGGTATCTCTTTACTTGTACTAGCAAGGGGTGCAAAGATCCATAATTGTTTCTATTTCAATTTGACTTCTAGGAACACCTAAAGTGACCTAGTGGATTAAAATGGCACAAATGAACATTTGCATTTGTTAATTCCATTTGATTTCCTTTTCTTTGGATTTTGCTTGAGAATGATCTAGATGATGTGGAATTCATCTTTGAATCATTTTACAACCATTAGAACAAACAAACATGGCATTTCCAAACAATTCTATTTTAATGCAACACACATAAGCATTCTTAAATATTTTAATGATAAAAAGTTTTTGTTAACCCTAAATTGGGTGATTTGGATCTTGATAACCTTGATTAAAGTTTTGGGATGTTACAAACCTTCCCCCCTTAAACAAAATCTCGTCCCGAGATTTAAGAAAGAAAACTAGGAACTAAAGAGATCTAGAAACTCAGTCCTAATGTAATCTTCTCGCTCCCAAGTGGCTTCTTTGGTATGGTTACTCCATTAGATCTTGAGAAATTTGATACTCCGGGTCCTGGTGGTTCTGTAAGCTTCTTCTAAGATACGAATGGGCACTTCACAATACGTTAGATCCTTGTTGGTATCAACGGCTCGGTGATCGATGTTCTTGAAAACTTCGGTCTTCTCCGACACTTCTAGGCATTTGTGAAGTAACGAGATATGGAACACACTGTGGATAACTGGCATTTCTTCAGGCAATTCCAGTTGATACGATACTTCGCCTCGATGATTCAGAATCTTGAAGGGCCCGATATATCTGGGGGCTAACTTTCCTTTCAGACTAAAACATTGTGTTCCCTTTAATGGAGAAACTTTGAGATACACAAAATCTCCGACATTGAAAGTCAGGTCTCTCCTTCTCTTATCAGCATAACTCTTCTATCTGGATTGGGCTCACGGACTTTGTGAACCTTCTCTTCGGCTTCCCGTAGGATGTCGGGTCCGAAAATCTGACTCTCTCCTACTTGCGACCAATTCAAAGGGGTACGACACTTTCTTCCATATAAGAACTCAAATGCGGCCATTTGCAAACTGGCTTGATAACTATTGTTGTATGAGAATTCTGCGTAAGGCAGGCAATCTTCCCATTTTGATCCATACTCTAACACACAAGCTCTCAACATATCTTCTAAGATTTGGTTGACTCTTTCAGTCTATCCATCGGTCTGCGGGTGATAAGCTGTGCTGAAATTCAACTTGGTCCCTAATCCTTCTTGGATTTTCTGCCAAAATCTCGAGGTGAATTGGGTTCCTCGATCCGACACTTTGGTCTTGGGGGTTCCATGCAGACTAACAATTCTGGCGATGTACAACTCTGCTAGCTTCGAACTCTGGTAGGTTGTTTTGACCGGTATAAAATGGGCTACCTTGGAAAGTCTATCAACAATGACCCAGATTGAGTCATTTCCCCTACTATTAGTAAGCAAACCGGTGATAAAGTCCATTCTGACGGAATCCCATTTCCATTTCAGAATCTACAATGGTTGCAACAGTCTTGCGGGTCTCTGATGTTCCACTTTGACTCTTTGACAGATGTCACACTTGGCGATGTAGCTTCCTATTTCTCTCTTCATCTTGTGCCACCAAAATTGCTCCTTCAAATCTTGATACATCTTCGTTCCTCCAGGATGGATAGAATAAAGAGTATCATGAGCTTCTTGCATGATAACTTGCTTCAGCTCCGAATCTGCTGGCACATAGATACGTCCTTTGTACCACATAACTCCTTCTTCGTCTTCGGTGAATCCAGGTACCTTTCCTGTACCAATACGATGCTTGATTCCGTCGATACTTGCATTTCCCTTCTGGGCTTCCTTGATTTGGCTAATCAAAGTGGGTTGAAGTTCAATGCTAGATAAAAATCCTTTGCTAACAACTAAACTGCTCCAACTCCTCATGCAAACTTGGTTGCTTCTCCTTGATCATGGTGTTTAACCTACACGACAATCAGCTAAGACCGTCTGCTGCCACATTGGCTTTGCCTGGGTGATAGTGAATGTCAAGGTCATAATCCTTGATTAACTCTATCCATCTCCTTTGCCATGAGGGGGTCCTCGAGGCATGCGGAAGAGAGGGGTGTGAGACGTACGGTGTTCCGGGGCGGTGAGCACACAAGTTTACCAAGATAGGCATAGGCTGATAGGCCTAGATAGCACATAGGAAAGCGTGCTTGTCAAGTTCCTCAAAGCAAATCAAGATATCTTCACATGGAAGCCATCTGACATGATCAGAGTACCTAGGGAACTTGCCGAGCACTCTTTAAATGTAAACCCGAACGCTAAACCCGTCAAATAGTCCTTACGATGTTTTGGCGATGAAAAGCGTAAGGCAATAGCTAAGGAACTAGCGCGGCTTGAGTTAGCCGGATTCATAGAAGAGGTCATCCACACTGAGTGGTCGGCCAATCTTGTAATGGTCCGTAAAAAGGACACCACTGATTTAAGGATGTGTGTTGATTATACTGCCTTGAACAAGGCTTGTCCAAAAGATCCGTTCGCTTTGCCCAGGATTGATCAAGTTATCGATTCTACGGCAGGCTTGGAACTCCTCTTTTTTCTCGATGCATATTCCGGTTATCACCAAATCCAGATGAAGGAATCTGACAAAGTCAAAACTTCATTCATAACCCCCTTCGGAACCTTTCTTTTTTGTTACGATGCCCTTTGGGCTGAAGAACACAGGAGCTACGTACCAGCGCACAATGCAGCGTTGCCTCCACGACCAAATCGGACGCAATGTACATGCATATGTGGATTATTGCGGTGATGTCCAAAAAGAATGAAACATTGATTTCCGACTTGGGGGAAACATTTGCCAATCTGCGAAAATACAACATAATGCTTAATCCAAAGAAATGCTTCTTTGGAATTCCAGCCGGAAAATTGTTAGGTTTCATTGTGTCTCAAAGAGGCATAGAGGTGAACATAGACAAAATCAAGGCTATACTCAATATTTCCAGGCCAACTCGCCTGAAGGACATACAAAGACTAACTGGTTGCATCGCTGCAATCAGTCGGTTTGTAAGCCGGCTCGGTGAAAGAGCCGCACCATTATACAAACTCCTGAAAAAGACCAAAGATTTTGTGTGGACCGACAAAGCTGTAGTTGCATTACAAGACATGAAGAAAGTACTCTCATCTGCTCCTATCCTTGCTGCACTGGAACCACAAGAACCGATGCTGCTTTATCTTGTTGTGACAAACAAAGTCGTCAGTATTGTCATGGTAGTGGAGAGACCAGAAGAAAATCAGGAACACTTGGTGCAGCGTCCGACTTATTTTGGTAGCGAGGTCCTAACAGAGTCAAAATAGAGGTATCCGCACTATCAAAAGCTGGCTTACGGTGTTTTCCTAGCATCACGTAAGCTACAACACTATTTTCAGGAGCATCCAATTACCTTGGTGAGCACAACTCCCATGAGAGATATAATCAACAACAGTGACGCGCCGCCAAATGGGGCATAAAGCTCTCAGCTTTCGATATTGGGTACAAACCTCGGACAACAATTAAATCCCAAATCCTTGCCGACTTTGTTGCTGATTGGACAAAGATGAAGGAGAATATGACCCTCCCTGAGTCGGAATATTGGACCCTGTATTTTGATGGGTCTAAGGCTCGTGGGGGCTCGGGAGCTGGCGTGGTGCTCAAATCACCCCAAGGAGATAAACTTCTATACGTGTTGCAGATCCACTTCACAGTAACAAATAATATTGCCGAGTATGAAGCACTGCTGCATGGAATCCGGATCGCTAAGGATATCGACATCTGATGTTTGATGTGTTACGGAGATTCGGATCTTGTGGCTCAACAAGTGTCGGATATTTGTAATGCAAATAAACACATGGCAACATATAAAGCTGTCATGGATGATTTATCTAAATCCTTCGAAGGGTTTGATGTTCAACACATCCCTCGAGCAGAAAATGAGGAAGCAGATGCCTTATCTCGGATAGGCTCTGCGCGGAAAGAGGTCCCAGATGGCGCTTTTTTAGAGCACCTCAAAGTTCGCTCAATAAAGGGAGTGGACGAGGAATATCTGACCAAATACGACTCACCTTTGATAGCAGTTCTGGCTGTAATTCCTAGCTAGACTCAACCCTACCTTGACTATTTGGTAGATGGCAAATTACCCGAAGACGAGGTTCTGAGCCGTCACATTATCTGACGAGCAAAAGCCTATACTGTAGTTAGTGGTGAGCTCTATAAGTGGAGTGTATCTAGGGTATTTCAGCGCTACGTATCTCCGGAAGAAGGAGTGGAAATCCTAAGAGAAATCCACGAAGGCGAGTGTGGTCACCACGCTGCAGCCAAATCTTTCGCGGCAAAAGCTTTCAGGCACGGTTTTTTCTGGCTTACAGCCAAGGCAGATACCGAATGGCTGGTCAAGACGTTCAAGGGCTGCCAAAAGTACGCCAAACAAGCTCATGTTCCGGCTGATCAGTTGCGAACAATACCTATAACATGGCCTTTTGTGGTCTGGGGGCTTGATATGGTAGGACCGTTTAAACG
The DNA here is from genome assembly GCA_910589775.1 of Avena eriantha. NCBI lineage: Eukaryota > Viridiplantae > Streptophyta > Magnoliopsida > Poales > Poaceae > Avena > Avena eriantha. The sequence continues at coordinate 201,615,364 of OU342744.1, read as the reverse complement.
GGCTCCAAGTGGATTTACTCACCTCTTAGTGATGGTGGATAAGTTCACCAAATGGATTGAGGCTAAACCTGTCACTAGTTGTGATGGAGCAACAACCAAAAGATTTGTCGAGGTTATAATCCGGTATGGTTATCCGCACAGTATTATCACGGACAACGGGAGTAATTTTTCTATGGGAGAATTGGCTGAATTCTGCAACGAACAAAATATCCGGCTTGACATTGCGTCAGTTGCACATCCACAGGCTAATTGACAAGTCGAAAGAGCAAATGGTTTAATCCTACAAGGCCTAAAACCGAGACTCGAAGCACCACTACGACTTGCTGCGGGGGCTTGGGCGGAGGAATTACCCTCTGTAATATGGAGTTTACGAACAACTCCGAACAGGTCAACCGGATACACACCTTTCTTCTTGGTCTATGGCGCAGAAGCAGTTCTTCCTAGTGATTTGATTCACACTTCTCCTAGAGTGGCCGTGTATATTGAAGAAGATGCCGAGATTTCTCGACAAAGTGATCTCGACTTAGTCGAAGAAGTTCGCGTTGTTACTGAAATGAGATCAACAGCCTATCAGCAGAAGTTACGCAAGTATCATAGCCAGAGAGTCAGAAACCGATCTTTCAATAAGGGTGATTTGGTTCTCCGGCTTGTGCAACAAAGAAAGCACAAACTTTCCCCGGTATGGGAAGGGCCCTTCCTGGTTACTCGAGTATTACACAATGGTTCATACTACCTAACTGATATGAGCCCAATCAAAGAAAGACCTGCTACTAAGAAAAGAAAGAGAGCTGGAGGCAGTACAAATCTGGATGAGTTAGACAGACCGTGGAATATATCTCAGCTACGTCCCTTTTATTCTTAGTTTGTCCTTCTTTGTAATCATATATGTGTACATGTTCTATGAGAAATAAAAGTTTTGGTTGCCTCAAGTTTTTTCTGAGAAGTTTTTACCATCTTATTTTCGAATGATCATGTCACAAAGTCGAAAATCCCAGAATACTTGAAATTACTTTATGCTCATGTTTGTTTTGGTTTAGATTTCCGATTCTGAAAATGCTACCTTCGGGTATAACTCTAAAGTTTCTAGTATATACTTTGGTTATTTGTCTGATTGCTAGATGCGGGCATTTTCCGAGTTGTGAATTGTTGGTACTAGAAGCCGGCTTTGTTTCCGAGTTTAAACTGGTTTAGCAATTGAGCTACGTTGCTCGGCAAAGTTTCCGTGTTAAAGGTTTAGCCGGCTCACGAAAGGGACGAGGCGGAAAGCCAGATAAACGATAAGTGTAGATAAAAAAGTATAAGTGCTTATGTAAACATTTCAGGCACACAAAATTTAAAAGCCAAAAAGTGCTGAAAAGATAAAAGCTTAGCACTAGCAAAAGTATAGTACTGCATATTTATAGACCCATAATGTTTCTCAGAATAATACATTTGTTTCTGGTAATCTATGATGCAGGAGAGGAGGTAGGATCCGCCGGCTCGCTGGACACATCATCCGCACTCTGATAGTGATCCGAGATGTCCAAATCGGATATGGTTTGTCCACCTCGGAAACTTCGACTGCTTCTGGAGGCCGAGGCGGCGTGTCCACGCGGGTGAAGAAGGGAGTGTCGTAGCTGGTTAAGTCAGCTACATGACACCCATATCCGGCGCAGGAGTCCATGATGGCCTTGATGTTTTGCTCTTGTCCGTCTTCATCCATAGTAGAGTACCCTCTGGCCACTTGCCAGATTTCCATGCTTCCATGGTGGCTCATGACCATTGTGAGGGCGTTCTGCGCTGCTGATCGCGCGTAGGACATGTTCCAGTCCTGGATGAGCTGCGGCATCTCCTTCGACTTGTCTCGCACCTGAAAGTCGGACATGCTATGCATGTCCGGAACCCTGAGAGCTTCACCAATGTCCTCGATGGATTGGCGGAAATCATGAAGCAAATCACCGACTTGGGTAAGTCGGTGTGTGCGAGGCTCGGTAGAAGCAGAGTCCGTCAGGTTAACAGGACCTATATATATAACACAAAACAGTTAAAGTAAATCCGACATTGAAAGAGTCGAAGAATGTAGACAAGTCAGAAAGATGGAAAACATACCGAAGATGACGTCATCAACTTTGGTCTTGTCTTCTTGAAGACTCTAGAGTTCAGCCCAGAGCGCCTCGGAGCTTTGCGCTTCCTGGGCACAACCTCCGACAGTGGGACCAGTTCCTCCTCCTGAGAAAACTCCGGAGGATACCCCTCGATAGGAGCCAGCTCCAACTCGGGGAGGTCGTCAAGCTGAAAAGAAGAAAATATCTCAGTATTGCAAAATAACTTAAAAGGTGAAACACATAAAAGGGTTTATTGCTAAAGCTTACCAGAACTACAAGGTCTTCTGTTGTGTGCATGTCCACAGACAAGTCCGGAATTTTCCTCTCGATCCGCTCCTTAATCAGCCATTTGATCTGGCTTATGTAATCTTGTGGCTTCAAAGCCTTGGGACTGATGCGAAGGGAGTCATTTTTCGACGACGTGATGGAATGCATCAGCCGGTCGCCGTGGTACTGGAGAGGCTGGATCCGGCGTGCTACCCAACACTAGACTAAGTCGGACCCTTTCAGGCCCTTGTGCTTCATCAGATATTCAATCCGCCTCTTGGCGAGGATCAGATCGTCACTGAGAGCCGGTGGATCCTCGTCGCAAGATGGAAGGGCCGTGGCAGCTCCGTCGATGAAAGCCGGCAAAGCAGTAGCTTTGCCAGGAGCAGGAATATCCTTATGATAAAAGAAGGTGGCCGGCCACTGTTTGGCCGACTCACTAGCTAATATGCAAGGATAAACACGCTCGCGTCTAACTGAAAGGCTAATAGTGCCGGTAATGTAAGGATTACCAGCAGTGATGGAGTTTCTCCGGACATGAAAGTAAAACCGGAACAAAGTGAGACTCGGCCTAATGCCGAGGTATCCCTCACACAACGTTGCGTAAGAGATCATCTCTAAGATGGAGTTGGGAGGAAGATGGTGAAGCTGAACGCCATAGTGATCAATCACCTCGAAAAATAATTCCGAGGGAGGGAAAGACAAACCTCTGTTGAGGTGGGTGCCGAAGTGTACCCGCTTGTTGGCGTGCGGGTGGGGGATGGTTTCGCCGAAACTGCTCCGCCAGTCGCCGGTGCAGAGGAGTCCTTCATTCTCCATGCCGTGGAGCTTCTTGTTGTCGAGGAGACACGAGATCCAAACCCCACGGTTGCTTTCTTTCTCCGCTGGCGCTGCCGCTACGAAGCCAACCAAACCGGACGATGAAGAGGAAGCCATTTCTCCGGTGCGCCGGTGACCTTGGATGGGCGGCGCTAGGAATCTAGGAGGCAGAAGAGCTCTGTGCGCGAGGGAGAAGTGGAGGAGAAGGAACGGCAAGGGAATAGGTGAATATGAGGAAAAGGAAATCCTCACCCCTTATAACCACCTAACCACACCAATATTCGTGCAAACGGCACTGTGTAAACGCCACGCGTCGTGGAAGGAACTGGGAAGGTCCCACGCGATGATTACGTCGCCTCGATCTCTGCATATGCATTGAAACAGCGCCTCGGTTCCGCGAATGGCGGACCCACCAACGGTCGTGCTGATAGGATGTTTGTCAGATGACTTGACTTGACTATGACCAGTGTCAGATGACGTCAGAGACCAAGTTCCGGCTTAGTTTGAATATCAAGCTGGAAAATCCGAGTAACATGTTGATAGGTCCGACTTATTTTCTAAGACCCGGATCGTATCTTTTGTTTTGAAGTTTCAGGAACCCTTCAAGATTCTGCAAGCCGAAGATCAAGATAGATGATGATGAATCTGACTTTGGATCTTGGAGACTTCCGGGGGCTCTTGTTGGGGATATACTTTCCGGGTATCCTCACAGTTCCTCACTAACCAGGGTGGCCCACTTCGGGTTAGAGCTTTGCTTCACGGGCGGCCCAGTCAGGGAGAAGAGACGGAGTCCAGTCCGGCTATGGGAAGGCCCAGAAGACTTACCGACATAGGCCCATAGTGTTACTTATAGTTCAAGATGTACTCTATAACCGACTCTTAGTCGTAGCCGGATATATCTCTCCTGTAAACCCTAGGCTAGATATCTATACAAGCCGTCCTAGGGAGAGCCTTTAGGGCACCCTAAATAGTTTACAATCTCAACTCGCATAGGCGAACCCTTGTAACCCATATTCCGGCTCTGCCGTATTACTGGATTGCTAGCAGGAGTAGGATCCGCCCAAAGCCGGCGGATTCGAACCTGGGTAAACTTGTGTGCTCACCGCCCCAGAACACCGTACGTCTCACACCCCTCTCTTCCGCACGCCTCGAGGACCCCCTCATGGCGTACTTGTCATCAATCCGACGACAATACCTTTCCATGAACTGAAGTGTCCCGTGGGATGCGATCTTAGCGAATCTTTAGCTTTTCCTTTCAGCGAGAACCGGAACAGATATAACTTTAGCTTATCATTTGTCCATCCATTTGCCTTCACCGTAGAACACAATGAAGTAAATTTTTCAATATGCTCATATGGATCATTGTCAGGATCTCCCGCAAAAGCTATTTCCATGATCATATTGATCCACACAGGATTAATCTCATATCCATCCACATCAATAGCGGGTTGAACAATAGGAGCATGTAAATGATCAACACTCAGAGAAGCATACTCCGCAAGACTTTTACTTTCCATAGTTCCTATGTTTTTTTAATTTCCTATAACTAAAATAAATAACAAGACTACTAACAAAAGGTAAACTAATTTTGTTGTTCTTTTCAAATAATCAAAAGCAGTAAGATAAATAGCAACAAACGGAAATAAACTATGTTCGAGTAGGAAGGTAATAACCGACAGTTTATCTCCCTAGCAACGACGCCAATTTGATGACTGGATTCCGGCACCAGCAACAGGGTTACTACAGCACTTTTAGCAGCAAATATTTAAGAGTTTGTCTCGATGGGAGATCGTCAAATGGAAACAACACGACCCTGCAGCCACATTGTAAATGCGGCCATGTTTCGCACCCAACCGTAGTTTAGAAATAGCCTATTCTATAAGTTACTAGAACAATAATAATTGAGAGAGGTTTGAAGTATCTAATAACAAAAAACTTTTAACAAGAACAAAATAAACTAAGACGAAAAGTAAACAGGAATATAAACTGAATTAAAGGGATTGTAGTTGTAGGATTGAATGGAATGAGAGAGGGCTTCTAGGCTTCGGTCTCACTAGTACTAGATGGGCAAATATATGTGTGATCTATAAGAGTTTACTCAGACAAATAAACGTTCCCCAATTGATTATCGAGATTTCACACTATGTGCACTATACATGGTTCTCGCGTGTCACCGCAAGGCAAAAGGCACTTCTAGACCAAAGGATCACATAAACTCATCTTAGATCACAATAAATTCTAACTTAGCGCACTAGATCATACCTCAACCTAGAGTTGAATCAATCACTCACACATGTATGAATAGCAAAACATATATAAATATATAATGATATCACAACCGTGTTCAATCTTAAAATTACGAAACACAAGAGAGAGGGAGAGGGAGATGGAGATCGATGCGTGGTGGTGGTGATGTCTTCCTTCTCCTCCCCTTCTTCTTGCTTGGATGCCTTGATGGTGATGGTGTTGAGGAAGATCTAGATCTCGGAGGTGTGGTTGAGGTAGAGCTCCGCCACATTAGAGATCGGATGGGTGGCGGCGGCGGCAGAGCTCCGCCCCTGAAGGGCTATGGTCTTGTGGCTCTCTCTTGGGTCCTCCCTGCTTTATATAGGCCTTGGGGTGCCCTAGGCTTTCCCCAATACCGTCATATGACTTAGGGAAGGTTCTGAAGTTTTTCTGGGGCGAAATCCTGTCGTTTCCGACCTTTTTGGCAACTATACGGGTGGAGCTATACGAACAAAAATATAGCTCCGGCCGTATAGTTGCTCGTTAAACTTGCAGATGCTTTTAGTATTTTGGCCGTCATTTCTTCATACGAACCCTGTTTTGGGTGCCCTTGGGATCGTTGAGTTCGTATCGTCGAGGGCTAAAACCCTATGGCTTAGATATTTATTTTTAGAAGTTGGAAAAAATCACTTTTTCGACCTCTCAAATGGCTAAGTCTGGTCCCTACGGCTCCTCCATACTATGCTCTCGTTGTTCCTTTTGCCTTTGTTAGGTCCATAATCATTATCAACACCTACACACATGTCAAAGACAAGGAAGATGGATAAAATTCTACCTAAACTACTAAATGTGCAAGGCTCATATTGAATTTAACAAAAACAAGTAATCATGCATATTAAGCATAGCAATGGTTAGATGGAGCACGATATGATAGGAAAATGACACAATTTATATTGCTAAAAAGTGTTGTATATACAGCCATCAGTCACCCATGGTGACGTCGGTCTGCGAACCAAGGTTCGCTGGCTCAGAATGAAGAGAGGGATCTTCTGCGGCGGACGGAGATGGTGTAATCTCCGGCGTTGTAGTAGGCTGCGGGGCAGGAGTCAGAGGTGCTATGGCAAGAGAAGTCAAATTTAACTTTGACTAGGGAAGGGGCTTCGACGAGCCTCCTTTCCCCTTGCCCTTGGTGATGTTTTTAGCTCTAAGGAGGTAATAGAACAAAGATCGTTACACTTCAGAAAGAATGATAAATAAAATACAGAGACCTTGTGAAAAAAGTTACCTCTTCACAATGGGCACTTCCTTTGTGCCAATGGAAACTGTCGGAGCCCTACGCTTTCGGGTAAGGGTCTCTAGCAATGGGACCAGTTCTCCATCATCCTAAGAGATCTCAGGAGGATATCCCTCGAGAGGAGCAAGCTCTGACTCGAGAAGGTCAGCAAGCTAAAAAGAAGAAATATCTCAGCATTGCAAAAAGAAACAATAACGTATAGATGAACACATAATTCGAGTTATTGCTGGAAAACTTACTGGTATAACAGGATCATCGGCCGTGTGCATGTCCAAGGACAGCTCCGGGATTTTCCTCTCGATCTGCTCCCTTATCAACCACCTGATTTGGGACTCATAGTCCTTTTCCGAGTAAGGACGGGAGCAGATCTAGAGAGAATCCAACTTGCTCTTGGTGATGGAGTGCATAAGCCGGTCACCATGGTGTTGGAGAGGATGGATCTGGCGTGCCAGCCAGTAGTGGACCAAATCAGATCCTTTTGGACCCTTGTGCTTCATTAGATATTCGATCCGCGTCTTCGCAAGAAGCAGATCATTAGTGAGAGCCAGAAGATCCGCGTCCTAGGACTCTTGGGGCGTGACGGTGCCATCAATGAAAACCAGCAAAGCAGATGCTTTGTCGGGAGCCAGTTTGTCCTTGTTATAGAAGAACGTGGGCGGCCATTGCTTCACCGACTCACTAGCCTTAATCCTAGGATAAACTCGCTCTCTCCTAACAGAAAAGCTAAGAGTTCCGGTAATATAAGGATTACCAGCAGTGATAGAATTTCTCCGGGTATGAAAGTAATACCGAAAGAGAATGAGACTCAGCCTAATACAGAGATACGCCTCACACAAATAGGCATAAGCGCTCATCTCTAAAAGATATTTTGGTGGGAGATGGTGGAGTTGCACTCCATAATGATATATGACCTAAGAAAAGAAATCTGAGGGTGGAAATCTCAAACCTCTTTCGAGGTGGGTGCCGAAATGCACTCGCTCATCGGTGTTGGGGGTGGGGATGGTTTATCCGAAGCCGATCCACCAGTGTCCGACGCGGAGGAGACCTTCATTCTCGACGACGTGGATCTTGGCGTCATCAAGGACGCATGGATCCAGACACCATAGAACTTCTCCTTCTCCTCCAAAGGAGTTGTCGTCGTTGTCGCCGTGACAACTGAGGATGAGCCCTCAGCCATTTTCTGGGCACCGGTGACCTAGGGTGGGCGGTGCTGTGGGATTTGGGGGAGGCAGGGGAGCTCTGTTCACAGGAGAGGTCGAGAGGAAGGATGAGCAACTGGCGCTGGTGAGAAGGAAGGGAGAAATCTCAACCCCTTATATCCTTCACTTGCGCCAAGATTCATGTGAAGAAAATAGTAACCGTGCCACACGTCGTGGAAGGAGCTAAGTAACTCCCTCGCGATGGTTATGCCACCTCGATCTCCACGCACACATTAAAACAACGCCTCGGTTCCGTGAAAGGTAGACCCAACAACGGTTGTGCTGACATGAATGTCTGTCAGAGACGTGACTTGACCTTGACTGATGTCAGGTTACGTCAGAGACTAAGTTCCGGCTTAGTTTGAATTTCAAGCTGGAAACCCGAAGAATGTATTCATAGGTCCGACTCGTTTTGAGACCCAAATCCTATCCTTTCTTTTAGTTTCAGGAACCCTTCAAGATTCTGCAAGCCGGAGATAGTCAAGCTAGACGATGACGAAATCCGACTCTAGATCTTGGAGGCTTCTGGGGGCTGCTATTGGGTATGTACTTTCCGGGTATCCTCATCGTGCCTCACTAACCAGGGAGGCCCACTTCGGGTTAGAGCTTTGCTTCACGGGCGACCCAGTCAGGGAGAAGCGACGGAGTCCACGCCGGCTACGGGAAGACCCAGAAGACTTACCGACATAGGACTATTGTGTTACTTGTAGTTCAAGATGTACTCTATAACCGACTCTTAGTCATAGCTGGATAGGTATATCCTGTAAACCCTAGGCCATATATCTATATAAGCCGTCCTAGGGTAAGCCTTTAGGGCACTTCATAATAGTCTTCAATCTGAACTCGCACAGGCAAAACCCTTATAACCCATATTTCGGCTCTGCCGTATTACTGGATTGCCAGCAGGAGTAGGATTCGTCCAAAGCCGGCGGATTCGAACCTGGGTAAACTTGTGTGCTCACCGTTCTAGAACACCGTACGTCTCACACCCTATCTTCCGCACGCCTCGATGACCCCCTCATGGCGTATTTGTCATCAATCCGACAACATGTCGCCATTGTCGCTTGTGTTAACAACGACGCACATGTAGTGTTTAGGGAAGTGTTGCTTCCGCAGCTTCCAGATCCAGAGCCGTAGGCTCTATCCTCAGTGGCTAGATCGCCCAGATCGGATCTGCCACTGTTGTCGCTATCAGTGTTCCCGACTGTTGTCGAGGCGTTGAGTTCGCTCAGGGTGCCGATTAGTGGTGGAAACCACGATGCTAGAGAAATCGCGGGGACCTTCGGCTGACCAGGAAGGCAAAGTGTGCCCAGCTGACCAACTTGGAAGCGTAGGCTCCCGATTGCCAGGCCGATCCTATCGCCCACGAACTCGAAATTCGGGCGAGTGGTAGGCGTGTGCACGGTGAAGTCGAAGGCACCGAAGAGGAGGCAAATCTCCGATGTTGTAGAGTTATAAATCACAGTTGATGGGGCCGAGGAAGCCGCAACATTAGCACTCCTAGTTCCCACAAACGGCGCCAACTGATGAGGGTTAAACTCATCAATGCCCATTGTTATGGACTTGGGTTTTGGAGAAGAGGGGAGCGCTGGAGGCATCAATCGGCTAGCAAACAGGCACACAGGGATGCAAGGTTTACCCAGGTTCAGGCCTCGTAGAGGACCCTACTCCTTCTTGTCTACTCTTGGCATTATCGAGGGAGTGGAAAGTTACAGGGGGTGCATAGATGCAATCTGGCGATGGTATGGAAAACTAGGGTTGTAATTGTCCTCGTCACTGCCCCTCCTAGATTTATATAGATAGGCTAGGTCTCAAGATAGCGGGTCGAGTCAGTTACAAGTTTGGGTTTTCCCTTTAAGCTTTCTATCTTGAGCTCCCCGTGTGCCGCAAGCAGTCGGAGTCTCCTTAGGTCACCCGAATCCTTGATTGGGCCCTGGTAACATCATGGGCTTCTGCCAGACTGGATCGTATATGCCAAACTCGAGTACCTGTAAGGTATGTCCATGTCACATACAGTACGTATACCTCCGTTCTGATTTAGGATGGTCACATAGTGCTAAATAACTTAGACTAGTAACTTGCAGATGTACCTTCATAGTGGGTAATAACATGTGTGTAGTGTCATGCAAAGGCCTAATTAATTAGGTTGTAGAATCGTATACTAGTCTTGGTATGTGTGATATTATGGTAACTAGCTAAGTTATTACGTCACTTTATTTTTTCATTAATTAACTCTAAAAAGACATTTAATTCGAGACAAGTATATACACTTACTTGTAGTTCAAGTTTATCAAGATGCAAAATCTTAGGAAGAAGTTGAACCTCTCGTCAAAACTCTCTATGGTTTCTGATGTATATTAATTGACCGTCCGATGGGTACCTCCAAAAGATTTTTCTTAAAACTTTCAAAGCAACCTACAATTTACTTGTAGTTCAAATTTGACCTAATTTTGATGAATCTACATAGAGTCATTCAAGTGGCAGAGTTAGCTAGGAAGTTTGAAAACTCATAAAACATAGGAATCGTTAGTACAACATGTTGGTCCACTATATATACTAGTAATTTGTACGCGTCCTACACGTGAGGCTCAAATAATAGACATCTGACATATCATCACTATATAAAATTATAATAGGTAAAGTGGAAAAATATAAATTTGATCAACATCTATAAAGTATGGGTGTATATTTGATTCTTCTACTTTGTACCATCATGTGTACAAGTCAAAGATTATTAGCTACCTAACACTTCACTTTTTTGGTAACATGGTCTAGAGAAACAAGGGAGAATATTCTAGTATGATGGAGAAGTGTGTTTTGAGAGGTTTATGCATAGTGCATATTCTGTTCAAGACTATCAATAGAATCATCTAGATGCTAGAATGGAAAAGAAGATCCAATGGCTGAAAATGTTTGGATTCATGAGTCTCAATCCAACTGTCAATATTCAAAGTTATTTGTACACTATATAGTGGTAAGATGTCTAAAAACATGGCTTGTGGTATTTAGATCCATACTCTTCAAACTATCTTTACAGAAAGGAATAATCTCGTCATCACTCGGAAAATTAAGAATGATATTTCCTAATATTTGGAAACTCACATCGACGGCATTGTTTACTACAAGAAGATGCACCCGTCTACCTCCGAAAAGACAATTAATCCAAGAGTAGTCTATCGCATTTACTTGTAGCTCAAGTTTGACTTAATTTCGTTAAATTGTCAATATGCAAAATCTTAGCAAGAATTGAACTTGTTGTAAAAACTATCGGTGGTGGTTTGTGATATATTAAATCAGCCCCCAATGGTTACCTCCAAAAAACATAAAGCTTTCAATGCAACCTACTATTTACTTGTAGTTCAAAATTGACCTAATTTCAATAAATCGACATAAGATCACTTTCAAATGGGCAAAGTTAGCTATAGTAATAAGTTTGAAAACTCATAAAACACATGAATCATAAGTACACCATGACGGTCCACTATATATGTCTAAAAGCTTGGCTTGTGGCATTCAGATCGATATCCTTCGGAATTTATTTACGAAAATGAACAATAATCTCATCATCACTCGGAAAATTGAGAATGTTCTTTCGTGATAGTTGGAAACTCACACCGATGGTACTGATTACTACAAACGATGCATCCATCTACCTCCAAAGAGACATTTAATTAAAGAAAAATCTACCACGCTTACTTGTAGCTCAAGTTTGAGCTAATTTTTCGTTAAATTGTCAAGATGCAAAATCTTAATTAAAAAGGAGTTAAAAACCTATTGTCAAAACTCTCGGTTGGTTTTTGATATATTAACTAACCCCCTATTGGGTACACCTCCAAAAGTTTTTTGTAATTCTTTAGAAGCAACCTACAATTTAGTTGTTGTAGTTCAAGTTTGACCAAATTTCGATAAATATAGGCATGAAGCCATTCAAGTGGGGCAAAGTTAATTAGCTATAGGGAGTTTTAAAACTCATAAAACATGGGAATCGTAAGTAAAACACGTTGGTCCACTTAATATGTCTAGAAGCTTGTCTTATGGCATTGAGATCCATATTCTTCAGACTTTCTTTATAGAAAAGAACCATCTCATCATCACTCGGAAAACTGAGAATTTTCTTTCCTCATAGTTAGAAACTCACACCGACGACATTGTTTACTACAAGAAGATGCACCCATCTACCTGCGAAAATACATTTAATTCAAGATTAATCTATCGCGCTTACTTATAGCTCAAGTTTGACCTAACTTCATTAAATCAACAAGAAGTCACTAAAGTGTGCGAAGTTTGCTAGGAAGCTTGAAAAATCCTAGTACTAAAAACGGTATTACGTATAATAAACCATTGGTCCAGTTTGTGTGATAATTGGGGCGGTTGCATTTTCTTTTAACTATGGTAGGTCTTGTAGGAGCGAGGTGCTTGAGAGTTAACATGATCGATGGAAGTACAACTTACATCAAGGACCTCATAAAAAATAAAAATTGCATCCAAGTTCATGCATTTAAAACAATGACACTAAAACTGAGCAATGAAGTGTGTGTGTGTGTTTTGAGGTTTGCGCATACTAGCGTTCATCATGCTAATAGAATATTTCTCGATGCTAAGGGAAAATAGAAGATCTAACGGTTAGCAATGTTTGGATTTGCTAGTCTTGATCCAGTGGTCAATGTTCAAATTTAATTCGTACACTATATAGTGGTATGGTATTGTAAGAGATAAGACAAGATAAATATAAGATAAGAATTACTATGAATGGTCGATCTAATGGTGGGTCTCGTAGGAGCGAGGTTCTTGAGAGTTAACACGGTCGGTGGAAGTACAAGTTACATCAAGGACCTCATAAAAATTTAAAATTGCATCCAAGTCCATGCATGCATTTAGCACAAGGACCCTGAAACTGAGCAATGAAGTGTGTGTTTTGAGGTTTGCGCATACTAGCGTCCATTGTACTAAAGACTATCGATAGAATCTTTCTAGATGCTAAGAATGGAAAAGAAGATCCAATGGTTATCAAAGTTTGGATTTGCCAGTCTTGATCCAACGGTCAATGTTCAAAGTTAATCCGTACACTATAATAAGTGGTATGGTAAGTGTAAGAGATCAGATAAGATAAAGATAAGATAAGAAGTATTGCAAATGGCTGATCTAATGGTAGGTCTTGTAGAAGCGAGGTGCTTAAGAGTTAACACGGTCGGTGGAAGTACAAGTTACATCAAGGACCTCATAAAAATTGAAAATTGCATCCAAGTCCGTGCATTTAGCACAAGGACCCTGAAACTGAGTAATGAATTAAGTGTGTATTTTTAGGTTTGTGCATACTAGCATTCGTCGTGCTCAATACTATCAATAGAATCTTTCTAAATGCTAAGAATTCAAAAGAAGATCCAACAGTTAGCAATGTTTGGATTCGCTAGTCTTGATCCAACGGTCAATGTTCAAAGTTAATCCGTACACTATATGCAGTGGTATGGTATTGCAAGAGATAAGACAAGGTAAAGATAAGTTAAGAAGTATAGTACTATGAATGGTCGATCTTTTGAATAACCTTCCATCCTAATGTTTGGGAAGCAAGTGAAAAATTCAAAAACCGGAAAATTTTGAATTTTTGTGCCGCCAAGGACCAAAGTGGTTTCCCTCCTATGTAGTACTACTCCTCATCCCTACTCCACACCAACGCGCGGCTGTTGAACAAGCCAGAGACACAAAGCCACCATACCAAGGCACACATGTGCAGCGCCACACTGTGGATGATGGGAGAGAGATAAGTCAGGCCCTTGCGCGAGGGGAAAGCGGAGGAGAAAGAAAACACACAATTTTTTGCGTGCATAAGTCCTGAAATTTACTACTAGTAGAGTGTACACTGTAAGGCCATAGGAGTACCTCGTGTTAGGAACCCATCATAACTTTGCTCTGACATGGAACCTCCTTCAACTCCTCTTTGCTGCTGCCCTCTTCCCTTGCCAATGTTTTATTCTCTCAGCTTGTACAGTGCATGGAAAGAGGTGAGCATATGTTTAAGCAAGGCAATATACTACTTCCGCATCGTGTAAACTAGTAAGTTACACGTGCCTTGCACGTGAGGCTCAGATAGTAGACATATGACATATCATCACTATATAAAATTATAATTGGTAAAGCATAATAAATTATAAATTTGATCAACATCTATAAATTATGGGTGTATATTTGGTCCTTATACTTTGTATCATCATGTAGAAGTCAAAAGATTATTAGCTACTTAACACATGAAATTTTGGATAACATGGTCTAGAGAAACAAGGGAGAAGATTCTAGTATGATGGATAAGTGTGTTTTGAGGTTTATGCATAGAATTCATTATGCCGAAGACTATCAATAGAATCTTCCAGATGCTAGAATAGAAAAGAAGATCCAACGACTAGAAATGTTGGGATTCACTAGTCTTGATCCAATGGTCAACATTCAAAGTTATTGGTACATTATATAGTGGTAACATAAGATAAGATAAGATCATGTAGAAGTCAACGATTATTAACTATGAGGGAGAAGATTCTAGTATGATGGAGAAGTGGGTTTTGAGGTTTGTGCATAGCATTCATTATGCTGAAGACTATCAATAGAATCTTCCCGATGCTAGAATGGAAAAGAAGATCCAACAGCTGGAAATGTTGGGATTCACGAGTCTTGATCCAACGGTAAATATTCAAAGTTATTTGTACACTATATAGTGGTAAGATATCACTACTACTATAATGGAGTAGTTTTGAATTAGATCCATAGCACCAATCCAGACCGTTGGGCTGTTAGATCCAATGGTTCAGAGAAGCTGGATTCGTGTTGAATAGTACCTAGCGCAGACTCCACCATGCATGTTCTAGAACCATCATGTTACCACCCCCAAAATTTCATAGCACAATAGGTTGTATTCTCTCTACTACTATAGTGGAGCAGTTTTGAACTGGATCCATAACACCAATCCTGACCGTTGGGCTATTAGATCCAATGGTGTCGTCGGATTGATGACAAGTATGCCATGAGGGGGTCCTCGGGGCGTGTGGAAGAGAGGGGTGTGAGACGTACGGTGTTCCGAGATGGTGAGCACACAAGTTTACCCAGGTTCGAATCCGTCCGCTTTGGACGGATCCTACTCCTGCTAGCAATCCAGTAATACGGCAGTGCCGGAATATGCATTACAAGGGTTCGCCTATGCGAGTTGAGATTGTAGACTATTGAGGGTGCCCTAAAGGCTCTCCCTAGGACGGATTATATAGATATCCGGCCTAGGGTTTATAGGAGAGATCTATCCGGCTACGACTAAGAGTCGGTTACAGAGTACATCTTGAACTACAAGTAACACTATAGGCCTAAGTTGGTAAGTCTTCTGGGCCTTCCTGTAGCCGGACTGGACTCCGTTTCTTCTCCCTGACTCGGCATCCCGTGAAGCAAAGCTCTAACCTGAAGTGGGCCACCCTGGTCAGTGAGGAACTGTGAGGATACCTAGAAAGTATATCCCCAACAGCAGCCCCCGGAAGTCTCCAAGATCCAAAGTCGGATTCATCATCGTCCAGCTTGATCTTCGGCTTGGAGAATCTTGAAGGGTTCCTGAAATTTCACAACAAAAAATACGATCCGGGTCTTAAAAATAAGTCGGACCTATCAATATGTTACTCGGATTTCCTAGCTTGATTTTCAAACTAAGCCGGAACTTGGTCTCTGGCATCATCTGACACTGGTCATGGTCAAGTCACGTCATCTGACAAACATCCTGTCAGCACGACCATTGGTGGGTCCGCCGTTCGTGGAACCGAGGCGCCGTTTCAATGTGTACGCGGAGATCGAGGCGATGTAATCATCGCGTGGGTCCTTCCTAGTTCCTTCCACGACACGTGGCATTCACATAGTGCCGTTTGCATGAATCTTGGCACAGGTAGGTGATTATAAGGGGTAAGGATTTTCCTTCTCCCCTCTTCACCTATTACCTTTGCCGTTCCTTCTTCTCCACATCTCCCTAGCGCACAGAGCTCTCCGGCCCCCTAGATTTCCTAGCGCCGCCCATCCAATGTCACCGGCGCACCGGAGAAATGGCTTCCTCTTCCTCTTCCGGCTTGGCAGCGGCGACGGCTGCGGCAGAGAAGGAGAGCAACCAGGGAGTCTGGATCCCGTGCCTCCTTGATGCCGAGAAACTCCAAGGCGTGGAGAATGAAGGTCTCCTTCATGCCGGCGACTATTGGAGCGGTTTCGGCGAAACCATCCCCCACCCGCGCGTCGGCGAGCGGGTCCACTTCGGCACCCACCTCGACAGAGGTTTGTCTTTCCCTCCCTCGGAATTCTTTTCCGAGGTGATTGATCATTACGGTGTACAGCTCCACCATCTTCCCCCGAACTCCATCTTAGAGATGAGTTCTTACGCAGCTTTGTGCGAGGGGTATCTCAGCATTAGGCCGAGTCTCACTTTGTTTCGTTTCTACTTCCATGTTCGTAGAAACTCTATCACTGCTAGTAATCCTTACATTACCGGCACTATTAGCCTTTCTGTTAGATGCGAGCGTAGCTATCCTCGTATTTCTGCCAATGAGTCGGTCAAATAATGGCCGGCCACTTTCTTTTATCATAGGGATATTCCTGCTCCTGGCAAAGCTACTGCTTTGTCGGCTTTCATCGACGGAGCCGCCACGGCCCAACCGTCTTGGGACGAGGCCCCTCTAGCTCTTAGTGACGATCTGATCCTCGCTAAGAGGCGGATCGAATACCTGATAAAACACAAGGGCTTGAAAGGATCTGACCTAGTCCAGTGCTGGGTCGCACGCCGGATCCAGCCACTCCAATACCACGGCGACCGTCTGATGCACTCTATCATGGCGTCGAAGAATGATTCCCTCCGCATCAGTCCTAAGGCTTTAAAGCCACATGATTACATAAGCTAGATCAAATGGCTGATCAAGGAGCGATTGAGAGGAAGATTCTAGACTTGTCTCTGGACATGCATATAGTGGAAGACCCTGTGGTTCCGGTAAGCTTCAATAATAAACCCTTTTATGTGTTTCACCCTTTAAGTTATTTCGCAATACTGAGATATCTTCTTTCTTTTCAGCTTGCCGACCTCCCCGAGTCGGAATTCGCTCCACTCAAGGGATATCCTCCAGAGTTTTCTCAGGAGGCGGAACTGGTCCCACTGCCGGACGTTGTGCCCAGAAAGGGCAAGGCTCCGACAGTGGCCGTCGGCACAAAGGAGGTGCCAGTCGTGAAGAGGTAGCTTTCAACACAACTTCCGCCTTTGTTCCTTACTCGAATTTCCTTCCGAGACGTAATGTTTTCCATTCTATTACATTCTTAGAGCTAAGCAACTCATCAAGGGGAAGGGGAAGGGAACTTCTTCGAAGCCCTTGCGACAGACGAAGCTGACCATAGCTTCTCCTGCCATGGCTCCTCCGAGCCCTGCCCCTTAACCTTCTGCAACACCGGTGGTTATTCCATCACCAGTTGTCGCAGAAGATCCGGCTCCTTCAACGGAGCCAACGATTCTTGAATCGTAGACTGATGTCACCATGGGTGAGTCAGGTATGGATAAGGGTGAACCCTCTTCGGGTAATGATCCATTGGCGGAGACCTTCGCCGAAAACCTCCTTAACAATCTGGGGCTTGCCAAATTTGGCTTGTCCCGGAAATCTGCGGAGGAGATCCAGCGGCTGGCCCGGCAATGCCTGGAAAGTCGTAATCTCTCTAACGAAGAAGTAGCACAAGAGGCGGAAGACATCAAGTACTCCGACCTTCTTGAACAAGTTAGCCTTCGCGACGAGGGACTTAGAGCTGGTGTACTTCCACCACCTCCGGTTATTCCGCTCACCCTCGCCGAGAAGGTTACCACCAAGGTGAACATGTGCCTGAGCAAGCTCACACATGAACATCATGTAAGTCGGAATTCCAACTCATGTTTTTCTTTATTGTACTTTATATCATATCCTCTAGCCCCCAAGCATGAAGTAGGATATACAATCCGGGTTTATGCTTCCTTAGGATGCCAAAGAATGAACTAGTGTAGCCCCCAAGGCTCGTGCTGATATTAGTAACAATATTAGCCCGAGTCTTCAGTAGACTTCTGACTCTGGGTATTCTGGCTTACAAAAAGTTAATTCATATAACCAGGATTTGTTGAAGAACATCTGCAACAAGCGGAGAGAGATCAAAGCTCTCCGACTTGAAAATGCTGAGCTAAAGGTCTCCAAGGATGAGGCCGAAGGTAAACATTCCGAGACTCAAACCTTGTCTTTGTGTTTTCATAGTCGAATATTTTTTACTGAATTGTTGTTCTTTTTGACTTACAACACTGGTAAAACAGTCCTGCGCTATGATTGAAGAGGCCAAGAACCTCAAAACCTTGGTGGTGGAGAATAAAGAACTTCGCCAAGATCTGGATAAGCTCAAGGCGGATCATGAGAAGAGCATCGCTCAAGTTCTCGAATCCTCCTCCATGGCTACTGACGAGCGTGATCGTAAGATTGCGGCTCAAGATCAGAGAATCTCGGATCTCAACAATGAGCTTTGTAGAGAGAAGGATCTTTCCGAGGCGCTCTGGGCTAAACTCCGGAGTCTTCGAGAAGAGAAGACCAAAGTTGACGATGTCATCTTTGGTAAGTTTCCATCTTTCTAACTTGTCTATATGCTTCGACTCTTTCGATGTCGGATTTTTCTTAATTGTTTTGTGTTATGTGTATAGGTCCTCTGAACTTGACGGACTCGACCTCTGCCGAGCCTCGCACCCACCGGCTTACCCAAGTCGGTGATCTGCTTCATGACTTCCGCCAATCCCTTGAGGATATTGGCGAAGCTCTCTAGGTTCCGGACATGCATAGTATGTCGGACTTTCAGGTGCGAGACAAGGCGATTGATATGCTGCAACTCTTTCAGGACTGGAACATGTCCTACGTGTGATCCGCGGCGCAGAACGCTCTCACCATGGTCATGAGCCACCATGGAAACATGGAGATATGGCAAGTGACCATGGGGTACTGCAAGGTTGATGAAGACGGCCAGGAGCTGGATATCAAGGCCATCATGGACTCCTGCGCCGGATATAGGTGTCATGTAGCTGACTTAACCAGCTACGACACTCCCTTCTTCACCCGTGTGGACACACCGCCTCCGCCTCCAGAAGAAGCAACTGAAGTTTCCGACGACGAACAGACCGTATCGGATCTGAACGTCTCGGAGCGTTATCAAGCCGAGGCCGATGCATCCAGCGAGCCGGCAGCTCCTGCATCATAAATTACCAAAAACAAATGTATTATTCCGAGAAACATTTATGGGTCTGTAAATATGCAGTACTTTTAATTTCGCTAGTGCTAAGCTTTTAATCTATTGAGCACTTTTGGCTTTAAATTTTTATGTGCCTGAAATGTTTACATAAGCACTTATACTTTTTCGTCTACACTTATCGTCTATCTGGCTTTCTGCCTCGTCCCTTTCGTGAGCCGGCTAAACCTTCTGCACGGAAACTTTGCCGAGCAACGGAGATCAATTGCTAAACCAGCTTAAACTCGGAAACAAAGCCGGCTTCCAGTACCAACAATTCACTACTCGGAAAATACCCACATCCGGCAATCAGACAAATAACCAAAGTATAGACTAAAAAAATTAGAGTTATACCCGAAGGTAGCATTTCTAGAATCGGAAATATAAACCAGAACAAACATGCGCATAAAGTACTTTCAAGTATTCTGGGATTTTCGACTATGACATGATCATTCAGAAATAAGATGGTAAAAACTTCTTAGAAAAAACTTGAGGCAACCAAGACTTTTATTTCTCACAGAACATGTACATATGTATGATTACAAAGAAGTATAAACTAAGAATAAAAGGGACGTAGCTGAGCAATATTCCATGGTCTGTCTAACTCATCCGGATTTGTACTGCCTCCAGCTCTCTTTTTCTTCTTAGTAGCAGGTCTTTCTTTGACTGGCCTCATGTCAGTTAAGTAGTACGAACCATTATGCAATACTCGAGTAACTAAAAAGGGCCCTTCCCATACTGGGGAAAGTTTGTGATTTCTTTGTTGCACAAGCCGAAGAACCAAATGGCATTTATTGAAAGATCTGTTTTGGACTCTCTGGCTATGATACTTGTGTAACTTCTGCTAATAGGCTATTGATCTCATTTTAGCAACGATGCGAACTTCTTTGACTAAGTCGAGATCATTTTGTCAAGAAATCTCGGCATCTTCTTCGATATACGCGGCCACTCTAGGAGAAGTATGAATCAAATCACTAGGAAGAACTGCTTTTGCGCCATAGACCAAGAAGAAAGGTGTGTACCCGGTTGACCTGTTCAGAGTTGTTCGTAAACTCCATATTACAGAGGGTAATTCCTCTACCCAAGCCCCCGCAGCACATCGTAATGGGGCTTCGAGTCTCGGTTTCAGGCCTTGTAGGATTAAACCATTTTCTCTTTGAACTTGTCCGTTAGCCTGTGGATGTGCGACGAACGTAATGTCAAGCCGGATATTTTGTTCATTGCAGAATTCGGCCAATTCTCCTATAGAGAAATTACTCCCGTTGTCCATGATAATGCTATGCGGATAACCATACTGGATTATAACATCCTCGACAAATCTTTTGGCTGTTGCTCCATCACAACTAGTGACAGGTTTGGCCTCAATCCATTTTGTGAACTTATCCACCATCACTAAGAGGTGAGTAAATCCACTTGGAGCCCGTTTAAACGGTCCTACCATGTCAAGACCCTAGACCGCGAAAAGCCATGTTATAGGTATTGTTCGCAGTTGATCAGCCAGAATATGAGCTTGTTTCGCATACTTTTGGCAGCCCTTGCTCGTCCTGACCAGCCGTTCGGCATCTGCCTTAGCTGTAAGCTAGAAAAAACCGTGTCTGAAAGCTTTTGCCACTAAATATTTGGCTGCAGCGTGGTGACCACACTCGCCTTCGTGGATTTCTCTTAAGATTTCCAGTCCTTCTTCCGGAGATATGTGAAGGAAATATGCCCTAAGAGGCAATAATAAAGTTGTTATTATGTATTCCTTATATATTATAGATGTTTATTTTACATGCTAGAATTGAATTGATCGGAAACATCAATACATGTGTGTTTAATAAACAAAAAGGGTTCCTAGTTATGCCTCTCTTATAGACTAGCTTGTTGATTAACAAGATGATCAAGGTTTCCTGATCATGGACATTGGATGTTGTTAATAACAAGGTCACACCATTGGTGGAATGATGAGATGAACATTCATTCGAAGTATAGCATTACGATCAAGTCATTATGTTTATATTGCTATAACATCATACGAAGTAATCTTTATCCTTAGACCATGAGATCATGTTAATTGCTAACACCGGAAGAGTATCTTGATAACATCAAACGTCACACCGTAACAGGGTGACTATAAAGATGGGTTCAGTACTACGAAGGTGTTATGTTGAGGCTCATGGATCAAGAGTGGAATTTGTCAATCTCGATGACGGATAGATATACTCTGGGCCCTCTCGGTGATATCACATTGAGATAGATTGCAAGCAAGTGATGTGATCACTAGAATGTTATATCACGGGAACGAGAAAAGAGTGCATGTCGGTAACGAGATCAAACTAGGTATGGAGATACCAATGATCGAATCTCGGACATGTAATATATCGAGAGACAAAGGGATTTAGTTACAAGCGTTAAAGGTTCTCATGATCACAGAAGTCATCGTTGAATGTGTAGGAGTCAGTACGGATCTCCAGGTCCCGCTGCTGATTATTGATCGGAGAAGGGTCTCGATCATGTCTGCATTATTCGCGAACCGTAGGGTGGCACACTTAAGAGTTACCGGACACCATTTTGGAGCACATGTTTCAGACGAAAGAATTGCAAAGCACAGGAATTGTTTCAATAGAAACCGGAAATTGTTTCGGGTGAAATTGCAGAAAGTGGTTCTGCATGTGATATTGAAATATAGCAAGGGGCTATATGTGAATGTTTGTTAATTAAAGTAATTAACAAAATTCTGAATAAATTTAACAAAAAGAGTTTTATTAAATGAGAGAGCATTAAACTTGGAGAATTTTAATGCATTTAAAGTGGAGACTTTAAAAGGGAATGTGAAGAGGCATTTCAATGTGGAGGGGTTACCACCACATGAATGGGGGAGGTGAGGGGTCACCCCCCATACGCCGGCCATGGAGAGAGGGGGCACCCCCTCCTCCTATAAAAGGCCACCCATTCCCTCCTTCATCCTCACACCTCCTTGTGAAGGATCTCTCTCCCCCTCTAGAATTATTCCCCATGGTCTCGGATTAGCGAGATACATGTTCCCAGTGGCTTTTCGTCTGGAAGGAGTTGCTGCTTCTGCTGGATCGCTGGAGCGAGGAGGTGGAGGTTGTCCGGTGGCTTGAACGTGTGTGCGAGCGCGGATGCGCTGCTGAGTTGCGGCGCTCGGACTTCCTCACGATCTTGAGATCGGCAAGTGTACGACTACATAAACCACGAGTTCCTACTCGTTAACAAAACTCGTTGTCTTCGAGGGTAAGTTCTCATTGGATGTATGTCCACCCGTTGTTATGTACCTAGTAGATAGATCTTGGCGTGTAGTTCACATCGTAGGAATTTTTTTGTTTTCTATGCTGCGGACCCAACAGTGGTATCAGAGCCTGATCTATGCGTAGGTGCTTTGCACGGGTAGTACACATATGTTTATATGTGGGCGATGATGATCATGTTATTGCATCTTCTATGTATTTTGGATATTGGTGGCATAGTGGGATGAAGCGGCCCAGACTAACCTTACATGTCATCGTACATGAGACCGGTTCCACGACTGGCATGCAACTTGTTTTGCATAAGTGGCTGGCGGGTGTATGTATCTCCTACTATAGTCAATATCTGATTTACAATGAGTTGCTAATAACTTAATTATCCTCGTTGTGGTTCATGTTCGTAGGTGAGAATGGTTCTGAAAGGGAAATGGACATCGCCTAGAGGGGGGGTGAATAGGCGTTTTAAAATTATTACGGTTTAGGCTATAATAAATGCGGAATAAAACTTAACGTTTAATTTATCAAGCCAAAACCTATATCCACTAGTTTCACTAAGTGCACCAACAACCTATGCTAAGCAAGACAAGCAACAAGGTGATAGCAAGATATAGTACTTCAAGCACGAAGGCTATCACAATGTAAAATGCATAGGTAAAGGGCTCGGTTGAGAGATAACCAATGGACGCGGAGACGATTATTTGTTTCCCGAAGTTCACTTCCAAGAAGCTACGTCTCCGTTGGAGAGGTGCGGGGGCGCAATGAACTTCGAATGCCACAAATGGCTCACCTCGAGGTGTGGTGGCTCGATGCTCACCCAACGCCACACAAGGCCTCACCAAGGATGCGAAGTCACGCAACTCACCGACGCCACAAAAGGCTCACCCTATTCTCCCGTGAGCTCGCCACAAAGGCCTACTCACGTTCCACTATGGGACACTTGAGGGTGGTCACCGAACCCGCACAAGGCTTGGGGCAATCTCCACAACTCAATTGGATGGCTCCCAAGAAACGCCACAAAGGCTCTACAATGCCACAAAAGGCCAACAAGCTTGGGGAACGCCCACAACTCAATTGGAGCCCCAAGAACAATGCCACAAAGGCTACAAAGCCACAAAAGGCAACAAGGCCACAAAAGGCTACAAGACCACAAAAGGTCAACTATCCAACCACACAACCGTCTAGGGTTCCAAGAACCCAAGAGAAACAATCCCAAGGGCTTGAACTCGCCGAATCTCCGAGGAGAACTCAAACCTATGCACCAAATGCAAGAGGGAAGTCCTTCTCTCTCAAATTCCACCAAAGCGACAAAAGATATTGGGGGAATAAGGGAGGAAGAACACAAGAGGAGAACACAAAACTCTCCAAGATCTAGATCCCAAGGATTCCTTCACAAAGAAGGGATTTGGCTTGGTGGGGCTTGTAGATCTAGATCTC
Source organism: Avena eriantha (assembly GCA_910589775.1). Taxonomy (NCBI): domain Eukaryota; kingdom Viridiplantae; phylum Streptophyta; class Magnoliopsida; order Poales; family Poaceae; genus Avena; species Avena eriantha. The sequence goes on along the minus strand of OU342744.1, from coordinate 201,591,531 downwards.
CTCTCTCAAATCCCTCCAAAAGATGCAAGAATCATAGGAGTGGAAAGGGGAGAGGGCAAGCTCTTCAAGGTCAACAATGGAGGAGAGAGAAAGCCAAAAACCGAGAAGAACAAGTGTGTGGGGCGAAGGGGAAAGGGGAGCTCCTTTTAAAGGGCTCCCCGATCTGCCCGTTACCCACAGATTCGCGCACGGCCGGTAATACCGGTGGGTGGCCGGTACTACCAGTGGCACTCAGCCAACGGTCCAAAAACAAGGTTCAAACAAACACAAAAACGAGGCCAGCCGGTACTACTGGTGGGTCACCGGTACTACCGCCCAAGATTCCAACCGAAGTTCCGTCAAATAGCGCAGACCATGCAGAGAGCATACTGAAGCAAAAACGGGTTCACCGGAAGTTGGGCCGGTATTAACACCGGTACTACCGGCGGCATTTCTGCCCGAGCGGTACTTCCGGCGTCTGGCCGGTACTTCCGGTCAGAGAAACTTTAGAACCAGAAATGCCACAACTTTTGCATCCGAACTCCAAACGAGATGAAACCAATTTTATTCGAAATATTGGATATCACCAAGGGAGAAAATACCATAAATATATATGTGAGATACCTCCCAAGGTGTGGACCCAGAAAATCCGCAAGATCAAAAACGCAATAAGATATGCATGGGAAATCCATTTTAGATGAACTAGAGCTTGTGATGAAGATAACCACAAGCTCTAGATCCTCACATGGACAAGAACCAAACAACAACCAAGAAAGATGATGTTATGTATGCAAAGGTTTGAGCTCTCTCCGAAAGATACGAACGAGTCACCCGCTCGAGAGCCCCTCTTGATAGTACGGCTATCTATCCTAAACCCGGTCTCCCAACACTAGACGAGACCGGTAAAATAGAAGCCCTATCAAGATCATACCTTTGCCTTGAGCATCCACTTGAGCGTGATGTAGACGATCTTGTCACCTTCAAGATGGAACACCTTTCTTGATTGCTCTTGCTTGCTCTTGTTTGATGAAGACTTGAGAAATGCTCCCCCATACTCCATGGGGGAAGCCTCTTCATCGAACTTGTCTTCATCATTCCATGATTGCCTAGGATGGCAAGCTTCAAGAATGAGATCTTCTAGAGATGACGCATCTTGAGCTTGCACTTCAAATCTTGATGATGATGTCTTGAAGAAAGCCATGAGGAACTCCATCTTCTTCTTCTTATTCAAGGCATACTTGATCTTCTTCTTCTTCTACTTGATTCCAATAGGCACAAAGCCCTTGGACGATGCTTCTCCTTTTTCATCCTTGAAACCAACACATGGTCCAAGCGATGCCAATGGACAAACCTACAAGAGAAACTCAATTTGCACATTAGTCCATAGGGATTGTCATTAATTACCAAAACCACACATGGGGGCATACATGCCCTTTCAGGTTCTATCTCCGAAAGCCCTAAGCCACGTAAAACTTGCAATTGATAAATTAGAGGCGTCTAGTTTAGATCATTGCTGGGCTAGTGTATTCGTATGGTATTGTTGTATGTAGATATATGATAGATACTCTTACAACACATTCAACGTGTAAGTTCCATAGACCTTGGCCTTACACACAAAGGAATGATAGAGATCATACCACGATGCAAATGATAGAGATCAAATGCATGGACCATATCATCTCACTTTACACATTAGATGTTAGCATCTTATACTGCTAGTTTGTTGCTTTTGGTAGCATTATAAGATGATCCCTCATTTAGATATCAAGATAAAATGTGTTCTTCCTTGAGTATGCACCGTTCTATGGATCGTGTTTCGAGACATCACGTGATGATCGGGTGTACTCGACTATACGCTTTCAACAATAGGTGTAAGACAGTTTTACACACGCGAGTACTAAGGTTCTTACTTGGCGAGCCTAGCATGTACAGACATGGCCTCGGAACACGGACCAAAAGGTTAAGCATGAGTCATATGGTTGATATGATGCCCATATAGATGCTCGCCTTTGAAGCTACACCGACTCACGTGATGATCGGACTTGGTGTAGTGGATTTGGTTCATGTAATCACCAAAAAGGCACGAGGGATGTCGTTTTTGAGTGGGAGTTCATTAGTAATTTGGATTAGTTGAACTCAATCTATCATAAACTTAGTCTAAATAAACTTTACAAATTTTGTTGTAGATGGCACCACCTGCTTTTAATTTTAATGTGTTCATGGAGAAAAAGAAACTTGCTGCGAATGGTAGCAACTTCACCAACTGGGCTATGAATTTGAGGATTCTCCTCACTGTTGCACAAAAGAAATATGTGCTAGATGCGCCGCTAGGCCCCCCACCAGCTCCTGATGCCCTAACAAGGAAAAGAATGTCTATGTGACTCGTTAGGAGGACCACAACTTAGTTCATTGCGGCATACTGTATGGGCTAGAGCCAGAACTTCGAAAGCGTTTCGAAAATGGCAATGCCTTTGATACCATGGGAGAATTGAAAATGATTTTCGATACCCATGCTGCCATAGAGAGTTATAATGCTACAGAAAAGTTCTTTAGCTGCATGATGGAGGAGAACAGCTCCGTTAGTGAGCACGTACTCAAAATGTCTGGGTACACCGATAAGCTTGTGTCCTTGGGAATAACGATTCCCATTGACTTAGGCATACATCGTGTTATCCAATCTCTGCCACCTAGCTATAAGAGCTTCGTGATGAACTATAATATGCAGGGCATGAAGAAGACTCATCCCGAGCTTCTGTCAATGCTTAAGACTACAGAAGTGGAGATTAGGAAAGAACATCAAGTGTTGATGATCAATAGAACCAACGGTTTCAAGAAGGACAAGAAAGGCAAGCACAAGGGAAATAAGGATAGAAAATTTGTTGCCACGCCTGAAAAGAAACCCAGAGCTGGCCCAAAGTCCGATACCGAGTGCTACTATTGTAAGGGGACTGGCCATTGGAAGCGCAACTGCCCCAAGTATTTGGCGGACAAGAAGTCCGGCAAGGCAAACAAAGGTATATAAGATATACATGTTATTGATGTGTACTTGACTAGTACTCGCAGTAGCACCTGGGTATTTGATACGGGATCGGTTGCTAATATATGTAACTCGATTCAGGGGCTGCGAAACAAGCGACAACTAGCAAGGGATGAGGTCACAATGCGGGTCGGCAATAGATCAAAAGTTGATGTGATCGCCGTCGAAACGCTGCCTCTCCATATGCCATCGGGATTAGTTATAAACCTAAATAATTGTTATTTAGTGCCTGCACTTAGCATGAACATTGTATCCGGATCATGTTTGATGCAAAGTGGTTATTCGTTTAAATCTAAAAACAATGGTTGTTCGATTTATATGGATAATATCTTTTATGGTCATGCACCTGTATTGAATGGTTTATTTCTGATGGATCTCGATAGTAATATTATGCACATTCATAATGTTAATGCTAAAAAGATTAAACTTGATGATGATATATCTGCATATATGTGGCACTGCCGTCTAGGTCATATTGGCGTTAAACACATGAAGAAACTCCATTCTGATGGACTTTTGGAATCACTTGATTTTGAATCATTTGATACATGTGAGCCATGCCTTATGGGAAAGATGACTAGAACGCCGTTTTCCGGTTCAATGGAACGGGCGACAGATCTATTGGAAATCATACATACTGATGTGTGTGGACTAATGAGTGTGTCGGCGCAAGGTGGATATCGTTATTTTGTTACTTTCACGGATCATTTGAGTAGATATGGGTATATCTATTTGATGAAACAAAAGTCTGAAACTTTTGATAAGTTCAAGGAATTTCAGAATAAAGTGAAAATCATCGTAATAGAAAGATCAAATTTCTATGGTCTGGACATGGAGGAGAGTATCTAAGTTACGAGTTTAGCACACACATGAAAGAGCGTGGAATAGTTTCACAACTCACGCCTGCCGGAACACCACAGCGTATTGGTGTGTAAGAACGTCGTAATCGTTCCTTATTGGATATGGTTCGATCTATGATGTCTCTGACTGACTCGCCTTTGTCATTTTGGGGTTATGCACTGGAAACAGCTACATTCACTTTAAATCGGGCACCATCTAAATCCGTTGAAACGACACAGTATGAATAATGGTTTGGAAAAAAACCTAAGCCGTCATTTGTTAAAGTTTGGGGATGCGATGTTTATGTGAAGAAACTTCAACCGGATAAACTCGAACCCAAAGCGGAAAAATGCGTCTTCATAGGATACCCTAAGGAAACGATTGGGTATACCTTCTATCATAGATCCGAGGGCAAGGTTTTTTTGCCAAGAATGGATCCTTTCTTGAGAAGGAGTTTCTCGTGAAAGGTGTGAGTAGTCGGAAGGTAGAACTCGAAGAGGTTATTGAACCTTCTCTTCATGAAATGGCGAGTGGCGCAGCACCGGAAGTTGTTTCGGAGTTGACTTCACCTGATGAAGAGAGAGCTAATGATAATGATCATGAAACTCCGAAAGAGGACACTACCAAACCTCGCAGGTCAAGCAGGACACGTGCAGCTCCTGAACTGTATGACAATCCTATTGTGAATTTCATGGTTGATGAAATGGATGACCTTGCGGCGTATGAAGAAGCGATGATGAGCCCGGATTCCAACAAATGGCTAGAAGCCATGAAATCCGAGATGGAATCCATGTATGAGAACCAAGTTTGGAACTTGGTGGACTTACCTCATGATCGAAAGGCCGTTGAGAATAAATGGATTTTCAAAAGAAAAACTGATGCTGATGGTAATGTGACCATCTATAAGGCTCGACTTGTCGCAAAGGGGTTTCGACAAATTCAAGGAGTTGACTACGATGAGACATTCTCTCCCGTAGCGATGCTTAAGTCAGTTAGGATTATGTTAGCAGTTGCTGCATATTTCGATTATGAAATATGGCAGATGGATGTCAAAACTGCGTTCCTCAATGGTAATATTGAAGAAGAGTTGTATATGATACAACCTAAGGGTTTTGTCGATCCTAAGGATGCTAATAAGGTATGCAAACTTCAGCGATCCATCTATGGACTGAAGCAAGCATCCCGGAGTTGGAATCTCCGCTTTGATGAGGTGATCAAAGAGTTTGGATTTGTCCAAACTTATGGAGAGGCTTATATTTACAAGAAAGTGAGTGGGAGCAATGTGGCATTTCTGCTATTATATGTGGATGACATATTATTGATTGGAAATGATATAGATCTTTTAAACAGTGTTAAAAGTTATCTAAACAATAAATTTTCGATGAAAGACCTTGGTGAAGCGTCATATATATTAGGCATTAAAATCTATAGAGATAGATCAAGACGCCTAATTGGGTTATCGCAGAGTAACCTTGATAAGATATTAAAGAAGTTTAATATGGACGGAAGTAAGAAGGGGTTCTTACCTATGTTGCAAGGCAAGACATTGAGTAAGACTCAAAGTCCGGCTACGGCGGAAGAAAGAGAGATGATGGATAATATCCCCTATGCCTCGGCCATAGGCTCTATTATGTATGCCATGCTATGTACAAGACCGGATGTGGCACATGCTATTAGTTTGACTAGTAGGTACCAATCTGATCCAGGTTCGGAACACTGGATAGCGGTAAAGAACATCCTCAAGTACTTAAGAAGAACTAGGGATAGGTTTCTTATATACGGAGGTGAAGAAAAGCTAGTTGCTAAGTGTTATGTCGATGCTAGATTTGACACCGATCCGGATGACTCTAAGTCTCAATCTGGATACGTATTTCTCTTGAACGGAGCAGCAGTTAGTTGGAGGAGTTCCAAACAACCTGTGGTGGCTGGATCAACGACGGAGGCGGAATATGTTGCTGCTTCAGAAGCGGCACAGGAAGCGGTTTGGATGAAAGAGTTCATTACGGAACTAGGTGTGGTTCCCAGTGCGTTGGACCCAATGGTGATCTATTGTGACAACAATGGAGCCATGGCCAACGCAAAGGAACCGAGTTCTCACAAGAATTCCAAGCATATTAAGCGCCGGTTTCACTCCATCCGTGAGCATGTCAAGGATGGAGATATAAAGATTTGTAAAGTACACATGGACCTAAATGTAGCAGATCCGTTGACTAAACTTCTCCCTAGGGCAAAAAATGATCAACACCAGAACTCCATGGGTGTTAGATTTATCACTATGTGAACTAGATTATTGTCTGTAGTACAAGTGGGAGACTGAAGGAAATATGCCCTGAGAGGCAATAATAAAGTTGTTATTATGTATTCCTTATATATGATAGATGTTTATTTTACATGCTAGAATTGTATTGATCGGAAACATCAATACATGTGTGTTTAATAAACAAAAAGGGTTCCTAGTTATGCCTCTCTTATAGACTAGCTTGTTGATTAACAAGATGATCAAGGTTTCTTGATCATGGATATTGGATGTTGTTAATAACAAGGTCACACCATTGGTGGAATGATGTGATGAACATTCATTCGAAGTATAGCATTACGATCAAGTCATTATGTTTATATTGCTATAACATCATACGAAGTAATCTTTATCCTTAGACCATGAGATCATGTTAATTGCTAGCACCAGAAGAGTATCTTGATAACATCAAACGTCACACCGTAACAGGGTGACTATAAAGATGGGTTCAGTACTACGAAGGTGTTATGTTGAGGCTCATGGATCAAGAGTGGAATTTGTCAATCCCGATGACGGATAGATATACTCTGGGCCTTCTCGGTGATATCACATTGAGATAGCTTGCAAGCAAGTGATGTGATCACTAGAATGTTATATCACGGGAACAAGAAAAGAGTGCATGTCGGTAACGAGATCAAACTAGGTATGGAGATACCAATGATCGAATCTCGGACATGTAATATATCGAGAGACAAAGGGATTTAGTTACAAGCGTTAAAGGTTCTCACGATCACAGAAGTCATCGTTGAATGTGTAGGAGTCAGTACGGATCTCCAGGTCCCGCTGCTGATTATTGATCGGAGAAGGGTCTCGATCATGTCTGCATTATTCGCGAACCATTTTGGAGCACATATGTTTCAGACGAAAGAATTGCAAAGCGCAGGAATTGTTTCAATAGAAACCGGAAACTGTTTCAGGTGAAATTGCAGAAAGTGGTTCTGCATGTGATATTGAAGTATAGCAAGGGGCTATATGTGAATGTTTGTTAATTAAAGTAATTAACAAAATTCTGAATAAATTTAATAAAAAGAGTTTTATTAAATGAGAGAGCATTAAACTTGGAGAATTTTAATGCATTTAAAGTGGAGACTTTAAAAGGGAATGTGAAGAGGCATTTTAATGTGGAGGGGTTACCACCACATGAATGGGGGAGGTGAGGGGTCACCCCCCATGCGCCGGCAATGGAGAGAGGGGGCACCCCCCCTCCTCCTATAAAAGGCCACCCATTCCCTCCTTCATCCTCACACCTCCTTGTGAAGGATCTCTCTCCCCCTCTAGAATTATTCCACATGGTCTCAGATTAGCGAGATACATGTTCCCGGTGGCATTTCATCTGGAAGGAGTTGCTGCTTCTCCTGGATCGCTGGAGCGAGGAGGTGGAGGTTGTCCGGTGGCTTGAACGTGTGTGCGAGTGCGGATGCGCTGCTGAGTTGTGGCGCTCGGACTTCCTCATGATCTTGAGATCAGCAAGTGTACGACTACATCAACCACGAGTTCCTACTCGTTAAAAAAACTCGTTGTCTTCGAGGGTAAGTTCTCGTTGGATGTATGTCCACCCGTTGCTATGTACCTAGTAGATAGATCTTGGCGTGTAGTTCACATCATAGGAATTTTTTTGTTTTCTATGCTGCGAACCCAACAATATGCAGCGCTGAAAAACCCTAGAAACACTCCTCTTTTAGAGCTCACCTTTAACTATAGTATAGGCTTTCGCTCGTCAGATGATCTGCCGACTCAGGACCTCGTCTTCGGGTAATTTTCCATCTACCAGATAATCAAGGTAGGGTTGGGTCCAGCTAGGAATTATAGCCAGAACTGCTATTAGAGGTGAGTCGGATTTGGTCGAATATTCCTCATACACTCCCTTTATTGAGGGAACTTTGAGGTGCTCTAAAAAAGCGCCATCCGGGACCTCTTTCCGTGCAGAGCCTATCCGAGATAGTGCATCTGCTTCCTCGTTTTCTGCTCGAGGGATGTGTTGAACCTCAAACCCTTCGAACGATTTAGATAAATCATCCACGACAGCTTTATATGCTGCCATGTGTTTATTTGCATTACAAATATCCAAAACTTGTTGAGCAACAAGATCCAAAACTCCGTAACACATCAAACGTCGGATGCCAATATCTTTAGCAATCCGGATTCCATGTAGCAGTGCTTCATACTCGGCAATATTATTTGTCGCTGTAAATTGGATCTGCAACACGTATAGAAGTTTATCACCTTGGGGTGATTTGAGCACCACGCCAGCCCCCGAGCCCCCACGAGCCTTAGATCCATCAAAGTATAGGGTCCAATATTCCGACTCAGGGAGAGCCATATTCTCTTTTGTCTTTGTCCAATCAGCAACAAAGTCGGCAAGGATTTGGGATTTGATTGATGTCCGAGGTTTGTACTCAATATCGAAAGCTGAAAGCTCTATGCCCCATTTGGCGACGCGTCCTGTGGCGTCACTGTTGTTAATTATGTCTCTCATGGGAGCTGTGCTCACCATGGTAATTGGATGCTCCTGGAAATAGTGTCGTATCTTACGAGATGCTAGGAAAACACCGTAAGCCGGCTTTTGATAATGTGGATATCGCTGTTTTGATTCTGTTAAGACCTCGCTGACAAAGTAAGTTGGACGTTGCACTAATTGCTCCTGATTTTCCTCCGGTCTCTCCACTACCATGACGATACTAACGACTTTATTTGTCGCAACAAGATAAAGCAACATCGGTTCCTGTGGTTCCGATGCAACAAGGATAGGAGTAGATGAGAGTACTTTCTTCAGGTCTTGTAATGCAGCTTCAGCTTCGTCGATCCACACAAAATCCTTGGTCTTTTTCAGGAGTTTGTATAATGTTGCGGCTCTTTCACCGAGCCGGCTTACAAACCGACTGACTGCAGCTATGTAACCAGTTAGTCTTTGTACGTCCTTCAGGCGAGTTGGCCTGGAAATATTGAGTATAGCCTTGATTTTTTCTAGGTTCACCTCTATGCCTGTTTGAGACACGATGAAACCTAACAATTTTCCGGCTGGGATTCCAAAGAAGCATTTCTTCGGGTTAAGCATGATGTTGTATTTTTGTAGATTGGCGAACGTTTCCTCCAAGTCGAAAATCAGTGTTTCCTTTTTTTGGACATCACCGCAATATCATCCATGTATGCATGTACATTGCGTCCGAGTTGGTCGTGGAGGCAACGCTGCATTGTGCGCTGGTAGGTAGCTCATGCGTTCTTTAGCCCAAAAGGCGTCGTAAAAAAGCAGAAGGTTTTGAAGGGGGTTATGAATGAAGTTTTGACTTTGTCAGATTCCTTCATCCAGATTTCGTGATAACCGGAATATGCGTCGAGAAAACAGAGGAGTTCCGAGCCTGCCGTAGAATCGATAACTTCATCAATCCTAGGCAGAGCGAACGGATCTTTTGGACAAGCCTTGTTCAAGGCAGTATAATCAACACACATCCTTAAATTAGTGGTGTCCTTTTTAGGGACCATTACAGGATTGGCCAACCACTCAGTGTGGATGACCTCTTCTATGAATCCGGCTAACTCTAGCCGTGCTAGTTCCTTAGCTATTGCCATATGCTTTTCATCGCCAAAACGTCGTAAGGACTGTTTGACGGGTTTAGCATTCGGGTTTACATTTAAAGAGTGCTCGGCAAGTTCCCAAGGTACTTCGGTCATGTCAGATGGCTGCCATGCGAAGATATCTTGATTTGCTTTGAGGAACTTGACGAGCGCGCTTTCCTATGCGTTACCTAGGCCTACGTCTATCTGGGTCACCTTGCAGGGGTCATCGTCCTTCAACGGCATCTTCTTCGTCTCTTCTGATGCCTTGAACTCCGGATTCGGCTTTGTCACCTCCTTCTTCGTGCGGGCATCTCGGACGGATCTATGCTCTTCTTGATCTCCTGGTACTCCTAGGCATGCAGCACGGGTTCAGCAAAGGCGACATTTCCATCCTCGCACTCTCGCGCTTTCTTCAGGTCTCCCCTGATGGTGATTACGCCGTTGGGACCTAGGATCTTCATCATATTATAAATGTAACATGGACGAGCCATAAAAGCCCAGTAAGCCGGACGTGCGAATATAGCGTGGTACGCGCTCTTGAACAGGACCACTTCGAAGGAAAGTGCCTCCGTCCGATAGATCTTTGGAGTTCCAAAGGTAACATCCAAAGTGATTTCTCCCAGGGAATTAGCTTGTCTTCCTAGGACAACTCCGTTCACAGAGCTATGGTTCAGCTGGGTCTCCGGGATCTTCATCCGGCGTAGCGTTTTGACATACAGAATATTGATACTGCTCCCATCGTCCATGAGAGTCTTGGAGAAACCATAACCATCAATAAGTGGATTGACGATTAAGGTGTATTTTCCTCGCCTGTGTAACTTAGGTGGATGATCAGCGCGGTCAAATGTGATTGCCACTTCTGACCAGTCCAAAAATTTGGGGACAGCCGGAACTACTGCATTGAGCTCATGTAGAACTGCTTTCTTGACCTTTGCTGGTTGAGATGGAAGGTGACATAAGTGTCTTTCTTGGTCGGAAATTTTTTCTTCCCTTCCGGCTTGGGATTTGAAGCATCAGCTTCCTCCATGTCGGAATCTTCCTTGGTCTCTTTATCTTTTTCGGGATTCTTCTTTCCCTTCTTCCGCTTAGCTTTGTAGCTAGCGGTGTCATCTCTTTTAATGTCGTCATTGAAACAACACTCGACATTGGTGTGGGACGAGCCCCCATTGGCATCTAAGTGATGCACACATGGGTTATTGGCAATGTCGGCCCAAGAGTAGGTTTTGCCTGGTTGCTGGTCTCCTCTACCTTGAACTCTTGAAGTCCCACGGGCACGCCCGCGGCCTCCGCCGCGTCCTCCTCGTCCTCCAGACCCGAAAGTAGCAGTGACCACTACCGTTTCTGCATTGGGTTTCTCTTCCGAGGTATTCTTGCGCTTCTGAGCTTGTTGCTTTGGTTTTTTTGCCGAATGTGGCACAGCCAGGGCGTTGAGAAATCCCTCTGCATCGTCGTCAGCATCTGCATACTTGCTCGCTGTTTCTATCATCTCTCCCAAATTAGTGACCTTGTCACACTTCAAGCGATGACACGGTAGACCAATTGGGAGACCTGCAATGAAATCTTCAATCGCAGTTTGGTCATTTACTCCTTCACAAGTGTTCTTGCTGTCGATCCATCGTCCGAGGTAATCCCGGCAAGTTTCTCCGGCCTTCTGGGTGCAACGCTGCAGGTCTCTGACCGTACAGGGCCTCCGGTATGTGCCTTCAAAATTTTGAATGAACGCACTTTGCATGTCATACCAGTTGTGGATGGTGTTCTCCGGAAGTTCATTAAGCCACGATCGTGCCATCTTCCGCAACATGAGTGGGAGATATCGGGTTGCGACCAGGCTGTTTCCGCCTTTGGTGATGCGGCAAGCTTGGAAGAAATCCTGTAGCTAGGTATTTGGCCGAGCAATGTCGTCATAGGCTTGGATATGTCGTGAGATAGCAAATCCTTCCGAGAATCTTGTAGCTCTGATGCATGGTCCGAAGCACTTTGGGCCCATGTATATATCATCATTTTCGTAGCGCTGCGCCTCTATATTGGAGTTGATCCTGTGCCTTGCGTCATTCGGGGATAGAGATCGTCCCGAGTGTCAGTTGTGGCTGCGATGCCTTGGAGCCAGACTTCGGCTTCTTCCACCACCTCTTCCACCACTACGCCCTCCCTGGCCTCCTTGAGAGCTGTTGTGATGGCTACTTGGTGGAGAGGTTGGAGCAGTTGGGTTATTTCCGGCTGATCGCCGGCCTCCGTCTGGAGCGTCATTATTCCGGTTCTGGGGAGGGTCTTCATTGTGACGAGCCCCCTACCGGCTTGTCTCAGCATGGTGTCCGTCGTTCCTTCGTTCGTCATCCGGAGGGCTTGCATGTCTAGGAGGTGGCATTCTTTGTCAGTCCTCCTCCCGATGTTTCTCTTTATCATCGTCCCTGCGGTCTTTCGACTCTCGCCAGGGCGGGTTCCTCGGATTTAGCACAACAATTTCTTCTTGCTCTGCAACTAGGTTAATGTTACGCCAGTCACGGGCAGCTTTGTGGTGCTGTCCCGAAGATCCGGTTCTTGAGTAATTGTCCTCCCGGCGATCGGAATGGTGATGCTGTTCCGAAACACGCTGGGGTCTTACGTCAGCCCATGCCGGATCTGTGCGACATTGGTCGGAATCAGAGACCAGTTTTTGACTTCTGGACATGGCGACCTTTTGCTGCTCCAGTCCCTTGTTGAGTAGTTTGATTCCCAACCGGATCTCCTCCGGGCCTAGATTAGCCGATAAAATTTCTCGGGCCGCCACGGTGTTCTATACTGGGGTTGGATATACCCAATCCCCTTTGCTATCTTTTCCGAGGCTTCCCCATTTCTTCTCCGAAAAGGACGGCGTGAATCTCCAGGAATTGGTTATCATTAGTATGACGCTTCCTGGTCTTTTGGTATTGCCTGGAGTTGTACTTCTCCGTAGATGCTATGTGTTTCTTTTCCTCCTCAATGTTTTTGGCTTCATCGAGGAGTACTTGACAACGCGCTTCTAGGGCCTATGCCCTCTCGTCCAGTTCTTCAGCAGTAAGTTTTGCAGTTGTAGGAATAGGTGTGGTTAATGCAGCATCGATGAGTTTATGCACACCTTCAGTGATCACGTGTCCATCCACCGACTCTTCTTTTTTGGGCTCGTCTGGCATAAGTGCTCCATTCGAGTCTTCCTCATATTCCTCGCCAATCACCTCCTCTGCTAGAGGATCTTTTGCTGGGGTCTTATTCTTCTTGTTCTTCTTCTTTGCCTTCTTGGCATCGCCGGTAGCAAAGATGGCTTTGGGTCCGTTTCCCGGAGTCCAGCTCTGATCGGTACTTTCGGACATCTGGACTTCGGGATTATCTCCGACTTCCATGTCATCCTGCGCTTTGGGGGAGTGTTCCCCGGATCCTTCATCCATGGCTTCTCCTTCCTCTGCAGCTTTGGAGTTATACTCCTCTTCATATTCCACGGAGAACTTTCGGAAATCTGTTGACGTCATCGATTCATCCGAGGATGCGGGTACGTCGGCATTTGTTCCAATTGCCTCCAACACCGAGTCGGTGTTGTCTCCAGCATCGGCAGAGCCGGATCCGGATCCCACATATCCGACGAAGTGCGACGCATGCTTGCAGAGGTACTTGCAGCTCTCATGATCAGCTTTGTCGAAACTTTTGATGGTCTCGAGAATTGCATCTACGCTTGAGTTTTGCATTATCATACGTTGCAGTGTGTACCTCAGGAAAGGCATGTCTGTCCCAGCATCATCAGAGCCGGAATCAGTGTCGTTGCTATGCTCTTCCTGGGTTTCGACATCGACGGGTGGGTCGATCTAGGATTCGGTCTCTCTAAGGAGATCCACTCTAGATTCGACCTGGACCGCTAGGTCTGCTTCAGGCTCGGATTTCTCCACTATCTCCACAACTGGTGCGGGCTGGGTGGGAGTAGGGATTTCTGAGATCCAGAACTCTGCCGTCTCCGCGGACAAAGGGGATCCAGAAATTTCCTCTGCCTCTATCATCACGGCTGGGGTGGGTGGGACAGGTTCAGCAAAGCTGATGTAAACATCAATCTCACTGAAAGACATGATGGTGTAGGCAGTCACAGCCTCCCTAGCCAGAATCCAGGTCTCATCGAGAACGATGAGAGGGACGTCGCTGGCATAGAGGATGCGACCGACGGTGATAGTCTCGCTGATTCCGATTCTTGTAGATTCCACTCGGAACGCAGATCCGAAACTCACTCGCCCCATGGTGGGCGCCAACTATCGTCGGATTAATGACAAGTACGCCATGAGGGGGTCCTCAGGGCGTGCGGAAGAGAGAGGTGTGAGACGTATGGTGTTCCGGGACGGTGAGCACACAAGTTTACCCAGGTTCGAATCCGTCGGCTGTGGGCGGATCCTACTCCTGCTAGCAATCTAGTAATACAGCAGTGCCGGAATATGGGTTACAAGGGTTCGCCTGTGCGAGTTGAGATTGTAGACTATTGAGGGTGCCCTAAAGGCTCTCCCTAGGATGGCTTATATTGATATCCGGCCTAGGGTTTACAGGAGAGATCTATCTGGCTACGACTAAGAGTCGGTTATAGAGTACATCTTGAACTACAAGTAACACTATGGGCCTAAGTCGGTAAGTCTTCTGGGCCTTCCCGTAGTCAGACTGGACTCCGTTTCTTCTCCCTGACTGGGCCGCCCGTGAAGCAAAGCTCTAACCCGAAGTGGGCCACCCTGGTCAGTGAGGAACTGTGAGGATACCCGGAAAGTATATCCCCAACAAATGGTTCAGAGCAACTGGATTCATGTTGAATAGTCCCAGAGAAAACTCCACCATGTTCTAGAACCATCATGTCACCACCCCCAAAATGCATAAATTAAGTCTATTACTAATAACTATCTACACATATTGAGAATACATTAATGTTCAAAGTTAATCCCTACACTATATGTAGTGGTATGGTATTGTAAGAGATAAGAGACAAGATAAGAAGTACTACGAATGGACGATCTAATGGTAGGTATCTTAAGAGAGAGGTGCTTGAGAGTTAACACGATCAGTGGAAGTACAAGTTACATTAAGGACCGCATAAAAATGTAAATTGCATCTAAGCCGTGCATTTAGCATAAGGACCCTGAACCCGAGTAATGAAGTACTGTGTGTTTTGAGGTTTGTGCATACTAGTGTTCATCGTGCTAAAGACTATCAGTAAAATCTTTCTATATGATAAGAATGGAAAAGAATATCCAACGGTTACCAATGTTTGGATTTTCTAGTCTTGATCCAACGGTCAATGTTCAGATAAGAAAATCCCTACACTATGTAGTGGTGGTATGCATGGTATTGTAAGAGATAAGAGACAAGATAAAGATAAGATAAGAAGTACTGCAAATGGCTGATCTAATGGTATGTCTCATAGGAGCGAGGTGCATGAGAGTTAACACGATCGGTGGAAGTACAATTTACATCAAGAACCTCGTAAAAAATGCATCCAAGTCCATGCATTTTAGCACAAGGACCCTGAAACTGAGCAATGAAGTATTGTGTGTTTTTAGGTTTGCGCATACTAGCATTCATCGTGTTAAATACTATCAGTAGAATCTTTCTAGATGCTAAGAATGGAAAAAAGATCCAACGGTTAGCAATGTTCGGATTTGCTAGTCTTGATCCAACGGTTAATATGTTCAAAGTTAATCCCTACACTATGTAGTGGTATGGTATTGTAAGAGATACGAGACAAGATAAAGATAAGATAAGAAGTAATGCGAATGGCCGATCTAATGATAGGTCTTGTAAGAGCGTGGTGCTTGAGAGTTAACACGGTTGGTGGAAGTACAAGTTACATTAAGGACCTCATAAAAATGAAAATTGCATCCAAGTCCGTGCATTTAGCACAAGGACCCTAAAACCAAGTAATGAAGTATTGTGTGTTTTGAGGTTTGCGCATACTAGTGTTCATCGTGCTAAAGACTATGAGTAGAATCTTTATAGATGCTAAGAATGGAAAAGAAGATCCAACGATTAGCAATGTTTGGATTTGCTAGTCTTGATCCAACGGTCAGTGTTCAAATAAGTTAAGCCCTACACTATGTAGTGGTGGTATATATGGTATTGTAAGAGATAAGAGACAAGATAAAGATAAGATAAGAAGTATTGTGAATGGCCGATCTAATGGTAGGTCTCGTAAGTGCGAGGTTCTCGGGCGGGGCGGTGGAAGTACAAGTTACATCAAGGACCTCATAAAAAATGAAAATTGCATCCAAGTCCGTGCATTTAGCACAAGGACCCTGAAACCGAGTAATGAAGTACTGTGTGTTTTGAGTTTTGCGCATACTAGTGTTCATCGTGCTCAAGACTATCAGTAGAATCTTTCTAGATGCTAAGAATGGAAAAGAAGATCCAACGGTTAGCAATGTTTCGATTTTCCAGTCTTGATCCAATGGTCAATGTTTCAAAGTTAATCCGTATACTATATGAAGTGGTATGGTATTATACGTAAAAGATGAGACAAGATAAAGATAAGATAAGAAGTACTGCGAATAGTGGATGATCTAATGGTAGATCTCGTAGGAGCGGGGTGCTTGACAGTTAACAAGGTGGGTAGAATTACAATTTACATCAAAGATCTCATAAAAAATGAAAATTTCATCCAAGTCCATGCATTTAGCACAAGGATTGCCCTAAAACTGAGCAATGAAGTGTGTGTTTTGAGCTAGGTTTGGGCATACTAGCGGTCATCGTGCTAAAGACTATTAGTAGTGTGTGGTATGGTATTGTAAGAGCTAAGACAAGATAAAGATAAGATAAGAAGTACTACGAATGGCCGATCTAATGGTTGGTCTCATAGGAGCGAGGTGCTTGAGAGTGAACACAGTCGATGGAAGTACAAGTTACATATCAAGGACCTCATAAAATATGAAAATTGCATCCAAGTCCCTGCATTTAGCACAATGACCCTAAAACTAAGCAATGAAGTGTGTATTTTGAGGTTTGCGCATACTAGCATTCATCGTTCTCATCAAGACTATTAGTAGAATCTTTCTAGATGCTAAGAATGGAAAAGAAGATCCAACAGTTAGCAAAATGTTTGGACTTGCGAGTCTTGATCCAACTTGTTGTCAAAACTCTCGTTGGATGGTTTCTCATATATTAATTGTGACCCCCTAATGGGTACCTCCAAAAGTTTTTTCGTAGAACTTTCACAGTAACCTACAATTTACTTATACTAGTTCAAATTTGACCTATTTTCGATAAATCAACATAAAGTCATTCAAGTGGGCGGAGTTAGGTAGGCAGATTTGAATTGGATCCATAGCACCAATCATGACCATTGGGTTGTTAGATCCAATGGTTCAGAGCAGTTGGATTCGTGTTGAATAGTAACTAGAGAAAACTCCACCATGTTCTAGAACCATCATGTCCCCCTACCCCCCCCCCCCCACCGGCAAAAAAAATCATAGCATAGTAGGTTGTATTCTCAATATGTGTAGATAGTTATTATTAATATACTTAATGTATGCCTTTTTCTCTAACAATACTATTGGTTAATAACAACTAAATGTTCGTTAAATCAGATTTCATACAGTATATACGAGTGTGGCACTTGCCTTTTACTAGTATATATATATATGTGTGTGTGTGTGTGTGTGCGTGTGAAATGTTTCACTTGTGGCATTTATTTAGATCAATATTCTTCGGACTTCCTTTACGGGAGAGAATGATCATGACATCACTCGGAAAATTGAGAATGATCTTTCCTGGTAGTTGGAACTCACAATGACGACATTGTTTACTAGAATAAGATGCACCCATCTACCTCTGAAAAGACATTTAATTCAAGAGCAGTTTATCATGCTTACTTGTAGCTCAAGTCTAACTTAATTTCATCAAATTGATGCAAAATCTTAGAAATAAATTGAACCGTACCTATATATCATCAAACTCTCGGTGGTTTCCCATATATTAATTGACCCCCTCCCCCGATATATGGGTACCTTCAAGAGAGATCTTTCGTCAAACTTTCAAAGCAACCTACAATTTACTTGTGGTAGTTCAATTTTTACCTAATAATTTTGATAAATCGAAATAAAATCAATCAAGTGGGTGAAGTTAGCTAGGAAGTTTGAGAACTCATAAAACATGGGAAATCGTAAGTACAACATGTTTGTCCACAATATATGTCTGAAAACTTGCCTCGTGTGTCATTCAGATCCATATTCTTCAGACTTGCTTTACGGGAAAGAACAATCCCATCATCACACTTGGAAAATTGAGACTGTTCTTTCCTGAGATAGTAGGAAACTCATACGGATGGAATTGTTACTACATCAATATGCGCCTATAGACCTCCGAAAAGACATTTAATTCAAGAGCAATCTATAGTACGCTTACTTGTAGCTCAAGTTTGTCCTAATTTCGTTAAATTGTCAAGATGCAAAATCTATCTTAGCAAGAAGTTAAACCTATTGTCAAAACTCTCGGTGGTTTGTGATATATTAATTGACCCCCCGATGGGTACCTCTAAAAGCTTTTTCAAAAAACTTTCAAAGCAACCTACAATTTTCTTAGACACGAGGCTAGTAAATTTCTAAGCTACATCTAGTAAGGGCGTGTCCACTGTCTAGAAGTAGCTGTGAAAACTACTTTTGCTCTAGCGTTTAGAACTGAAGTGAGTCCACACAACCATGCTAAAAATAAAAATAGACTGTTATCCACTGACTAGTGGTCCCTCCTGCCAATTGATTCTCTTAGACATAAGTCTAGCACTAGAATCACCTTGAAGAATCTTTTTGTTAGCACTACCCACTCCACCATTTAGACATATGTTTAATACTTGACATTGTGCTTGATCTGATGTCTAGGGACTATGGGGTCACTACCGTGGGGCCCCATTGTTATTAGTGTTCTAGTTATATCCTATAGCAGCCAATGAATGTTAGCTCTGACTCCTCTAGATCTTCCTTCTCGATGAAGCCTTGACGCTCGGCTTTGAAGGATGGTTACGAGGGCAGTAGGAGGCAATGTTCCCGTCGATAGTGAGGTGCCTATGGTGACTTCATCAAGCTCAAGCCCCCCACCGGATAGTCTGAAGACACAATCTTTCGGAGGTGCTCATAGGGGTAGGATGTGCGTTCATGCATTCATAGGTGTGAGTGTGTGTGTATGCATTTGTGAGCGTGTGCGTTTTCTAGTGGATTTTCACAAAAAAGAGAGAGATGGGCCTTCCATTTATATTAAGTTTTGCTCGGTTTTCCCAAAGTAATTGTAATGGTCACTAGTGTCTAGGGTCTATGGGATCACTACCAGGGGGCACATTATTAGTGGTTCAATTACATCCCATAGCAGCCAGTGAATGTGATATCCGAGCCCCTAGAACTTCCTTCGCTACGAAGCCTCGGTGCTCGACTTTGAAGGATGGTTATGAGGGTAGTGAGAGGCGATGTTCCCGTCAATATATAGCGAGGTGCCTATGGTGACTTTGTCAAGCTCAAGCCCTGTGGGATCAGTCTCAAGATCCAGTCTTTCTGAAGTGCTCATAGGTGTAGGGTGTGCGTACCTGCATTCATAGGGGTGAATGTGTGTATGCATTTGTGAGTGTCTCTGTTTTGTAATGGGTTTTCGCAAAAAGAGAGGGGGCCTTTGGTTTATTTATTGAGTTTTGATCTGTTTTCCAAAAGTACTCCATGTAATGCAAGTCAAACTAGGTGAGTGATGTTTGGGGGCCCACGGGCTCTCTAGCATGGGCCCCAGTTACAGTGGTCGAGTTAAATCCAATACGTAGTAGTAGCTAGCGAATGTGAGGACCGGCTCCCCTACCTCTTCCTTCTCCACTAAGCCTCTGTGCTAGGCTTTGAAGGTGCGCTCTTTTTTCGAGCAATGTCGGTGGATACAGTCATGCTGGTCCGGTGAACGACGGGGGATCTTGATGCGCAAGGCGGCCGGGTTAGGGTAAGTACGCCAGAGTTCACGGTCTCAGTTTATTTTCTCGAATTCAGCTTATGGGTTCTCTCCTTTTGGGTTTTTTTCTCTATTCTACCCATATCGATCGATGATGTTTCTTGGGTTCAGATGTCAGGACGGATGGTAGACGCGGAGTGGTACGACATCGTTACCGATGCAGATCTCCGGCTCTGGTGTGACTGTGCCCTGGCGCCCCGTTGTCACGTCGCGTTCAAGGGAATGAACTTCGGTCGCAGGTTCTTGGGTTGCAACTACGAATGTGAGTGCTGCATGTTCGTCCACTGGGTAGATCTACCGCACTCACTTTCGCTGCAGCGCACGATGATATCGCTGTGGTTACAGCTCGAGATCCGTGATGACCTCGACGAGGAGGAACAAGAGCGCCACTAGATGCATGCCGAGGAGATGGCTGCAGACTTAACGAATGTCTCCAACTCACTACACTTAGTCGTAAATAGGATAGATGCTCTTAGATTTAGTTAATTAGAGCTGGACATTAGGTTCTTAACCAAGTATGGTCTGCAATCTAGATATTTAGCATGCTCATGATGCTTTTGGTGACTGGCTATAGATTCCACTAATAATTAAGTAATCCCCTTTTGTTTACTAGTACTCACCATCTCATAGTACTGCCACGTTAAATTACACTAGGTTAATTAATATGGGAGTAGTTGACAGTCTGCTTACATCATGCCTGGAGTTTGTGGTTACTACTAATTGATTTGGTTTATGTGTTACTACTATCTCTATCTATATACGAGTATCGCTACATTTTTTGCACATTTGTGCACCTCCCCCGTCGCGCACCTTCTTTACCCAGCAGCATCCACCTTTACATCGCATCAGTGCAATCTCCGGTGAGTCCGCAACCATCCGGATAGTTGTTTAGGTGATTGCTATTTGATACAGTAGATCTATATGCCACATTAGGAAGCTAGGATCACCATGGATATAGCCATGGAATAGTTATAAGGTCCACTGAAAATAGGTAAGTATATGTTGCCAAGAAGAGTCTTATGAGGATGAGAAGCTTGCCCCTAGCTTTATTTCATAGAACAGTCCTCTACTGAACAATGCAGATGTAATTTGCTCCATATCATTTATAAACAGATTGTTGTTTGTTGGTGTCCTGTATTGCTGAGTTCTTTCAATTATATTATTTGTTAAAGGGGAACACGCCAAATCCTTGGCATCAGATTAATGCATGTATCCTTCTTTGCATTGCGAAGTTGATGTGTTCTTTCCTAAAATTTACTGGTTTTGTTGCATTTCATTTAGCATCATGCGCATGTCCCACCCGTAGAGGAGGCATTATCGAGTGAAAAGTGTTTTTATGTATCTAGATGCTCTGCTGGAATTTTAGTAACCTATGCTTTGTCCCCAAAAACATTTTTTCGATTAAGAGAGCTTTATTACTTAAAATGTCCCCTAAAATATACTGATCATTTTTGTCGCATCATGATTTGCAGAAACGAAGTCATTCTGATCTGTTGCCACTTACTAAGGCTAGGACTGCTCATGTGCCAGCTAAGAAGGCAAACCCTGAAGTACATCCCTTTTTATGTCGATTCTGTTTCCCATGTTTGGGAAATATGCCTCTATGGTTCTTTGTCATTTGTGGTACCACTGTGGAGCTTGCACGATGTGTGCAGCTGAATTTGGATTTTTTTTTAAACGAGAATTTGGTTTTATTTTTTTGAAATGAGAATTTGGTTTAATTTTGGATTTGTTATTTGTAGTTTCCACCTTACTCATATTGCTTATGGCGTAATGGTGCTGGTCACTACAAGGATTTGACAATTGCCTGTCTCCGAGAGAAATACAAAGCTCATAGACACATGATCTCGTGCCTTCAAGAGAAAGTGAAACACCAGGACGAATAAATTAGGCGCCTGAAGGAAGAAGTGGCCACATCCACTAAGCGGATAGCTGATTTGACTGAAGGGTGGAATACATCAATTTCAGTTGCTCATGATGCTGCTGTTGATTTTCAAAAGTTCGTGGCTGACAACTTAGTTCTCGAGTCGCCTGATGTGGAAGTAGATGAGACCCTGACAGAAATTCAAGATTCTCCACGCCCATACAATCATGATCCTGCAAAAGATGAGGAAATCTGTAAACCATATTGATTGCTCTACTTTCATTTTTGAAGGGTTTGGGTCTCTTGTGAGGATGGTTGTTTGTTAAGTCAGGTACTATAACTGTTTTTTTGCCCTGCTGGTGTGTGGTGTCCACAAATCTATATATTTGATGTACTATTATGACATATATAATGGACCTGGCTTTATGTGACTATATTTGGCAACAAGATTCATCTTATTCGAACTTGCGGTGGTTTTTTATCTTTCAATTTTTCCTTCCGAGATTTGTTAATGCCAGTTGCGAGTGATTTGTTAGCATGTTTCTACTGCTAAACCAAAACTTGTAGTTACAGATTGTGGAATTTTAGGTCAATGTTTAAACTCTAGATCTTGAAGTCATAGAAATGGCAGGCTTCTACCATCTGGAATATTATACCCAACAATTCATTGTATCACATGAATAAGTGCAGAAACTTGATGTCTATAGGCGGAAAACTGAGCAACACAAGTGCACAAACTTGTATCAGTCGTGTGGTTGCTACTATTAATACAACGGGGATTTCCCCTAAAAAAGTGGGGTTCGCAATATATATATATAGTGGGGCGAAAGTTAGTTTCGAGTTTGAGGAAGCTCAATCATGTGCCCCTCGACCCCATCGTCATCTTCTCCGCCTGGCTGCCCTCCCTCGATCGGACCGTCCCTGCCGCTCCACCATTGAACACCACCGCACCGCCGTTCGCTGGTATGTACGTCCCCAACCTCTAGCCATTATGGGCTTTCTAAAGGATAGAATGCATTTTTTGGGCATTGCGAGCTAAATAAGCTGGTGGCGTTTACAGGAAATGGAATCGACGTTGGCGGATGCATTTTCTGTGTCGGTGGATGCTTGTAAAGCGGAGGTGGATGCTGAAGCAGCACCAGCGGATACATGTGAAGAGACTGCGGAGGCCGATGCTTGTACCGCATCGGAGTCTTGGGTAGTGTTGAGTGATAACTGGAAAGCGGTGGAGGCGTAGTCGAATTCCTCGTCGACTGCTACTGGAACAAATTCGGCTATGTTGGCTGCCGCTGCCAAAGCGATGGCAGTGTGGGGTGCTAGGAATGTGTCAGCTCGTGGTCGTGCTTCTTCAACATCAACGACTATGGCTCTTCATTCGTTAGCAGCGCCTACTCCATCTGCTCAGAACTCGTCGACCCCATTGTAAGTTCTGCGTTGGATTTTGTCTCCCTAACTTCCTCCCTCTTTTGTGTATTCTGCTCCGAGTTTTTCTGGACGTAGTGGATATTAGTTTAAATTAATAGTACTGGGAACATAAAAAGCTATTTAATCACAAACTACTGATCTGAATGGGATGAAACTTTCACAGGATTCAAACCTAGACACCGATGATTTACTGATTTTTTGTCAACTTTTTTGAATAGTTTTACTTTTTAGTTCAAAATCTGAGTTACTGTCATACGTTGGATGTAAGATGGAAGGTGGATCCTGAGGCAAGTCATCGCGAGACTTGGGTTCACCGAGTCACTGAAGCTGCGTCCATTTTTTCTCCCCTTCTTTATGATAAAACAAGAAAATTCCCCGGTGACCTAAAAAAGAAGTTCTTCATTCCCTTTGCCTAGTTCCGACATGCTGAAGCATTTTGCGGTGCTTTCATACTACTCTGGTTGATTCCTTGTGATGTTTAGGTTATTTTGTTGATAAAGTCTGCTTTTTAGGTAGTTTTTTAGATGCGTGCAGTTTAGGAAATTTTGATGATAAATTTTCCTATCAAATTGTATGATGCATTGTGGTGTTTACTGAATTCTTTTTTTAGGGTTGTGCATTGTGCATTGTGTTGTTTACTTAATTCTGATGATGCACTTGTGTTATTTGCATCATCCTACCAGCTTCGGTGGAAGAACATATGCAACAATCAATGTCTTTCCAGGCACTGTATTTTGTCAGATTCTTGTCAGGCTTCCTCCGCACCCATCCTGCATGCTGAGGGCATCCGTTGCCCAAATTTTTTGGATGGACTTCATGGGAAGCAATGATTTCAAAAGGCTAACCCTGTCACACAACAGAGGAATGTTGTTACTTGGGTTTTTCACCAACAGCTCCGAGGACACTCGATTCTTAACAGATCATAATCTTGACCAATCCATCTTCTAGAAGCTGAATAGGCTGGTGGAGTACATAAAGCCTACACACCATATGTACTCGGATGTTGCAATGGTAGGGTGCTACTTGATTATCCACAAGGGTTTGACATGATAAAGGCCTGGGATCCAATCAGTGGAAGTGAAATAGTGATACTAGAACCACCAATTTGGTAGAGATGTGAGTATGATAGCGGCACAATTCTCTGTTCGAGAATTATGGGAAATTGTCTTCACACGGTTGTAGCAATTTCTGGGTTGTTTGGATAGTAACCAATGGTAACCAAGCACTGGTGCAGAGGTACTCATCATAGTTACAAAAATGGGAGGACTAGATTGAACTTGTTGAGATGTTGGCTAAGATTGATCGCATGCCGTCAACTCTCATAGGGGACATTTTGTAATGGCCAATAATAAACTCTAGATATATAATTGCCTTCGACAACGTGACAACAAAACTGTGTTATATTGAGTGCCCCCATGAGGCACATGATATTTCCAGACGCAAATTTGTCATCTCAAGGGGGCATAATGGAGATGTTGTCATTTCGGTTATAAGAGACTTCACTCTAAACACGTGGTGCAGTGCAAGATCATCAACAGGCTAATGGGAAGCTCGGGTGCCTCATATAAAGGTTGAGTTGGATACTCACCTTGGCCTTGAGAAATCATGGGCATATGGTGGGAAAGATGCAGTAAGGTTACTCTGCTCATTTGAGTATAGAGAAATGGTGATTATATGGGTGAAGGAGGGAGTATTCGAATTAGATCTCAGCAGCATGAAGTCTAAGAAGTTCAGATCTCGTAAACGTTGGTGTACTTTACACCCCTACATAATGACACATGGTTAGTGTAGTCATTCATGTGCAACCCTTGCATTTTTGTACACCTATGATTTTGCTGATCATTTTGTTTATTTCCTTCAGCAACCAACGTGATTCACGGTGCTAAATCAAAGAAATGAAAAGGAAGTCATGTCAGCAACACAACTGATTTAGACTGCAACATCAAGGAGATGAAAATAACACACGGATGAACAAGAAAGGCTTGTTTGGGCAAGCATGTGTTTGCCCATGTTGTGTTATTTGGAGCTGCAGTCTGATGTTTGTTTGTTTTGGTAGCTGATGGAACTGTGGCGGCACCTTTGTTTGTGCTGCAGTCACAATGGTAGGGGCTAAAATATTAGAGTTGTATGTTTGTTTTGGGGGCATATGTGTGTCTGATAAAACATTGTTTTATATGATGAAATGGTGTTCTCTATATAGTAGTGTATGTGTGATGAAATCTTGTTTTATGTGTTCTACGTATACTTTAGCTGGTGTTTGTGTTTTGATATTATGATGTAGTAGGAGTATTTGTTTCGCAGGAGGCTTTTTATTTGATATTATGTTGTAGTAGGAAGTAGATCTTGGTTGCACATTATTTTCACATGCTTGAATCAGAGCTACTTTAGACATTTGTTTGTTGTTATCTAAAACAAACATTCTTGTATTGGAGATCAGCATTTTCATACGCGTGGTAGATAATCACTCTCCCCAACTTGGATCCCTGAAATAAAGGGAGAACAGCCTACTTTTTTAATAATTCTTTCGACAATCTCTAAATTCAAAATCATAGTTGACCGCCAAAACCTACCGCCTACCCCGTTTGAATCAGAGGCATCAGTTGATGTGACTCTCGCCTTAAATTCATGACCACACGGCGTTCGACCTACACAACCTTTATTCTAATAATAAAAACTTGGCCAACAGCCAAATTCAAAATCATAATCGAGTGGGAAAATAACCCACCGACCCTGAAGCATTTCGCGCCCATCTTTCAAACATTTTCAGGCAAAATCCCCCACTGAGGTAGTACAATTTTTATATTATTACATGGACGCTAGCCAAATTTAAAATCTGAGTCAAGTGGCAAAATTTACCGCCTATGCTATGTGAATCGAAGGTATCCAAGTTTTTGTGCAAAAAATGTTTATGGATGATCAGTTGATGTGACTCTCGGCCTTGAGTTCCTGGACAAATAGCATATGATCTACTACCTTTTTTCTATTAGTAGATGGACGCTAGGCAAATTCAAAATCTCAATTGAGCGGCAAAATCACCCACCTACTGATGTCTATGCACTTCTATTCTGGTAGACAGTTGTTGGGCCTCCAAGTGCAGAGGTTTGTAGAACAACAGCAAGTTTCCCCAAAGTGGATTACCCAAGGTTTATCGAACTCAGGGAGGAAGTGGTCAAAGGTATCCCTCTCAAGCAGCCCTGCAATCAAGATACAAGAAGTCTCTTGTGTCCCCAACACACCCAATACACTTGTCTAGTTCGGCGAAGAGATAGTGAAATACAAGTGGTATGGATATAAGACAACAGTGCCAGAAAATACTTTGATAGCGTGGAAGAGACTAAAGGCAAACTGAAATAAAGATGCCAGCAAGCAAACATGTAACAGATCTAGTTGCAAACAATGTTTCAATGCTTAGAAACAAGGCCTAGGGATCATACATTCACTAGTGAACACTCTCATATAAATATCTTCTCTTTATGATACTACTCTTAACTATTCTCCGGTTGGACACTCTAATCCATGGTAGGGCTGTAACAGCACACCTCAAAGTTCGCTTTTCCCATCTAGATAACCCCACACTATCATCTTGAGCACTAGATGGTTCCAACAAACACCACAATTTCATAGATACATCCAACTCCAAATATAACTCATAACAAGTATTTGTAATCTCTAGCCTAAGTGCCACCATGGTGTGTGATGTCTATGCACTTCTATTCTTGTAGACAGTTGTTGGGCTTCCAAGTGCAGAGGTTTGTAGAATAGCAGCAAGTTTTCCCTTAAGTGGATCACCCAAGGTTTATCGAACTCAGGGAGGAAGTGGTCAAAGGTATCCCCTCTCAAGCACCACCGCAATCAAGATACAAGAAGTCTCTTGTGTCCCCAACACACCCAATACACTTGTCAGGTGTATAGGTGCACTAGTTCGGCAAAGAGATAGTAAAATACAAGTGTATGGATATAAGACAACAGTGCTAGAAAATAGCTTGATGGCGTGGAAGAGACTAAAGGCAAACTGAAATAAAGATGGCAACAAGCAAACATGTAACAGATCTTGGTGCAAACGGTGTTTCAATGCTTAGAAACAAGGCCTAGGGATCATACTTTCACTAGTGAACACTCTCATATAAATATCTTCTCTTCATGATACTACTATGAACTACTCTCCGGTTGGACACTCTAATCCATGGTAGGGCTATAACAACACACCTCAAAGTCAGCTTTCCCCATCTAGATAACCCCACACTGTCAGCTTTAGCTCTAGATGGTTCCAACAAACATCACAATTTCATAGATACATCCAACTCCAAATATAACTCATAACAAGTAATTGTAATCTCTAGCCTAAGTGCCACCATGGTGTGCATGCTGTCACTTTCACACGCATGGGGAGAGCAGAGATCTATTAAAGCACTTGAGTAGCAAAGTAGATCTATAGATTACAAAGCTCATGATCTCAATAAGATCATGCATAGAGAGAGAACTGAACACATAGCTACCGGTAGAACCCTTAGCCTCGAGGAAGAACTACTCCCTCGTCATCATGGGAATCAGCAACGGTGATGGAGATGGTGGTGGAGATCGATGGAGATGGCTCTGGGGGCACTTCCCCGTCCCGGCAGGGTGCCAGAAAAGAGAATTTCTGTCCCCCGAATCTCCCCTTCGGTGGTGGTGACGCTGTGGAACTTTTCGTGGCTGGAGGCTTGAGGATCTAGGTTTTTTTGCATCGCGAGGCATCTTATAGGCGAAGAGGCAAGGTCGGTGGGTGGCCAGGGGGCCCACACCACCAGGTGGCGCGGCCAGGGCTCGTCCTCGAGTAGGTAAGTCTCCGTCTGTGGCCGCCCTGTGGCCCCTCTCCGTCTCGTCTTCTGGCTCCGTGAGTCTTCCGGTAAAATATCGACTTTGGCTTTTGTCCGGTCCAATTCCGAGAATATTCATTTTCTGACTTTCCTGGAACCAAAAACAGCAGAACACAGGCAACTGACACTATGGCATCTTGTTAATAGGTTAGTCCCAGAAAGTTTATAGAAATACTCAAAAGTGTGGACAAAACATAAGACAGTAGATATAAAACAAGCATGGAACATCAAAAATTATAGATATGTTTGCAACGTATCAACATCCCCAAGCTTAACTCCTGCTCGTCCTCGAGTAGGTAAGTGATAAAAAGAAAGAATAATTTTCGAGGTGACATGCACCATCATAAACTTGATCAAAGTATTTGTAAAACATTGATAGCTGGGATCAAAGTACTTCAACATAGCATGAAAGATAAAGTTCTAGCAATAAGACATAGCAACTATGTTGCAACATGAAAAGGCACAAACAAAAGATTTATGAATAACAATGCTTTGCAAGACACTTGTTTGTTTCACATAAATAAAACATAGCATAGTGGCATTCAGCTTGTCCCTTATAGTGTAGCAAAATATAAATGCATAGGACACGTTCAAAGTTCATAAGGGTGACTAGATACAAATAGTTTAAGAACAAGCAATATCAAAGTTATGCATCAATCAACAAGTTTTGGGACAATGCACATTAAACTAAGAATGTCCACTATACTCTCTTAATAGGTGCATAAAGATTGAAGATGGAGACTCAACATAAAAGTAAAAGAAATTCCTTCATAGAAGGAAGCAGGGATTCAAGTCTCATAAAGATCTTCCAAAAATTATGGTACTTATTAGCTTTCAGCTCACATTGCCCCTATCATAAGCATCTTGAAGTGATTAAGGTTAAAGTGAACAAACCATGGAGTATATGCTTGACAAAGTATAAGTTGGAAATCTCATGTCCCTTGAATACGAGGGCCGCTCCTCGTGCTACTCAAGTTTAGTCACCGGTAAGTTCTTGTCATAGTAAGTACATGTGTATCATAGAGAACCGCCAACGGGGTACCCCTTGCCCGATGATACGGAAGAATCCCCATATCAAAATGACAAGGCAAGCAGACAATGAGCATCTCAGCAATCTTCTTATTTACCATGGGAAAATGGTGCTTTTTCTCTCTTTCCTCTTTTCTCATATCTCTTTTTTCTTTTTTCTTTTCTCTTTTTTCTCAATATAGGACTCTTTTTTTATAAGAAGAATGCTTCATAGGCCGCTCATTATGGTTACGCTACAGGTTTCCACCATGATAGCATGGATTAGACTGGCGGCCCAGGCGTTTCTCTAACACACATACATAACTCCATGGACTTACAAGCTCCCCTTTCATTTCACACCGACGACATCCATAGACAAAAGAGCATGATATCAACTAGGTACAAAGTACAAGTGCAATGTTGAAAGCGTTCCCCATGACAGCATGGTTCGGCTAATCCCCAACATATAAGTGCAAGCATATACAACATAGATGACACAATGGTTCAAGTTTATTAAGGGCAAGAAAAGTAAAGTGTGCCATCATGTTCGTGAGAGATTTAATCACTAGTTTTCTCATAACAAGTTTAATTCGGAAGGTAGATAAAAACATGAATATACTTGGAATAGCAAATGCTAATAGGTAGGTATGGTGGACTCATTGGAATAACTTGGTTTTATTTGGAGTTGGATGCATGAGTGGAACTCATACTTAGTTATGGAGGCTAGCAAAAGACTGGGAGCGACCAACTAAGAGAGCAATAATGGGCATAATCATGCAAAGCGACAAAACATCATTGATTAAAGCATAAAGTGATACTACAAGTCGAAAACTAAAGGATCATAAAGGCTATGGTGACTTGGGATAGTCATAACATGGTGTGAGCATGCGCCAAGTCAACCCAAATAAAGCATCAAAGGAGAATACCACAATACTATGCTTTAATATGCTAAAACAATGCATGATTCTTCCAAGGCACATTAAGCAATCTCAATTGTTTGAAACAAGTCATACTACAACAATAATTACTAGGCATAAAGTCAAAACAATATTGTTGGGGATATACTTTCCGAGTATCCTCACAGTTCCTCACTTACCAGGGTGGCCCACTTCGGGTTAGAGCTTTGCTTCACGGGCGGCCCAGTCAGGGAGATGAGACGGAGTCCAGTCCGGCTATGGGAAGGCCCAGAATACTTACCAAGATAGGCCCATACTGTTACTTATAGTTCAAGATGTACTCTGTAACCAACTCTTAGTCGTAGCCGGATATCTCTCTCCTGTAAACCCTAGGTCGGATATCTATATAAGCCATCCTAGGGAGAGCCTTTAGGGCACCCTCAATAGTCTACAATCTCAACTCGCATAGGCGAACCCTTGTAACCCATATTCCGGCTCTGCCGTATTACTGGATTGCTAGCAGGAGTAGGATCCGTCCAAAGCCGGCAGATTCGAACCTGGGTAAACTTGTGTGCTCGCCGCCCCGGAACACCATACGTCTCACATCCCTCTCTTCAGCATGCCTCGAGGACCCCCTCATGGCGTACTTGTCTTCAATCTGACGACAGTTGGTGCCCACCGTGGGGCAAGTGAGCTTCAGATCTGCGTTTTGAGCGGAATCTGCAAGAATTGGAATCGGCGAGACTATCGTTGTCGGTCGCATCCTCTACGCCAGGGACGACCCTCTCATCGTTCTCGACGAGACCTAGATTCCGGCTAGGGAGGCTGTGACTGCCTACACCATCATATCTTTTAGCGAGATCGATGTTTACATCGGTTTTGCTGAACCTTTCCCATCCGCCCCAGCGGTGACGATAGAGGCAGAAGAAATTTCTGGGTCCCCTTTGTCCATGGAGGCAGCAGAGTTCCGGATCTAAGGAAACCCTAATCCCACCCAGCCCGCACCACTTGTGGAGATAGTGGAGAAATCAGAGCCTGAAGCAGACCCAATGGTCCAAGTCGAATCTGGAGTGGATCTCCCTGGAGAGACCGAATCCCAGATCGACCCACCCGCTGAGGTCGAAATCCAGGAGGAGCACAACAACAATGACGGTTCCAGCTTTGAAGATGCCGGGACAGATAGGCCTTTCCTGAGGTACACGCTGCGACACATGATGATGCAAGATGCAAGCATAGATGAGATTCTCGAGACCATCAGGCGTTTCGAGGAGGCCGATCGTGAAAGCCGCAACCATCTCAGGAGGCACACATCACACTTTGTCGGATATGTGGGATCCGGATCTAGCACTGCTGATGCTGGAGACAACACCGACTCTGTGCTGGAAGCGATCGGAACAAACGCCGATGTACCCGCATCCTCGGATGAGTCGATGACGTCGGCAGATTTTTGAAAGTTCTCCGCAGAATATGATGAGGAGCTTAACTCCACGGCTGCAGCAGAAGGAGAAGACATGGACGAAGGATCCAGAGAAAACTGTCCCAAAGCGCAGGATGAGATGGAAATCGGAGACAATCCCGAGAACCAAATGGCCGAAAGTACCGATCAGAGCTTGACTCTGGGAAACAGGCCCAAAGCCGTCTTTGCTACCGGCGCTGCCAAGAAGGCAAAGAAGAGGAACAAGAAGAAAAAGACCCTAGCGAAAGGTCCTCCGATAGAGGAGGTAATCGTCGAGGAATATGAAGAAGACTCGGATGGAGCACTTATCCAAGACGAGCCCAAAAAAGAAGAATCGGTGGATGGACACGTGATCACTGAAGGTGCACGTAAACTCATCGATGCTGCATTAACCACACCTATTCCTACAGCTGCAGAACTTACTCCTGAAGAGCTGGACAAAAGGGCTCAAGCCCTAGAAGCGCGTCGCCAAGTACTTCTCAATGAAGCTAAAAACATTGAGGAGGAAAAGAAACACATGGCATCTGCGGAAAAATACAACTCCAGGCAACATCAGAAGACCGGGAAACGTCATACTAATGACAACCAATTCCCGCAGATCCACAAAGTCCTCTTTGGAGGAGAAATGGGGATGCCTCGGAAAGACAGCAAAGGGGATTGGGTGTATCCAACACCAGTACAGAACACCATTGCGGCCCAAGAAATCCTATCGGCTAATCTAGGCCTAGAGCAGATCCAGTCTGGCATCAAATTACTCAACAAGGGACTGGATCAGCAAAAGGTCGCCATGTCCGGAAGTCAAAAGCTGGTCTCTGATTCCGACCAATGTCGCACAGATCCGGCATGGGCTGACGTAAGACCCCAGCGCGTTCCGGAGCAGCACCACCGTTCCGATTGTCGGGAAGACAATTACTCAAGAACCGGATCTTTGGGACAGCACCACAAAGCTGCCCGTGACTGGCGTAACGTTAACCCAGTTGCAGAGCAAGAGGCAATTGCTGCACTAAATCAGAGGAACCCGCCCCAACGAGAGTCGAAAGACCGCAGGGACAATGATAAAGAAAAACGTCGGGAGGAGGACCGACAAATAATGCCACCTCCTAGACACGCAAGCCGTCTGGATGACGGGCGAAGGAACGACGGACACCGTGCCGAGACAAGACGGCAGGGGGCTCGTCACAATGAAGACCCTCCCTGGAACTGGAATAATGACGCTCCGGATGGAGGCCAGTGATCAGCCAGAAATAACCCAGCTGCTCCACCCTCTCCACCAAGTAGCCATCACAATGGCTCCCAAGGAGGCCAAGGAGGGCGTCGTGGTGGAGGAGGTGGTGGCAGAAGCCGAAGTCCGGCTCGAAGACACCGCAACCACAACCGACACTTGGGACGATCTCTATCCCCGAATGACGCAAGGCATAGGATCAACTCCAATATAGAGGCGCGGCGCTATGAAAATGATGATATATACGTGGGACCAAAGTGCTTCGGACCATGCATAAGAGCCACAAGATTCCCGGAAGGATTTTCTATCTCAAGACATATTCAAGCCTACGACGGCATAACTCGGCCAGATACTTGGCTACAAGATTTCTTCCAAGCTTCCTGCATCGCCAAAGGCGAAAACATCCTGGTCGCAACCCGATACCTCCCACTTATGTTGCGGAAGACGGCACAATCATGGCTCAATGAACTTCGGGAGAACACCATCCACAACTAGTATGACATGCAAAGTGCGTTCTTTCGAAATTTCGAAGGCACATATCGGAGGCCCTGTACGATCGAAGACCTACAGCGTTGCACCCAGAAAGCCGAAGAAACTTGTCGGGATTACCTTGGACGATGGATCGACACCAAGAACTCCTGTGCAGGAGTAAATGATCAAACTGTGATTGAAGCTTTCATTGCAGGTCTCCCAATTGGTTTACTGCGTCATCGCTTGAAGTGTGACAAAGTCACTGATTTGGGAGAGATGATAGAAACAACGAGCAAGTATGCAGATGCTGACGATGACGCAGAGGGATTACTCAATGCCCTGGCCATGCCACAGTCGGCAAAACAACCAAAGCAACAAGCTCAAAAGAGCAAGATAGCTCGGAAGAAAAACCCAACGTGGAAACGGCAGTGGTTACTGCTACTTCCGGGTCTAGAGGACGAGGAGGATGTGGCGGAGGCCACGGACGCGGTCATGGGACTTCGAGAGTTCAAGGTAGAGGAGACCAGCAACCAGGCAAAACCTACTCTTGGGCCGACATTGCCAATAACCCATGTGTGCATCACTTAGACGCCAATGGGGGCTCGTCCCACAAAAACGCCAAGTGTCGTTTCAACGATGACATTAAGAGAGATGATATCGCTGGCTACAAAGCTAAGCGGAAGAAGGGAAAGAAGAATCCCGAAAAGGATAAAGATACCAAGGAAGATTCCGACATGGAGGAAGCCGATGCTTCAAATCCCAAGCCGGAAGGGAAGAAAAAATTTCCAACCAAAAAATACACTTAGGTCACCTTCCACGAATCTCAACCAGCAAAGGTTAAGAAAGCAGTTCTACATGAGCTCAATGCAACAGTTTCGGCTGTCCCCCAATTCTTGGGACTGGTCGGAAGTGGCAATCACGTTTGACCGCACTGATCATCCGCCTATGCTACACATGCGAGGGAAATACGCCTTAATCATCAATCCACTTATTGACGGTTATGGTTTCTCCAAGACTCTCATGGATGGTGGCAGCAGTATTAATATTCGGTATGTTGAAACGCTGTGCCGGATGAAGATCTCGGAGACCCAGCTGAATCACAGCTCTGTGATTTTTCACAGAGTTGTCCTAGGAAGACAGGCAATTCCCTGGGAGAAATCACTTTGGACATTACTTTCAGAACTCCAAAGAACTATCGGACGGAGGCACTTTCCTTCGAAGTGGTCCCGTTCAAGAGTGCGTACCACACTATATTCGGATGTCCGGCTTACTGGGCTTTTATGGCTCGTCCGTGTTACATTTACAATATGATGAAAATTCCAGGTCCCAACGGCGTAATCACCATCAGGGGAGACCCCAAGAAAGCATGAGAGTGCGAGGATGGAAATGCCGCCTTTGCTGAAGCCGTGCTGCATGCCCAGGAGTACCAGGAAATCAAGAAGAGTGTAGATCCGTCCAAGATGCCCGCAACGAAGAAGGGGGTGACAAAGCCGAATCCAGAGTTCAAAGCATCAGAAGAGACGAAGAAGACGTCGTTGAAGGATGATGACCCCTCCAAGGTGACCCAGATAGGTGTAGGCCTAGATAGCGCATAGGAAAGCGCGCTCGTCAAGTTCCTCAAAGCAAATCAAGATATCTTTGCATGGCAGCCATCTGACATGACCGGAGTACCTAGGGAACTTGCCGAGCACTCTTTAAATGTAAACCCGAACGCTAAACCCGTCAAACAGTCCTTACGACGTTTCGGTGATGAAAAGCATAAGGTAATAGCTAAGGAACTAGCACAGCTCGAGTTAGCCGGATTCATAGAATAGGTCATCCACACTGAGTGTCGGTCAATCCTATAATGGTCCCTAAAAAGGACACCACTGAAAGAATGTGTGTTGATTATACTTCCTTGAACAAGGCTTGTCCAAAAGATCCGTTCACTTTGCCTAGGACTGATCAAGTTATCGATTCTACGGCAGGCTCGGAACTCCTCTGTTTTCTCGATGCATATTCCGGTTATCACCAAATCCGGATGAAGGAATCTGACAAAGTCAAAACTTCATTCATAACCCCCGTCGGAACCTTCTGTTATGTTACGATGCCCTTTGGGCTAAAGAACGCATGAGCTACCTACCAGCGCACAATTTAGCGTTGCCTCCACGACCAAATCGGACGCAATGTACATGCATATGTGGATGATATTGCGGTGATGTATAAAAAGAAGGAAACATTGATTTCCAACTTGGAGGAAACATTCGCCAATCTGCGAAAATACAACATAATGCTTAATCCGAAGAAATGCTTCTTTGGAATTCCAGCCGGAAGATTGTTAGGTTTCATTGTGTCTCAAAGAGGCATAGAGGTGAATAGAGACAAAATCAAGGCTATACTCAATATTTCCAGGCCAACTCACCTGAAGGACGTACAAAGACTAACTGGTTGCATCGCTGCAGTCAATCAGCTTGTAAGCCAACTCGGTGAAAGAGCCGCACCATTATACAAAATCCTGAAAAAGACCATAGACTTTGTGTGGACCGACGAAGCTGAAGCTGCATTACAAGACCTAAACAAAGTACTCTCATCTGCTCCTATCCTTGCTGCACTGGAACCACAGAAACCATGCTGCTTTATCTTGCTGCGACAAACAAAGTCACCAGTATTGTCATGGTAGTGGAGAGACCGGAAGAAAACCAGGAACACTTGGTGCAGCGTCCGACTTATTTTGTTAGCGAGGTCCTAACAAAGTCAAAACAGCGGTATCTGCACTATCAAAAGCTGGCTTACGGTGTTTTCCTAGCTCTCGTAAGCTATGCCACTATTTTCAGGAGCATCCAATTACCGTGGTGAGCACAGCTCCCATGAGAGATATAATCAACAACAGTGACGCCACAGGACGCGTCGCCAAATAGGGCATAGAACTCTCAGCTTTTGATATTGAGTACAAACCTCGGACAACAATTAATCCCAAATCCTTGTCGACTTTGTTGCTGATTGGACACAGACGAAGGAGAATATGACCCTCCCTGAGTCGGAATATTGGACCCTATATTTTGATGGGTCTAAGGCTCGCGGGGGCTCGGGGGCTAGCATGGTGCTGAAATCACCCTAAGGAGACAAACTTCTATACGTGTTGCAGATCCACTTCACAGTAATAAATAATATTGCCAAGTATGAAGCACTGCTGCATGGAATCCGGATTGCTAAGGATATCGGCATCCGACGTTTGATGTGTTATGGAGATTCGGATCTTGTGGCTCAGCAAGTGTCGGATATTTGTAATGCAAATAAACACATGGTAGCATATAAAGTTGTCGTGGATGATTTATCTAAATCGTTCGAAGGGTTTGAGGTTCAACACATCCCTCAAGCATAAAGTGAGGAAGCAGATGCCTTATCTCGGATAGGCTCTGCATGGAAAGAGGTCCCGGATGGCGCTTTTTAGAGCACCTCAATAAAAGGAGTGGACGAGGAATATCCGACCAAATCCGACTCAACTTTGATAGCAGTTCTGGCTGTAATTCCTAGCTGGACTCAACCCTACCTTGACTATTTGGTAGATGGCAAATTACCCGAAGATGAGGTTCTGAGCCGACAGATTATCCGACGAGCAAAAGCCTATACTATAGTTAGTGGTGAGCTCTATAAGCGGAGTGTATCTGGGGTATTTCAGCATTGCGTATCTCCGGAAGAAGGGGTGGAAATCCTAAGAGAAATCAACGAAGGCGAGTGTGGTCACCACGCTGCAGCCAAATCTTTAGTGGCAAAAGCTTTTAGGCATGGTTTTTTCTGGCTTACAGCCAAGGCAGATGCCGAATGGCTGGTCAAGACGTGCAAGGGCTGTCAAAAGTACGGCAAACAAGCTCATGTTCCGGCTGATCAGTTGCGAACAATACCTATAACATGGCCTTTTGCGGTCTGGGGGCTTGATATGGTAGGACCGTTTAAACGGGCTCCAAGTGGATTTACTCACCTCTTAGTGATGGTGGATAAGTTCACAAAATGGATTGAGGCCAAACTTGTCACTAGTTGTGATGGAGCAACAGCCAAAAGATTTGTCGATGATGTTATAATCCGGTATGGTTATCCGCACAGTATTGTCACAGACAACGGGAGTAATTTTTCTATGGGAGAATTGGCTGAATTCTGCAACGAACAAAATATCCGGCTTGACATTGCGTCAGTTGCACATCCACAGGCTAATGGACAAGTCGAAAGAGCAAATGGTTTAATCCTACAAGGCCTAAAACCGAGACTCGAAGCACCACTATGACGTGCTGCGGGGGCTTGGGCGGAGGAATTACCCTCTGTAATATGGAGTTTACGAACAACTCCGAACAGGTCAACCGGATACACACCTTTCTTCTTGGTCTATGGCGCAGAAGCAGTTCTTCCTAGTGATTTGATTCACACTTCTCCTAGAGTGGCCGCGTATATCGAAGAAGATGCCGAGATTTATCGACAAAATGATCTGGACTTAGTCGAAGAAGTTTGCGTCGTTGCTGAAATGAGATCAACAGCCTATCAGCAGAAGTTACTCAAGTATCATAGCCAGAGAGTCAGAAACTGGTCTTTCAATAAGGGCGATTTGGTTCTCCAGCTTGTGCAACAAAGAAAGGACAAACTTTCCCCGGTATGGGAAGGGCCCTTCCTGGTTAGTCGAGTATTACACAATGGTTCATACTACCTAACTGATATGAGGCCAGTCAAAGAAAGACCTGCTACTAAGAAAAGAAAGAGAGCTAGAGGCAGTACAAATCCGGATGAGTTAGACAGACCGTGGAATATTGCTCAGCTACGTCCCTTTTATTCTTAGTTTATCCTTCTTTGTAATCATATATGTGAGAAATAACTTTTTTGGTTACCTCAAGTTTTTTCTGAGAAGTTTTTACCATCTTATTTCCGAATGATCATGTCACAAATTCGAAAATCCCAGAATACTTGAAAGTACTTTATGCTCATGTTTGTTTTGGTTTAGATTTCTGATTCTAAAAATGCTACCTTCGGGTATAACTCTAAAGTTTCTAGTATATACTTTGGTTATTTGTCTGATTGCTGGATGCGGGCATTTTCCGAGTAGTGAATTGTTGGTACTGGAAGCCGGCTTTGTTTCCGAGTTTAAACTGGTTTAGCAATTG
This sequence comes from Avena eriantha, assembly GCA_910589775.1. NCBI lineage: Eukaryota > Viridiplantae > Streptophyta > Magnoliopsida > Poales > Poaceae > Avena > Avena eriantha. The sequence continues at coordinate 201,553,570 of OU342744.1, read as the reverse complement.
AGCTCCGTTGCTCGGCAAAGTTTCCGTGCTAAAGATTTAGACGACTCACGAAAGGGATGAGGCGGAAAGCCAGATAAACGATAAGTGTAGACAAAAAAGTACAAGTGCTTATGTAAACATTTGAGGCACACAAAATTTAAAAGCCAAAAAGTGCTGAAAAGATAAAAGCTTAGCACTAGCAAAAGCATAGTACTGCATATTTATAGACCCATAATGGTTCTCAGAATAATACATTTGTTTCTGGTAATCTATGATGCAGGAGAGGAGGTAGGAGCCACCGGCTCGCTAGACACATCAGCCGCACTCTGATAGTGATCTGAGATGTCCAAATCGGATATGGTTTGTCCATCCTCGAAAACTTCGGCTGCTTCTTCTAGAGGCGGAGGCGGCGTGTCCATGCGGGTGAAGAAGGGAGTGTCGTAGTTGGTTAAGTCAGCTACATGACACCCATATCCGGCGCAGGAGTCCATGATGGCCTTGATATTTTGCTCCTGTCCGTCTTCATCCACAGTAGAGTACCCTCTGGTCACTTGCCAGATTTCCATGCTTCCATGGTGACTCATGACCATTGTGAGGGCGTTCTGCGCTGCTGATCGCGCGTAGGACATGTTCCAGTCCTAGACGAGCTGTGGCATCTCCTTCGCCTTGTCTCGCACCTAAAAGTCGGACATGTTATGCATGTACGGAACCCTGAGAGCTTCACCAATGTCCTCAATGGATTGGGTAAGTCGGTGGGTTCGAGGCTCGGTAGAAGCAGAGTCCGTTAGGTTAAGAGGACCTATATATATAACACAAAACGGTTAAAGTAAATCCGGCATTGAAAGAGTCGAAGAATGTAGACAACTTAGAAAGATGGAAAACATACCGAAGATGACGTCATCAACTTTGGTCTTCCCTTCTCGAAGACTCCGGAGTTCAGCCTGGAGCGCCTCGGAAAGATACTTCTCTCTGCAAAGCTCATTGTTGAGATCCGAGATTCTCTGATCTTGAAGCGTAATCTTACGATCACGTTCATCGGTGGCCATGGAGGTGGATTCGAGAATTTGAGCGATGCTCTTCTCATGATCTTCCTTGAGCTTATCTAGCTCTTGGCGAAGTTCTTTATACTCCACCACCAGGGATTTGAGGTTCTCGGCCTCTTCGATCATAGCACAGGACTGTTTTACTAGTGCTGTAAGAAAAAAGAACAACAGTTCAGTAAAAAATATTCAACTATGAAAATCAAGACAAAGTTTTGAGTCTCGGAATGTTTACCTTCGGCCTCATCTTTGGAAACCTTCAGCTCAGCATTTTCAAGTCGGAGAGCTCTGATCTCTCTCCGCTTGTTGCAGATATTCTTGAACAAATCATGGTTATATGAATTAACTTTCTATAAGTCAAAATACCCAGAGTCAAAAGTCTACTGAAGACTCAGGCTAATATTGTTACTAATCTCAGCACGAGCCTTGGGGGCTACACTAGTTCATTCTTTGGCATCCTAAGGAAGCATAAACCCGGATTGTATATCCTACTTCATGCTTGGGGGCTAGAGGATATGATATAAAGTACAATAAAGAAAAAGGTGAGTTGGAATTCCGACTTACATGATGTTCATGTGTAAGCTTGCTCAGGCACATGTTCACCTCGGTTGTAACCTTCTCGGCGAGGGTGAGTGGAATAACCGGAGGTGGTGGAAGCACACCAGCTCTTAGTCCCTCGTCGCGAAGGCGGACTTGTTCAAGAAGGTCGGAATACTTGATGTCCTCCGCCTCTTGTGCTACTTCTTTGGCAGAGAGATTACGGCTCTCCAGGCATTGCCAGGCCAGCCGCTGGATCTCCTCCGTAGATTTCCAAGACAAGCCAAATTTGGCAAGCCCCGGATTGTTAAGGAGGTTTTCGGCGAAGGTCTCTGCCGAGGGATCATTACCCGAAGAGGGTTCACCCTTATCTAAACCTGAGCCACCTATGGTGGCATCAGTCTGCGACTCAAGGGTCGCTGGCCCTGTTTAAGGAGCCGGATCTTCTGCGACAATCGGCGATGGAGTGATCACCGGCGTTGCAGAAGGTTGTGGTGCAGGAGTCGGAGGAGCCGCAGCAGGAGAATCCATAGTCAGCTTCGTCTGCCGTAGGGTCTTCGAAGAAGTTCCCTTCCCATTGCCCTTGATGAGCTGCTTAGCTCTGAGAATGTAATAGAATGGAAAACATTACATCTCGAAAGAAATTACGAGTAAGGTACAAAGGCGGAAGTTGTGTTGAAAGTTACCTCTTCACAACTGGCACCTCCTTTGTGCCGACGGCCACTGTCAGAGCTTTGCGCTTCTTGGGCACAACGTCCGGCAGTGGGACTAGTTCCTCCTCCTGAGAAAACTCTGGAGGATACCCCTCGATAGGAGCCAGCTCCGACTCGGGGAGGTCATCAAGCTGAAAAGAAGAAAATATCTCAGTATTGCAAAATAACTTAAAAGGTGAAACACATAAAAGGGTTTATTGCTAAAGCTTACCGGAACTACAGGGTCTTCCGCTGTGTGCATGTCCAGAGACAAGTCTCGAATTTTCCTCTCGATCCGCTCCTTAATCAGCCATTTGATCTGGCTTATGTAATCATGTGGCTTCAAAGCCTTGGGACTGATGCGGAGGGAGTCATTTTTCGACGACATGATGGAATGCATCAGTTGGTCACCGTGGTAGTGGAGAGGCTGGATCCGGCGTGCTACCCAACATTGGACTAAGTCGGACCCTTTTAGGCCCTTGTGCTTCATCAGGTATTCAATCCACCTCTTGGTGAGGATCAGATCGTCACTAAGAGCCGGAGGAGCCTCGTCCCAAGATGGAAGGGCCGTGGCGGCTCCGTCGATGAAAGCCGGCAAAGCAGTAGCTTTGCCGGGAGCAGGAATATCCTTATGATAAAAGAAGGTGGCCGGCCACTATTTGACCGACTCACTAGCTAAAATGCGAGGATAAACACGCTCGCGTATAACTGAAAGGCTAATAGTGCCGGTAATGTAAGGATTACCGACAGTGATGGAGTTTCTCCGGACATGAAAGTAAAACCGAAACAAAGTGAGACTCGGCCTAATGCCGAGGTATCCCTCACACAACACTGCGTAAGAGCTAATCTCTAAGATGGAGTTGGGAGGAAGATGGTGAAGCTGAACGCCATAGTGATTAATCACCTCAGAAAAAATTCCGAAGGAGGGAAAGACAAACCTTTGTCAAGGTGGGTGCCGAAGTGTACCCATTCGTCGGCGTGCGGGTTGGGGATGGCTTCGCTGAAACTGCTCCGCTAGTCACCGGCACGGAGGAGTCCTTCATTCTCCACACCGTGGAGCTTCTCGTTGTGGAGGAGACACGAGATACAAACCCCACGGTTGCTTTCTTTCTCCGCCGTCGCCACAGTCGCTGCCGCTGTGAAGCCAGCCAAGCCAGACGATGAAGAGGAAGCCATTTCTTCGGTGCGCCGAAGACCTTGGATGGGTGGCACTGGGAATCTAGGAGGCAGAAGAGTTCTGTGCGCGAGGGAGAAGTGGAGGAGAAGGAACGGCAAGGGAATAGGTAAGATGAGGAAAAGGAGATCCTCACCCCTTATAACCACCTAACCGCGCCGAAATTCGTGCGAACAACACTGTGTAAACGTCATGCGTCGTGGAAGGAACTGGGAAGGTCCCACGCGATGATTATGTCGCCTCGATCTCCGCATACGCATTGAAACAGCACCTCGGTTCCGCGAACGGCAGACCCACCAACAGTCGTGCTGATAGGATGTTTGTCAGATGACGTGACTTGACTATGAACAGTGTCAGATGACGTCAGAGACCAAGTTCCGGCTTAGTTTGAGTATCAAGCTGGAAAATCCGAGTAACATGTTGATAGGTCCACCTTATTTTTTAAGACCTGGATCGTATCTTTTGTTTTGAAGTTTCAGGAACCCTTCAAGATTCTGCAAGCCAAAGATCAAGCTTGATGATGATGAATCTGACTTTGGATCTTGGAGACTTTCGGGGGATACTGTTGGGGATATACTTTCTGAGTATCCTCAAAGTTCCTCACTGGCCAGGGTGGCCCACTTCGGATTAGAGCTTTGCTTCACGGGCGGCCTAGTCAGGGAGAAGAGACGGAGTCCAGTCCGGCTACGGGAAGGCCTAGAAGACTTACCGACATAAGCCCATAGTGTTACTTATAGTTCAAGATGTACTCTGTAACCGACTCTTAGTCGTAGCCGGATATATCTCTCATGTAAACCCTAGGCCGGATATCTATCTACTACGTTGTGGTACGTTCGTCGACCGAATTTTTTCCATCTGCCGTAAAAGGACGAGTTTGCCCCTACCAGTTTGGAAGTATTACATGTGATGCCACCGCTAAGTCAGAGTCCATCGCCAACACACGAGTCCGTGTGGCTGCGCGTGGGTTGGACGCATATGTATGGAGCAGAGCCCGATTGCGATGGCACGACGGAAGCCGTCGGCGCTGAAGCGGGGTCCCTAGACGACGGAGGAGGACGAGGTGCTGGCGCGAATCATGGAGCGGGAGGGTTCCCTGACCAGATCAAGTAGGTGCTCCTGCCCCTGCAGTTTCCTGCCCCCGACGAGTCCGTCTCCCTCCAGGAGAAGACATGCCCCAGACTGGTTCGTCGACCTCACGTGCCGCCAGTCCTCCCCGACCACCTATAGTTCCTCGCCGACCGGTTCCACCGCGACCTGCGACCACTGTCTCTCATCTCCATCTGAGATGGTGCTCAAAGGCAATGGGCGCCATGAACACGGCGAAGTACCTACGGTCTGGAGCCGTGGCTGCCATGGTCTCCAGATCCGTTGACCATCATGATCAGCGATGTAGTCCCACACCGTCACCTCCCCCCATCTCTTTGATTTGTTGCTCGTTTTCATGGATCTTGATGGCTGGATGTTGCTTGTTGATTTCTTATTGTCTCAATTTCGTGGATCGAGAAGGGGATTCAGAATGCTGGGGAAGGAAACTGGGGTGTGTTCCTAGATGGGAATATGGGATGAGTAAATATTTTCTAACATACAGTCTCTTGTTTGCCCAGCTCACACCGTTGTCAGGACAGAAACAGAGAGACGATCCATGGGAGTGGGGAAAAGTCTCGCGTGTGCATCTCACTCACCACGTGTCGGCCCCATGTGATGTACTCCGCGTAACATTATTGATTTGTATTTCCATGTAACAATAAAAATGACATGTGCATCGTAGAGGCATGGCAGCGGTGGCACGCACACTAAGCCATGGTCCAGATTCAACGATCTTTGTTGTCTTGTTGAGTGCATTCAACAGTTCAGCTAACCTCGGCAAGCGATGATCCAGACAATACATATGCCATCTAGATAAGTAGCTAATGGCCAGGATGTGCTACTACCTGCTCCTCTGAATCTGATTGATGACTAGGCAGAGCCACGATTTATATATAGGAGGGACGAAGAAGACGAAGATTGTCGAAAGCGAAATATTTTGTTCTAATGACACACAAGTATACATATGATAGTACCAACCGTTAATTCATAATTGACCGTATGAATCATTATTCAATAGAACTAGAAGTACCAATTAACGTGTAATAAATTGTAATACAGAATAGAACTTACCTTCACTCTTCCCGACTTTCTAGACAGGAGACTCGAGCACATGTACCTTAATTTATAATTTAAGTCTAAATATAAGAAAACGGCGTGAGGCATCCGATGGCAACACGCATGACGCCACGACAAAGGACCTGAGTGGCGGGCGCCGGCAATACCTTGTGACGAGCGGCAGCCATATGCAATGAGACGAGAGGCGTTGATCATCGATTTGTCACCAATTGAATAGTTTTACACGAGATGGTGAGTATAGCTGTATAAAGTCTTAGCCGGGTATCCATCCACACTATTTTTATTCCACACTATTTTTATTCGTTGGAAAAATGTTTCAAACTATAAGAGCATTGCATTTTCTAAGTAATGGTATATTTATGTAAATTAATTTTTTAATAACCGTGGCAACGCACGGGCATTCAGCTAGTCTATATAAGTCGTCCTAGGTAGAGCCTTTAGGGCACCCTCAATAGTCTACAATCTCAACTCGCACAGGCAAACCCTTGTAACCCATATTCTGGCTCTGCCGTATTACTGGATTGCTAGCAGGAGTAGGATCCGTCCAAAGCCGGTGGATTCGAACCTTGGTAAACTTGTGTGCTCACCGCCCCGGAACACCGTACGTCTCACACCCCTCTCTTTCGCACGCCTCGAGGACCCCCTCATGGCGTACTTGTCATCAATCCGACAACAAATATCAAGCATGACATGATAAAGTCTAAGTCATAGTCAAAACAAGCTCCCTTTATACCACTTTAAGTATGAATTTTCGTACTTTTTTCCAATCCAAACCAACTTATTTGAAAGAACTCACAAAGATAATAGTAAATAAAGATCAGTGAGCTTGTCTCACAAACCCAAAAGGAAGAACTAAAAAGTTCTAAGCTGAAAGCACAAGAAAACTAAGGCTAAACCCAGTGCTAGCAAAAGAGAACACTCACAAAACAATAAGAATGAAAACTAGATTGTTCTAAACAATGAAATCAGAGTGTGTCTATCTCCAAAAGAAGTGTGTTGGGATCCAACCAACTTATTCAAGCAAACTAAGCAAACAAAGCAAACGAAAACTAAAAACAAAAAGAAAAAGAAGACGCTCCAAGAACAACACAATTGTGCATGAAACAATAAAAATGACGTGTTTGGAAGGAACCTGAGATTTTTATTGATGAAGAAGGGGATAATAAGTCTCATTACATCATTCCTTCCATACACCTGAAATTTTTCCTTCATACAAAACTTCACACAATCTTTATTACCAACATTAGTGCACTCAAGATAATAAGTCTTTGGGTTCAGTTTCAACACCAATAAAACTTCCATTAAAACACAAGCTACTGTAGCACTGCCCTAAAAAAGCTCAATTCCCCAAAAAGGAATAAACAAGAAGCAAATAAAAATAATGGCAGAAATATGTCAAAACAAACCAGCAGGTAAAAACAATTTTTTAGAACACCTTATGTTGCTCAAATCGAAAAGTGTTGAACTGACGAAAGTTAGATAACAACCTGGGGCAGAAGCACAAAAATTCATGCCTCAAACCGACGTACAGAGATTTTACACGAATTTTTACGGCGAAGAACAAAAATCTGTTTCGGGACAGCAACTTTCCCAAGCATTACTTCTCTCTCATTAGAGGTTACTCTTGGCACAAAATAGCTATCATTATTATTCTCATCACCATAAACATCAAATATAGGAGGCATATTGTAATCATAATAAATTTTCTCCTCAATAGTAGGTGGACTGAAAATATCATATTCATCATTGTAATCATCATATATTGGAGGTTTGGTATCATCATAAACAAAAGAATAGCTATCTTCCAAAGCTAGGGAACTAAAAAGATCATTTTTATAAAAACTAACTTCCCCAAGCTTAGACTTTTCCATAGCATTAGCAATAATGGTGTCCAAACAATTCATACTAACAACATTGCTATTAGCATGCAAATAAAGTTCCATAGGTTTTTTAATTTTCTCTTCAAACACTTCATGTCCTAACTCAAGATAAATACTATAAAGCTCTCTAATTTTGTTGTTGTTTTCCATTAAGCCTAACTAGTGAAAACAAGAAACAAAAAGATATAATTGCAGAATCTAAAGGAAATAACTTCGAGCACCCACACACCAGCAACCACACTAGAAGATAGCTTAGTAGCCAGAAGATGAGAGTACATATTACCTTACCTCCCCGACAACAGCGCCACAAAATAGCTTGATGTCTACGCACTTCTATTCTTGTAAACAGTTGTTGGGCCTCCAAGTGCAGAGGTTTATATAACAGCAGCAAGTTTTCCCTTAAGTGGATCACCCAAGGTTTATCGAACTCAGGGAGGAAGTGGTCAAAGGCATCCCCTCTCAAGCACCCCTGCAATCAAGATACAAGAAGTCTCTTGTGTCCCCAACACACCCAATACACTTGTCAGGTGTATAGGTGCACTAGTTCGGCGAAGAGATAGTAAAATACAAGTGGTATGGATATAAGACAAGGGTGCTAGAAAATAGCTTGATGGCATGGAAGAGACTAAAGGCAAACTGAAATAAAGATGGCAACAAGCAAACATGTAACAAATCTTGGTGCAAACGATGTTTCAATGCTTAGAAACAAGGCCTAGGGATCATACTTTCACTAGTGAACACTCTCATATAAATACCTTCTCTTCATGATACTACTTTGAACTACTCTCCGGTTGGACACTCTAATCCATGGTAGGGCTATAATAGCACACCTCAAAGTCCGCTTTCCCCATCTAGATAACCCCACACTGTTACCTTGAGCTCTAGATAGTTCCAACAAACACCACAATTTCATAGAGACATCCAACTCCAAATATAACTCATAACAAGTAATTGTAATCTCTAGCCTAAGTGCCACCATGGTGTGCACGCTGTCACTTTCACACACATGGGGAGAGTAGAGATCTATTAAAGCACTTGAGTAGGAAAGTAGATCTATAGATTACAAAGCTCATGATCTCAACAAGATCATGCATAGAGAGAGAGATGAACACATAGCTACCGGTAGAACCCTTAGCCTCGAGGAAGAACTACTCCCTGATCATCATGGGAATTAGCAACGGTGATGGAGATGGCTCCGGGGGCACTTCCTCGTCCCGGCAGGGTGCCAGAAAAGAGACTTTCTGTCCCCCGAATCTCCCCTTTGGTGGCGGCGGCGTTGTGGAACTTTTCGTGGCTGGAGGCTTGACGATCTAGGGTTTTTGCATCGGGAGACATCTTATAGGCGAAGCGGCAAGGTCGGTGGGCGGCCGGGGGCCCACACCACCAGGTGGCGCGGCTAGGGCTAGCCCGCGCCACCACTTGGTGTGGTTGCCCTGTGGCCCCTCTCCGTCTCGTCTTCTGGCTCCGTGAGTCTTCCGGTAAAATATCGACTTTGGCTTTTGTCCGGTCCAATTCCGAGAATATTCATTTTCTGACTTTTCTAGAACCAAAAACAGAAGAAAACAGGCAACTGGCACTGTGGCATCTTGTTAATAGGTTAGTCCAAAAAAGTGTATAGAAATACTCCAAAGTGTGGACAAAACATAAGAAAGTAGATAAAACCAAGCATAGAACATCAAAAGTTATAGATACGTTTGCAACGTATCAGTGGGCACGATGTCACTTTCACATACATGGGGAGGGCAGAGATCTAATAAAGCACTTGAGTAGCAAGGTAGATCTACTTGATTACAAAGCTCATGATCACAATATAATCATGCATAGAGAGAGAGATGAACACATAGTTACCGGTAGAACCCTTAGCCTCGAGGAAGAACTACTCCCTCATCATCATGGGAATCAGCAACGACGATGGATATGGTGGTGGAGATTGATGGAGATGGCTCTGGGGGCACTTCCCTGTCCCGGTAGGGTGTTGGAACAGAGACTTTCTATCCCCTGAATCTCCCCTTCGGTGGCGGCGGCGCTGCGGAACTTTTCATGGCTAGAGGCTGGACGATTTAGGGTTTTTGCATCGGGAGGCTTCTTATAGGCGAAGAGGCAAGGTCGGTGGGTGGAACAGGGGCCCACACCACCTGGTGGCGTGGCCAGGGTTAGCCCGCGCCACCACATGGTGTGGCCAGCCCCTGGCCCCTCTCCGTCTCGTGTTCTGGCTCCGTGAGTCTTCCGGTAAAATATCGACTTTGGCTTTTGTCCGGTCCAATTCCGAGAATATTCATTTTCTGACTTTCCTGGAACCAAAAACAGTAGAACATAGGCAACTGACACTATGGCATCTTGTTAATAGGTTAGTCCCAGAAAGTGTATAGAAATACTCAAAAGTGTGGACAAAACATAAGAAAGTAGATATAAAACAAGCATGGAACATCAAAAATTATAGATATGTTTGCAACGTATCAACATCCCCAAGCTTAACTCCTTCTCGTCCTCGAGTAGGTAAGTGATAAAAAGAAATAATAATTTTTGAGGTGACATGCACCATCATAAACTTGATCAAAGTATTTGTAAAACATTGATAGCTGGGATCATAGTACTTTAACATAGCATGAAAGATATAGTTCTAACAATAATACATAGCAACTATGTTGCAACATGAAAAAGGCATAAACAAAATATTCTTGAATAACTATGCTTTGCAAGACGTTTGTTTGTTTCACATAAAGAAAATATAGCATAGTGGCATTCAGCTTGTCCCTCATAGAGTAGCAAATATAAATGCATAGGACACCTTCAAAGTTCATAAGAGTGACTAGATACAAGTAGTTTAAGAACAAGCAATATCAAGTTATGCATCAATCAACAAGTCTTGGGACAATGCACATAGAACTAAGAATGGCCACTATGCTCTCAAAGTAGGTGCATAAAGATAGAAGGTGGAGACTCAACATAAAAGTAAAAGAAAGTCCTTCATAGAAGGAAGCAGAGATTCAAGTTTCATAAAGAGCTTCCAAAAATTATGGTACTTATTAGCTTTCAGCTCTCATTGCCCCTATCATAATCATCTTTAGGTGATTAAGGTTAAAGTGACACAACTAAGAGGATATGCTTGACAAGTTATAAGCCAAAATCTCATGCCCCTTACTTACGAAGACCGAACCTCATGCTACTCAACTTTAGTCACAAGTAAGCTCTTGTCATTGTAAGTACATATGTATCATAAAGAACCGCCAACGGGGTACCCCTTGCACATGATACAAGAGCTATCTCATAATCAAAATGACAAGGCAAGTAGACAATGAGCATCTCAGCGATCTTTTTATTTGCTATTTGCATAGGTTTTTATTGAGGATGCTTCATAGAGTGCTCATTATGGTTATGCTGCAAGTTTCCACCATGATTAGGCATGGCTTAGGCTAGCGGCCCAGGCGTTTCTCTAAAACAATACAAACTCCATGATCTTACAAGTTCCACTTTTATTTCACACCGCCAAAATCCATAAGCAAAAGAACATGATATCAACGAGGTACTAAGTACCAATGCAATGTTGAAAGCAGTCCCCATGATACATGGTTCTGCTAATTTCAACTTATAAAGTGCAAGCATATACGCAACAAAGATGGACACAATGGTTCAAGTTTATTAAATGCAAGAAAGTAAAGTGTGCCATCAAGTTCATGAAAGCTTTAATCACTAATTTTCACATAACAAGTTTAATTTGGAAGGTAGATAAAAACATGAATATACTTGGAATAGCAAATGTTAATAGGTAGGTATGGTGGACTCTTTGGAATAACTTGGTTTTAGGAGTTGTATGCATGAGTGGAACTCATACTTGGTTTTGGAGGCTAGCAAAAGACTGGGAGCGACCAACTAAGAGAGCAATAATGGCCATAATCATGCAAAGCGACAAAACATCATTAATTAAAGCATAGAGTGATATTACAAGTTGAAAACTAAAGGATCATAAAGGCTATGGTGACTTGGGATAGTCTTAACATGGTGTGAGCATGCGCCAAGTCAACCCAAATAAAGCATCAAAGGAGAATACCACAATACTATGCTTTAATATGATAAAACAACGCATGATTATTTGAAGGCACATTAAGCAATCTCAATTGTTTATAACATGTCATGCTACAGAAAAAATCACTAAGCATGAAGCCAAAACAATATCAAGCATGACATGACAAAGCATAGGCCACAGTCAAAAACAAGCTCCTTTTTACCACTTAAGCATGAACTTTTCCTACTCTTTTCCAATCCAAACCAACTTATTTGAAAGAACTCACAAAGATAATAATAAATAAAGATCAGTGAGATTGTCTCAAAAATCCAAAAACAAGAACTAAAAATTTCTAAGCTGAAAGCCCAAGAAAACTAAGGCTAAACCCAGTGCTAGCAAAAGAGAACACTCACAAAACAATAAGAATGAAACTAGAGTGTTCTAGGCAATGAATAACGGGGTGTGTCTCTCTCCAAAAGAAGTGATGGGATCTAATCAACTTATTGCAGCAAAAAAATCAAAAGAAAAATAAAAACAAAAACAAATACGCTCCAAGAACAACACAATTATGCATGAAACAATAAAAATGAAGTGTTTGGAAGAAACCTGAGAGTTTTATTGATGAAGAAGGGGATGCCTTGGGCATCCCCAAGCTTTGACGCTTGTACTTCTTGGATATTTCTTAGGGTGACACGGGGTGGAATCCCCAAGCTTGAGCTTTAGTCCATTCTTCATCTCATTACATCATTCTTTCCATACACCTGAAATTCTTCCTTCATACAAAACTTCACACAATCTTTATTAGCAACATTAGTGCACTCAAGATAATAAGTTTTTGTGTTCAGTTCCAACACCAATAAAACTTTCATTAAAACACAAGATATTGTAGCACTTCCCTCAAAAAACTCAATTCCCCAAAAAGAACTCAAAAAGTAATCAATAAGAAGCAAATGCAAATAATGGCAGAAATCTGTAAAAATAGACCAGCAGGTAAAAACCAATTTTTTAGAACACCTTTTGTTGCTCAAATAGAAAAGTGTTGAACTAACGAAAGTTAGATAACAACCTGGGGCAGAAGCAAAAAAATTCACGCCTCAAAACGACATACATAGATTTTACACGAATTTTTACAGCGAAGCACAAAAATCTGTTTCGGGACAGCAACTTTCCCAAGCATTACTTCTCTATCATTAGAGGTTACTCTTGGCACAAAAAGCAAACAAAAAGGATAAGGAGCGGTTATTACAAAGGTAATAACTTCCAAGACTCATCTAAAATTTTGGGTTATCTCCCAATAAGTACTTTTCTTTAACGCCTTTAAGTTAGGCATGATAGTTTGAGAAGATGCTCCAATAAGAAATATGAATTGAAGTAAAAGAGAGCATCAAGAAGCAAATTCAAAGCACATTTAAGTCTAACCCACTTCCTATGCATAGGAATCTTGTAAAGAAACAAGTCATGAAAGCACAAAGCAACACGCATAGGAAAGCAAAACAAGTGCAACTTCAAGACTTTCAACATAAAGAGGGGAAACTTAATATTGTTGAGACACATAAAACCATGTTTCCCTCTCTCATAATAACTTTCAGTAGCATCATGAATAAAATTAACAATATAACTATCACATAAAACATTCTTATCATGAGCCACATGCATATAATAATTATTACTCTCCACATAAGAATGGTCATTCTTATTAATTGTAGTGGGAGCAAAATCAACTAAATAGCTATCATTATTATTCTCATCACCATAATCATCAAATATAGGAGGCATATTGTAATCATAATGAATTTTGTCCTCAATAGTAGGTGGACTGAAAATAACATATTCATCATTGTAATCATCATATATTGGAGGCATAGTATCATCAAAGTAAATTTTCTCCTCCATGCTTGGGGGACTAAAAATATCATGCTCATCAAAACCAGCTTCCCCAAGCTTAGACTTTTCCATAACATTAGCAATAATGGTGTTCAAAGAATTCATACTAATAACATTGTTATTAGCATGGAAATAAAGTTCCATAGGTTTTTTAATTTTTTCTTCAAACACTTCATGTCCTAACTCAAGATAAATACTATAAAGCTCTCTAATTTTGTTGTTGTTTTCCATTAAGCCTAACTAGTGAAAATAAAAACAAGAAACAAAAAGACAAAATTGCAGAATCTAGAGGAAATAACTTTGAGCACTCACACATCAGCAACCGCACTAGAGATAGCTTAGTAGACAGATGATGTGAATACCTTTTAGCTTATCTCCCCAGCAACGGCGCCAGAAAATACTTGCTTGCGCGTGGTTGACGTGGGAGCTTCTTCTTCAATCCCCAGCAACGGCACCAGAAAATAGCTTGATGTCTACGCACTTCTATTCATGTCGATAGTTGTTGGGCCTCCAAGTGTAGAGGTTTGTAGAACAACACCAAGTTTCCCTTAAGTGGATTACCCAAGGTTTATCGAACTCAGGGAGGAAGTGGTCAAACGTATCCCTATCAAGCAACCCTGCAATCAAGATACAAGAAGTCTATTGTGTCCCCAACACACCCAATACACTAGTCAGGTGTATAGGTGCACTAGTTCGGTGAAGAGACAGTGAAATACAAGTGGTATGGATATAAGACAACGGTGCCAGAAAATACTTTGATGGCGTGGAAGAGACTAAAGGCAAACTGAAATAAAGATGACAGCAAGCAAACATGTAACAGATCTAATTGCAAATGGTGTTTCAATGCTTAGAGCCAAGGCCTAGGGATCATCCTTTCGCTAGTGAACACTCACATATAAATATCTTCTCTTCATGATACTACTCTGAACTACTCTCCAGTTGGAAACTCTAATCCACGGTAGGGCTATAAAAACACACCTCAAAGTTCACTTTCCCCATCTAGATAACCCCACACTGTCACCTTGAGCGCTAGATGGTTCCAACAAACACCACAATTTCATAAAGACATCCAACTCCAAATATAACTCATAACAAGTAATTGTAATCTCTAGCCTAAGTGCCACCATGGTGTGCATGTTGTCACTTTCACACACATGGGGAGAGCAGAGATCTAATAAAGCACTTGATTAGCAAGGTAGATCTACTTGATTACAAAGCTCATGATCACAATATGATGATGCATAGAGAGAGATATGAACACATAGCTACCGGTAGAACCCTTAGCCTCGAGGAAGAACTACTCCCTCATCATCATGGGAATCAGCAACGGCGATGGAGATGGTGGTGGAGATCGATGGAGATGGCTCTGGGGGCACTTCCCCATCCCGGCAGGGTGCCAGAATAGAGACTTTCTATCGCCTGAATCTCCCCTTCGGTGGCGGCGGCGGTGCGGAACATTTCGTGGCTGGAGGCTGGACGATTTAGGGTTTCTGCATCGGGAGGCTTCTTATAGGTGAAGAGGCAAGGTCGATGGGTGGACCAGGGGCCCACACCACCTGGTGGCGCGGCCAGGGCTAGCCCGTGCCACCACATGGTGTGGCCATCCCCTGGCCCCTCTCCATCCCGTCTTCTGGCTCCATGAGTCTTCCGGTAAAATATCGACTTTGGCTTTTGTCCGGTCCAATTTTGAGAATATTAATTTTCTGACTTTCCTGGAACCAAAAACAGCAGAAAACAGGCAACTGGCACTGTGGCATCTTGTTAATAGGTTAGTCCCAGAAAGTGTATAGAAATACTCCAAAGTATGGACAAAACATAAGAGATTAGACATAAAACAAGCATGGAACATCAAAAATTATAGATACGTTTGCAACGTATCACCTTCCTTGAAGCATTTCCTGCCCCACCGTTTTAAAAACTTTGAGCCAAAATATCCCACCGACCGGGGGAGTACCATTTTTCTATTATTATTATTAGATGGGCGCTAGCCAAATTCAAATTCTCAATCAAGCGGCAAAACCACACACCGACCTTGAAGCATTTCGCGCCCTTCCGTTTCAAAAACTTTAAATTTAAAATTCCAAATATACCCATTGTTCAGACAACAAATGGGCATGCTAAAGTCGGTAGCTCGGGGGCACGATCGTAATTTTTTTTCTCACCTCTATGGTCCCGATTCCCCCAGTTTTTCCCGCCGGCCTTCCCAAAAATCCCAAGCTCCTCTGTCCCCTCCACGACCACCGCGCGCACCGACTTGAGCTATGGTCTCGTGCACCATCATGGAGCCGCTTCAGCGATGCTCACCCACCAGATCTAGGAGCTGTGGTGTCATTCACAACGCCGATGGCATCATCGACCGCCCAAACTCTGCTTCCTCACCGCCAAAAGCTACCCAACCATACCAGATCCGCTTCATCGGTGTCCACCGGGCATGATCTAGTTCAAAGAGTTCCATGTCCACCGCTCTAGACCAGCTGCATGGTCGTCGCCATTCACAGCACCGGATCTGCCTCAGCGACGCTCTCGTCCACCACGTTCAAGCCAGCATCGACCGTCTAAGATCTGCTTCCCCGACACCAACAGCCACCACAGCACCCTCGGTGACTTGGACGTCACTCGCACGGTACCGATGATGCTTAGACGCCTCTCCAACCAAGGTTAACCAAATCCCCAACCCGTTTTTGTTTTGTCAGCAGTATAGGAGGTTCAAACTTGTCGCAGTGAACTGCATTTTGTAATCGTGCTAGTACATACAAGTCCCTGGGCACGCCTGTTCTTCGTGCTAGTACATGCAATGTCATTAGACATGTTGGTTTGCATTCGCTGCTCTACAAATTTCAAGTCATCCACATGTTTGTTATTTTGTCATACACATGTTCTTAGCTACTCCATACAAGAGTAATTGCCTGCTACCGTGTAATTCTTGCAAAATCTGAAGTTAGTGGAATATATTAGTGTGGATTCCCTGCTCTACAGTTGCTGAATCTATCTGGT
Source organism: Avena eriantha (assembly GCA_910589775.1). Lineage (NCBI taxonomy): Eukaryota > Viridiplantae > Streptophyta > Magnoliopsida > Poales > Poaceae > Avena > Avena eriantha. The sequence continues at coordinate 201,537,224 of OU342744.1, read as the reverse complement.
TCATCCTGAGATCAGTTCCTGCTATTATTTCCTCCTTGGCATCATTCTGCTATCCTGTAGTAGCCGTTTAAACTCTTCATACTAATTCGATTGTAATTTTGTTGTTGCCATCTGGTTCTTCAAAAGCTGCATCACTAATAGAGCTCAAAATGGAACAATGAACATGTTGATTTGCATATCCTATTCTACAGGTTCACAAGGGATGCCATTACTTCCTTATCTAGTATTGGTTCATCCTGAGCAACAGCATAACTATCCTCTACTATGTAGTTCACTCATGGTTTGCATTCCTTCTCTAAAATTTCACTTATGATGCCATTATAATTTCTATCTGATTGATTCTTAGCTCTGACAGTAACTACATGCCATTGTGTAGTGATACATCCAAAACGTATCTACTTTCCTGAACACTTTTGCTATTGTTTCTCCTCTAAACTTGTGTGATTTGGATGCAACTAACACGGACTGACGTTGTTTTCAGCAGAATTGCCTTGGTGTCTTGTTTTTGTGTAGAAAATCAACTATCAGGAAAAATCCCGGAAAATATGCCAAAAATCCTATTTCACCAGAAGACTCCTAGAGCCAGAATATGAGACGGAGTGGGGCTGGGGCCTAGCCACACCACCTGGCCGCGCGGGTTGGGCCTGGCCGCGCCAGGGGGTGGTTTGGCCACCCCAGACACCCCCTCGGTCTCCCTCTTCGCATATAAGATGCCTTCTGACCTAAAAACTCTGGAGGGTTCGACGTTTTTCCAAAAGGAGTTCTGCTCCGCCGCCACCACCAGATTCCACGATTCAGAACCAGAAACTCCGTTCTGGCACCCTGCCGGGACGGGAAATTGGAGGAGATCATCGCCATCATCATCACCATCGCTTCTCCATCGACCATCCATGTTTCACCCATCTATGAGTGAGTAATCCCCCGCTGTAGGCTATGGGGATGGTAGGGATTGGATGAGATCGTTCATGTAATGGCATCATATTGTTAGGGCATGGTGCCTAGTATCTACTATTAGTGCTTTTTGACTTTGTTGCGACTTGTTATGCTTAATGCTTGTCACTAGGGCCCGAGTGCCATGATTTCAGATCTAAACATGTTATTGATTCATTATGATAGTATTGTTTATGGTTTCACCTACAAGTTGTATACACACGTTGTTGTCCGGAACGAAAGGCCCCGAAGTGATAGAAATCGGGATAACCGGAGGGAATGGCTTTGATGTGAGGATCACATGTGTTCATGGAGTGTTAATGCTTTTCTCCGGTGCTCTATTAAAAGGAGCACCTTAATTGCCAGTAGTTCCCTCGAGACCTCACTGCAAACGGGCTGGCAGGACAAAAGATGTTGTGCAAGTTCTCATTGCGAGCACGTATGACTATGTATGGAACGCATGGGATTATCTAGTACTTGGATGCTTTATCTTATTTATCTGCAAATGCCCTATGTTCTGATTGCCATGTGAATTGTCTTGTCCATGCAATGCCCATCCATCCCTATGCCTACCACACTCGAATCTTACTGTTTACTGCTATTGTTACTACTGTCTTTACTTTACTACTGCTATTACTTTACTATTTCTACTACAAAACTGTTGCTACTGATAAACTAATGTGAGTATGATTGTTTCCAGGTGCAGCTGAATTGACAACTCAGTTGTTAAGGCTTATAAATATTCTTTGGCTCCCCTTGTGTCGAAACAATAAATTGGTTTTCACTTCCCTCGAAAATACTGCGATACGCCCCCTATACTTCTGGGTCATCAAGACTATTTTCTGGCGCCGTTGCCGGGGAGCATAGCTTTATTTATCAAGTTCACTTGGATTCATTATTATTCACTGCCATCCATCCATCCATCATGGGTAAGTCTCGTGATGGCAAGGTTCCTATTTTACCATCCACTACAAGAAGAGGTACGGCTCTGAACACCTCTGTTGCTCTTGATTCACCATATGTTATGAGTAAGCTCGTTACACCACCACACACACATGCTACACACACTGCTACTACTACTGAATTTGAAACTTCTGATACTTATGATACTGCTTCTACTGTGCTTGATAAGAGTGGTTCATTAGGTCCTTTCCTAGATGCTACGATTGCTAGAACTATAGCTGGAAATACTGAAACTCCTAATAAAGACACTACTACACCTGTTAGTTCACCTGAGTCTAGTGAGAGTTATGATATTGAAGACGGTTATGTTGAGATGACCGATAAATTTATTAAAGAATGTAAAAATACCCATGATAGGAGCGCTGCTAAGAGTCTCCTTGAGAGGCGTACTATTAGACCCAAATTGTCTCCTATTGCTAAGTTTGCTGCATCTCCCATAAACATTAAAGATAAAGACTATGATTTCTCTCTTGATCTATCTTACATAGCTATTGTTGAGAAAGAACCTTTTTGTGGGACTAAGAATGAAAGTGTGGTAGCACATATGACTGAGCTTTCTACCATGAGTGGCTTGTTTTCTGATGATATTAAGATGTGTACTTACTTTGTTGCTAAGATTTTCCCCTTTTCACTAAAAGGGGAAGCTAAAACTTGGTTTAGTAATTTACCTCCTGGATCTATTGATAGCCCTGATTGCTTGATTAGTACTTTCCTGCATAAATATTTTCCTCCTAGTGCTAGACATGCAATTTTGCAGGAACTTTTTGATTTTAAACAGGGAGAAAAAGAGATATTGCCTGAATCATGGGCAAGGTTTTGTGCTTTGATTCATGCACATGCTAGAAGTCCATTACCTAAGAATGAGCTTCTCGATATATTTTATAATGGACTAACTGAAGAATCTAGGACATACCTAGATAGTTGTGTTGATTGTGTTTTCAGGAATAGGACTCCCAAGGAAGCTGAGGAATTAATGGCTAAAATAAGCAAGAATTATGAAGATTGGACTCCTCATGAACCAGCTATACCTGAAGTAATTATACCTGAACCAACTATACCGGCACCTATACCATTATCTAAGAAGAGGGGAGTTATTGAATTGAGTGATGAAGTGATGAAGGAAGCTAAGAAATGTCTTAAGGATAAGGGAATTAAAGCTGCAGATGTCAAGAATTTACCGCCTATAGAAGAATTATGTAAGCCAATTCCCCATTCATCCACTATTGAGGTACACTCTCTCCAACTCTTTGATGAAGGTGATATCCCTTACTCTAAACCTCTTGATCAATGCTTAGAAGAATTCGATATTTTTATTGTTAAGCAAGATAATTTTAATAAAAGGGTGCAAAATCATCTAATGGAAAACACTAGAGCCATTGTTGAGTTGAAGGATATTGTGGAAAGAACCTCTAATGATGTTAAAATGCCTGTTAAACATTTTCAAATGGTTCAAACTCAAATAGATCAACTTATTAAAGTGCAAAAAGACTTGCTAGTTAATGCTGTAAAGAAAGACATGCTTATGAAATTAGAACTAGAAGTGGTGATGCTACCCAGGATCCTCTATATCCTGAGGGGCATCCCAAAATAATTGAGCAGGATTCTCAACAAGCTGAAAATAGTGGTTCTACTCGTAAGAAAAGAAAAAAGAAACATAAAACTATTGTAGAACCCTCTGAACCTGCTAAGGATCCTAATAGTATATCTATCTCTGATGCTGAAACTGAAAGTGGTAATGAAGAAAATGATGTTCCTGATAAAGAAAAAGTTGAAGAAGAACCTGAAAAGCACACTAAGAATACTAAATACACCAAAGAAGATTTTGTTGCTAAGAAACATGGTAGTGAAAGAGAGCCTTGGGTCCAAAAACCTATGCCTTTCCCCGATAAGAAACACAAGTCAAAGGAAGATGAACACTATAACAAGTTTTGTGAGTGGATGAAACCTTTATTCTTGCAAATTCCTTTGACTGGTGCTATTAAATTGCCTCCTTACTCAAAGTATATGAAGAATATTGTCTCGAATAAAAGGAAGATCCATAATGAAGAATTTTCTACTTTGCTTGCTAATTATTCCTTTAATGGTAAGGTTCCAAAGAAACTTGGAGACCCAGGGATTCCAACTATTCCTTGCTCTATTAAGAATAGTTATGTTAGAACTGCTTTGTGGGATTTGGGAGCTGGAGTTAGTGTTATGCCCTTCTCTCTCTACAAGAGACTTCAACTTGAAAAACTAATACCAACTGATATATCTTTGCAAATGGCTGATAAATCTACCACTATCCCTGTTGCTATATGTGAGGATGTACCTATTCAAGTGGCTCATAATTGCTTGATATTAACTAATTTTGTTGTGCTTGAAATGCCTGAAGATGATAATATGTCTATTATTCTTGGGAGACCTTTTCTTAATACCGCAGGAGCTGTTACTAATTGTAATCAAGGAAAGGTGACCTTTAATGTTAATGACAAGGAGCATACTGTCTATTTCCCCAAGAAGATTGACAGGACTTATGGTTTGAATTCAATTGAACATGTTGAGGGCATTCAAGTTGGAGAAATATATTGTCCCATACCAAGAGAAAATTTGAAACTATTATGATTGGGATCATTGCTATCAAAGTTGAGGTAACATAATCATTAGTGGAATACGAAGTTTTGTCTCATATGAAATTGTTTTGGTAACAAGACCTGATCAACCTTGTTAACAAAAGGATTTCATTGAACAAAACAATGTTTTCACCATGATTATCTCCGCTTACTTCTATTCTATCCATTTTAGTTTTTGCTTTCGTTTAGTTTTCTTTTCTGTTGTTAGTTGCTTGCATATTAGAGTGTCTTAGAACTTCTGTAGTTCTAGCCTTGTTTTGTCAGTGCATCATTCCAGAAAATCTGTGGGTCCCCCGATTAATCCTCCGAGAATCCCTGTTATGCATACAACCACGATCCCATGATCAGTTAGTCGTGGCACATAACAGACAAGTATCAAAGTAAACATCCAATACATAACGAATACCTGTCATACCTTATTTGCGATTATGGCTACATCGATCAAACATCAGCGGAACTTCATTAAGCGTAGAGCCCGAGCCATGCCTTAACCTATAGGCAACTGATTGGGAGAACGTCCTAGCTCACATAGTCGTCCACTTCATCTTTTTCTCGATATCTGACCAAGTTAATAGCCAGGGACAATGCCAGTGAGTACTTTGAATGTACTCGCAAACCACCTTAAGATAACAATAATAACAAGAGGATATGCATTATGGCTGTGGTAGTAGGAGGGCTTCAAGAGAGGTTCTTTTCTCAAATAGTTTCTCTTGTAGATATAGCATCTACATATCTTTGTTGAAAACTTTTGTAAACCATTTTGGAAACCTTTTGAAAAGTTTTGTAAACACTAGGATTGGGGTACCCATTTGTTCCTGTCTTCTGGTCGTCCCACGACCAAACTCCTTTCTCCTCCTTCCGACCATCCCATGGTCAATTCTAAAGCCATTTATTTTCCGAAAATCCTTTTTGAAAAAAAAACCAGCACCGCTCTACAAAAGTTTTTCCAAACCATCCATAACTGCGGACACGGCTATTCGAATAGATTTACGCTCTGCAGAGGTTGCGCACTTTACCCACACCATTCGGGTACACTACCCTGATCTACACCGATTGTGGGTCGAGTAACCGATCAAGACTCTCCGGATGCCCACTCCAATATAAGTGCCTACCCTATGAGTGTTGTTCCCCTCAACACTGGGATGCCCTATATAGTTCACAGCCAACTGGAGCGCTTTTTCCACTTCTCAAGTGTGCACTTTCAATGAGGGGCTCATAGTAATGCGTGGAGGTCAGTAAACCCTTCGTTCCTTCTCCAGGTTGATGTCTCACATGGACCCTTCAGGAGAAGGCCCACCCTCCAGGGAGTTTCATCCCTTGTAGTAGTTACGAGGCAGCTTATACCAGAATAGACAAACATCAAATCCACCCCTGTCCTATTCCAGAGTAATGTGGTTGCATAGGGTTAAGTTGTTATAGCAAAACTGCAAAGAACCGGGTGCGTTTTTGTAAACCTTTTTCCTCCAGCTTTTCTTCAGTATTTTGTAAAACAAACCCCTTTTTCTTTCTCAACATCTCTTGGGAGGTCCCACCGAACCAAGGTTTTATCATAAAACATTTGGTAAAACTTTTTCCGGGTCTTCCCATCCTCTAGCTTTTCTTTGGCTAAAACAGGGTCTCCAAAAGGGGGTATGGTGTGTTACCATCTACCATACTAGGGACAAGTAGGTATCATCGAGAGGATTGTACTTAGTAGTACCATTGAGTAATGGTTTGGAGGAGCCAAGCCACTACCAGATATACATCATCATATAGTAAAACAATGCAGTTTTCATAAAACAGTACATAAAACGTGCATAAGTAAAACAGTAGGACAAGGCTTATGAGCAAGAAGGTGGCTTGCCTAAGATCAGTAATATGGCATAATTTTCTCTGGACTTCTTCTTAGAATACTCATAATAACCAATAATAATAACCAACTTCTTCTGGTCTCCGATATGATCGCATCTATCGTTGATATGGATCACATGCAAGCAAACAAATGACACAATCAACACCAGGCATACAAAAATCAATACATACAACAAGCAATGAAAAATACAAGTTTTCAAATCAGTAGGTCTTAGGAAGAATGGATTTAATAAGATTGGCATTGTCTTGGAAACATGGAAGAAAATCCCTTAGGATTTATAGTCTAGAAACTACCTAAGAGATGGGTTTTGGACCAAGACCATATCCTGTATGACCTCATTTTATAAAAATGGTACCATAAGATAGGTATTGACAAAATGAAGCCAGCCAAAGTGGTTTCACTATTTTATCAATCTCCCTTGATTTATAAAGCATTTTCTAGTGATTAAAACTCTAGTTTTAGGAAATAATTCACCAGAAATGTTCTGTACGTCCAAAAATTATTTCCTTGGATGGTTAGGTAGGGTTTGCTATACTTATTCCTTGAGAGTTGTAATCATGTCAATTTATTAAACAGAATGCCCTCGAGAAATTCCCAAAGTCAATTCTATATCTGATTTGTCTTTTTCACCAGATTAAATCTACAGAAGTTTTTGAGTTGATTACAAGGGAAAATGGTAGGCATTTAGAATACCTTTCTGTAGAAATTGGAATAAGCCTTTTTGGATTTGTAGAGCTACTGTGATGATTTTTCTAGTGAATTAACTAAGCCTAGAACAGATTAATTCATGATAAATCCACAGGGGCTTAGAAAATTATGGACTCCTGGGGTTTGACATATATTGGTATGCAAGTGTACAGGGAGTTGGAATCAGGTCAATATCAACTTTGGTTTGACCTAGGGAATTTTCTAAAGGCTGAAAAGGCTTGCTTTTGTTATTTCTGCCACAGGAAAAATGCAACTCAAGTGGATATGGGATCAAGGCTCCTAGATGGGAGAAAGGAATATCTACCAGATACAATTGGATTTATTCCATTTAGTTTATAAAACTTGCTAGGGATTTTATTTAGTGCAAATGATACTTGTTAGTAGATTAATTGCCAATAAATAATGAAAATTATTTTTGTTAAAAGACCAGTCCTGCATGTTGCACAAACCACTCATGAACATGATAAAAAATAGATCTAGGTAAGAAGTATTACTTTCCATTTTTATTTGCATTTAAACCAACAGGTAATCTTGCAGATCTGGAAAATACAGGAAAAAGGAAAAGAAAAGGGGCTTCGTGGGCTAGATCTTCCCCGACGTGGGCCGCACAACGCAGGTCCAGCCCATCTGGGGCGAGGCTGCACACGGGAGAGGGCTTTCGAACCCGACAGGTGGGGCCCGCCTGCCAGTGAGAGCGGGAGGGCGAAGGGGTATGGCGCACTGCTGGCCATTTGATCTAGGCGCGATGGACGGCCTCCCGTCGTCGTCCCCACATTGGTTCTGGCGGCACGGCCAAAACCCTAACGACGGCGGGCAGGGAGACAGGAGCTTACCAGATGCTCGGGAGGCGTCGGTGAGGCTGCAAGCGGACGCGGCGCACCGTGACGAGTCTAGAGTGGGGCGGCAAGGCGGTGCTCGCTTCAGGAAGGGTGCTCGCGCGACGGTGGCCAAGAGGGACTCGTCGGAGCTCGATGATGGATCTGTGTATGGCGCCAGAAAAATGCTGGAGCGGTGTTGATGTAGAGCTCGTTGGGAACCCCAAGAGGAAGGTATGATGAGCACAGCAGCAAGTTTTCCTCAGTATGAAACCAAGGTTTAATCGAACCAGTAGGAGCAATGAAACACCCCAAAGGTGTTACTAGCTGAGCTTTGGCAGGGCGCACTACCGGTGCTAGTAGCAACGTGGAGACCTGCACAACACAACCACAGAACTTTGTCCCCAACTTGCGATGAGGTTGTCAATCTCACCGTGTTTTGCGGAAAACAAAGGATTAAACGTATCGAATGGAAAGAAGTAATAGTTTGCAGAAAGTAAACACAAAACAATAAACAGTTTATAGATTGTATGTAAAAGACAAGGACCGAGATCCATAGTTCACTAGAGGTGGCTCTCCTTAAGATAGATAACATGCTGGGTGAACAAATTACAGTGGGGCAATTAACAAACATCGAGAAAGCAATACATGCATATACTAATCATCTTGACTCCTTTGAGATTCAATTGGGCATTACAACATTATACATACTCCACCATCCAACTGCATCTATGACTAATAATCCACCTTCAGGTTATCATCCGAACCCCCTCCAGTATTAAGTTGCAAGCAACAGATTATTGTTTTACGAACTACGTGTAAAGTAAACAATACGATTGTTCTATGAACAAAGGATTGTTGTTTTCTCCCTAGTAGCAACAGCACATCTAGTACCTTAGAGATTTCTGTCACTTCCCCAGATTACCAGAGGCATGAACCCACTATCGAGCATAAATACTAACTCTTGGAGTTGCTAGCATCTACTTGGCCAAGATAGCTACTAACAACGGAAAGCATGCAAGATCACAAATAACAAAGACATGATAGAATCAATAATCAATCTGAAATAGCATCTCAATATCCATCGGATCCCCGCAAACACAACATGCAGAATTACAAATAGATGATCTTGATCATGAACGGAGCTCACAAGATCTAGACATGAAAGCACAAAGGAGGAGAACCAGCCATCTAGCTACTACATGGATCCTTAGTCCAAGGATGAACTACTCACGCATCACACCGGAGGCTTGCATGGTGATGAAGAAGGCCTCCAGGGTGAATTCCCCTCTCTGGCAGGGTGCCGGGAAGAGCTTCAGAACCCTCCCGATCTAGGGATGGAGATAACGGCGGCTACAGACTCTTTCGTGGATTTTTGATCGGGCACTTAGGGTTTTCGTCCCGAGGGCATCTTATAGGCGGAAGGGGAGACCGAGGGGGTGCCAGGGGCCACCACACCACCCCCTGGCCGCGCGGGCCAAGCCTGGCCGCGTGGCCAGGTGGTGTGGCCGGCCTCTGGCCCCTCTCCATCTCGTATTCTGGCATCTGATGACTTCTGGAAAAATAGGCACTTTGGCTTTTGTCCCGTCCAATTCCAAGAATATTCATTTTCTGACTTTCCTGGAACCAAAAATAGCAGAAAACAGGCAGCTGGCACTATGGCTCTTGTTAATAGGTTAGTCCAAGAAATCATATGAAAAGTACTCCAAAGTTGGAACAAAACACAAGAAAGTGGATAAAACCAAGCATGGAACATCAAAAATTATAGATGCATTTGCAATGTATCAACATCCCCAAGCTTAACTCCTGCCCGTCCCCAAAGTTGGAACAAAACACAAGAAAGTGGATAAAACCAAGCATGGAACATCAAAAATTATAGATACATTTGCAATGTATAAACATCCCCAAGTTAACTCCTGCTCGTCCTCGAGTAGGTAAGTGATAAAAAGAAAGAATAATTTTTTAGGTGACATGCACCATCAAAGACTTGATCAAAGTATTTGTAAAACATTCAAAGCTGGGATCATAGTACTTCAATCATAACATGAAAGACAAAGTTCTAGCGACAAGCAAAGAAACTATGATGCAACATGAAAAGGCACAAACAAAAGATTCATGAATAAAAATGCTTTGCAAGACGTTTGTTTGTTTCACATAAATAAAACATTGCATAATAGTATTCAGCTTGTCCCTCATAGAGTAGCAAATATAAATGCATAGGACACCTTCAAAGTTCATAAGAGTGACTAGATACAAATGGTTTAAAACAAGCAATATCAAGTTATGCATCAATCAACTAGTCTTGGGACAATGCACATAGAACTAAGAATGGCCACTATGCTCTCAAAGTAGGTGCATAAAGATAGAAAGTGGAGACTCAATGTAATGGTGGAAGAAAGGCCTTTTTATAAAAGGAAGTAGGGATTCAAGTCTCATAAAGAGCTTCAAAAAATTATGGTACTTATAGCTTTCAGCTCTCATTGCCCCTATCATAAGCATCTTGAAGTGATTAAGGTTAAAGTGAACAAACTATGGTGTACATGCTTGACGAAGTATAAGTTAGAAATCTCATGTCCCTTGTATATGAGGGCCGCTCCTCATGCTACTCAAGTTTAGTCACCGGTAAGTTCTTGTCATCATAAGTACATGTGTATCATAGAGAACCGCCAACGGGGTACCCCTTGCCCGATGATACGGAAGAATCCCCATATCAAAATGACAAGGCAAGCAGACAACGAGCATCTTAGCATTCTTCTTATTTACCATGGGAATATGGTGCTTTTTTCTCTCTTTCCTCTTTTCATAATCTCATTTTTTTCTCTTTTCTCTTTTTTCTCAATATAGGACTCTTTTTTTATAAGAAGAATGTTTCATAGACAGCTCATTATGGTTACGCTGCAGGTTTCCACCATGTCAGCATGGATTAGACCAGCGGTCCAGGCGTTTCTCTAACACATATACATAACTCCATGGACTTACAAGCTCCCCTTTCATTTCACACCGACGACATCCATATACAAAAGAGCATGATATCAACTAGGTACAAGTACCAAGTGCAATGTTGAAAGCGTTCCCCATGAAAGCATGGTTCTGCTAATTCCCAACAAATAAGTGCAAGCATATACAACATAGACGACACAATGGTTCAAGTTTATTAAGGGCAAGAAAAGTAAAGTGTGCCATCAAGTTCGTGAGAGCTTTAATCACTAGTTTTCTCATAACAAGTTTAATTTGGAAGGTAAAAAAAAGCATGAATATACTTGGAATAGCATAAGCTAGTAGGTAGGTATGGTGGAATCTTTGGAATAACTTGGTTTAGGGAGTTGGATGCATGAGTGGAACTCATACTTGGTTGTGGAGGCTAGCAAAAGACTGGGAGCGATAAACTAAGAGAGCAATAATGGCCATAATCATGCAGAGCGACAAAACACCATTGATCAAAGCATAAAGTGATACTACAAGTTGAAAACTAAAGGATCATAAAGGCTATGGTGACTTGAGATAGTCATAACATGGTGCGAGCATGTGCCAAGTCAACCCAAACAAAGCATCAAAGGAGAATACCACTGTATTATGCTTTAATATGCTAAAACAACGCATGATTCATCCAAGGCACATTAAGAAATATCAATTGTTTATAACAAGTCATGCTACATCAAAGAATACTAAGCATAAAGCCAAAACAATATCATGAATGGCATGACAAAGCATAAGCCACAGTCAAAAACGAGCTCTTTTTACCACATAAGCATGAACTTTCCTACTCTTTTCCAAACCAAACCAAACCAAACCAAACTATTTGCAAACCAATGGATGAAAGAGGGGGTCCAACCAACTTATTCAGAAAACTAAGCAAACCAAGGCAAAAGAAAAACCAAAACGAAAATGAAAAAGAAGACGCTCCAAGGAAAACACAACTGTGCATGAAACAATAAAAATGAAGCGTTTGGAAGAAACCTGGGATTTTTATTGATGAAGAAGGGGATGCCTTGGGCATCCCCAAGCTTTGACGCTTGTACTTCCTGGATATTTCTTGGGGTGACACGCGTGGCATCCCCAATCTTGAGCTTTAGTCCATCCTTCATCTCATTACTCATTCCTTCCATACATCTGAAATTTTTCCTTCATACAAAACTTCACACAATCTTTATTAGCAACATTAGTGCACTCAAGATAAATAAGTCTTAAGGTTCAGTTCTAACACCAAATAAACTTCCATTAGAACAATAGCTACTATATCACTTCCCGCAAAAAGCTCAATTCCCCAAAAGAACTAAAAAAGGAACCAACAAGAAGCAAATGCAGAAAATGGCAGAAATCTGTCAAAACAGACCAGCGGGTAAAGACGAATTTTTTCGAAGACCTTCTGTTGCTCAAATCAAAAAGTGTTGAACTAACAAAAGTTGGATAACAACCTGGGGCAGAAGCACAAAACTTCACGCCTCAAAAAGACGTTCAGAGATTTTACACGAATTATTACGGTGAAGCACAGAAATCTGTTTCGGGACAGCAACTTTCGCAATCATTACTTCTCTCTCATTAGAGGTTACTCTTGGCACAAAAAGCAAATAAAATGGATAAGGAGCGGTTATTACAGAGGTAATAACTTCCAAGACTCATCTAAAACATTTGGGTTATCTCCCAATAAGTACTTTTATTTAACGCCTTTAAGTTAGGCATAAGAAGCAAGAAAAAGAATCAAGTGTTCTCAAATGAAGACGCATTAAGACCAAATTTTGTTTTCATAGGAGAAGCAAAAGAAATCTTTTCTCTCTTCTTAGGGAAGTGTTCTATACCTTTCTTGAGTGGGAGTTGATATTTAATGGTGCCTTCTTTCATATCAATGATGGCACCAACAGTTCTAAGAAAAGGTCTTCCCAAAGTAATAGGACAAGAAGCATTACATTCAACATCCAAAACATAGAAATCAACGGGGACATAAGCATTGTTAACCATAATAAGAACATCATTAAGACTCCCCGTGAGTTTCTTTTTAGCATTATCATCAAGTGGTACATTCAAATAACAATCTTCAAGTGGAGGCAAATCAAGCATATCATAAATCCTTCTAGGCATAATAGAAACACTACTATCAAGATCACATAAAGCTTTGAAATCAAAGTCATTCACTGTCATATTAATGATGGGTTCCCAACCATCTTCTTGTTTTATAGGAATAGAAGCTTTATGTTTCATCTTTTGTTCTTTAATCTTTATGAGAGCATCAGTAATGTGTTTTGTAAAGGCCATGTGCATAACACTAGCATTAAGACTTTTAGCAAGCTTTTGTAGGAACTTAATAACTTCAGAGATATTGCAACCATCAAGATCAAAATCAAATTTATCATCTAAAGTAGTAGAACTATTACTAGCCTCAACACTAGTGGTGTTGATAGTAGAAACACTAATGTTTCTAGCAATTTCATCTTATCTTTCCCACTTAGCATGTAATTCAGCTAATAGTCTAACATTTTCATCAATTCTTACTTGTATAACATTAGTAGCTGCAAAGGGATTATAATTAGTTTCAGGTTTAGCAGCCATTTTATTAATCAATGAATATTGAGCTTCAGACAAAGATGATATATTTCTTTCAGCATTAGAGAGTTTCAATTGTAAACTAGAAATTTCCCTATTTAGACTCTCAAGTTGATGGCTAATGTTCTTCAAAATGATAGATTGTTCCTCCATAGTTTTAGTGAATAGTTTATTTTGCTCATATTGCATTTGCATGAAGTTTTTAGTGGCTCTTTCAACTTCTAAAATTCTTCCTTCACTAGGTAATCCAGGTTTACCATTATAGCCATAAGTATTATTAGGAGGGTAGGGCCTATAATTGTTATTACCATAAGCATCGTTGCCAAAGTTGTTATTTCTTATGAAGTTCACATCAACTTGCTCTTCTTGAGCAACCAAAGAGTCTAAAGGAACATTATTTGGATCAATATGGGCTTTCCCATTAACAAGCATAGACATAATAATATCAATCTTATCACTCAAGGATGAGGTTTCCTCAATAGAATTTACCTTCCTACCTTGTGGAGCTCTCTCAGTATGCCATTCAGAATAATTAACCATCATATTGTCCAGAAGTTTTGTTGCAGCACCCAAAGTGATGGTCATAAAGGTACCTCCAGCAGCAGAATCCAATAGGTTCCTTGAAGAATATTTCAATCCTGCATAAAAAGTTTGGATGATCATCCAAGTAGTCAGTCCATGAGTGGGACAATTCTTTACCAAAGATTTCATTCTTTCCTAGGCTTGAGCAACATGCTCATTATCAAGTTGTTTAAACTTCATTATTTCACTTCTCATGGATATAATCTTAGCAGGAGGATAGTATTTTCCAATAAAAGCATCTTTGCATTTAGTCCAAGAATCAATACTATTCCTAGTTAAGGAATTCAATCATTCTTTAGCTTTTCCTCTCAAAGAGAAAGGAAACAATTTCAGCTTAATAATATCACCATCTATATCCCTATGCTTTTGCATCTCACAAAGTTCAACAAAGTTATTTAGATGGGAAGCAGCATCTTCATTACCAATACCAGAAAATTGTTCTCTCATAACAAGATTGAGTAAAGCAGGTTTTATCTCAAAGAAAGTATCTTCAGGCACAGGTGGAGCAATATGTGTGCTCATAAAATCATTGTTGTTGGTGCTAGTTAAGTCACACAACTTAGTGTTTTCAAGAGTAGTCATTTTTTGGGTTTTCAAATAAGAAAGCAAACTAGTAAAACTAATTTTGTGTGTGTTTTTGATAACAAAACAAGCAAACAAAGCAAAAAGAAAACTAAGCAAAACAAAAATAACAAAGTAAAGAGATTGGTTATGAGGGACTCCCCTTGTGAAGATGTCCTTAACTCCCCGGCAACGGCGCTAGAAAAATGCTTGATGGCTCAATGCACGGCGCCCAGAAAAGTGCTGGTGCGTGGTTGATGTAGAGCTTGTTGGGAACCCCAAGAGGAAGTTATGATGAGCACAGCAGCAAGTTTCCCTCAGTGTGAAACCAAGGTTTAATCGAACCAGTAGGAGCAATGAAACACCCCAACGGTGTTACTAGCTGAGCTTTGGCAGGGTGCACTACCGGTGCTAGTAGCAACGTGGAGACCTGCACAACACAACCACAGAACTTTGTCCCCAACTTGCGCGAGGTTGTCAATCTCACCGTGTTTTGAAGAAAACAAAGGATTAAACGTATCGAATGGAAAGAAGTAATAGTTTGCAGAAAGTAAACACAAAACAATAAACAGTTTATAGATTGTATGTAAAAGACAAGGACCGGGATCCATAATTCAGTAGAGGTGGCTCTCCGTAAGATAGATAACATGCTGGGTGAACAAATTATAGCGGAGCAATTAACAAACATCGAGAAAGCAATACATGCATATACTAATCATCTTGACTCCTTTGAGATTCGATTGGGCATTACAACATTATACATAGACCACCATCCAACTGCATCTGTGACTAATAATCCACCTTCAGGTTATCATCCGAACCCCCTCCAGTATTAAGTTGCAAGCAACAGATTATTTCTTTATGAACTGCGTGTAAAGTAAACAATACGATTGTTCTATGAACAAAGGATTGTTGTTTTCTCCCTAGTAGCAACAACACATCTAGTACCTTAGAGATTTCTGTCACTTCCCCATATTACCAGAGGCATGAACCCACTATCGAGCATAAATACTAACTCTTGGAGTTGCTAGCATCTACTTGGCCAAGATAGCTACTAACAATGGAAATCATGCAAGATCACAAATAACAAAGACATGATAGAATCAATAATCAATCCAATATCCATCAGATCCCCGCAAACACAACATGCAGAATTACAAATAGATGACCTTGATCATGAATGGAGCTCACAAGATCTATACATGAAAGCACAAAGGAGGAGAACCAGCCATCTAGCTACTACATGGATCCGTAGTCCAAGGATGAACTACTCACGCATCACACCGGAGGCTTGCATGGTGATGAAGAAGGCCTCCAGGGTGAATTCCCCTCTCCGGCAGGGTGCCGGGAAGAGCTTCAGAACCCTCCCGATCTAGGGATGGAGATGACGGCGGCTACAGACTCTTTCCTGGATTTTTGATTGGGCACTTAGGGTTTTCGTCCCGAGGGCATCTTATAGGCGGAAGGGGAGACCGAGGGGGTGCCAGGGGCCACCACACCACCCCCTGGCGCGGGCCAAGCCTGGCCGTGTGGCCAGGTGGTGTGGCCGGCCTCTGGCCCCTCTCCGTCTCGTATTCTGGCATCTGATGACTTCCGGAAAAATAGGAACTTTGGCTTTTGTCCCGTCCAATTCCGAGAATATTCATTTTCTGACTTTCCTAGACCAAAAACAGCAGAAAACAGGCAGCTGGCACTATGGCTCTTGTTAATAGGTTAGTCTAAGAAATCATATGAAAAGTACTCCAAAGTTGGAACAAAACACAAGAAAGTGGATAAAACCAAGCATGGAACATCAAAAATTATAGATACATTTGCAATGTATCACTCGACGCCGCAGCACCCAGGACCCGCTGCCTGCCGAAAATAAGGGCATGGTTAGAAGCAGGGGATCAAGGGGAATCCAGCAGTGTGACATGCAGAGGGGGAAATATGGGGAGGAGGGATCCGAGAGCTCTTTCTCTCCTTCTCTCGGGCAGGTCAAGGCAGGGGAGAGGGAGTGGTGCTCGGGGGAGGTGAGTGGGAGTGGGAGGGAGCAAATGAGGGGTAGAGGGAGGCGCGGGGTGGCCTCTGGCCTATTTATCTCGGGCTGGAGTAGCTCATGGTGGGCTAGGACCATGGACGGCTTGGAGGGATCGAGGTGGCCATCCATTGGGCATCAGGGGTGGTAGACAGGTGAGGTGGGGCCAGGGACACGACTAGAGGGAGATGGAAGGTGTGCTGGAGCTGCTGTTGCTTTTAGGGTCAAGATTTAATAGATATGCCATATCTCTCTTTCTCTCTTTCCAAGAGAAAAAGACAAGGGGAGGGCAGATGCTACATTGCACTTTGACCAGAGGGGTTCATGGTGCTGGAGAGGGGTGCTAGAGAATCTTTGATAAGGATTTGAGTTGATTTAGCTCAAGTGTATTGCTAGTTTGCCAAGTTTGATCAAAAAGATAGTTATGAAGGAAGTTTGATAATTTGCATGTGGCAAGGTGGTAATATGGTACTGGTAGGTATATGAAGTCGAGGTAGCTCTCTAGGATTTGTTTTAGATTTTTCTAAGAATTTAAAGTCCACTTAAGACCATTTATTCAAAGACTGCAGAAGTAAAGTATTGGAGCTCATTCGATATTTTTACATTGGACCTTTTTGGATTTGGATGTGAGGTGGTCCCAAATGTGAATACACACTTAGGAAAATTTTCCCAAGATTTATTGTGGATTAAAAAGTATTTAAAGCAATTATTATTCCATTTCTGCCATTTTAGAAAATAGGCAAAAAGAAATAATAAGGGATATCAAAAATATTTATCTTTGGGATGGGAAGGTAGGGTATGATATATGGATCTCAATTGAGCTAAAAGTTTGGGAAGTGCTTTGACAAAAACCAAACTTTCCTTTGGGAAAGGAGTTTTGGAGATTTTGTCTATTGAAGAGATCAATTAGATTTGGAGCCATAATAATTATGGATAATATTTGATAAATCTTGATGATCAAGGTATATGATATAGACAAGGTTTAACAAGCATTTGCAATCTTGGGATTAGGGAATCCAAGTTGATTTTGGTGGAAACTAGAGGAATCTCGGGTAAGATTGTTTTCATACCACCAAATCCTTGTTGGATCTTGGTGGAGCTCAGATCTCCCCTTGGGGCATGGGATAGATGGATAGTTAGACCAAGTCATATTGATGATCATGGCAGAAGGAATTTGGATTGCTTACATTTGAGGTGGTCTGGAAGTGATGGCAAACTTTGTTGAAAATAAGGCTGCCATACCAGATGAGTCATGATGCCTTATAAACCATGTGGGTTTAAGAAGCACAAAGATCTACTTGGAACAAGTGAAGTAGATGTTGATAGACCTATATTATTAGAACACAACCATGCAAAGAGTTGGTCCAGAGAAGGTTGGATGATGGTGTGAGCTTCTATCAAAGTAGGCATCTTGATTAGATTTGCAGGAAAAGTTATTTTCTTGCCTGCAAAACCATCAAGAACAAGTGGGTTGGAGGATGATCTAACCAAGGTAAAGAGTGGGCCTTGGTAGTCCTTAGGATGGTTAACAAGATGGTTCAAATAAATTTTCAAAGATGCATAAGGGTTGAGAAAAGGAGACACTCAAAAAGGTGATGTTGAAACAGATTCCAGACTTAGTCCAATTTGGCAGTTTTGAGGATTTTGACTAGAGTATGAGAGGGGATGTTTTTGATGGGTTGCAAGGTACCCAAGCATCATCAATTGGATGATGTTGAAGTGTAGATTTAGTAGGAAGGATCCTTTCTTGATATTGGTCTTCATTGACTTGGAAGCTTCTAGAAGGGATCACTTCAGAAGGGATCTGGTTAGGGATTTTAGATGATCACCTAGTAGCTAGAGATCAAATCCAGGTTTGTATTCTTGATTAGGGTGTGATGATTTGGAAACATCTTGATCCTAGTGATGAGCTCCTAGAGTAGCTCATACTATTTCTAAGCAATCAAGTCAAACAACAGATCAAGGTAACTCAATCTTACAAACAAATCAACTACTACTAGGGTTACCATCAAGCCTGGCTTGAGGGAAGGTTGGGTATTTTGAAAAGGTTGGAGTTTGAATAAGATGAAAGTCCTTGGTATCTCTACCAAGAGTATAATTCAAAAGCTTTAAAAATAGGTTTTGGGAAACCTAGAGAGAAGAGTAGTTGAAGGTACTGTCTTGAAAACATAAGGAGATAATATTCTATAGCTCTCCATGTTTGATCAATAGAAACTACTAAAATAGTTGGTTTGCAAAGGCTTCTTTGCTCAGGTTTTGAAATGCTAGAACATTTGAGAATATGGAAATTAAGCCAAGACAGTTTTTGTTAAATAACTTTTTGACAAGTGATGTTGAGGTAAGGAGTATATCTTCTAATACACAATCATAAGCATAAGCATAGTCAAACAACAGGCAAACACTTCATCAATAAACAGGAAAAAGTTTTTGTTCCCCCTGATTTTTGCATTCTGGATAACTAAACAGGGTTGCTGGAATTGGGATGTTACAATTGCTAGCCTTCACTTACACTAAGTATGTCTTACTCGTGTTTCCAACTCCCTAAAACCAAATATTGCCAAAAGTGTCCACCATACCTACCTATTAGCATCATTTGCTATTTCCATGCATATTCAATATGCCTTATTTTCTTCTGAATAAAATGTTTGCTTGTTATGAGAAAGTTAGTTAGTAAAGCTCTCACGAACTTGATGGCACATTTTATTTTCTTGCACTTAATAAACCTGAACCATTGTGTCCATCTTTGTTGCGTATATGCTTGCGCTTTATAAGTTGAAGTTAGCAGAACCATGTATCATGGGGACACTTTCAACATTTCACGGGCACTTTGTACCCTGTTGATATCATGATTCTTTTGCTTATGGATCCTGGCGGTGTGAAATAAAAGTGGAACTCGTAAGATCATGGAGTTTGTGTATGTGTGTTAGAGAAACGCCTGGGCCGCTAGCCTAAGCCATGCCTAATCATGGTGGAAACTTGCAGCATAACCATAATGAGCATTCTATGAAGCATCCTTAATAAAAATCTATGCACATAGTAAATAAAAAGATCGCTGAGATGCTCATTGCTTGCTTGCCTTATCATTTTGATTATGGGATAGCTCTTGTATCATGTGCAAGGGGTACCCCGTTGGCGGTTCTCTATGATACATATGTACTTATAATTACAAGAGCTTACTTGTGACTGAAGTTGAGTAGCATGAGGTCCGGTACTCGTAAGTAAGGGGCATGAGACTTTAGCTTATAACTTGTCAAGCATATCCTCTTAGTTGTGTCACTTTAACCTTAACCACTTAAAGATGCTTATGATAGGGGCAATGAGAGCTCAAAGCTAACGAGTACCATACTTTCACCATTTGGAAGCCTTTCAAACTTTTCAAGACTTGTTCATTTCCATGTTGAGTCTCCACACATTCTTTGAGCACCTTCTTGAGAGCATAGTTGTCATTCTTGGCGTAATGTGCTTGTCTCAAAACTTGATTAATTGTGTTATGACTTTGATGCTTGTATCGTTGATATCTTTACTTCTAGTCTTCACTTGAACTTCAGAGGTTCCTTGGCATTCACAATAAAAAGGCAAGCGAGATACCACTTTATCATACCTTGTTATGAGCATTGTAATGTTGCTTATGTTTATGTTGCATGCTACTTATTATTTTTGAGTTGGAATCTTTTCATATCTTGCAGTACCTATTAAGTAAACTTAGTTGCATACTCCTTTTATGAATTGTCTAAGTAGTTGATCACATGCTGAGACTATATACATCATATGAAGCAAATGTGTTCGTGAAAGTTTCTTTTATCGCACTCAGTTTTCAACTGAATTGCTTGAGGACAAGCAATAAGCTAAGCTTGGGGGGAGTTGATACGTCCAAAATGTATCTACTTCCCCGAACACTTTTGCTATTGTTTCTCCTCTAAACTTGTGTGATTTGGATGCAACTAATACAGACTGACGCTGTTTTCAGTAGAATTGCCTTGGTGTCTAGTTTTTGTGCAGAAAATCAACTATCAGGAAAAATCTCGGAAAATATGCCAAAAATCCTATTTCACCAGAAGACTCCCGGAGCCAGAATATAAGACGGAGTGAGGCTGGGGCCCAGCCACACCACGTGGCCGCGTGGGCTGGGCCTGGCCGCGCCAGGGGGTGGTCTGGCCGCCCCAGACACCCCCTCGGTCTCCCTCTTCGCCTATAAGATGCCTTTTGACCTAAAAACTCTATGGGGGTTTGACGTTTTTCCAGAAGGAGTTCCGCTCCACTGCCACCACCAGATTCCATGATTCAGAACCAGAAACTCCGTTCTGGCACCCTGCCGGGATGGGGAATTGGAGGAGATCATCACCATCGCTTCTCCATCGACCATCCATGTTTCCTCCATCTATGAGTGAGTAATCCCCCGCTGTAGGCTATGAGGATGGTAGGGATTGGATGAGATTGTTCATGTAATGGCATCAGATTGTTAGGGCATGGTGCCTAGTATCTATTATTAGTGCTTTTTGACTTTGTTGCGACTTGTTATGCTTAATGCTTGTCACTAGGGCCCGAGTGCCATGATTTCAGATCTGAACATGTTATTGATTCATTATGATAGTATTGTTTATGGTCTTACCTACAAGTTGTATACACACGTTGTTGTCTGGAACCAAAGGCCCCGAAGTGACAGAAATCGGGATAACCGGAGGGAATGGCTTTGATGTGAGGATCACATGTGTTCACGGAGTGTTAATGCTTTGCTCCAATGCTCTATTAAAAGGAGCACCTTAATTGCCAGTAGTTCCCTCGAGGCCCCACTACAAACGGGCTGGCAGGACAAAAGATGTTGTGCAAGTTCTCATTGCGAGTACGTATGACTATATATGGAACACATGCTTAGGATTATCTAGTACTTGGATGCTTTATCTTATTTATCTGCAAATGCCCTATGTTCTGATTGCCATCTGAATTGTCTTGTCCATGCAACGTCCGTCCATCCATCCCTATGCCTACCGCACTCGAATCCTACTGTTTACTGTTATTGTTACTACTGTCTTTACTTTACAACTGCTATTACTTTTGTACTATTTCTACTACAAAACTGTTGCTACTGATAAACTGTTGTGAGTAAGATTGTTTCCAGGTGCAGCTGAATTGACAACTCAGTTGTTAAGGCTTATAAATATTCTTTGGCTCCCCTTGTGTCGAATCAATAAATTGGGTTTCACTTCCCTCAAAAATACTGCGATACACCCCCAATACTTGTGGGTCATCATGTAGCTCACCGCAAATTCTGAGTCACCCAATGACTCTATGCATTCTAGGAGATGCCACTGCTTCTATATATATTTGCTGAAATGACCTCGCTAGTTTATATTTGCTGAAATTCTAAGAAACACTTTGTTTGATTGCTCATTTCATTCTAGGCACACTTGTCTAATGCTTGTTTGTCCTGTTCTATAGGTTCACGAGCGACGCCATTATATCTCGCATCTGGTTCTGGGTCTGGTTCATGCTAAGTCATGACATAACTATCCTCTACAATATGTAGTTCATTCGTGGTTTGCATTCCTGCTCTACAAGTTCTCGTATGATGCGGTTATAATTTCTATCTGGTTCATTCTTCGCTATGACAGTAACTACATGCCATTTTGTGGCTCAGTGCAAATTTCGAGTCACCCAATGTCTCTTGCATTTTAGGGTATAGAACTGCTTCCATATATATTTGTTGAAATGACCTAGCTAGTTTATATTTGCTGAAATTCTAAGCCACACACACACACATTTTTTGATTGCTCGTTTCACGGTAGGCATACTTGTTTAATGCGTGCTTGCTTGTCCTGTTTGTTTGACGTGTTGGTCAATAATTGAACCATTGACCAGTTGTAAACTCCAGTTCATAGTTCCTATCATATAGTTCAAATGAGTAGTTTGTCTTGTTTGATATATTAACTTGTTATTACTTAGTTTCATACTGCAATTATTGCTATCGCTGCCAAAGAGGGGACCATGAGATCATGTCTTCTCCAATGTAGCTATCACACTCAAAGGAAGATGTAGGTGATCGATTGAGAAAACAAATTGAGGACTCTGTTATCAACTTCATTGTCAACTGAAATACCGATTTTTCCCCTTGAGAGTTGATAATATGTAATAATTTTAAGAAGCTTATAACTGATGTAATATCTAGATAACTCGCGTAGGCTATATAGGCATTTAGTTGACGCTGTCCACACATGGCGGTAGTTGTTACGGTAACTACGCTAGGCAGGTTGATTAGGGAACAATACCGTACTTTGTTATTGGCCCGTCGTGTATTTGGCCGACGATGAATAGTAAAAATGTTGGATTATTATACACGTTTTATGATATTGACATGGGCTTCAGAAAGGACGAAATTGTAAAAGGTTGTAAACGTAACGGGCCGACCCGCATGTGGTAATAGACCGTAATAGTAACATGCCGTAATAGTAGCAGGCCAGAGCTGTAGCAAGCCAGAACAGAAACAACCCATTATAGTAACATGCAAGAAACTTTAAAATCACAGAATAGTAACAAGACAAAACAGTAGTGTGCCTCAATAGTAAAGGGCCGCAATAGTAAAATGCCAGAACAATGACGAGTCTGAATAGTAATGGGCCGAGAAATTTCCATACGAGGGCAGTAATATGCCGACAAATTTACTAGGCTAGAACAGTAAAGGGCCGCTTGTGGGCCTGAACAACTAAATGTCGGAACAGTAAAAGGCTAAAACAATAACATGCCAGAATAGTAACGAACCATCTCAGAGAAGGGTCATTAGTAGGCAGCCCATGATGGGATGCAATAATAATGATGGGCTGACCGCGGGCCTTAAGTGTATATAAGTGACTTGGCGCAGACTGCTAATGGGCCCCATAGTGTTGGACCAACATGGGCCTTCTGTAGGCGAAACAGAATCGGGCTTGAAATTTCACGGGCCGCAGCTGGCTGCATTTTTTGCCCATTTCAAATAGTGCAGTAAAAAACAGTAACAGACCATCTTCTTATTGGGCTCTCCTGATGGGCCAGCCCAATTAGTATTCAGCAGGCCTTGGCTGGGCCTAGCTTGTGCCATGGTTTCTATGACCGTTAACGGCGGTAACCGGCCGCTAACGGCGGCTGCCACGTGGTAGTTTGTATGACATCAGCAGTCAATGCGGCTAGCGAACAGATCTATGACGGAACAATTTTTCGTGGCTGAAGGGTGCGATCCGCCATAGTAAAAAAACCGTGGTTAATTTATTTGTGACAGGGCTTTTACCACGAAGACCATCCGTCGCGGAAGACTTTTTGGCCATGAAAAACGGGCATTCAACCACAAAAATCGTCCATCGTAAAAGCCAACTTTTCTTATAGTGGATTTTCATGTGTTGGATATCTTTTGAATACTGAGGAGCCAACATTGCTTTTTCAAAAAAAATTGATAGTGAGCACTCCATGTAGGTCATAATTCTAATTACCATCTCTATTACATTTAGTGTTTCATATTTAATGCCACTTGGTTGATTGTGCTACTTTCATAAGTAACATTCTATCTGTTTTCTTACTACATGTGTAATAGAGTATGTAACGGAGTATGCGATAGAGTATGTGAAGTCCTATGCCAAAAAATAAGTTCATAAACTGAAGAGAGTTTTTGATGTAGTACAAACTTCAGATTTTACCCTAAAAGGCCTCATTCTTCCTATTGTCAATGTAGTCGTTTTGGAGTTGACTTATTATGCTTCCTTGGTGTTAATAATTGAATCTCCCATCCATTTAGAACATTTTCCATGTATCGTTTGATTCAAAATTTGAAAAGATGACCTATTAGAGATGGTCATAAAATATATCTGCCTCTAAAATGTAAAAAATTTCAGAAAATTGTGAAATAAACTTTACATTTGTTCATTTTAGGATACCTACATAGAGTTTTCATCTTTATTTTTCCTTTTGATTTTGAATAGTTCTGAAATTCTAAGAGTTTTTAAAATTCAGATAGTATGAATAAATCTAGAGGGTCCGATTTTTTTTTTGAAACAATTGATTAAAATATTATATTTGCGTAACAAATATAGCTCATATCATAAATTTACATTGTATAGTCAATAAACTACTTATATATCTCATATCATTAATTTACTAGGTTGTCTATGACTTTTTTCTTTAATAAAATATAAAACATGTCAGATAATTCGGACTCTCTGGTTTTCGGCCTAGAGGATCCGGATTTTAGGGTATTTGTGGCAGTTATTACTTTTGGCCACCTGAAGATAAAATGACATTGGCCCTCCGGCGAGATCCATAAACATCCCCATCGGCCGCCTATCAGCCACACCGAGCTCCCCCACTGGCCAGGCAAGTTTTTCGCTCTCCTTCCAGACCTACGATGCTGTAATGCATCGATCCGAGCTACTGTAGCTCCGTCCGCTTCGACAAGACAACCCTGCATCACCGCCGCCCTCCTCGCACCAGTGAGTACCGCACTACCCCTCGATCCCCTTTCTTATTATAGAGAATGGATGTGTCTCAGTTCAATTAGAATTTGTGTTTAAGATTTGGTTAACTATAGGACATGTATATATCATATAATTAGTGGAGAATATGCGGAGAATTATTGGACATGTTGGACATAGAGTTGTTTACTAATTTTTAGAATTTTTTAATGAGCTTTAAATGGACACCACTGTGCTAGACGTCAAGAAATTGGAAGTCATCATGGACAACATTGCTGCAATGGTGCAGAAAAATTTAGACCAAAAACATGTGTGTATACAGTTCATGGTTATATATTAATTGCTAGCTATATTCAGTTATTTAAGATTTTTTATTATTGTAGTTTGTTAGTCCCTATGTATTATGTACTAGCTAGTATAGTAACTAATAACTTGTAATGTGAATTATCATGATAGGATATGGCCCGTGCCAAGTTTGCATGACTCGATGCAAGGAGTCACTATCAACATGATCACTTTTCGAAGTGTTCATCTCATACCGGGATATTTCGAGAATTCGGTGGTATATATTTCTTACAAATATTGTACCTAGCTAGAAAAGTCTGCACTGCATTAGTTAAAATTTATTAACTTAATGTTTGCTTTTTTCACAGATTGTGCCATGCCATGCAAGGACGCAATTCAATAACTTCATAGGAGGTAGTGTGCAATTCATGACTTGTGGGCATAAATACGAGATTAAAATACAAAAAGGGATAACTACGACTCGCTTGAGAGATGTAGGGTGGCGTTAGTTCATTTCCCGAAGGTCAGAATAAACACCTCCTACAACTCATCCTCCAAGTAATTCCTTCATCACGATGCCATTCGTCACCTGGTTGACAAGGACCAATGTTGAGAGGCGTCTTATGGTATGTATATTATTTGAAGACCCTACAACTATATATCTTAATTTCTTTTTGTTCTTTTGTTTCATAATTTGGTAATGATCGTGTGTTTATATAACATCACGTTATCTCACTTCTGTATTGTAGAAATTACCGCGAGACATGATTTATCAGCTTGATATCCCTAAAGATGGTTTCGTTAGACTACACATTGAATCACGAGGTCGCATCACCACCGTCAAATACAAGATGACGTATGACGACCGCGTCTCCTTTACCGCTGAAGGGTGGAAATACTTTCTCCAGATCGAGGAACTACAAATTTGACAAGCTATACTCATCACCGCGAGGTTGACGAGGCGCAGGGACCTGCACATAATGTTTATCATCAACATCATCAATGATTTGGCCTCGCTGTCAGAGTTGGGCTCGAACTCGTGCTCGTATCCATAGTGATATTTGGAGGTGTACTGTGACTTAATAAATTTGTTTTTCTTGTGTTGAAGTGGTGTATTGCTACTTTCATCTCTAAATTTGTTTTTCTAGTGACTAAATGTTAGTTGTTTAAACCTACTTATGTGAATTTGCTCCAAATCTGAATTTCACAAACAAATAGTTCTATAGTTAGTTAGAATGTTGATGCCAACTATCTCCCTTAAATGATTAAGAATTATAACCATCCCTTTGACGTCTTTTTTTTGGCGGTTTATTTTAAAGCCGTTTGAGGATAATTAATGGTGGTAATTCTGAAATTTTCGGTGAATTTTTTGTAAGAGGGCCCCTTTTCCTCTTTAGCCCTCCCCAACCCCCGGTCTATTTCAAAATTCCCCTCGACGCCGCCCTCCCCTGCCACTTTTTTGCACCGTCGCCTGTTCCTTGCCGCCGCTTCCCTCTCCGTCCGCTGTGGGGGAGGCTTCGTCGCCTCCGAGGACTCAGGGACGTCTTCTAGGTACATATGCACCCTCCCCTGGCTCTCCTCCGAGCCACCACCGGTTCCCTACCGCTCCTCCTTGTAGCCGCCATCCTCTCTGTCCACTGGGGTGAGGAAGCTCTGTCGTGTCTGTTTCCTGAGCCACTTCCCCAGATAATGCTCCCTCAATCCCCTCAATCTCATCTGAAAAATCCATAGCATTTTCCCACTTTGTGCAAGTTTAGGTGAAACCATAGTTTATATTGCATACTAAAATTGTTATGAAAAATGGCATGATTGTTTGATCTATAGTATTAGCATTGGTATAGTATTCATTTGGAAAAATTCACGAGGTTAACTCTGCTTAGAACTAAATGTTATATGCATGGTACTTGATTTGTTCATATTAGCAACATGTGTAGAAGTATGTCATATGTTTGTTGCCATCACTAGTACAAACATGTCGCTCCTCCATGTTCTTCTATTTATGTTTTCTAGATTTACAGATTCCTCGTAGATTGTTTTTGAATTTTACACCATGATAATTAAACAATTTCTATCTATTCAATAGATGAGAACCAACAATTATAATAGAATTGTGTTATCTAGCGATGACAACACAATGTCATCAAGCGAAGAGCCCGAGCCTCTATTTAGAGGTATACATGAAGAACATCAAAATTTCTGCGTTTAGTGGTATGTATAAAGATTTTATGTGACCCCAATGCAATATTCATGTGTCGCATCAGGACCCAATTTGCATGGGGGACATAGACTTTGCTAAGCAGTGCCTCTTTGGAAACAAGATGTATCTGAATGAAATGCATGTCTCCTGGCTAACGGATTATTGTGATCCCAAATATCCACTAGCTATCAAGTACTATGTCTACAAGATGACCCATTCACCTGCCGTGGAGAATAAGTGCAAAATGATATTTTTGATGATATTTGAACATGAACAAGTATATGATATTTAATTACTTAAAAAATTACAAGCATGCTAAACTTCGTTTCTTTGCACTTCCACAAACATTTGGAGCTAAGTTTACAAAGAGCCACCTCAAGAATTGCCTTGATCAATCTATTGATGTCCATATTTGCAATTGGCACATGATCGCATGAAGCCAAAGATTCTGACCATGAAAATGGCATCCAGGTCAAACAATACTATCTTGACCACTAGATGGGACAAGCTCGTGAAGTGCTTCAAGTTTTTAAAGGAACATAATTGTCGTGTTTCTGCTTCACTGGAAAAAAGAGGGAGAGCTCCATCTTTTCATTGAACATGTTCCAGGATGTTAGCTAGACTTCTTAGTATGTATGGACTGCAATTAGTAGTATGGCTAAGTTGAGGAACCAAGTATATATCGCTAAGTCGTGGAACCAAATTAGTATATATATGGGTGATTAGTTGTTATAATATTTGTCTGAATTCTTATAATATATGTGCCTGCATGCTGATTAGTGCTTCAACTAATATCTGTATAAATTTATGGCTGGTGAATCATGTACTGTATTTGAAATGTTTGTTCTGAATGATTTTGAATTATATCCTGTTGTATATTATTTAAAATATGAAATAACAACTAGAGATGACCTCTTTTCTGAACCGCCTTAAAATGAAAACTGTCTTAGAGCGGAAAATTATTTGAGATGGTCAACAAAGAAGACTGACTCATAGTGGAAATTCAATTAAAAACGGACATGAAAACAAACCGCCTCAGAGTAGGAAACGATGGAGGCGGTGGCTGAAATAAACCATCTCCGGACGGAGAAGCAATGGAGGTGGTCGTCAGTAACAGCCGTCACATGTATAAAATCGTTTAGACTCGGTCAGTAAATATATCCGTCTCTAGATCAATATTATTGGAGACAAGTGTTATTCACAACCATTTGAGAGTTTGGTACTTTGAGCCAGAACGAAAAACCGACTCACGTTAGTGCGTTCTTTGAGACCGAGTCTTCGAGGCAAAACAGGAAACCGACTCAGGCCTATGGGATTGACCGACTCTAGGTCTAAGTTCAGTACTAGTGGCTGTTGCTACACGGGCGAGGCGTTGCTGCTACAAGGGGAACCAGTGCTTGCCACAAGTGGGCAACGATGCTTGCTTGGGCAACGCCACTGCTACATGGGTGATACGCCACTGTTACACGGGCACCAGTGCTTGCTACAAGTGGGCACCACCGCTGCTACAAGGGCAAGGCGCCACCGCAACATGAGTGAGGGGTCGCATCTACAAGGGGTGCCCGGGCGTTGCTACATGCGGGCACCACCACTGATACATAGCCGAGGAGCCGCTGCTACATGGGCGAGGGTCCGCTGCTACAGGGGCACCGACGTTGCTACGAGGCCACCGATGCCGGCCACCAGCGTTGTTGTGAGGGACTACGATGGCGTATTCTCTCAGTGGAGCCGCTGCCATGGAAGGCGAGTTAAGGTGCTGCCAAGGGGAGGTAGGTGTTGCAGCCAGGGGAAGGTGGAGATGCTTCCTAGGGGCGTGGACATCGTTGAAGAGGGACACCATGATCGCCGAAGCTGGATGCCGGTTAGGGGCAAGCTAATCGTCCAACGGTGACGGGTCAGGGACTACCTGCCATGAGCGAGGACGTGAGGTTGGGAGCATGGGTTTTTCTCTGGGTTTTTTTTCCCGTACGGTCCTAATGTACACGTGTCGAACGAGGAGAGGAGCTTTCTGATCCCCCAGAGGACGTTCAACGCGATCCTATATTATATAGCTCAAATTGACGACCTCAATTACGCAAATGACTTATAAACCGGACCGGAGGGAGTAGAAGCTAGTATTGTTTTTTGTGGTACACACACCTACAAATAAGACAATAAAACCATGTTATAAATTGTCTATTTTTTTAGTATTTTCTCTACAATTAGTATCCATTCTAAAAAGGTATGTTTTTATCAATATTAAAAGGGAAAACACGTGACAAATGTAAAGCATATATAGTCTAATGGAGAAATTAGTGACTTTCAAGCATGAAGAGATCATCAAATGTTACTTTCTCTATAATTCTTTATCTTTTTTCCATCTCCCAAACGGAATTTCATTACACCCTAATTGGCCACTGTAAACACACAAATTCTACATAATAATGAGTTCAATTCCCATAGAAAACCGGCGAAAGTCTCGTTCTCTCCAAAGGAGGCAGTTTTGCTGGCATTCTCACGTTGTGCACTTATCACCTGCCCAAAATTACGGATTACAGCCTACCACTTGTCAAGCTACATTATATTTTATTTATTATGTCATTATATTTTTTTGACGGTATAATAAACTGTTTTTCTACTCCTACTATAATAACAGACGGAAAGGAATAAAGTGAGAAACCCTGAGGGCGTGGCAGGAGTCAGGACTGGCACTGCACTGGCAGAAGAGAGGAGAGAAAGGAAGCCGCAGCCCAACCCATGCCCATCCCACCCCGACCCGTTCAGGCCCGGTTGCAGCGCTAGCTAGTACAAAAGGGCCCTGAGCTCAAAGCGAGCGCACGCGCGGTGAAAGCGTAAAAGAGAAGAGAAAAAAGGCAGAAAAAAATAGAAAGGGAGGCGGCCAAGCACCCAAAAAAAAAACACCACTGCTGCTACATACGTTCCCCTCCCCTTCCTCCTCCACCGCGCCGAAACCCTCGCCGCTACCGCCGCCGCCCTCGAAACCCTCTCCGCGGCGAGGATCGCCGCTCCGCCTCCCGGTACCCGCGGCAGGGGGCACGGTACCGTCCTCCCGCGTCATGATCTCGCGCCTCCCGGCTCCGGTGCTCCGCGCCGCCCTCCAATGTGAGCCTCCCCCCTTCCCCGTCGCAACGGTTCTTCTTTCTCGATAAGGCGACCGTGCTTCCGTGCGTGCTGTAATCCGCTGTGCTCTTTTACTTCGCAAGCCCTTTCTTGCTGCGATTTTTCCTTAGCGTACGTGTTCTTGGAGGATTATTTGGGCGTGTTCTGGAGGCTGGTTTACGTAATTCCGACTTTTCGAGGCTAGGGTTCTGGAATTTATTTCATGTGTCCTTTACCTCCCGAGTTTCTTGTAAAGAATCCGCGACTTTTAAGCGCAAATTTAGAGCTAGTCCAAAGCCCGGTCTTTTTATAGTCTTTAGGCGCATTTCGCCCCAGATTCTTTTCCCTTTTATCGATGCGTTTTCCGTACGCTGGTGCTATATGCATCTGAAATTCTTGATGGCATGTGCTAAACTTTAGTCGATTTATTATGTCTGCAATTTTTCACAGAAAAAGAGGGAAGAAGGCATCCCTCTCCCTCTTTCATGGGGCAGCCAGGTATGGAGCCCCTGGAAGGGAAAGAGAACAATGTTGCTGTTCCTGACTGCAATGGCGGTTCTGCTGCTCCCCCTGCGAAGCAGCAGCAGCAGCCAGAAGGGGCGGATGCGTTGCGGTACGCCAACATCCTCCGGTCACGGAACAAATTCGCTGATGCTCTCCAGTTGTATAGCACCGTGCTTGAGAAGGATGGCGTCAACGTGGAGGCCCTTATCGGAAAAGGGATTTGCCTCCAGGCGCAGAGCCTGCTCAAGCAGGCCTTGGAGTGCTTCATCGAGGCTGTGAAGGTCGACCCCAACAACGCTTGTGCTCTCACACATTGTGGGATGATATACAAAGACGAGGGGCACTTGGTTGAGGCTGCAGAGGTACAGACCAATATTCATTATGTGCATTCTCCTACATGTCTGTTGGCTTGCTGATTCTTGTCAACTGTGTCCTAGGAAAAAATACCTTGATTTATTTATAGGACGAGATGTCAAGAACTGAACACTGCAAGTTTGTTATGGAGTATGTGGTCATTTGAAAGCAAGATATACTGTTGATTTATGAGTCAGCCCCCTCCCCCCTATTGCACCGTGGAACTACCACTATTACGAACCCACTAGTTTTGTGCCATGTTAACCTGAATGGATGATTTCATGCTGGTGTTACTTAATAGGGTTATTTATAAAGTGACTTAACTCTAAGCTTCTCCAATTAACCTAGCCATTGTTGGATTCCACTTATGTGTGATGGAATTGGTGTCTAGCAGTCTAGCTGGTTGGTGTAGATAGTGGGATGGTAACTGTGGCAAAAGAAAGTTTTATTCTACCTGGAAATGTCCCTGGTTACCATTTTCCCCATTGAGAACAAGAACCCCTTGTATTTGGTTACCAATCTAGTTTACTGTCGGAAACTGTTAAAAAAATGCTCTTAAGTTTTGTTGCTTTGCTGTGTTTAGTGTGTTCTTTACGTATCTAATGTTCTGATTGAGAAAACAAATCTGGTACAGGCGTATCAAAAAGCTCGAAGTGCGGATCCTTCCTATAAAGCTGCTGCAGAATTTCTTGCTATTGTATTGACCGATCTTGGAACTAGCTTGAAGCTTGCAGGCAGTACAGAAGATGGGATCCAAAAATACTGTGAAGCTCTTGAAGTGGATAGCCACTACGCGGTACCATCATTAATTCTAGTTTATCTTCATATCTCTATTATTATATTTCAATGTGAACAAATCTGGAACAGGCGTATCAAAAAGTATATTATATTTTTCTCTGATTTCTGCAGCCTGCTTATTACAACCTTGGAGTGGTTTATTCAGAGATGATGCAATTTGATGTAGCTCTTACTTGTTATGAAAAAGCTGCATTGGAGAGACCATTGTATGCCGAAGCTTATTGCAATATGGGAGTTATTTACAAGAATCGGGGAGAGCTAGATGCAGCAATTGCCTGCTATGACAGGTAAGCTTGCCATTATTTTGTTCATAAAGTATAATATACAACAAGAACATCTTGAAGTTCATGCATGGCATAACTTACTGTATTCCAGGTGCTTGACTATATCCCCGAACTTTGAGATTGCTAAGAATAACATGGCGATAGCACTAACCGACATGGGTACAAAGGTGCGGATTCATCCACTACTACGGTTGTGTCAATTCTACCGCTTACCATCATTCTCTGTTTCCTCTTCTCTTTGACTGACCTTAAAATGGCATTCGATGTATGCATCATGTACTACTATTTTCCACTGTTTGAATACTCCATGTTGTACAGAAGCTCAGCTGCAATTGTCATACTTTTTTGTATATATTTAATAGTCCATAGCACTGACACTGTTCATGATTGATTGAAGGCAAATCTATTTTATTTTCGCTTATTAATTTTCATTTGAACATTGGAAATGCTCAGGTAAAAATTGAGGGTGACATCAATCAAGGTGTGGCATATTACAAGAAAGCCCTGTTCTATAATTGGCATTATGCTGATGCAATGTATAATCTTGGTGTTGCATATGGTGAAATGTTGAATTTTGAGATGGTGAGTTCCAAGAAAATTCTATTAATTTTGTTCTATTGTTAGCATTCACGTTTCTCTGACATATTCTACTTATGAGCTTCATGAAGGCTATTGTATTTTATGAACTTGCTCTACACTTCAATCCTCGCTGTGCGGAGGCATGCAATAATCTGGGAGTAATATATAAGGATAGGGATAATCTCGACAAGGCTGTTGAATGTTATCAAGTAAGAGAAACTAATAATGCACTTCTGTTCAAGTATTTTAGGCTCGTGTTTACTAACCGGCTATTCTCATTTCTTGTGTTCTGTAGATGGCTTTGACAATAAAGCCAAATTTCTCTCAGTCATTGAATAACCTTGGAGTTGTCTATACAGTTCAGGTATGTTCCTCTATTATCACATTTGTCTTGCTCACATTCTTACTTTTGCTGCCTGGTTACATTGCACTTATGGTTTATCAAAATACATTACTCATATTTAGGGCAAGATGGATGCCGCTGCGAGCATGATTGAGAAGGCCATACTTGCAAATCCCACGTATGCTGAAGCATATAATAACTTAGGTAATGAGTAACAAACCTCTACCATTATATATTATTTGTTTCTATTATGTTGAAACAGCATGTTCCAGCTCAGTATTCACAAGGGCTTTATGACCACTAAGCATCTTTTATAATTGTAACGACACGCAACAAGGATACAACGAAACATGAGTATATATGTATCTAGATGAAACAAATACATCATGTGTAGAGTATTAGAGGATGAACATTGCACAGATCAGTAACGAGGGGCAAAGGGGCATTCTCAGATCTGACATGAGATGGCCATCAGGGTTTTGCAAGGGTTTTTCCTTTGAAGGTTTCTGGTGCAGAAACGTCCAAGAAAATCAGGATTTATTTTTTATTTATTTTGAAAATCAAAATTCTTCAATAGTCCCCAAGGGCCCAATGTATGTATCTCCACATATCGATGAGTAACGGGTACAACTATGGGTACTGCCATTTTTTTGTGTGCATTTTTTATGTAACTGACAATTCACCATTGCTTTATCATAGGTGTTCTTTACAGAGATGCAGGAAGTATCACATTATCTGTACAGGCATATGAGAGATGCCTTCAAATTGATCCTGATTCACGAAATGCTGGTCAGGTACTTTTGAGGCCTAGAGCTTTGATTATTTAACATTTCTTCAGGACTCTTGTATGTTATTATAGTATTTATTAGTTGAGCAGGTACCACATGTATGTTTTTGGCCCATTTAGTATCTGAAAACATCCTCTAAATAGTCTCTATGGCATTTTCATTATGGACCGAAATATTTACTTAAGTCATGCCATCTAGGATCTCCCCTTCATTAAGTAACGTGATGCACTATCTCCTATTTCCTTTCAACCCTTCTGTTGCTTGCAAATTCTATCTGTAATTTTACTGGAACACCTATGTCCTATATTTTTTTAACACCTTGCCCATTTGTGCACTGTATAGATTACGATCTCTTCTGATGTTGTCAACTTAACAGAATAACTCATTTTGCAGAATCGATTGCTTGCAATGAACTATATAGATGAGGGCTCAGATGACAAGCTTTATGATGCTCACAGGTCCTTCTATGCACTATTTGCAATGGATCCCCATTTTTGTGTTAGCATGCTATGTATTTCTGCATGGTATTGATACTATTTGGTACTTCTCTCTTTCTATATTTTGCAGAGAATGGGGGAAACGCTTTATGAAACTGTATACGCAGTATACTAGTTGGGATAACTCAAAAGTCGCGGATCGCCCACTGGTCATTGGTTATGTATCTCCTGATTTTTTTACTCACTCTGTGTCATACTTTGTTGAAGCCCCCCTTGCACACCATGACTACACAAATTGCAAGATGGTCGTCTACTCTGGTGTTGTGAAGGTAGAGATAATTTGTTCATTCTTTGGCTATTCATGATTTTGTGCACACCGTAGCTATCAACTCATCTAGACTTGCTTGCCTCGTTGGAATCATAATTGCTATGGAAATAAATATGCAAAATGATCACTTTATATCAAAATAAAAACTGTAATCCATTGGTTAATAGGGTAGGAGCTGGGTATCTAGTTATCTACAAAAAATAGTTTGGTAACACACGATTTCTAAATTGAAAAGATAACATGCAATATGATTCTGTCAAGTTGGGTCTAGGGTTATCTCCTTGTCATGTTTCATTCTTTTCCAAACATTTTCTCTTTACTTTCTCATTATATTTTTTCATTTATAATTCTTAGGCAGATGCCAAGACCCTTCGATTCAAGGATAAGGTGTTAAAAAAGGGTGGGGTGTGGAGAGATATATATGGCATTGATGAAAAGAAGGTTGCTAGCTTGGTCAGAGAGGATAAAGTGGATATACTTGTGGAACTTACTGGTCATACGGCAAATAACAAATTAGGAACAATGGCATGCAGGCCTGCTCCTATTCAGGTATATTTGTGTTCCATGAGGCATTTCTAGGACTTATTTTATTTCCAGAACTACTTGCATGTGAGCAGTACAATCCTGTATGTTCTGGAATCTTCAGTAGATGTTAAACCATTCAAGTATTTCATGATCATTGATTTGATGGCTATCTGATTTCAGCCTAAAAGGGCTCCTTTCTAACTTTGATATGTGTGTCTATACAGGTTACATGGATTGGTTACCCTAATACGACAGGATTACCAACAATTGACTACCGAATAACAGATTCATTGGCTGATACACCTAATACAAACCAAAAGTATGCCATATGCTTTTCCCTTGTCTATATGATGCAGTTTCTCCCTATGCATCTAGACCTCATACTAACAATTTTTTGCAGGCATGTTGAAGAGTTGGTACGTCTTCCTGAAAGCTTTCTTTGTTACACTCCTTCCCCAGAAGCTGGGCCAGTTTGTCCAACACCTGCAATTTCAAATGGTTTCGTCACATTTGGAAGTTTTAACAATCTAGCAAAGGTACATGCTAGATTTGGATGCTTCAATTTATCTCGATTGGGATCACTCTGTTCATTGAGTTATTTTTGGCAGATCACACCGAAAGTGATGCAAGTTTGGGCCAGAATATTATGTGCAGTCCCTAATTCGCGGCTTGTGGTTAAGTGCAAACCATTCTGCTGTGACAGTATCAGACAGAAATTTTTATCAACACTTGAGGAGTTGGGTTTGGAGCCTTTACGAGTTGATTTGCTTCCCCTCATCCATCTCAACCATGATCACATGCAAGCATATTCCTTAATGGACATCAGGTGAGAAGTTATGGCACGTTTGGTATCTTCCAAGTTAAGTTTTAAAATGTTCGGCAGGGTAGCGACTCCTTCCATTTTTGCATGAACATTCAGAAAATGTGTTCTGCATTATCCGCATTCCTCTGAACAGAAGACTGAACTTTGGCTTATGTTTTTGCAGTCTTGATACGTTTCCCTATGCTGGGACTACCACTACATGTGAATCTCTTTACATGGGGGTTCCATGTGTTACAATGGCTGGTTCAGTCCATGCTCATAATGTTGGTGTTAGCCTACTTACCAAAGTTGGTATGTGTTGCATTTTATCCCACTATTTTTTCTCAGTGACATATCTGCTGGAGTATTAAAACACTCCCTTTTTTCTCACTGTCCAATCAGATATATAATCATGAGGAAAATTGTCGATTGATAGTTTTTTCTTGCAGGTTTGGGGAGGCTGGTTGCCAAAACGGAGGATGAATATGTTAGCTTAGCATTGGATTTGGCATCAGATGTCAGTACCTTGCAAGAACTGAGAATGAGCCTCCGAGATCTGATGATAAAATCGCCAGTCTGCGACGGAGAGAGCTTCACACGTGGCCTGGAATCTGCATACAGAACCATGTGGCGCAGGTACTGTGATGGAGATTCGCCAGCTCTCAGGCGCCTAGAAGTGTTGGCGGCGGATCAGTCAGGCTCCAACAAGGAAGACTTGGACAAGACGTCTGGGAAGCTTGGAGATAACCAGGCCCCAATAAAGGTTAATGCCACGCCGGAGGAAGGTGAGCAGCCCCGAATAGCGGTGAATGGCGTGAGTTCTCCTGGAGATAACCAGGCCCTCGTAGTCACGGCGCAGCAAGATAAGCAGCCCCAAATAACGGTGAACGGTGTGAGCTCACCTCATTCCACCTCCGGGGGATGCGAAGCGAACGGGCATAGCAGCCGATGACCAATGGGAGGCAGGCAATGCTCCTCCATTGATGCAGGCACACACTGATATAGCTGGAGATATGCGCCATTGGTGTGGGTGATGTCAGTATGAACTTGCTGTTGGGGGGCTGATACTAGGTTCCCCTGTCTTGGACATCAGGAACAGATGACAGCGCGTAAAAATCTGGTGACCCATGACTTGTAGCAGGTGTAATGTAACTCAGCAGGGGGGATGCTTATAGAGTCTGAGTTGTAGAGGTTTATCCCCCCACCCCTTTAGGTGTTGGAGTATATGACAAGTTGAGTTGGCATGTTAGAAACAAAGAAAGGCAATTGGTTGTATATGCAGAAACAACTTCTAGATTCAATTTAACTGAAGCAATTTGACAGTTTGACTTTCTTTCTGTTGCATTTCTCGTCTACTGAGCTTGCAGTACGAAAGTGTGCGACCTTGTGTGATGAGATGAGATGATATGTGCAGGGTGAAGCGACCTTGTGAGATGAGATGTGCAAGGTGAAGTTACGAATATGATGTATTGTTTCTGTTGGGTGTTGGCCTCTAATGTAAAATTTTGCGACATGTATTTATTTTGAGATGGAGGGAGTAGTATGTCTGTTTGCCTCTGATATGTAGTTAAGCACACTATGAGGAGTCGTTGCGTTGCGAGTTGACAGTGCCTTCTAATCAGACCGCTAGTTGACAGTGCCTTCTAATCAGACGACGGGATTAAAACGTGTTAGTGCTCAAATAAAATAGCGTCAGCCGGACCTGGACCTGGACGGGAGGAGGGTTCAGGTTGGCATGTTCAAACATAATACTCCTACTGTACTTATTATGTTGCAATTCAGCGCACAAGTTTAGCAAAACATGGCAGCTAAAATAATAAACCTCTGGCTCAGCATTCCACCTGAGTACTCCTCCATTTCAAAATATATTAGCTTTATAAAAAGAATGTATCTAGACCTAGATCCTTTTCATGCGTAGGTTCACTTCAAACTTCAAAATATATTAGCTTTATAAAAAGAATGTATCTAGACCTAGATCCTTTTCATGTGTAGGTTCACTTCAAACTTAAATGAAACTACTCCCTGCGTTTGCATATATAAGATGTTTTAGCTTTGTAAAAGTAGTGTATCTAGATCTCTTTTAGTATCTAGGTTCACTTCAAATCTAAATGAACATAGACACTAAAAGATGTCTAGATACACTTCATTCACAAAGCTAAAACGTCTTATATTTTAAAACGGAGGAAGTACACACTAAAAGTGGTCTAGATACACTTTTTTTTACAAAGCTAAAACATCTTATATTTTGAAACCGAACAGATGGAGTACCTACGTTCGTCGTGGACCTCTAGTCTGCTGAGTGGGTCGATATTTCCAGCGTTTGATCTAAATAAAAAAAAAGAACACATAC
This sequence comes from Avena eriantha, assembly GCA_910589775.1. Lineage (NCBI taxonomy): Eukaryota > Viridiplantae > Streptophyta > Magnoliopsida > Poales > Poaceae > Avena > Avena eriantha. The sequence continues at coordinate 201,498,547 of OU342744.1, read as the reverse complement.
TGCACATGAAAGATGGCTCTCAACACACATTTTCTAGACTTATTTTTCCAACCGATCAACAATCATGCATTCAAGTCAAGTCATACAGATCAACGATCAACCAATCGGTTGTTAAACACAACACCAGAGTACAAGTGGCAATGTCTGGTATCTCTTCTACATCAAGAATAGCACAACCACGCAGGGCCAGCCTGATTCAGTCTTTGACAATGGTCTTCAGGATTTTCACTTCATGGATGGGCCTGGACCAACAACATAGTAATCTGGTGAGTACATGAATTGCTGCGATGCCACACAAAGTAATCTGGTGTGCTCGTGTAAAAAGCTATGGATAGTATCGTTTAAGTGTTATTACCTATCGTTCTTGTCTGTCTGAATGCTTCCGAGGCGCTTGACAATTTCCATTCCTCTGCATACTCTCCCGAAAATTGTGTGCTTCCCTGGAACATTCAAAGTTATGTTATCTGATGACTGAAAATGGAACAACATTTGAGGGTGCACAACTCAAAATAGAACATATCTGACCATGGCAGCACCCTATCTCAGGGATAATTTTATGCATTAGACTTGAAAAATAAATTGATTCTCCAGAATGCTCTTAGAAACTCTAGTCATCTTACTTGCACTTCTTTGTAACCATTAGGACATCCGGTTAATCAATTCATTAAAAACAAATTGCCATGTTTCCAGGTGACAACCAGAGAAAAAAAAAAGACGTCGATGAACCAATGTGTGCAGAATGTATTCTCCGGGGTACAGTGAAAAACACAAATCCTGTCTCAATAAGGCAAACCAACAAAAACAATAACTTGGTATAGAGTGGTGGAGTGCTAGGCTAACCATCCAGTGACTGACAAGGTGCGAGAGTTATGAAGAACTGGCTTCCGTTTGTATTTGGACCAGCGTTTGCCATCGATAGAATCCCAGCACCGGTGTGCTTCAGCTCTGGCCTTATCTCGTCCTCAAACTTTGCTCTGCAGAGACAGCCAATGTGAGATACAAACATCAACCTATACAATTCTTATGATTCAAACACCAACCCATACAATTTCATCCAACTGCTGATGAACAACAAACATATTAGCTTATAATCAATAGTTAGGACATGACTAGCACAAAGCCCATGCGTTGCTACGGTGGCACATTATATTAAATGAACAATATTTCATATGATAAAATTCAGAAGCAATTGAATCTTATGGCAAGGAGTCCTTAATTATCATGGAAGATCAACTTTAAACTTGTTATCGTAAAAATTACATGGCGATTTAAGTCTTATCAGAGTGAAAATCAGATTATACGGACCGGAGCTCCTTCGACCTCTACCGTTGCCTGTAGATTTAGGTTTAGTCTAGTTTTGTAAAAAAATCAAACTGTGCAGAAATCCAGAATGTTTGAATAAATATCGTTGGTTTTGTTTAATTTTGGCTACTGGCCCGAAGATGGTTGCGACGATGCTGACATTGGCAGAAACCTGGATTGTAGCCCCTTCGACTGCTACTGCCACCCATAGATTTAGGTTTAATCTAGTTTTCTTAAAATTTCCTCCAAACTGTGCACAAATCGTAAATGTTTGAATGAATATTTTTGGTTTGTCCAAATTTTAGCAATTTAATTTTTTGTAGAAATTGTTTAAGCGATGCCGCTCTGCATAGCATATCCCAAATAGCTGGCACTTTGTGCGGCGTTGTTGTTTGTTGATCTTTGCAGGTGCCAGTGGTGACGCGTTTTGGCTACAATAGCAAATGTAAAACACTAAAGCGTCTTTGCTTAAAAAAGACATCCAGTATGCTGAAGACTATGTGGGGCTTAAGCTGGGCCTCCTAGCCATAGTTTTTATTTTTTTTCCAAGTGCCGACCTCTTCGTCCCACACACGAGCTAACCAAACAAAATTCCCAAATTACTATTTGGGGCGATGAAGCTGAGCTAACAGATCAATTGGTGGCTGAGTCGGGGCAGTGGGCACCCTTTGTTGTGGCGCCATGGGGAAGCCAGGCGGCGCCGGAGGTAGGGGCTGCGGCAGCTGGGAGACAAGTATGCTCCTGGCTGAGTACTTGAGCGTCGACACGTCATCAACCTACGCGTCCACCGTTGCATGCCTCTCCGTTAGCGCCCGACGGAGCGTGTCCTCCGAGGGTGCTGCCCTTACCATGGAGGAGAAGTGCGCGGCGGCGGCAGCTTGGAACAAACCAAATCGAGATGTATTTTGTCTCTTGGCCGGTTTAACCTCCGTGCGCTCAGCGATAGACAATAAATAAGCACATGACGTGTGAAAAAGGGATACTCGATTTGTAGACGGATTGCTGGGGGTAGCGCGGGCTAAAAGGACCTACACCTGATGTACGAAGGATGGACACCCGAGTTTTACATAGATTGCTAGATGTAGCGCGGCCAATGCAAAATCTGGAAGGCGTCTTGCGCGACGGACGAAAGCGCACAATGACGGACCAAGAGAGAAACCTTAACCCCTTTATTATTAGGTATAGATATAGATATAGATATGAACAACATATTAACTTCTTTTCGATTTCTTCTTGGATTACTATCGTATTCTTTTTCCCCCCTCTAGTTTTGTTTCTTGTCCTGCTTTCTTCTTCTTCTTTTAAAAAACTAGTACTCCGTATATATACTATAGTATATTATACCATAGTATAGTATATATGGGTATACGCTGCACCACGTCCTTATACTCCAGGGACACTTCAATAATTTTTTTGTTCGACTAAAGAAGAAAGCCAAGCTAGTTAGATGGATTCAGTCAACTCACCCGTAGATGGATTCGCCGCCCCTGCCTGTCCCAGTAGGATCCCCACCTTGCACGATGAAATCCTGCACGAATACTACCGGATTAGGAACACCACTCGCCGAGGCGCAGAGAAATGCCAAACGAGATCGGAGGGGAAGCAAGCACGGAACCTTGATGATGCGGTGGAAGATGACGTTGTCGTAGTAGTTGCGGCGCGCGAGCTCAACGAAGTTCCTGCAGGTCTTGGGCGCGTGTTTGTGGTACATCTGCCGCACCGGCCAAACGAAGAAGGAACTATTAGCAGCAACAAGACGAAGACGAAGAATTGAAGAGAAAACCCTGGCTCTCGGTACCTCGATGGTGAACTCTCCCATGGAGGTCTGCAGGGTGACCTCCGGCGTCCCTCCGTCGGCGCCGCCCAACATCTTCGTCGGGGCGACTGGCGAGGCGAGACAAGGGAGGACAGAGGGAGATTGCGGGGACGGCGGCGGCGGCGGCGGCACGATGAACAACTGAACAAGTACTGGTCCGGCCCATCAGTAGGGAAAAGCTCCGAGGCCGAAAATCCTAAAAACCCAACGAAAAAAGCCCAACTCATGGCGTTCGATCAAAACGGAAAAAGCTCAAAGGCCCGGCCCAATACGATCACCGAGGCTCTTTCCTCTTCTAGTAGCCTCTCCACTCTTCTTCTGCGGGTTCGAAGCAACTTCCTCCTGTATGTAAAAGAGAAAGGCGAAGCAACTTGGGGTCGATGGCGCCGATGTACCCGAGGTCAGAGAGGATAGTTCGCCGGACGACGATGGTCGGCGCAGTCACCGCTGCCTACCTCCTCCTCACCGCCGACTACGGACCAAACTACCCCAACCCGGTCAGGCGGCGTTTATCTCTTCTCTCCTTCTGTATATATATTGCTACATTTTCCTGCGCATTTCGTCATGAAATTTCATGGCGTTCTAGTGATCTAATCTAAGTTTGCAATATAGATTTGAATTTTATTCGTAAAACGTGGATTCATTAGGCTAAATTAACTAGCACTTGTAGTTAACTGTACTACAGCGTGCCTTGTTACTACTACTGTTAATTTCTTTTTGGTGTACTTTCATCGGTTCACTGCAAGTTAGGAGCACAAACGCATTTTCGATCTTAGATTAAGCCTCTGCCTGTTCTGCTGGGTTGTTCATGTACTGCTATTGTTGTTGTTGTTGTTAACCTGTTACTACTACTTTCAATGATGCATTCCCTCTGTTTCAAAATATAAGATGTTTTAGCTTTATGACCTATAAACTAAAAGTGGTCTAGATACACTCCATTCATAAAACTAAAACATCTTAAAGCTAAAACATCTTATATTTTGAAACGGAGAGAGTATACCCGTATTGGTGTAGTGTGATCGGTTCACTGCAAGTTAGAAGCAACAACGCAATTTTATGTTTTTAGAGGGAATTTCTTAGCAAGTACAGTAGATCCAAGGGGGAACACCCTGGAACCTCCTCACCACTGAACTGCTATTTTGTCTGGGTGTATTGTCATTGTCGAATTGCCGTGCAGAACTTGTACTGTTGTACAGATAAGATATGCATTCTGACTAGCATGAACTTGTTATGCAGATAAAGAAGGCCATGGAATCCTCACCACTATCTTTCAAGGACCTTATATTCAGATCTGGTAAGGATGGGCTTAGGAAGGAACAAGAGAATTCAGAGTCCGATGGTAAAAAGTAGTAGCAGATTCAGAGCATAGGTACTGAAGATTGTGAACAATGTCGGTATCGCGTCACTCCGTGCATTTCTTCCCCGCGTAGGTACTAGTCAGTCATCTTCTATTTTGTGTTTCTTGTTACATACTGCTCCCTCCGTTTCTAAATATAAGATGTTTTAGCTTTCTAAAAAGGAGTGTATCTAGATTCCTTTTAATGTGTAGGTTCACTCCAAACCTAGATGAACCTATACATTAAAAAAGATCTAAATACACTCCTTTTACAAAACTAAAACATCTTATACTCCTTTTGTCCTAAAATAACTGATTGGCTTTGTCTATATTCGGACATATCTAAATACTAAAACGTGTTTAGATACATCTAAATCTAGATAAATTCAAGTCAGTTATTTTGGGATGGAGAGTATTTTAAAATGGAGGGAGTACTACATACCTCGTTATGTATCCTAGCACTATCATGAATGTATCAGCTTGCATCCATTTCGCTTTGTTGTATAAGTAGCTATCAGATAAGCGAAAATGCTCATTTGAACTCGGGCTCGGCTGAGATATTTTTCTAAGCCACCCGTTCCCATTGAGGTTGGTGACACAGTGCTACAACTCTGCTTCGTACGCCTGTCATTTAATGTGCAACTGCAGCTACCTGGTCCACACATGCTCATTTTTAACCGTCTCACTTAGCCCGTGTGCTAACTAGAAATTGCAAAACGACTGAGTGATGGAGAACCGATCTGAAGATTATGCTGTTAAGCACGTCGGGTAAAGAGGTCCTTCGCCGTATCCTTCAGCCATATCCTTCATATGTGTACAAACCTCTCCATAAAGAGGTCCTGAAACTCCCCATGATGTAGAGAGACGAGCACAAGCGAGACGACCACAAGCGATGGGTATTGGTACATGGTAGATAACTTGCGAGAGAAGATTTTTTAATCATGAAATATTTTATCATTTCTACATATCCACAACCAATAGATAATGACAATCACTTCCATTCTAAAAAAGATTCTGTACTTGTAATCTATAGTTTCTAAAAATATTGACAACACTACGTGGTAAGTACAAGCCTAAAACTATTTGGATCACTGACCATATAGAAGCAGGGCGAAACTGCATTGGAAAAACAAATATTTTATTGTCTCGTCATGATGATAAAAAGATGTTTCGTATTCTCATGCCAATTCTGCTTAATAAGACTGTTTTAGTAAGAATAACCCTGACAAAGATACTAAGCAATTTTTTTAATTTTTAAAGGTATCTTCATCCTTTAAAATTTTCTATTATTATCAACTGATAAGTCTAGCTAGACTAGTGCGTTGTACATAGAATTAACCGAGAATTGACTATTCTCGTCGAAATTCATCAGATCTAGGTGCTAATTGGACTAATATCAATCGTTGAAGCAAAGCATTCCAAGAGGCAAGTATAGGCCTAATTTTGTGTCGCCCTTATGATGAACAATATTATACAACGCGGAATATTGTTTCTGATGTGTAGCATTTTTCTAGGCACTTATCCTCCTAGAACCGTATTTTGGATCCGTTCTTAATTGAAAAAGATCCAAAGCGAAATAATTAATTCTTCGTCTCTATCAGACCAATCCAGAAGTGCGAGTCACCAGGTTTCCAAATTACCCGGAACAAAGCTTTCAAGCCAACATATTTTTGTTTAAGAAGAGTTTGCCACACTCTATTTTTAGTAAGTAACTTGAAAAGCCATTTAACGAGGAGGGTCGTATTCTTTATCTCAAGATCATGAATACCAGACCTACCCTTGTTTTGGGACAGCAAACCACACTCCACCTAGCCAGTCTATATTTTTTCTCACCGCCACTCTGCCAAAAGTATCTTGATCGGAAGTAATCCGATCGTTTTAAGAATCCTTTTGATAGTTGGAATAAGGATATCATGTACAATACCATGTTACTCAGTACTAAGTTTATGAGAACCAATCTTCCCCCAGGATAATAGTTTACCTTTCCGACTGCTTAATTTTAGTTGTAGTCTTTTCTCAATAAGATTCCATTTAGCATTTATAAGTCATCAATAATGTATCGGGATACCCAAGTACCTGATAGGAAATTGTCCTTGACCACAACCATTTCAGCATACATGTTGGCCTTGTCTTGAGCCTCATCGAAACAAAACAACTCACTCTTATGTTAGTTTCTCAAGAGTTAAAAGAATTAATTTCATATTTCTCATTTTTCCATATCATGTTCTATAACAATAATTGTATCTTCGACATATTGAAGGATAGATAAACCTTCATAAATCAGATGAGGAATCATACCTTCAATTTTGAACTCTCAATCATGACAACTAACATATCAGCCACTATATTGGATAGTGATAATGGGTCACTCTGTTTAAACTCTTTTTATCTCGAAGTATTTGCCAACATCATCATTGACTTCAACGGTCACACTACCTCCTAACATAAAGCTATGGATTAAAGCACGTCACTCTGTAGAAAATCCTTTCATTTTAAGAGTCTGCTAAAGAAATGGCCACTTGACCATGTCATAGGCTTTCTCGAAATTAATTTCTAAAATAACCCCATTCAATATTTTCCTATGTAGTTCATGAACTGTTTCATGTAGGATAACCACTCTATTGAGAATGTTACAACCTTGCATGAAAGTAGTCCGAGAAGGACGGACCACATAATCATCCATAGAGTTTAGTCTGGTTGTTACAAATTTGGTAATATTTTAAACTAACATTATGAAGGCATATTGGCGTGTATTGTTGGATCCTTTCCGCCTCGTTAATCTAAGGTAATAAAATTATCTCACCAAAATTCATACGAAGCAATTCTAGTTGTCCGACGCATAGAAAGCTGAATAATTCTAAAATATCCGGCTTAATGACATCCCAAAAGTTTTGATAAAACTCTGCTGGGAAGCCATTAGGACCAGGATCTTGTTGTGTCCATTTGGAAAACACCTTTACTTCCTCCTCAAAATAGAGAGCAGTTAGAAGGTTATTTTCCTCGTCGGAAACTAGGGTACATCGTCAGTTCGAGACTAATCCAAAAGGAGAAGTTACCCTGTTTCGGAGCTCCAAGCAAATGTTTATAATAATTAGTACAGTATGACTTTAGTTGCTTATGTCCCTCAATCGTTCCCTTATCTTGGGTTAGAGAACGAATAAGTTTCTTCCTATGTCTGTCATTAGCAACACTATGAAGTATCTTGTATTTGAATCCCCTTCCAAAATGAATTGGGATTTGGAACACTAATACTATTTGAAATCCTCCTAGCGTAGAAGTCTTGGTATCTCTGCATTTGATTGGCTCTTGATTTCAATTTCATGCACAGTCAACAGTCGAACATCTACTAAAGCTTTGAGTTCATCAATAACAAACAAAATTAAGTATTTTTATTTCTTAAGAATACTTGTTGTGTGTCATGCCCATCCACCAAGGTGTTTGCGTGTCACACATATTTTATTGTTCCACCTCTGAATTGGGGTACAACCAGCAACTAACCTTCCCCATGTAGATTTGACCATATCATGGAAGCCCTCACGGTGTATCCATCCAAGTTTAAACTTGAACCGTCGAGCACATTGTGTCCTAGGCAATCCAATGGTCAAAAGGATGAGAGCATGGTTTGATAAAGCCTTAATATGTTCTAGAGCACATACTGAGGCTAGGAGGAATTGTTCTTCCCATCTAGAGTCCATCACTACACGGTCTAGTTTTTTATGTAGGTTCTAGAAGGTTGTTTTCCCAAGTAAATTGTCTTCCAGTCATTGCAACCTCTTTTAAATCCAAGTTGTTAATGAAAACATTGAATAAAAAGGTCTAATGATAATCCAACCAACCTTTACTCTTCTCAAATGAAAAATGAAGCAAATTTAAATCACCCCCCGCAATAATAGGGTATGGATTATTTTTTGCCAAGTTAACCAATTATGGAAGGAAGTCAGCCTTCAAACATCCTAGGCAGCCCCATACATGACAACAAGGCTCCATGTGAGGTTATTGGCTTTGTTGCACTCATGGAGTTTAATATGATACTCCCCATCCGAATAAGCCAAGACATCCATGGTATATGTCCTTACACCAATTAAAATCCCCCTAGAATGTCCACGAGACGGATGAGAATGACACACGAACTCTATACTGCCCTAAGGCCGGTCAAGAAAACTCAGTGAGAAATCTTGTCTAATTGTTTCCAAAATAGCCACAAAATCCAAGTTATGATCCCAAGAACATTGAGCAATATGTAAATGTTTATCCAAGTCACAAAGATCTCTGCTATTCAAAAACATGCCATTCATCGGAAAACAGTTGAATATTTTGAAACTATATCCTATTTTCGAGACTTTTGACTCTTTTTACCAAAAGTTGATTTAGATTTTCGGCCAAAGTTGTTAGTTCATACAATGAGCTTAGCCTATTCTCATCTAATACAACCTCTGATACGTCACCCACTAGATAAGAGAGAAGCTGACCATTCGTTGTGGCATTCGCTTTCGCATCATCTAAGTAGGTTGTAACACCCCAAAAATCTTAATCAAGATTATCAAGTTCAAATCACCCAAGTTTAGGGTTAACAAAAACTTTTGTTACTAAATTGAATATGGATGCATGTGTGATTTTACATTAGTGCATGATTGAGTAAAATTGCCATGTTTGATTGCTACAAATGATAAGAAATGGTTTAAAGATGAATACTATATCATCTAGGCCATTTACAAACAAAATCCAAAGAAAAGAAATCCAAATATGCACCATATGATCAAATGGTTATTTTGACCAAAGTTAACCACTAGGCCACTTTGTGAGTTCCTAGAAAAGAATTTCTAATAGAAACATTTCCATTTCTTTTCACCCCTTGCTAGACCAAATAAAAGTGGACCCAAGCCCACTTTACAAACCCACATAAACTATTTTCAAATCTATTTAAAGGACAATTTAAAATTGAATCAAGTGTATGTACTAAGATCACCATTTTGCAAAAACCACTCAAATCAATTCAACTTGGCAAACCCAAGCAACTAGAGACTACCGAGCATAAGTTTAGATCACTCACCAAATTTCATTCAAAAATTTTAAACTTAAGTTCATGCGGCCATTTAGTCAAACACCTTGCAGACACTAATTAAGCTCTGCCTAACTTCACAGTTTTGAGCAGTGATCATTCAACCAATTGGTCCCCTCTTCACTCCCTGTCTCCCCAGTGTCTGGCCATGCCTTGACAGCCACCCCCTTTTGCCGTTGCGCCAGTGCAGCGCCGCCCGAAAATGGTCTCGCCGGCCGACCAAGACCGCACGCCACAGAGCATGTTGCCCTCGTCGAGGATGTCCGGCAGGCAGGCCACCGTCCACTGCCACCTCCTGTCCAACCCTTGATTGCAGCCAGGCCATGGACCACCAGAAAACCGCCGCGCCCACTTTCTCTGCGCCGTGCCGAGAGCACGCCAGAGCGCCGCAACCGACTAGCTCGCACAGACCACGCCTCGCTCTCTCCGCTCGTGCACCCACTCTCCATAACACCAGCTAGCTCCCAGACATCCCTGTTCGCCGCCACGCGACCCGTAACCCCCGTGCGCCAAAGGTGGCCACTCTCGAGAAGACCATCCGTGAACAGGAGATCCAGCTTGAAGCAAAGGAGGAGGAAGGTGAAGATATCTAGGGAGATCTCTACTCTTACCTCAGCTATGATAACGACTACCTGGAGGACGATGCCATGGAGTTCCACACTGATGATGATGATTCCGACTTCATTGATGATGATTAGATGCACTTGAGCACTATCGTAGGAGTGAGTTGTACCGTTCCCACTGTATCGTAGTTTCACAGAATGGTTCTTAAAACCATCTGTTTTCTATTTGTGTTGTGGTGTGTGTTTGTACAGTGTGCTTTGAATGAATGAATGAGAGGAAGTTGTTAGTTTGCAAAACCTGAGTCAAACTCAAAGTTTAAAGCTTTTTGAAACAAAACCATAAACCTTAGAAATTTCCCCCTTGTCTCATTATCTATCTCAATCTTCAGATAACTCGCGGAAATCCCGGAGGAAGCAGTTCATCTCAGGACCCAATGTTGCAGATTCTACAAATGCTAGTTTCTGACCGTGAAGCTAGTAGAGCCGAACGCCAAGCCAACCTAGCCACTCTTCAACAAATAGCTCAGATGTCCCACAATAATCAAGGCCATGGAAACCAGGATCACCATGGATCCAAACTCAAGAACTTTCAGAATACCAACCCACCTATCTTTAGAAAGTCCGAGGATCCCTTAGATGCTGATGACTGGCTGCAAACCATGGAGAACAACTTAGAGGTCGCAGGAGTTGAAGCCAATGAGAAAGTACTGTTTGCCACCCATTATCTAGCAGGAGATTGTAACACCCCAAAACTTCTAATCAAGATTATTGTTACGTTGCTAACGTATCTATAACTTTTGATGTTCCATGCTTGTTTTATATCTACTTTCTTATGTTTTGTCCATACTTTGAAGTACTTTTTATACACTTTCTTGGACTAACCTATTAACAAGATGCCATAGTGGCAGTTGCTTGTTTTCTGCTGTTTTTGGTTCCAGGAAGGTCAGAAAATGAATATTCTCGGAATTGGACGGGACAAAAGCCAAAGTCAATATTTTACCGGAAGACACATGGAGTCCGAAGGAGAGACGAAGGGGGGCCACAGGGCGGCCAAACCACCCCTTGGCGCGGGCATCCCTAGGTCGTGCCAGGGCATGGTGTGGGCCCCCTGGCCGGCCACCAACCTTGCCTCCTTCGCCTATAAGAATCCCCAGATGCAAAAACCCTAAACGGGGGAGCCTCCAGCCACGAAAAGTTCCGCAGCACCGCCGCCACCGAAGGGGAGATTTGGGGGACATAAAGTCTCTGTTCTGGCACCCTGCCGGGATGGGGAAGTGCCCCCGGAGCCATCTCCATCGATCTCCACCACCATCTCCATCGCCGTTGCTGATTCCCATGATGATGAGGGAGTAGTTCTTCCTCGAGGCTAAGGGTTCTACCGGTAGCTATGTGTTCATCTCTCTCTCTCTATGCATGATCATATTGTGATCATGAGCTTTGTAATCAAGTAGATCTACCTTGCTACTCAAGTGCTTTATTAGATCTCTGCTCTCCCCATGTGTGTGAAAGTGACAACATGCACACCATGGTGGCACTTAGGCTAGAGATTACAAATACTTGTTATGAGTTATATTTGGAGTTGGATGTCTTTATAAAATTGTGGTGTTTGTTGGAACCATCTAGCGCTCAAGGTGACAGTGTGGGGTTATCTAGATGGGGAAAGTGAACTTTGAGGTGTGCTGTTATAGCCCTACCGTGGATTAGAGTTTCCAACGGGAGAGTAGTTCAGGGTAGTATCATGAAGAGAAGATATTTATATGAGAGTGTTCACTAGCAAAAGTATGATCCCTAGGCCTTGTTTCTAAGCATTGAAACACCGTTTGCAACTAGATCTGTTACATGTTTGCTTGCTTCCATCTTTATTTTAGTCTGCCTTTTGTCTCTTCCACGCCATCAAAGTATTTTCTGGCATCGTTGTCTTATATCCATACCACTTGTATTTTACTATCTCTTCGCCGAACTAGTGCACCTATACACCTGACAACTGTATTGGGTGTGTTAGGGACACAAGAGACTTCTTGTATCTTGATTGCAGGGTTGCTTGAGAGGGATACCTTTGACTAGTTCCTCCATGAGTTCGATAAACCTTGGGTAATCCACTTAAGGGAAAACTTGTTGTTTATCTACAAACCTCTGCACTTGGAGGCCCAACAACTGTCTACAAGAATAGAAGTGCGTAGACATCAATTATCAAGTTCAAATCACCCAAAGTTAGGGTTAACAAAAACTTTTATTACAAATTTGAATATGAATGCATGTGTGTTTTGCATTAGTGTAGAATTGATTGAAATTGCCATGCTTGATTGCTAAAAATGACGAGAAATGGTTTAAAGGTATATACTACATCATCTAGGCCAATTACAAATAAACTCAAAAGAAAAAGAAATCAAATATGAATTAATAAATCAAATGGTCATTTTGACAAAAGTTAACCACTAAGGCACTTTGAGAGTTCCTAGAAGAAGATTTCTTACAGAAAAAATTCCACTTATTTTCACCCCTTGCTAGACCAAGTAAAAGTGTATCAAGGGCCACTTTACAAACTTACAAAAACATTTCCCCAATCAATTTAAAGGACATTTGAAAATTGAATCAAGTGTATGTGGTAAGATCACCCTTTTTCAAAAACCTATCTAACCAATTCACCTTGCCTTTTACAAGCAACCAGAGACTACCAAGCTTAAGTATAGATCACTCACCAAATTCGATTCAAAATTTCCAAACTTTATTTCTTGCGGCCATTTCCTCAAACACCTTGCTTACCTTAATAAAGCAACTGCCTAACTTCACTGTTTGAGCAGTGATCCTTCCAACCAGTGCCCTCATTCTACTCCCCTTTTCTCCCTAAGTGTCTAGCAGCAGCAGACCAACACCCCTTAGCCGTTGTGCACAGTGCCACGCCGCCCGAATTTGGTCGCCGCTGGCCGACCGTGGACATCGCGCCAGGACGCACACCTCCCTCGCCCACGACACGCACCAGACACGCTCCCATCCACCACCACCCCTGTCCAAGCCACGACCACTGCCAAGCCCTGAACCACCCTAGCTCCACCGCGCGCAGCCTCTCTGCGCCATGCCCAGAGCATGCCAGCTCGCCGCACCCGACTGCCTCGCACAGACCATGCCTCACCCCCTCCTCGCGTGCACTAGCTCGCCATGATCACCACAACCCCGCAGACACCCCCGTTCGCCGCCGCGTGACCCATAGCTCCCGCACACCGTCGCAAATACCTCTGCGCCCACGCTTAGCGCTGCACGCTCCCGACCAATCCACACCGCCCCACGCCTCACCATTAAGTCAGAGAGGATCGCTAGGGAACCACGCACCGTCCCCTAGCCTCAGCCGTGCTGCTAGCCGCCTATAGCATCGTCACCGATGAGCCCGAGCCCACGCCATTCGGTCCCCTCGCCGTAGTATAAGTAGAGGCCTCCCCCGCCTCCATTTCTCCACACCAACACCCTCCCCACTCCTCACTAACACTCCCTCACCCTTCCCCAGAGCAAGGCGAGCTCTCCCTTGCCAAAATTTGGCCGGAGCCCGCCGCTACTGGAGGAGAAGGGCGTCGTTGATTGTGACCACCCTAGGACCTGCCATGACCGCCGCTGGAACCGTCGTCGTCGACAACCCCATTCGCCCCCATCGTCGACCCTAGATGGTGCCTAGGTGAGCCTCGCCGGACCCCCACCACCGCGTTAGGTTATTTTCCTCGTCGGAGTAGTTCGCCGTTGACGATGACTCCCCGCCATTGGATCGTCTTTTAATCGCACGGCTCAGATTCGTACATACCGCTTCACGTAGATAGACTCGCTGACTGGTGGACCCCCCATCAGCATCCCGCTATGCTGTGTAGTGCAAATTGGGCCGGCCCATTTAGTTTCCCGTGCGTAGCCTATCAATTCAAATTAGTATTTTCCAATTTAGTTGAAACCCTATTCTTTCCATAGATTCAAAAATCAATTCATAAAGTTTCACTGAACCAAATTGCATAATTCAAATTTTGTTAGAAAGGTATTTAAATCATCTATCCAAGCCCGTTGGATTTAAATCATTTGGAGTTAGCGATAAGCTATAGTAAAAATAACAAGCCAGAGACTTTTCAACTTCAAACATTTTTAAAAAATCAACCATAAATGCTTTTGAGTTGATTCCAACTCTCAAAAATCACATTTGATGAGATATATCTGAATATGTAAAAATATTTAGGATTGCATGCAGTGACTTTGGACTAGTACCAAAATAATGCTATATAGGCATTTCTAGTCACTTTAAATCTATTAAATGATAATCTTAAACTTTATAAATTATGACCAACACTTTAAACCACATTCCCGTGTATTAAAATATGTGGTGATGACATGTGTACACATGATCCCATATTTTATTTGGAGAATATTAAATCTTAAGTATTTTCAATGAGTAGAAATTATTTTTTAAAATAAACTCAACAAGATTAAGTCTTTAATTCATGTGATGATTGTGATGATGCTAGATCATCAAGTGTGAGCCTCAGTGTGCTAAATAGAATTAGTTAAGTATTGTTTGGTGATTGTGTACCCCATATTCTTTTATAGACGATAGTACCGACCAAGGCTACGAGGACGAGGAGTACTACCAAGCAGAAGACGAAGAAAATTTCAATCACTGCACCAACCAAGGCAAGCTAACACTTACAAGTTTCTTAACCATGCAAGCTAGCATTATACAAGTTAATTATGCAAGCTAACCCTTGCAAGTATTAACCTAAGCAAGATGCATTAGGAATGCTTTGGTTATACCACTTTGATTATACCAATCCCAAGTTTTACTCGCAAGCTTTATTATTTTACTTTACCAAAGTTTTTTACTTTTAGTATAGATAGCATAAAGAGTATAAAACTAGGCCTAACTAGTTATACTTAGATGTCATTCTATGACATGAGATTGGAGATTAGCACCCCTCATTACTGAACACTCTTAACCTTAGTGGCTAGTGCTAAGCATAAAAGTTGATCACTTTAGATGGGAATACTTGGTGAAAATGATTATGAAAACCTTGGAATGATGATTCATTCTACTGAAATGTTTTTGACATGTGTTATGGACACAAAAGGACTAATGATGAAAATGTTGAGGCATGAACCTTTGCCCTTTTACAAAAACTGATGGTTGGGTTCGGATGCGATACCATTCCAATTTTACCGTACAACC
Organism: Avena eriantha; assembly: GCA_910589775.1. Classification (NCBI taxonomy): domain Eukaryota; kingdom Viridiplantae; phylum Streptophyta; class Magnoliopsida; order Poales; family Poaceae; genus Avena; species Avena eriantha. Next base: position 201,483,283 of record OU342744.1, on the reverse strand, counting down.
ACAATACCTAAATTGGGTAGGGCTTAGCCGGAAGTTTATATGCCTTAGTATGGGTTCCCTCGTGGAAGAGGTTTGAGCTGAGGCTACCTCTTGATGATTGTCCACCTATGCAGTGCCCAGGATGGCAGATGGCCATGGCTGTTAGGCCAAGCTCATAGGGGAGGTGCATATACTAGAGTGTGTAATTGAAAGGTTATGATTGATTATCCGCATCTAATATGATTGATTCAGGGTTATCCCTGACATATGTATCGAATTTTGCGGTGAAAGTGTACCACCTCTGCAGAGTGTCAAACTATTCGAATAGCCGCGTCCGCGGTCATGGACAGTTGGAGTGACCATATTGTTCCGTTGTCAGATGTTTTCAAAATGACTTGTGAAGTGAACTGTGATTTTGACTTAACCACAACAGGGTTGTGAACATGAAAACTAAGTTCCCACTTAGGTGATGTAGAACCTTAACTTAGCTTTCTTTACTTCTAAACTTAGATTAGATAAACCTAGCTTTTTGCAAATAAACCTAGAGCTTAAGGTTCCTACTAGAACTACCTTACTTGTTAGTGATAGTTTGCGAGTACTTAAAGAATACTCATGGATTTGTCCGTGGCTATTCCTATGGCAAGACTATGAGGAGGACTACCAGGATGATGGACAGTAGGATGTCTACGGCAACTAGGATCATCTCCCATCGTCAGCATTGCCTGTGACCCTAAAGATGGAGCCCACTACTACGTTTATTATTCTGCTGCTTGATTGTATTAAGAATGGATCATGAGATCCTTTATTTGTGTAAAACCTTATTATGGTTTGTAATGGATGATGTACTATGATATCCAATCTATTATGTCTCGCAAAAATGTTAATTCTGGGATTGCGAGGTATGGCATAATAGGCATCTGGTATTAAAAACCCGAGTGTTGACAAGTTGGTATTAGAGCCATCCTGACCATAGGAGACCCTAGTTAGAATGGACGTCCGAACAAAAACTTAGTTTCAAAACAAAGGAAGTGAGTATTTATGAAAACCTATTCCCACTCTTACCCTTGATTCTTTCAAAAAAATACATGTTCCTAAAAAATTCTTGAAATTCTACATAAAATTTGACACACTTGATCACCCCACTAACTTGCTGACCCTAAATTCTTATAGATGGAGGTCCAGTATTGCAAGTTCTACTAGCTCGGCAACGGAGGACACCTGATCTTTGAGAGGGATCTAGATGCACTGTCAGAGTATCTTGAGCGCCCGCACCCGGAATTCTTCGGGGCACAACTCAACGATCTTGTAGGGGGAGATCTACAATGGCTGATAGTTGCAGATCTCAGAGGCAAGATGGCAGCACCCACCTCAGAGAAGATCCAATTCAGCTTGAGGGAGAACAACTGGCTAGACAGATTAGCCAAGGCTATGCATGAAGCTCTTGCCCATCTGTGTGGGTAAAACATCAACCAGATCCAGGGAACTCGCTTTGCTCACTACGCAAGGCGTGATTCTATGGGAATGCCCTTGGAGATGCCAGGACACCCAGAGCTGAAGCACCAGGTGGACAATCTTGACTTCATGTTGTATGATAGGCAGAAGGAGTTGGACATCGCTCGTGCCTACGCCAACCACAACCATGCCATTGTAGTCAAGAAGGACCATACCATCGCCATTCTCGCCAAGGAGCGTCATTCTCTTTGTCATCAGCGTGAGAAAAAGGATCGCACCATCGATCGTCTTTGCAAGAAGGTGGCCACTCTCGAGAAGACCATCCGTGAACAGGAGATCCAGCTTGAAGCAAAGGAGGAGGAAGGTGAAGATATCCAGGGAGATATTTACTCTTACCTCACCGATGACTACAACTACCTGGAGGATGATGCCATGGAGTTCCACACTGATGATGATGATTCCGACTTCATTGATGATGATTAGATGCACTTGATCACTATCGTAGGAATGAGTTGTATTGGTCCCACTGTATCTTAGTTTCATATAATGATTCTTAAAACTATCTGTTTTCTAGTTGTGTGTGGTGTGTGTTTGTATGGTGTGCTTTGAATGAATGAATAAGAGGAAGTTGTTAGTCAAACTCAAAGTTTAAAGCTTTTGAAACAAAACCATGAACCTTAGAAATTTCCCTCTTATCTCATTATCTATCTCAATCTTCAGATGAATCGTGGAAACCCCAGAGGAAGCAGCTCATCTCAGGACCCGATGCTGTAGATTCTTCAGATGCACCGTGAAGCTAGTAGAGCAGAACGCCAAGATAACTTAGACACTCTTCAATAGATAGCTCAAATGGCCCATAATAATCAAGGCCATGGAAATCAGGATCACCATGGATCCAAACTCAAGAACTTTCAGAATACCAATCCACCTATCTTTAGTAAATTTGAGGACCCTTAGATCCTGATGACTGGATACAAACCATGGAGAACAACCTGGAGGTCGCAGGAGTTGAAGAAAATGATAAGGTACTATTTGCCACCCACTCTCTGGCGGGAGATGCAAGAGCCTGATGGAATAGCACCCGTACCATGAACGACGGTCTGATGATGACTTGGGAAGCATTCAAGATCAAGTTTAGCCGCACCCATGTTCCACAAGGTTTGGTCACCAGAATGAGAGATGAGTTCAGAGAACTGAAGCAAGGAAGGATGACGGTAGTGGAGTACCATGACAAATTTTTGTCGCTAGCTAGGTATGCCCCTGATGAGATTAACACTGAAGCCAAGAAGAAAGAAAGGTTCCTGAATGGATTGCATGATGAGATGTAGACTATTCTAGTCAACATCCGTTTTGAGGATCTAGAAGAGCTAGTGGATTCCGCCATCCAGATGGAAGGGAAGATCAACCAAGCGAATGACAACCGCAAGCGCAGGATGATGCACCAGAGTGGATCCAACCATACCCAGAAGTATCGCCCCAACCCGTCTGCAGGATATGCCCCAAGGAACAATAGACCCCTATGTCCTGTCCAAACTATCCAAATCGTAGCGGAGGAAACTTGAAGTCTGGAGGAAACCACAACAACAACCCCGGCAACTCCAACAACTTCAACCGTGCACCACCCAAGTCCAACAATAACAACAACAATACTGCCCCAAGGACTGGAAGCAATGTTGTGCCTGTTGCAGCCAAAGACAAGTCCCAGATTACCCGCTTTGAATGTGGAGTCAAGGGTCACTACTCCAATGAGTGACCCAAGAAGCTTGCAGCAGCCACCAATGTGAATGCACCCGCTCAGCAACAGCGCCGTGTTCAGCCTGGAAGGAGATTTGCCCCAGGGAACTCGCTCAACCACAATGGCCGTCTGTTCCACATGAATGCTGAAGAAGCCCAAGAAGCGCCAGATGTCGTGCTGGGTATGTTTTATGTTAACTCAGTACTTGCAAGAGTGTTGTTTGATTCTGGAGCATCACACTCATTTGTTACAGAAGAATTTGCATGCACTAGTAAGATTCAACCAACCAAATTGAAGTATGTTATGATAGTTCAAATACCTGGTTCAACCACCAAAGCTAGAAAAATTTGCAAGGATGTACCTATCAGAATCCATGCTATAGATTTTTATGCCAATCTAATAGTACTTGAAACCAAAGGTTTGGAAGTAGTACTAGGAATAGATTGGATGTTGAAACACAAAGGATTGATCGACTGTGCCAAGAACTAACCATGACCAGTAGCATTGGAGTATCAGTAGAGCATGTATCTGAAACTTTGCCCCATCAATTCAAATGAAACAAGAGTCTAGCCCAACTAACCCTAGACCAAGTCAGAGTAGTCTGTGAATACCCCGACGTGTTCCCAGATGAATTGCCTGGTATGCCCCCAGATCGGGATATCGAGTTCATCATTGAACTAATTCCTGGAACCGGACCCATAGCTTAGAGACCTTATAGTATGAACCCATCTGAATTAGTGGAGCCGAAGAAGCAACTTGATGCTATGCTGGTGAAAGGTTTGATTCAACAAAGCGTATCACCATGGAGATCGCCTGTTCTGTTTGTGGATAAGAAAGATGGAGGTAACCGTTTGTGCACGGATTATCGGAAGCTGAATGATGTCACCATCAAGGACAAGTACCAATTGCCGAAGATAGAAGATCTGTTTGACCAGTTGGATGGTGCCAGAGTGTTATCTAAGATTGGTCTTAGAACTGGTTATCATCAACTCAAGATTCGTGCAACAGATATCCCAAAGACCGCCTTTACCACCAGATATGGATTGTATGAGTACACTGTCATGTCTTTTGGATTAACCAATGCCCCCCGCTTATTTCATGAATCTCATGAATAAGATTTTTATGAACTTCCTGGATAAGTTTGTCATTGTTTTTATCGATGATATTCTGATCTATTCCAAGTTAGAAGAAGACCATGAGCTACACCTGAGGACCATCCTTGAAACCTTAGAGAGCATCAGTTGTATGCTAAGTTTAGAAAATGTGAGTTCTGGTTGAAGGAAGTAGGATTCCTAGGACATATCATGTCGGTAGGAGGAGTCGCTGTCGATCCCGCCAAGATCAAAGATGTTGAAGAATGGAAAGCCTCAACCATTCAAACCCAAGTCCGTGCATTTCTCGGATTAGCGGGATATTACCGCAAGTTTTTTGAAGGATTTTCAAGCATCGCAAGACCGATGACCCAATTGCTGAAGAAAGATAAGAAGTTTGAATGGACGGACAAATGTGAAGCGAGTTTTCAAGAGCTCAAGACGAGATTGATTTCAACCCCAATTCTGATTATGCCAGATATCAAGAAGCCTTTTGATGTGTATTGTGATGCATCCAAGATTGGTCTCGGATGTGTGTTGATGCAAGAAGGCAAAGTCATAGCATATTTGTCCCGACAACTGAAGCAGCATGAGCAACACTACCCTACCCATGATCTTGAACTAGCAGCCGTAGTTTTAGCTTTGAAGACATGGCGTCATTACCTTATGGGTAACCGCTGTGAGATTTATTCGGATCACAAGAGTCTGAAGTATATTTTCACCCAGAAGGAGCTGAATATGAGGCAAAGGAGATGGATATAGTTAATCAAGGATTATGACCTTGACATTCACTATCACCCCGGCAAAGCCAACGTGGTAGCGGATGCCCTTAGTAGATTACCGTGCAGATTAAACACCATGATCAAAGAAGCTCAGCCAAGTTACATGAAGAGTTGGAGCAGTTTAGAACGGAGATAGTTAGCAAAGGATTTTTAGCTAGCATTGAACTTCAACCCACTTTGATCAGTTAGATCAAGGATGCGCACAAAGGAAATGCAAGTATCGACAGAATTAAGCATCGTATCGGTACAGGGAAGGTACCCAGATTCACCGAGGATGAAGAAAGAGTTTTGTGGTACAAAGGACGTATCTGTGTGCCAGCAGATTCGGAGCTGAAGCAAGTTATCATGCAGGAAGCTCATGATACTCTTTATTCTATCCACCTGGAGGAACAAAGATTTATCAGGATTTGAAGGAGCAATTTTGGTGGCACAAGATGAAGAGAGAAATCGGAAGCTACATAGCTAAGTGTGATATCTGTCAGCGAGTTAAAGTGGAACATCAGAGACCCGCAAGACTTTTGCAACCATTGCAGATTCCGGAATGGAAATGGGATTCCGTCGGAATGGATTTCATCACGGTTTGCCTACTTCTAGTAGGGGAAATGACTCTATTTGGGTCATAGTTGATAGACTGTCCAAGGTAGCCCATTTTATACCTGTTAAAACCACCTACCAGAGTTCGAAACTAGTAGAGCTGTACATTGCTAGGATCACCAGTTTACATGGAACCCCTAAGACCATCGTATCGGATCGAGGAACCCAGTTTACCTCAAGATTTTGGTAGAAAGTCCAAGAAGGATTGGGAACCAAGCTGAACTTCAGCACAGCTTATCACCCACAGACCGATGGATAAACTGAAAGAGTCAACAAAATCTTAGAAGATATGTTTAGAGCTTGTGTTCTAGAATATGGATCAAAATGGGAAGATTGTCTGCCTTTCGTAGAATTCTCATACAACAATAGTTATCAAGCCAGTTTGCAAATGGCCCCATTTGAATTTCTGTATGGAAGAAAGTGCCATACCCCCTTGAATTGGTCGCAAGTAGGAGAGAGTCAGATTTTTGGACCCGACATCCTACGAAAAGCCGAAGAGAATGTTCACAAAGTCCGTGAGCACCTCAAGACCGCCCAATCTAGACAGGAGAGTTATGCTGACAAGAGACGTCGAGACCTCATCTTCAATGTCGGAGATTTTATGTATCTCAAAGTATCGCCCTTGAAGGGAATGCAACGTTTTCAACTGAAAGGAAAGTTAGTCCCCAGATATGTTGGAACCTTCAAGATTCTAAATCGCCGAGGAGAAGAATCTTATCAACTGGAACTGCCAGAGGAGATGTCAGCCATCCATGATGTGTTCCATATCTCGTTACTTCGCAAATGCCTAGAAGTTCCAGAGAAGACCGAAGTTTTCAAGAACATTGATCATGAAGCCATTGATATCAATAAGGATTTGACGTATCATGAAGTGCCCATTCGTATTTTGGAAGAAGCCTTCAGAACCACCCGGACCCGGAGTATCAAGTTTCTCAAGATCCAATGGAGCAACCATACCGAAGAAGAAGCAACCTGGGAGCGGGAAAATTATATTAGGACTGAGTTCCCAGATCTCTTTAGTTCCTAGTTTTTCCTAAATCTCGGGACAAGATTTTGTTTAAAGAGGGAAGGTTTGTAACACCCCAAAACTTCTAATCAGGATTATCAAGTTCAAATCACCCAAAGTTAGGGGTAACAAAAACTTTTATTACAATTTTGAATATGAATCCATGTGTGTTTTGCATTAGTGTAGAATAGATTGAAATTGCCATGCTTGATTGCTACAAATGATGAGAAATGGTTTAAAGGTGAATACTACATCATCTAGGCCAATTACAAACAAACTCAAAATAAAAAGAAATCAAATATGAATTAATAAATCAAATGGTCATTTTGACCAAAGTTAACCACTAGGCCTCTTTGTGAGTTCATAGAAAAGAATTTCTAACAGAAACATTTCCATTTATTTTCACCCCTTGCTAGACCAAGTAAAAGTGGACCCAGACCCACAGAAACTATATTCAAATCTATTTAAAGGACAATTCAAAATTGAATGAAGTGTATGTACTAAGATCACCATTTTGCAAAAACCACTCAAATCAATTCACCTTGGCAAACCCAAGCAACCAGAGACTACCAAGCATAAGTTTAGATCACTCACCAAATTTCATTCAAAAATTTCAAACTTAAGTTCACGTGGCCATTTAGTTAAACACCTTCTAGACACTAATTATGCTCTGCCTAACTTCACTGTTTTGAGCAGTGATCATTCAACCAATTGGTCCCCTCTTCACTCCCCTTCTCCCCCAGTGTCTAGCCATGCCTGGACAGCCACCCCCTTTGCTGTTGTGCCAGTGTAGCGCCGGCCCAAAAATGGTCTCGCCGGCTGACCAAGAACCACATGCCACAGACCACGCCGCCCTCGTCCAGGATGTCTAGCAGGCAGGCCACCGTCCACCGCCACCCCCTGTCCAGCCCTTGACTGCAGCCAGGCCATGGACCACCAGAAAACTGCCGCGCCCACTTTCTCTGCGCCGTGCCGAGAGCGCGCCAGAGCGCCGCAGCCGACCAGCTCGCACAGACCGCACCTCGCTCTCTCTGCTCGTGCACCCACTTGCCATAACACCAGCTAGCTCCCAGACATCCCCGTTCACCGCCGCGTGACCCGTAACCCCCGTGCGCCATTTCGAACACCGCTGGTTCCGCGCAGAGCACCGCCCATGCGCGACCAACCCAGACCGCCCCGTGTCATGCCTTTAAGTCTATGATGACCGCCAGGGAGCACCGCATCGCCCCTACCCTCAGCCATACCGATAGCATGATGTACCGCTGTCACCGGAGGAGCCAGCCCATGCTGCATTGCCCCTCTCGCCGGTGTATAAATAGAGGCCCTCTCCGCCTCAATTCGCCACACCATCACACTCCCCACTCCTCAGAGCCTCCCACACCTCTCCCCGGAGGAAGGTGAGCACCACCTCGCCGGAATTTGGCCGGATTCCGCTGTTGCAGAGGAAGAAAGGAGCCGTTGATTGGAGCCGCCCCAGGAGCCGCTGCGACCACCATTCGAACTGTCATCATCGACAACATCGTTCGCCCCCATCGCCGACCCTAGCTAGAGCCTTGGTGAGCCTCGCACGACCCCCATCGCCGTGTTAGGTTTAATTCCTCGCCAGAGCTATTCGTCGTAGACGATGAATGTCAGCCGTTAGATCAGGTTCTAACTGTAGGGCCTAGATTGAAAGATACCATTTCAGTTAGATAGAGTCACTGACTAGTGGGACCGTCCTGTCAGCAGCCCGCTGCACCACGCTGTGCAGATTGGGCCGACCCATTTATGTTCCCGCGCAGGCCTGTGATTTCAAATAGTTATTTTCCATTTTAATTAAAACCGGTTTCTGTCAGCAGATTCAAAAATCAGTTTAAAGAGGTTCACTGAACCAAATTGCATGATTCCAATTTTGTTAGAAAGGTATTTAAATTATCTGTCCAAGCCCATTGGATTCAAACCATTTGGAGTTAGAGATCACCTACAGTAAAAATAACAAGATAAAGACTTTCCAACTTCAAACATTTTTCAAAAATCAACCATAAATGCTTTTGAGTTGATTCCAACTCTCAAAAATCACATTTGACAAGATCTATTTGAATATGTAAAAATATTTAGGTTTACATGCAGAGGCAATGGACTAGTACCAAGAGAATGCTATATAGGCATTTCTAGTCACTTTAATTGTATTAAATAGTAATTATAAACTTTGTAAAATATGACCAACACTTTAAATCACATTCCCAAGTATTAGAATATGTGATGATGACATGTGTCAACATGATCCCATATTTTAATTGGGAATATTAAATCTTAAGTATTTTCAATGAGTAGAAATTACTTTTCTAAAATAAAATAAATAAGACTATGTCTTTATTTCATGTGATGATTGTGATGATGCTAGATCATCTAGTGTGAACCTTAGTGTGCTAAATAGAAATAGTTAAGTAGTGTTTGGTGATTGTGCATTCCGTATTCATTTATAGACGATAGTACTGACCTGAGATGCGAGGAGGAGGAGTACTACGAAGACGAAGAAGAAGAAAACTTCAACCACTGCACCAATCAAGGCAAGCTATTATGTGCAAGCTAACACTTGCAAGTTTCATAACAATGCAAGCCATCACTACTAGCAAGCTAGAATCATGCAAGCTAACACTTGCAAGTATTATACCTATGCAAGTCATCTTTGCAAGATAACCTATGCAAGATGCATTAGGCATGCTTGGTTATCCAACTTTGATTACACCCATCCCAAGTTTTACTTGCAAGCTTTATTCTTTTACCAGAGTTCTTTACCTTTAACTCGGGACTTGTGAGTATTGGAAAAATAGGATAGATACCATAAAGAGTATAAAACTAGGCCTAGCTAGTTATATTTAGATGTCATCAACATGCATAACAATATAGTTGGATAGTTACATTTGATTAGCACCCCTCATTAGTGAATACCTCAACTTTAGTGGCTAGTGCTAAGCATAAAAGTTGATCACTTTAGATGGGAATACTTGGTGAAAATGATTATGAAAACCTTGGAATGATGATTCATTCTATTGAAATGTTTTGACATGTGTTGAGAAACACAATGATTTGATGATGAAAATGTTGAGGCATGAGCCTTGGACCTTTTATAAAAACTGATGGTTGGGTTCAGATGTGATACCATTCCAATTTTATCGTACAACCACAATACCTGAATTGGGTAGGGCTTAGCTGGAAGTTTATATGCCTTAGTATGGGTTCCCTTGTGGAAGAGGTTGAGCTGAGGCTACCTCGTGGTGAATGTCCACCTATGCAGTGCCCAGGATGGCAGATGACCATGGCTGGGAGGCCAAGCTCATAGGCGAGGTGCCTATACTAGACTGTGTAATTGAAAGGCTATGATTGATTATCCGCATACTAAGTATGATGATTCAGGGTTATCCCTGACGGATGTATCAAATTTTGTGGTGAAAGTGTACCACCTCTGCAGAGTGTAAAACTATTCGAAATAGCCGCGTCCGCGGTCATGGACTGTTGGAGTGGCCATACTGTTCTATCGTTAGATGTTTTCGAAAATGACTTGTGAATTTAACTATGATTTGTGACTTGACCACACCGGAGTGTGGACATGAAAACTAGGTTCCCACTTAAAGTGATATAGAACATTAACTTAGTTTTCTTTACTTCTAAACTCAGCTTGAGATAAACCTGGCTTTTGCAAATAAACCTAGAGCTTAAGATCCTACTAGAACTAACTTACTTATTAGTGATAGTTTGCTAGTACTTAAAGAGTACTCATGGCTTTGTCCCTGGCTATTCCCATGGCCAGACTATGAGGAGGACTACCAGGATGATGGAAAACAGGAGGTCTACGACAACTAGGATCATCTCCCATCGTCAGCATTGCATGTGACTCATGAAGATGGAGCCCCGACTATGTTTAATTTCCGCTGCTTGATTTGTATTAAGACTGGATCATGAGATCCTTTATTTGTAAGACCTTTATTATGGTTTGTAATGGATGATGTACTGTGGTACCAATTATGTTATGTCTCGCAAAAATGGTAATCCTGGGATTGTGTGGTATGGCATGACAGGCATCTTGGATTAAAAATCTAGGTGTTGACATAGGTGGAACCCGATAATCCTAAAGAAGAGGGAACCAATATAACACAATTTGATAAGTATTTGAGTGTTGAGCCCACTATGATCTGAAGGTAAATTATCTATTCACTAAATCCCTATAACCCACTTATATATATTGTATTTTGTACAATGCAATAAACTAAAAGGTGTAAGGTGTTTTTTACTTCTAACTAGAAAACTATAAAGTAAAACAATCTAGTGCTGGAAGTAAATAGTGAAAGTAAAACTACTGCATGTAAAGTAAAAACAAGTAACTAAAGGGAGCAAGTGTTCTAGCAAATTGTTATTTCATTCATTTTGGTTGTCACAATTAGTGAAGCACATGATGTTTATGTAGCTAGATGCGTAAGTACTAAATGCCATGAAGAATCAAGAAATCAATAATTAAAACCCTCTGGACCAGCCTAATAGGATTAATTAAGTCAATGTGTCTAGCATCAACACACATAATCATTACTACATCTAAATTTTATAAAGATACACTATTGTTTCTTCCAGAGAGGAGCCATTAATAGGTGCAATCGTATAATCATGCAATTGTTCCCCTAGTGATCGATCCCAAGGCCGTCTCCGTTCAAGCAAGGGAGTTATTAAGACATAAAGTCCAACCATGCTGTAAGTTTCAAGGTCCTCATAATTCATCCCACATTTAATTAGCCATGAATTAATATAGCATGCATATTTAAGACTCGGGACACTGTTTCTGGCAAGTGCCTCCGGCCATCCCTCCTCCTAGAAACATGCAGCGATGACAACCATATGCATCCCCAACATACATATGCACTCATGTATCAGTCCACGAAATCATCATAGAAAATAACATACTTGTATGCAACCAACAATGAACTATTTCACAATTGGCATGAACAGATCACTACTCAAACATAGACATAGAGACACAATAGATCAAGAGAATACAATAGATTGCATCACACATAATGTGTGCCAAGATATTAAAGTAGTGAGATGAGAGGGATGTTGCTGTAGATGTTTAAGATGACCAGGCTAGAGGGGGTGGAGCCATCTGGAGGCGATTCCAGCAGCGGCTCCCTCCTTTGATCTCCTCCGGGTGGCGTATTGCTAGCTCTTTGTTAATTTGTTTTCCATCTATGCCTCCGTCCATCTCGAGGAAGACCGTCAATGGGTATATATAGATGGTTTTAGGTTAAACAAAAGAGAATGGCGGCAGAATCGATGGCATTAGAGCTATATGGCTAAGATCCATAAGGTGGCCAACCTACCTTATTGGGCCTTCCATTTGCAGCTCATTGGGCCCTATTTTAGCTCGTTGGATTCGTATGGTAATTATCTGATAGCTCTCATTGGCCTGGTCCTTTTTGGAGTTCTGTAGCTCCCTGAAAGTTTAAAACGCTAGTAGAAGATTTTTCTATCAAACAGAGTTAAAACCAAAATAAAGGGATGTTTTGGAAAATCACCGAAATCAATGTAAATCAAGGTAATAACTCATGATATGATGAAAATATATTGAAATGTGTGACAATAAACTGCAAAGTTGATTTATGCATTTTATATGCATCAACATCCCCAAGCTCAGTCTATGCTCATCCTCGAGCATACATGTGATAAAACTTACATGGACTTTAGAGTTTGTTGTCATTTAAAACATTACAAGTCATGATCATTGTTGTACAAAGTTAAATAATGTGTCCTACAAGCAATCATCTTATAAAGTGATATGCCTCATAATCCTCATCTATGTTTACCAATCTGTCAAGCTTGTATAAAACTAAATGCACAAAGTACTATGGACTGATACATTGCAAATGTATCTATAATTTTTGATGTTCCATGCTTGGTTTTATCTACTTTCTTGTGTTTTGTCCACACTTTTGAGTACTTTTCATATGATTTCTTGGACTAACCTATTAACAAGATGCCATAGTGCTAGTTGCCTATTTTCTGCTATTTATGGTTCCAGGAAGTCAGAAAATGAATATTCTCGGAATTGGACGGGACAAAAGCCAAAGTTGATATTTTACCGGAAGACTCACGGAGCCAAAAGACAATACGGAGAGGGGCCACAGGGCGGCCACACCATGTGGTGGCGCGGGCTAGCCCTGGCCGCGCCACCAGGTGGTGTGGGCCCCCTGGCCTCCCACCGACCTTGCCTCTTCGCCTATAAGAAGCCTCCCGATGCATAAACCCTAAATAGTCAAACCTCCAGCCACGAAAAGTTCCGCAGCGCTGCCGCCACCGAAGGGGAGATTCGGGGGACATAAAGTCTCTATTCCGGCACCCTGCCGGGACGTGGAAGTGCCCCCGGAGACATCTCCATCGATCTCCACCAGCATCTCCATCACCATTGCTGATTCCCATGATGAGGAGGGAGTAGTTCTCTCTCAAGGCTAAGGGTTCTACCGGTAGCTATGTGTTCATATCTCTCTCTATGCATCATCTTATTGAGATCATGAGCTTGTAATCTATAGATCAACCTTGCTACTCAACTGCTTTAATAGATCTCTGCTCTCCCCATGTGTGTGAAGTTGACAGTGTGCACACCATGGTGGCACTTAGGCTAGAGATTACAAATACTTGTTATGAGTTATATTTGGAGTTGAATGTCTTTATGAAATTGTGGTGTTTGTTCGAACCATCTAGTGCTCAAGGTGACAATGTGGGGGTTATCTAGATGGGAAAGATGAACTTTGAGGTGTGCTATTATAGCCCTACCATGGATTAGAGTGTCAAACCAGAGAGTAGTTCAGAGTAGTATCATAAATAGAAGATATTTATATGAGAGTATTCACTAGTGAAAGTATGATCCCTAGGCCTTGTTTCTAAGCACTGAAACACCGTTTGCTATTATATCTATTACATGTTTGCTTGCTTCTATATTTATTTCAGTTTTACTTTAGTCTTTTCCATGCCATCAAGCTATCTTCTATCACCGTTACCACTTATAATTATCTATACCACTTGTATTTCACTATCTCTTTGCCGAACTAGTGCACCTATACACATGACAAGTGTATTGGGTGTGTTGGGGGACAAAAGAGACTTCTTGTATCTTGATTGAAGGGTTGCTTGAGAGGGGATACCTTTGACCACTTCCTCCTTGAGTTCGATAAACCTTGGGTAATCCACTTAAGGGAAAAGTTGCTGCTGTTCTACAAACCTCTGCACTTGGAGGCCCAACAACCGTCTACAAGAAAAGTCTAAGCTTGGGGAAGCTAGTTTTTATAAAAATGATATTTTTAGTTCCCCAGCTTTGGAAGATAGCTATTCTATTGCTTATGATGATACTAAACCTCCAATATATGATGATTACAATGATGAATATGATATTTTCAGTCCACCTACTATTGAGGAGAAAATTAATGATTACAATATGCCTCCTATATTTGATGATTATGGTGATGAGAATAATAATGATAGCTATTTTGTTGAATTTGCTCCCACTACAATTAATAAGAATGACTATGCTTATAGGGAGAGTATTAATTCTTTTATGCACGTGGCTCATGATAAGAATGCTTTATGTGATAGTTATATTGTTGAGTTCATTCATGATGCTACTGAAAGTTATTATGAGAGATGGAAACATGGTTTTATGTATCAAAACAATATTAATTTTCCCCTCTTTAGGTTGAAATTTTTGAAGTTGCACTTGTTTTGATTTCCTATGCTTGTTGCTTTGTGCTTTCATGACTTGTTTCTTTACAAGATTCCTATGCATAGGAAGTGGGTTAGACTTAAATGTGTTTTTGAATTTGCTTCTTGATGCTCTCTTTTACTTCAACTCATATTTATTATGTGAGCATCTTCTCAAACTATCATGTCTAACTTAAAGGCGTTAAAGTAAATTACTTATTGGGAGATAACCCAAAAGTTTTAGATGAGTCTTGAAAGTTATTACCTCTGTAACAACCGCTCCTTATCCTTTTTAATTTGCTTTTTGTGCCAAGAGTAACCTCTAATGAGAGAGAAGTAATGATTGGGAAACTTGCTGTCCCGAAACAGATTTCTGTGCTTCACCGTAAAAATTCGTGTAAAATCTCTGTACGTCCTTTTGAGGTTATCTAACTTTCGTTAGTTCAACACTTTTCGATTTGAGCAACAGAAGTTCTTCGAAAAAATTCGTCTTTACGTGTTGGTCTCTTTTGACAGATTTCTGCCATTATTTGCATTTGCTTCTTATTGGTTCCTTTTTGAGTTATTTTGGGGAATTGAGCTTTTTGAGGGAAGTGCTTCAGTATCTTGTGTTTTAATGGAAGTTTTATTAGTGTTAGAACTGAACCTAAAGACTTATTATCTAGAGTGCACTAATGTTGCTAATAAAGATTGTGTGAAGTTTTGTATGAAGGAATGAGCAATTGGATGAAGGATGGAATAAAGCTCAAGCTTGGGGATGCCACGCGTGTCACCCCAAGAAATATCCAAGAAGTACCAGCGTCAAAGCTTGGGGATGCCCAAGGCACCCCCTTCTTCATCAATAAAAATCCCAGGTTTCTTCCAAACGCTTCATTTTTATTGTTTCATGCACAGTTGTGTTGTTCTTGGAGCGTCATCTTTTCCGTTTTCGTTTTGGTTTTTCGTTTTCTTTGTTTGCTTAGTTTGTTGAATAAATTGGTTGGACCCCCTCTTTCATACTTTGGTATTCAAATAGTTTGGTTTGGATTGGAAAAGAGTAGGAAAGTTCATGCTTTTGTGGTAAAGAGAGCTTGTTTTTGACTGTGGCCTATGCTTTGTCATGCCATGCTTGATATTGTTTTGGCTTTATGCTTAGTATTCTTTGCTGTAGGATGACTTGTTATAAACAATTGAGATTGCTTAATGTGCCTTTAAAGAATCATGCGTTGTTTTAGCATATTAAAGCATAGTATTGTGGTATTCTCCTTTAATGCTTTATTTGGATTGACTTGGCACATGCTCACACCATGTTATGACTATCCCAAGTCACCATAGCCTTTATGATCTTTTAGTTTTCAACTTGTAGTATCACTTTATTCTTTGATCAATGATGTTTTGTCACTCTGCATGATTATGGTCATTATTGCTCTCTTAGTTTGTCGCTCCCAGTCTTTTGCTAGCCTCCACAACCAAGTATGAGTTCCACTCATGCATCCAACTCCCTAAACCAAGTTATTCCAAAGAGTCCACCATACCTACCTTCTAGCTTATGCTATTCCAAGTATATTCATGCTTTTGTTTACCTTCCGAATTAAACTTGTTATGAGAAAACTAGTGATTAAAGCTCTCACGAACTTGATGGCACACTTTACTTTTCTTGCCCTTAATAAACTTGAACCATTGTGTCGTATATGTTGTATATGCTTGCACTTATTTGTTGGTAATTAGCAGAACCATGTTGTCATGGGGAAAGCTTTCAACATTGCACTTGGTACTTTGTACCTAGTTGATATCATGCTCTTTTGTCTATGGATGTCGTCGGTGTGAAATGAAAGGGGAGCTTGTAAGTCCATGGAGTTATGTATATGTGTTAGAGAAATGCCTAGGACGCTGGTCTAATCCATGCTGACATGGTGGAAACCTGCAGCGTAACCATAATGAGCTTTCTATGAAGCATTCTTCTTATAAAAAAGAGTCCTATATTGAGAAAAAAAGAAAAAAAAAGAAAAAAGGGATTATGAAAAGAGGAAAGAGAGAAAAAAGCACCATATTCCCATGGTAAATAAGAACATTGCTGAGATGCTCATTGTCTGCTTGCCTTGTCATTTTGATATGGGGATTCTTCCGTATCATCGGGCAAGGGGTACCCTGTTGGCGGTTCTCTATGATACACATGTACTTAAAATTACAAGAACTTACCGGTGACTAAACTTGAGTAGCATGAGGAGCGGCCCTCGTATTCAAGGGACATGAGATTTCTAACTTATACTTCGTCAAGTATGTTGATACATTGCAAATGTATCTATAATTTTTGATGTTCCATGCTTGGTTTTATCTACTTTCTTATGTTTTGTTCCAACTTTGGAGTACTTTTCATATGATTTCTTGGACTAACCTATTAACAAGAGCCACAGTGCAAGCTGCCTGTTTTCTGCTGTTTTTGGTTTCAGGAAGTCAGAAAATGAATATTCTCGGAATTAGACGGGACAAAAGCCAAAGTCAATATTTCACCGGGGGGGAACACGGAGCCAGAAGACGAGACGGAGAGGGGCCAGGGGCCAGCCACACCATAGGGTGGCGCAGGTCCCCCTTGGCCGCGCCACCAGGTGGTGTGGGCCCCTCCGGTCTCCACCGACCTTGCCCTTTCGCCTATATATTCCTCCTGATGCAAAAACCCTAGATTGTCAATCAGAAATCCACGAAAAGTTCCGCAGTGCCGCTGCCACCGAGGGGAGATTCGGGGGATAGAAAGTCTCTGTTCCGGCACCCTGTCGGGACGGGGAAGTGCCCCCGGAGCCATCTCCATTGATCACCACCACCATCTCCATCGCCATTGCTGATTCCCATGATAAGGAGGTGTAGTTCTCTCTCGAGGCTAAGGGTTCTACCGGTAGCTATGTGTTCATCTCTCTCTCTATGCATGATCATATTGTGATCATGAGCTTGTAATCTATAGATCTACCTTGCTACTCAAGTGTTTTAATAGATCTCTGCTCTCCCCATGTGTGTGAAAGTGACAACGTGCACACCATGGTGGCACTTAGGCTAGAGATTACAAATACTTGTTATGAGTTATATTTGTAGTTGGATGTCTTTATGAAATTTTGGTGTTTGTTGGACTCATCTAGTACTCAAGGTGACAGTGTGGGGTTTTCTAGATGGGAAAGATGAACTTTGAGGTGTGCTGTTATAACATTACCAACGATTAGAGTGTCCAACCGGAGAGTAGTTAAGAGTAGTATCATGAAGATAATATATTTATATGAGAGTGTTCACTAGCGAAAGTATGATCCCTAGGCCTTGTTTCTAAGCATTGATACTTCGTTTGCTACTAGATCTGTTACATGTTTGCTTGCTTCCATCTTTATTTTAGTTTGCCTTTAGTCTTTTCCACACCATCAAGCTATTTTCTATCACCCTTACCACTTATAATTATCTATACCACTTGTATTTCACTATCTCTTCGCCGAACTAGTGCACCTATACACCTGACAAGTGTATTGGGTGTGTTGGGGACACAAGAGACTTCTTGTATCTTGATTGCAGGGTTGCTTGAGAGGGAATACCTTTGACCACTTCCTCCCCGATTTAGATAAACCTTGGGTGATCCACTTAAGGGAAAACTTGCTGCTGTTCTATAAACCTCTGCACTTGGAGGCCCAACAACTGTCTACAAAAACAGAAGTGCGTAGACATCACATGTACACCATAGTTTGTTCACTTTAACCTTAATCACTTCAAGATGCTTATGATAGGGGCAATGAGAGCTGAAAGCTATAAGTACCATAATTTTTGGAAGCTCTTTATGAAACTTGAATCCCTACTTCCTTCTATGAAGGCCTTTCTTCCACTTTTATATTGAGTCTCCACCTTATATCTTTATGCACCTACTTTGAGAGCATAGTGGCCATTCTTAGTTCTATGTGCATTGTCCCAAGACTTGTTGATTGATGCATAACTTTGATATTGCTTGTTCTTAAACTATTTGTATCTAGTCACTCTTATAAACTTTGAAGGTGTCCTATGCATTTATATTTGCTAATCTATGAGGGACAAGCTGAATGCCATTATGCTATGTTTTCTTTATGTGAAACAAACAAACGTCTTGCAAAGCATTGTTATTTATGAATCTTTTGTTGTGCCTTTTCATGTTGCAAATTAGTTGCTTTGTCTTATTGCTAGAACTTTGTCTTTCATGATCTGATTCAAGTACTATGATCCCAGCTCTGAATGTTTTACAAATACTTTGATCAAGTTTATGATGGTGCATGTCACCTCAAAAATTATTCTTTCTTTTTATCACTTACCTACTCGAGGACAAGCAGAAGTTAAGCTTGGGGATGTTGATACATTGCAAATGTATCTATAATTTTTGATGTTCCATGCTTGGTTTTATCTACTTTCTTGTGTTTTGTCCACACTTTGGAGTACTTTTCATATGATTTCTTGGACTAACCTATTAACAAGATGCCACAGTGCCAGTTTCCTGTTTTCTGCTATTTTTGGTTCTAGGAAGTCAAAAAATGAATATTCTCGGAATTGGACGAGACAAAAGCCAAAGTTGATATTTTACCGGAAGACTCACGGAGCCAGAAGACGAGACGGAGATGGGCCATAGGGCGACCACACCATGTGGTGGCGCGGGCTAGCCCTGGCCACGCCACTAGGTGGTGTTGGCCCCTGGCCTCCCACCGACCTTGCCTCTTCGCCTATAAGAAGCCTCCGGATGCATAAACCTTAAATAGTCAAACCTTTAGCCACGAAAAGTTCCGCAGCGCTGCCGCCACCGAAGGGGAGATTCGAGGGACAGAGAGTCTCTGTTCCGGCACCCTGCTAGGACGGGGAAGTGCCCCCGGAGCAAGATGGGACCCCGAGCCAGCCCCGTGCCCGCTCTCATGCCGTTGCTTCATTTTTATATAGTGAAATGTAATGCATATACGAAAATT
Organism: Avena eriantha; assembly: GCA_910589775.1. NCBI lineage: Eukaryota > Viridiplantae > Streptophyta > Magnoliopsida > Poales > Poaceae > Avena > Avena eriantha. The sequence continues at coordinate 201,464,000 of OU342744.1, read as the reverse complement.
ATACACCTTTGAACTCTTTTAAATCGCACTTAGGACATGATAATGTTGTGGTAATAAAATTCTGATCATTTATCATTTCCATGGAGTGAAATATAATGCATAAACTTACATATACAAAAATTATAAACCTTTGAACTCTCTGAAATCGCACTTAATATGTGATAATGTCGTGCTAAGAAAATCTTGAGAGATTATCATTTTCATAGAGTGAAATGTAATGCACAAACTTGCATATGCGAAAATTATAAACCTTTCAACACTTTTAAATCGCGCTTAATACGTGATAATGATGTGCTAACAAAATTTTGAGAGATTATTATTTTCTCCCCCATTTTCGTAGAGTAAAATGTAATGCATAAACTTGCATATACGAAGTTTATACACCTTTGAACTCTTTGAAATCGCACTTAATACATAATAATGTTGTGCTAAGAAAATCTTGAGAGATTATCATTTCCATGGAGTGAAATATAATGCATAAACTTGCGTATACAAAAATTATATCTTTGAAATTTCACATAATACGTGATAATGTTGTGCTAAGAAAATCTTGAGAGATTACCATTTCCATGGAGTGAAATATAATGCATAACTTGCGTATACAAAAATTATACATCTTTGAACTCTTTGAAATCGCACTTAATACATGATAATGTTGTGCTAAGAAAATCTTGAGAGATTATCATTTCCATGGAGTGAAATATAATGCATAAACTTATGTATACAAAAATTATACACCTTTGAACTCTTTGAAATCGCATTTAATACGTGATAATGTTGTGCTAAGAAAATCTTGAGAGTATAGTGGAATGTAATGCATAAACTAGCATATACGAAAATTATACACCTTTGGACTCTTTGAAACCGCACTTAGGTCATGATAATGTTGTGCTAATAAAATCCTGATCATTTATCATTTCCATGGAGTGGAATGTAATGCATAAACTTGCGTTTATGAAAATTATACACATTTGAACTCCTTGAAATCGCACTTAATACATGATAATATTGTGCTAAGAAAATCTTGAGAGATTATCATTTTCATAGAGTGGAATGCAATGCACAAATTATACACCTTCGAACACGTTCCCTTCAAATTATATTCAATTTCATTTGTTTATGGAGTTAAAGTACCGGTGGCATACTCATTATTTTGCATGGATAGAGGGGTGCCCCCCGACAGATATAGGGGTTATCCCATGCGCTAGATCACAGAGGATCAACGGTTGGTGGGCACGATCCGTGTGCCAACTGTCTTGACCAATCAGAGCATAGCAGTGAAGAAGAGCACAGGTGCGAGAGATGGATACAAAGAGAGGGGAAAACTGAGTAGCACTTAAGAACCAAGGGCAAAACTAAGTAGAACTCAAAAACCAAGGGCAAGACTGGCAAAGGGATTTAAATAGGAAATAGAAAAAGATTTAAAAAATGGAAAATGCGTCTTTTATACAATAAAATACATCTTGGCATACAACAAACTATTTGCAATTCAAATATACACCAGTTTGACAATTATTGCCTCATTCAGACAAACTATGTTTTGGGGAGGGATGTTTTGGGAAGAGCCTTGAATAGAAAGCCAAGAACCTTCATAGATAGTAGGTGATTTAAGAAGTTTTGATTTAGGTTAAAACTTGGTTTATATACATTTGTTATGGTGGCAGGTCACATAATAAGACTCCCTGGGTAGATGCCACTATGTTTTGCTCTTTTTGAATTTGTTGTTCATAAAATGACTCAATTAGCTAGCTAAAACCTATTCGTTGACTCTTTGTTGACCAGCCACCGGACGGTAAAACTGAGTATATTGCACACGACAGTGTTAGTACTGGAGGGAAAAACTGAGTACAACCAAACTGCTAGTGTTACACTCGAGGGCAAAACTGAGTACAACTGAGTCGCCAGGGTTAGACACGAGGGAAAAAACGTGACTCACGGTATGCGTGTGCGTTACACGGGGCGATAGCGGACACGTCTGGTCGTGCATGGTGCAGTAGTGTATGCGTTTACACGGTGCACGGTAGTGCAACGAAATATCGCTTCCCTTCTCCTTTAATATAGGCCTCCCCACTCTCACTCATCCCTCAGTCGCTCACTCAACCATCTCCACTATCCCATCACCTTCTGCAAACCCCCAAGAAAACCCCAAACACGCCGGTGATGGAGAAGAATGACGCGGTGGCCATCGACGCCTCCAAGGCCGTCGGCAAGGAGGCCCCCTTCCCCGTCCCCGCATCTGCCATAGCCGCCGGCGAGGAGGCCCCCGCCGGTCTCGGGCAGATCCCGCTCGGCTGGGACCCCTACGAGAAGGTTGTTTACATAAGGCCGGAGAACCCATACAACACCAGCATCGCTGACCCATGGTCGGAGGTAACCAGGATTTTCTCCCCTTCCCCTGTTCTTCCCCGTTCCCATCGTTGGATGCTAGATTTTATGTTATTAGGGCTCGACTGTTCGTATTTTTACAATAGCTAATTGATGACCCACAAGTATAGGGGGTGTATCGTAGTATATTCGACAAGTAAGAGTGTCGAACCCAACGAGGAGCAGAAGGTGCTGGCTAGTGGCTTGGAGCAGGAATTCTCTATAAATACTTAGCAAACAGATTTTTAGGGGTTTTTGATAAAGCAGGTTAAGAAAGTACGAGTAAATAAAAGACAATAAGACTAAATGCAGCAAGTGTCCCAATCCTTTCTTCAGCAAAGGACAAGCCGGTTGTATTACTTAAGATGACCAAACGTTCTCGAGAACACATGGGAATATCATCAAGTGCTTTCGCTTCGTATAGTTGATTAATCTTATTTAGTTTGCTAAGTGTTGTGTGGGTGGACATGTGCTAATGTACCTACCTTCCTAAGACTAATACATACTTGTGATTATACCCCTTTCAAGCATCCGCAAGTACAAGAAAGTAATTAAGGTAGAAACCTAACCATAGCTTTAAACTCTAAGACCCTGACGTCCCTTGTGTAATGGTTTCCTAATGGGGGTTCAGGTTTCTGTCACTCCGGCAACCCCTATGATTAGTAGCCAAATACACAATGCATTCCCCTAGGCCCATATAGGTGAAGTGTCATGTAGTCGACGTTCACATGACACCACTAGAAGAAGTACACCATAACTTAAATATCAAACTATTGAATCTTTCTCAACACAATTCCACTACTAACAACATGACTTCTCCCATGTCCTCAAGAACAAAATAAACTACTCACAAGTCATCATATGGATCATGATCAGAGATGAAATAATGATGTGTAACAATCTGAACATAAACAATAATTCAATGGTTCACTCAATAGCATCAACTACAAAGAGTAATCAACACCGGGAAAGTTCCCCTAAGAACTATGCAAGATTCAACCCAATTGTTACAGTGGTATGGAGATGGTGATGATGGTGCTGGTGGAGATGATGGTGGTGGTGATGATGATGATCCCAATGAAGTCCAGCTATGGTGGTGTTGATGGCGATGATCTCCCCTCTCCGGGAAGGAATTCCCCCGGCAGAATTCTATCTGCCGGAGAGATCTTTCTCTCTCAGTGTTTTCTGCCCCGCAGAGGCGGCGGAATCTTTTTGTGGTCGCTCCCCGAGTCTTAGGGTTTCGGGAGGATAATATACGCCAGAGGGGAGAGCCAGGGGTGACCAAGGCGGCCACACCACCTGGTGGCGCGGCCTAGGGTGGACCGCGCCAGGGGGTGGTGTGGCCCCCCTATGGCCCATCTACACTCCTTCTGGCTTTCTTCGTCTTCTGAAAAAATAGGATTTTCCATGTATTTTCCCGGATTTTCTGTTCTTCACGAATTTTACCTCCAAACAGCACCTTTTCCATCAGAATCCTGACTGCACCGGTCCATGCTCCAAAAGTCATCAACCATGCAAAAACAGATGAAATAACATAAGTATCATCTCTTAATATGAAATATATCAATGAATAACAGTAAATTATGATATAGAATAGTGATGCAAAATGGACGTATCACTAATCCTCTTGTGTTAGATCTCGTATTTCGATGAATCCCCTATTCGTATTTGAACCCCTTGTTCATATTTGGGATCAGTATTCGATTTGGTTTGAGATTTGGGGAAGAATTATGAGATCGCAATCGGTTAATTTATGCAAACAATCAATCCGTATAATCAAAGTATCTCAATCATGTCCTTATTACACTATACTATTTTTTCCAACAGGAGGATAACAACGACGTCCACAGCGACGGCGAGTCCAAGGACACCAAGACTCGTCATGTGCTGAGGAGGCTAAAGTCTGGCCAGTACAAAAACTTCTTCGTCGGCGACGTGTACAGGTGCCCCTTTTGCCCCACCAGGAGGCTCCGCACCACGGACTTCAACTCCCTCGTGAAGCATGCCAAGGACGTGAGGACCTGCGGCGAGTCTGTGAATGTCCACGACTTCATAGCCAAGCACCAGGCGCGTGGTCTTCACCTCCGCAACCTCTAGAAGGTGGCTATTGAGATGGGTCGCATGACCCCGATCAAGCCCAAGGCACCCAAGGTCAAGGGACTAGGCAGCAAGAAGTGAAGGATGCACCAGAGGGAGGAGGCGGAGGCCCTCCTGGCAGAGGCCATGAGGGGCCACTGATCTGCTGCTACTGCTGCTGTAAAGCAGCTTCTTTTGTCTTGTCTGTATTGAACTTGTCCGCTGCTGATGAGCACCCTAATTGTCGAACGTTAAGTATCGTACTATGTAACCTATATTAGCTACTTTATCTACATATACTCTGTTTACTGAATTTATTTATGGTGCTGGTTAGTTTTGCTGCTCTAGATTTGCTACTAGTTGGGGAAAACGAGGGCAAAAGGAACAATGAATGGAGAGAGAAGCTGCTCTAGATTCGCTACCTTTTTGGGCAAAAAACACAACTGTTAGCGAGAGAGGGGAAAAGGCTCTCTTAAAAAGGCCAACCATAAAAATAACAAAAAAGAAAACTTCCAATTTAGGCGGCAGGGTGCACATAACCACCAAACGCGCCCCACATGGTCCCACACCACGCCCCCATAATCAACGAGAGATGGATGGCTGGTCTGCTGTGTATCCTGGCCCCACCTATTAGCATGTAACAGTCGAGGCGACGTAATGTAACGCTCAACGCACGTCCCGCCCCAATGCAGTTCCACCGGTCAGCATGTAACGATCAAGCCTTTGACCTGGCGGCATCCCCCGTCCGAGCGCATGTGAGGGCTTTGGAAGGGAGGGAGGGCAAAAGTAAGGAAAACTAAGCGGCTGGAGAAAACTAAGTACAACTAACGAACTAGGGGCACGAAAATAGAAATCCCTTTTATATATGTGGACTCTTGGAAAAGTATAAAGTAAGCAGGGATTAAACATGTACAAGTGATATGTAGTTTCAAAACACTACCTCTTAAGTTTATGATTTTAATCATAGTTCATCAATGATGCATGTAAAATGCATACATGAACTTTGTAGTTTATTGATACATATTCCCACATATTTGCAACTTATATAATGTTATATTCATGTTTTACATTGATTTATGGGGATCTACCAATGATTCCCTTTATTTGGTTTATTACTTTGCTGGACAGGAAAATCATGTTTTGCGTATTTTTATCTTTTAGTGACCTAAACAAAGTCAAATGGCCCGAGGATTTTTCAAGTAGTATTTTTTCACAAACAGAAGTGTCTAGAGTGCAAGAACGACGAGAGGGGAGTCCCGAGACCCAAAAGATCCTCCATGGCGCGGGCCCTACCATGGACCGCACCACCCATGCTCATTTCCTCCTCAAGCCTTCGCAGCCATCCATCTTCATCTCATACCCGTAGTCTTGACCTAAAACGCCTATAAAAAGACCCCCCAGGATGATCTCTGAGGAAGGAGGCGCAGAAAGACAGAAACACGGAAATAGAGACAGAACTAGCAAAAATTGGACAAGAAATGCTGCCAAAGCCACCGCCGATGGGATCTCTACCTTCTCCAACATCTCCGTCTTCATCACTATGATGAAGAGGGAGATTCCACCTCTAGACTTTGGTTTTGTGGTAGTAGCTTATTCTATTTCTCTCTTTATCTATCATTTTTCTAGTACCATATGAACATCCAACATGATTATGGTCATCTATGTAATTCCTGTGTGGTGGATCTTTATTCAGTGAGTTGATATTTGAGATTGGAATTCTATTATGTGTGATATGTATTGATAGGTGCATATTATGTACCCCGTTCTTAATTACTTTTTTTGATCCAACATATATGAGAGGGCATGTGTGTATTAGTTGGAGTAACATGGTGGTGGTGATTGGATAGTGATAACAAAATTCAAGATCTATGGTTTTTACCTTTCTTTTGTTACCTCACTAGGGATAAAGTGAATGCGCGTGTTAGTATCATCTAGTGACATCTCAGATGATCTTGTTTGTTCAATGTAGCACATTTTTTATTCAAACATCATATCAAAGTACCTAAGGCTATACTTTGTTTATTCTTAATTCTAGATTGCATGGAGTTTTCCATTTCTAGAGGAGTATAAGTGAGATGTGTTGCATCATCTTTAAAATAGGATGTGCTCCCCATATGAATGGTTATCATACACATAATGAAGTTTCATCAATATTGTATTGCTTATGAATTGTTTTATGTCCACTATACTTTATGAGAGAATAGACAAGTAAACCCATGAAACCCTGGCCCAACTTTTATTATAATAAACAACTTTCATTTACTTTCACTACTTTCATACTTGCTGCACCAACTAAATCTTAAAACACAAAAAACTTTTATTATTAGCAAACACAAACAAAACCCTTTAAATATACTTACCTTAACACCTTCTTCTCTAGTTATAGATTACTTTTACTTTTATTTATTTATAGTTTATTTCATTTTTACTAGTATGAAACTTTGTGCTTGATAACCACACGGTGGAGTTGGGGACACAAGGCAAATACTTTGTTCTATAGGTTGCTTGAAGAATAAAATATGAGAAATCTCTAAGCCAATTTTTCGAGAGTTTGATATAAACCCTCGAGTCATGCTTGTGGGAAAAAAAATGCTTGCTACATGGTGCATGTGAAATGAATATATGAACTTTGTACTTTATAATCATGTTAAAATCCATATTTTTTTCAACTTTATTATATTATTGGGACTAATCTTTATTAATAGTTGCAAAGGTGCATAATTTCTTGTTTTACACTTTGTTGTGTAGAAATTTCAAATATGAAAGAAGATTGCTCATTATGGTGAAATTCAGAGTTTCCTGACATCTGTCTCCGCGGAATAGTTTTTGAAGATTGCCCATAAATGCCCTGAAGATGGCGTTAAACGGAAAAAGTGAAAACATAAAAGTTGTTAAAAAATTCTGACAGTATTTATTGATATAAAATTCACCCTAAATGGACTCCGGAGGTGACCTGAAAACCCTGATTACTACAGGGTATAGAAATAGTTTCGGGATTCCGAAAATTCTTGATGTGATTGACTCAAACTATTTTCATACTTGAGGGATTTGGCCTCAAGTATTTTTGAAAATGTTGAGGAGTGGGGTTCCAACTTGACGAAAATGTTTTTGAAAATTTTGGTGTGATTTGTCCTAAATATAATTTATGGTTGAGTTGAATGTTCTAAACGAGAAAAATGTTCTTGAATTGAATGTTCTAAACTCCATTTGCCACTTTCAATTGTTGTTGCAACTGTGATTTTTTTCATTGCAAATGGGGTTGCAACTGAGATTTAGTCCGATTGCGAGTGGGTTTGTAATTAAGATTTTATTTCAACTTGCAAGTGGAGTTGCTAGTGATTTTTTCCAGTTGCAAGTTAGGTTGCAACTAAGATTTTCAGTTGCAAATGGAGTTGCAACCGAGATTTTTCAGTTGCAAATAGAATTGCAACTGAGATTTTTTTAGTGATAAGTGGGGTTGCAACCGTGATTTTTTCAGTCGCAAGTGGGGTTACAACTGAGATTTCAGATAAATTGGGGTTCTAATTGGGTATTTTGTCAGTTTCAAGTCGGGTTGCGATTGAGCTTTCCAAGTATCAAGTGGACTTGTAACTGTTTTTTCAGTTGCGAGTGGGGTTGCAACTTGAGGAACATGTTTTTGAAAATTTAATTTCAGAGTGATTTGTCCTAAAATTAATTTACAGTTTAGTTGAATATTCTAAACGAGAAAAAAGTTCTTGAATTGAATGTTCTAAACTCCATTTACAACTTCCAATTGTGGTTGCAACTGTGATTCTTTTTCATTGCAAACGGGGATGCAAATGAGATTTTGCCCAGTTGCGAGTGGAGTTGTAAGTAAGATTTTATTTCAACTTGCAAGTGAAGTTGTACTGTTTTTTTAGTTACAAGTTGGGTACCAACTAAGATTTTCAGTCGGAGATTTTTCGTCACAAATAGAGTTGCAACTAAGATTTTTTTAGTGACAAGTGGGGTTGAAACCGTGATTTTTTCAGTCGCGAATGGGGTTGCAACTGAGATTTCAAGATAAATCGGGGTTCTAATTGGGTATTTTATCAGTTGCAAGTCGGGTTGCGATTGAGCTTTTCAAGTGTCAAGTGGACTTGTAACTGTTTTTTGTTGCGAGCGGGGTTGCAACTTGAGTAAAATGTTTTTGAAAATTTATTTTCGGTATGATTTGTCCTAAATTTAATTTACGGTTGAGTTGAATGTTCTAAACGAGAAAACATGTTCTTGAATTGAATGTTCTAAAGTCCATTTGCCACTTCCAATTGTGGTTGCAACTTGCAACTGTGATATTTTATTGCAAATGAGGTTGCAAATGAGATTTTATCCGGTTGTAAGTGGGGTTGTAACTAAGATTTACCAATTGCACGTGCAATTGCAAGTATGATTTGCAATTGCAAATGGGGTTAAAATTGAGATTTTCTGCATATGCAATGAATTTTTTGTACGGGTCCCGCGTATGAAAACAATAAAATTTTACCCTACGCTTGAACCCCTGATGCTGCTAGGACCTATCTATTAGTAATACAGTAGCGGGAGGGGCTTTTCGCAAACTTACCCTTGAAGACCGAAAAGCGTTGTCAACGCTCAGGAGAGCGTGGTTGATGTAGACGAGCCGAAGCCGACCTCAAAGTCGTGATGAAGTCCTCACGCTCCTGCGGCTCCAACAACTTGAGTGCCTCAAGTGCGACACCTCGCGGGGAGTTACACATGTCCGGTGCCTGACGATGACTCCCGCTTCCCTGATCCAGCAGCAGTTGCGGAAGTAGAGCTCCTGGATCCGAATCCCGCAGCGCGACGACGCTCTATGGTGAAGATGTCTCTTGTTCGCGCAGTCCGAAGTTGGGACCACGGTCACGAGAGAGAGAGAGACAAAGAATATCAATTGGAGGTTTTCCCAAAAGTGAGAAGACCTTTATTAAATATTCTGTGTATTTATCTGGCTAAATAACCCCACTATATATAGGGGGAGGGGAGGTACTACCTCCCTCAAAGTCCCGGGGTGGGACTAAAGGAGAGGAGAGGGGGAAGGGGTGGCACCGCCGGCCACCCCATGGGCCCCGCACGGGGGGGGGGGGGGGGGGGGGGAGGGGGGCTGGCCCACTAGGGCGTCAGCCTCCCCTCTTGGCCCTTCTCCCTCTTGCATTTTCCCTAATGTGCCTTCTTCCCTCCGAAATTGGCCCATTAAGCCTTTAACCTTTTCAATTGATGTTCTCTTTTATTAAATAATTATGAGTAAATGATTAAATCAATATTTAACATTCATTCACATATTATTCAAATTCCGTGGCTATGGAACACCTTCCTCCTCCACTCCGGACATCCTCCGGACTTACCGAAACCCTTCCGGCTTTCTCTCTACTATTTTTTGGTGATTCTTCCGATCCTATAAACACTCTCTAAGCATCATAAAACCATTAAGCGTGATACCCTACGGTTCAGGAACACCCCAGACATGGTTGGGACACTCCCGGACCAATGATCAACAGAGGTACCTGGATGGCCATGTGACCCCTGTGCGTTCCACGAAGATCTTTCGTCGTTTGAACCGGGACAGTCGTGTCTTATTCCCTTTCTCTCTCGATACTTGCATTGCCCGAGATCTGATCAATGACATCACCATGTCGTGTTCAATATCGTTACCGAACAATGCTACTTGACTCGTTCCGATAAGTGATATCCCTGTGATCAAATCACATGCTGCGCAGCTATTGGATATAACTTCTCCGAGTGGGCCCTTGTGTATGTTTCCGTCACGTGGACGGACAAATCCCGCTCTTGACATATATTGCTTCTATGGTTTCCTCCGAGTACCTGAACACACCTTTATAACCACTGTATTACCAAGTGGCGCTTGATGCTATCAAAGCACTCTCGGGAGACAATGATTGATATAGCCTCACGGTCTAAGGAATAGTCTACGAGGATCCATTTCTAATCATCATAACTTGAACTTCGTGACATGATCAGGTCACAATATTTAGGTTGGATATTGGTTCATCATCTCATTCTCAGAATGAGTTGACTCCATTTCCAACTGGCATAAATGCCACATGATCAGGAAACTTGATCATCTGTTGACCTATGAACCAGTGACTAGAGTTTCACTAGGAACCCCTGGTTGTTTGTATATCACACGTGTATTGATGTTTCCACTCAACACAGTTATAGCATGATATAAAACTTAATCATAAACTATATGAAATATGATAATAGTCCTTATTACTATTTGTCTATAGGGCATATTTCCAACAGTCTCCCACTTGCACTAGAGTACAAATAAACTTGCTTCATTTGTTCTTAGTCATTGGCACCATATCCGGTACCGTGAACATGCTTGCTCATGGAAGAGGTTGAGTCTTGGGCCTGTACTTTATAGTCCCAAATCCTCTGCAACTTAATAATGTCACCTTGATTGACATTAATACTTTATCATCACATGATAATATCTGTGTGTATGCATCGTCGCTATGGAAGCAGAACGAGGCCGAATTCCAGGAGCCTACAGTGACTTTAGATCAACCTCGAGAGCTTTCTCATGGGCCCTGTGCCCTAGGACACATCATTCTACATTAAAAGCAAACTATCCCCACCATAACATTATACAACAGTTTAGATGGTACCCTTATCTATTATTATAAATGTATTCATCGAAACACTAGTGCACTCTATGCAACTTTTGATGTTTTTGTTCACCTCGCTTCCTACTTGACTTTAATCGGTATTATCGGAGTTTCTAACATATTCCCTTATAACATAACCCTTTATGCTTTAAGATATGTCATCCTTTTACGGATTTGGAAAATATGTCTACAGTTCTCTATTAGACACTATGGACAAACTTAGCTCAACGTTCTGTGATTCAAACTTAATCACTTTTAAACGTTCCTTATTGGATCATATATTATGTTAAGTTATCATCATGGTTTTCTAAGATAGAACCTATGTCTTAACATAGTGGATGATGATCATCCTTTTCTTTATTTCAACCATTGATGTTAAACTTAATGCTATTCCTAACTTGATGTAACACCCTCGAATCGGCCCTATGCAAATTTTAGCGCTTCCCGCCAAACCCGCATAGAAACGATTCAAGGACGCCCACCGGGCACTTGCGTGCGGGTGGAGAACGAAGTAATACCATTACACATTAGTCCACGATGGAACCCATAGAACATATATATACAACAACGACTCCATGAGTCAAGAATATAGATATACTATACAAAGATCCAAATCACCTTGAAAACGATAGAGCGCCTGACTACGGACAAGATGCAAATGGGGCTAAGAGCCCTGAATAATAACCAATAACGTCCATAACCCTGCCCAGGCCAAGCCGGAAGGGTAACCCTTCTAACAACGTCGAACTTATACCTGCTAAAACCAAAGGGGTGCCGACAAAGGGCAAAGGAAAAAGAGGAGCGTCAGTACTGAGGCCAGTACATGGCGAGGCTAGAATTCGACGGCTCTCGCCTACATAGGTATGGTGGTCTGAAGCGGCTGCGCAGCATGCACTAAACAATCTATAGAGACTCGATGCAACTGTCGGCTATTAGAGAGGGATAATAGAGACCTATTCGGGACCAACCTGATACTAACACCAATCATACCCATCCTGGTCTTTCCCCCTCGAGACCAAACGAGGAAGTCAAACCAAGGAACTCACACAGTTGGCAGTTTTATTCATTCCATTATAGTTGCAGCATTTACTAGTTAGATATAGATAACATGAGTCATCCAGATAGCATAAGTAGTGGACAATATTAGTTAACCATTCCGTTGTAGTTGCAGTACTTACTAGTAAGATACAATTAGCATGTGACATCCCAAACCCAGCAGTTGTTGGCACTTTTATTTCATTCCATTGGAGTTGTGATACTTACTAGGCAGGTATAACATAACACGATACACCCGAGTTCCTCCAGTTGTTGGCACTTTTATTATCCATTCCATTGTAGTGAAGCTGATTACTAGTCACATATTAAGTCAAATTTATATCACTACTTTATTTATGCTTGTCTATGATCGAGATACCGTGCTCCAAGTCGTCCATAACCACGGACATGGCTTTCAGAAAGATTTACCCTGCAGGGGTGCACAAATAGCAACACACACACGATCAACCTCGGAAAAACCAAATCAAAACCCAACGAGGCTTTCACGACAAAGCAATCACAGGATTCATAAAATATTTCAGGGGGCCACCCCACTAAGCTACCCGCAACGAAGTTGGCCGGCTTCGAGACGGACCCAGGGTTTATGAAAATGGCTATAAACGACTGGGAACCCGAAAGTGTGACTGGGCTTGTCGATACCGCGAAAACATTCCACGTTCCAAAATAGTACAGGTGCTCCACGCACAATCGTAAATAAAGCAGTAAAGCATGGCATAAGTACATGATAGTAATAAAGCCCCAAACTAGTTTGTGGCCCCAAGAAATAAGAAATGAATCAATCTCTAGCTAAGGGGGATCCATAGGGTCTCCCGGATGTGGATAGTGCGAATAATCAAGGAACATGTATCAAGTACTCGGGGCCTACGGGACACAAGTGGACATGAAAAACCAAATAGCATATATGGCCCACCGGTGTCTCTTTCATTAGTTATCCCAACAATTTAATAGTTGTATTTAAAGTCATGATCCTCTCCACCATAAAGCATATGACAACATTCCAACAACTGTGTGGTACTTCACGACATGGGATCGCACCTGAGCAAGAGACTACGACTCACAAGGCCATCTATCTACCAAACAACAGGTAATAGGAGGTGTCCAAGGCAATATAAAGGCTGCACGGAATATATCTGGTACGGAACACTAAAGCATCGCGATACGGATAACAATAGATCAACAAGAGGAAATAAAGACTATAAATGCAAAATAGGTAGAAAGAGGGAGATTGCTCGCCTGGGAAACACTGTCGAAGATTCACCGGAGATCGGGTCGACACTGGCATCAACCCATCAGCCTAACCTGTGAAGAAGCGAAACACTAGAAGAAACACCAGATGCACTATTTAATACTACGGCAGAAGATCGGGCATGATGCAGGTATGGTGCATGACATGGCAAGGATGCGATGCAATTAGGCAATATTAAGCGGAACCGGGGTCCCGACAATTAATTAGATGGTTTATGTTGTTTAGATACCCCGCATTTTAAATGTTGTATTAACAAGCAAAATATGGCATCGGTTTGCTATACAAATTTAAATGGAGCCGATATAAGCCTAAAATAGCCCGCATATGGTGTCCATATTTAATTATGACGTGAATCGGCATAATGCCCCAAACACATGATGCGATGTATGCAAACATGAATAGAGTTAATATGCAACAAGATGGCAATTTATAAAATAGGGGTCTCGGAAAAGGAATCACACATTGGTCCGAAGATCTTGGGGGTTCGGGGTTCGGGATCTATGGGAAGAACATGGCGGTTCCACATCGAAGGTCGTGGGGTTTCGTGTGGTCGATCTTCGAGTCCGGGTCCGCGGAAAAGATCTTGGGGTTTGCGGTTCCTTTGCCGATGGTGAACTTGAATTAGGCCCAGTGACCTTGTGGGCATCTTCGGGTCCTCATCTCGGTCTCTCAAACGACATCCTCAAGTTGCGGTGGATGAACCAAAACACCCGCGAGCAACGCTACTTATCCACCAACCACACCAGAATGTCACCGCCATTACCTGTTGTTGTTCTTGTCATCGCATACACACAGTAACTTCACACACGCAATGCCGTCCAATCTTCACCAACAGTACACACCACATCCTCGTAGCAACATCACTAGCAGACCAAGAAAAAGGCACCAGGGGCACTCGCACGACCTAGAGGACGATGGACTCGGCGCGAGGGAAGGGCGAGGCAGCGACCACAGTCGGCGCACAGCAGATGGAGGGCGACAGGGAGGTGGCTCGCGCGCTGGGGCGCTCGCAGGGTCAAGGCAGTGAGGTTCGAGATGCTAGCTGCGGCGGGCTGTGCTACAGACGATAGGATCGAGAGGCTGCGGTAGGGCATCGGGGACGCGGCAGAGAAGAGGAAGGCGGTTCACGGAGGTGAGGACGACGAGGTTCCAGGGTGTGGCCGCGCGTGGCAGGTAGAGGAAGAGGGGACGACGTCCGCTCGAGGAGGAGCTCGGTGGCCAGAGGGCACGGACGCTGCGGCGATGGGAGCTCGAGGGATGTGCGACAATGGTGTGGTTCGACGGTGGTAGCAGGGATTAGCGAGGCCGGCGGTGGCGGATGTTGGAGCAGAGGCGGACCTGGCGGTGGCCGGGCGCAGATGAGGAACCGGGCGGGGCTGCAGGCGGCTCGGCCGCTGGCGGCAGAACAGAGCAGGTCTGCTCCTGACAGCGAGGCAGAGAGGAGGCCCGGGTAGAGGGCATCAAGCGGCTTGCCTCGCTCCTGGCGGCTGCTACGCTCAGCCTGGAGTTTGGAGCGATAGGGATCGCAGGGGAAGATCGAGGGTAGGGAAAACGCGTGCGTCGTGTTGACGCGTCGCCTTGTGTCTGGGTGGTGGGCCCACTAGGTTGCGTGCGGCTGTGTATAGAGTAGATGGGGCCAGGTCGCAGGCACTACGACATGTGGTGCATCGCGCGCGGGCATGGCAGTCGATACGGCAGGGTTTGGGTGAGTGGCGGCTGGTGGAGGGAGTGGGTAGGTGGTTAGGGTTAGATGGGAAGGTAGTCTAGGATTTGGCTAGGTTAGGGTTTAGATTTTTATCTGGGTAGTAGGCTACTGCCAGCTGAGCCTTTGGGCCTGGCCGGTGGCGGCCTCTCCTAGGAAAATAGTTTTTATTTATATTTTGACTTGTTTTATTTAAACAACCTTTTCTAAATTATTTTTAGACAAAACAAAATATCCGGAAGAGGCCTCGATTTTGGTTTGAAATCGAGACGGGGGATATTTAGAAAAGCAAAATAGGCTTTTAGAAAATAGTTTTAGCCAAAAATATGCATGATGACATGACGATGCTCAAATGCAATGTGGCATAATGACATGAGCATGCGGTCATGATGATGCGCAACACAAAAACATAGCGATTTTCTAGTAGTGATTTTAGTGGGGTGCTACACTTGAGTTATTAAGGACCAGTTCGTTAATTAACTTCTATTATGAAACCCTTTTCAGAATCCCTTATGCAATAGTACATAATATCATAATACACTTATTATCAACTTCTATACCTTTAAATCATTATTTATCGGTACTTTCGCTTTTATTCTTAACACACTTAAGAATTACTCTTATAAGCTCCCACTCAAAATATGTTCTTACATATTTGGGTATGAGTCAGTACTCTTACTCAAACTATATTCCTACGTATTTTAATTTGAGACTTATATTGCTCCCACTCAAAAATATGTCATTCACATATTGTTTTAGGAAGACTTTCACAGCTCCCACTCAATTTCATGCAAATTGCATATCTACTCACTATTTTGAACAACTTAAAATCCTTTGATCAAATATCAAAGTGAGAGATTTACTATGAGACACTAGTACTTTTACTAGTTTTAAATCCACTATGACATTAAGCACACATGAATCAAATTCATTTGAATTTGTCCAATACTTGACAAATTATGCTTTTGTCATTCACCCCCTTTTTCCCCTATGGCTTTGCAGTCATTTGGGATAATTCAAGTAACCCCTTTTACTTGTGAGATTCAGCAACGAATTGCTTTCTAATCTCAAGGAAATTTTGCTTTTAGGATTTCTCATAATTCTGTTTTACCATTATTTCCTTAGTGTTCGTAGGTATGTCATATTCCAAGAATCATGACAAATGATTCACAAATGTCTCCTTACAAGATATGGATTACATTTTGAATCCTATTTCATGTAGTGAAAATACCAGTGGGGAAAACACAATGATCATTATCATTGATTCTTTCCTTTGTGAAGAGAATCGTTCAGGAACGTTGTCTGTTGCGCTCCTCAACACTCTGATGTAGGGATTTGAATCCTCATCATGTTTTTCACTATCTTCCAATTGCTTCATAATTGAGAAATATCACTGACGAGGGTTTAACTCATCAATGCCCATTGTTATGGACTTGGGTTTTGGAGAAGGAAGGAGCACTGGAGACATCTATCGGCTAGCAAACAAGCACACTGGGGACAAAGGATTTACCCAGGTTCAGGCCTCGTAGAGATCCCTACTCCTGCTTGTCGGATCGTGGAATTATCGAAGGAGTCGAAAGTTACAATGGTGCGCAGATGCAATCTGGCAAGGGTTGTGGAAACTAGGGTTGCGTGTGTCCTCTTCGCCGCCCCCTCCTAGCCTTTATATAGATAGGCTAGGTCTCGGGTAGCAGGTCGAGTCGGTTACAAGTTAGGGTTTTCCCCTTCAAACTTTCTATCTTTAGCTTCTTCTTGTCCTTCAAGCAATCGAGAGTCCGCAAGTCACTCGAGTCCTTTCATCCGGGCCTTGGCGACACCGTGGGCATGTACGTATTTGGACCGTATATACCAAGCTCGAGTACCTGTAGGGTATACCCATGTCAGTAGCCCCCGAGTGCCCAGTGGAATCGCAGATTCGACTGGGGACTTTTTGAAGTCTCCAAGTGCCTGAATGAGTACATTTCGACTGCTTTTATGTATGTCATAGGGATTGTTGATATACGTGCCTGATATAACTGAAGTATCGGTATCAGTTAACCACCTTGGGGTGAAACAACGCAATCTACTCGAACTCGAGTCCCCGGACTCGAATCCAGAAAAGTGTTGGCGTAATTCGACTCAGGCCGCGGAGGTCTTATAGGAGTCGAATTCCAGTTATATGGGTGTGAGCACTCGATGCGTCCGTCAAGGCATGTTCATCGTGCCTGTAGGCATGGATATATTTCTGGTAGTGTGCAGTTAAATGCGTTGCCAGGCCTTATTCAGGTCTTACCTTCACGCTGTAAGCGCGGCATCCGAATTTTATCATCGCGGAGACGATTCGGGCGACCCAGGAGACGTAGTCTCTTTGTAGGGAAAATTATGAGGTGGTGTCGCCATGAGATGCGAGTGCGGATGTTATCAACACACAGTTTTTACATAAATAATCATAGGGTGCACGACCAGCGCTCCCTATGGGAGTAGCCCCCGAGTCCCTGGTTGAGTCGAAGACTCAGGCAGGGACTAAAGAACTTTTGCGACTGCTGTCGTCTTTTGCTTGTTTGCTTTAGTCGAAGACTTAGGCAGGGACTAAAACACTTTTGCGACTGCTGTCGTCTTTTGCTTGATTGTTTCAGTCGAAAATTGTTTCCGGCGCTCCCTATGGGAGTAACCCATGTCCGTAATCGAACCGTGTTTCGAGTGGTTGGGTTTGATTGTGATTGCCCATGTTCCTGCAATAAGAAAAGAGAAAATCGTAGGGTGCACGACCAGCGCTTCCTATGGGAGTAGCCCCCGAGTGCTTGGTGGAGTCGTAGACTCCAGCAAGGACTAAAGTAGTCGAAGTTTTCCGCTGCGTAACTTTGATGACGTCAGTGTTGACGCTTGTATGACCTCAGTTGCCCGCGTGAGCGAGTTTGACGGGACGTGACGAGCGGTGGGTCCCACCTCCTGACTTTGATTTGACTGGGCGTGCGTAATCTTATTTTTAACTGCGCCTCCTCGATTTCCGTGTGTAATGGGAGAAGTGGGGGGGGGACGGTTTGCGCTTCCTCTTCTCCACGTGTCCAACACGATGCGTGCCACGCGTCCAATAGGGTTTTTGTGAGCCGTTGGATTGCATCTCCTAGGGGTAATTTTCCGTCTGCGCTCTTTCTTCCTCGCTGCCATCGCCATTGCTGTTGTTCTTCTGCTTTTCCCTGCGCTCGTCTCCTCCACAGCGCTGGACCACCTCCGCTCGTTTCCAAGCTACTTTCTGCGCTCTCATCGCTGCCGCGCAATGGGGAAAAAGAAAGGAAGCGCTGCCGCTGATTCCGCGGCCGCCGTCGCCGCGGGGAAGAAGAAGGGTGGCTCCGCTGCTGCGGGCACCAGCGTCGCCGGCGGCGGGAAGAAGAAGGTTGCGGGCACCCGCGTGACCAATGGTGCATGGCGCCCCTCCATCATCAAGGCGTCGGATCTCCGTCTTCTTCGCCAAGACGGAGCTATCCCTGCAGCAGTCGCCGATGCGCGCATCCCCGGTGGTGAGACCATTCCTGTTCCTCCTGCTGGTTTTCGAGTGATGTTTCTCGCATTCGTCATTCGCGGTCTCTCCTTGCCTCTCCACCCCTTTCTTAGGGGTCTTCTTTGTTTTTATCGGCTCCAGCTCCATTAGTTGTCCCCAAATTCGATTCTCCACATCACCTGCTTCATCACCCTTTGCGAGTGCTGGCTCGGAATCGAGCCACACTTTGGTCTTTTCAAGCGCTTGTTTAAATTGAAGCGTCAGTCCGCATCTGTCTCTTTAGTTTATGACGTAGGTGGTTGCGGAATCCATGTCGACCCATCCACCACCTACTTCGATATCAAGCTCACCGAGTCCGTCCAGGGATGGAGGGATAAATGGTTCTATGTCCGCGATCAGAAGGCCGAAGATGAGCACTTTGGACTCGCGCCCTTCGATCCCGCGACTCCCTACAAGAAGATGCGTTCTTGGAAGAACGTAGTGATGCCTGACGAACTTGCGGAGACAGACGTGCTATATTAGCGCGTTTGCGACCTCGAGAGTCGCATAGGCGCAGAAGAGGGAGGCTGCGCCCTTATCAGAACTTGGCTGCGCCGTCGCATCCAGCCTCTCCAAGCCAGAGTCCATCCCATGTTTCAGTGGAGTGACGCTGATGATACCACTCGCGTGTCTGCCGATGGCATGTCCGCGAGTGAGGTGGATAAGAGGGTTCGATTGGTCACGAAGTACACTGTCAAGGATGTGCTTCCGAGTGAACCAGTTGTTCCTCCTTTTGATGCTTCGAATCCCCCTCCGGAGGTACAGTTGTGCTACACAGTAGCTTATTTGCACGATTGCTTTTTGTTGCTTACTTATGCCTTTTGCTGATCTTTGCTCTTTGTATGCAGGATTGGGTGGTGTCGCCTGTATGCCTCCTCTTCCTGAGGGGATTATTCCTAGCGAAGCTTTGGAAGAGGACGAGTCTGAATCGACTGTCCCTTCTGACGTAGAAGAGGAATCCCCCGAGTCCGAGAGTCCGGATACTTGCAAGCGTTCACGCAGCGAGGATTCAGACGCGTCGACTCCTTCGACTTTAGAAGGCGCGGCTGTTGGCGTGGAGTCGCCAATTCCAGCCGTTCCTGTAAGGGCTATGGCACCATCTTCTCGCAAGAAGATGCGATTGGCCATGGAGTCTTCGTCAGAGTCGGCGGAGGACACGTTTGATCTTGACAAGTTTGACTGGTAAATTTGCTAGTTCATTCATTCTTTTCTGTTGTCTTCTTGTTGGCTTTGCCCTGGAGTTTGCATTTTCTCAATGTGGATTTGAACTTGTAGTCAAGAGGCGTCGTCATCTTCTGGCGGCGTCGAGTTTTTGAAAGAATCGGGAGTCGCGACCTCAAGGGCCAAGGTGGAGGTTGAGCGCGCTCCTTCTCCTGTGGCGGCAGCCCACTACGGGCACAATTCTTCTTAGCTCTCCTCACGTAGGGGAGCATCGAATGGTTGCTCGGATGACGGTTCAGCAAACTTCTTCGGAGTCGCTGGAGGACCATGTAAGTATATTTATCCTTCTTTTCTTGTGTGGCAGTCGACGACTTCTGTAGCCCTCTCTGATTCCTTGTTTTATGCGATAGTTCCTTGTAAAGGAGGCCGTGCAAGTAGCAGAGCAGGTGATGGCGATGGGTCGCCAGCATGCAATGCTGGAGACGCGTCACCGCGTTGTCGAAAGTGAGTGTTCTACACTTATTCTTTTTCTCCTTCTCCTTTTTTGGTACAGTCGACTGATAGTCAACCTTTGATTGCCATGTAGCTGAGCATAACGCGTTGCTGCGCAACGTCGCCCCTTTGGAAAAAACATTAGTTGCGGCTGTGAAGGGGCGCGACGAGGCAATCGTGGCTCGTGATGATGCACGGAAGCGCGAAGAGGATCTACGTGCCTCCTTTGCGGCCAGGGAAAAGTTGTTCGAGGAGCAACTATTCTCAGTCGCCAAGGCCCTCTCAGGTACCCTTGCTGGTAGATATTTTGTTGTTGTCCTTCTCTGTATCTAGAGTTTTGCCGGTGGCGCTGGAGGTTTGATCCATGTGTGTTTTTTCTGTGCAGATGCTGGCGACTTGAGCTTTGACCCGCAGGCCCTTCGACGTGATGACGCTCTGGCAGGCGCGGTGTCTGCGGTCGAGGATCGAAGCCCCGCCATCCAAGATACATTGTCTAAGGCCAAGGTCGCCCTCAGTCGCCTCCGAGAGGAGTTGATGCCGAAGGCGGAGCTGGTCGATAATATGGACGAGCTGGCGGAGTCACTCGCCGGGGGTGTGCCTGCCACCTATAAGAACTCCCTCCGCGTGGCTGGCGCGACCATGTCACTCGCCATGGTGCAAGCCCACGGAGTCGAGGTAGATCCCTCAGCGGTGTCGAAGGCGATGCCTGTTGGCGCAGATGGTCAGCAGGTAGTCTTCGCTCCTTTCGCGACTGCCTGTGCCAAATATGGCCATTCCTTGATAAATACCGTTGCCAAGTATTTGGAGGAGCTCCAACATGCGAAGAAGGCAGCGAAAGCTTCGGCCTCAGGGGCCGGCGGAAAGTCAATGGCATCTGATACTGCCACGGACTTGATGAAGCCCCCGAAGCCGTCGAAGTCGAAGAAGCCAGTTGCTCCGTAGTTAGCTTGTTGTAATAGTTGATGAGTTGCCCTTTTGGTCTAAGAACATGCCTGCTGGCGAGTGTGTTTGTGAACACTTATGCTTATCTTGAATGCCTCTGTTCCCCTTGCCTTTGTGTTAATTTGGTCGCCTTATTTGCCTCTGCCTTGACTTGTGGTAAGGTACGTCGAGTGATCCTGTGGGGGGAAACCAGGACTCACCATCTCTTAGTGAGACAGTGGCACCACCGCGCTCCAGGGTAGAGGAGCTATCCTTGCTGTCGCGACTTCGAGACCGCGTGAAGCAGCTGGAGCGTGAGTTGCCCCTAATCCGCGGTAACGCAGACGTGTGGAAGTCGAAGGCGGAAAAGGCCGCCGCCCGAGAGCAATATCTGCTTGATGAGGTGACGCAGCTGGGCGACCAGTTTAAGTGTTAGTTTTCTCATTCTCATCTTTTCCTTTGTAGTTAGTCGCAACGGTACATTGTACGTATGCTGTGGATGCTGCTTCGTGTAGTTGTTAGTGCACGCCATCCGCAGGAGGAGAAGGATATGATTGCCATTCGCCTTCATGATCTCACCCAGGAGCAACTTCAAGAGAGTGGATACTTCTGGGTAGATCATGATCGTGCGACTGCGTTGGCGACCCTGCAGGATCGCGTAACGAGTGCTGCTCTTCCTGAAGAAATCGCAGTCGTGTTTGAAGAACATTTGTCGGGCGATATTCCCGCTGGATGATACTCCATCAAGCCTGTTGGCCCTTCTCTCCAAATTTCAAGATCTATCCGCGGTTCGCGAATGCGTGAGGCAACAGCTGGTGGCTGGTGCCAAGGCCGCCCTCTCGATGGTGCGATTGCACAGGCCTGACGTGGATATTGCCGCCATTGCCTCTGGGCCGCCAGCGCCACCAGCAGGATCTGCCTGGAATATGGTACCGCACTATCAGGCAGTGGACCGTCCAGCAGAGGAAATCGTCGACTTCTTTGAGGAACAAACCAATGTTCATCTGTTGCAAGAGTAGCCAAATTTGTATCCTACACATAAGTATACTTGTGTTGTAAAGTTCGTATAGATGTTGTAGATAATTAATTGTCGAATGTGTATAAAGAGCTCTGTGAGCGTGAGGTGCGTTTGGACTATGCGAGTCCTTTTTGTTAGCCTGGCCATCTTTTATCTCAGTCCCTTGTCAACCTGTCAGGTGCGTTGCAGCTGAGTTGAGGTCGTGTTTTAAAGGTTTCGATTGATGTGCCAACTACTCAGGATATCGCGTTTTGGTTTGAAGAACAGAAGTGTACAGGGTGGCACAGCCCCCGAGTATATAAATTGAAAAAGTAAGGGAGAACACAGAGTTTTGGGGCACTTAGCTTTTATTTATTCGAAGCACAGTGCGAGGTACAATGTGTGGCTAAGTAGCCTTGGCTGAGTAGCCTTATTTGTGTTGTAAAAAGTAAAAACAACTAAGGGTAGAAGCGTCGCAGTTGTGCGACGTTCCAGGGGTTGGAGTATGCGACTCCTGTCTCTAAATCTTTAAGGCGATAGGCACCACCTGGGATTACTTCTGTAATCGCGTATGGTCCTTCCTAGGGGGACTCGAGCTTGAGATGCCCCTGCTGCTTTAGTCGCAAGACCAGGTCACCTTCGACGAAGGATCTGGGGCGAAGCCTCCTACTGTGGTAGTTGCGCAGGTTCTGCTGGTAGATCGTGGATCTTTTTGCGGCGATTTCTCTTGCTTCGTCAAGGAGGTCGACAGAGTCTTCGAGTGCGAGGGATGATTCCTGTTCGCTGTAGGCGACCACGCGTGGCGCTTTGTACCGTACTTCGGCAGGTAGCACTGCCTCTGCTTCGTGCACCATAAAGAATGGCGTGTAGCCCGTGGCGCTGTTTGGAGTTGTACGAAGGCTCTAGAGTACGGATTGCAGTTCATCTGGCCAGTAGCCCGCGGCTTGTTCGAGTGGTCGGAGGAATCGCTTCTTGATTCCGCTGCAGACGAGGCCGTTTGCCTTTTCCACCTGACTGTTGGTCTGTGGATGCGCTACTGAGGCATAACTGATGTTGATCCCTAGGTTCTCGCAGAATTATTGGAACTCCTTAGATGTGAAGTTCGTCCCGTTGTCAGTAATGATGCTATGTGGCACCCCGAAGCGGTAGACGATGGACTCAAAGAATTTGACTGCGCTGTGCGCGGATTGGTTGGTTACTGGCATGGCCTCAATCCACTTGGTGAATTTTTCGACTACGACCAAGAGGTAGACGTAACCTCCTCGTGAGGATCTTGGAAGCTTGCCGACCATGTCGAGCCCCCATTGCGCGAAGGGCCAGGCCAATGGGATTGGCCGTAGCTCTGCGCCTGGTGCGTGCGGCTTGTCCGTGAATCGTTGGCAAGCGTTGCATTTTTGGACGATGTCCTTGGGGTCGCGCATGGCCGCAGGCCAGTAGAATCCAGCTCGTAGAGCTTTGGCAACGAGGGCGCAACTGCCAGCGTGGTGCCCGCAGGTCCCTTCATGGATGTCGAGGAGAACTTCTCTTCCATCGGCCATGGAGACGCATTGCTGTAGCACTCCTGTGACGCTGCGTTTGTACAGTTCGCCGTTGATGACGGCAAATGCCTTGGAGCGCCGTGCGATGTGTCGTGCATCTATCGGATCATCCGGTAGCCTCTTGTTGAGGAGGTACGTGATGTACGGCTGCGTCCATGATTGCTCAATCAACATGACACTCATTGGTCCTTCGAGTCCGGTGTCCAGCTCCAAGTCATCGAGTGCCATGGGCTCATTGGTTGGCATAGCCCCCGAGTCCGTTGCTGCGCTTGTTTTCTTCTCTGCGGCCTTTGGCTTGATGGAGCATTCGCAGATGCGCTTGAGAAATACCCTAGGTGGTATGGGGGCGCAGGTAGAGCCTATGTTGGCGAGTGTGTCCGCCTCCTCGTTGCTTTCGCGACCTACGTGTTGCAACTCGCAACCATCGAAGTCTCCCTCGAGTGTATCGTAGAGGTCGCGGTACACGATCATGTTGTCGTTCAGTGCGTCGCACTCGTGCATTGTTTGGTTGACGACCAGCTTGCAGTCGCCATATATGATGAGCCTCTTGGCGCCGCAAGCTTTTGCCATCCTCATCCCGTGTAACAGGGCCTCGTATTCAGCCTCGTTGTTTGAGGCTGTGAACTGCATTCGCAGTATATATTTCAGCTTGTCCCCTTGAGGTGATGTCAGTATGACACCTGCGCCTGCTCCGTCTTTCCGCTTGGACCCATCGAAGTGCATTGTCCAGAGGTAGGACATATCTGGCTTATCTGGGAGTTGGTTTTCCATTCAGTGCACGAGGAAGTCAGGGAGAACTTGCGACTTGATTGCGTCGCGCTTTTCATATGTGATGTCTCGTGGAGACAGTTCTATTCCCCAAAGCGCGACTCGCCCCGTGGCATCGGGGTTATTGAGGATATGTCCCAACGGGGCGTCGTTGACTACCACGATTGGGTGTTCCTGGAAGTAGTGGCGCAGTCGCCGAGCGGTCATGAAGACGCCGTACGCCAGCTTCTAGTAGTGCGGGTACTGCTGTTTTGTTGGCGTGAGGACCTCGCTGAGGTAGTATACCGGGCGTTGTACGCCATGGACCTTGTTTTCCTCAGCCCGCTCGACGACGAGCACTGTGCTGACCACCTGGTTGGTGGCGGAGATGTACAACAATAGTGGTTCTCTTTCCCGTGGAGTCACCAGCACTGGTGAAGTGGATAGCAGGCGCTTGAGATCTTCGAATGCCTCTTGTGCTTCATTGGTCCACTCGAATTTTTCAGCTTTGCGAAGGAGCTGGTAGAAGGGCAGCCCCTTTTCACCCATCCGACTGATGAATCGACTGAGTGCCACGATTCGTCTAGCTAGTTGCTGGACGCCTCTTATGTTCTTTGGCTTCTCCATGGCCAGTATGGCTTTTATCTTTTTCGGGTTTGCCTCGATCCCTCTTGCGGAGATGAGATACCCGAGTAGCTGCCCAGATGGTACATCGAAGGCGCATTTGTCCGGATTTAGCTTAATCCGGTAGCGATCGAGGTTAGCGAAGGTTTCGCGCAAATCGTTGATTAGAGAGGCTTCCTCCTTGGTCTTGATTACTATGTCGTCGACATAGACTTGGATGTTGTGACCTAGTTGCTCCTTGAGGCAAGCCTGCATGCACCGTTGGTAGGTGGCTCCCGCGTTTTTTAGCCCAAAGGGCATTGTGTTGTAGCAGAACACACCAAAGGGCGTTGTAAACGTTGTTTTCTCTTAATCTTCCTCCTTCATTCGAATTTGATATTAGCCTGAGTAGGCGTCGAGGAAGTAGAGACGCTCACATCCCGCGGTGGAGTCGATGATCTGGTCGATCCGTGGCAGCGGGAAGTGATCCTTTGGGCAGTGCTTGTTTAAAGAAGTGAAGTCCACGCACATCCGTAGGATATCCGTGTCCTTTTTTGGTACTAGCACCATATTGGCGAGCCAAGTGCTTTCCTTGATCTCGCGTATGAACTTGGCCTCGAGGAGTCTGTTGATCTCCATTCCGACTGCCTGCGCTCGTGGCTCAGATAGTCGCCTGATTGTTTGCTTGACTGGCCTTGCGTCGGGGTTGACGTCGAGTGCGTGCTCGGCGAATTCCCTGGGAACTCCTGGCATGTCCGCAGGACACCAGGCAAAAATTTCCCAGTGCTCACAGAGGAATTCGACGAGCGTGAGTTCCTATGCGGGACTCAAGTTGTTGGCGATGAGGGCCATCTTGGCGGGATCCGATGGATGGACTTGTACCTTCTTTGTGTGCACGGATGAGTCGAAGGAGAGATTAGGTGAGCTTGGCCTACTCAAGGGAGGCAGACTGTTGTCTGTCATCTCTTTCAGTTTTACGAGTTCCTCCTGCATGCCGAAGGACTGGGAGATTCTGTTGAATTCCCTGTCGCAAGCGTCAGATCGCTCAAAGTTCCCGTTGATCGTTATGACGCCGTTGGGTCCTGGCATTTTCATCTGCAGGTAGGCGTAGTGGGGCACCGCCATGAACCTAGCGAACGCGACGCACCCGAGGATGCAATGGTATTGTGAGGGCCAGTCGATGACTTCGAAGTCGATGCGCTCGCACCGGAAGTTCTTTGGCGTGCCAAAGATGACGTCGAGGTTGATTTTGCCTAGGGGGTATATGCATTTCCCTGGGACGATGCCGTGGAACATTGTGCCCGATGCCTCCAAGCAGGTTAGAGGGATCCGCATTGCTCGCAGGGTACTCGCGAATATGAGGTTGATGCCGCTTCCGCCATCCATGAAGACGCGACTCATGTCGAAGCCTCCAATTTGCGCCTCGAGTACGAGAGGGCAATGACCTGGGTGGGGTACCTAAGGTGGGTGGTCGCGTTTGTCGAAGGTGATGCACGATTCACTGCCACTGAGGTACTCAGTGGTGGATGGTGGCGAGTGCATGGCCAGGTTGACTTGGCGAGTGATGGCCTTCTGCACCCTGTTGGAGGGGTGCCCCTTTTGTATCATCATGGTACCCATGGCCCGTGGGTACGGTTCGCCCCCGTTGTGCTGGTCCGGTGCGGCTCCGTTCGGGGGTGGCGCACCATGTGCCACGGCGCCTGGAGCGGCTCCGTAGCCTCTTTCGACTGCATTGCGGTTCATCCGAACTAATCCCTCGTGTAGTTTGAGGAACTCGCGGCAGTCCTTGAGGAGGTGGCTAGACTTTCTCTTGCCATCATGCTTGTCGATGTAGAAATGTACCGTGCATGGCCCGGATAATTTGTCCTCGATGGAGGTCGCGGGTGCCTCATCGCGAGCGCGGCGTTGCCACACTTACGTGGTTTTCCCAGAGTCGCGGTATCCGCCGCTGCGGTATCCACTGTTGCGGTTGTCGTCGCGTCTATCGGCATAGCCGGCTGCGACCATGTTGACGTCGTCGCGATCGTCGTAGATGCGCATGCGACGCTTGCCCCGGCGGTCGCGTCTGCGTTCGAGTTCCGCCTCTTCGTCGGAGTGAGCGCGATTCTTCACCAAACCTTCTCCATCGGCCCACCAATTCGCGATCTCCAACAGGTGGTCGATGGTCTGGGGCTTTGAGCGGCCCAGGTCCTCCCTGAGCTCTAGGCGGCGGACGCCACCGTTGAATGCATCAATCGCACGGTCTTCCGAGATGTTTTCCGTGGAGTTCTTGATGATGGACCACCTTTGGATGTATGAGCGCAGCGATTCGCCAGATCTTTGCTGGCAGCATCTCAGTTCTTCGATTGATGCGGGCCGTTTGTACGTGCCCTTATAGTTGCGCACGAAGCTGTAGACCAGCTCATCCCAACTGCAAATGGATCCGCGTGGGAGGTTATTGAGCCATGCCCGGGCGGCACCCTGCAGTTGTAGCTGCAAGCATTGCATGGCAGTACTTCGACTACCTCCGTGGAGCCTAACGGAGGAGATGTGATCCTCCAGCCAGATTTTAGGGTCCTGTAGACCGTCGAATTTCGGATTCTCCGACGGGAGTTTAAACCCTTTAGGCATTCACTTCTGCCTAATGGATCTGCTGAAGCATCTGGCGCTGCAGAGCTCCCCATCTTCCTCTTCCGAGTCAGTCGACCGAGCACGTCGTGCCCTTGACTTGTCGATCTTGCGTTGCGTGAGGTCGTTGCGCGCATCGTAGTCGCGATCGTGTCGCCGTGAGCGATGGCGTAGAGACAGGTCGTGACTGTCATCGCTGGATGAGGGCGAGGAGTAGCGCTTTGCCCTTTTTTGGGTCTGGTACCGGCTCCTTGTCGAGGGCGGCCTCGATTAGCCCCCAAACCCGCGATCGTAGATCGGTGCATGGCAGTTCGGGGATCTCCAGCTGGCGGCTGGTTATTGAGGAGGTACATGGTGGCTGCTATCACCACGGCCTGCGGCGTCCTGGGAACCACATTGCCTCTCGTGTCGACTGTCATAGAGCCGAAGTCGAGGACTTTCACGGCCTCTATGCGCTCTTGCTCGGTGAGGTGAGCCATCCACGACTGCCTTTTCTTGGCGAGGTACTCGTTCCCTCTTGAGGAGGATCCTCCGTAGGAGGAGAGCCCAGCGCGACGAAGGCTTGACTCGTCCGCTGCCTTTTTACGCGCCTCAAGTTGCGCGATTGCTTGTTTTTGGCGCGTGAATTCTTCTTTTAGGAGCCAGTGGTAGCCCATCAGCAGTTCCTGCGGGGACCCAAAGGGTAGAGGTGCACCCCGTAGGGCTTCGCGGCAGCGTTCCCACTCTTGCTCGTTGAGCCTGATTACGACGCGTTCGCCGGTTTGCTCATTGATTATGCTGGGAAGTTCGACTGATTCCCCGTTGGCGCTGTTACCGTCGTTGCCACCATTGCCACCGTTGGGTGGATCAGTGCCATTGTCGGTGTTACCGTCGTTGCCGCGATTGGCGGAGGTGTCGCCTGCGTTAATGACGGCGCACATGAAGTGATTGGGGAAGCTGTTGCTTCCACAACTTTCAAATTTGGAACCGTAGGTTCCATCTTCTGTGGCCAGATTGCTCAGATCGGAGTCGTGGCTGCTGTCGCTGATCGTGTTCCCGACTGCCACCGGAGCATTGAGCTTGCTGAGGGTGCCGATCGATGGAGGGAACCATGATGCCGGGGCAATCGCCGGTGCTGTCGGTTGATCAGGCATGCGAAGCGTGCCCATCTGACCAACTTGGAAGCAGAAGCTCCCAATCGCCAGGCTGATTCCGTCGCCCACGGACTCGAAGGCCGGGCGGGTGGCCGGCGTGTGGACAGTGAAGTCGAAGGCACCGAAGAGCTGGCGAATCTTCGCTATTGCGGAGTTGTAGATCGCAGTTGATGGGGCCGAAGAAGCCGCAACATCAGCACTCCCAATTCCCACAGACAGCGCCAATTGACGAGGGTTTAACTCATCAATGCCCATTGTTATGGACTTGAGTTTTGGAGAAGGAGGGAGCACTGGAGACATCTATCAGCTAGCAAACAAGCACACAGGGGACAAAGGATTTACCCAGGTTCATGCCTCATAGAGGTCCCTACTCCTGCTTGTCTGCTCGTGGAATTATCGAAGGAGTCGAAAGTTACAATGGTGCGCAGATGCAATCTGGCAAGGGTTGTGGAAACTAGGGTTGCGTGTGTCCTCTTCGCCGCCCCCTCCTAGCCTTTATATAGATAGGCTAGGTCTCGAGTAGCAGGTCGAGTCGGTTACAGGTTAGGGTTTTCCCCTTCAAACTTTCTATCTTTAGCTTCTTCTTGTCCTTCGAGCAATCGAGAGTCCGCAAGTCACTCGAGTCCTTTCATCCGGGCCTTGGCGACACTGTGGGCCTGTACGTATTTGGACCATATATACTAAGCTCGAGTAGCTTTAGGGTATACCCATGTCAATCACTGAATGCGAACTTTCTCAAAAATGTACCAAAATCCAAGCAATACTAGTTTTGCCTCCCTTTTGGTTTCAGCTATGGATTTCGTATTCAAAGTTTCCAATGAATACTCTACAAGGACTTATTCGTTATTGTTTTGGTTATATCGAATAACCCCAAAACTTTTACGACTATCCATCCTAGATATGGAGCCGCTTTCTCGAATTCAAATGGTTCACTATATATTCTAATTGAGTGCTAACTATTTCTAACTAATGGTCTCTACATCCATACTACAACGTTTTATTTGGTGCCATCTATTCACCCATTTTGATATCTAATATCACATTGTGATGCTTTGCATTTTTACGTTTCAAAACACTTTGCATTTCACAATTTCCTTATGCCATTCTTATAAAGTTGAATTTCATTACTATTGATCAAATCATAGCAATTAGATTCTCTTTTATATTTATACCCTTTGTTGATGAAACACTTTGATCAAATCAAATAGTTTCATACACATGTTTCTTTTTGGTAAACTTCTTTACACATTTAGACAATCATATAATGATAATTGCCATTTCCGTTAAAACACAATACATCGAATATGTATTTACTTTTAACAATTCATTAGACACTTTGTATTCAAGTTATTTTGCCAAACTTAGGCATGATTTATATGTGATAAGAAATCAAATGACTTTCACATATTATCACATAACTTTGAATTTAAACAATGGTTTCATTCATTAATGAATATATCATTTAAGTTGGGTATTTTTCAAGGCATTTCAATATTTTACAAATGTTCATGCATTATCAATTAGTTTCAAACAACAAGGATAATTTATATATAATCAAAAAAGATATGAACGTGAATAGAAATCATTCACAAAAGTGGAACAACTGTTTGTTACAAACTGATATGAATAACCGTCTCACAAAGTGTGAGACACACTAAAGAAGTTCACAATCTTTTGATTACAATAATCATCCTAAAACATAAACTAAGTGATAAATGTCAAGGGAGAGTGTCGTTGGCCATCATCATGCTCGCCATCAACACGCAACGTCACCTCCTCTCCAGCAAGCACCTCTCATGACGAAGGACCTGTTTTCAACAAACAGAACAAGTATCAAATATACTTAACACTGCAAATGTGTTTGCAAGATTATAACATTTATAAAATTGTATATCAAATATATACCTTTATCATTGATGATTTCAGCGACAATCGGTTCAACCAACACATTCCTGAGATGTGATACGAACCGGTGGAACTCCATTGATTCCACGTCGCCTCTCATAATGCAAGTCCTGACTTGTGTTTGGTAGCTTGGTGGCAGCGACCGCAGCACAATGCCATTTGGAAAAGAGCCCGTCATCTAGCTATCTAGGAAGTATGCATGCCTCATGTACGCGTCATGCATGCGCTCCAAGTGGCCGTCAAGTGATGAGTTCTCCTCCATCTTAATGGAGAGGAAGTCTCCGATCAGCTCATGCTCCCATATGCGTGCTTGTTCCACGAAATGTGTCCTAAGCTGTAGCATTACCATACGAGGGTTGATATTACCCACGACAGGCCACAGCTCGTCCACCATTCCGAAACGCATTGTAACTGAAATGAAGGAGGCCATCTCCCAATGCTAATAGCAGTCTTCCCGCTGCTCTAGGGTCTCTAGGTCAATGGGCTGATCCAAATCCATTCCGTCGAGTATGTAGTCAACCACGTCATTCTCGCTAAGGAGAATGTGGAGACGCGCAACCCACATAGAGAAGTTTGATCCATCTAGCCTGAGCTTCTCTCCTTCTAACCAATCGTCAATAGGAAATGTAGCATCGGGGAGAACCATTTTCTATATTTACAATTGAAAAAGGAATTTAGACTAAGTTTATAATTAAATGAGTTAATAATAACTCCACTCAGAAACACCTATCCCCATAAGGGTTCCTAGTGATAACACGACCCTATCATCCACATCTCCCCCGATCAGCACGACCATCAATGTGGGTTCAAGGGTGGATGCTAAACGTCGGTCACATCATTCATGTGACTCATGCTCGATCTTTCGACCATCCACGTTCCGAGGCCATGTCTGCACATGCTAGGCTCGCCAACTCAACCTTAGTATATTCACTGTGCAACATGGCTTACACCCACTGTATGCGAACGTAGATATGTCTGACACCCACGCCTGTATCGTGGATCGCCTCATACCGAAGAACTTTCTTGGTGGTGCACACTAAGGGGGAACACAATCGTTGGTAATTTTAATAGGGATCATCTTATTAGGCTACTGTCGAGTATCTAATACTAGCACACAATAAGATATACAAACAATAACATTGAATGTAAATGCGATGTGATATGGTCCTTCACGTCATGATCTCCATCCGTCGTCACCGGATTCCGGCGCCAGAGTTCCGGCGCCGTAGACACCAGGGTACCAGAGTCTTTCCGGCGTGGTAGTTCGTCACCTCCATGACTATCTACTACTACGTAACACAAGGTAATCACTTTACCTTTGCCACAACCATATCACAAAGCAACGCCCCCTGCAAAACAAAGTTAGACGCCTCTACTTTATCTTTGCATGTTTTACGTGGCTGAATGGGCTTTCGCACAAAAACCATTCTTACCTACGAACTTTCAGCACAACGCTGATCAAGTAGTTGTCTCTACTACACCCCTTTCAGGACCCTCCGTTGCAAATGGCATACCAATTAATGCGAGAGAGACATACACCCCCCTAAGCCACTTTATACGGTACAAGCCGTATGTCAAGCATGGACCCGTCTCGTGAATAAACGCGTAAAGTCGGTTGGGGGCCGCTTCATCAAGCATTACTGTGGTATACATAAGTACATGTGGGAGGGTAACAACTAAAAGATCAACGCCCACACGCTACATCTCGTGTGTTCTACCCGTACTAGCATTACTACGCATAGATATAGCTCTGATACCACTGTAGGGGTTTCGCATATGAAAACAATAAAATTTTATCCTACGCCCCTGAACCCCTGATGCTGCTAGGACCTATCTATTAGTAATACCATAACGGAAGGGTCATTTTGCGAACTTACCCTTGAAGACCGAAAAGCGTTGTCAACGCTCAGGAGGGCATGGTTGATGTAGACGAGCTGAAGCCGACCTCAAGGTCGTGATCAAGTCATCACGCTCATGTGGCTCCAATGACTTGAGTGCCTCAAGTGTGACACCTCGCGGGGAGTTACACACGTCCGGTGCCTGACGATGACTCTCGCTTCCCCAATCCAGCAGCAGTTGCGGAAGTAGAGCTCCTGGATCCGAATCCCGCAGCGCGACGACGCTCTGCGGTGAAGATGTCTCTCATTCGCGTAGTCCAAACTTGGGACCATGGTCACGAGAGAGAGAGAATATCAATTGGAGGTCTTCCCAAAAGTGAGAAGACCTTTATTGAATATTCTGTGTATTTATCTGGCCAAATACCCCCACTATATATAAGGGGAGGGGAGGTACTACCTCCCTCAAAGTCCCGGGGTGGGACTAAAGGAGAGGAGAGGGGGATGGGGTGGCGCCGCCGACCACCCCATGGGCCCCGCGCCGGGGGGTGGCCCACTAGGGTGCCGGCCTCCCCTCTTGGCCCTTCTCCCTCTTGCCTTTTCCCTAATGTGCCCTCTTCCCTCCGGAATTGGCCCATTTAAGCCTTTGACCTTTTAAATTGATTTTCTCTTTTATTAAATAATTATGAATAAATGATTAAATCAATATTTAACATTCATTCACATATTATTCAACCTCCGTGGCTATGGAACACCTTCCACCTTCACTCCGGACATCCTCCGGACTTACCGAAACCCTTCCGGCTTTCTCTCTACTATTTTTCGGCGATTCTTCTGATCCTATAAACACTCTCTAAGCATCATCAAACCATTAAGCGTGATACCCTACGATTCGGGAACACTCCAGACATGGTTGGGACACTCCCGGACCAATGATCAACAGAGGGACCTGGATGGCCATGTGACCCCTGTGCGTTACACGGAGATCTTTCGTCGTTTGAACCAGGACAGTCGTGTCTTATTCCCTTTGTCTCTCGATACTTGCATTGCCCGAGATCTGATCAATGACATCACCATGTCATGTTCAATATCGTTACTGAACAATGCTACTTGACTCATTCCGATAAGTGATATCCCTGTGATCAAATCACATGCTACGCAGCTATTGGATATAACTTCTCCGAGTGGGCCCTTGAGTATCTTTCCGTCAAGTGGATGGACAAATCCCGCTCTTGACATATATTGCCTCTACGGTTTCCTTCGAGTACCTGAACACACCTTTATAACCACTGTATTACCAAGTGGCGTTTGATGCTATCAAAACACTCTCGGGAGACAGTGATTGATATAGCCTCACGGTCTAAGGAATAGTCTAGGAGGATCCATTTCTAATCATCGTAACTTGAACTTCGTGACATGATCAGGTCACTATGTTTAGGTTGGGTATTGGTTCATCATCTCATTCTCAAAATGAGTTGACTCCATTTCCAACTGGCATAAATGTCACATGATCAGGAAATTTGATCATCTGTTAACCAATGAACCAGTGACTAGAGTTTCACTACCCCTGGTTGTCTGTATATCACACGTGTATTGATGTTTTCACTCAACACAATTATAACATGATATAAAACTTAATCATAAACTATAGAAATATGATAATATTTCTTATTACTATTTGTCTCTAGGGCATATTTCCAATATTTTTATGGTCACAAGTTGGTATATACTGTATTTTATAGATTTATCTAGATTTATACAAATATGGAACGGTTAATATATAAGTTGTAACTACTTTTTTTCCTAATAGAGAATTAGCAAAATGTTTCTTATTCTGTTTGAAGCTAGACCAATCATTTTCCCTTGTAGGCAGAAAAGAAACATCGCATACCAATTCTGTATAAATAGTGCCGATTAAAACAACGAGCAAATGAGGTGAGTCCAAAAACCAAACCACTCCGACACGTTATCTCTTTGTCGTAGGAGGTGGAGTACGGCCAGCCGGCCAGCCGGGTGCAAACCACACAAGAGCTGGTCACGCGGGTGCATTCGAAACTCGATCGCTAGGACAACGACCACGCGTGTGGCTGACGACACCTGATTGCTTAATTCTCAGTCATGTGAGCATTAGAGAGACTAAAATAATAGAGATACAAGGGTAGATACGGCAGTGTACAATCAGTCTAGACGAAAATGATTGGTCCAATCATGTGAGCTCAATATCAATTGAGTATTTTTGTTTGGAAAATGATACAACTCTCCGGGGATCACGCGCTCGCATCCCCCGAGTGCACGTCCGTTGGATCATGCACGATCATGCGGTACCATTTCAAGGCCCCACCAGCCCACCGCCTGGTAAAAAATAAAACTCAACCTTATCTCCTCCTTGGTCCCGGTGACTTCGTCTTCCCCACCTTCCTATCCATCTCACAATCATTGCCAAGCGCCGCCGCACGCTCCCCTTCCTGCCCACGTTCCCTCTTCTCCTCCCATCCCGCATCTTCCCCGCCTCGAATCTCTCACATGCGAGAGAGCTCGAGAACCCACCGACGCCATGTCTTTGTCGCCGCTGTTGTCCCCCTCGTGGGTGAAGGAGGTGACCCAAGGTGGTGCCATGAGGAGGATATGTCGATGCTATGAGCGGCGGGGTGCAGAGCTACATAAGGTGGGGGCCTACTGCAAGGGCAGCCACCGGAGCTACAAGGTGACAACGGAGTTGCTACATCTGGCCACCGGCGTTGCGACAAGGGCCCAACGGTGGTGCTACATCCGGCCACCGGCGCTGCTACAAGGGCGAGCGACGCTGCTACAACCGGCTACTGGTGTTTGCTATGAGGCCACTTCCTGGCGTGTTCTCCGGCGACGGCGACCATGATGGTGCTGCCATGGGAGGCGGAGATGCTGCAGGCAAGGTGCTTCCTAGTGGAGGAAGGTGATACCGCAGGGAAGGGTAGGGGTGCTGCGAGAGGCAAGCGCTACCTTTTGCTATAATTTTTTTTTGCTACAAAGGCTTTCTTGTTTCGCTACAATAGTATTTATGGTTTCCTACGAGATCTCCGGCGAGGTCTCCGATGAAGTCGGATTTTTCTACGATAGGACATTTTATTTGCTACATACATTTTGTGGTTTTGCTACGATAGAGTAAAGTTTTTGCTACATGGTCTGCGGTGAGGACTTCCGACGATCTCATCGGCGAAGTCGAATTTGCTAAATTAGCACAATTTTTTTGCTACATAGTCTCCGACGAAAGTCATACGAGATCTATCTTTTTCATTTTCGTCTCGCAAACGAACCGGTTTTTGCTACATGTAGAAAAAGCGGGTAAGTTTGTAGCAAAAGTGGGTAAGTTGTAGGAAAAAGGGAATAAGGGACATTTTGGGGGATACGTGTCGTGATAGGGGCCCAGGGGATATTGGGGAGTTATCCTCAAGGGACGCATAACACTGTCCTTTTTATTTTGGCCGTGTACAAGGATCATGTGCTCATGCACGTGCTTCATCACACCTACTAGTTGTGCGGCAACGCGAGAGGGAGGAGATGTCTGAACCAACGCCTTGGTCGCTCCTGACCGCGATGGCCACCTCACAGCCCACCCACCTCTCTTCCCCTGTTTCTCCACCATATCAGGCATAGGGCGATGTGCAGGTCGGCCTCGCCTTGATCTTCGGCTCAGTCACGCCCGAGCTACTCTCCGGTGCCGCCGCGTGGAGTTATGAGGGGGTGCTGGTGGCAGGCACGCCATATGCTCCTACTCCTAGCGGGATCTTGATGCGGGCTGCCATGGGAGCAGCCGGATCCTGTGGCGGATCTGCGTCCTGCGCCTTCCAGCTCGGAGACTGTGTTGGCTTTGCGCCCCTGCGCCACGAGCCCCGAGGTCCTCCCACCCTCCTCCCTCCCCCTCCTCCTCTCTTGTCCGAGCAAACGCCCATGACCATTCAAGTCGAGGCCGGGCAGGAATTGCCCTCTGAATCAAGGGCTAGCGCTGCGGCACCTCGGCTGAAGTCCTTGATTGTTTCCCCTTCCAGCAGCAAGGAGGATTCAGTTCCGTGGATTCCTAAGATCAAGCTAGGATCTGGCAAGTGGTCCGCCCCAAGTGGTGGCGGAGATTCTTCAAGTCTTCCTCTTCCGGTGGCACGCGCACTCTAAGAAAGCAGAGATATCAATGGCCACCTGCTCCGACGAGCCCTAGCCGCTTCAAAGGTGTGTGCTTCTGTTGCCTATCACCACACAACTTCATCCGTCAGTGTGAGGGGGAGGTGCGCTGCGTCTGGTGCAATCTCTCTAGGCACATCACACACAACTGCTCTTCCAAGCTCGTGCAACCAGCGCCGCCCTCTCCTCTCGCTCTGGTAGTGACTAAGCTGCCCCCAACGACCGTGCTAGTCTACGCGCCACACCAATAGCCGTTCTTCGTTGCATGGAAGGGCGACATGGAGCTGCCTCCTGGCCACCACTCCAAGCAGCCACTTGAGGAGCACAACTCCTCCATGAGCATGCCGGCGATGGAGGCGGCTACTTAAGATATGCGGCGCACCCATCTCGCCATCCTCGTCTCCGATGCCTGCATCAACATCAACACGGGGTCCATCGCCAAGGACATCATCGACGACCTCAAGTTCCGCTAGGATGATGTCCATGTCTCGTGCACCTTCCCCGACGACTTCCTTGTCCGATTCCGGGAGCCATGGATGTGCGACAAGGCTTTCGAGTGACGCTCCATCGTGTTGTGTTGTGGCCAGATGGTTTTCAAGCAATGGTCACCCACCACGCATGGCCGGCCATAGACTTGGCACTTCTATTGTCGTGTCGTCCTCGACTGCGCGTTGCTGAACGCCTGGGGCGACCAGGACACAGTTCGGCCGATCCTAGGCAGCGCATGCGAGATGGACAACATCGAGTGGTGGTTGGTTACCCGCGAAACCACGACAGGGTTGTTTTCCTAGGTCTGGTCGCTCGACCCTGACCTCATCCCTCTTGTTAAGAAGCACTCCATCAATGGCCGGTCGGCGGTGCGGCGTGCAGGCCTGCTAGAGGGGATGCCTTCAGAGGAAGGGATTGATAGTATGCGCCACCGCATCCTCGTCCACATGGACACCATCAAGGACTATAGGCCACTCAATAGGAGCCTAGACCATCGCCCTCGCTGAAAGATCACGGATGTCGCCTAGAGGGGGGGTGAATAGGCGGTTTAAAACTTTTACGAGATGAGCTTAACAATGGCAGAATAAAACTAGTGTTTTCTTTTGTTAAGCACAAAGCCTAGATATACTGAGGTTCACCTATGTGCACCAACAACTTATGCTAAGCAACAATGCGATAGCAAGATAGATTACTTCAAGCATGAAGGCTATCACAATGTAAAGTGCATAAGTAAAGAGCTCGGGTATAGAGATAATCGAGGCACGCGGGGACGATGATATTTTACCGAGTTCCTCCCAACAAGGGAGTACATCTCGTTGGAGGGGTGAGCGGTACTAATATCACCAATGCCACAAAGGCCTCCCCTATTCTCATGAGCACCCAACACGCGACAAGCACCCGTTCCACTATGGGACACTTGAGGGTGGTCACCAAACCCGTACAAGATTGGGGCTATCTCCACAACTTAATTGGAGGCTCCCAATAATCCCCACTGATGACCCACAAATATAGGGGGTGTCTCGCAGTATTTTTAATAAGTAAGAGTGTCGAACCCAACGAGGAGCAGAAGGTGCTGGCTAGTGGCTTGGAGCAGGAATTCTCTATAAATACTTAGCAAACGGATTTTAGCGGTTTTTGATAAAGTAGGTAAATAAAGTACGAGTAAATAAAAGACAATAAGAATAAATGCAGCAAGTGGCCCAATCCTTTCTTCAGTAAAGGACAAGACGGTTGTATTACTAAAGATGACTAAACGTTCTTGAGGACACATGGGAATATCATCGAGCGCTTTCGCTTCGTATAGTTGATTAATCTTCTTTAGCTTGCTAAGTGTTGGGTGGATAAACCTGTGCTAATGTACCGACCTTCCTAGGACTAATACATACTTGTGATTATACCCCTTGCAAGCATCCGCAAGTACAAGAAAGTAATTAAGGTAGAAACCTAACCACAACTTTAAACTCTAAGACCCTAACGTTCCTTGTGCAATGGTTTCCTAACGGGGGTTCATGTTTCTGTCACTCCGGCAACCCCTACGATTATTAGCCAAATACACAATGCATTCCCCTAGACCCATATAGGTGAAGTGTCATGTAGTCAAAGTTCACATGACACCACTAGAAGAAGTACACCACAACTTAAATATCAAACTATTGAATCTTTCTCAACACAATTCCACTACTAACAACATGACTTCTCCCATGTCCTCAAGAACAAAACGAACTACTCACAAGACATCATATGGATCATGATCAGAGATGAAATAATGATGTGTAACAATCTAAACATAAACAATAATTCAATGGTTCACTCAATAGCATCAACTACAAAGAGTAATCAACACCGGGAATGTTTCCCCTAAGAACTATGCAAGATTCAACCCAATTGGTACAGCGGTATGGAGATGGTGATGGTTGTTCTGGTGGAGATGATGGTGGTGGTGATGATGATGATGATCCCGATGAAGTCCAGCTTGATGGTGGTGTTGATGGCTACGATCTCCCCTCTCCGGGTAGGAATTCCCCCGGCAGAATTCTATCTGCCGGAGAGATCTTTCTCTCTGGGTGTTTTCCGCCCCGCAGAGGCGGTGGAATCTTTCTGTGGTTGCTCCCCGAGTCTTAGGGTTTCGGGAGGATAATATACGCCAGAGGGGAGAGCCAGGGGTGGACCAGGGCGGCCACACCACCTGGTGGCGCGACCTAGGGTGGCCTGTGCCAGGGGGTGGTGTGGGTCCCCTGTGGCCCGTCTCCACTCCTCCTTCTGGCTTTCTTCATCTTCTAGAAAAATAGGATTTTCCATGTATTTTCCCAGATTTTCTGATCTTCGCGAATTTTGCCTCCAAACAACACCTTTTCCATCAGAATCCTGACTGCAGCGGTCCATGCTCCAAAAGTCATCAACCATGCAAAAACAGATGAAATAACATAAGTATCATCTCTTAATATGAATTATATCAATGAATAACAGTAAATTATGATATAGAATGGTGATGCAAAATGGACGTATCAGCCACCAAGGCCTCAGTCTTAAGGAGAGCTTCACAACTTAATTGAAGGCCCCAAGAACACGCCACAAAGGCCACACGACCGTTTAGGGTTCCAAGAACCCAAGGGGACAAACTTCTTGAATATCACCAACCAAATCCTCCGGGGAGAGCACAAACCGATGCACCTAATACAAAAGGCAAGACCACCACAAAGATGTTCCAAATCTTCACTCTCAAGTTCCAACAATGCTACTAAAGCAATTGGGGGAACAAGAGAGGAAGAACACAAGGGGAACACAAAATCCCCCAAGATTTAGATCCCAAAGATTGACTCACAAAGAGGTGATTTGGTTTGGTCAGATTGTAGATCTAGATCCCCTCTATCTTCCCCTCAAATATTAGCAAGAATCATTGGAGAGGGGAGAAAGAATCAAGCTCAAAGAGATGTCAAAGAGTAAACAAAGCTTGAGAAAATTAGAGAGAAGAAGCAACCATTAAAAAGGGAAAAGGGGCTATTTAAAGGAGGGGGCCAGATCTGCCTATTGGGGCCTTTTCTCCGGCCTAGGCCGGTACTACCGCACCTGACCCAGGCGGAGTGAGCTAGCATGGAGATCAAGGGTCAACGCGGCAACCAGCACGGGCGAAGCAAGCAATAGTGAGCGGTAGGGAAAAGGGGATCGGGGGAGAGGCGAGCGCGCGCGAGCGAAGCCAGCACATGGGAGTGAGTGGGGCGTGCGAGCACTGGGTGGTAGGGCGAGCTGGGCCACAGCGGCGGAGCGAGGGAGGCGACAACGTGCGAGAGGAGCGGAGCGAGGTGCCCCAGCGCACGACAGCGAAGCGAGCTGGGCGAGGTGGGAGTAGGGCGCCAGGATGGGCTGGCCCGGTAGTATCGGCCTGCCCAGGTGGTACTACCGTGGTGAGCCAGTACTAACGGCCAGTCCTACTGGGCGGGCTAGACGGAAAAGGCTGCGCCGCTGAGCGGTACAAAACCCGGTAGTACCAATTGGGCCCAAAAAAGATATTTTTCCTTTTCTTTTTAATAATCTAGAGGCAAATATTCAAACTGCTATACCTTTAGTTTGGTAACTCCGATTGACCCGAGATACCTCACTTGGTGAGAGTCCAGAAAACCTCCAATATCAAAATATTGGATATCACCAAGTGAGAAAGTATCAAGTATTATAATGTGAGATACCTCAGTTGGTGAGAGTCCGGAAAACCTCCAAGTTAAAAAATGCAATAAGGTATAAAAGGCAAATCTATTTTTGATGAACAAGAGCTTGTTACGAAGATAATCACAAGCTCTATATCCTCACATGGATAGGTCCAACAAACAACCAAGAAATATGATGCTAAGAATGCAAAGGTTTGAGCTCTCTCCGAATGATATGATCGAGTTACTCAATCAAGAGCCCCTCTTGATAGTACGGCTATCTATCCTAAACCCGGTCTCTCAACTACCAACACGAGACCAGCAAAAGGGAAAACCTATCAAGAATACCTTTGCCTTGAGCATATTTTGACCTTGTCTTCATCGATCCATGATCACCGAAGATGGCAAGCATCAAACATGAGATCTTCTAGGGATGACGCATTTTGAGCTTGCACCACACATCTTCTTCTTCATTTTATCTACCTTGAAGCCAACACATGCTCCAAGCAATGCCAATGGACAATTCCTACAAGTGAAACTTAATACACATATTAGTCTATAAGGTTTGTCATTAATTATCAAAATCACACACGGGGGCCCACATGCTCTTTCACCCGCGACATGGAGTGGCCATCAATCATCCACAAGGAGTGGCAGTGGG
The DNA here is from genome assembly GCA_910589775.1 of Avena eriantha. Classification (NCBI taxonomy): domain Eukaryota; kingdom Viridiplantae; phylum Streptophyta; class Magnoliopsida; order Poales; family Poaceae; genus Avena; species Avena eriantha. The sequence goes on along the minus strand of OU342744.1, from coordinate 201,422,534 downwards.
GCAAAACCGACAGGTGCCCCCTGCCGCGCTCGCGGCCAGTGCGCAATCGGCTTGGACCGTCTAGTCACTACAAGTATGATGAAAATCACAATTATCGGGCGGGCGGCCATGAGGCTCAAAAGAGCGGTAGCCGTGGAGGCTGGTGCGACGAGGAACCTAGGGGCGGGCGAGAGCACGACACCGGTCACCGCCTTGACCTGGATCAACGTCACCAGTGGGAGGAACACTGTCCCAGTCAATCACCAGAGTGGAGGCGGCATGGCAAGGAAGTGGTGTTGGATGGCTCTTGCCGCCGCTTCAAGAGCCTGGGCTTGCTCCTGGCTATCACCGAGGCGCAGGAGGGAAGCATCACGCTACAGCTACTAGAGGTCATCACCGAGCTGCCTTCTAGAAGCGCAAGGCAGCACCCGTGCAACTTGTCCCGCATGCCGACTGGTTTTGGGGCGATGGGAATGACGCCCTCTCCCGCTAGAGCTGAGGCCAGGAGCCCAATCCCGATGCAGCTGTCCCCTTTGTCGCAAGCGCAACTAGGGCTCGGTGATGGGGTGTAGTACACATTCTGCTCTCCATTGGTGGGTGCCCCTCTGGCTGATGCAATCATAGCCTTTGCGCCTGCCTCGCTGTAGATCCCATGGGCTTAGACGAACTATGAAGCAAGAACACCGCTCTAGGCAAACACCTTCACTAATAGCTGGTCTACCAACATCATTCCTGATGCGGGCACCGGAGTGATCGGGGAGTCCAACTTCCCAATAGTGTGAACAAAATCCCAACGGACATATTGGGTATGCACATGTCAACTGGAATTCGACTCAGTAAGGCCACCACAGAGTCAAATTGCCCCATCCTATACCAGATTTGATTCCGGGGACTCATTTTGAGTAGGTAGCATTGTTTTTGCCCTAGAGCAATTAACTAGTCCTCATTCGTCGAGAGTACTAGGAACATTTACCAACATCCATATGAACTCTAATTAACATTCGCAGAATATACCATTGGCTGACTTGATGTACTTTTGGGTCAGTATCCTCACCCTATGAAACTTTTGACTTCGACTAAGCGCTACAAGACTTCTGACTTCTAACTCTCCACACGAATCTACGATTTGATTGGACATTCGGGGGCTATTGACATAAGTATGCCCAACAGGCACCCGACTATGGCCTACCTTGCTTGGCCCAATGGGAGGCCCATGTGACGACCTGCTAAGGATCCATGAAGCCCACTACAATTTGGTGGATGCGAAGCCCATAATGATATTAACTCCTTGATGTACAAGACAAAGACAAGACTAAACAAGAAAGTACTAGGGTTACACCCTCAATCTATAATAAACTTGGATGGTACCCGAGACCTAGCCTCTCCATATAAGGGCTAGGAGGAGCCATCGAGGAGGGCACCTCGCTTTTACACACAACACTCATAGCTTACACCAGATCCAATCTACATGACTACAGCCATCTCGGTGACTTGTAAACTTTCATCATCAATCAAGAACAGATAAGCAGGAGTAGGTTTTCCCTCCGGGGACTAAACCTGGGTAAATCATGCCCCCGTGTTTGTATGTCAACCGGTGAAGTCACCAACGCATATCTCTTTCCCGAAAACCCAAGTACATCAAGTATGGGCATTGTCGTGAAGATCCAATGTCACTTTACCCATCTAGATTATAGTATTTCATGTGCCAATTTTCTCTCTCAAGGTTCTCGTAGTGCCAATCTTTCATAGTGTTCTATTGGTTGTTATTATTCCTTGGTAGAGTTCTATTGGATTAGTGGACCAGCTGATAAGAAGGAATCGGTTTCAATTAGAGCAATTGTTGGCTGGTCTTTCGAGTTTTAGAGGTTTCTCTACTGGGAGTTTATTGTTAGGATCGATTCTATGGTTTGCTTCGCTATTTATCTTCATAGATGTGTGTGTTCTTCGTCCCCTCCACCTCGAATCCCCCACGAATCCATGGAGATCGGGTCAACCACACATGATCAAGAGATCACAGAAAAAAATTGATAATTAAATTAACACGGATGAAGATAGCGTATGATGTCATCACGCTCACATTCGGTATCGATCAGATCCATCGTAGTGTATCACATATGCTGCCGACACCCAAGATTTGACCGTCCGGTGAGCGAGTGAGACTGAGGTAGGTGGAGAGGATGAGTGGTGGGTGGATCTCGGGGATAAGTGTGTAGTGGTGGGCATTGTATAAATAGTGGCAAGTCAAGTAACTCACCGGTTGTGGGACGCACCTATCAGCGAGACATGCCTAACCAGGTACATGATGTGCTTGACTATTATACAAGGTAGGACCCACTTTTCAACTCCATGAGGGGATCCTTACAGAGAGTTTTTGTCAACTCTATTCAACCAATTTCCAAACATATTTGTGATATTAGTTGGAGGATAAAGATCATAAGTAAAGTTCATATGCGTCTTAGAAGACTAGCAAAAGGCGATGAGGATTCTATAAGAGTTCTTGGCATCTCCTAGGAGATGATCTAGTTCATGAAGTCCACGCAACGGTGCATAGTTGTACCATCCCAAAGGGAAGGAATGGCAACAACATAAATGACCCCATAGGTTAAAGCTCTAGAGAAGGTGACCAATTCAGACCTACTAGCCTATGTAATGTGGTCTATAAAGTTATAATCCCTCCATTCCATATTAATTGTCACATAATCGGATGTATCTAGACATGTTTTAGTGTTAGATACATCCGATTCAACGACAATTAATAAGAACCGGAGGGAGTATCAAAGATGTTAGAGTAAGGGGGCATTTCCTGAAATCATAAGCGCAACTCAAAGTGCTTTTGTGCGCGGACATGTTATCACAAACAACATATTTGTGGCATGTGAATGCTTTCATGCGATCAAGGAGAGGAGACAAGAGTAGAAAGATTGTTGTGTGATTAAACTTGACATGCAAAATGCCTATAATGGAAATGAATGGGGCTTTTTAGAGAAATTAATGCTCAAGATGAGTTTTGAACCTAGGTGGGTGGAGCTAATCATGACTTGTGTCAATACAATTTCTTACTGGGTACGGATAAATTCCGAGAAAAGTGATATTTTTAACCATTCGAGGGGATCTACCAGTATATCCGCCAGTATGTCCCCATAACTCCATACAACTTGCCCCTTGTGTGCATAAGGGGTTAACACCACTGTTATCTCTAAACTAATCATAAGATAGGCTAGTGGGAGTTCAAGTATGCCATTGGTACCCAAAAATATAGGGGATCTTTTTAGTCTCCGATGGAAGTATTTTACACAGATTTGTAGTTCGATATGATGAGAGCAAAAAAATACCAAGAAGAGTTTAGACATTGAGAGGTCACTCTCAATCAAACTCGTGTACCAATGATCTTAAAAGAGAGATGTGAATTGTAGCTGTAAAAGTAAAATAATAGTTGTAAAACAAAGAACATGAGAAGATTTCCGGTTGTTCACCGAAAAGTTTATGTTTGTGAACGTTTAGTGATTAAAACATAGCATGGGGTGATCGGCTGGATGTTGCAGGGTTATCCAAAACTGGTAAAGAATGATAGAATGGGAGCCATCTATCATCGTGATGGTGGTAATGTCAACGTCGGAGCTATGTAGGGTAGCTCATGGAGAGGAGAGATGGAGCACAAGGCGATGGATCTTCCAGAACAAGATTGTACACATATCTTACCCAGGTTTAGGCCTCCGCGGTGGAGAATCCCTACTCCCTTTATAACTCACTAGAAGGTAGCTATGTGTACATGTTACAAGGATTGTGATTGTTTGCGCCCTCAATATAGGCAGCCGGTCCTAGGAATCACAAGAGAGTCCTCAGTGTATTTGAATACAAAGTCCATGTAACTCTTGGGATTCTATGTAGACTGCGGCGGCTTGGACTTTCCTTAGACATCTGGGCCTCCGTCTTGGACTTAGCGATATGGGCCGCCTAGTGTGCCAGTCGATACTACCACCAGTGGACCACCCTGACTTGCTATGATAACTCCACGTTGTGGCCATACCCATCTCTGGTAATAACCCCAACACCATCCTTGGTTATACAAAGGGCAAAACAGAAGAACTAATTGCTCTTAAATATTGGATAAAACTCTTTCCAAATCATGACCGAGGTGGTGTCTGAGCTGGAGCCAATAACCGTGACCATGATCAAGATGACTATGGATGCGGAGCTAGATATGGTGATGATGATGGGGATGGTACTGAAGATGGTGACTGAGTTGGTGCTAGTGCTGGAGCTGGAGTTGGGGAGGATGGCCGTGATGAGGAGGGAGTCAGGGATGGCGATGACGACGAATGTTTGGAAGAAGGCAATGTGCATGTCCCGAAAGGCACGTTTGGCTGCAAGTAAAACATTGGTTTAGTACAATGTAGAAAGACTAAATTGAGTATAGTAGGTTGTATTGTAACATAGTGTGTCTAAAAAAAGATAGCGTAGTACCTTGCAATAAGATATGATATCGCAGCCACACTGGAGACGCCCGTTCGCCACGTCGATCGCGAGGGGAGCCCCGCCGCCGCTGCTCCTCTGCACCGCAAGTCCAAAGCCAGGATACAAGTCATGCGTCTGACGCAAAGCAAAAGGTTGCATGGCCCATGTAGAAGTCTGTACCATGTAGAAGTCGACGGCTATGAAGTTGGGCCATCGCTTGGCAAATGCGTCGTAGCAGGTCCTGAGCTTGGTGATGAGCGGGGACGAATTGTTGACGCAGGCCCAGGTCTGGCTCGGGTTGGTCGTGAAGAAGTTCAATAGCACGAGCGACTGCGCCTTGGAGTCCATGGCCCGTGACTCCCCCCTGCTCGCGCACGAGCCCACCGCCAGCCCGTCGCTCCCGTCTGCAGCACATAGCCACGGAATAATCATGTGGAGAAAGTAGAAGAAGAAATGATCCATGGCGATTGACATTATTACATTTTGTTTCGACGACGTAATTCCACACGTGGGCGACGCCGTCGGAGCCCTCCCTGCCCTTCTTGGAGGTGAAGACGAGGAGGCGGTGGCCCTGGGCGACCATGTCCTTGAGTGCGGGCCAGTCGGCGCCGTTGGTGGGCATCTTGGCCGGCGGGAACACGTACTTGGTGAGGCCGGCGGCGGCGAGCGCCTTGGAGAGGGATCCCGGGGCGGAGTAGTCCTCCACGAACAGGGTGATTACTTCGGAAGGGTTGGAGTCCAGGAAGGCTTGGATCACCTTCAGCACCTTGGTCGCAGGTTGCTGCATGCATGGACAAGACAACACATGCGTGTGGTGAGTGGCGCGATATGTACGTACAGCAAGTTGGATCGGAGGTGGGCGAATTATTTGGTTACGTACGTATGCGGTGAAGTCGTAGCATTTGCCGGCGAAGGAGTGGCAGAGCCAGAGGTCGTTCTTGAAGTCGTACGTGTCCAGCATCAGCCCCCTCACGCCATTCTGCACATTTTTTAAGTATATATATGTCCAAGCACTGATATTCGCTGCATGATCATACAATTTTGTACTCTGCATCTAGTATATGAAATTTGTGGTTGGACCCGTCATTTGCGAAAAAGAGCCATTTCATTTTCCTAGAACCCAAAACAAACATCATGATTGAAATAGACGTGCAAAATGATGCATGCATGGGGGATTAATCTCCGACAGAATTTTTGTAGAGACTCGGCGAGTCTCCAAAAAAGTTAGGTCCATGCATAACATTGACAGTACTGGTGATCTTTTTCTTGTTGGTTTTGTCGATGTTTTGGTCCTCAAACAGCTATATATAGCACGTCGTCGATCGGGTGCAGCAGAACAATTTACCTTGAGCTGGTCGGTGATGGAGTCCTCCTGGTTGGGCATCGAGACGATGGGCGCGCCGGTGGCGGAGGGGGAGCCGGAGATGGCGAAGGAGTTGTGGGTGGTGAGCCACGAGTACTTGTTGAACGGCAGCCCCGTCCCCTGAAATCCACCCAAGAAACACATGCATACATTATCCATCCGTCGTCGTCACGGTGAAAGTGAAACCAACAGCTAGCCTGCTGGCGCGCCGAGAAAAACGTACGTGGGTCTTGGGGTCGATGGGCGTTATCCGGGAGCACACGGCGGGGCCCGACCCGGGAAGCGGGGAGCAGGTGGCGCACCGCATCCCGCTGCCGCACGGCGAATTTGCCGCGCACCTCTCACTCACCAGCCCAGCGCCCGAGGTCGGCCTGCATGCGACCAACAAGCCGATGGCGACGAGCAGCAGCAACCGTCGTCTCGTGGCGTCGACGGCCATCATCGCGCTCCGGCCGTCTCGTTGGTGGGCGCGCGAGAGAGACAGGGAGAAGGCGACGTACGTACGGCCGGCGAGGGGTGGTTGAGAACGTGCGCGGGCGACGGGGCCGCGGAGGCCGGAGGGCACGGACGTAACGAACGAACGTGCCAGGAATAGATCAATACGTTGCGTCACTTACACATATAGTATAGGAAAATGATACTAGTCCCACGGGGGATCGTGCGTTGCGATCCTCCGGGTCGCCAGACTCACGGCAAGCGAAAGCGACACCCTCCGGTCCCACCTTATCTCTTCGTCCTTCTCTGTTCGAGGACATCTCAGAGCCCACACTCCGCCGCCGTTGCATTCCCGCAGGCTTCCGCGGCCGCGCTCCCCCGCCGCTCGCGTCCCCCGCAGGTTCCCGCCGCCGCGCTCCCCCGCAGGCCTCCGCCGCTCGCCGACGACGCTTCTCTAGCTGTCGCCGCCCTTCTGCCGGCCTCGAGCTCGCTCCGCCGCCGGCCACTTCCTCCGCCTCGCCATGGAACACGCTCCCGAGCCTCCTCCGCCGCCTCCCTGCTGCGCGCCGCCGGCCGAGCGCCTCCCTGTTACGTGGCTGACCGGAGCTCCTCCACCACCTCTCTGCTGCGCCCCGCAGCTGGCCGGAGACAGTGGCCTCGATGGAGGTGCTACAATAGTATTGGCCTCACTCCGACGGAGTTGCTCAGCCGCGCCTTCCCGCCATGGCCGGCTCGTGCTACGTGTGCCGGCGTCGAGGACATCATGGCCGCCTCCCCGCATTGGCCTCGCTCCGGTGGAGTTGCCCAGTCGCCCGCCGGTGCTACATAGGCAGGACGACGATGCTACTAGAAGTGCTCGTCGTTGCTACAAATGAAGGGTCGTGATGCTACCGACCAACGGATCTGTATTGAGATTTTGCTGCAGGGCGATGCTACAATAGTAACATTTTTTTGCTATTTTTGTTCTATATTTTTGCTACAATAGCACACGTATTTGCTACGATAATTTCGACGAGTTTTGCTACAAACCATAGTGCTACAAGTGGGCGTTGAGTTTTGCTCCCCGCCGATGTCTCTGGCTTGCTACAGATGTTGAACTTTTTTGCTACATCTCTTTTTTAATTTTGCTACAATAGCGCAAAGTTTCTGCTACAATGTCTCCAGCGAGGTCTCCCGGTGAAAGTCTCCGGCGATATCTCCGACGAGGTCCGGCTTTTGCTACATTTGCTGAACATTTTTGCTACAACTGTATCATGGTTCTGCTACGACAGGTTAAAATTTCTGCTATCTCCGGGCGAAATTTTTGCTACACGGTCGCCGGCGAAAGTCTCCGGTGAGATCGGGTTTTACTACATTAGTATAACTTTTTTGCTACATGGTCGCTGGCGAGGTCTCCGGCGAGATCTCCGGCGAGTTCCAGTCTATTTTTGTATTTTCTGGGCCAAACGTTTTTGCAAAAGCGGGACATTATGTAGCAAAAGCGAAAAGTGTAGCAAAAGCGAAAACTAGACTGAACACATGTTAGCAGGAGGACCCGGAGATCGGAAGTTTTGATCCTGAGGGACACGTAGCATTGCCCTATAGTATATGCTCTATACCGCACACGAAATAAGACATATGTGTAAAACCTCTCAGTTGTTGACCGATGAAGGTCATTTTGGGCTTAACAATATGTTCATCAAGGGGGACCAGATCTATTCTTCTTATATTAGATTCTTTTTTAATAAAGGGTGCTTTTATTATTTAGAGTAAGTATTACACCCAAACTTCTGTATAGTTAGGATGCATACATTAGAGTAAATAACAACACGTGAAAAAAGAGTAAATAACAAAATGGATTTTTTACGAAATTTTACCGATCTATTAACAATCATGAACATCAATATAAATGAGTCTAAAAATAATAAAAATAATAAAATTACAAATAGGTCATTGGATAAAGTTAAAACAAAGGTTCGAATTTGTTAGATTGATGGTTGTCACGCCAAAACATTGCTGACTAAATTTTGATAATTAATATGTTGCACAAGTAAGTAAGCTACTACTCTCTCCGTCTTAAAATAGATGTCAAAAATCTGTATAAATTTGGATGTATCTATATAGTAAATAGCGTCTAGATACATCTAAATTTTAATAAATATGAGACATCTTTTTAGGACAAATGGAGTACTTAACATGAAGTTGATAATTAATATGCAGACAAGCGAAGCCACATGCCATTGCAGCCACCGGTGCTTTGATGTCGAGGCGGTTGTCGCCTTAGAGCAAGTACAATAGCTCCTAATTAGCAGGCTATAAGCCTCACCAATATCTGAGATGGAAGAAAGAAAAGTAAGGAGAGAGGCGTGAACTGGCGCTTGGTTTGTTCGCTCGGCGATAGCACGAAAAACGATGGATTAGAGTCTACTTGCAGCTTGATGTGAGCGGTAGAACAGACACATCTGCTACCTTTTTTACTACCAACCAATCACCAAACATGCAAGCATTAAATATCTTACTAATCGGCAATGATTGCCAGGAGAACCTTTACTCTGACCTTGTTGCGGAGGGGCAAGCCTGGTACTGGTAGAGCACGACGTTCCGCGGCAGCAGATCCGCGGGCAGCCGCTCCTTGGCATGCACCTTGGCCGCCACCACCGTCACAAACGTCAGGGAGAAGGAGATCGCGACAACGGCGTGCCGGCGATACGTCCAAAACGTATCTACTTTCCCGTTTTGCTATTGTTTCTTCTCTATACTTGTGTGATTTGGATGCAACTAATGCGAACTGACGCTGTTTTCACCAGAACTGCCTTGGTGTCTACTTTTTGTGCAGAAAATCAACTATCAGGAAAAATCCCGAAAAATATGCCAAATTTCACCCGAAGACTCCAGGAGCCAGAATACGAGACGGAGAAGATCCAGGGGGTGGCCACACCACCTGGTGGCGCGGGTCAAGCCAGGCCGTGGCAGGGGGTGGTGTGGGCCCCCAGGCACCCCTCGGCCTCTCTCTTCGCCTATAAGGAGCCTTCTGACCTAAAAACTTCAGGGGGTTCGACGTTTTTCCAGAAGGAGTTCCGCTCCGCCGCCACCACCAGATTCCACGAAACAGCACCAGAAACTCCGTTCTGGCACCCTGCCGGGACAGGGAATTGGAGGAGATCATTGCCATCATCATCACCATCGCTTCTCCATCGACCATCCATGTTTCCCCCATATATGAGTGAGTAATCCCCCGCTGTAGGCTATGGGGATGATAGGGATTGGATGGATCGTTCATGTAATGGCATCAGATTGTTAGGGCATAGTGCCTAGTATCTTTTATTAGTGCTTTATGACTTTGTTGCGACTTGTTGTGCTTAATGCTTGTCACTAGGGCTCGAGTGCCATGATTTCAGATCTGAACATGTTATTGATTCATTATGATAGTATTGTTCTTGGTCTTATCTGCAAATTGTATACACACGTCATTGTCCGGAACCTATGGCCCTGAAGTGACAGAAATCGGGATAGCCGGAAGGGAAAGGCTTTGATGTGAGGATCACATGTATTCACGGAGTGTTAATGCTTTGCTCCGGTGCTTTATTAAAAGGAGCACCTTAATTGCCAGTAGTTCCCTAGAGGCCCCGCTGCAAACGGGCTGGCAGGACAAAAGATGTTGTGCAAGTTCTCATTGCGAGCATGTATGACTATATATGGAACACATGCCTAGGATTGTCTAGTACTTGGGTGCTTTATCTTATTTATCTGCAATTTCCTTATGTTCTGATTGCTATGTGAATTCTCTTGTCCATGCAACGCCCGTCCATCCATCCCTATGCCTACCGCACTCGAATCCCACTGTTACTGCTTTTGTTACTATTGTCTTTGCTTTGCTACTGCTGTTACTTTGCTATTCCTACTACAAAACTGTTGCTACTGATAAACTACTGTGAGCAAGATTGTTTCCAGGTGCGACCTGAATTGACAACTCAGTTGTTAAGGCTTATAAATATTCTTTGGCTCCCCTTGTGTTGAATCAATAAATTGGGTTTCACTTCCCTCGAAAATACTGCGATACACCCCCTATACTTGTGGGTCATCAAGACCATTTTCTGGCGCCGTTGCCGGGGAGCATAGCTTTATTTATCAAGTTCACTTGGATTCTCTATTGTTCGCTGCTACTCATCCATCATGGGTAAGTCTCATGATAGCAAGGTTCCTATTTTACCATCCACTACAAGAAGAGGTACGGTTCTGAACACCTCTACTGCTCTTGATTCACTGTCTGTTTTGAGTAAGTTCCTTACACCACCACATACACATGCTACACACACTGCTGAATCTGAAACTTCTGATACTTATGATGCTGCTTCTGCTGTGCTTGATAAGAGTGGTTCATTAGGTCCTTTCCTAGATGCTACGATTGCTAGAACTATAGCTGGAAATACCAAAACTCCTAATGAAGACACTACTACACCTGTTAGCTCACTGAGTCAAGTGAGAGTTATGATGCTGAAGAATATTATGTTGAGATGACCGATGAGTTTATTGAAGAATGTAGGAACACCCATGATAGGAGTGCCGCTAAGAGTCTCCTTGAGAGGCATACTATTAGACCCAAATTATCTCTTGATGCTAAGTTTGCTGCTTCTCCCATAAACATTATAGGTGAATATTATGACTTCTCTCTCGATCTATCTTACATAGCTATTGTCGAGAAAGAACCTTCTTATGGGACTAAGAATGAAAGTGCGGTAGCACATATGAATGAACTTTCTACCATGAGTGGCTTGTTTTCTGATGATATTAAAATGCGTACTTACTTTGTTGCTAAGATTTTCCCTTTTTCACTAAAAGGAGAAGCTAAAACTTGGTTTAGTAATTTACCTCCTGGATCTATTGATAGCCCTGAGTGCTTGATTAGTACTTTTCTGCAGAAATATTTTCCTCCCAGTGCTAGACATGCTATTTTGCAGGAACTTTTTGATTTTAAACAGGGAGAAAAAGAGGTATTGCCTAAATCTTGGGCAAGGTTTTGTGCTTTGATTCATGCACAAGCTGGAAGTCCTTTACCTAAGAATGAGCTTCTTGATATATTTTATAATGGACTAACCGACGAATCTAGGACATACCTAGATAGTTGTGCTGGTTGTGTTTTTAGGAATAGGACTCCAAAGGAAGCTGAGGAATTAATGGCTAAAATAAGCAAGAATTATGAAGATTGGACTCCTCTTAAACAAGCTATACCTAAAGTAATTGAATCTGAACCATCTATTCTTGTGCCTATTCCAACATCAAAGAAGAGGGGAGTTATTGAATTAAATGATGAAGTGATGAAGGAAGCTAAGAAATGTCTTAAGGAGAAGGGAATTAAAGCTGCAGATGTCAAGAATTTACCTCCTATAGAAGAATTATGTAAGCCTATTCCCTACTCATCCACTATTGAGGTACACTCTCTCCAACACTTTGATGAAGGTGATATCCCTTATGCTAAACCTCCTGATCAATGCTTAGAAGAATTTGATATCTTTATTGTTAAGAAGGATAACTTTAATAAAAGGGTGCAAAATCATCTAATGGAAAACACTAGAGCTATTGTTGAGTTGAAAGACATTGTGGAAAGAACCTCCAATGATGTTAAAATGATTGTTAAACACTTTCAAATGGTTCAAACTCAAATAGATGAACTCGTTAAAGTGCAAAACGACTTGCTAGTTAATGCTGCTAAAGAAAAACATGCTTATGAAATCAGAACTAGAAGTGGTGCTGCTACCCAGGATCCTCTATATCCTGAGGGACATCCCAAAAGGATTGAGCAGGATTCTCAACAAGCTGAAAATAGTGGTTCTACTCGTAAGAAAAGGAAAAATAAACATAAAACTATTGTAGAACCCTCTGAACCTGCTATAGATCCTAATAGTATATCTATCTCTGATGCTGAAACTGAAAGTGGTAATGAAGAAAATGAAGTTCCTAGTGAAGAAAAAGTTGAAGAAGAACCTAAAAACCACACTAAGGCTACTAAATACACTAAAGAAGATTTTGTTGCTAAGAAACATGGTAGTGAAAGAGAACCTTGGGTCCAAAAACCTATGCCTTTCCCTGACAAGAAACACAAGTCAAAGGAAGATGAACACTATAATAAGTTTTGTGAGTGGATGAAACCTTTATTCTTGCAAATTCCTTTGGCTGATGCTATTAAATTGCCTCCTTACTCAAAGTATATGAAGGACATTGTCTCGAATAAAAGGAAGATCCCTAATGAAGAAATCTCTACTTTGCTTGCTAATTATTCCTTCAATGGTAAGGTTCCTAAAAAACTTGGAGACCCAGGGATTCCAACTATCCCTTGCTCTATTAAGAACAGTTATGTTAGAACTGCTTTGTGTGATTTGGGAGCTGGAGTTAGTGTTATGCCTTTTTATCTCTATAAGAGGCTTCAGCTTGAAAAATTGGTACCAACTGATATATCTTTGCAAATGGCTGATAAATCTACCACTATTCCTGTGGGTATATGTGAGGATGTACCTGTTCAGGTGGCTCATAATTGCTTGATATTAACTGATTTTGTTGTGCTTGAAATGCCTGAAGATGATAATATGTCTATTATTCTTGGGAGACCTTTTCTTAATATTGCAGGAGCTGTTATTAATTGTAATCAAGGAAAGGTGACCTTCAATGTTAATGACAAGGAACATACTGTCTATTTCCCCAAGAAGATTGAAAGGACTTATGGTTTAAATTCAATTGAATATGTTGAAGGCATTCAGGTTGGAGAAATATATTGTCCCATACCAAAAGAAAAATTTGAAACTATTATGATTGGGACCATTGCTATCAATGTTGAGGTAACATAATCATTAGTGGAATACAAAGTTTTGTCTCATATGCAATTGTTTTGGTAGCAAGACTTGATCAACCTTGCTAACAAAAGCATTCCATTGAACAAAACAATGTTTTCATTATGATTATCTCCGTTTATTTCTATCCTTTGCATTTTAGTTTTTGTTTTCATTTAGTTTTCTTTGTGTTGTTAGTTTGCTTGCATGCTAGAACTTCTGTAGTTCTAGCCTTGTTTTTGTCTTTGCATCATGTTTACCAAAAAAATCTGTCTGTCAGAAAAATCATTCTTCTATTTCTGAAAAGTGCCCAAAAATAAAGTGTCTCGAAAAATCCCAGAAAATTCATATTAAATTTTTACGTGAAAAAGGGGCAGAGGAGTACCTGGTAGGTACCAGGGGGGCCCACCAGGCAGGCACACCATGTGGTGGCGCGGCCAGCCCTTGGTGGCGCCATGCCCTGGTGTGGGCCACCCCTGGCCCCCCACCAACTCTCTCACCTGCCACTTTCTTCTCTCTCCCGAGTAAGCTCCAGTTCATAGCTCAAAATCGCGTTCTTTCTGTGCTTGCTCTTGATTTCTTCGATATCCTTGCTCAGCCCATCTTTCTTGCTGAAATTTGGAGCAATTGTTCCTTGGTATGTGACTCCTCCCCTTGTCCAAGTAGATTTGTGTTTAGTGGATTATATGTTGAGTATTTTGCTGTTGTAGGTGACTGGTTATGAGGGCTTGTAAGCTTGTTTGATGCTTAGAGATATAGTTTTGATGCATGTTTAGGCCTCTTGCAAGTCCCTATGAGTAGAATCCTTCTTTATATTTACTTTGCAATCACTTGTTTAATAGGTGTTTAAATTTCAGAATACCAAGCATGAACAACCACACTTTTGGAGAGATATTTGAGAGTGATGCACCTAGGAGGTCAAAGCCCTCAAGAACAGCCTCTCAAGCTAGGCCATCATACAATGAATACCTCATTGCATCACGTATTGGCAGTGAAAGAGATGATGGAGATGCTCACCCATCCTCTTTTCCTTGTTTTACTTTCTTGCAAGCTGCAGGTATTCTTGATGATTTCTTGCTACTGATTGAGAGGGTTGGCTTGACCTCTTATATGCAAGATGAGAGTGCACAATACGCTATGCTCACCAAAACTTTTGTTGAGAATTTCTCATTTACTAACACATCCTATCATTCTACTGTCTCATTTAAAATCTATGATATGCCCTTCACCATGCCTTTGGAGAGATTTTGCAGTATTGTTGGTGTGCGTATGATAGGGACCGTGAAGAAAATTCAAGTTGACCCGCTGATTTGTTGGAGCTATACCGAGGGGTGACCAATGATGATGACCGTGTGGCGCAGCGCGGAAAGATAAGAAATATCCAACTCCCTGCTCTTAGATACTTTGCATATTATCTTGCTACTAGTGTGTTGGGTAGGGATAACACTAGTAATATCTCCAACTATCATTTAGCATTCCTTGCTGCTGCGCTTAACAATGATACCCGGTACAATCTTGGCTCTCTTATTGCTCGCCGCCTAGCTGCTAGGGGGCCTATCTATGGGGGCATCATTGCCTCGCATGTAGTCAATGCATTAGATCTTTCAGTGGCTCCTGATGATGTTATGCTAGCACCATAGAGGCTCGACCTTATTGCCATGAAAACTCATCACTTTGCCACTTCTACCTCTGATTTGAACAATCTAGTATATAGGATGCTTTTCAGTGACGGGGATGAAAGGGAGATCCTTTTGCCACAGCCTGCTTTGTTCAGTGTTGATAGGAGACCGTGGTGACGCTCCAAGGAGGAGGTGGACGAGCAGCTTCGCTTGTTGGGTTTCCACGAGCACCACCAGGAGGATGTGCCCTCCTATGATTACTCCGCATATTACGGAGGGACGCACTCGGGCTCGCACCAGGACGAGGGTACCTCCTCGTCGTACCCCAGTGATACTTCATCTTGGCCAGCCTGGGATTGATACCCATTTAGGCCAAAAGCCTAAGCTTGGGGGGAGGTACGCCGACACCGCACTCATCTCCATATCATGTTGCGTCGGTACTTTGTATATTCATGTTTTCGTTCTCTTTATAGTTTTCGTTCTTCTTTGCTTTTCCTTTCTAAAACACAAAAAGACCAAAAATATTTCTGTTGTTTCTCTTTGGTTTGCTTCTTCGTTTTGCTTTGGTTTGTTTTTCCCTTTTTTCTTTGTTTGAACTATTTGAAAAAACTAAAAAGATTTTTCTTTGCTTGTTTTTCTCTTTTGGTTTT
Organism: Avena eriantha; assembly: GCA_910589775.1. Classification (NCBI taxonomy): domain Eukaryota; kingdom Viridiplantae; phylum Streptophyta; class Magnoliopsida; order Poales; family Poaceae; genus Avena; species Avena eriantha. The sequence goes on along the minus strand of OU342744.1, from coordinate 201,407,233 downwards.
TTGTTTAAAAATCAAAAACACCAAAAATATTTGTCGTTCTTCTTTCGTTTTTGTGAGTTCGCTACAGGGTTCCGTAGTTCTCAGTGGATTATTGGTTTCATATTATTATTCAAGACACACAAGTGAAGAGCAATAATGAGTATTAATGACAACTTGAGGCATGGTAAGAGGCTGGTAACGAACTCTATTTGTCTTCATTTTTGTACATATACTCATCATTGTGAGCTTGCTTAGTCTGTTCATGAAGAGTGTATGTTTTCTTTGGATGCTTAATAGTTCTTGCTTTCTTATGATTAGCTCCAGCTCGCTAATAGTTTGTAGCATATTTCATGAATGTTTGCTTGCATTACTCTATTCATAAATTGGTATGACACTGTGGTATCCTCCTCTGAATGTTTCATTTGATTGACTTGGCACATGCTCATGCATGCACATGACTGTGATAATCATTTAAGCCTTGATGAATTATTTTTCCTTGAGGATCTTGAATCATTTTCATGCCATGAGTAGTATTGTTTTGTTGCAAGCATGATAATGATAGCTATTACTCTCTCGTTTGTCGCTCCCTTACTATTGCTAGCCTTCACTTCCACTGAGTGTTTTACTCAAGTTTCCAACTCCCTAAACCAAATATTTCCAAAGTGTCCACCATACTTACCCATTAGCATCATTTGCTACTTCCGTGCATATTCAATATGCCTTGTTTTTTTCCGAATAAAATGTTTGCTTGTTATGAGAAAGTTAGTTAGTAAAGCTCTCACAAACTTGATGGCACACTTTATTTCTTGCACTTAATAAACCTGAACCATTGTGAACTCTCCATGATAGTTATATGCTTGCATGTTACAAGCTGGGGATTAGCAGAACCGTGCTGTCACGGGGAACGCTTTCAACACTTGTAAATATATACCCAGTTGATACCTTGCTCTTTTGTTTGCGGATGTCGTCGGTGTGAAATGAAAGGGGAGCTTGTAAGTCCATGGAGTTATGTATGTGTGTTAGAGAAACGCCTGGGCCGCTGGTCTAATCCATGCTGACATGGTGGAAACCTGCAGCGTAACCATAGTGATATCGATGAAGCATTCTTCTTATAAAAAAAGAGAGAGATAGCTATTGAGAAAAAGAAAAAAAAGATTTATGAAAAGAGGAAAGAGAGAAAAAGCACCATTTTCCCATGGTAAATAAGAAGATTGCTGAGATACTCATTGTCTGCTTGCCTTGTCATTTTGATATGGGGATTCTTCCATATCATCAGGCAAGGGGTACCCCGTTGGCGGTTCTTAATGATATGCACGTACTTACGATGACAAGACCTTGCTGGTAACTAAAGTTGAGTAGCATGAGGAGCGGCCCTCGTACTCAAGGGACTTGGGATTTCTAGTTTATAGTCTGTCAAGCATATAACTCAGATTGGACCTCACTTTCACCTTCACCATATTAAAGATGCCTATGATAGGGGCAATGAGAGCTCAAAGCTAACAAGTACCATACTTTCAGCATCTGGAAGCCTTTCAAAATTATTCAAAACCTTTTTCTTTTACTTGTTGAGTCTCCACATATTCTTTGAGCACCTTCTTGAGAGCATAGTTGTCATTCTTTGTGTTTGTTCCAATACTTGATTATTTGTGTTATGACTTTGATGCTTGTATCTTTGATATCTTTACTTCTAGTCATCACTGGAACTTCAGAGGTGCCTTGGCATTCATAATCAAAGGCAAGCGAGATACCACTCTATCATACCTTTCTATGAGCATTGTAATGTTGCTTATGTTCGTGCTTTATGCTACTTATTATTCTTGTGTTGGAATCTCTTCTTAGCTTGCAATGACTGTTAAGTAGACTCAGTTGCATACTCTTTATTATGAATTGTCTAAGTAGTTGATCACATTGCTGAGAATATTTACATCATATGAAGCAAATGTGTTCCTGAAAGTTCTTTTATCGCACTCAGTTTTCAACTGAATTGCTTGAGGACAAGCAATAAGCTAAGCTTGGGGGTAGTTGATACGTCCAAAACGTATCTACTTTCCCGAACACTTTTGCTATTGTTTCTCCTCTATACTTGTGTGATTTGGATGCACCTAATGCGAACTGACGCTGTTTTTAGCAGAACTGCCTTGGTGTCTACTTTTTGTGCAGAAAATCAACTATCAGGAAAAATTCCGGAAAATATGCCAAAAATCCTATTTCACCCGAAGACTCCAGGAGCTAGAATACGAGACGGAGAAGAGCCAGGTGGTGGCCACACCACCTAGTGGCGCGGACCAGGCCAGGCCACGCCAGGGGGTGGTGTGGGCCCCCGAGGCACCCCCTCAGCCTCTCTCTTCGCCTATAAGGAGCCTTCTGACCTAAAAACTTCGAGGGGTTCGACGTTTTTCTAGAAGGAGTTCCGCTCCGCCACCACCACCAGATTCCACGAAACAGCACCAGAAACTCCGTTCTAGCACCCTGCCGGGATGGGGAATTAGAGGAGATCATCGCCATCATCATCACCATCACTTCTCCATCGACCATCCATGTTTCCCCCATCTATGAGTGAGTAATCCCTCACTGTAGGCTATGGGGATGGTAGGGATTGGATGAGATCGTTCATGTAATGGCATCAGATTATTAGGGCATAGTGCCTAGTATCTTTTATTAGTGCTTTATGACTTTGTCGCGACTTGTTGTGCTTAATGCTTGTCACTAGGGCCCGAGTGCCATGATTTCAGATCTGAACATGTTATTGATTCATTATGATAGTATTGTTCTTGGTCTTATCTGCAAGTTGTATACACATGTCGTTGTCCGGAACCTATGGCCCCGAAGTGACAGAAATCGGGATAGCCGGAAGGGAAAGGCTTTGATGTGAGGATCATATGTGTTCACAGAGTGTTAATGCTTTGCTTCGGTGCTTTATTAAAAGGAGCACCTTAATTGCCAGTAGTTCCCTAGAAGCCCTGCTGCAAACGGGCTGGCTGGACAAAAGATGCTGTGCAAGTTCTCATTGCGAGCACATATGACTATATATGGAACACATGCCTAGGATTGTCTAGTACTTGGGTGCTTTATCTTTTTTATCTGCAATTGCCTTATGTTCTGATTGCTATGTGAATTCTCTTGTCCATGCAACGCCCGTCCATCCATCCCTAAGCCTACCGCACTCGAATCCCACTGTTACTGCTTTTGTTACTACTGTCTTTGCTTTGCTACTGCTGTTACTTTGCTATTCCTACTACAAAACTGTTGCTACTGATAAACTACTATGAGCAAGATTGTTTCCAGGTGCAGCTGAATTGATAACTCAGTTGTTAAGGCTTCTAAATATTCTTTGGCTCCCTTTGTGTCGAATCAATAAATTGAGTTTCACTTCCCTCGAAAATACTGCGATACACCCCCTATAATTGTGGTTCATCAGCCGGCGGCAGGGGTTGTTTCCCCAGTGGCCGCGGCCGTTGCTCCGTGGAGCACGTGCAAAGAGGAGGAGCGAGCGGGAGGCGAGGGTCTACGCCGCGTGGAGAGACCTCGTCGCGGCGGGATAGGGTTTCCGAGCGGCCGCCTTGTCGGCGTCGGCAGGAAGGGACGGCGTCAATTTAGGAGGAGAGGGGGTCTCGTGTACCGTACCTCGACAGGACTGGAAGATTCCTTAAAGTTTGCTGCAGCAGGACGAATGACGCGATGGCTTCTAGTAAGATCATACAGACATAAATCACATGTGCGGGGATGGTCTCAGCAGTCGCAGAAGTATAAGATAATGTCCAATAGAGCCAGTCTATAGCATGCTTGTTGTATGCACATTTACTTAAAGATGACTTTAGGTGACGTGGTGAGGCTAGTATATATTCTTACTCTTAGGTCGCAGATAACGTACTTAGAATTTAACTAGATGCTGCATCGGAACAACGGGCTGCCCTCGAGCCATGGCCCTCGCTGAAGATGATGAAATGGATTTGCGGTGGCAGTGCGATTCCCTCTTCGTGGTGGCCTTTCCATATTTTTGGGACCCTCCAAGCATGGCTTGAGCAAAGGTGCCAGCGATTTTTCTCTCGTGGGACTAGCAATTCTGCCATGTGGGAGTAAATTACACAGAACTACAATAATTGGGATAGTCGGTGTGAATTCTGATAATTTTATCACAAATCTACCAATTGTGGGGCAGCTCGTTACAAATTGGACTAATATTTTTTTGGCACAGCTCAAATTGCAGATCTGACCGGTAGGGACCCATCCATAAGGGCTGAGTTGGCAAAAAAATTGAGGTAGACAGGGCCCACCTGTCAGCCCCATCTTCTTTTATTTTTGATTTTTTCCATTGCTCTTTTCTTATTCACTGTCGGTGGCCCCCCTGTCAGCCCCCATCTTCTCTCCCACTCGCCTCCTTTTCCCCACGACAAAAAAAATGTTTATCTGGTCGCCGCCGGTTGGCCGCGCCCTTCTAGTCCTCTTGACCCTACCATGAAGCCGCCCATGCTGCTCCCCGAGTACTAGTAGAAACAAGGGCTTCGCTTCGAGGTAGTTTCTGGCTCTAGTCCTGGGTGGGTTTTGGGCCGGAACTAGTGTGAGCACTAGTTTTGGTTCATCCTGGCTCCAACGGCTAGGAGGCCGAGGCAGCTCTAGTCCTGGGTCGTTCCGGACCTCTAGTCCCGGTTCGTGATATGGTCCGGGACTAGAGGGTTCACGCCAGTTAGCCCCACGTGTGGGAGCCTGTAGTCCCGGTTGGTATCACGGCCCGGGACTAGAGGTTAATCACTAGTCTTGGTTCGTAATATCAACATGGACCATTAGTATCTCTATATAAGTCGACTACGTTCGTGCCCGAGCCCATGGCCATTTTTCCTCCAACCAAGCTGAGTCATGCCCATTTTTCTCCAAGATTTGTGTACTTAGACCAAGCATTCGTCCTAGCCAATGATGTGGCTCAGGTTTTCGATGTGAAGGACATGTCTACCAAATCGAGAAAAAGAAAAAAAATAAACAAAGGAATACATCAGACGATGAGTCAAAGCATCACATAGTTCTTTTACGGAAAAGAAACATCATGGGAGTGAAGGACAAGACAGACATGTCAGAAGATTATGATAAGTTTCATGAATTTTCGCCCTTCCCGGTGAACACTGATCCAATAAGCCTGTTAATTAATGAAGATACTACATGGTTACGCGCAACCAGCAAGCGACACACGCGAATAAATGATGTGTAATAATGTATTTAACATTTGGGATTTATATTTTCATGCCCTCGGTTCGTTAATTGTACCCAGTTTTCCATAGCCGCTTAACTTTTTCTCACTGTTGCCCATCTCCTTGTACAAAACTCTCACACGGTATGAAACTTGTCGGCTGTCAGTCTTGCCGTTACGTGCTGACAAGTGGGACTGCGTTCAGTTGGGTCCTGTAGTGGACCCTCGCCGTTACGTGCTGACAAATGGGGCCGTGTTCTGTCGGGTCCCGTAGTGGATCCTTGCCGTTACATGCTAACAAGTGGGGCCGCACTTAGTCGGTTCCCGTAGTGGACATCTCCACTTATCTAGATCAGCATGGGACCCACAGCTTATCCACGTGAGCGCAGGACCCACAGCTTACCCAGGTTGGCATTGCAAGATGGGACCCTGAGCCAGCCCCGCGCCCGCACTAGTGTCGCTACCTCCCCTTTCTTCTTCTTCTCAGGCGAAGGGGGCCGTTTGTCTAGCTTCACTTCGGCCTCCCGTTCGTCCTGGCCGTAGTATGGTGCCGTCCCGTTGACCTGTATGAAGGATGACATGGTATGGACAATCAATTGGTGCAACTCGGGAGCTCAATTGGGTGCGCGCTTGCTGTGGAGAATGCGGGCGACGAGGAGTTACGATGATTTAATTGGTTTACCGAGTTAATGTCTCGACTACAATCAAGTGAATCTATGAGGTGAAAGTCAAACTTTGAGATCTAGGGAGATAGATGTATAAGAAATAAGAGAATGACACAACTCTTAAACACTTTCAAAAATTTATACAACTATTAATGTAAAAGAGTGTTTATAATTGACACAACGCTTGAACACTTTTAAATTACAATTTGGACATGATAATGTTGTCCTAGGAAAATCTTGAGTGTTTACCATTTTTAGAACGTGAAAAGTGATCCCTAAACTAAAATCTTTATGCCACATGCATATATGAAAATTATACACCTTCGAACACTGTGAAATTGCACTTAGGACATGATAATGTTGTGCCAAGAAAATCTTGAGAGTTTGCCATTTTCATGGAGTAAAATATTATGCATAAACTTAGATATACGAAAATTATAAACCTTTGATCACTGTGAAATCGCACTTAATACGTGATAATGATGTGCTAACAAAATCTTGAGAGATTATCATTTTCATATAGTGAAATGTAATGCATAAACTTGCATATATGAAAATTATACACCTTCGAACTCTTTGAAATCACACTTAGGACATGATAATGTTGTGCTAATAAAATCCTGATCATTTATCATTTCCATGGAGTGAAATATAATGCATAAACTTGCGTATACGAAAATTATAAACCTTTGAACACTGTGAAATCGTACTTAATATGTGATAATGTTGTGCTAACAAAGTTTTCATAGATAGTCATTTTCCACCATTTTCATAGAGTGGAATGTAATGCACAAACTTGCATATATGAAAATTATACACATTTGAACTCTTTGAAATCGCACTTAATACGTGATAATGTTATTCATAGAGTGGAATGTAATGCACAAATTTGCATATACGAAAATTACACAGCTTTGAACACTTTCCCTTCAAATTATATTCAAAATCATTTATTTATGGAGTTAAAGTACCGGTGGCAAACTCATTATTTGGCATGGATAAAGGGGTGCCCCCGACAGATATAGGGGTTATCATGTCCACTAGATTATAGAGGATCAACTGTTAGTGGGCACGATCTGTGTGACAACTGTCTCAACCAATCAGAGCGTAGCAGCCAAGATGAGCACATGTGTGAGAGTTTGTGACTATGAGAGAGGGAAAAACTGAGTGGAACTTCAAAACCAAGGGCAAAACTGAGTAGAACTTAACAACCAAGGGCAGAACTGACAAAGGGATTCGAATAGAAAATAGAAAGAGATTTAAAAAATGGAAAGTGTGTCTTTTATACTATAAAATGCATCTTGGCATACATCAAACTATTTGCAATTCAAATATACATCATTTTGACAATTATTGTCTCATTCAGACAAACTATGTTTTGGGGAGGGGTGTTTTGGGAAGACGCTTGAGTAGAAAGCCATGAACCTTCAGTAGGTGATTTGAGAAGTGGTGATTTAAGTTAAAACTTGATTTCTATACATTTCTTATGGTGGAAGGTCATGATGACCCACAGGTATAGGGGGTGTATCGCAGAATTTTCGAGGGAAGTGAAACCCAATTTATTGATTGGATACAAGAGGAGCCAAAGAATATTTATAAGCCTTAACAACTGAGTTGTCAATTTAGCAACACCTAGAAACAATCTTGCTCACAGCAGTTTATCAGTAGCAATAGTTTTGTAGTAGCAATAGTAAAGTAATAGCAGTAGTAAAAGTAAAGACAACCGTAACAATAGCAGTAAACAGTGGGATTCGAGTGCGGTAGGCATAGGGATGGATGGACGGGCGTTTCATGGACAAGACAATTCACATATCAATCAGAACATAGGGCAATTGCAGATAAATAAGATAAAGCATCCAAGTACTAGATAATCCTAGGCATGTGTTTGATATATAGTCATACGTGCTCGCAATGAGAACTTGCACAATATCTTTTGTCCTGCCAGCCCGTTTGCAGTGGGGCCTCAAGGGAACTACTGGCAATTAAGGTGCTCCTTTTAATAGAGCACCGGAGCAAAGCATTAACACTCCGTGAACACATGTGATCCTCACATCAAAGCCATTCCCTCCGGTTATCCCGATTTTTGTCACTTCGGGGCCATTGGTTCCGGACAACAATGTGTGTATACAACTTGCAGATAAGACCATAAACAATACTATCATAATGAATCAATAACAAGTTCAGATCTGAAATCATGGCACTCGGGCCCTAGTGACAAGCATTGAGCATAACAAGTCGCAAAAAAGTCATAAAGCACTAATAGAAGATACTAGGCACCATGCCCTAACAATCTGATGCCATTACATGAACGATCTCATCCAATCCCTACCATCCCCATAGCTTACAGCGGGGAATTACTCACTCATAGATGGGGGAAACATGGATGGTCGATGGAGAAGCGATGGTGATGATGGTGGCGATGATCTCCTCCAATTCCCCGTCCCGGCAGAGTGCCAGAACGGAGTTTCTGGTGCTATTTCGTGGAATCTGGTGGTGGCGGCAGAGCGGAACTCCTTCTGGAAAAACTTCGAACCCCCCTGAGTTTTTAGGTCAGAAGGCATCTTATAGGTGAAGAGGGAGACCGAGGGGGTGCCTAGGGCGGCCAGACCACCCCCTGGCGCGGCCAGGCCCAGCCCACGCGGCCAGGTGGTGTGGCTGGGCCCCAGCCCCACTCCGTCTCATATTCTGGCTCCTGGAGTCTTTTATTGAAATAGGATTTTTGGCTTTTGTCCCGTCCAATTCCGGGAATATTCATTTTCTAACTTTCCTGGAACCAAAAACAGCAGAAAACAGGCAGCTGGCACTGTGGCTCTTGTTAATAGGTTAGTCCAAGAAATCATATGAAAAGTACTCCAAAGTATGGACAAAACACAAGAAAGTAGATAAAACCAAGCATGGAACATCATCAATTATAGATACATTTGCAATGTATCAACATCCCCAAGCTTAACTCCTGCTCGTCCTCGAGTAGGTAAGTGATAAAAAGAAAGAATAATTTTTGAGGTGGCATGCACCATCATAAACTTGATCAAAGTAATTGTAAAACATTCAAAGCTGGGCTCATAGTACTTCAATCATAACATGAAAGACAAAGTTCTAGCAATAAGACATAGGAACTATGTTGCAACATGAAAATGCACAAACAAAAGATTCATGAATAACAATGCTTTGCAGGACGTTTGTTTGTTTCACATAAAGAAAACATAGCATAGTGGTATTCAGCTTGTCCCTCATAGGGTAGCAAACATAAATGCATACACTACAATAGATCCTAGGATCGGTGACGAATTGCCTGGTGACAAAATTCAGAACCGTCACCGAAAGTAACCATTGGTGACGGATTAGTTTTGGGCGTCACGTATGCTTGGTAATGCATGACAGTCGCGTTTCGCGTCACGGCAAACCGTCGTCGATTATCCGCACGACGGATTTTAGAGCGTCATAGATTAAGCCGTCACCGATTGTTCGTGGGACCAACGAGTTAGCAATTGTGTTAAAAACGATAAAAGGGTAAAGATGGGTTTGGAACCGAGGACCTAGTACAAAGTAAAGTGATTCGTTACCGCTGGGCTACCGTTCGGTTTTTGAATTGTTTGATTGGCCTACCATTTTGTAAACTCTATGTGCAGTACGTGGCATGTACAACCACGGATCGTTATAGTTAGGACTTGTGCGATCTTCCAAACAGTTTTCTTCTCTGTTCTTGCGAACGAGCGCCGTCAAGGGTATCCCTTGTCCAGGCGATCACGACATTCGCTGGCCCTTCATCTACAAGTCCCGGTGACTTGCGCCTACGCGATCACGACGATCGATCACGATCCCAGCTAGCGAGGCTTCGCGGTAGGCCGGCGCACGGCGATAGGAAGCACATGTGAGTTCCTTTGAGATCTGTTACGAAATTGATTTCGATTGGTATTTATGTTACACATTGTGATTTATTTGACTTTGGTAAACAATTTTCACATCGATTAGTACAAATTGAATGGCATCATGACTCGAGTGGAACAAATTATATATATTTTTGTAGGCGATGGATCGACAGTAGATTACTCATGGGCGCAAGTTCACCCCTTTTTACATACAAGGTGTCCGCGAGTTTATGGAGTTTGCGCGTGCAAACTGCAACGAAGGTGCATCAATATTGTGCCCATGCCAAAAATGTCTTAATATTACGCAGCAGACTCAGGACACTGTTGAGTATCACTTACACGTCAATGGTATGGCTGTTTCGTACACAAAGTGGAGTTGTCATGGAGAAGATGATGGTCCTGATGAAAATATGATCATAGTTTGTATCAAAGCGATGACGATGATGATAATGATGATGGAAATGAGAATCATAATGATCATGTTGACAAGATGTTAGATGAGCTGCATGATTCTGGTGATAGAGGCCCAAGTGACACTAATTTCTATGCGAACCTCATCGAAGAAGCTAAGAAAGAGCTTCACGAGGGATGCACCACTGAGACGAGGTTGTCATTCATTATGAAGATGCTTTACGTGAAATCATACAACCGGGTCACAAATAGAGCTTTTGATCAATTTATGGCTGTCTTATGTGCTGCTTTGCCAAAAGTGAATTTTCCCAAGTCCTATGCTGAAGCTAAGAGTGTTCTTTCTGAGGTTGGGCTTGGTTATGACACAATTCATGTTTGCAAGTATGACTGTGCTCTGTTTTTGGGAGACCATGCCAAAAAAACTCATTCTCCCGAGTGTGGATTTTCAAGGTGGAAAGACCCGGAAGCAAAGAGAAAGATTCCCCACAAGGTGCTTCGATACTTTCCTATAATCCCAAGGTTACAGAGATTTTTTGTTTCCAAGGAAGCGTCGATGAACACCAAGTGGCACAAGGAGAAGAGGGTTGCACAACCGGGTATTTTGAGGCACCCAGCTGATGGTGAAGCATGGAAGCACTTTGACAAGGAGTTTGGATGGTTTGCTTCAGATGCCCGTAACATAAGGCTTGGTATTGCGACAGATGGATTCAACCCATATGGAAACATGAGTAGTTCATACAGTATGTGGCCAGTTTTTGTCATTCCATACAACTTCCCACCGTGGATGTGCGTGGATCAATCCAACTTCATGATGCCATTGCTAATCCCTGGAAAAAATTCACCAGGAAAGGATTTTCTTGTATTTATGCAGCCATTGATAAAAGATATGATGAAGCTATGGAGTGGCATGGCCACATATGATGCGTGCACAGGTAGAGAGTTTCCGTTGCATGCTGCATTTCTTTGGTCGATTCATGACTATCCTGGATATGCCACGATGTCTGGCCGTAGCACAAGAGGGTTTTTCGCATGTGCGCATTGCGATAAGGATCCTTGCTACGAGTCTTTGCATAATAAAATTGGTTATATTGGTCATCGTCGATTTCCGCCTCACGATCACAAGTGGAGGAGTAGCAGAGCCTTCAGTGGAAAACCTGAACCTAAGGATGCACCAACAAGTTTCACACTTGCAGAAAGAGAGGAGAGGGTACAGAGAGTTCAGGATTACAGGCCAGGGAAAAATCCATCAACTAGGAAGAGAAAGCGTGGCATGACTGGTGAGCCAACCTGGCACCTCAAGATCAGCTTATATGATCTGCCATACTGGTCAAGATTGAAGTTTGTTCACAACCTAGACGTGATGCACATTGAGAAGAACATATTGGACAATATCCTTGGTACCCTTCTTGAGCTTGATGGAAAGAACAAGGACACTGTTGGTGGTAGAATGGATTCGGAGAAATTTAATGTCAGGAAGAAGTTATGGATGAAACCTAAGGCCAAGGGTTTTGCAAAGGAGAAAGCACCATGGACGCTTCAAAAGGAAGGCAATCAAAAATTGTGCAAGTATTTGGCCAACACTAGGTTGACAGATGGTTTTGCTGGAAACTTAGCAAGATGTGTGGACATCCTAGGGGGTAAAGTGCACGGTCTGAAGACGCATGACTGCCACATACTTATGCAGCGTGTGTTGCCAGCTGGTCTAAGAGGGATTGCATCAAAGGCGATGTATGAGACCATTGCTGAACTGGGAAACTTTTTCAGGGAGTTGTGTGCCAAAACTCTAAGAGCATCTGTGCTGCGTCGAATGAAGGTTGAAATTGTCATAATTCTTTGCAAGCTTGAGCTGCTATTTCCCCCATCATTCTTTGATGTAATGGTGCACCTGGCTATTCATCTACCTGATGAGGCACTTGAGAGGGGGCCTGTTCAATATGGTTGGATGTATCTAGTTGAAAGAAGGCCCGGGTACCTGAAATCAACTGTGCATAGCAAATCAAGGCCTGAAGGTTCAATTGCTGAGGGATATATCGTGGATGAGTGCTTGCATCATTGCTCTAAATTTTTGGGCGATGTCATAGAAACCAGACATAACAAGCTTGAGAGGAACCAAGATAAGAAACAAAGAGTTGATCCGCTAGAGTTTGATATTTTTTCAGATGGAGCCAGAGGTTTATGACTATCCAAGTTGAAGTATTTTCCCAAAGAATTTGACAGTATGGTTTGGTATGTACTCCAGAACTGTGATGAGGCACAAAATTATATTCGGTAGGTCTATTTACCTTTTTACTCATCATTCAAAATTTTCAGTAATATTTTGTGTTATAGTAGTACCATTACTAATTTGTTTTTTATTTTTAGGAATTTCCGACAACAACTATAGAACAGGGGTGTGAACAACATTGAGGCAAAACTAGAGAAAGAATTCCCTGTATGGTTTAAAAAACTTGTCAGTAATTTGGAAAATGCTCCAGAAGATTTAAAATCACTAGCACTTGGTCCAGATGCTCGTGTAGTTGTACACCCTATGTGCAATGTAAATGGCGCTAGGTTCCATTCCGTCGAGCGTGAGAAGAGCACGAGGACTCAAAACTCAGGCATAATGACAAGGGGATCCGTTTCTGACGAACAAGATCAAGAATACTACAGTGTGATGAAGGAGGTTCTTGAGTTACAGTACCCGAGAAACAAGCACGGTGACAGATCCGTGTTATTGTTCCGCTGTGATTGGTTTGACCTTGGAAGTTGGAAAACCACGGAGATGAAGGATGATGGATACTTTAAAAGCATCAATACGTCTGTATTGTGGTACAAGAATGCCCCTTTCATATTAGCTCACCAAGCAGAAACTTGTTTTTACTTGGAAGACACAAAATTTGGTGATCCTTGGAAGGTGGTGCAAACTTTCAAGCACAGGAATGTATACGATGTTCCAGAAAAAGATGATGAAGGCAATGCAGGTGCATACCAGGAAGACCTAGGCTCGGAAGATCCCATTGTTCACCAAATTGAGGACGAGGAAGATGAATATGTTGATGATCATGAAGACGACATGGCTGATCGCTCTGATGATTTGATATTTGTTGACTCTCAGACTGTTAGACAACTAGCAGGGAATAATGGTGTAAACAATGATATGGACCTGAGCGACGAAGAACAAGAAGACTTAGAACCGGTTGTCGATGAATTTGGGAGGAGCATTTCAGATGTTGATAGTGATATTGACTAGTACCTTGTGAAAATGCGTTTCTAAAATATTAGCATGCAGTTGTACTGTTTGATACTAGTTATGGAGACTGTTGCATTCAATTCCCAGTAACCATGTTATACACAAAATTATTAATTACAATGATATATATGGTCGTACCTAGATGTTTTTGCTTGTTTTTGTCATACTTACTTCGAGCAGCAAAATAGATTTACTGGAGATAGATACTTCTTTACGTGACACAACCTATGCGACAGACATGTCCATCTAGTAAGTTGTGCATGCATAAAATTTGTAGCTCATAAAATATTCATAGATACCAATGAAATGAACTCAATTAACACGATTTCACTATAATTGGCAGCAATGACAGGCATAATATATTTCAGCTCATGGAAAATTTAATAGTACCATTACACTTAACCATGTCTTCAGACATACTAATGCCACATAATGAAAGGACCGTAAAATATTGTCTTAACATCTCATATTATTAGGTAGACAAATGACCCATGACCATCATAGTGAAAATGATCAAGGCTACTAAAGTTCCACATTTGGAACATAGAAGGCAAATAGGAAAGCCCCCTTACGTCCCACGTACAGCATGAAAAACATCTTGTCTCCAATTCGCCGAAAATCCTCCTGTGACATCACTTCCCTCCACCCAGCGCAGCATACTCGGCCATCCTCAGGAGAAATTGAGTACGACCCTTTGACCTTTGTGTATTTATCACACACAATTGTGATATCACCATATTCAGCCATGTCTTTAGGGACAAGGCGTCGCGGGAGTTTCTGTTCTTGGTCCACATGCACAATGTGAACATTTGTTAATCGGAAAATTACAGGCATAACAAAGTAGACCACTCATACTTACCAGCTCTTTCTTCACGCAATTTGTCCAGCTTAATGTGTGGATTAGAGACTCACATTTTCCAACTTGATAAGGCCCAGCTCCATGTTCATCAACCAGCGTGTCAATGATGTCAACATTGCTGACCACTGACTCCATCATTCTCCAGTTAATTATGGTTCCATCAGTGGCATGCATAGCGTCAAGTATGCCTTTCTTATCCTGGGTCAGATTGTAATATGATGTACAAGTTCAAATACTTAATTAAATGAATATTACTGAATCAAAATTAAGTTAATGCATGGTAGGTACGTCAACATTAAGATTGTTTAGGAACAAGGAAAAAATATCGTGCTAAACACAAAGCAACTACTTCTTTTTTCATAAGGAAAAACCTAGAGACAATTCCATCGGTGACATTCTACACATTACAAAGTAGACTAGAAACCGAGCAAAATGGGTGAACCTAAATATTTTAGTGGATCTACATATATACATCCATTTTATACAAACTCGTAAACATCGTATATTTGTAAACGGATGGAGTACTTCAAATAAGCAGTTACTTACATGGGTGGGTGATCGGTAGGTTGATCGACGTCACAGGGGTAGATGGACCTTGTGTGTAGGTAGAGAAGACAAGCTCCGTTCCAACATCCAGATTGTAGACTCTAGCAAATTCTCTCCAATATTGGCCTTCAAGATATGTTCTGCCATCCTTGTTGATACAATCAACATTGAATTCGAACCCTTCTTCCGTAACCATCTCGACCACAAAATCATTCTCGTGGTCGACAGAGTCGATGGCAAACTTCTTAAGGAAATTCGCTCTAGCATAGCAGGGTATTAACTGAAGAAAAATGGAACATGTTTACTACATGACAAACTAACAGATGCTATAATTCATGACAAAAGGGTGGAACAGGAAAGTCTAATGATAATACAAAAAATAAAACCAGTACCGTCATTTCTTCAAAATTCTCTACAAGGGTGAGAATGAAAAAGGACTTGATCTTGTCGCCCAGGCCACACAGACCCTTGGTGTCAAAACACCAAGGACACTACGAATCAAAAAAAGAAAATTTAAAGATCATTGGCCGTACATTTTTGTCCAAATAGGTCCAGTACATGCAAACTAGATAGGTTAGATTTTTACCGCAACGATCTTGCCCTTCGCCATCCCTCTCTCTCGACAGATCTGTGGCCTAGGCAAAGGTGGTTTAGATGGCGGTGCTGACTCCAACTATGCCTTTAGGGTTTGTTGGAGGGAGAGCGTATATATGAATGGTCCGACTATGCTTGCATGCTGGGCCTGGACCCAGTTGTAAGCTTAATTTGTGGGCTCGAAGTGATTAGCTTTAGCCATTAGGCAAAACAAGGAAATATATTGATTACGTTTAGTGCGCAGAGCAAGGAAATTGATTTGGTTTTTATTGCTCTGACTTAGTCGTCATAGTTAGGTCCTGTAAGATCCTCTAAAATAGAATCTTGAGACTAACAAGGAAAGAATTAGCTATATTAATTAAATCCTTTACTTAGAATATTTTGCAAATTTTATGAAAAGTATTGGAAATAAGGAGTTTGTCTTTCATGTTTGTGGTTGTTTTTAGACATTCTGAAGGATCATCAGTATGTAAAGTACATAAGTTTCTGGTTTGAGATTGGTTTCAAAAACTTTTTGTAGTCCAAACTTACTTCAAACTTTCTTAGCTACAAAATAAAGCATCAAACCATCTAATTTAGTAAACAAATGCAGTGTGCATCAACATGAGAATTCAGATAGCAAGTGCACCAGTAACGCAACAGCAAACTCCATACACATTAACATAGTCTTAAACAACTGGGTATGATTGCCCAGCTTCCACCATACATAATAAAAACTTAGTATTCAAACAACACACAGTTTCTCTTCATCTCCAGGGGGACAACACAAACATAAACTAAACTTGTGGAAACAGAACATGAGGGCCAACAGCAGGACCGATAACCGGGATGAGGCCACCCTTGACATACTTGTCGAGGAATCTGCCAAAGGCGGCATACTTCGCTATGGTGTGGCCCTTGTGCTTTTGCCTGCTGCCTACGCCAACGCCATCCGCGTGCTGGATCATGCTCTCTAAGTTCTTGGTGATGACCCTGCCGCAGAATCGGCAAGATAGCTCCCCGCGTCCGCGGAAAGGTATCTGGCCACTCACCAGCCGCTTAAGAACAAAGCGGCTCTTGCGGTCCCTATCGTCCTTGTCGTGGCCCACGTCGTCAGAGTCTTCCTGTGAATTTTGAAATACGTAAGAAGTGAGATAAACAGGAGCACAACAACAATCAAATGAAATAAGCTGTAAAAAATTAACAATGCTGCCAAAATTATTCTAAATTGTTGCGGTGATAGTACTAACATTTGATGAATCGAGGATAGTTTTGTGTTGCGGTGATAGTACTAACATTTGATAAATCGAGGATAATGTTGTGTGACCAATATTTGATGAATGGAGGACAGTTTTGTCTTATCATGTCTAGTGAGCGCTGGAACTCCTGAGCGTTCATTTCTATCTGCTTCAAAGTCCATAATGGATAATTTATTAAAGAACAATATTCTTTGGGGACATAATTCAAGGCATGTGAACTTTAGGGGCAAATAACCAATTTTGCCTAAATAAAATTCTTGCAATCATAATCACTAGAATGAAAGAAGACTCGGATGAATTTAAGTTTCAAACACATTGATCATTACACATTAAATTCCATTCATCAGATCAATCATTTCTTCGCAAATAAAATTCTTGTTATCATAATCTCTACAATCAAATTAGACTCAGATGAATTTAAGGCACTTAATGATGAATCATTTACAAGTTAACTACCTTAACACATTCAGAAAGTTATCTGATAACTATGAACCGATAGATATCATATGAGCAATCATAATAAGTAGAATTAAAGAAGGCTTGGATGAATTTAAGTTTTAAACGCATTGATCGTTACACTAAACAGGATACTGATTCAAACACACTATGGAATCATCACATTAATAAGCAACAAATTTAGATAATGGTAATTATGAATTCCATGCATCAGATCAATCCTTTATTCCCAAACAAAATTCTTGCTATCATAATCTCTACAATGAAATTAGACTCAAATAAATTTAAGTCGCTTGTGTTGATCAATCATGTGCAAGATAACTACCTTAACACATTCAGAATGTAATCTGATAACTATTAACTGATAGATATCATATGAGCAATCATAATCACTAGAATGAAACAAGACTCGGATGAATTTAAGTTTTAAACGCATTGATCATTACACTTAACAGGATACTAATTGATACACACTTTGGAATCAACACATTAATAAGCAGCAAATTAAGAAAATGGTAATTATAAATTCTATGCATCACATCAATCTTTTCTTCCCAAATAAAAATCTCTGTTATCATAATCTCTACAATCAAATCAGACTCAGATGAATTTAAGGCACAACATTTAGAAATTAATATGATAACCATGACCCCATATATATCATATGAGTAAGAATACTATATGGCAGATCAAATCAAAGTCAACTACAAAGGAACCGTATGAACCCTAGAATCAAGAATATCTAGAAGACCACCTAGACAGCACAAATCAATCTACTCTACGAACAAACCCTATGTGAATAGTAAGATGAACAGAGGAGATCGAACAGAACAGCTTAGAACCTTGGTGCCATCGTCGGAGGCCTCCTCCTTGAACGGTACATCTTCTTTGCGGGCTTGTTCATAGAGGTACTCGATGGAGTCAGGGTCTTCGCCGTCGTAGTACTCATCGTCCGGCACGACGATGACCTGGCGGCCTGCATGCGGGTTCTGTAGATCTGCCGCGGGAGCCACGATGTCCTCCTTCTTCTCAACATCGACGGCGACCACGACCGGTACGGTGGAGTCCGCAACGGTCACGGCGCGCCGACGAGCGGCTGGTGCTCTCGAAGAAGACTCCTCGCCCGCCACCGCGACGACGACCGCGGGTGCATCGCCAAAGTCGCCGACTGCCTTCGCCTTCGGCTCGTCTTCACGAGCGCGCTTCATCTTACAGATTCACTAAGGGATGAGATTGGTGGTGCGGTGGTGGGAGCGGATTGGGGTTTTCGGCAGATTGGGGAAGAAGTGGACGATGGTGTGAGAGACGATGAGACCGATGTGTTATATAGATGCTGGTGGGTTGGTTTCCTCTGGTGCACGCGTGGGTGTGGAATCGTGTAGTCCTGCATGTACCGCATGCACCCCTGCTAGCCCAATCTTATAGCCCAATCTTAGTCAAACTGGACCCACAGATGCCATAGGGTCCCACATGCACCGCTGCTAGCTATGTGGGCCCACATGTGTCATCAGGGTCAGCTTAAGCCCAATCTTAGTCAAACTGGACCCACAGATGCCATAGGGTCCCACATGCACCAATGTTAGCTAAGTGGACCCACATGTGTCATTAGGGTCAACTTTTGCGGCGATATGAGTCAACATAGAACCCACAGATGCCATTGGGCCCACATGCACCAATGCTAGTGTATGTGGACCCACGTGTGTCATGAGGGTCAACTTAAGCCCAATCTTCGTGAAAATGGGCCCACGTGTGTCATCAGGGTCAACTTAAGCCCAATCTTAGTCAAACTGGACCCACAGATGCCATAGGGTCCCACATGCACCGCTGCTAGCTATGTGGACCCACATGTGTCATCAGGGTCAACTTAAGCCCAATCTTAGTCAAACTGGACCCACAGATGCCATAGGGTCCCACATGCACCGCTGCTAGCTATGTGGGCCCACATGTGTCATCAGGGTCAGCTTAAGCCCAATCTTAGTCAAACTGGACCCACAGATGCCATAGGGTCCCACATGCACTAATGTTAGCTAAGTGGACCCACATGTGTCATTAGGGTCAACTTTTGTGGCGATATGAGTCAACATAGAACCCACAGATGCCATTGGGCCCACATGCACCAATGCTAGTGTATGTGGACCCACGTGTGTCATCAGGGTCAACTTAAGCCCAATCTTAGTCAAACTGGACCCACGTGTGTCATCAGGGTCAACTTAAGCCCAATCTTAGTCAAACTGGACCCACAGATGCCATAGAGTCCCACATGCACGGCTGCTAGCTATGTGGGCCCACATTTGTCATCAGGGTCAACTTAAGCCCAATCTTAGTCAAACTGGACCCACAGATGCCATAGGGTCCCACATGCACCGCTGCTAGCTATGTGGGCCAACATGTGTCATCAGGGTCAAATTAAGCCCAATCTTAGTCAAACTGGACCCACAGATGCCATAGGGTCCCACATGCACTAATGTTAGCTAAGTGGACCCACATGTGTCATTAGGGTCAACTTTTGTGGCGATATGAGTCAACATAGAACCCACAGATGCCATTGGGCCCACATGCACCAATGCTAGTGTATGTGGACCCACGTGTGTCATCAGGGTCAACTTAAGCCCAATCTTAGTCAAACTGGACCCACGTGTGTCATCAGGGTCAACTTAAGCCCAATCTTAGTCAAACTGGACCCACAGATGCCATAGAGTCCCACATGCACGGCTGCTAGCTATGTGGGCCCACATTTGTCATCAGGGTCAACTTAAGCCCAATCTTAGTCAAACTGGACCCACAGATGCCATAGGGTCCCACATGCACCGATGCTAGCTATGTGGGCCCACATGTGTCATCAGGGTCAACTTAAGCCCAATCTTAGTCAAACTGGACCCCCAGATGCCATAGGGTCCCACATGCACCAATGTTAGCTAAGTGGACCCTATGGCATCTGTGGGTCCAGTTTGGTGGTGGTCCATTTCCTTGGTGCACAATAATGCATCATTCTACCATGGCCAAGATGACCAGATCACATTCATTCTCTCCATCAAACATAACAAGTTTAGCTAGCTACATCTTGATATGAAAAATAGAACTTGTTTGGACACACACATATATAGATGATAAATTAGTTAGGCATGACATGTCTTAAGAAATTGTCGATGCCGGAATTATGGATGGATGTTCATGTGTAGAAAATACCACCTGGCTGTTTTCCTTGTTGCAAGGAAACAACTCGCAGTAAGCAAGGTCCAGAGCATGAATGACAATGAACCAGAAACACATGCCTAGAAAGTACAACCACATGATGCATAGAGGGATAGTTTTGGGGTCGGCTGTACCACATGCAACCACAACATCGGAAATGGAAGAACCTACACTAACTTGCCATCTCTGATGTGCTAAATCGCTGAAGCATTATATTCTGGTGACTAAAACAGAACATAATTACTAGCTATGATCTGTTTCTATAAGAAATAGGCCTAAACTTCCTAGTCTCCCAAAAAAGATCGGCCATCTAGCTACTATATATGGCAAGAACTAATGTAGTACTTACGATGTTTCTAAAATCCAACACAGCAAAGGTAGTTTTTAGAGAACTTATATCTGACAGAATAGGAGTCTGGAGCTTTCCTATGCTATGACTAGTGCTTGTAGCATTGAAATAACTTGCAAGTATTTGCAGAAACAATATTTGTATTGTTGTGATGAAATACGTTGCTGTGACGCTGTAATACCTATAATGTGTTTCCTACACTTTTACCATTTGTTAATGTGTGCTAAATTTGTATGCGCAACCCATTCTTTAACATGGCAGGAGCATCTTCGAAGAAGCGTGATCTCGGACCACTCATCGCCCAAAGATGCCGGCTTACTGAGAGTGAGCAAGAGCATCTGCTGGAACTTCAATCGAACATGGGCAAAATTGTCGGGTTGCCATTCGTAACCCGCTTGACCAAAACAAATCTTAAGTTGTACCACATGGTACATTCATATAACTTTCTTTTAATTCTTTTTTGTTGCCATGCGTGTATGCAATTTGTCTATGTGGTTTATGACATCGACTTACTAACTTATATATCTTGTTTTGTATTGATCAGAAATTGCCTAAGAAGGTTGTTAATGCTCTACAAATCTGTGAGGGAGGCTCAACTGGAGTGTGTCTTCCTAAAGAGGAGATCACCCCCCTCGACTTCAAGATAAAAAAGGATGATCGCCTCTTCTTCGATCCAGATGGGTGGAAGTGTTTCGTACAGAGCACAGATCTAGAAGAGGGACAAGCTGTTCTCATATACTCGAAGAAAGCGCATTCAGAAGGGTGGCGTAACCGAGAGGGTTTCGTCTTCATATTTAGAAGAATAAATGATTTGTCGCCTACGCTGGTGTCCATGCTCAGGGGTGCCAAGGCGACGGCGGGCAGGGGACGTGAAGGACAGACGCGTACGCCGGCAACGCGCGTTGTCAAGAAGAGGCGCCGTCGTACGGGTAGGGGCAGCGGCAAGGGTAGGGCCACTTCTCTGTCGCCATCGCCGTCGCTATCGCTGTCACTGTCGCCGTCGCCGTCGCCGTCACCGTCGCCGTCGCCGTCGCCATCACCGTCTCCACCACCCCATCTGCTGCTGTATCCAAACCCGACTTTATGTTCATCCGCATCCTTCACGAGGACAAGTGGGACAAGCTCTCCCTCTGCCATGCTTTCAAAGATTACATCAGCGGCGACCATCCCAACACTGTGCGCATCCGGGAGCATAACAGCAGGCTGACCTTCGATGCAGAGATGTATTTTGATCATCGAGACGACCGCTTGTACCTCCGCAGGGGCTGGCCCAAGTTCGTCAAGTGCTACACTATTTCGCTAGCCAACATCCTGGCGTTCGACTACTATGCTGGCAACGGGGAGCTGGTCGTCACAATCTACGACGGTAGGCTCTCCCGCCGGGAGTACGCCACCAGCAGCGACGATGACAGCGACGATGATGGCAGTGGCGGTGACAGGGACACGCAGACCATGCCCGTCAAGGAGGAGGAGATGTCAGAGGGCTAGTACGGACGTCCAGACCGTGTCCTGACCCTATCAGATTTCCATGTCTGCCTCTTCCTAGACTAGGAAGAGGATCTAGGATTAAACTTACCTTGATGCACTCTGTTTAAGTTTTCCTGATACACTATGATTAAGTCTAATATGTAAGACTAAAAATGCTTTTTCTACCCTGTTGCATGTGCATCAGGGTGTGACCAAGCAGATCCGCCCCTGTTCCTAGTTGCAAAACTATTTGCTGAGTTTCTGGGTGTAAAGTCTAATGAGATCACCTACCTTTTGGTGGATGTTAGAAAACTTTGCTGGCTACATATCTAATATGTGAAATAATTCTGCTCTTCTGTTTGTTTTTCGAATCAATGAGGTTTACTTGTTTAAGTGATATTGTACTTCAACTTTCAAGTTGGAGTTGTGGAATGAAGGAAACTAATGGTATTGTTTGCTCAGTAATCCAACTAATGTACGTGAATGAACATATTTTGTTTTCCTTTTCATATATAAACAAACGACTTATTCAAATAATTTAATATGGTTCATGGCCAAATAAATTTATAGTACAATGAATTAGAGATAATCCCGGCTTGTAAACCATATTACAAATTCCGTACGGGAGGTCTAAGTAATGGCAAAACCTAAACCGTTGCATGTGTTAGGATTTATTTAATTACAATATGTAATTAGAGATAATCCCCGCTTGTAAACCTCCCGTTCTGTTCTCTCTGTTTTTTCCAATCAAATTTACAATGAATGGTTTTCGTTCCCTCCACTTGTGTACCGAAAAATTTCGTTCCCACCTCTTTTGTTTTCCACCCGCCCGCCGATTTTGGCGCTAACAATTTGCCGCCCCCACGACACTTTAAAGACGGCGTGCCCCCACGTCCCGCATACGCATCCCCTAATTTTGTTCCTTGTTCACCGCCCACCTAGAACCCCATCGCAACTTTCCTCGACCCCAGATCCGTCAAGCAAGGCGTTGGTTGCCGGCGGATTTCCCCTCTGCGGCGGGCGACATGTCCGGCAGTCTTCGAAGCGGCACACCACGCCGGAATGTGCTAACACCGACACCGAAGCAAAAGGTAAATGCCCAGGTCATTTTTCCGCCGCCCTAGGTCTATGCCTCTTTCTAGATCAGTCAAGCATGAGTTCTAGTAGATCAACATGTGTAGATCGTTGTTCAAGATGCTGCAGCTTATGTGCAAGATCTAGGTTTTAGATCATAGACATGGTTCGAGATGCCTAGCACGTGTTGAACATGACACCCTATGATCCGAATCCTTCGACAATGTGCTTGTCTTGGGTTTTAATTTCATAGATCATGGTTCCAGATGCCATGAATGTGTTGAGCATGACACCCTATGATCCGATCTTATAACTATGTGTTAGATTTAGGTTTCTATTCCTACATAATGGTTCAGGTAATAGGGCACAACTTGTTGGATAAACCCTGCTGCTTGGCGTCTTAACTGACGCAACTAAACAACTTGATACCTAATACACTGAACCTGACACTTAACTGAACTTGTTGACAGTAGGGTTTAGACAGTTAACTGAATGACGATACGAGATTTGGAGGCAATAGAATAATGTTTTGTGAGCATGTTAATTTTACAGTATGGATCACATAATTTTTGCTTTAATGATCTTGTCTACTCTGTTTGTACTAATGAGTATGATCATGACTTGCCTTTGCTTGATTGTTTTCAGTTACTCAAGTCAAAACAGCAGACGCATATCAAAATGTTAGGAAACAAGTGATGGAGGAGAACGTGTCTTGTATGTCTGAAGCACTGAAGCAGAATGCTATTGAACATGGCAAGCCAATGGAGGATTTCACGGCGATGGCGCGTGAATTTGTGTTTGGTACTGCTAAGAAACCGGTGGCAGTGACAACACGGAAAGAGGCACAGCCACAGGAGAAGGATATCACGGAGGACCCTAATTATGAACCTGATCCTGCCGACGAGCCCACTGATGATGATGTGTTTGTTCCGGATGAAGAGGACCATGATGTTGTTAAATCTTCCTCTAAGGTGAAGAAGTGCAGCATTCTCCTGCCTTCACATGTAGGATATGTACATATTGCTTTAATATTTATGGCTTGATCTATTAAAATGCAGGTAATGGAAGGTTCTACAAAAGAAAAGAAGCAGAAGCGCTCAAAAACCTTTGTGCCTCCAAATGTTGTAACAAGGTTAGCAACAAATGCAGAGACTCAAGATGATGGTGAAACAGAGACCCCTACCCAGAAAGCAGGGGAATGGGATACTAATGGAAATGAATCCTCTCCCATGCTAATTCAAACCTCTAGAGGCAGCAACTCACCTGAGGAGAATGTACTTGTCCGCAGCGAACGGGAAGGTATTGGCATCACGTCTTACAATTTATTCACTAGTTTAGTTGCAAAATTTTCAATTGAAGTCTTGACTCTTGTTTTGTCACTGGTTTCAGTTGCAATTGTAGACACGGGTGCTCTAAAGGAAAAGCGTAATGTACGCAAACCTACTATGGGGCATGGGGTACACGAGTGGTCTAGAAGGAATGGAGGGGCTAAGATGCAGATCAACTTCACTCCTGGCATGAGGAGACCCACTGATCCTGTGCAAGCAGCAAAACTGAGTTCAGAGTGTGGCATTCACATACGCAACAATATGCCACTAGCAACCCACTGGAAGCAGTATGGTGACAAGGAAGGTCGTTTGAAAGATACTATTCCGGAAACCATTAAGTCTATAACTGTAAGTCCGTTAACCTCTTATTCATTTTCCATATAAAATGTCTCATTGGTGGATGATTTTTTAACAATTCTGTCATTCGATGCTGATATGAATTTGTGTTCCATGTTATCTGCAGGGAAAATTTGCAATGGACAGCAGTGGTGACCTTGGCAAAGACATTTGCACCGACATTTTACAGAAAGGTATTCGCCAACAACGTTGGAGGCTGAAAAAGGTCTATTGGAAAGATGTTAAAGATCTAATCCACGAGCAAGCTTTATTGTTGAAACCAAAAGAGGTAGACGAGGAAAGCTGGGCAGAGCTTCTTGATATATGGCATGATGAGCACTACAAGGTACACGATTCCTGTTGTTTTAGCTACATCTATCGCAGACATACTACTGTACTATGGAATACTAAATTCATGCATCTGTACATAGGCAATCTGCGAGAGTAACAAGAAGAACAAAGATGCTGTCACG
The DNA here is from genome assembly GCA_910589775.1 of Avena eriantha. Classification (NCBI taxonomy): domain Eukaryota; kingdom Viridiplantae; phylum Streptophyta; class Magnoliopsida; order Poales; family Poaceae; genus Avena; species Avena eriantha. Next base: position 201,381,989 of record OU342744.1, on the reverse strand, counting down.
AAGAAACACACCACTGGCTCAAGAAGCTTTGTTGCACATTACCATGCACTTGTGAGTATTCGAACTCTTTAGATGCAACACGTACTTCTTTTTGTGAACATGCCATACACACTTATAATTCATCGTGTCATAATTCTTGTAGTAATCTCAGAAGACCGAGGACGTCGATACCTCCCTGATTGCTTTCTTTAAAGCAAGCCACACTAACAAGGATGGTATGATGTCCCAGAAATCAGCAGAAGCTTATGTAAGTAAATTATTTTATGTGCTATGCATTTCTCATTAGTTTGTCTAATTATTTGATTTCTTCTAACTCTGGACTTGCTATTTTTTTATCCTATTGTAGACTGAGATGGTGCTTCAGAAAATGGGACCACACCCAGAAGATTGGATTCCCAAAACTGATCTGGAGATTTTTTGAAGAAGTCCTGAGAGACCAGAACAATTCAAGATCAATTACTTTCCTTTCCAGCATCGAAGTTTCATCTGCTTTCAAGAGGTATAGCGTCTCAGCTGGGCGCATCCGTGATTTAGAAGAAAAGTTATCAAGTTAGGAGCAAGATTCGTTGAATGTAGCTGAAAGGGTTCAACGTGATATGGAGGAACAAATGCAAGAGCAGGAAAGGAGATTTGAAGAGATGAGAAAGAAGCAGGATGATGAACTTGAAGCAGTGAAAAAGTCCAGTGAAGCGAATCGTCTAGCATTTGAGAAGAGGCAGAAGGAAATGGATGGCATGCTTAGTTACCTGTCGAGGATGTCGCAGAACTCCCAGTCCCAGTCCCCATGACTTGGGCCAAAAATCTCTGTGTGCTAATGGGCCGGGTGGGTCGAAACATTGTTTTTTTATTCCTTTAGTCATTCGAGTTTGATACAGCAGTTTCAGTCTACCAAAATTTTAAAGTTTGCGTGTGATACAATTCATATTTATAAATTTTCTGCCATTTCAAATATTTGCTTCCATTTAATTTTGTTTCGTAATTTGTGTGGAATTTCAATTTTAATCAAATTTGTCCGTGCAAAAAAATTGGTGACGGCGTCACATTCCTCCCGGCCCACAAGGCAGTTCCGAATGGGCCAGCCCAAAAAATGACACGTCATCATCGCGGGCCCCACATGCAGACGCCACGTCATCATTCACGGCCCCACCTACATGCTGCCACGTCAGCGTCGCTGGACCCACCTGCCAGCTGCCACATCATCTCCGAGGGCCCCACATGAAGGTGACACATCATCGCATTGGCCCCACCTGTTAGATGCCATGTCATCATGGTGGGACCCACCTGCTAGCTGCCACGTCATCATCGTCGGACCCATCTGCCACCTGCCACGTCAGCATCGTCGGACCCACCTGCCAGCTGGCACGTCATCATCGTCGGACCCACCTGCCAGCTGCCACGTCAGCATCGTCGGACCCACCTGTCAGATGCCACGTCATCATGGTGGGACCCACCTGCCAGCTGCCACGTCAACATTGCAGGTCCCACTTGCCAGAATCCTCGTGAAGCCATAAATCTTCCGTGACGGCATATTTCGTCAACGAATATGCTAAACGGTGACAGATTTTCCTATTTTAGGTGACGTAGAAGGTCCATCACGGATAACCTATCTTAGGTGACGCCGTAAGGACCGTCACCGAAGCACAATCTTGCGTGACGAAAATTTGTATTCCGTCACTATAAAAGAATCTGTGACGGAGCTTCCGTGACGACCCTGGTGACGCCACGTTTTCGTCACGAGGGAGTACTTAGTGACGGAAATGGCATTTTCGGTGAAGAAAGTGATTTGTCACAAAACTCTTTTCTCTTGTAGTGATAGGACACCTTCAAAGTTTACAAGAGTGACTAGATACAAATAGTTTAAAACAAGCAATATCAAGGTATGCATCAATGAACAAGTCTTGGGAGAATGCACATATAACTAAGAATGACCACTATGCTCTTAAGAAAGTGCTCATATAATGTGTGGAGACTCAACAAGGAAATGAACAGGTTTTGAAAAGTTTGAAAGGCTTCCAAATGCTGAAAGTATGGTACTCATTAGCTTTGAGCTCTCATTGCCCCTATCATAAGCATCTTTAAATGGTTAAGGTTAAAGTGACACAACTAAGAGGATATGCTTGACAAGTTATAAATCGAAGTCGCATGCCCCTTACTTACGAAGACCGATCCTCATGCTACTCAACTTCAGTCACGAGTAAGCTCTTTTCATTGTAAGTATATACGTATCATAGAGAACCGCCAACGAGGTACCCCTTGCACATGATGCAGGAGATATCCCATAATCAAAATGACAAGGCAAGCAGACAATGAGCATCTCAACGATCTTTGTATTTACTATGTGCATAGATTTTTATTGAGGATGCTTCATAGAATGCTCATTATGGTTATGCTGCAAGTTTCCACCATGATTAGGCATGGCTTAGGCTAGCGGCCCAGGCGTTTCTCTAACATACATACAAACTCCATGATCTTACAAGTTCCACTTTTATTTCACACCGCCAAAATCCATAAGCAAAAGAACATGATATCAACGAGGTACTAAGTACCAATGCAATGTTGAAAGCATTCCCCATGATACATGGTTCTGCTAACTTCAACTTATAAAGCGCAAGCATATACACAACAAAGAAGGACGCAATGGTTCAGGTTTATTAAATGCAAGAAAATAAAGTGTGCCATCAAGTTCGTGAGAGCTTTACTAACTAGCTTTCTCATAACAAGCAAACATTTTATTCAGAAGAAAGCAAGGCATATTGAATATGCACGGAAGTAGCAAATGGTGCTGATAGGTAGGTATGGTGGACACTTTGGCAATATTTGGTTTTAGGGAGTTGGAAACATGAGTAAAACATACTCAGTGAAAGTGAAGGCTAGCAATAGTAAGGGAGCGACAAACGAGAGAGCAATAATGGCCATAATCATGCAGAGCGACAAAACATCATTGATCAAAGCATAAAGTGATACTACAAGTTGAAAACTAAAGGATCATAAAGGCTTATGGTGACCTGGGATAGTCATAACATTGTGTGAGCATGTGCCAAGTCAACCCAAATAAAGCATCAAAGGAGAATACCACAATACTATGCTTTAATATGCTAAAACAACGCATGATTCTTCCAAGGCACATTAAGCAATCTCAATTGTTTATAACAAGTAATGCTACAACAAAGAATACTAAGCATAAAGCCAAAACAATATCAAGCATGTCATGACAAAGCATAGGCCACAGTCAAAAACAAGCTCTCTTTACCACTTAAGCATGAGCTTTCCTACTCTTATCCAAACCAAACCAAACTATTTGAACACCAATGTATAAAAGAGGGGTTCCAACCAATTTATTCAGCAAAATAAGAAAACCAAGAAAACGAAAAACCAAAACAAAAACGAAAAAGAAGACGCTCCAAGAACAACACAACTATGCATGAAACAATAAAAATGAAGTGTTTGGAAGAAACCTGGGATTTTTATTGATGAAGAGGGGGATGCATTGGGCATCCCCAAGCTTTGATGCTTGTACTTCTTGGATATTTCTTGGGGCGACACGCGTGGCATCCCCAAGCTTGAGCTTTAGTCCATCCTTCATCTCATTACTCATTCCTTCCATACACCTGAAATTTTTCTTCATACAAAACTTCACACAATCTTTATTAGCAACATTAGTGCACTCAAGATAATAAGTCTTAAGGTTCAGTTCTAACACCAAATAAACTTCCACTAAAACACTAACTACTGTAGTACTTCCCTCAAAAAGCTCAATTCCCCAAAAGAACTCAAAAAGGAACCAACAAGAAGCAAATGCAGAAAATGGCAGAAATCTGTCAAAACAGACCAGCAGGTAAAGACGATTTTTTTCGAAGACCTTATGTTGCTCAAATCAAAAAGTTTTGAACTAACGAAAATTAGATAACAACCTGGGGCAGAAGCAAAAAACTTCACGCCTCAAAAAGACGTTCTGAGATTTTACACGAATTTTTACGGTGAAGCACAGAAATCTGTTTTGGGACAGCAACTTTCCCAATCATTACTTCTCTCTCATTAGAGGTTACTCTTGGCACAAAAAGCAAATAAAAATGATAAGGAGCGGTTATTACTGAACTAATAACTTCAAGACTCATCTAAAACTTTTGGGTTATCTCCCAATAAGTAATTTTATTTAACGCCTTTAAGTTAGGCATAAGCAAAAACTAAAATGGATAGAATAGAAGTAAGCAGAGATAATCATGATGAAAACATTGTTTTGTTCAATGAAATCCTTTTGTTAACAAGGTTGATCAGGTCTTGTTACCAAAATAATTTCATATGAGACAAAACTTTGTATTCCACTAATGATTATGTTACCTCAACCTTGATAGCAATGGTCCCAATCACAATAGTTTCAAAATTTTCTCTTGGTATGGGACAATATATTTCTCCAACTTGAATGCCCTCAACATGTTCAATTGAATTCAAAACCATAAGTCCTATAAATCTTCTTGGGGAAATAGACAGTATGTTCCTTGTCATTAATATTGAAGGTCACCTTCCCTTGATTACAATTATTAACAGCTCCTGCAGTATTTAAGAAAAGGTCTCACAAGAATAATAGACATATTATCATCTTCAGGCATGATAGTTTGAGAGGATGCTCACATAAGAAATATGAGTTGAAGTAAAAGAGAGCATCAAGAAGCAAATGCAAAACACATTTAAGTCTAACCCACTTCCTATGCATAGGAATCTTGTATGCAAATAATTTCACAAAGGACAAAGTGACAGGCATAGGAAGATAAAACAAGAGTAACTTCAAAGCTTTCATCACAAAGAGAGGTGTTTCAATACCATGAAAACTTCTACAACCATATTTTCCTCTCTCATAATAATTTTCAGTAGCCTCATGAATAAACTTAACAATATAACTATCACATAAAGCATGCTTTTCATGATCTACAAGCACTAGAGCTTTATTATAAACATCTTCAAAAGAATCCTCAGGAACATAACATTCATCCTTCTTTAGTAAGCATGGAGGATAATCAAATAATTTAAGGGATAAAGAATTACTCTCATTAGAAGGTGGGCATGGGTAGCTAATCCATTCTTCCTCCTTTTGTTCATCACTCTCCTCCTCATTTTCATCTACTGATATTTCAGGTTCATCAATTTCTTCTTTCATAGGATCCTGCAAGGCATTAGTCTCTTCCATTTGTGGAAAGCATCTATTAATATATTCAAGAATATAGCCATTTTCTTCCTTGTAATTATCAAAGCAAAATTTAAGTATACCATAAACCTCATATTTGTAAGGTGAATCATCAATATTTTCAAGCAAACTAGCAAGTTCAAAAGCACCCTTCCAAGCAATAAATACTTCAATTTGTTGCGCATCATAAAAGTCAGAAATTCCTTTAACATAAGAAGATATGGTAACATTATCATTATACTCACATTGAAAAGGGAGGTGTTTATACCTCTTACTGCAACAAGATTTATCAAAGCAATAAGTAACATTATAAGTAGAGCACACGATTCTAGCAATGGTATACAATTTATCAATTTGTTCCCATAAGTGTTTCCCTTTTTGTGACAAGCGGTGTTCCTTATAATAATACTTTCGATCTTCCGTGAACCCACCTTGCTAATAAGATTCAGTTTCAAAGAAACTAACAATTGACAACAAGCATGATAAAGTAAGACAATAACAGACCAACGAAAATAACAACTAGAGTAGGAACTTTTTTTTGTATTTTTGCTAAAGAAATAAGCAAACAACGCAGAAATAAACTAAGCTTGAACAATAAGTGGACTTGATAAATAAAGCTATGCTCCCCGGCAACGGCGCCAGAAAATAGTCTTGATGACCCACAAGTATAGGGGGTGTATCGCAGTGTTTTCGAGGGAAGTGAAACCCAATTTATTGATTCGACACAAGGGGAGCCAAAGAATATTTATAAGCCTTAACAACTGAGTTGTCAATTCAGCTGCACCTGGAAACAATCTTACTCACAATAGTTTATCAGTACCAACAGTTTTGTAGTAGCAATAGTAAAGTAATAGCAGTAGTAAAAGTAAAGACAGCAGTAACAATAACAGTAAACAGTGGGATTCGAGTGCGGTAGGCATAGGGATGGATGGACGGGCGTTACATGGACAAGACAATTCACATAGCAATCAGAACATAGGGCAATTGCAGATAAATAAGATAAAGCATCCAAGTACTAGATAATCCTAGGCATGTGTTCCATATATAGTCATACGTGCTCGCAATGAAAACTTGCACACCATCTTTTGTCCTGCCAGCCCGTTTGCAGCGGGGCCTCAAGGGAACTACTGGAAATTAAGGTGCTCCTTTTAATAGAGCAACGGAGCAAAGCATTAACACTCCATGAACACATGTGATCCTCACATCAAAGCCATTCCCTCCGGTTATCCTGATTTCTGTCACTTCGGGGCCATTGGTTCCAGACAACAACGTGTGTATACAACTTGCAGATAAGACCATAAACAATACTATCATAATGAATCAATAACAAGTTCAGATATGAAATCATGGCACTCGGGCCCTAGTGACAAGCATTAAGCATAACAAGTCGCAACAAAGTCATAAAGCACTAATAGAAGATACTAGGCACCATGCCCTAACAATCTGATGCCATTACATGAACGATCTCATCCAGTCCCTACCATCCCCATAGCCTATAGCGGGGGATTACTCACTCATAGATGGGGGAAACATGGATGGTCGATGGAAAAGCGATGGTGATGATGATGGCGATGATCTCCTCCAATTCCCCGTCCTGGCAGGGTGCCAGAACGGAGTTTCTGGTGCTGTTTCGTGGAATCTGGTGGTGGCGGTGGAGCAGAACTCTTTCTGGAAAAAACGTCGCCCCCCTAAGTTTTTAGGTCAGAAGGCATCTTATAGGCGAAGAGGGAGACCGAGGGGGTGCCTGGGCGGCCAGACCACCCCCTGGCGCGGCCAGGCCCAGCCCGCGCGGCCAGGTGGTGTGGCTGGGCCCCAGCCCCACTCCGTCTCATATTCTGGCTCCTGGAGTCTTTTATTGAAATAGGATTTTTGGCTTTTGTCCCGTCCAATTCCGAGAATATTCATTTTCTGACTTTCCTGGAACCAAAAACAGCAGAAAACATGCAGCTGGCACTGTGGCTCTTGTTAATAGGTTAGTCCAAGAAATCATATGAAAAGTACTCCAAAGTGTGGACAAAACACAAGAAAGTAGATAAAACCAAGCATGGGACATCAATAATGATAGATACATTTGCAATGTATCAACATCCCCAAGCTTAACTCCTGCTCGTCCTCGAGTAGGTAAGTGATAAAAAGAAATAATAACTTTTGAGGTGGCATGCACCATCATAAACTTGATCAAAGTAATTGTAAAACATTCAAAGCTGGGCTCATAGTACTTCAATCATAACATGAAAGACAAAGTTCTAGCAATAAGACATAGCAACTATGTTGCAACATGAAAAGGCACAAACAAAATATTCATGAATAACAATGCTTTGCAAGACGTTTGTTTGTTTCACATAAAGAAAACATAGCATAGTGGTATTCAGCTTGTCCCTCATAGGGTAGCAAACATAAATGCATAGGACACCTTCAAAGTTTACAAGAGTGACTAGATACAAATAGTTTAAAACAAGCAATATCAAGGTATGCATCAATCAACAAGTCTTGGGACAATGCACATAGAACTAAGAATGGCCACTATGCTCTCAAGAAAGTGCTCATATAATGTGTGGAGACTCAACAAGGAAATGCACATGTTTTGAAAAGTTTGAAAGGCTTCCAAATGCGTTCAACATGACGGGAGCTACCGTTCAAGCTCTTTGATGAGTTTCATACAAGGAGATGGGTAAAAGTGAAGAAAAGTTAAGCTTCTAGGGAAAACTGAGTATAACTAACGAACTATGGACACGAAAATAGAAATCCCTAAACATTTTATGTAACTGTGTTCTAAAAACTCAGAAGAAAACATTTATGTAATGTATTGTTCCCGAGCACTCTGAATAGTTTCCAAGACAATATCTTCATTTAAGTGATCTTCTAATCTAGATATGAACTCACTTTCAATAGGAAATTGTTGATTCATAAGGGAGAGTTAGTACTATTATTCATTATGGCCAGTTAAGATTATTCCTTCTCCGTGTCTGTCATACTCATCCTTCAAAAAGCGAGTCAATGTCTCATTAGCCAAGGCAGTGTCTCTAATTGCACGAGCAACATCAAGAGGTCAAAGTCTATAACTATTATCAAAATGGAAGAGATCCTCAGAGCGAACACGCAAGAATACAACAACATCTTCATAGTTCGGGAGAGCTATAGTGAGACCAACTAGGCGTATATGTTCCTTGGTTGTCTCAATCTATGAAAAGATATGAGTTAATGCATTTTTAATTGAAAATTACACGATGGTTAATAGTTTGAAGAGTTAGAATAATTATTTTACAAAACAAAAAATATTTTTGGATTAGTGTTACAAATCGGGACTAGAGGGCATGTACTAGTCCCAGTTTGTAACCCCAACTAGGACTATTTTTTTTCCTATATACTCCCTCTATTTCAAAATATAAGATGTTTTAGCTTTGTGAAAGGAGTGTATGTAGACCTATTTTAGTGTGTAGGTTCACTCCATACCTAGATGAACCTACACACTAAAAGAGGTCTAGGTACACTTCATTCACAAAGCTAAAACATCTTATATTTTAAAACAGAGGGAGTATGCTTCATCCCTGCCCGAGCCCATGGCCATTTTGCTCCAAGCTAGCTCAAGTTCATCCCCATTTGTAGTCCAAGATTTGTCAAGATTTGGTGGCAACCAATAATCCAGGGTTCTAAAAGGTTGGCAACTTTATTCTTTCATCTCTCATTGTTAGTTTAGCTCAATGCTCTAGAAGTAGAGAGGGATTTCATGCTTTAGAAGTAGAGGGAATTTTAGATGTGTAATTTTAGGCAAACTTTGATTATGCAAAAAGTTACTGAAAGTTGAGATGTGTAATTTTAGAGTTTCGGAGCTCGGAATTGAATGAGGCTTTCTCTGCTAGATCAATAATTAAAAACTCAACATTTTTTAGCCACAGTCCTTCCCAAGCTCGAGTTCATCCCCCTTTTTCACATGGTTTATCAAGATTTGGCGGTATCCCATCTATTCAAGTGTTCTAAAAGGTTAACTATATCCTTATATGTGTACCATATTAAACACTAATAATCACAAAATTGTAACAAAAATAGGGTTAAAATCAAAAAAGCTTCATAGGAAGATATGCTAGCTCAATACATCCTCCAGAAGCTCCTCGAGATCAATATATGGGAGTACCTCTCTGATGAGCTCCTCGAAGGTGCATGAGGATAGGATTCTAAGACATCTTCGAGAAGCTCTACCATAGTGGTGTCCCTGTCGCACCATCTTGTAGTTTATAACTTCTCTAGCTAGATCAATACACCCGGTAGCTAACAAATTTCACATATATGAGAGTGCCTCTATGGAGAGCTCCTCGAAGATGTCTGAGGACGGTATCCTAAGATATCTTCGAGAAGCTCCGCCGGAGTGGTGTCCCTCTCGCACCACATCTTGCAGTTTATTACTTCACAAGGATGCTTCTCTTGCCTATTTATAGATTAAGCGCTATAACATAGTGTCGACACTCACCCATGACATAGTGAAACCACCCACAAGATAGTGTTGCTACTCACGGCATAGTGTCAACACTCACCCATGATATAGTGTCGCCACCCATGATTAAATAATTAAATCTAAACGTTTAGTCCCGGCTGGTGTCTCCAACCAGGACTAAAGGTCCATCTTTAGTGTTGACACTCACGACCTAGTGCCTCCAGTCATAGTGTACTGTTGAAACTCACCCATGACATAGTGTCATCACCCACGATTAAATAATTAAATCTAACTTCAAGTGAATGTTTCTGTCTTGCACATTGTGCTTACTCGATGTTAAGTGTAATTGATGAGTTATGCATGTCTACTTATGTAAACATCTGCAGGTTCCAATGGATTCTGCTAAACATTCAAGTTCACAAGTCCCAAGTTGAAGTCAACGACTCATTAAGTTGGGACCAAGAGAAGTGGAACGACATGAAAGCAATGCTTCAGAAGTAATTTCAATCATTATCGCATTATATCAGGCTCTTTCGTTCATTTCCTGATATCAAGTAATTAATAACTCTTTCGTTCATTTTCTTTATCGAGCAGGCGTTGGATACGGTTAAAAAAGAAAATACAAGGTACATTCAAAGATAAGCTAACTTATAAAATGGTGAAGAGTTTGTAGCAGCCACCAGGGACTCATTTATGTGGATTCTATGTTTGTGAGTATATTCGCGAGTTGACCAGTGAGCGGGGAGTTGATTCAACTTATATTCATCGTTTGTGGGAGAAGCTCGACCCATAACAACGCATACGAGCAATTCAAGAGGAATTGGTAGGATTTCTGATGAAGGAGGTCATTGATGAAAGGGGAGAACATTACGTGGAGGACGAGGAACTCAATATGATTTAGTGATCTCCATGTAATTAAATATTTGTATATATCAAATTGTATATGTATGTTCACAAGAGATCGAGTATTAATTATATATGCATTAACGTGTACTGTGTATGTAGTAGCGTAGAATATGTGTACGTAAACATGTTTGTAATTATAATGAAACATAAATTAAAAAGGAACGAAATGGAAAAAAACAAAATGAAAACAAAAAATCATGTTGCGGCAGAGAAACACACGAATCTTTGCCGCGGAAGGAAAATATTTAGTCCCGGGTGGTGTTACAGCCTGGGACTAGAGGTCCTCCAGCCCCCGCCGCATTGCCGCTATCACGTGGTGGCCTCTAGTATCGGTTCGTAGCAAACCTGGCCTAGTGATAGGGGTATCTAATCCCGAATTTGCAATCCCGGGTAAGAAACCAGGACTAGAGCCTGTTACGGCTCGGGACTAGAGCCTCATTTTCCACTAGTGGATCCGCTGGCAGGAGGTCGCGCCCTGCTGATCCATGTGCCACCCCCAGGAGGCTGCTCCCTGCTCCACCATCGGGAGGTTGTTCCCCTACTGCTTCCCGTGATACCTCTATTAGGCTAGGCTCCTCCTGCTCGTCCTACCTCAGAGGCCGTCGGGCTGCGCTTTTGCATCGGCCGAAAATAGGCGCCGACGTGCAAGGTATGTCTGCAGCGGTTCAAAACGAGGGGGTGCTAAGCTCCGCCACTACTCCAGCTAGGCTCCTATGCCTATCACCAGCGATCGCCCCCACATGTACGGGTTGTCCTAGACCCAAATGTGGCTAGGTGGATGGGGAGAAAATATGGGAGACTGACAGTTGGGACCCACCGGCGGTAAATAAGAGAAGAGGAAGGAAAAATAAAATAACATAAGATAGGACTGACAGGTGGGCCCCCTCTCCACCTCAGCATTTTTTGCCAACTCGGCTCTTATGGATGGGGCCTACTGGTCATATCTGTAGTTAGAGATGTGTCAAACGAATATTAGTCCAAGTTGTAACGAGCTGCCCCAGAATTCGTAGATTTGTGATAAATTTACCAGAATCGGTATTGACTCGCACTGACTGCCCCAATTGTGGTAGTTCCGTGTAATTTACTCGCCATGTGGACCTGCTGCCAGCTGGCAACTTCATCTGGTCACTTGTTCCTAGGATCTGATGGAGGTGATTGCATCATACAAAACTACTTTTATTTGTTAAATTCCACCGATCTATTAATGATCATCAATAGCAGCAAAAAGAGCCTTAAAACTAATAGAAATTACAAATAGGTCATTGGACCACCTAGCGATGACTACAAACACTAGCACGAGCCAAGGGCGCGTCGCCGTCCTCGCCCCGCTATTACCGGAGCCGAGCAAAACTTGTTGTAGTAGACATACGGGAAGTCATTGTGCTAAGGCCTCATAGGACCAGTGCACAAGAGCAGCAACCATCGCCAAAGATGACAACCATAGATCGGAAGAGGCTGATCTCAAACCACACCGACGAATAAGGAAAATGATCGGAACCCAAGAGATCCGCTGGACACACGACTTCACGCATCCTCCGCCGGCACTAGACGCACCACCTGAGCGAGGATATGACGTGAAGGACCTTATTCTGATTTTAGGATGCAACCACCGCCTCAACATCCTGAAAAAGACAGTGAGAAAAGGCTAAACAAAAACAAAAATCCTCCCGCCAGTGAGAGGTCATGTTCCGCCACACCTCGAGGACCCTAAGATCACCGGAGGCGGATCGGACCGACAGAATCATCGACAAGGGGACGGAACCCTAGATGAGTTTAGCTGGTCACTTCCCAATTGCTTGGCGGCTGCATACCGGTTCGGTTCCAAGCCTGCAACCACACAAAACTACTATGCTGATAAGGATGGCAATTTTATCCACATATAAGGATACCTGTGGTATCGTACCCACATAGGCAGGGTATGAATAAACTTTTATACCCACGGGTAATACCTACACCCTACCTGTTAAATCATGGGTACACGCACGTGTATAGACTTGTACCCATGGGTATACCTATACCCTACCCATTCAAGCTGATATGTAAAACCTACATAAAGAGTTTTAACATATGCGTTAGAGAATCCTAGGGACGAGGAAAATGACGTAAAACTACCACATTTGGGGCAGCATTGACACGTAACTCCCGACTTTGTCATTTTTATCTAAAAACTACCAACATTGGGGCTGGTTTGTGATAGATAACACTAATTGTTCCTTTTAGTTGTGTTAAACCGTTTCCTGATAGTTTGGACCTACCTATTAGTCCTACATGGCAAAGATTTGGGTAATTTATATTTATTTTATGAAATTTTTGGAAAGAGGGGAAAGAGAAAAAAATATTGGCATTGTCCTTCCCACGACTGTGCTAGCCTATGCTTTCCGGTGCCGCAGATGGCCCTAGCGGAGCGTGCTTGCGCCTGCCACTACAGAGCTCGCACTCACCGGGCTCCAGCGTCGCTCCCCCACGCCGGCCCTAGCGGCGCTCGCCTACATCGGCCACTACAGAGCTCGCCCTCGCCGGCCTCTTGCAGTGCTCGCCCACGCTGATGACTATAGAGCTCGCCGCTTCGCCTCCGCTTGTCCCCGCACATGCGCTTGCCTCCCGCCGTGGCGTGCCACTGCAGCTTGCCGTCATGCGCGCCCCTGCCTCCCGTTGCCGTGCGCGCCTACAGATCACCAGCACAACGCGAACTTGAGGCAGGCGGCCAGAGCGGCGAGATGTGCAGGGAATGGTGAGGCAGAGGCGGCTGTCGGGGAAGGGTGGCACATCAAGGAGGTGAGGAACCAGGGGAAGAAGGCGAGCAGCGTCGAGGTGTTGGCCAGAGCGGCGAGCGGGGAAACGACGAGGGCGAGGTGCAGGTGGATGGACCAGGGGCAGCTAGCGACGGCGCTGGGTAGGAACAGAGGTACATGGGCCCTCCTTGCAATAGGCGTGGTGCGGGCCAGCTCCGGCGCGGTGCGGGCGAGCCAGGGCGGCGGCGGGAGGCAGTGGCGCTTGTGGGTTCAGCCAGCAGCGGTCTGACCAGCTCCGGTGCGGTGCAGGCGAGCCAGGGAAGCGGCGGGAGGCAGGAGCGCGCGCGTGGGCGCGACTAGCAGCGACCCAACCATCCCTTGCCAGGGCGCATGCGAGCACAGACGAGCTCCGCGCGCGGCGGGCACGGCCGAACGCAACGGTGGGAGTGTGCCGACCAGCTGTCCGGCGACTAGCTTGGTCAACGTCAAGGAAAAAAGAATTCCTCTTCCCCTAGTTAGCTTTAATCCTTGCCACATATATCTGACATGTGGGCCCGAGCGATCAGAAAATGGTTTAACACGACTAAAAGGAACAATCAATGCTATATGTCATAGACCAGCCCCAATGTTGGTAGTTTTTAGACAAAAATGACAAAGTCGATAGTTATGTGTCAATGCTACCCCAAATGTGGTAGTTTTGCATCATTTTCTCACGAGTATGAGATTGAATTCTAAACTTCGATTATTTCATGTACTTGCCTATTATTGATTAGAGTTTTTTTAAATATGTTATTGATGAAAGCAAAATTGTGAATAACTTATGTACTATTTGATCTACCCAATGGGTACGGGTAAAATTTTATACCCACGGGTATAGATAAAAAACTTTGTACCATTGATTACACGGATATGAGTATGATGTTGCTCTACCATGTCCATACCCTGTCCATCGCCATCCTTATATGCTGACGAAGTTTGCCTAGACGATTTTTGTGCGACGCTTGATCTAATGAGGAAGCTCCATGCAGAGTCTATCGCGGATGGTTATTATGTCTTGTCATATCAATATTGAACAGACATTATTGTGTGTATAGCATTGCTGTTTTTTAAAACTGCGTTCGCCTTCGTTTAAGCCTAAAAAACGTGAATACAGAAGCGTAGGCATCGGGCTGAACGAGACCTTGGCTCGGTTGTCTCCCCCGCTACAGTAGGAGAGGCGATTTTTCCCCTTCCTATTTGATCTAGTTCACCAGTGGCGGCTCGTCGGTTCCTCCCCCCTCCGCCGGCCGCTCTGGCGGCAGGAGGGTGGGGAACCTCCGGATCTCATCTATACATAGCTAGGGTTGAGTGGGTGGCTCGCCGGCGGCGGCGGCACTGTGGAGAGGACGGCGCAGTCGGCAGAGATCTTCTCCGGTGGTGGGGTTCTACAGAGCACGACTGTCGTGGTATTGTCGACGAGTACACCATGGAGGGATCCTCACAGTGCGTGTTTAGAGACGCGGGGTAAGGCGGAGAGTTGGCAGGTAGAAGGTAACACAGCTTAGCCAGGTTCAAGTCCCACAACGGTGGTAGAACTCTACTCCTGCTATAAATCACTATAATGGCAATACGCCGAGTTACAGAGATAGGTTCGCGATGAGAGGTGTTGCGCGTTGTACGCAGCAATCAAAGAAGTTGTTGTGCCCTAAAGGCTCCCACATACTGGCTTATAAAGGCGCCAAGACCTAGGGTTTATAGGGAAAGGTCCTTGCCGGACAAGGTAAAGAGTCCTACACCAACACGAACTAGTCTTCCGTGTCTTGTACTCCAAGGCTCCGAGTATGTCAGTGACTCTTGTGTAGCCTTCCTTTATCCGACATGGGCCTCCCTTCAGGATCCGTCTAACTGGGCCGCCCAGCAGGCCATAGGTCTTGCTAACAACTATGGGCCACCCGGGTTAGGCGGATTGGTGACATGCTATGAGGATACCCATATAGCATATCCCCAACAGTAGCCCCCGAAGGACTTTGAAATCTTGCGCCGTCTTGCTCGTTGATCTCCGAATATCCCGTCTAAGTGATGTCGGCAATCCGTCAAGCAATATCTCAAAGGTCTCCAAATGAACCCTACAATCCTTTCCGACTTCGTAATGTAGCTGGAGATTCCTTGAGTCTTCATTTCCAGAGTGATCTCCGTCTTCAATGGAATCTTCGGACGTGACCCTTCACTACAACTGTTAGGAGGATGATGTAGGGTACAACCTACGCTACCTCAAAACTCACAGCAGCTGAGAATTATTCATTAGCTATTTTTACGCGCGCGAAGTCTGAAATGGTGGAGCGGCAAAAGACGGAGGACGTGGCGAAATTACCGCGCACGTTCACTTCCATGTCGGCAATGTTCCAACCATCAGATCCTTTTGCACGAATCTTAACGCGAGGATTATATATTTCCTCCACGGTCAATTTATTTCTTTTTACTCGCATTCGCTTCCTAGTCTTCGTCTTCCTCCAGCCGCATGACCATTCGAGACCAGAGCCCTTTCTTTCTCCACACTTCCCTCGTCGTAATGGCCTCCAGCAGCTCCGCTCCTTCCACATCGATGATTCCTGAGGCTACGATGGAGCCATCCCAGGGAGTGATCATTCCGCTAGAGGGGTGGTTGTTCCCATCTCCGCCGTGATGGAGACCGCCGGTGATGACCAAGAACAGGCGGCGCCTGAAGCTGCTGAAGACGAAAGCGAGTCCCACAAGGGGTTGTGGAGAGGCTCTGATCTCTCCGCCGAAGATCTCCAAGAACTGGTCGACGAGGGGTATCTTCCCACGGCTGAGAAGTTTGTCTGACGGGCGGTGCCGGCCAGCGAGGTGGTCCCTTCTTCCCAACCTGGAGAGAAGGTGTACCTCAAATCTCAGCTGGTACGTGGCATAAGCCTGCCAGTCTCTGACTTCTTCTTGGACGTCCTCCGACACTTCCGGGTACTTCCCCACAATCTCTCTCCCAACAGCATTCTAGTCCTTAGCAACTTCGTAGCTTTGTGCAAAGGATATCTAGGGGTTAAGCCTAGATTAGATCTGTTTGTATAATTTTTCACCGTCAAGAGAGAGTCCGTAGAGTCCAAGGATGAATTGCGGACCTGCGGAACCATTAGCTTTAAGATCCGGCCTAGCCGGCGCTTTCCCGACATCGTAGGGCACGAGTCTTGCAAGAACTAGCAGCGCACGTATTTCTATGGGCCAGATGTCCCCCTGCCAGACCGTCTTGAGACCTACCCCGACTTCTTCGATGGAGCGGCCACCGACGTGCCCGCATGGCAGACCCCAGCCTCTCTTCCCTCCGACGACGAGGCCAATCGCGTCGTAAGGCGGATTGAATGGCTCATAGATGGAGGTCTAATGGGCTTGGACCTTGCCATGTGCTGGTACGTTAGGCGGATCCTGCCTCTGCAGCACCGTGCCTAGCTGATGTGCAAGTGTAGCCAAGACAGGAGGGATCCCATGCGAATTTCGCGGGATAACTTCTCTACTGACTCCATCAAGCTCTGGCTAAAGGACATCATCAGGGTGACGGACAAGAAGCGTGGCTTCAAGATCATCTATGAAATGTTCAACTCCGGTACATGCCCAGAGGTAGCTTATGTTTCCTTTGTTGCTCGTTACATGCTCTAAGGTTTTTCCGACTTTGAAGTTGTCCGTCTAACACTCCTTTGTATCCCAGCTGGCGACCTTGGAGGCGGATCAAATGGCCTCCCAGGTCTACGATCGAAAAATGAAGGATATCCAGGTGGTGTCCGACGATGATGCCTCCAAGGATCAGCCAGCTCCGGCAGCGCGAAAGCGGAAGAGCTCCACCTCTAACGTTGCTGCCGAGGCTAAGAAGAAGAAGAAAACAGAGAGTGGAGTCTCCAAACAATCCACTTCTGCCTTAGAGGCGGAGAAGAAGAAGAAGTCCACCGGCATTCCCCTCACCAAGGCTCCTGCTGTGGAGTAAGTACTTTCATTCTCCGGCTTGTATTTTTCAGCTCACACCTTTTTTCAACTCTTGTACTTATACCTTGTATGTTTTAGGAGGAAAGCTGGTGTTAGTTTGAAGCAATCCTCCAAAGATGTTGGAGGGTCAAAAAACATTCACGACATGTTGACCAAGGGTCCGTCCGCCAAGCCCTCTCCCGCCACCGCTCCCCTACTCCTACCGCCATACCTTCCGCTAGTCCCGCTGGGCCGTCATCCCCCGTCATCCCTGAGACCTCAGCCATGGAGATAGATATCAATACAAACCTTGATGTCTCAGGCTCTATCGAGGCAGACATTTCTCCCAGCAGCCAGGAAACACAGGAGAGCACCTCTTCTAAAGTGGCTGAAGCTCCGGCTAAGGATTCCACCGAGAAGGGAAAGGAAGTGGAAGAGGTGGACGTGGAAGCTGCGATGGAGGTGGGAACCTCCGAGCCATCAACTTCCTTGAAGGTGCAGGAGGCAGCTAGGGCTTCATCCATGCCTCCAGCTTCAACTTCTCCATTGGATGCAACTCCTCCGACGTTGAGCCTAGATGACCTCATCAAGCAGGCCGATGCAATCTATAAGAATGCCCGGACCTTCCATAATTCCTATGCCCATCTGGCCAACAACCTCAGGATCATTGCCATCGTAAGTTTTTTGAACTTCACTTGCTTTACTTGGTGTAGTATATCCCACTATAGCCCCTGAGCTCTTGGGCGGATAATCCAATAGTTATTAGCATGAGTGCTCCAAAGCACTAAGTGTAGAATTTGTCCATGTAGCCCCCGAGCGTTTAGTTGAAACTAGATAGTTCTGACTAGATGCTCTAGAGAAACTAGTTTACTAAAAAATCATGTAATGTATCCCCCGAGCATTTAATTGAAACTGAATAGTTCCGACTAGATGCTCTAGAGAAACTAAGCATGTTTACATCTTTTGCAGAATGAGAATAAACGGAGGATAGCCGCCAATGAGAGGTTTGCTACTCTTCGGAAGGAGATGGACCTTGAACAGGGTGAAACCAAATTCCTAAAGGAACAGCTCAAAAATAGCCAGAGTCTGTTTCCTACAACAACTCCTTGCTTTTCTCATTAGAATAGTTCTTCCGTCTTCTGATAGCACTTTCTGATTTCCATCCTAGAGAAGCCATTGCCAAGGCCAAGAGCATCGTCGAGCAATCCAAGCATATTCAGGAGCTCGATGATGAAAACAAGATTTTGAAGAAGGACCTAGCCGAGGCCATCAAGGGCCATGAGGCTACGATGAAAGCTATGCAAGAGTCTGCGGACGTCGAGATGCAGTGCCTGAAGGATGAGATTACACAGCTCAAAGACCAGAACCAAGCTGCCAAAGAGCAGAATGCTAGGAGTCTTGAGATGTTCCAGTCAGTCCATAAGGAGCACAATGACTTGGCGGAGACATGCATGCAAGTGGAAACAAGCATCTCTGATAACCTTTCTCCGTCTTGGTCTTTTCTTTGTAAGTTGGATAACCATTTGACTTGTTTATACTCATGGTCCCTGTATGTTTGTGCAAACCACAGCTCCCATTGGCTTAGCCAACTTGGGTGAGGGTGCTCCAAGTCCCAAGGAACGCATGATTCTTGCCGGCAACTTCATCAACACCACCATCGCCCAAGCCAAGGAGATAGCTCAACTTCTGGGCATCAACATCAAGGCGACAAACTAAGCGGCCAAGTATGCGGAAATCCTACGCCGAGCCCCCAAGAAAATCAAAGACTGGAAAGCCTCCTGTATCCGGGCTAGAGCTAGGATGACCATGTCCTTGGTCAAGGCTCACTGTGACAATGCCGACATCGACTTGGTGATATCCGGCATGCCCAAGCTGGACGAGGAAGGGCAAGAGATCGATAGCGATGCTATTTGGAACTCTCTTGCCGACTTCGATACCAGGGTTGCCAAGATGGTCAAGGCTGATGTCTTTGTGCCTGCCGAGATCCTGGATGGCGACATGGCCTCTTCGGAGTCTAGCCCCTCTCCTTTAGAGTTTGATGAGCTCTCCCGGCCTGGCTCTCCTGATGATGCCACCACGAAGCCCCCTGTAGTAGAGCCATGAAAAACAATGTATGTATTAAATGTACCTCTGCAAAGTGTATGCGGAAAAAACTTATGTTTGTCTAAGGCGGAAAACTTGTATTCAAGCTTCCTACAACTTATTTGTTTCCAGCATGTGTATATATTTTTTAAGTAAGTGTTGGCTTATCCATTATTCTGGTTCGTATGCTTGATATTTCGTGAGACGGAAGACTTGTAGCACAGAACTATGCTCTCAGGCGATGATTCTTAATAGCACCATCCAGAACCTAAGAACAAAATCGCCGACTTTGAGTGCCAAAAAGTCACTACTCCAGAATCCACATAAAAACTTCAGAAAACATGTAGACCAGAAAACTTAAGCTAATGCCCGTAGGCGGAATTTTCATAAGGGCAAATGCAACCTTGCGCATAAAGGGTTTATATGATCCAAAAATGAACAACTAAAGGAGGTAAAAGACTCAGAGAATATGAGTGAACCAAATGCTTTGTTTCATTGATCATATAAGAAACTTATACAATAATATAAATGTGCTAAGTGTAAAAGGGATGTAGTTGTGCTATGTTCCATGGCCGATCTGTCTCTGGGTAATCAACATCGGAGTCACGTTGCTTGCGCTTGCGATTTTTTGGCATATCTTTCAACTCACGAATATCGACAAAGTAATAGGAACCATTTAGTAATGCTTTGCTTATGCCAAACGGTCCTTCCCAAGGCGGGGATAATTTGTGTGATTTCTCCTGCTTGAGTCTAAGCACCATATCCCCTTGTTTAAACGAGCGATGCTTTACATGGCGACTATGGTAGCCGCGCTGCTTCTGCTGGTAGACGACAGATCTCTAGCATGCCAGCACATGCTCTTCTTCAAGTAGGTCCACAGATAGTCGCATGGATTCTTCAGCGGAATCCTCCTTGTAGGTGGAAACTCTTGGTGCATCGTGGAGGATGTCGGATGGGAGAACTACTTCTTCTCCATAAACCATGAAGAAAGGAGTCAAGCCGATGGATCTGTTGGGTGTTGTTTGTAAACTCCACAAGATAGATGGTAGTTCCTCCGCCTAGGCTCCAGCTGCTCTACATAGCGGTGCATCTAAGCGTGGCTTGATTCCGTGCAGAATTAGTCCATTGGCCCTTTCAACTTGCCCATTTGACTATGGATGTGCCACAGATGCTAGGTCAAGGCGGATGCCTTTCTCATGACAGTACTCCTCAACTTCTCCGTGAGATAAATTTCTGCCATTGTCGATGATGCTGCTATGTGGGAGACCAAATCTCACCACTAGATCCCGGACAAACTTTAGGGTTGTTTCCCCATCAAGCTTTCTGATGGGTTTAGCTTCAATCCATTTGGTGAATTTGTCCACTGCTACTAGCAGTGTGAATCCACAGGGTGTTGTCTGCAAAGGTCCCACCATGTCCAGCCCCCAGACTGCAAATGGCCAAGTTAGTGGTATTGTTCGCAATTCTTCAGCTAGAACACTTGGTTGTCTTGCATAAAACTGACACCCAAGGCATGTTTGTACCAACTTGTCAGCGTCCGCCTTGGCAGTTATCCAGTAGAATCCTTGTTGGAAGGCCTTGGACACCAATGATTGGGGAGCGCCGTGATGCCCGTAATCTCCGAGATGTATTTCTCTAAGGATTTCAATACCTTGCTGCTGGGAGACGCATCGTAGGAAAAGTCCTATGGTACTTCTTTTATATAGCTGGCCGTCAATGATGGCGTAGCCTTTTGCTATGTGTAATATTTGTCGGCTTTCGATTTCATCGGTGGGCAAAGTTTCGTCTTGTAGATAATCCATGAACGGCTTCGTCCAAGCCGGAGAGGTCACTGTTACTGTGTTAACAAATGAGTCCACTCTATCCGGGTTGTCGGGGTCCGCCCCCTTCACGGATGGAGTCCGTAAATGCTCCAGGAAAACACCCGGAGGAATTGGGCGACGAGCTGATCCAAGCTTTGGCAGTAGATTTGCCACCTCATTATCCTCCCTTTTGACGTACTTGACTTCGTAGCCGTCGAAGCACTTTGCTATTTCGTCTACTTCATCTCGATATGCCGCCATCATAGGGTTCCGCGCATTCCAGGTGCCAGCTACTTGCTGGGAAACCAAGTCGGAATCTCCACAGCAAACTCTACACTTGATGCCAATATCCTTGGCTACGCGAAGTCCGTGAATGAGGGCCTCATACTCCGCCATGTTATTTGTAGCGTTGAAGTGGACCTGTAGGACGTATAAAATATTGCAACTTCTCTCATGTTGGTGATTGCAATAATACACCAGCCCCCGAGCTATTGAGTAATTTTGATCCGTCAAAGTGCATGACCCAATACTCTGGCTCTAGTACAGGAGTGTCTTCTGGCAGTTATGTCCAATCCGCTAGAAAATTTGCCAATGCTTGTGATTTGATAGCGCCGCGTCGCTTATAGGTGATGTCGAAGGAGGCAAGTTCAATGCCCCACTTTGCCACTCTCCCTGTAGCATCACTGTTGTTGATGATGTCGGACAGTGGAGTTTTGTTCACTACTGTAATGGGGTGGTCCTAGAAATAATGCCTTAGCTTACGTGAAGCAAGGAAAACTCCATAAGCTATCTTCTGGTAGTGCGGGTAACACTGCTTGGATTCTGTCAAGACCTCGCTTAAATAGTAAACGGGTCACTAAACTCCATATTCGTGTGTTGGTTCCTTGCGCTCCACCATGATGACGATGCTGATTACTCGGTTGGTTGCCGCCATGTATACTAACATAGGCTTCCTTGGTACCGGTGCTGCAAGTATAGGTGGGAAGGAGAGTATTCTCTTCAACTCCTGAAGTGCTACGTCAGCTTCGTCCGTCCATGTGAATTTGTCCGCCTTCTTGAGCAACTTGTAGAGCGGCATAGCCTTCTCACAAAGTCGGCTGATGAACCGGCTTACTGCTGCAACGCAGCCTGTGAGCCTTTGTATGTCCTTCAGGCATGTCAGGCGTTTGATGTCGAGGATGGCCTTGATTTTCCCTGGGTTCACCTCGATTCCACGATGCGAAACGATGAAGCCCAACTATTTTCTGGATGGTACCCTGAAGACACACTTCTTTGGGTTCAACATCATGTTGTATTTTCAGAGATTGTCGAAGGTTTCCTGCAAGTCAGTGATAAGATCATTTAATTTCTTTGTCATTACCACGATGTCGTCCACGTAAGCATGTATGTTGCGACCTATTTGGTCGTGCAGGAAACATTGCATCGTCCGCTGGTACGTGGCACCAGAATTTTTCAACCCAAAGGGCATCGTGACGTAGCAATACGTGTCATAGGGTGTGGTGAACGAAGTGGCCAATTGGTCCGACTTTCGCATCCGGATCTAGTGGTATCCTGAATAGGCATCAAGAAAACATAGAAGTTTCGAGCCAGCCGTCGAATCAATGACTTGGTCAATGCGAGGCAAAGCAAACAGATCCTTCGGACACGCTTTGTTCAAGCCGATGTAATCAACGACATTCTTAATTCATTGGTTCCCTTTTTGGGGACAAGTATAGGATTTGCCACCCCGCAGGTGTGAATAACTTCTCGGATAAAGCCAGCCTTAAGTAACCTAGCTATTTCTTTGCCTATAGCCCTTTGTCTTTCATCACCAAAGCGTCGTAGAGGTTGTTTCACTAGTTTGGCATTAGGATCAGTATTCAAGCTGTGCTCGGCAAGTTCCCTAGGTACACCTTTCATGTCGGTAGGTTGCTAGGCAAAGATGTCCCTATTCTCACGGAGGAACTTGACGAGAGCGCTTTCCTATTTGGGATCCAGGTCTGTGCCAATGGCGGTGGTCTTGGAGGAATCACCTTCGACAAGCTCCAGCTGGTTGGTCTTGATGGCGGCCTTGAAGGCGGGTTCGGCAGCAGTAATCTGCTTCTTCGAAGATGCCATCTCCGAGGCATCGACCTGGTTCTGGATCTCCTTGAACTCCTCACCGTAGAGGACTACTTCAGCGAAGGCGGCTTCACTGAGCTCTCACTCATGTGCCTTGGTGAAGCTTCCGTCAACGGTGATGATGACATTTGGTCCGGTAATCCTGAGTTTGTTGTAGACAAAGCATGACCTTGCGAGGAAGGAGTGGAAGATGTCGCGTCTGAAGATGTTGTGGTACACGCTCTTGAAAGGCACCACTTCAAAGGTCATGTGTTCTTGGCGGTAATTGTTTACATCACCAAAAGCGACCGAAAGGGTGATGCAGCCCAGGGAATTTGCTTGTCGTCCAGGGACAACCCCATGGAACATGGTGTTGCTCTTCCTTAGCTAGGTCTCCATCAAGTTCATATTGTGTAGTGTATCCAGGTACATGATATTGATGCTGCTTCCACTGTCCACGAGGCACTTGGTGATCTCCGTGCCATCAATCAAAGGGTTCATGACCATGGCATACTGGTTCTCTATTGGGATGAGTTCTGGATGATCTTTCCTATCCCAAGTAATTGGAACTTCCAACCACCTGACGTACTGGGGAACTAGAGGGAGGGTAGCCATCAGTATCCTTAGAGAGGTTTTGTGGGCCCGGACAGTTGGGGTGCCAAGGAAGGTGTGGTAACATGGAGCCTTCTTTTCGAAGGGATTTTCCCCTTTATCCTCTCACTTGTCCGAAGATTTTGGGTCCATGTCTTCATCCATATCACTTGATTCCTTGGGCTCTTCCTCCTCCTTCTTCCCTTTGCCCTTTCCGTGGGGCCTGTTCTTGCAACTTCGCTTGTAGCCGGACTCGGGGTCCTCCTTGAGATCGTTGACAAACTTGCACTAGTGATTAGTGTGGGTGGATTTTCCATTGGCGTCGAGATGGACGAAACATAGCATATTAGGGTACTCTTCATACGTTTGGGGAACGTGAGGCACTGAGGGTGTAGTGTCACTCCTCTGCTAGCCACTACTAGCTCCCCGACCATGTCCGCGCTGTCTGCCATTGCCTCTGCCAGTGAACGTTGTGGCGACCATGTCGGCTACTTTCTTCTCTTCGGGCGGATTCTTCCGCTTGTTATTGTTGTTCTTCTTGGCCTGGGTGGGGATTGCTATCGCCGACAACAATCCACGTGCGTCATCATCAGTAGCGGCGAACTCTCTAGCCATGGCGATCATTGCGTTGCGGTTGAGGTCATTGTTGTCTTGCCTGCGCTTCAACATATGCCAGAGCAAAGTTCCCTTTTCCAAACCATCAATGAAGGCGGACATAGCGGTCTGTTCGTGCACCCGTGCGCAGGAATTTTTCATATCCAACTAGCGAGAGAGGTAGGCACGGGAGGTTTCATCCTTTTCTTGCACACACCCCTGTAGGTCTCCGACCGTGCATGGACGTTTGTACGTACCCTCGAAATTTTTGGTGAACGCTTCATGCATGTCCAATCAATTGCATATTGATTTCTCCGATAAGTCATCGATCCATTACCAGGCGGTGCCGATCAACATGAGTGGGAGGTACTTGACGGTGACATTGGGGTTTCTGTTGGGTTCGCAACATAGAAAACAAAAAATTCCTACGATGGAAACTATACGCCAAGATCTATCTACTAGATACAAGCAACGGGTGGATATACATCCATAGAGAACTTACCCTCGAAGACAACGAAGCTTTGTTAACGATATGGAACTCGTGGATGATGTAGTCTTACACTTGCCGATCTCAAGATCGTGATGAAGTCCTTCAGATCCAGCAGTTCCAGCTTCATCAGGTCCAACACCATCAAGTCCAGCACCGCAAAGTAGCGGTGCATCCGTGATTGCACACATGTTCGGTCCACCGAACAACCTCCGCCTCCTCGCTCCAGCGATGCAGCGGAAGCAGTAACTCCTTTCCAGATAAAGCCATCGGGAACATGTATCTCGCTAATCCGAGACCATGGGGAATAACTAGAGGGAGAAGAGAACCTTCACGAGGAGGTGGGGCAAGAGGAGAGGAGCCATGGGGATCCTTTTATAGGGTAGGGGCGCAGCCCCAAGGCCATGGCTGGCCGGCCATGGTGGGTGCCCCCACCTCTCCCTCATTCATGTGGGTGGAGCTTCCACTAAGCCCACTCACATCAATTTCAACTCCACTCACTTTGCATTTAATGTCCACAAAATTAAATGCATTTTCTCTTTAAATAAAACACTTTTATTTATTTTATTCAGATTTTTGTTAATCACTTTAATTAACAAACATTCACATAAAATTCCCTGCAACATTTCAATATCACAAGCAGAACCAGTTTCAGCAATTTCACCCGAAACAATTCTGGTTTCCATCGAAATGATTCCAGCGCTTTCTTAATCTTTATCTGAAACATATTTGCTCCTAAATGGTGTCGGTATCCCTTAAGTGTGTCACCCTACGGTTCGCAAATAATGAAGACATGATCGAGACCCCTCTCCGATCAATAATCAGCAGCGGGACCTGGAGATCCGTACTAACTCCCACATATTCAACGATGACTCTTGTGATCGTGTGAACCTTTAACGTCGTAACTAAATCCCTTTGTCTCGCGATATACTACATGTCCGAGATTCGATCATCGGCATCTAAATACCTAGTTTGATCTCATTACCGACATGCACTCTTTTCTCGTTCCCGTGATATAACATTCTAGTGATCAAATCACTTGCTTGCAAGCTATCTTAATGTGATACAATCGAGAGGGCCCAGAGTATATCTATCTGTCATCGGGATTGAAAAATTCCACTCTTGATCCATGAGCCTGAACATAACACCTTCGGAGTATCTGAACCCACCTTTATAGTCACCCTTTTACGGTGTGACGTTTGATGTTATCAAGTTACTCTTCCGATGTTAGCAATTAACATGATCTCATGGTCTAAGGACTAAGATTACTTCGTATGATGTTATAGCAATATAAACATAATGACTTTGATCGTAATGCTATACTTCAGATGAATGTTCATCACATCATTCCACCAATGTTGTGACCTCGTTATTAACAACATCCAAAAATGTCTATGATCAGGAAACCTTGATCATCTTGTTAATCAATGAGCTAGTTTATATGAGAGGCATTACTAGGAACTTTGTATTTTGTTTATTAAACACACATGTATTAACGTTTACAATTGTAGCATGCAAAATAAACATTTATCATAAACATGGAATAAGATAATAACCACTTTATTATTGCCTCTTGGGCATATTCCCTTCAGTCTCCCACTTGCACTAGAGTCAATAATCTAGTTTGAAAAACTTTGCGTATTGAACACCTATGGCTTTATGGTGTTGCATATACGCGATTGCTAGTGGTTAGCATAATCTCTGGATTTGATAGTTTCAGGTTCGTGTGTATTTTCATGTCTTTGCGTCTCTACGCATCACTCATTCTCAAATGAGATGGAATTGTATAAATTTGGTCCTTTGGTGAGACCTTTAGTTCGTTCAGGTTAAAATATGTTGATATTATTGTCATACAATATATCTTCATAGTATTAGACAACTTTGAACCATACCTAGTTTTATAACAAACTACTTAACACAAATGCCCTCCTTTGCTGCTACTATAGCAGTCATATACTTAGCCTTTTGTTGTACTATCCGTCACAATGTCTCAACTTTGGAACTCATCCAAATCCATCATGGAACATCATTTCCATTACAATGTGCCACCCATAGTCTAAATTGAGATAAATTTAATTTGTATCTTGTGACAAAACTAGTATCAATGTAACACTTTACAATGAACTACCTTTAACTATTTGTCACTTATACATGATATATTCTTAGTTCTTTCAAATCTCATAAGAATATCTTTACTATCATACAATGATCATCTTATGAATCATTCTGGTATGTGCTCGTAACATTTAGAGCATAGGACATATCTGGATATATACATATCACGGTATAATCGATAAAAATATTCATGTGATTTTACTAACCAAGTGTTGAAACACTTGAATCCTGATACAATCCTTTCCATGCATCAAGAACCTTTCTTATTGTTTCCATATTGAACCCTTTCAATATCTCATATATGTACGTCTGGCATAACCATATTAGCACCTCAATCTATCCATATAGACATTGATGCCAAATATTCCGGTTTTGCCCAAGTCTTTCATCGAAATCCTATTTTAATGAAATTCTTAACTTGTGTCAAGAAAACATAGATCATTTCCAATAACAATATGTACTCTGCATAATGTATTGGAAATTTGTCTCAGCGCTACCACTTAATTTCTTGAAAATGCAAGCATCTTCATCATCTCCGATGAAATTAAACTCCTTTAACATTTTCATCATGGTGAAGATTCCAACTCCGCTATGCTCACTTCAACTATTGAAGTTTGCATGCCCTTTTAGCACCCTTTGAATTAACAAAACCCTTCGGACCGTGTCATGTACACGTCCTAGGTAACCATTCTATTAGAAGAACCTTGTTTTGTTTATTCAACTACCATATACCAAATTATATGTAGTGGTTGCTACATTAATATGTCAAGACTAAATATCGCTATGAAAGATCAAATCTTGTCATAGTCAACTCCTTGAACATTGTCGTAAACTTCTTTTCGACATGTTGACTATTTCATAGATGTTAAACATCCATGTCTATTTATTTATAGATCCAAACACGACCGATAGGCTTCACGCCTTTCCAGAGGGTCTTTCAAGTTCAGAAACTTGATTTCTCGTGTATGGATACTATCACGGATTCTATGAATTCTAGTCATTTTATCGAGTCAGGGCCCATCACCGCTTCTTTGCATGCAGTCGGCTCATCATTGTCAAAAAAATAACGACTTCTATTTCAAATCTTACTATTTGATTCTTACCGACCCCCATGGTTCAATAGGAACTCTAATCACCAAGATCACACCCTTTGTAATCACGGGAGCCATGAGCATTGTGGCCACCACCGGGACATTTTCCGGCGCTGTGCTACTTAGCACATATAGCTAAGATTCAACAACCTTATCAAAGTTCTATTGTCCTCCCACTTAACTTTTCACGAAAAATTCCTTCTCAAGAAACTTGACGTTCCAAGTGACAAACTCTTTTGTCCTTGGTGTTATGAAGGAATTCCCAACAAATTCTTTGGGATAACATACAAATACATGCTTATCCGACTTTGGTTGTAAACATTTTACTTATGCATATCATACAATAATTTAAGAAAAGACAATTCGGGTTTTATCCCAAACCATAACTCATATGGTGTCATTTCAACAGATCACAATGGTGCTCTTTTCAGTGTAAAGCGGTAGTCTCTAAAGCTTTAATCCTTAAAACATAATGGCAGTTTTATAAATGAAACCTTTGATCTTACCATGTCAAACAAGGTTTGATTTGATCTCTTGAACATACCATACTCCGGTGGTTTATCTGGAAATGCAAATTCATGGAACAATTCCTGAAATCTTAGGTGTTTTGCTAAACCTGTAACTCAAGTATCTTCCTTTATGATCAAATCATAAACTCTTTTATTTTCTTATTACAATGATTTTTCACTTCATCTTGAAAGTCTTTGAACAATTTTCAAATGTTTCATACTTCTTCCTTATTAAGTAAATATATAGATATATTCACTCAAGTTTCTAGAGAAAGCATACGAAGCAAAAAAGATCCATCGCATATGGCTACACATAATGGACTATATACATCAACATGCATAATATCTAATAAGTTAGTCATCCATTCCTCTTTGGCCTATGGACAGAGTTTCAATTATCCCGAGGAAAGGTTCACAAGCATCAATTGATCAGAATCAAAAGACTCCAAAAATCCATCAACATGGAGTTTCTTCATGTTTACTTTCCAATATAATTGAAATAGCGATGTCACTTCATAAGTGATCTTCCAATCATTTGTCTTATGACATTTTAGCAATAATGTTTATGGATGTCATTTCTCCAACTAGAATTGTAAAAGTTCATCCATCCTTTATGGAATACGGTAATTATTTGAACAACTATTGTTCTCGTAATACCAGAACAAACTAACAATTTTTAAAACAAATCTTGAAGTCTAGGTTTGACGACAACGAAAACACAACAACACTTTATTTGTTTTCGATGAACATCATCACTTATTCTTTTGCCAGTTACTTAGGTCGTTGCAGTTCATGAATTGTGTTGTTCTGTATGACACTTCACACCAACCAATTCGGTATCCAATACCTAAGAACCACATTGCTTAACAAGAAATGAATACAACCATAACATGTATATCTTCTATATACCTATGTTGGACATCTCCAACCATTTCTTTTCTACCAAAAATTTTATAGATTCCCTTTCAACAATTCCTTTTCTTTTAAAAGAATATATCAACATCAATAGTGGTGTCATTCACATGACACATAGTACAAAGTATATATAGTCAAATACTAATACCTTTGGACGTGCACTTTGAAGTGGATCACCATCATCAAATGTTTGGTGTTCTTTCAAAAATCCATTCTTTAGTAATCTATTAGTGTAGTAAACATTTTACTTACATCTTCTATATATCCTTATCATGAGAACTTTCAAGATCAAGCTACTATAGCCTATAAGGAAGAATCGCGAGTATAATGTTAGTTTCCAAAACCTTTTTGGGAGATCCGGATGTCTAGCATCTCCATCCTAGACAAATTCTCATACAATATGAGAACATGTATTTTGCTAAATTGTACTCTATCATAATGCAACCAAAAACATTGTTTCAAATATCACAATATCTTCCACACATTATGGTTTCTGAAACAATTTTTCAGCTCCTATATAATCTTGATATTAAAACAACTTTTGAATATCAATAATCATGGAGGAAAACATGATACTTTAGATACTAACATTGGAATTCTTACTCTTGATTTAATACTACTGATTAAACTTCATGGAGTAAATAGAGTTTGCTGAAAGTTTGCAATAGGACTTCTAAACTTTAAATTGACATTCAAAACAATACGATACCAGTTCGTAAAGTAAATATCCAGAATTCTATAGTTCTATTATCTCAATTAAAACTAAGCATAAGGTAGTGAACAGATGCCAATGACTACAACAAATTATGCAAATTCACTTCGATTTAGCTTATGACAAATTGAGTTCGACTAATCCAAATTAGAAATGAAGTCCCACTCAAAAACGACATCCCTCGTGCCTTTTTGGTGATTACATGAACCAAATCCACTACACCAAGTCTGATCATCACGTGAGTCGGTGTAGCTTCAAAGGCGAGCATAAATATGGGCATCACATCAACTATATGACTCATGCTTGACCTTTCGGTCCGTGTTCCGAGGCCATGTTTGTACATGCTAGGCTCGCCAAGTAAGAACCTTAGTACTCGCGTGTGTAAAACTATTTACACCCGTTGTATGAAAGCGTAGAGTCGAGTACACCCGATCATCACGTGATGTCTCAAAACACGATCCATAGAACGGTGTATACTTAAGGAAGAACACATTTTATCTTGATATTTAAATGAGGGATCATCTTATAATGCTACTAAAATGCCAAACTAGCAATATAAGATGCAAACATCATATGTGTAAAGTGGAATGATATGGTCCATGCATTTGATCTCCATCATGTGGATCGTGGTATGATCTCTATCATTCCTTTGTGTGTAAGGCCAAGGTCTATGGAACTTACACGTTAGGTGTGTTGTAAGGGTATCTACCATACATAAACTTACAACATTACCTTATCATGACACTAGCCCAGCAACAATCTAAACTAGACGCCTCTAATTTATCCATTGCAAGTTTTACGTGGCTTAGGGCTTTCGAAGATAGAACCAGTCTTACCTACGAACATGGAACCACAACGATGATAACTAAGTTAGTACCAACTCGTTTTAAATCAGATATTGACTATAGTAGGAGAGACAGACACCCGTTAGACACTTATGCAAAACTAGTTGCATGTCAATCATGGAACCGGTCTCATGTGCGAGGACATGTAAAGTTAGTCCAGGCTGCTTCATCCCACTATGCCACCAATATCCAAAATACATAGAAGATGCAATAACATGATCATCATCGCCCACATATAAACATATGTGTACTACCTGTGCAAAGCACCTACGCATAGATCAGGCTCTGATACCACTGTTGGGTTCGCAGCATAGAAAACAAAAAATTCCTACGATGGGAACTATACACCAAGATCTATCTACTAGATACAAGCAACGGGTGGATGTACATCCATACAGAACTTACCCTTGAAGACAACAAAGCTTTGTTAATGAGATGTAACTCATGGATGATGTAGTCGTACACTTGCCGATCTCAAGATCATGATGAAGTCCTTCAGATCCATTAGTTCCAGCATCATCAGGTCCAGCACCATCAAGACCAGCACCGCAAAGTAGCGGTGCATCCGTGATCGCACACACGTTCGGTCCACCGAACAACCTCCGCCTCCTCGCTCCAGTGATGCAGCGGAAGCAGCAACTCCTTTCACGATAAAGCCATCGGGAACATGTATCTCGATGATCCGAGACCATGGGGAATAACTAGAGGGAGAAGAGAACCTTCACAAGGAGGTGGGGGCAAGAGGATAGGAGCCATTGGGATCCTTTTATAGGGGAGGGGCGCAGCCCTAAGGCCATGGCTGGCCGGCCATGGTGGGTGCCCCCACCTCTCCCTCATTCATGTGGGTGGAGCTTCCACTAAGCCCACTCACATCAATTTCAACTCCACTCACTTTGCATTTAATGTCCACCAAATTAAATGCATTTTATCTTTAAATAAAACACTTTTATTTATTTTATTCAGAATTTTGTTAATTACTTTAATTAACAGACATTCACATAAAACTCCCTGCAACATTTCAATATCACAAGCAGAACCAGTTTCAGCAATTTCACCCGAAACAATTTCGATTTCCATCAAAATGATTCTAGTGCTTTCTTAATCTTTATCTGAAACATATTTGCTCCTAAATGGTGTCGGTATCCCTTAAGTGTGTCACCCTACGGTTCGCGAATAATGAAGACATGATCGAGACCCCTCTCGGATCAATAATCAGTAGCGGGACCTGGAGATCCGTACTGACTCCCACATATTCAATGATGACTCTTGTGATCGTGTGAACCTTTAACATCATAACTAAATCCCTTTGTCTCGCGATATATTACATGTCCGAGATTCGATCATCGGCATCTAAATACCTAGTTAGATATCGTTATCGACATGCACTCTTTTCTTGTTCCCGTGATATAACATTCTAGTAATCACATCACTTGCTTGCAGGCTATCTTAATGTGATATCACCGAGAGGGCCCAGAGTATATCTATCCATCATCAGGATTGACAAATTCCACACTTGATCCATGAGCCTCAACATAACAGCTTCGGAGTATCTGAACCCACCTTTATAGTCACCCTTTTACGGTGTGGCGTTTGATGTTATCAAGTTACTCTTCCGATGTTAGCAATTAACATGATATCATGGTCTAAGGACTAAGATTACTTCGTATGATGTTATAGCAATATAAACATAATGAATTTGATCGTAATGCTATACTTCAGATGAATGTTCATCACATCATTCCACCAATGTTGTGACCTCGTTATTAACAACATACAATGTCCATGATCAGGAAACCTTGATCATCTTGTTAATCAACGAGCTAGTTTATATGAGATGCATTACTAGGAACTTTGTATTTTGTTTATTAAACACACATGTATTAACGTTTCCAATTAATACAATTATAGCATGCAAAATAAACATTTATCACAAACATGGAATAAGATAATAACCACTTTATTATTTCCTCTCGGGCATATTCCCTTCAGTTTCCCCCTGCGATGTGGATCGCTTCGATGTAGTCCTGCAACCATGTTTTTGGCCTGGAGGTGCCGTTGTAGGGCTTGATGGTCTTGTCTATTCGTAGGCCCTTGGGTAGGTTGTGGCCCATATGACTGGTCCAAAACAACGTGTCCTAAGGTATGGGAGCTCTTGAGCTTCTTGGATCTTGTCTAGACATGATCGTGCGTCATATGGCTCTAGCTGTTTCCCTTTTCTATCATGGGGAGGGGAGTTATGGCGCGTTTTGTGAGACCCACCATGTCCTCCGCCATGATGGCTGCTAGGTGGTGATGGCGGCGGTGGAGGCGGTGGGTTAGATCTCTTGTTGTGCCCCTCCTACGACTCCTCACGCCTGTCGCGGTTGCTTGTCAGATGTGGCGGTTCCTTGTGGGACCTGCTTCTATGTCTGTCATGGCCGCTACGCTCTCCGGCATGCCGAGGTTGTTCGCCCTGATCGTGTATAACGATACCGGGATGGGACCTCCTTGGAGGTGGCATCCTTGTGTGGTGGCACGGCTCTGGTTCCTCGTGATGTCGAGATGGTGGTGGAGGTGGCGAATGACGGGGACGAGCCTTTTCTCCATGGTCGGAGGATATAGGGATAACGTCAGTCCTATTGCGTGCCTCTCTCCGTCTTTGCTCTGTAGAGCCTGTGTGTGATCCTTCGTCACGGGGAGATTTTGGCCTTCTGTAGCTGTTCAAGGTTGACTGGCAAAGCTCTGGGTTGGACTCAAGCCTCTGCGAGGCGACCTTTTCCTGTTGCTTGCATGCCTTAGTGACAAGGTTGTACACCTAAGCAACTGCTTTTGGCGACTTGTCCTACTCCAGGAGGGTCTTGGCGACAACGATGTTGAGACCGGGAGTTGGCATGATGTAACATCCCAAGAACTTAAATCAATATTATCAAATCCTAATCACCCAATTTAGGGTTAACAAAAAAAATATTAAAGAAAAGACATATGAATGCATGTGTGTTCGCATTAGTGTAGAATTGAGTGTATATGCAATGCTTGTTTGTTCTAAATGTTATGAAATGGATTAACGGTGAATGCCACATCATCTAGACCATTTACAAACAAAATCCAAAGAAAAAGAAATCAAAAATTATTAAATAAACCAAATGGTCATTTTGACCATTTTAAACCACTAGGCCACTTTAGGCGTTCCTAGAAGATAATTCTTAACAGAAACATCTCTATTTCTTTCCACCCCTTGCTAGACCAAGTAAAAGTGTATCAAGGCCCACTTTACAAACTTACAAAAGCATCTAGCAATCAATTTAAAGGACATTTCAAAAACCCATCAAATGAGTTCACCTTGACTTATCCAAGCAAACCTAGTCTCTCAAGCTTAATCTAAGATCACTCAAAAAATTTGAATCAAAAATTCAAAAATAAATTTCATGCGGCCTTTTCATCAAACACTTGGCATGCACAGAATAATCCTTAAACTAGCTTCACTATTTGGGATAGTGATCCTCGACCAAATGGTTCCCTAGTTACTCCCTTGTTCCCTCTAAGCCTAACCCATCCCCAGACCAGCTTCCCCCTTCGCCGCTGGCATAGTGAAGCGCCGCTGAAAAGTGGTCATCGCCGGCCGACCACGGCCAGCTCGCACCAGACAACACCGTGCCCAACCAGCATGTCCACTGGCGTTGCCGCAGCCTACCGCCACCTCCTGTCCACCCCACGGTCGAAGACACGCCCTGGACCACGTTGGCTCGTGGTTGATATCGAGCTCATTGGGAACCCCAAGAGGAAGGTATGATGAGCACAGTAGTAAGTTTCCCTCAGTTATGAAACCAAGGTTATCGAACCAGTAGGAGCAAGGAAACACCTCCAAGGTGTTTCTAGCTGAGCTTTGGTAGGATGCACTACCGGTGCTAGCAGCAACGTGGAATCCTGCACAACACAACCATAGAACTTTGCCCCCAACTTGCGATGAGGTTGTCAATCTCACCGGTTTTGCTGAAAAGAAAGGATTAAACGTATCGAGTGGAAGAAAGTAAAAGCTTGCAGAAAGTAAACAGAAAACAATAAACAGTTGTAGATTGATGGTAAAAGAAAGGACCGGGGTCCATAGTTCACTAGTGGTGGTTCTCCTTAAGATAGATAACATGTTGTGTGAACAAATGAAGCGGGGCAATTGACAAACATCGAGAAAGCATACAAGCATATACTAATCATCTTGACTCCTTTGATATTTGATTGGGCATTACAACATTATACATAGACCGACATCCAACTGCATCTATGACTAATAATCCACCTTCAGGTTATCATCCGAACCCCCTCTAGTATTAAGTTGCAAGCAACAGATAATTGCATTACACATTGCGTGTAAAGTAACCAATATGATTGTTCTATGAACAAAGGATTGTTGTTTTCTCCCTAGTAGCAACAACACATCTAGTACCTTAGAGATTTCTGTCACTTCCCCAGATTACTAGAGGCATGAACCCACTATCGAGCATAAATACTAACTCTTGGAGTTGCTAGCATCTACTTGGCCAAGATAGCTACTAACAACGGAAAGCATGCAAGATCACAAATAACAAAGACATGATAGAATCAATAATCAATCTGAAATAGCATCTCAATATCTATCGAATCCCCGCAAACACAACATGTATGATTACAAATAGATGATCTTGATCATGAACAGAGCTCACAAGATCTAAACATGATAGCACAAAGGAGAAGAACCAGCCATGGAGCTACTACATGGACCCGTAGTCCAAGGATGAAATACTCATGCATCACATCGGAGGCTTGCATGGTGATGAAGAAGGCCTCTAGGGTGAATTCCCCTCTCCGTCAAGGTGCCAGGAAGAGCTTCAGATCCCTCCCGATCTAGGGATGGAGATGACGGTGGGTACAGACTCTTTCATGGAATTTTGATCGGGTACTTAGGGTTTCTGTATCGGAGGCATCTTATAGTCAGAAGGGGAGGCCGAGGGGGTGCCTGGGGCGGCCAGACCACCCCCTGGCGCGGGCCAAGCTAGGCCGCACGGCCAAGTGGTGTGGCGGCCCCTGGCCCCTGTCCGTCTCGTATTCTGGCTCCGTGTCCTCCTCGGTGAAAAATTGACTATGGCTTTTGTCCCGTCCAATTCCGAGAATATTCATTTTCTGACTTCCTGGAACCAAAAATAGCAGAAAACAAGCAACTGGGACTATGGCATCGTGTTAATAGGTTAATCCGAGAAAGTGTATGAAAAGTACTCCAAAGTTGGAACAAAACATAAGAAAGTAGATAAAACCAAGCATGGAACATCAAAAATTATGGATACGTTAGCAACGTATCAACATCCCCAAGATTAACTCATGCTCGTCCTCGAGTAGGTAAGCGATAAAAAGAAATAATAACTTTTGAGGTGACATGCACCATCATAAACTTGATCAAAGTATTTGTAAAACATTGAAAGCTGGGATCATAGTACTTCAACATAGCATGAAAGATAAAGTTCTAGCAATAAGACATAGCAACTATGTTGCATCATGAAAAGGTACAAACAAAAGATTCATGAATAACAATGCTTTGCAAGACGTTTGTTTGTTTCACATAAAGAAAACATAGCATAGTGGCATTCAGCTTGTCCCTCATAGAGTAGCAAATATAAATGCATAGGACACCTTCAAAGTTCATAAGAGTGACTAGATACAAGTAGTTTAAGAACAAGCAATATCAAGTGATGCATCAATCAACAAGTCTTGGGACAATGCACATAGAACTAAGAATGGCCACTATGCTCTCAAAGTAGGTGCATAAAGGTAGAAGGTGGAGACTCAACATAAAAGTAAAAGAAAGGCCTTAATAGAAGGAAGTAGAGATTCAAGTTTCATAAAGAGCTTCCAAAAATTATGGTACTTGTTAGCTTTAAGCTCTCATTGCCCCTATCATAAGCATCTTTAAGGTGATTAAGGTTAAAGTGACACAACTAAGAGGATATGCTTGACAAGTTATAAGCCGAAATATCATGCCCCTTACTTACGAAGACCAAACCTCATGCTACTCAACTTTAGTCACAAGTAAGATCTTGTCATTGTAAGTACATATGTATCATAAAGAACCGCCAACGGGGTACCCCTTGCACATGATACATGAGTTATCCCATAATCTAAATGACAAGGCAAGCAGACAATGAGCATCTCAGTGATCTTTTTATTTTCTATTTGCATAGGTTTTTATTGAGGATGCTTCATAGAGTGCTCATTATGGTGATGCTGCAAGTTTCCACCATGATTAGGCATGTCTTAGGCTAGTGGCCTAGGCGTTTCTCTAACACACATACAAACTCCATGATCTTATGAGTTCCACTTTTATTTCACACCGCCGGGATCCATAAGCAAAAGAACATGATATCAACGGGGTACAAAGTACAAGTGCAATGTTGAAAGCGTTCCCCATGATACATGGTTCTGCTAATTCCAACTTATAAAGCGCAAGCATATACGCAACAAATATGGACACAATGGTTCAAGTTTATTAATTGCAAGAAAGTAAAGTGTGCCATCAAGTTCGTGAGAGCTTTAATAACTAATTTTCACATAACAAGTTTAATTCGGAAGGTAGATAAAAACATGAATATACTTGCAATAGCAATTGCTAATAGGTAGGTATGGTGGACTCTTTGGAATAACTTGGTTTAAGGAGTTGGATGCATGAGTGGAACTCACACTTAGTTACAGAGGCTAGCAAAAGACTGGGAGCGACAAACTAAGAGAGCAATAATGGCCATAATCATGTAGAGCGACAAAACATCATTGATTAAAGCATAAAGTGATATTACAAGTCAAAAACTAAAAGATCATCAAGGCTATGGTGACATTGGATAGTCATAACATGGTGTGAGCATGGGCCAAGTCAACCCAAATAAAGCATCAAAGGTGATTACCACAATACTATGCTTTAATATGCTAAAACAACGCATGATCCTTCCAAGGCACATTAAGCAATCTCAATTGTTTATAACAAGTCATGCAACAGCAATAATAACTAAGGATAAAGCCAAAACAATATCAAGCATGGCATGATGAAGCATAGGCCACAGTCAAAAACAAGCTCTCTTTACCACTTAAGCATGAACTTTCCTACTCTTTTCCAATCAAAACCAAACTATTTGAAAACTAATGTATGAAAGAGGGGGTCCAACCAATTTATTCGGCAAACTAAGAAAACCAAGCAAATGAAAAACCAAAACGAAAACTGTCAACGCCCGGATTTTTAATCCCAGATGCATGTTACGTCATACATCGCAATCCTAGGATTACCATTTTTGCGAGACATAACAGATTGGATATCACAGTACATCATCCATTACAAACCAAATATGAGGTCATACACGAATAAAGGATCTCATGATCCAGTCTTAATACAACAAGCAGCGGAATAAATAATAAGCGTAGCGGTGGGGTCCATCTTCAGGGGCATAGGCAATGCTGACGATGGAAGATAGTCCTAGTTATCATAGTCGTCCTGCTATCCGTCATCTTGGTAATCTCCTTCATAGTCTGGCCATAGGAATAGCCAGGGACAAAAGCCATGAGTACTCTTTAAGTACTCACAACTATCACTAACAAGTAAGGTAGTGCTAGTGGGAAGAGCTAACTCTATGTTTATTTGTAAAGTTAAGTTTGAAACCTAAGCTGAGTTCAGAAACAAAGAAAGATAAAATAAAGGTTCTAGAATCACTTAAGTTGGGAAGCTAGTGTCATAATCACAACCATGTTATGGTCAAGTCAAGATTCATCAGTCATTTCATAAGTCATTTCGAAAACATCTGACACCGAAACAATATGGCCACTCCAACTGTCCATAACCGCGGACGCGGCTATTCGAATAGTTTG
Organism: Avena eriantha; assembly: GCA_910589775.1. Classification (NCBI taxonomy): domain Eukaryota; kingdom Viridiplantae; phylum Streptophyta; class Magnoliopsida; order Poales; family Poaceae; genus Avena; species Avena eriantha. The sequence continues at coordinate 201,343,128 of OU342744.1, read as the reverse complement.
ACACTCTATAGAGGTGGTACATTTTCACCACAAGATTTGATACATCTGTCAGGGATAACCCTGAATCATCATACTTAGTATGCAGATAATCAAACATAACCTTTCCTTTACACACCCTAGTATAAGCACCTCTCCTATGAGTATGGCCTCCCAACCATGACCATCTGTCATCCTGGGCACTACATAGGTGAACAACATTAAGAGGTAGCCTCAGCTCAAACCTCTCCCGCGAGGGAACTAATACTAATGCATATAAATTTCCGGGTAAGCCTTACCCAATTCAGGTATTGTGGTTGTACGGTAAAATTGGAATGGTATCGCATCAGAATCCAACCATCGGTTTTTGTAAAAGGGATAAGGCTCATGCCTGAACATTTTCATCATCAAAAACCATTGGTGTTTCTCAACACATGTCAAAACAGCTCAATAGAAGGACTCATCATTCCAAGGTTTTCACAATTCATTTTCACCAACTGTTCCCATCTAAAGTGACTCAAGTTTTGATCTAGCTCTAAGATACTAAGTTAAGAGTGTTCACTAAGGTGGGATGCTAAGATCAATCTCATGCCATAGAATGACATCTAAGGTTATCTAGATAGGTCAAGTTTTATACTTTTTATGATACCTTCAACAAGGGACTTTGGTAAAGTAAAGAAAAGTAAAGCTTGGAATTAACACTTGGGGTAGGTAATAGTCAAAGTGGTATAACCAAAGCATGCCTAATGTCTTTGCTTAGGTTATCTAGCTTGCAAGGGTTATCTTGCATTGTTAATGAGGGCTTTCTAGTATAATACTTGCAAGTGTTAGCTTGCCTTGGTTGGTGCAGTGGTTGAAATTCTCTTCCTCCTCCTCTTGGTAGAACTCCTCCTCCTCATAGACTTGGTCGGTACTATCGTCTATAAATATATACGGAGTACATCACCAAACAATGCTTAACTAGGCTACTTAGCATACTAAGGAACACATTTGATGATCTATTATCATCACAAGCATCACAAGGTTTAATTAACTAGCTTCATTCTTTTTATTTGAGAAAAGTAATTTCTACTCATTGAAATGAACTAAGATTTAATATTCTACAATTAAAATATGGGATCATATAGACACATGTCATCACCACATATTCTAACATATGGGAATGTGATTTAAATGTTGGATCACATTTTATTAAGTTTAAGTTTAATATTTAATGATTTAAAGTGACTAGAAATGCCTATATAGCATTATTTTGGTACTAGTCCAAAGTCACTACATGTAAACCTTAATATTATTAGATATTCAGATAGGTATGGTTAAATGTGATTTTTGAGAGTTGGAATCAACTCAAAAGCTATTATGGTTGAATTTAGAAAAATGTTTGAATGGTGGACGGAATCGACGGCAGCGTCTCCTCCTCTAAAGCGGGCACCTCCGGTGCAATTCGGCGAACTATGGCTCGAGCGGCTCCGGCGAGAGGTGGGCAAGGATCAATGGTGAGAGGGGAGTTGAGTGGTGTGAAGAAATGGTGCTGGGGAGGGCTCCTTATATAGGATCGATGAGGGGACCGAGAGGGCAAAAGCGAGCTCATCAGTGACGATGATACAGGGTGCTATCAGCATGGGCGGTGTAGGCGGGTGGTGTCTTGCCTCCTGGCGGTGCTCTACGGCTTAATGGCGTGACTAGGGGCGGTGGCATTTGGTCGGGAGCGTCTCGCGCTCTGGGAGACAAAGGCGGTGCTCGACGCGGCGCTCGGCGACTGTGGGTCGCGCAGCGGCACATGGCCGTGTCTGGCGGGGTGCTGGGGTCGAGGCGGAGCGGCGTGCGCGGTATGGCGTCAAGGCGCGGTCTGCTGCGTGTTGGCGGCTATCGCGCTCTGGCGAGCTCGTCGAGAGAAAGGGCGGCGAGGCTGGGGAGTGGTCCAGGGGCTGTGGGTGATCGAGGGGTGGACAGTGGGTGGCGGTAGGGTTAGGCGGAGCTAGTGGTGGTGCTGGAACAGCGTGGCGCTGTCTGTGGAGCTTTGCCCATGTTCGGCCAGTGGTGACCAAAATGTGGTGGTGCTCCACTACTGTTGTGGCTAAGGGGTAGGCCGGTGAGGGTCTGGTTGGACTCATGGGGGACAAGGATGATTAATGCAACTCAATTTGCTCGACAAGATTTGATCAAAAACATTAATAGTTAGGCTAATTTGATTATGTCTGCAACCTGTTCGATCAAATGGCCGCAAGAGAAAAACGTTTTAATTTTGGGCTGATTTTTGGTGGAGTGTTGTATCTTATGCTTCAGCTTCTAGGTGTGCTTGGGTTTTAAAAGTGGAGTTCATTTGAGTGGTTTTTGAATAAGTGTGATCTATACATATGAACTACATTCAAATTTCAATTATCATTTAAATTTAGTGTTTGGAAGTTTTTGAGGTGAAACAAAGTGGGCCTTGGTACATCACTACTTGTACTAGCAAGGGGTGCAAAGATCCACACTTGTTTCTGTTAAGATTTGAGTTCTAGGAATAGTCAAAGTAGGCATGGTAGTTAAAATGGCACAAATGACCATTTCCTTCTTTTATTCATTTTGATTTGTTTTTCTTTGGGATTTGTTTGGGAATGATCTAGATGATGTTTAAATCACCTAAGAATCAATGTATCACTTAAATATGGCAATTCAAAACAACTCCTAATTTAAATGCACCCACATATGAATGCTTAATGATTTTAAAAATGGAAATGTTTTTGTTAACCCTAATTTTTGATGATTTGGATCTTAATAACCTTGGATTAGAGTTTTGGGATGTTACAAACCTTCCGCCCTTAAACAAAATCTCGTCCCGAGATTTACAAAAGAAAACTAGGAACTAAAGAGATCTGGGAACTCTGTCCTAATGTAATCTTATCGCTCCCAAGTGGCTTCCTCTTTGGTATGGTTGCTCCATTGAATCTTGAGAAATTTCATACTCCTGGTCCTTGTGGTTCTGTAGGCTTCCTCCAAGATATGGATGGGCACTTCACGATATGTCAGGTCCTTGTTGATCTCAATAGCTCGGTGATCGATGTTCTTGAAGACTTCGGTCTTTTCCGGCACTTCCAGGCATTTGCGAAGTAACGAGATATGGAACACATTGTGGATGGCTGACATCTCTTCTAGTAGTTCCAGTTGATACGATACTTCTCCTCGACGGTTCAGAATCTTGAAGGGCCCGATATATCTGGGGGCTAACTTTCCTTTCAGACTAAAGCGCTGCATTCCCTTCAATGGCGAAACCTTGAGATATACAAAATCTCCGACATTGAAAGTCAGGTCTCTCCTTCTCTTGTCAGCATAACTCTTCTGTCTGGACTAGGCGGTCTTGATGTGCTCACGGACTTTGTGAACCTTCTCTTCGGCTTCTCGGAGAATGTCGGGTCCAAAGATCTGACTATCTCCTACTTGCGACCAATTCAAAGGGGTGTTACACTTTCTTCCGTACAGGAACTCAAATGGTGCCATTTGCAAACTAGCTTGATAACTGTTGTTATATGATAATTCTGCGAAAGGCAGGCAGTCTTCCCATTTTGATCCATACTCTAACACACAAGCTCTCAACATATCTTCTAGGATTTGGTTGACTCTCTTAGTCTGTCCATCAGTTTGCAGGTCATAAGCGGTGCTGAAATTCAACTTGGTTCCTAATCCTTCTTGGACTTTCTGCCAAAATCTCGAGGTAAATTGGGTTCCTCGATCTGATACTATGGTCTTGGGGGTTCCATGCAAACTAACAATTCTAGCAATGTACAACTCTGCTAGCTTCGAACTCTAGTAAGTTGTCTTGACAGGTATAAAGTGAGCTACCTTGGATAGTCTATCAATGATGACCCAGATTGAGTCATATCCCCTACTAGAAGTAGGCAAACCAGTGATAAAGTCCATTCCGATGGAATCCCATTTCCATTCTGGAATCTGCAATGGTTGCAACAGTCTTGCGGGTCTCTGATGCTCTGCTTTGACTCTTTGACAGATGTCACACTTGGAGATGTAGCTCCCGATTTCTCTCTTCATCTTGTGCCACCAAAATTGCTCTTTCAAATCTTGATACATCTTTGTTCCTCCGGGGTGGATAGAATAAAGAGTATCATGAGCTTCCTGCATGATAACTTGCTTCAGATCCGAATCTGCTGGCACACAGATACGTCCTTTGTACCACAGAACTCCTTCTTCGTCTTTGGTGAATCCGGGTACTTTCCTGTACCAATACGACGTTTGATTCCGTTGATACTTTCATTTCCCTTCTGGGCTTCCTTGATTTGGCTAATCAAAGTGGGTTGAAGTTCAATGCTAGCTAAAAATCCTTTGCTAACTATCTCAGTCCTAAACTGCTCCAACTCTTCATACAAACTTGGCTACTTCTCCTTGTTCATGGTGTTTAGCCTACAAGGCAATCGGCTAAGAGCATCTGCTACCACATTGGCTTTGCCGGGGTGATAGTGAATGTCAAGGTCATAATCCTTGATTAACTCTATCCATCTCCTTTGCCTCATATTCAACTCCTTCTGAGTGAAAATATACTTCAAGCTCTTGTGATCTGAGTAAATCTCACAGCGATTACCCATAAGATAATGACGCCATGTCTTTAATGCCAATACTACGGCTGCTAATTCAAGACCATGGGTCGGATAGTTCTGCTCATGCTGCTTCAGTTGTCGAGACAGATATGCGATAACTTTGCCTTCTTGCATCAATACACATCCGAGACCAATCTTGGATGCATCACAATACACATCAAACGGCTTCTTGATATCTGGCATGATCAATATTGGGGCAGAAATCAATCTCTTCTTCAATTCTTGGAAACTGGCTTCACATTTGTCGGTCCATTCAAACTTCTTGTCCTTCTTCAACAATTGGGTCATGGGTCTGGAGGCTCGAGAATCCTTCTACGAACTTGCGGTAATATCCCGCTAATCCAAGAAATGCACGGACTTGGGTTTAAGTGGTTGGGGCTTCCCATGCTTCGACATCTCTGATCTTGGTGGGATCAACAGAGACTCCTCCGGCAGACACAATATGTCCTAGGAATCCTACTTCTTTCAGCCAAAACTCACACTTGCTAAACTCGGCATATAACCGATGCTCTCTCAGGGTTTCTAGGATGATTCTTAGATGTTTCTCATGCTCTTCTTCTGACTTGGAGTAGATAAGGATATTGTCGATAAACACAATGACAAACTTATCTAGGAAATTCATAAAAATCTTATTCATGAGATTCATGAAATAAGCAGGGGCATTGGTTAATCCAAAATACATGACCATATACTCGTATAAACCATAATGAGTAGTAAAGGCAGTCTTCGGAATATCCGTTGCGTGAATCTTAAGTTGGTGATAACCAGTCCTAAGATCAATCTTTGAGAATACCTGGGCACCAGTCAACTGATCAAATAGATCCTCTATCTTTCGCAAGGGGTACTTGTTTTTGATGGTGACATCATTCAGCTTTCTGTAATCGGTGCACAAACGGTTGCCTCCATCCTTCTTGTCGACGAATAACACTGCTGATCTCCATGGCGATGCGCTTGGTTGAATCAAGCCTATTGCTAACATAGCATCCAACTGCTTTTTCAACTCTACTAACTCTGAGGGGTTCATGCTATAGGGTCTCTGGGCTATGGGTCCGGTTCCGGGGATTAGTTCGATAATGAACTCAATATCCCTATCCGGGGGCATACCTGGCAATTCATCTGGGAATACATCGGGGTATTCACAAACTACTCTTACTTGGTCTATGGTGGGTAAGGCTAGACTCTTGTTGCACTTGAATTGATGGGGTAAGGTTTCAGATATATGCTCTACTGTTACTCCCGAGCTACTGGTCATGGTGATGGCTTTCTTAGCACAGTCTATCAGTCCTTTATGCCTTGACATCCAGTTCATACCTAGTACTACTTCCAATCCTTTGGTTCCGAGTACGATTAGGTTGGCATAAAAATCTATCCCATGTATTCTGATAGGCAGAGTTTTGCAAATTTTTCTAGCTTTTGTAGTTGAACCGGGGATTTGAACTATCATGACATGCTTCAAGTTGGTCGGGTGGATCTTACTAGTGCATGCAAATTCTTCAGTGACAAATGAATGCGATGCTCCAGAATCAAACAATACCCTTGCTAAAACTGAGTTGACAGAAAAATACCCAGCACTACATCTGGCACTTCTTGGGCTTCCTCGGTGTTCATGTGGAAGAGACGGCTGTTGCGGTTGTGAGGGTTCCCTGGGGCAAACCTCCTTCCTGGTTGAACACGACGCTGATGTTGAGCTAGGGCATTCACATTGGCAGTGGCGGCAGTCTTCTTGGGACACTCATTGGAATAGTGGCCCTTCACTCCACACTCGAAACAGGTTATCTGGGACTTGTCTTTTGCTGCGACAGGCACAGCATTGCTTCCAGTTCTGGGTGCAGTGTTGCTGTTGTTGTCGTTGTTGCTCTTGGGAGGTGCACGGTTGAAATTGTTGGTGTTGCCGGGGTTGTTGTTTCCTCCGGACTTTGCATTGCCTCCTCTACGGTTGGGGTAGCTTGGGCGAGACATTGGGGGTCGGTTGTTTCTCGGTGCATATCCTAGTGAGGGGTTGGGACAGTACTTCTGGTGACTGCTGGATCTAGCTTGGTGCATCATACGACGTTTGCGATTGTCGTTTGCCTGGTTAATCTTCCCTTCCATTTGAATGGCAGAGTCGACTAGCTCTTCGAGATCCTCGAAGCGGATGTTGACGAGGATAGTCTGCATCTCATCATGCAGTCTGTTCAGGAATCTCTCCTTCTTCTTTGCCTCCGTGTTGATCTCATCAGGTGCATACCTGGCAAGCGACAGGAATCTGTCACGGTACTCCACCACAGTCATTCTGCCTTGCTTCAACTCTCTGAATTCATCCCTCATTCTGGTGACTAGGCCCTATGGCACGTGGGTGTGGCTGAACTTGATTTTGAAGGCTTCCCATGTCATCACTTGACCATGGTTCATCAGGCGGATGCTATTCCACCAGGCTCTTGCATCTCCCGCCAAGTAGTGGGTGGCAAAGAGAACTTTCTCATTGTCATCAACTCTGGCTACCTCCAAATTGTTCTCCATCGTCTGCAACCAGTCATCAGCATCTAATGGGTTTTCTGAAGTTCTAAAGATTGGGGGATTGGTGTTCTGGAAGTTCTTTAGCTTGGATCCTTGATGATCCTGATTTCCATGCCCTTGGTTGTTTTGGGCCATCTGAGCTATCTGCTGCAGTGTTGCTAAGTTGGCCTGGCGCTCTGCCCTGCTTGCTTCACGGTCTGCAACTAACATCTGCATAATCTGCAGCATTGGGTCTTGCGATGAGCTGCTCCCTCCAGGGTTTCCACGAGTCATTTGAAGATTGAGATAGATAAAGGGGTAAGAGGGAAAGTTCTAAGGTTCATGGTTTTGGTTTCAAAGCTAAAACTTTGAGTTTCACTCAGGTTTTGCAACTAACTCCATTTCATTCCTTCAAACAAAGCACACGATACAAACACACACACACCACAACAAGGAAAACAGATGGTTTTAAGAACCATTCTGCAAGCTACGATAAAGTGGGACCAATACATCTCATACTACGACAGTGCTCTAGTGCATCTACTCATCGTCGATGAAGTCGGAGTCCTCATCGTCAGTGTAGAAGTCCACGGCATCCTCCTCCAGAAGTCATCATCATTGCTGAGGTAAGAATCCATATCTCCCTGAATGTCTTCACCCTCCTCTTCTTCCTCCTTTGTTGCAAGCTGATCTTCTTGCTCCTTGATGGTCTTCTCGAGGTCGGCCACCTTCTTGCGAAGACGAGCGATGGTGCGATCCTTCTTTTCGTGCTGGAGGCGAAGAGACTGACGGTCATTGACAAGCAGTGAGAAAGTCTGGGCCTTCTGGGCGGCAATGGCATGGTTGCGGTTGGCAAATTCTCTAGCATTGTCCAATTCCTTCTGGCGATCATACAGCAGGAAGTCAAGGTTCTCCACTTGACGCTTCAACTCCGGGTGACTTGGCATCTCCATTGGCATTCCCATGAAGTCACGCCTTGCATAGTGCGCAAAGCGGATTCCTTGGATTTGGTTGACACTGAGGGCACATAGACGTGCGAGAGCTTCATGAATTGCCCTGGCTAATCCATCTAGCCAGTTTTACTCCCTTACGGAGAACTGGATTCTCCCGGACGTTGGTGCTTCTATGCTTCCTAGAAGATCAGAGGTGACTAGCCACTGTAAATCTCCTTCTGGGGGTCCAGGAAGTTGAGCTCCAAGAAACTCCGGATGTGGGCGTCCCAATAACTCAGATAGTGAATCTAGATCCCTCTCGAAGATCAGCTAGCCTCCATTGCCCAACTGGTAGAACTTCCTGAACTGAGTCTCCATCTACAAGAATTTAGGATGAGGAAGTTAGTGAAGTGATCAAGTGTGTCAAATTTTATATAGTAATGTAAGACTTTGAGGCACATGAATTTTTGAGAAAGAATGCATTCCCAAGGGTAAGAGAGGAAATAGATTTTTCATAAATACTCACTTTGGTTTTGAAATTAAATTTTTGTTCGGACGTCCATTCTAACAAGGGTCTCCTATGGTCAGGATGGCTCTGATACCAACTTGTAAACACCCAGATTTTTAATCCCAGATGCCTGTTATGTCATACATCGCAATCCCAGGATTACCATTTTTGCGAGACATAACATATTGGATGTCATAGTACATCATCTATTACAAACCAAATATAAGGTCTTACACGAATAAATGATCTCATGATCCAGTCTTAATACAACAAGCAGCGGAATAAATAATAAGCGTAGCGGTGGGGTCCATTTCAGGGGCATAGGCAATGCTGACGATGGAAGATAGTCCTAGTTATCATAGCCGTCCTGCTGTCCGTCATCTTGGTAATCTCCTTCATAGTCTGGCCATAGGAATAGCCAGGGACAAAAGCCATGAGTACTCTTTAAGTACTCGCAACTATCACTAACAAGTAAGGTAGTGCTAGTGGGAAGAGCTAACTCTATCTTTATTTGTAAAGTTAAGTTTGAAACCTAAGCTGAGTTTTTTTAAAATATCTAAGCTGAGTTTAGAAACAAAGAAAGATAAAATAAAGGTTCTAGAATCACTTATGTTGGGAAGCTAGTGTCATAATCACAACCCTGTTGTGGTCAAGTCAAGATTCATCATTCATTTCATAGTCATTTGGAAAACATCTGACAACGAAACAGTATGGCCAATCCAACTGTCCATAACCGCGGACGCGGCTATTAGAATAGTTTGACACTGCAGAGGTGGTACACTTTCACCACAAGATTCGATACATCTGTCAGGGATAACCCTGAATCATCATACTTAGTATGCAGATAATTAAACATAACCTTTCCTTTACACACCCTAGTATAAGCACCTCTCCTATGAGTATGGCCTCCCAACCATGACCATCTGTCATCTTGGGCACTACATAGGTGGACAACATTAAGAGGTAGCCTCAGCTCAGACCTCTCCCGTGAGGGAACTAATACTAATGCATATAAATTTCTGGATAAGCCTTACCCAATTCAGTTATTGTGGTTGTACGATAAAATTGGAATGGTATCGCATCCGAATCCAACCATTAGTTTTTGTAAAAGGTCTAAGGCTCATGCCTCAACATTTACATCATCATAAACCATTGGTGTTTCTCAACACATGTCAAAACATCTCAATAGAAGGACTCATCATTCCAAGGTTTTCACAATTCATTTTCACCAAGTGTTCCCATCTAAAGTGACTCAAGTTTTGATCTAGCTCTAAGCTACCAAGTTAAGAGTGTTCACTAAGGTGGGATGCTAAGATCAATCTCATGTCATAGAATGACATCTAAGGTTATCTAGATAGGTCAAGTTTTATAATTTTTATGCTACCTTCAACAAGTAAGGGACTTTGGTAAAGTAAAGAAAAGTAAAGCTTGGGAATTAAACTTGGGGTAGGTAATAGTCAAAGTGGTATAACCAAAGCATGCCTAATGTCTTTGCTTAGGTTATCTAGCTTGCAAGGGTTAGCTTGCATTGTTAATGATGGCTTTCTAGTATAATACTTGCAAGTGTTAGCTTGCCTTGGTTGGTGTAGTGGTTGAAATTCTCTTCCTCCTCCTCTTGGTAGAACTCCTCCTCCTCGTAGACTTGGTCGGTACTATCATCTATAAATACATATGGAGTACACAATCACCAAACAATGCTTAACTAGGCTACTTAGCATACTAAGGCACACATTTGATGATCTATTATCATCACAAGCATCACAAGGTTTAATTAACTAGTTTCATTCTTTTTATTTGAAAAAAGTAATTTCTACTCATTGAAATTAACTAAGATTTAATACTGTCCAATTAAAATATGGGATCATATGGACACATGTCATCACCACATATTCTAACATATGGGAATGTGATTTAAATGTTGGATCACATTTTATTGAGTTTAAGTTTAATATTAAATGATTTAAAGTGACTAGAAATGCCTATATAGCATTATTTTGGTACTAGTCCAAAGTCACTGCATGTAAACCTTAATATTATTACATATTCAGATAGTTATGGTTAAATGTGATTTTTGAGAGTTGGAATCAACTCAAAAGCTATTATGGTTGAATTTAGAAAAATGTTTGAATGTGCAAAAGCTTCTGTCTTGTTATTTTTACTAGGAGAGATCTCTAATTCTAAATGAATTAAATCCAACGGGCTTGGATAGATCATTTCATAGGCTTTCCAACAAAATTGGAATCACTCAATTTGGTTTAGTAAATCTCCCTGAATTGATTTTTAAACTAAGAGACAAAATCTAGTTTTAATTAAAAAGGAAAATCTAAATTTGAATCTACGAGCTAAGGCGGGAACACTAATGGGCCAGCCCAGTGGCGCTCCGTGGCGCAGAGGGCAACTGACAAGGGGGTCCCGCCTGTCAGTGAGATTTAAAACCCGAAACGGGATCTAATGATCTAGGCCATACGATTAGAACCTAGATCAACGGTCCACAGTCGCCGTCGACGACGGACTCGTCGCCGGCGAGACCGAACCCTAAACGGACGGTGGGGGTCTACTGGGGACGTACCAGGGCTCCAGCTACTGTGGCGAGGCAGGCAAACGAACTGGACGGCTATGGCGGACTCAGGCGAGGTCACGGCAGGGGCTGCGGTAGACAGAATCGACGGTAGCATCTCCTCCTCTACAGCGGGCTCCTCCAGTGCAATTCCGGCGAACTATGGCTCGAGCGGCTCCGGCGAGAGGTGGGGAAGGATCAGTGGTGAGAGGGGAGTTGAGTGGTGTGAAGAAATGGTGCTGGGGAGGGCTCCTTATATAGGCTCGATGAGGGGACCGAGAGGGCGACGGCGAGCTCGTCGGTGACGACGATACAGGGTGCTATCGGCATGGGCGGCGTAGGCGGACAGTGGCTTGCCTCCTGGCGGTGCTCTATGGCTTAATGGCGCGACTAGGAGCGATGGCATTTTGTCGGGAGCGTCTCGCACTCTGGGAGACAGAGGCGGTGCTCGACGCGGCACTCGGCGACTGTGGGTCGCACGGCGCCGCACGGCCGTATCTGGCGGGGTGCTGGGGTCGAGGCGGAGCGGCGTGCACGGTATGGCGTCAAGGCGCGGTCTGCTGCGTCCTGGCGGCTATCGCGCTCTGGCGAGCTCTGGCGAGCTCGCATAGAGAAAGAGCGGCGAGGCTGGGGAGTGGTCCAGGGGCTGTGGGTGATCGAGGGTGGACAGTGGGCGGTGGTTGGGATAGGCGGATCTAGTGGTGGTGCTGGAACGGCGCGGTGATGTCTGTGGAGCTTTTCCCACGTTCGGCCGGCGGTGACCAAAATGTGGCGGCACTCCACTACTGCTGTGGCTAAGGGGTAGGCCGGTGAGGGTCTGGTTGGACTCAGGGGGACAAGGATGATTAATGCAACTCAATTTGCTCGACAAGATTTGATCAAAAATAGTAATAGTTAGGATAATTAGATTCTGTCTGCAACCTGTTCGATCAAATGGCCGCAAGAGAAAAATGTTTGAATTTTGGGCTGATTTTTGGTGGAGTGTTGTATCTTATGCTTCAGCTTCTAGGTGTGCTTGGGTTTTAAAAGTGGAGTTCATTTGAGTGGTTTTTGAATAAGTGTGATCTATACATATGAACTACATTCAAATTTCAATTGTCATTTAAATTTAGTGTTTGAAAGTTTTTGAGGTGAAACAAAGTGGGCCTTGGTACATCATTACTTGTACTAGCAAGGGGTGCAAAGATCCACAATTTTTTCTGTTAAGATTTGAGTTCTAGGAATAGCCAAAGTAGGCATGGTAGTTAAAATGGCACAAATGACCATTTCCTTCTTTTATTCATTTTGATTTGTTTTTCTTTGGGATTTGTTTGGGAATTATCTAGATGATGTTTAAATCACCTAAGAATCATTTTACAATCAATGGATCACTTAAACTTGGCAATTCAAAACAACTCCTAATTTAAATGCACCCACATATGAATGCTTAATGATTTTAAATGGAAAAGTTTTTGTTAACCCAAATTTTTGATGATTTGGATCTTAATAACCTTGGATTAGAGTTTTGGGATGTTACAAAAACGAAAAAGAAGATGCTCCAAGAACAACACAACTGTGCATGAAACAATAAAAATGAAGTGTTTGGAAGAAACCTGAGATTTTTATTGATGAAGAAGGGGATGTCTTGGGCATCCCCAAGCTTTGACGCTTGTACTTCTTGAATATTTCTTGGGGTGACACGCGTGGCGTCCCCAAGCTTGAGCTTTAGTCCATTCTTCATCTCATTACTCATTCCTTCCATACACCTGATATTTTTCCTTCATACAAAACTTCACACAATCTTTATTAGCAACATTAGTGCACTCAAGATAATAAGTCTTTGGGTTCAGTTTCAGCACTAATAAAACTTTCATTAAAACACAAGCTACTGTAGCACTTCCTTCAAAAAGCTCAATTCCCCAAAAGAACTTAAAAAGGAACCAACAAGAAGCACAAATAATGGCAAAAATCTGTCAAAACAGACCAGCAGGTAAAGACGAATATTTTCGAAGACCTTCTGTTGCTCAAATCAAAAAGTGTTGAACTAAAGAAAGTTAGATAACAACCTACGGCAGAATGCGCTACACCACGACTTGACCTCTCCTCGCATGCACAGACCCTCCATGATCGCAGCACCCCGACAGACACCCCCGTTCACCGTCGTGTGACCCATAGCTCCCGTGCGCCATCTCGAACACCGCCGCTCCCGCGCAGACATCGCATGCACCCGACCATTCCACGCCGCCCCGTGCCGTGGCTTTAAGCTAGTGACGACTGCCAGGAGACACCGCACCGTCCTACACCCTCGCCTATGCCATTAGCTGCATGTAGCAATGCCACCGTCAACCTCACCGCCGCACCGCTCGGTCCCCTCGTCAAGCTATAAAAGGAGGCCACCCCATCCTCCAATCCTCACACCACTCGACTCCCCACTCCTCATTGACCTTCCCCACCTCTTCCTGGAGCAAGGCGAGCACCACCGTGCCGGAATTGTGCTGGAGTCCGCCGCTGCTGGAGGAGAAGTGCGTCGTCGATTTCGACCACCCCGAGCCCTACCGTGACCGCGCCTCGCCTCGCCGTCGTCTACCACGTCGTTTCCCCCGTCGCCGAGCCTAGCTGGAGCCCAGGTAAGCCCCGTGAGACCCCCACCGCCGCGTTAGGTTTAGCTCGTCGCCGGAGCTGTTCGTCGTCGACGACGACCCTTAGTCGTCGATCTTCCTTCTAATCGCACGGTCCAGGTGCTTAGATACCGTTTCGCGTTAGCACAGTCGCTGACTGGTGGACCCCTCTATCAGCCGCACGCTGTGTTGTGCTGTGCAGCTGGGCCGGCCCGTTAGTTTTCCTGCGCTGGCCCAAAAATTCAAATAAGTGATTTTCCAATTTAGTTGAAATCATATTCTATACCTAGATTTAAAAATCAATTCAGAGAGTTTCACTTAACCAAAATGCATGATTCAAATTTTGTTAGAAAGATAATTAAATATCTATCCAAGCCCGTTGGATTTAAATCAATTGGAGTTAGATATCACATATAGTAAAAATAGCAAGACAGAGACTTTTCTACATTCAAACATTTTTCAAAAATCAACCAAAATAGCTTTGGAGTTGATTCCAACTCTCAAAAATCATATTTGACAATATCTATCTGAATATGTAAAAATATTTAGGTTTGCATGCAGTGACATTGGACTAGTGCCAAAAGAATGCTATTAGGGCATTTCTAGTCACTTTAAATCTATTAAATAATAATCTTAAACTTTAAAAAAGGTGACCAACCCTTTAAATCACATTCCCATGTATTAGAATATGTGGTGATGACATGTGTCCACATGATCCCATATTCTATTTGGAATATTAAATCTTAACTAATTTCAATGAGTAGAAATTACTTTTCTAAAATAAAATAAATGAAACTAGTTCTTTAATGCATATGATGAGTGTCATGATGCTAGATCATCAAGTGTGAGCCTTAGTGTGCAAAATAGTAATAGATAAGTATTGTTTGGTGATTGTGTACCCCGTATTCATTTATACACGATAGTACCGACCAAGTCTACGAGGAGGAGGAGTTCTACCCCGAAGAAGACGAGGAGAATTTCAATCACTGCACCAACCAAGGCAAGCTAGATCTATGCAAGCTTTAACCTAAGCAAGATGCCTTAGGCATGCTTTGGTTATATATTTTGATTTATACCAATCCCAAGTTTTACTTGCAAGCTTTACTTTCTTTTAATTTACCAAAGTTCTTTACTTTTAGTATAGGTAGCATAAAGAGTATAAAACTAGGCCTATCTAGTTACACTTAGATGTCATTCTATGGCATGAAATTGAAGAGTAGCACCCCTCCTTAGTGAACACTCTTAACCTTAGTGGCTAGTGCTAAGCATAAAACTTGATCACTTTAGATGGGACTACTTGGTGAAAATGATTATGAAAACCTTGGAATGATGAGTCATCCTATTGAGATGTTTTGACATGTGTTGAGAAACACAAATGGATTTGATAATGAAAATGTTGAGGCATGAGCCTTAGCCCTTTTACAAAAACTGATGGTTGGGTTCAGATGCGATACCATTCCAATTTTATCGTACAACCACAATACCTGAATTGGGTAGGGCTTAGCCGGAAGTTTATATGCATTAGTATGGGTTCCCTTGCGGGAGAGGTTTGAGCTGAGGCTACCTCTTGATGTGTCTCCACCTATGCAGTGCCCAGGATGGCAGATGGCCATGGCTGGGAGGCCAAGCTCATAGGAGAGGTGCCTATAGTAGAGTGTGTATTGTGATTGATTATTCGCATACTAAGTATGATGATTCAGGGTTATCCCTGACGGATGTATCGAATTTTATGGTGAAAGTGCACCACCTCTATAGAGTGTCAAACTATCCGAAAGGCCGCGTCCGCGGTCATGGAAAGTTGGAGTGGCCATACTGTTCCGTCGTCAGATATTTTCAAAATGACTTGTGAAATGAATTGTGACTTTGACTTGACCACAACAGGGTTGTGACTATGAAAACTAAGTTCTCACTTAGGTGATTTAGAACATTAAATTAGCTTTTTTTACTTCTGAACTCAGCTTAAGGTAAATCTAGCTTTTGCAAATAAACTTAGAGGTTAGTATTCCTACTAGAACTACCTTACTTGTTAGTGACAGTTTGCGAGTACTTAAAGAGTACTCATGACTTTGTCCCTGGCTATTCCCGTGACCAGACTATGAGGAGGACTATCCGGAAGATGGACAGCAGGACGACTACGACAACTAGGATCATCTCCCATTGTCAGCATTGCTTGTGACACTGAAGATGGAGCCCACTACTACGCTTATTATTCCGCTGCTTGTTTGGATTAAGACTAGATCATGAGATCATTTATTTGTGTAAAACCTTATTATGGTTTGTAATGGATGATGTACTGTGATATCCAGTCTGTTATGTCTCGCAAAAATGGTAATCCTGGGATTGCGAGGTATGACATAACAGGCATCTAGGATTAAAAATCCGGGTGTTGACACATGACCTGCCTGCCCTCTGAACCTATGTAAGGGGTGGCTTTTGTCAGCTTAGACCCGTCAAATCCCAAGCCTCACCGAACGTCAGGATCTTGGACGATGTGAGCTGGTACCTTCTTTGCCTTATGCTTTAACAGCAATTGCTTGTATTCGGCCTCCATAGCTCTTGCCGCCTTGATGGATTGTTGCGCCTTGGCCATGTCTTCGTCCAGCTTAGCGCCTTGCTCCGTGATGCACTTGGCCTCCGCCAAGATTTCTGCACGCTTCTCATCAAGCTCTGTAATGCTCCATATATGGGCGACGGTGATTGGTTCAATGAGAAGTGCACCATAGATTGCTTTGTCAGCGGGAGTGGCTAGAGGGTTGCCAGATGCAGACGTTGACGGTGGCACTGGCGGCTGATTCGATTGTCGGGCCGTATTAGGGGTCGTGGTAAGTTCATGCGCCATTGGATGGCGGGTAGCCGGAGGAGGCAGAGCCTTGGCCGGAGCTGGAGGCTCAGCGGCCTTTTTAGCTATTGCTGCTCTGGTGACTGCTGGCGTGGGCGAGGCTCACTCACGTTCCTGTTCCTATCCGTCTTCGTCCACCATGATCCCAATGGCGACTAGCACCTGGTGGGAAGTGTTGGTCTTCTCGGCGCGCTCCTCCTTCTCGATCACCTGGTCGATCTCCCTCATAACAGCATCGTATTCCTCCGAGTTAGCATCCGAGCCACTGGTATCCATACTAATGTCGGCGTAAAGCGCATCGAGGACGGAGTCAGAGATGGCTTCGGTGTTGGCGATGGCGGATGTGGAGGGTGATGGAGGTGGGCCGTTGTTGTTGTTTCCTCCTCCGGCTATGACGGTGATTGCCTCCATGGCCTCTTAATTAGCGTCCGCGTATTCGTTGACTATGGCAACCATCTCACCAAGGGTGAGAGGGCCTAGGCATGATCCCTTCCACGAAGTGGTACACGAGCTCATCAGCGTGGTCGCCCTCTAGGGTTTCCCTCGCCCTCATCCATTTGGCAAGGTATTTGCGGGGAGGTTCCCATCCCTTTGAACACATCTGGCCAGATCGAAGATGGTGACGACGTTGGCAAAGTGTGACCTGTGCATCACTAACGCTTGGGGAAGCCAAGCACATTTGCGGGGTCCTTCCACCCTTATATCTAGCATAGGGGCGGTTTGGGTGGGCCTTGAAATTTCCTGATCCAAGCGCCCATACTCCAAAGAGAGGTATGGCCCAGATCCTTCCGCGAACGTGTCCTGCTCATAGGCGGTCCATGCGGGGCTTCACGAGTTTCCGACTTCCTAGGAGCTAGGACCCGAGTCAGTTTCGCTGATGAAGATGTGGATGTCTCCGAAGGGGATGCCAGAGTAGCGCGTGGGGTTCGTCTTCGCCGGCACCCAAAACTCATCCGGAGGGACGATCGGGACGTTGCCGGAGAAGAGAACACGACCGATGGCTATGGTGTCACCGATTCCCGCGAAGAGATTGGACCTCGCCCGGTGTAGAGCTCAAAGCGCCTCTTGTCCCACGGTGGGCGCCAACTGTCGTGGTATTGCCGACGAGTACGCCATGGAGGGGTCCTCACAGTGCGTGTTTAGAGACGTGCGGTAAGACGGAGAGTTGGCGGGTACGAGGTAACACAGCTTACCCAGGTTCAAGTCCCACAACGGTGACAGAACTCTACTCCTGCTATAAACCACTATAATGGCAATACGCCGAGTTACAGAGATAGGTTCGCTGTGCGAGGTGTTGCGCGTTGTACGCAGCAATCAGAGAAGTTGTTGTGCCCTAAAGGCTCTCGCAGGCCAGCTTATAAAGGCGCCAAGACCTAGGCTTTACAGGGAAAGGTCCTTGCCGGACAAGGTAAAGAGTCCTACACCTACACGAACTAGTCTTCCGTGTCTTGTACTCCAAGGCTCAGAGTATGTCGGTGACTCCTATGTAGCTTTTCTTTATCCGGCATGGGCCTCCCTTCAGGATCCGTCTAATTGGGCCGCCCAGCAGGCCATAGGTCTTGCTACCAACTATGGGCCACCCGGGTTACGCGGATTGGCGACATACTATGAGGATACCCATATAGCATATTCCCAACAACGACCACTTCTCTGCCTCCTTCCCGGTGCTCGCAACTCGGCGGAGTTGCTGTGCGTCGAGCTCCCGTGCCAGAGTCCGTGGGTGGCAGCTCCGGTTGTTGTTGGTTCGGAAGATGCAGGTGTTGAGATCCAGTTCGCAGGCGATGGCGGCGATGCAAGGTGGAGGCCCTTCAGGTTCGAGGTTCGTTGACTTTCCGTCCGCCATGGGACTCCGCCTGATCCAAGGTAGCAGAGGAGGAGCGGCGGCGGCGCGTCAGCGGCACGTCTTCCTTATCCTTAAGGACTTGATTGTAATATTCTTATCTCTTGAGGACTGTTCTGTAAGGTACTGGATTAATATCACTTGGTCTTTCTCGAAAAAAAAAGGCTAAAAAACGTGGAGCCTTCGTCCCTGTTCGAAGGGCTTCTCGTTTTAGAATCGTCAACTAATAGTGTGCGGAACTACTATTAACATATTGTCTGGGTGGTGTAGTTGGTTATCACGTTAGTCTCACACACTAAAGGTCCCCAGTTCGAACCTGGGCTCAGACATTACATTTCTGCAATTATTTTGATATCCTGTAGTAGATTACTAACTCTACCCTTTCATTTTTTGAGCAACAACTCTCTCTTTGGTTTCGCAAATACCAACTCGACCCAGACCCTTCCATTTCACGTTATGAAGAGCTTCATCGCTCAAAAAGTCGAGCATGAGAGAATCGAAAGGTTCACCAAATATAATAAATAGCAATTCTCATGACGGCCAAACGGTACGCACTGTTTCCTCTTCCGAGAACAACAATGTGAAGGCTTACATTTGCTACCAAGACATATCTATATTATAAATATTCTCCTGGACAGATTCTTCAGTTAGATTACATCACAGGAGGCTTGTAATTTTTATGGCCATGTTGAACCATCTCAGACTTCCAACAAATGAGCTTTGTCGTTCACAATTGCGTCGGATCCTTCCCACAGCTCCCAAAGATCATTCCTCAACCATGACACATAAATGACGGGCCCGAGGGTCGATGGCACCTGAAGTGAGAAATTCCATCAGAAAGATGATCATGCATACCATATACAGTACATGTAGCACTGCTGAAGATGAGTAGTAGCACAGTAGGTCAAAGAAACAGTGCTGTCTGAAAACCCAAGACTGTACCACCAGAAAACACCTACCAGGTAGAGTAGAGCTGGCTGGGGAGACTGAGACAAGATCCCAGCTGCCAATGCAGTTACCAAGCCAACGCCATAACCTGTTATCGCATACCATACATATTTCCGCTGTTTCGAGGAGGGAGTCATGTCTGATGCAACAGCCACATCTTTGCTCTTCCGGTGATCGAAAGAGAGTACAAGAGCTACAAGCATCCCGGGAATGGCCTGCAGATGCCACAGCAGCAACATATAGAACTGATTAAATTTAAATTATCACAAGTTGGTGTACAATATCACTAAAAGCACAGCAATGTAGATATATGCCAAGGTATTTCCACAGCAGGGTACATTTGAGAATTGAGCCATACAGTTTCATGGGAAGATGAATATGTGACTTAATCAATAAACAACAGCGCATATGATGCCTATAATACACTTAATCATAGATGATCAACCTACAACAATGTAATACATTAACTGTGTGATGACTGCAACGTGCTCCAAGATATTTTAGGCTACCAAATTGTTAGATCAGACATAGTTTTGCTAATAACATAATATCATAGGCAATGAAGGCATATGTTATCTAGCTCCAATACAAGACTACAGAGCAGAACAATCAAACATGTAGGTGGCAGGAATATTTTGGCAGCAACTTCTTGGATTATCATTTTGCTCGCTGCTAAACAAAATACACACAGGGACCCCCCCCCCTCTCTCCTCCCGTGTCGCCCCCACTCGGGCGGCACTGGAGGCCCCCAACCCTAGGCGCCGCGGGCAGCCCCCGCCCCCTCTCTCCTCTCCGCCTCCGTCGGAGGATGCGACCGGGCAAAGCTCGCGCTGCCGACGATGGAGGCAGGGCATCTTCTTCTCGCGCGGCGCCTCGTCGTGGGTACTGGCGGCCTGGGCGGCGGCGGCTGTCCTTGACAGTGGTGGCGCGTGGCGACGGATTGGAGGGCACGAGGATGGCTGCAGCGCGTGGGGTGAGCCCCCACCATCCGTGGTCGCCCATGGCGGCTGGGCCCGATCTAGGCCTATGCGGGCCGCGGCTTCGGGGCGCGGTGTCAGAGCGAATGCTCGTGGCCTCATCTCTGGGGCGTTGCTAGCGCAGCAGCAGTGGTGGCTAGCCAGCATGGGGGCCTCCTCCTCCGATCCCATGCGGGCTAACCGTGGTGCCGGTGGTGGCCGATGCGCCTCCCTTCTTCGACGGTGAGGCCGACGGTGTCCTCTCCTTCCTGCAGCGGCGTCTCAAGCCGGCGTCTTGCGTCCCCGCCCACCTTCTCCATGCGGCCCTTGGGCGGGATTCGGGGACACAATCCATGGCCGGGTGAAAGCCAGCTTGGCTTGAGCTGATGCTGGCCGCGTCGACGCCTACGGGTGCCGCTACCTCCTTGGGGCACGGTCATGGCCTGTATCGTGTCTTCCTCTTCTCAAGTGTCGGGGAAACCCTAGGTTCGGGACACCGGACCAGGCGACGGCGGTGCCACGGCGGCGTGATCTTCTTGAAGACGTCGTCAAGGACGCCCGAGAAGGGCCTAGTGTTTTGGAGTATGGGGATGCTGCTCAGGGCGCGAGCATCAGGGGCGCAATGTACATCATGGTGGACGCTTCTTAGTCGACGTCTTCCTCAAGTCTGGTTGGATCCTGCTGACTTCTCGCCAATCTCTTCTAGGCTTATGAGGGGGAGGCGCGTTGATCCATGTGGCCTTGGAGTCATGGTCGTGCTACGGCGGAATCTCACTTTGATCGTGACGCGGTTCAGTTACTTAGTGCCTCGTCTCCTCACCTTTGGTAGGGGACTTGGCAAGGCGAGGTCTCTATCGTTGGGTCGTTATGGACGGATCCATCATAGGTCAAGGGTGTACATCAAGTTGTACACCCAAAATTTCCTGCAAGAAAATTTATATATAGTATACGGTGGACATATGTATCAATTGTGGTATTTTCTAGCCTATAGACGCTACATTTTCTCATCCAAATCAAGCTCAAATCTCGAATTAGCAAATAGTAGAGCTAGAAAAAGAACCCATTTTCAGCATTTTTACATTTTCGTTTTGTGTTGGTTGAAATTTGTACACCCAATTAGATTTCTGGATCCGTCCCTAGTTATGGAGGGTGAGTTGTAAGCCGCTTGGTGTTGTATCGTGTGAGTCGTATTGTGTTAGTGTGTGGAGTTGTAGCCTTTTGGTGTTGTATTGGCCATCGGCCTCTTCTTCTATGTGATTGATGCGTCTTTCCAAGACGTATCCCTAGAAAACTTCTAGGATGATACAGTGAAAGCACGTGCTTAATTAATTTCCAACAAAAAATTATCAAGGAGTGCCTATGTTTAGCTTGCTTCCTTGATTAACTATGACCTGAGAGAAGTTCCACAAAAATAGAGAGCTAACCATAAGTTCACACGAAAGATATCCATTGATGGCTATAAGGCTCGTACTATAACATCGAGAAGTTATTCACAAATTGAACCTCTAAACTGTCAGTTCCATCTGGCCAAAACAATATGTACGGAATAACAATCTACAGGTGATCTGCATAGTGCATACTAACTTAGTGTGGAAAATAAAACTGAGTGGAGTGAAGCAAGGTGGGGAGAGAGAGTAGCACAAAACACTGTAACGTAAGTACTTACCATGTCTCCAAGGCCAAGCATCATGTAGTCACCAGGAGTGCTTCCTGGAACAATCCCACCCAGCAAATTCCTAGGGAATACAAGCTTCACCGGAAGCTCTATCTTCTTCGTAATCAGCTGCAGCCCAGGAAGGCTGAGCTTGTCTGCTACAGTGTGAACTGGGTTAGATGCCTTCTGAGTGGCAACAGATACCATAACATTTGCTCCGAAAAATCTCTCTGAGAAGAAGACCCAGAAAACATCGTAGACGAACAGGCAGACTAGAAGCAACGAACAGATCTTTATGTTGGGCAGCCTCACATGGCTGACAAAGGCTATGCATATGGAAATCCCAAGTGCGTTATTTAGCAACCAATGCCCTGTTACCAGCCACACTGCCATCGTGCTAATACAGAACATCAACAGCAATCCTTGCAACCGGGTAAATGACTTCGAACAGCACCTCGACACAAAAGGATCCATTAGATTGAGCCGTGACTTGGCGTAGGCAATGTACGGAGACAGGCAGAAGAAGAGCGCCATCACAGAGGCTACGGCGGTAAAGGCGGTGACGAGGTGCGATACAGATGAGAACAGATAGAACATCAGCAGCAGGCTGCATGAGCTTGCAAGGGGGATCATAAGAGCCTGCGATCGGTCCAGTGTGATGGACGCCTCCGAGAAGTCCAAGTTCCTCTCCATCTCCTTGCCATGTTCCAGAGCACGCGATGCTGATGCGTAGGCAACCGAAATGGCCGTCGCGATGAGGGCAATCGACGCCGGCTCAAGCAAGTAGGACAGCTTCCACAAGGATTCCATTCTATGAAATATTACCACCCCAGCTTTTTTTATACCCTGTCTTCCACCTGTTAAGCCCAAACAGACAGTAGTAAATAGCAAAACGTGGCATACAAATATAAAGCGCAAGTTGTTCTTCCAAATCTTGCTCTCTTCAAACAAGTTTGTTCGCAATTGCACAATTTTCCTCAATTTTTTTCAATTAGCAGTACACAAAATGAACAAAAGTTTAAAGAAGCCACGGAAGAACTTAAAGTCCTTTTTCCTGAAAAAATACTCTAATTAGGAATAACTATTGGACAACAATCCTATCAATCAGTAGCGGATCTAGATGGTCATGGCAAATGGGTTGCAACAAATCACTGGATGAACAAGCTCATACCTCAAGACCCAGTGGCCCAAGATTGCGCCGCGGGGAGATTTAGAGTCGCCTTGGTAGGTCAGGACTCAGGTGGAAGAGAGAACAAAGGGTCGGAATCGAACCCCTCCTCGCCAGAACACCTCTCCTGCCAGCGACGCGGGAGGCGCAGACGGGAAGTCGCCGGCGACAGACCGATAAGATGAGTTGCCGACGGCGGGTTTCCCTTGTAAGGGTAGCTCTGTCTTCGGTGCTCACCTGACTGGTGGGACCGATGGAACGCGGGATGTCTGGGCCCTCTGCTGGGTGGAGAGACGCCTGACGCCATTCGCCAACAATACGTTCACGTATCTGAACACGAGCACATCCCAGAGACTGTTTCGAGTATAGACGGGACTGCGCGATTTGGTAGGCTGCACCTCTTTCTCGGCTCACGTGGCAGCGGTGAGGCTGGCACTGCCACACCCACACTCATACGATTTCCGAGTCATATCTTCTTTGATAAGGTATGCAATTATTTTATACGAGAATAACGACAAATGGATGTTATTTGGTTGTCTCCACTGGTTTGACTCTCATGTTAACAGGCACGTCTAAACATTCATTAGCACCTATTTGTTCTTCGTTTGTGAGCTGATGTAGCTGTTGGCGCGACAGACGACGGACCCCGCCGCTGTCTCCTGTCGGTTGGTTGTCTCAGTCCTCACCACAGCTCCGGTGAAGGAAGTCTTGGGTTCTATCCCACCACCGACGCAGATCCCTGTAGAAGCAAGCCGCTGCCGACGCCCACGGAGTACAGCGCCGCCCTACTCCGCCGCCTCCACCACGAGGAGCGGCGGCCTGCCGTTGGGCATCTTCTCCACTGAACCCCTATGCAGCACCGCCGCTAACCAACCCGCCCCGCACGACCCTCATGCGCGCGGGAAGAGGAAAGCTCGTCATTGCATTGTCGATGAGCAACCTCTCCATCTTGCTTGTCGCGTCAATGGTCCTTGCCCGCAGCGTCTACGAACTCATCTCCAACCTCAACTCATCTCCAACCTCATCTTCCACCTTAACTCATCTCCAACCTCATCTTCAACCGTTCAAAAGGAAGGAGAAAACCACTCCATCTTCAACCTTGAGAAGCTACAGATGGATTCCTATACATCCATCAAAATGAAAACTTATAACATGAGAGTTGTGGGAAACTGTGAGATCAAGCTACACCACAAAGGAAACTTCGAACAATTGATTATATGCGACAAATTTGAAGAAATAGCCCAAAAAAGCTCCAACTTTGACCACAAATATGAGAAGATACAGATCACAAACCTCGAAGCCGATGGTCAGAATGGAACCCATCATTGATACGCATCTTTTTCATGTAGATCTTGACTCGATTTGAAACTTGTATGTGCTAATCACAAGTGGTTGGGATGAACATGTTTAAGAGAGGAGGGAGAAAGGGGAGGAGAAGATAGCATTGCACGAGTTCGTGCACTCATGGGCTCGCTATGGATGGTCCGGCTAGTAACGCTCGATTTGAGCGTTGTAGTCGGATCTGGCTATGGGATACTTCTAGAATCGTGCTGGCCAAAACACAAGGGGAGTGCAGGCAACCGATCGGACCGTTTTTGGCCCGACTCAGTCTATCCAGGAGGACTGCAGGCTACCAAACGCGCTCTAGTATATCCATCCTTCGGACTATAGTGCCCCTCCCCTCCTCCATCCATTCATAACTGCCATGGAGGTAGGGAGGGAGCTTGGGAGAAGTGTGAGGCTGGTACTTTCTCATGTCCCATATATAAGCTCGTATGTTGCGTGTAATACCCCGACCTCTCTGGACCGGTGGCTGCCACCCCTGGCGACTCTTTAGGGTATCTAGACTAGCCCCATAGACTAACACTAACCTTTTCTGCGTATTTTGTCCACACTCGTGCGCACCTAGGAAGAACTTCTAGTCGGTCACCCATCCTAAAATCGCTTCGGGCCAAACACGCTTAACCTTAGAGTTTATTTTAGATGAGCTTCCAGAAAAGAAGTTGCAACTTGTTAGTATGGGTATCCTATCAATCCTATTAAGCCATGTGCTAGGATTTCATGTACACCCAACCTTAGAAGATCAATGTCCTCGTCGATCAACCACAAGTTAGGAACGTCTCTCTTGGCACACATTTGTGTGTCTAGTGCCGACATATGCATCATGTCGTGTCCACTCTAGGTCACACATGCCATGATCCACATGTCTACACCACTGACCCCCACAAGCCCGTGTAACCGTGCAGATCGTCTCTGATACCACTTGTAGCATCCCCACCTCTTTGGACCGTCGGTTGTCACCCCTGGTGGCGCTTTAGGATATCTAGACTAGCCCCACAGACCAACATAATTTTCTGCGCACTTTGTTCTCACTCGTGCGCACCCGGGAAGAACTTTCTGGTCGGTCACCCATCCTCAAATCGCTCTAGGCCAAGCACGCTTAACCTCAGAGTTCTTTTCAGATGAGCTTCCGGAAAATAAGTTGTAACTTGTTGGTATGAGTATACTATCAGTTATCTAGACTTAAGCACGAGCAAAAGGCAGGCCTCTCGGGCCATCTGCCACGGACCGCGTATGCCGCAGCTGTTTATGGGCCCCTCGTCCCTCCACCATTCCCCTACCCTCGCCGCAACAACAACGAGACCTCAATCCCAGCCAAAGCATGGAGCGGAGCGGAGCAGCAAGATGGCTTTCCTAAACAAGTTCGAACCGTGGCCCGTGTTCTTCCGTCGGGAGTGGAAGCCAAGATGTCGTGTTCACCGAGGATCATCATCACCAAGATGACTGCCGGGTTCACCGAGGAGGACCTCAAGAACTCCAAGTTTGTTCAGGAGCACAAGCAGCACTAAGGTGAGATCGCCCTCCTCTCCCCCACCCCCATTGCATTGTGTCGTGTCAGCCTGGATCCCTTGTCTAATTAGGTTGTCATTCCTGTTAATCCGATCGGATCTAGTTCATTCCCCTCCTGCCAGATTTGGGCGCAAGGCCAGCCGTGTAGATCGATTTTGGTATGCGATGATGGATTGGTTGATGATACGAGCGTCCAACGGGGTTAAGCTAGGCAAGATTCGAGAGCTAAAATTGCACGTTTCCTGATGATGTTTGCGTTGACCCTATGGCCTACTGACGTTTGTTGTAATGTTTAGATACCTATGTTCTGTGTGGACATATATCTAGGGCTGGAGGATACAGGGAAATTTGTTTGGGTGTACAGAGTTATGTAATTATAACACTAACTCAGAGTTTTGAGCTTTTGTTATATTTTCTACACTATCTTATTCATCAATAATGACTACTTTAAATGTGAAAAAAATGAAGTAGCACCATGATCCCTGAAAGAGCTTCGTCCATGGGCACCTCAGGATTTAACCGTGGCAATAGGACTGTCAAATATCAGCTTAACTTGATTCCGCTATTGTATATGGAAACTAACATCTGCGGCCATGGAGATAAGTTCTCTTCAAACATCTTTTTGTGCTAATAAGTTCACTCGCCACATGGTTTAGGGATCTATATTGTTTTTATCAGTAATCCAATTTGATATTACCATGCACAAGATATCTTTTGCAGATCTCCTTGCTTTGGCTTTATATATATGTATGTATGTATGTATGTATGTATGTATGTATGTATGTATGTATGTATGTATGTATGTATGTATGTATGTATGTATGTATGTATGTATGTATGTATGTTCATGCCTAGAGTTTGCTTCCCTGGTTGGCCTAGCTATTCTCCTTCCGATACTATATAATTTTTCATGCATAGAGTTTGCTTTCATGATTGGCCTAGTTGTTCTTCTATAGATAAATACAAGCGACACGAACAGACTCTCCAGGCCATTCGAAATAGAGTATGAGGCAAACCCGGAGACGCCTCCTCTCAATCTCACATCACCATCGGGCATGATGCTGCGCGCAGCGGGGAAGAGGCTGCTAGGCTTGGCGGCTGGCGGGGAAGGTTCCTCCACGGCGATTCCCATCGCGGCGGCGGTGGCAGCAGGTAGGAGGGGGTACCACGAGCGGGTGGTGGAGCACTACAGCAACCCGCGCAACGTGGGGGCGTTTGACAAGGAGAACACGGACGTGGGCACCAGGCTCGTGGGCACGCCGGCGTGTGGGGACGTCATGAAGCTACAGATCCGTGTTGACAAGGCCTCCGGCAGGATCGTCGACGCCTGCTTCAAGCCTTCGGTTGCGGCTCCACCATCGCCTCTTCCTCCGTCGGTGAGCACCCATCTTGACTCGATCCGTAAATTGTGTTGGGGATACTGTAGACTTTGATGGTATAGTTAACCTCCTGAAATATGCCGTGCCAGATGGATTTGACTGTTCGGTAAACTTTTATTTTATCGATTTCTTTAGCGGTGATGTCGGTTTCATGCCCGTAGATTCTAAAATCGTGTTTACCTTAAAGAGTAACTAACACATCATCGGATCCCTACTCACCACACAGACAACAAGAACTTCCATTTGCATTAGCAAAAAAAAACTTCCGTTTGCATTCATGTGTTTAGTTTTCCTCCAAACAGAAGTCTAGCTAATAGGATTGTTCTTTGTCTTTGGTCATCGCTGAAGTTTCAGTTGCCAATCAAATTACACCATATTTGTCATCGGAAGAATAGTTCACATACAACTTCCGATAAATTTGGTTACCATTGCATAAGTTCGAGTATAATTGTTGTTGATAAGCCATTTCATGGTACTAAATGTATCAAGCATCTTTACCAAACAAATCCTTTAGAACTGTTGTTGAAGGAGCAATTATGTATACAGCAGATAATTTTGTTGTCCTCTGACTGTACTAATTTGGAGGAAGCTTACAGCTGATTTTTTTACCTGTATTTTGTTGATAATATCAATATGCATGCTCCTTAATAGAGCTATATTACCTGATATACCATTATTACATATTCTGAAGCTTCTGATGTCTGGTAAACCTTTGCACTTGCATCTACTAAGTGGGTGAAGGGAAAGCAAATGGATGAAGTAGTAGCGATCAAGAACACGTAAGTGAGCTAGCTGGTCAACTATTTAGTATTGTATTTGTTTACCAAGTTTAGGTTCCTGCCTGTCTAGGGACGGTTGCTCTATGTCACGCTCTAGCAGGCTATATGTTTAAATCTTGCTCACACTGAAACGTCTTGCTCGTTCTTTAAAAGCTTAAGCATGGTGGTCTGTGAGCGATCTGAGAGCGTCTGCCGAGCGTGCATTGCCAATTCTTGTGGCATATGCCTGGTGGCCCTGCTCGCGCAGGCGGTTCGTGCATGACCTTGCGTGGACCTGGCATGGGCTGGCCACGCGTTGGCTTGCTAGATGGTTGGGTGTGCGGTGCATTTTTGTAACGTATGCCCAGTGGCCCAGGTGTGTGTGGGTCACGCTTGTCACAGACCGTGGGTTTCTCCTGGATTTTTCCTTGTTGTGTTCCTCGCTAGGGGTGGTGGGTAGTTGTTGTCCCTAGCCTTCTTTGTAGCTTTGACTGTGATTTGGATCTCCGGTGGTTGTTGGTTCCATGGGGAGGCGTTTTTTCTCGGTGCCGGCAATTGCTTTGTAGCTATGAAGGCGTTCTGGCGGCGAGTTCTCTGTTCGTGGTCCTCCTGCTCAGCCAGCAAATTGCCCCTCCTTGGCTGCCTCGGTGCTGGCCGGCGACTACAACTGGTGCGTGAAGATAGGAGGCAGATGTGCCACCACGGATCCGGTGACCATCGCTACCTCCACTCCACAACACTGACTGATGTGAGGTTCTACTGGTGTTACACGCCTTGCCCCTTGCCCTATCCCCTAATGTAGTTGTATTGGGAACGGTAGTACCTAAGAAGGTTAGATAGAGGTGTGGGGACTAGCAGGAAAGCTCTCGACGGCATCCGCAAGCGGGATTGGATACGAGCAAGTATAGCGAGACACAGGAAGTACCCAGGTTCGGAGCCCTCGTTGTGAGGTAAAGCTCCTACTCCTGCCGATCTGACTATGGGTAGAATACAGAGTACACTTTCTCCTCGAGTTGTATGAACTAGCTACCTCTTAAATGCTCAACCCTTGCTACGAGAGCCTTGCCCCTCCTTATATAGGCAAAGAGGCAATGGTCTCACTGGCCAGGCCGGCTGGCGGGTCCCACAGGCGGGCCCTAGCCGGCTGGTCATCTAAAGTGTCCAGTAGGGTTTGTCATGTCGAAGTACACGTCGTGCGGGTCGTCATGGGTACAGTGAAAGCCACGCGATCCTGTCGTCAACAACCGGCCACTATGCCCGCGTCACCCACAAAGTATTCGGTATGGCCTCGTAGTTGTGAGTCTTGTCACTGTACCAGGTCGTACTGTGCACTGTATAGCACATCGTCATATCCTCCTGATTGCATCCGGCTAGGCCCGTGTAGCCGGCTTCGTGCCTTGCCACCCTTCCTGGTTCCGGCTACCGGCTGGTAGCCAGAACAAAGTACCTACGTCTGGCTATGATCTGCTAGCTGAACGCGAGCCGCATGTCTTTGTTCTTGTCCGGTCAGGGTACCCAGGGGTAATCCCCCCGACACTAGCCCCCGAGTACATGTGGATTTCTCCCTTAGGTGAAATGTGCACGTGCTCCCTCTTGCGTTTGAATTTTGTGTCTGGCTGTCGTCTGACGGTTGCGCTACACATGACGTCAGTGTTGACGCTGGCCACGCGCGCACGCGCCATCATTGTGCTGCCGCGCGCAGCTCTGCATCCCATCGCATGTCGCGCACGTCGTCTGGGGAACCGTCGCTTGCCGCTTCGATTTCTGGGTCGGGATCTTTTGGACCTACGGTACCAGCATAGGGGATCTGGAGCGGTGGCGGAGGTGTGGCGTGGCCCGGTGGGTGCCACGCAGCAACGTAGACGGTTGCCCTCCCCTGGGTTTAAATACCGCCCAGGGGAGCAGTTCTCCCTTGCCGCTTCTTGCATGTGTCTTTCTCCCTGTGCCCTCTATGTTTCCTCGCTGCCTCTGTGCGCTCCCCACCGGACTTGCTGTGCCGCCCGCTTAGCATCACCGGCGACATGGGTCACCGCTTCTCAGCACCCACCACCACGGCCGACGAAGAAGTGATGGCGTCGGAGTGCGGTGCCTGGTGCAGTTTGTCCGTCACGGTGGACCACATCACAAAGTACCGCACGACGCGGGTTCTACCGCCGGAGTTGGAGGAGAAGGTGCGGCTCGCGCCGCTAGAAGAGGAGTCACCGCACCCTAGGAGGGGGAGCGGGTGATCTTCCTCTCCCACCTCGCGCGCAGCTTCGCTCTACCGGCTCATCCCTTCTTCTTGACTTTCCTTGCTTTCTTCAACCTCCTCCTCCATCACCTTGGCGCCAATGCCCTTGGTACTCTTGTGCACTTCACAGCCTTCTGCGAGTGCTACCTCAGGATCCAGCCGAATCTCAGGCTCTTTTGCCGGCTGTTCTGCGTCCAGCCGCAGGTTCAGTTCTCGTAGGGCCCGCTGGTCCCCTACAGCGGCGTGTTGATCTAGTCCTGCTCGCAGACTGGCTACCCCAAATTCAAGCTTCAGGATATGGTCCGGATGTGGCAGCATTCGTATTTTTATGTCAGCAACGTCACCGGGGTCGACCGGGTCAATCTGCCGGCTTTCCAGGCCGTGGAGTCTACCCGAGAGAACTGGGACCTGAAGTTCCACGGCAAGAAGGCGGAGTCGGACGCGATGCTACATCGGATGCGGTCCCTCGTCACTGTCGGCTTAACCGGGCTGAACATCATGCACAAAATGATATTCTCCAACTGGGCTTGTTCGTCTACCGTACCAAAGTTCGCAGGCCAGCGCATGGCGGTACCTAAGTTGCCTGAAATTACCGCGTTTCAAAAAGTTGGGCCGCCAACTATCGAGAGGGGCCATTTCGATGCAAACTCGTCTCACCCCTACCAAATCCAAACATGCCGTGAAACTGCCCCGTGAAGTGGACGGTCGGGGCCCTCATGTCAGTAATATTTCCGTGACGCGAGCACCAACACGGCAACCACGTAGGCGAAACGAGATACTAAAGGATCATGGTGTGTTGACCAAATTCACAAATCCACTCCCTCCCTCTTTTCGCATGAACCCTAGCACCGGCAGCGTCAAAATCCCCTCTCCAACCAGAATGATCTCTTCGGGCATTTGACTTCCGGCGCCAAGTTGCTGTGCCTACTCGCCGCTACCGAGATCTAATGCCAAATGCCGTGCCAGCCGTTGCAACGATCTAGCCCGCCTCTACCGCCGACGAGTTGAGCAGCACGAAGGATGGTAGATCCATTTGCCGAGGAAGAAGTACTTCTGGCTAATTTCGGGTGAGCTACTCTTATCTTTGCTATTCACACTACCTATAACTGCTAGCTGGCTATTGGCATTACAGAGATATATCGAACATAGAATTGTTTGCTAGCACGACGCTGACAAACAATTCTTATCTTTTGTCTCCAATTTTCTGTCAACTAGGATCTCCGCTGAACCCAAATACATGGTTCTGGTGGCCATCTGCGGCTACCTCATTAAATTAGCACATGGGAAGAGAACGTGGAAACAAGCTCAGAATCTGAAGATGGAAGTAGCGCCTATGCAGTTATGCACTGTCCCTAGTTTGGTTGCTGCTGTGCGTGAACTTGCTGAAATGAGGCCAGAGTAGACTGCACGGTTCAGCATCATTGATGAACGAGGCTTCAAGGTTCCTATAGCGTGTGACAGTCAGCTAATTGGGTTGATGAAACAGCATGTTAGGCTTCACGTGGTTATGCTGGTGTGTAACATAGTGGATGAGGAAGCTCCTGGTACTGGGAGTCGCCCAGCTATTATTGGACAGGGAGGTCTAACTCGAACCCCTGCTGTTGTTGAGCAAAATGTGGTTCCTCGTCTGCGACATGCTTCTGTCAGGCAACCTCCTTGTAGGAGTCCCCGTATTGCCGTTATGGAAAACTCTGCTCTGGAATCTGCTGGTACTGGTCATCCCCGTCCTCGTGCCTATGTTGCTGCGGCTACTGCTCACCCAATCCAAGCCGCTGTTGAGCAAACTAAGGCGTCCGGAGGCTGCCCCGCTGTTGTTTCCAAGACCGCCGCCTTGTGTGCTGCTCCTCCTCGAAACCGTCCTCAAGTTGTGCAAACCCATGCTCTGGAATCTGCTGGTACTGGTCGTCCTTGTGTTGTTGTTGATCTGGACGCTGTTGACCCAATCCCTGCCGATGTTGAGCAAACTAAGGTTTCCGGAGGTTGTCCCACTATTGTTGCAAATACTGATGCCTTGTCTCCTCCTCGAACCCATGCTCGGGTTCAGCGAGCTGCTGGTCTGAAGCTAGCTCATGGTATGGACTCTGCTAGCACTCGAAACACTGCTATTGTGGGAACTGCTCCTGATCGTCGAGGTGGCATGGCAGCAGCTGATCCTATTGTGGCTGCCGTTAGAAGAGGCCCTGTCTGTCCACCATGTAATGTAGCTCCCGCTACTAAGGGCCCTCGCCTTGCTCCTGGTCCTGATACTTCCACCGAGGTTGATCCAGCGAACGATGACACTGGTGATGGCGGCGGTGGCATTAGGGCTGGGTCTGATGGTGCCACTCCATCTCTCGAACCTGTCAGAGGTTTCTATCCTGAAGAACCTGATGATGGCAAAGTAATCGTTCGTATCGGTGTCGCGGATTATACTGCAAAATTAGATGATGGCACGGAAAAATTCTATGACGAGTTTGATGTAATCCTTGGCAGATACGACCCTGAAGTGGTAGAGTTATCTGACCTGATGGCATCGTTACGTGTGAAGGTGTTGTGGGGGTCCTCCCAGGAAGCACGTTTGTTATATTATGGTTACAGGAACAAAAAGGCTATCGAAGTGAAAGATACCAGGGATTTAGTCGTACCGTTTACAAGGAAACATTATAGAGGTGAAGTTTACTTCCACTTGGTAGTGCTCACGGTTGGAGAGGAATTGGAACTCGACAATAGAGATGATGGACTTTTAGAAGGCATGCGTGACCTGATCCATGGCATCACTGGGGCTGGTGCGACTGAGGCTAGCTTCGAACATATGAGAGTCTTATAGAGGAGCGTCATAAAGAGGAGCAGGAAGAGCATCCCCAGAAAGGGCACCCTGAAGAAGAACATCACCAAGGAGACCACGCCAGAGAAGAGGATGTGCAAGAGTCGCACGACAAAAGGCACCACGCCGCAGAGTACACCCCTGAGATCCAGTCAAAATGCCACACCGAACGGTAGCAGCAAAAATGCTAAGAGGGCTAGCATGATGGTGAACACTCCTAGGAGTGGTAGCAAAGAGGCGAAGATGGCCAACACGGAGGCTACCACACCCAGTGGGAGCAGAAAAAATACTAATTTGGAGCGGAACACGCTGCTGTCAGGGAATTATGCCAGCACGAAGGAGAACACGCCCAATAGTAGCAGCAAAAGGGCTAATTTGGAGCGGAACACGCCGCTGAGGTCAGGCAATAATGCCAGCATGAAGGAGAAGACGCCCAATAGTAGCAGCAAAAGGGCTAATTTGGAGCGGAACATGCCGCTGGGGTCAGGCAATAATGCCAGCACGAAGGAGAACATGCCCAATAGTAGCAGCAAAAGGGCTAATTCGAAGAAGAACACGCAGCAAAAGGGCTAATTTGGAGCGGAACACACCGCTGGGGTCAGGCAATAATGCCAGCACGAAGGAGAACACGCCCAATAGTAGCAGCAAAAGGGCTAATTCAAAGAAGAACAGGCCGTAGAGGTCAGGCAATAATGCCAGCACCGTGGAGCCAACACCCATGAGGGGAGGCAGTAAGGAGATCACACCCAAGAGCGACAGCAAAAATCCTAGTTCGATGGGGAATGGAACGCGGATGTCAAGCCCTACTGATACCATCAGGAAAGATTACATCAGGAAGGAGGATGTACACATGAAGAGCAAGAGGGTTCTGTACATTCAAGATGAAATTGATTCTGACTGCTGTTTGTCCACTGAAGTACCTAGGATGCGTGCAAATGTAAGACCACCCCATGTGGTTGCAGTAGAACCAACCGAGTGTCTTGGAGAAAATAGAGTTGCCGGTGAGGTGGATTGGGGCAATGTTCCTGTCCATCCGGGTGGAGACGATGGTGCAGCCCCACCCATGGGAGTCAATATGATGTGTGTTGTACTAGGCATTAGAGACGATGGAGAAGATTCTGAATCAGATGAAGAAGAAGGCACTATAGAGGATCAAGAATCTGGTGATGATGAAATAGACGAGGAACTTAACGATGAGGCTGGTATTCCAGTCGATGATTTGGGTGTTGAAGTAGAAGAAATGAAACATGACCATGAGTATCCTATACTTTCGGTCGACACCGAGTTCAGGAGCATGCATGAGTTCAGGATGTCGTTCTGGCATTTTTGTATCAAGGGGGAGTTCGACGTTTATCGACTAAAGAACTCTGCCGAGAGGTATGAGGTCGTTTGCAAGTTAACATGGATGAATGGACGTGTCGAGGTACATTGTCCATGGAGGATCACAGCAAGAGCCTTACCTGCGTCGACTGCAATTAGGGTATTGGGGCAATGAATGCAGCAAACCATTAGAACTCTCTCTCTCTCTCTCTCTCTCTCTTTTCACTCTAGAACTACAATTGATGTGCGATATCTTTCTGGCAACTAGTCGACTCCGCTTATCTTTTAAATGAATCTGTGTTGCAGGTGAACAAAATGGGCCCTCCACACATGTGTCCGATAGGCAGCAAACTGAAATCCTCAATGGCTGATACGGAGTGGGTGGCTATGCACTCTATGTCTATACTAAAGGATAACCCTAAGGAGACCGCGAAGAATATTCAGACTAGCCTCGGTTCTAAATACAACATTGTCCTTCCGTATTACACGGTTTGGAAAGGTAAAGAGAAAGCTCTGGGGGTCTTGCACGGGGATTGGACCAATAGCTTCAGGATGCTATACAACTTCAAGGCGGAAGTACAAGCTAGGTGTCCGGGGAGTGTTGTGGAGATTGACACCGAATCAGAAGGTGGTAAAATATATTCCAAAAGATTTTTCATGGCGCTTAAACCTTGCATCCAGGGATTCAAGGACGGATGTAGGCTGTATCTGAGTGTAGACAGCACTGTCCTAACTGGCAAATGGAAAGGCTGTCTGCCATCTGCCATAGCACTTGATGGTCACAACTGGATGTTCCCAGTGGCATTTGGGCTGTTTGAAACAGAAATAGAGGAAAACTGGGTCTGGTTTATGAGGCAGCTTAGGAGATCAATAGGCCACATGGATCCATTGGCTATATCCACGGATGCATGCAAAGGGCTGATGAATGCAGTGAAGGAGGTGTTCCCGCGAGCTGAAGGTAGAGAATGCCATGCCCATATGATGCTCAACTTGTACTCACACTACGCAGGCAGCATATTTCATTGCATGTTTCATGCTGCCAGAGTTTACAAACCTAGTAGCCGCGATTATTTCATGAGCAAGATTTTTGCCGAATCCCTTGAACTTCCAGAGTACTTAGCCATCCATCATTCGCAGCTATGGAAGAGGAGTCAATTCAACCCTGACATCAAAGTTGATTACATAAACAAAAACCTTGCAGAATGCCTGAATAACTGGGTGAAGGACATAAAAGTGTGTCCTATTCATATCTTGATGGACAACATACGTGGTATGATCATGAAGCTGTTAAATATAAGGAGAGAGATCGGTAGGAGACTTAGAGGACATATGCTACCGCTAGTTGTACAGCAACTGCACAAGAGAAGCCGAGGACTTGCTCATCTTAAGGTTCTCCCGTCAACCAGCAGAAGCTGTGAGGTGGTCGATATGTCCAAGAGTGGTAAAAGGGATGTTGTGAACATCCAGCTGCGAGAATGCACCTGCTTAGAGTGGCAGCATACCGGGAAACCTTGCGACCACGCCTTGGCCTTCTTGGTGAAGAAAAGAACTCTACCACATTTGGATCAGTATTTGTCAGACTACTACCCTATGAAAAAGTTCAGAGCTGCATACGCTGGATCCGTCGAGCCATGTACAGACCCATCTCAGTGGCCTCAAGTCCAGCTGTCTTTCGAGCTTTGCCAGCCAGTTACAAAAAGGGGCAGAGGAAGACCCTAGGTGAATAGGTTTAAGAATTTTCTCGAGAAGAAGGATTCGGCTTTCTGTGCTACAAAGAAGGGTGAAAACAGATGCAAGACCTGCCATCTTATAGGCCATAGAGCAGCCGGATGTCCCCTTAATGCTTCCAAACCTAGGTATGAGATGGTACATTCACAAAAAAAATTGTTTATAGTCTGTAGATATAAGGTAGTAATCCATGTACTGTTTTTTTTACAGGAAGCGCAAGGTAAGAAACAAGACAGCCGACTTAGTGATTTTGATGTGGGAAGAAAACCAAAACGGGTGGAGTGATGATGCCGGACAAGATTCTGGTGCTGATTGGCCTGACTTCCCTCGGCCCGGAGATGCAGGGTACGTGAAGGTAAGAAAATTGGCACCCAAGAAGAGGAAGAAGGCAGGAGATGAAGAAGCCAGTGGACGTGAAGGAAAGAGGAAGAAAGTTGGCACCCAAGCAGAGAAAGAGGGCTAGCAGTGTAGCAGCCTAATGATGTATTGAACTTGAACCTATATATGTAGTTCGGTTAAACTCTGGAGTTGTGTGCGTGGAACTTGTCGGGCGAAACAATCTGCCTCCCGTACTCGGAGTAAAATGTATCGCGACTTTAGGAGTTGATACGGCCGAGGCCACTAGTTGAATCCAAAACTGTGACTGTGCCACTACTATCTGAACAATCGCGACAGCTGAGCGGCTAAATCCTCTCCAAAATCGATGGGTGTTAGTGGCACAAACATGATTTATTTATAGGCGCTTAATAAATCCCTGCTGTTGGCATTACACTTATGATAAGTTTCTAGGCTGGAAAACAATTTCTTAAGCTAGCTGCTACACTCCACGAAGCAACAAGTTATTTCAGCTACTGGACAACGACATGGCACCATAAACTGCAAATGCAACAGATAATGCCCAGATAATGAGGAAATTGTGTCCACTATCTGTCCTAATCTTGAGCCCGTCTGTCTCACCACCTCCCTGCCCCTGCCTCCCCTGCACCTGGCTAAGCTCCCGGATCTCTCGCTCCATTGCACGAATCTCCTCTTTCTTGTCCCACATAGCATCACGCAGATCCTGAACAAGCTCTCTGTGAAAACCTGTCAGTGGCTTTTCGATCCACACAAACTTGTCACAGCTAGTCCCCCCCCTTCCTGCGTAGTAGATCGAAGGAAACAAAAAAAGAATTACATTACTCTTTCCAGATTTGGGTTACCATTGTACCTACAGTAGGAACTTACCGCTCTGATGCTGCATTTGCTGAATTTTCCTACAGTATTTTCGTCGGTCCACAAAATCCATCTCGGCATCTTCTCACCGCACAAACACAACATATTGGGGTAGTAATCGTAGGGCGCCCTCCGGTACCTGATGGGGGCACCCGCCTAACGGCGTTGAGCCGACCCTGATTCCGCCCGAGACGAACTGCACGAGCTGCGAGCCATGAGCGAGGGGAGCGAGGGCAGATGAAAGAGGAGCCTTTGGATGTCAGGGTAGTGGTGAAGCGTGATTTATCCCTACTTAATAACTCGGGCAGAATCCTACCGTCCACATTCGGCTCACAGGTGGGGGACCTAGCGTGTGGACTTGTAAAAAAAAACCTCACGCCTACGTGGTTCAAAAGCCCTCTCGCGCGCATTGGACAAAATTTTTTGGCACCTTGCCCACGTACATATCACTGGGAGGCCTTGCTCAGGAACCAGAAATGCCTGGCCCACAATCTTACTCCCTCCTAGGAACTTGTCATGGCTCGCGCTGACAGATCCATCCGCTCCACCACTTCCGGTAGGGCTCGCCGCGGCGGATCCACCCCAAGATCCTACCGTCGCAGTATCAAATGGCCATGGTTTCTTGAGAGGAGAAACGACGCTACGTATGAGCGCTCGACCCCTCCTACCTGTAGAAGGACTGATGCGGCGTTGAGCTCGAGCAGGATCCGCCAAGCGCGATGATGCTCGGTCCACGCCAACCCCATCAGCTTCATCATTGTTGATTCCGATGTGGAGGACGACGGGGACGAAGCTGTGCAGAACGCCATTGTTTCCTCCTTGGTGAAGGGCAAGCCACGAGCGGGAGTGGATATTGCTGGGAAGGGCACGGCGGTGTCACCAATCGAGGTGGACTTCGACGACATCGGTGTGATGTGGGTTTAGATGTTGTTTAGGATGGTTGCAATTTCGGCTGTGTTTAATGCAAGTACAATTATTGTAATGG
This sequence comes from Avena eriantha, assembly GCA_910589775.1. Taxonomy (NCBI): domain Eukaryota; kingdom Viridiplantae; phylum Streptophyta; class Magnoliopsida; order Poales; family Poaceae; genus Avena; species Avena eriantha. The sequence continues at coordinate 201,304,821 of OU342744.1, read as the reverse complement.
GTTTGTCAAGCTATATTGAGAAATATGTGCAATAGCAGCGTGTGAGTGCTTCCACTTTAGAAATTGTGTCTGTGCCATTTGCATGTTGCACTATCAACGTAGATTACTTGTAAACAATCCAACGAAAATCATCAGATTACAACCATCGGACGGGAGTGGCAGGATGGAAGAGAAGTTGGGACAGTGGCTTCGAGGGGAAGGAAGAGGAGGGGCGTGACACTGGCAGGTGGGCCCTTGGAACGTGACACTGACATGCAGGAGCGGGAGCACACGGTATTGCTGGTCTGTCCAGAACAAGCGTTCTTTGCAACGTGAAAACAACAAGTTGATTGAACCAATATAATAACTCGTCGAATTATTAAGGAGTACTGAAAACTACAACTGGGGTACATTCGCACAACACGTATGCTCTAAGCACCTAAGAAGCATCGCTTAAGTCTAACAGTAACGACAACACAAGTACTACATTTCCCTGTCGGTCTTCTCGATACAAATGTAGAAATGCATCTGCCTATTCGGTCCAGCATCGACAAGGTACTGAGATGGCACGCATAGGATCGACCTTAGGTCCACAAAGTCCACCTCTCGCGGTGTCGGGAAGCTCGGCGCCTCAGCGCCTCTGCTAGCACAAGAATGCTATCCGACGATGGCGGCTGGGAGTTCGCCCACATGTGCACCGTGTATACGGGCCAGGTGCACGAGACCGACCTGACGCATACGGCACACACGACGGTGGGCCTGGCTCTGGTTCCCGGAACACCGGCGGTGATTGTTAGGACGAAAATAGAGCCGCCCCCCTTGGAAAATTAGGTGGCGGCGTGCCGAGTCAGTGAACGACACCTGCTCTTGGAGAAGTTGGGCTTGCCCGTACGAGATCCTAATCACTTTGATCAAGTGCCCCTCTGCAAGGTGGACGACGAGCTCTGCCGCCGGGCCAATGTAGTTGCAGCCCGGCTCCATGCAAGAGCACGCGCCGTGCGGGCACGCGAGCTCGTGGAGCGGGAGCTCATGGTAGGAGTAACGGCGAAAGCATCCTGGGTGGGAGCACACGAGCGGGAACGCCGCTGCGAAGTTGCACGCGAGGATCTCTAGATTCTTGGGCTGCAACATCTGCCACATCTGAAGTTGGTCGAGAAATCGGAAAAACGATTAGCAGTTAGATTGGCGAATAGCAGGAATATGTAGGATAAGTTCAAAATCTTGTAAAATGATTTCTTAGCATGAAGATAGCGACCCGAGAATTGGCGGATGTCGTCGGCTTGCGGCTACGGCAGGATGGAAGTAAAGTGGGGAAAGTGGCTTCGAGGGGAAGAAAGAGAAGTACGGGGAGGAAGAGAAGTAACAGGCACGTGACACTGGGATATGTCCCATGAACTCGTGAGTGGTGACACTCGCAACATGCCAGTTTGTCCAGAGCAAGCATGGCCAATCATGCCGCAGAACAGCCTACTCGAGGATCGCTCTCACGAAGACCATCCCAATCGTCCAAGCGCCCCAAT